>OU612095.1:39354414-41854414 GCA_914767995.1 Thecocarcelia acutangulata | reverse complement strand
TTTTGTCTTCTTAGCAAGACTCATCTTTATATACATATACCTGTATATATACGTCATATACATCATCATATGAATTGGAAAAATCCTTAAGAACCAAAAATTCTCAATTTAATTTAAATACTATTGCTATTCAAAACAAATTTTTAATTTACATTTCTTTTGTGTTTTTCTGTTTGGCTGGTTTTCGACAGTACTTTTGCTTACGAGTAAAAAGTTGCACGGTTGCATTCGAATGGTTACTCGCTATCGAATGCCATCATTAGAAATTTCGAAACCTTTTACTCGATATCGAATGAGATAATCCCAAAAGTGTAAAAACTCGCACATTGGAGTAAAAACTCGCTCGTAAGCGAATGACAGAATTAGCCCCCAGATTAGTCGTCTGGCATCTATGGTCTTGTTGGTTTAACTCAAAGCGAATTCGCATTTTGCTTTTTGAAGTAAGCAAATCAGTTCATTCAATTAGTCTTGCCAAAGTGATAGTAGTTGATTTTTTGTGCGAAATGGAAACTACACGGAACTGTGTCAAATTGGTAATGGATCGTTTGGTGATGTATATAAAGCCATGAATAATACAACTGGGCAGGGAGTCGTTAAAAAACGTTTCCGATGGGCGATAGAGGAATGCATCCAACTACATTCAGGTAGATGTCATGTAAAAACACCGGGCCGATAAGGCAGTACAAATTTCGGGCAGACTAGTTAGGGTGGCAGCACCGGTCTAAGCAGGTGAGTTAATGACAACAGCTAAGAAAAAACAAAACAAATATAGAGTAAAATTGAAGATGGAGTTTTCTACACGATTTATGGCTGGAAGAGCCAGGAAAAATGGCGAAAAAATGAAGAAATTTTTGAAGCGCCAAGGACAATTTGAAGATGGAGATTTAATTTTGGTTTGGAAGGAGAAAGCGTGTGCCCGGAGGCCGGAATTTTGTGTATGCAAAAAAGTTTTTGAGCAAGTTTGATTTTAACAAAGAAGTAAAAAGAAAATCAAAACTTATAATTTTAAAGCTTTTATTCGAAAAAAGAATAAAAAGAATATTTTAACAACAAGTTTTAAATAACATTTGAACAAATACATTAGTATTTTAAAATAACATTGGAACAAAAATTACATAGTTAATACAAACACAAGAAATATGTTAAAGCTAATTTTTAAACATTATTATTTGCGAGCGTTTGAAAGTATAAGCTTAAAGTAATCAAACCAAGTTACAATTCGAAGGAATCGCTGGCCTGGCTAAAGCGTTAAGAAGCAGACGAAGCTTAGCCGCAAGTTCAGTGTGGAATCATCAGACGCAAGTCCGGTTTTCCCGCCCAAACCCATTGTAGCTCTCAGCAAGGTACCAACCAGAAGCCTCATTAGCCGCAAGTCCAGGTAATACTCCCAATATAATATAATATAATAATAATTTAGTTTGTTTTTAAAATTTATCTGTGGCCGCAAGATAAATAGCTGATACCAATAAAAATAAATAAAAAGGTAAGTAAAATGCGCAAAACTAGTTAAATATTTTATAATTATTGCCATTTTTGCACGTGGTGACAGCGTCTATAGGAAATCAATACAGTTTTACTATAGGCATTTCACATTAGCTTAGACATATGTATGTGTATCCATTTTTGGTTTTAATTTATTCAAAGTTCTCGTAAGTTGCACAGCTCAGTAGAAGAAGAAAGTGTCTCGGTAAGCGCGCTTTGTTTTAGCTTTGAAAATGTATATAGCATGTGTTTTGTAGACACCGTTAAAGAGATATAGCCTAAATCGATTTTTCCTTTAAAATTTCCATGAAAGTTTACCTGTTTTGTAAGGCTTTGTAGTCGCCTTACAAAAATTTTTCTCCGATATCGGTTCATATATATCCGAGCATATTTAGTTCAAATTTGTAATATATTTTATATATTTACGTGACTATCGTGAAGGATAATTTAGATTCGGCTCAGCCGAATATACCACACTCTTATTTTGTGAAAATGTAATTTTTTGTTAAAAGTACTTTTTATAATGATTTCGGCTCATAAGTTTTTTATCTATATGGAAATTTCAATAGAGAATAGATTTCGAGAGCTTGTGGCTGAAATTAAAAACTTAAAATTAAAACTGGAGCGGGCAAATTTTGCCATTGGGGACATAAGGAAGATTTTTACAGAGGAGCATGTCAGAAGAATGGGTGCGCAAAAAAGAATTATGTGGAAGTGGACCGATATATCGAGCGCGATATGCTTGCACGCATCGGGACTAGGAGCTTACCGAAATGTATATCAAGAAGGGTTTCCGCTATCTCATAAATCTACCCTCACCTGTTGGTGTGCCAAAATTTCAACAGAAGAGAGCATTTTAAATCAAGCTGTGAAGTGTATGCAGCAAGCAACAAATTTTTAAGACGATGACTACCCTCAACAACAGGGTATATGTTGTTTCTTTAAATATTGTTTAATAATAAGATCTAATGCTTAGATTTGCTTAATATATGTGTTTATATTTTTTAAGGTTCTTTTATATACTTATTACATCGTTGGTCTCATGTAGAAAACCCCTTACAAACGTAATGGCAATTTTACAGGAAAAGGGAAACTCGTACTGAAAACTGCAAATTATATCTTAGTTGCAAATCGTGCCTTTTAATAAATTTTTATTAGAATATCGTACAATGTCAAAAATACTTGGAATGTGTACTTATGAAAATATCTTTATATTCGTACAAGTATTATTGTTTTTGTTTTGAATGCTGTAGTTTTTTTATTAAAGGCGGCCATGAACTGTTTTCCAATATTGTTTTACCTATTTGAAATATATATGTACATTTAATTCAAAAACGATTAATTTACTTGCTGACGATTTTCTGGCAATCTGCGATTATGACATTCACGATTTTTTTTCTCTCGAATTTGACGATTTTAAACCAGATTAATGTGGCATCTATAGTCGTGTTGGCGAATTCGCATTTTACTTTTTGAAGTAAGCAAATCAGTTCATCCAATTAGTCTAGCCAAAGTGATAGTAGTTGATTTTTTGTGCGATATGGAAAACTACACGGAACTGTGTCAAATGGATCGTTTGGTGATGCATATAAAGCCATGAATAATAAAACTGGGCGGAGAGTCCCTAAAAAAGGTTCCGATGGGCGATAGAGGAATACATCCAACTACATTCAGGTAGGATCACCATTTACGTAGAGTTAGAAAATTGAAAAAAAAAAATAAATAAAAATAAAGTGTTAAGTCAGGAATTTGGAGGAAAAAAATTTCCAAGTTATGAATTAAAATTGCAGTTTTTCATTAAATTTTTAAGGTCGTTATCATTTGAAAGCTTTTTGAATACGCTTTTTTATTTTTATATTTTAAACATTAGTTTTTCATTTCTTAAACATTAGTTTACTAAATTATTTAAATTTTTGCAGCTTAAGATCTTTTGTTGTTTTTTTTTATAAAAAAGTAACGTGTTTTTTATTTGTTTCGATATTTCGCTAACAGTTTGTTAGCATCGTCAGGAAAGTTAAAATGTTATAAAAATTTTTGTTTGAAAAAATGTTGTCAAAAAATTCTTATATACAAAAAATTCAAACACAATGAGAACTTCTTAGCAATATTTTTAAATTCAAAAATAAATCAAAATTAAACTTTTTCTGCAACCAACACAAGCCCTGTTAACGATATGTTGCTTCTCAACTTCAGACAAATTAACATGGAACATGTTGCTCACAGAATAACATGAACAAGTTTTACATAACTTAATAACATCTTAACAATAAAACCCCCTATATACATTCAACGTATTAATTTTTTGCTAACTAAATGTCTATAACTATGTGCTAAATTATCAGTATCTAATTTAAAATTAATTCTCTGTTCTACAGGTGTACTAAAAATCTCTAACATATAACGTTTCTTATAATTACATTCTGTGTTTATTATTTATTTATTTTTTTTTATCTTGGACCAGTACTCAGGGGATAGCCCCTACATATGCAGTGCATTGTACTGGAACTAGAAAAATAGAGTATGAGAAGGTGGAAAGGGGGAGTAATGCTTGTTAACTTAACATACGGAACGACCAAAACATTTAAAATGTTGAAATTAAATTAGTAAAAACTGATCAGTGCCCAGTGTACATACCTTCGACACTGCTCAGATCAACAAAAATTAATTCAACACCGTAGGATAATAAAATACATAGGAGGAACATAAAACAGAATTTAAGAATAACAAATAGAGAAAAACAAATGACAGTAAAAAAAAATAATATAATAAAAAAACACGTGCACACATGATGCAAAACTCTACCTATTACGGTAAAATTTCGCTTATGACAAATTAATAATAAACATACATATGTGTAGGTATAGAAAACACGGACGACAATGAAAAACACGTGTGTACGGAACGAAAGACAAAACACTACCTATTTAGTGGCCGAGCTACTGAACCCCAAACCAACTAGCGATTTTGATTGTTAAAGATCCATATAATTTAAAATTTCTTTTGTTTTCTACTTCTACGAAAACATTTGAAACATTTTCAAAATGAGGATAGTGATTTAACTCAAAGCAATGAGAAGATAATGCTGTCTTTTCGGAATTAATATGCCTATATTTTGTCTGATTTATGTCCCGCTATCCTTGTCCTTAATTTGTTTTTTGTTGTTCCTATGTATACTTTATTACAATTCTCCTGATCATTTCCCTTACATGGAATTTTATAAACAATATTAGCAATATCTAATTTATTGTTTCTATCCTTAGTCTTACTAAATAATGTATCTAACGTATTATAACTCCTATGAGCCATTCTATATTTTACCTTGTTATATTGTATATTAGATCTTGATAATCTTTCTGTTAAACCTGGTATATATGTAAGTATGTCAATGGTTTATAAATTTTCGGTTCTGTTAAGCTAACTACATTATGCGTATTACTATTTTTAAACTGACTCACAAATTTTGTAGTCAGTTCAGTTGGAAAATCGTTCTCTTCTAGCAAATTTCCAATTTTAATTATGTTCTTTCTATGGAACTCGTCATCACTTATTGTAAGTACTCTTTCAACAAAATTTCTAGCTGTGTTAATGATTATTCCTACTATGCTTTGAAAAGTAATTTATTATTCTACCTGAAGCTGTTGGCTTTTGATACCAATCCATAACTAGCTTATTATTCCTCCTAATTATCATTGTTTCTAAATATGGAAGCCGTGAATTATTTTCCCTTTCCATAGTAAATTTAATATTAAATTTTCCCTTTTCATAGTAAATTTAATATTAAATTTAGAAAATGATAAATTCTGACATCGGTCCATATATAAAACCGATTTTTTCATGAAAATGTCGCCCAAGCAAACTTAAAAAACTTTTTTTTTTTTGCTAAAAAGCAGGTAATATCAGTGATTACCAAATAGAGAAAATATAAATTTCCGATATCGGTCCATATATAATTATAAACCAAAGATATAGTCCAAACATATTTTTTCATGAAAATAAATTTTTTTTTGTTTAAAGGCAGTTCTGGTTATATAAAAAGGTTACTAAAATATTAAAAATGAAAATTTCCTATATCAGCCCATATATGTATATCCGAGATATAGGCTAAACCGATTTTTCAATGAAAAAAACTTGCCGTTTTTTCCATGAAAAATTTTTCTAGCTTAAAATCAGTTCTGATAATAAAACCAGGCTGTTAAAATACAGATAATGAGTATTTTCATTATCGGTCCATATATACCCGAGATATAGCCTAAACTGAAACAACTTTTTTTGCTTAAAAGTAGTTTTGGTAATAAAATGTGGTTATATAAATATGGAAAATTTTTCATATCGGTCCATATATACCAGAGATATAGCCGAAACCGATTCTTTCGTTAACATTTTTTTTGTTTTGCTGAAGAGCAATTCCCGTTATAAAAGAAGGTTACCAAAAAATTGAAAATTCTGATATCGGTTTATATATAACCGTTTTGTCTCTCATCATGTGCACACGTCTTTTGTTACTGCTGTCCGTATTTTCTATATGTGTAAGTTCATGAATTAAATTTAAAACCAAATTGCACCGGAATAGGTAGCAAGCTGTGTTTATTTTTGTTTTTGTCTCTTTTCTCCATTGTCCATATTTTCTATATATGTACTTATGTTCATTATTAATTTCGTATGAAATCAAAGTGCACCAGAATAGGTAGCAACATGTGGCTACCTATTTCGTTGCACACACCGTTGTCTTTATATGTTCTATATTAATTTCTTTTTAATGCATTTTATTACCTCATAGTGTGGAATGTGTTGGACTAAATTTTGCTAATCTGAGCAGTGTCGAAGGTATATACGCTGGGCACTGATCAGTTTTAACTAATTTAATTCCAACATATTAAATGCTGTAATAGAGTTTTTTTAGCCTATCGTGTCGTTATTGTTAAAGATAAACCTCCACGAACACTACTCCTTCTTTCCTCCCCATCATAACCTAACATTGAAAAATGTTGATTAAAATCATGTTAATTTTCTATAAAAATAATTAACCGATTGAAAATTAACATTGATTCATAATGATTCGAAAGGGAAATTTTTTAATATTACCTTGTAAAAAGTGAATCAATATTTTTGCAGCAAAAATAACAATGATAAATGTTAAATTCATAAAATTTCGTTTTGCATTAAAATAAGATTGTTCTCATAGTTTAAAGCGAAGTTGCAACATACCAAGTCATACAACTTAATTCAAGATTTTCGTAAAATATATATCACTGTAAAATTAACAGTGAATTAGGTAAGAGTAACATTGGACAATGTTAAATAAACAAAGCGTAAATTTAAAATCAAACTTGAATTGGCTTAAAATTATTTAAACAAAAAAGAATGCGTTATTTTATTCTCTTTTCCCTTTTTCTCCTTTTACGAACAAACTTTTCAAGTTTGCTAATTCTTTAGAAGTGGAAGTTAATATTGCTGCTATGCCCATATACACATTTTACATACATACAAACATACAATTAAGCATTCAATCTATATTTCTCAGAGTGTGTTTGCTACAGAATTGCCGAAAAATCGGAAAGTTATACAAAACTAAAATTTTTCAACAATCAATAGCTTCTCAAAAACCTAAGTTAAGGAATAAAATAACATTATTTAAAATATCAAAGAACAAAATAAAAACTTAACAGATAATATATATAAAAGATATACAAAAATGCATATTATGAAATTAACTTCAAATTCTGTAAAAAATTTTTCTTTAAAAATAATGGTTAGCAAGTGACAAAACTGAAATGAATATGAAATTACATAATCTTTTTATAAAAAATATACTTGAACATTTTTATTTTGCCTTTTTTTTATTAATGTTTGAACCTTAATCGGTTACGCTGGTTTGATGGCAAAAACAATTTACACTTTATCAGGTTTTAAAAAAAGCACAACCTTTTTAAAAATTTTTCTTATAGTTAATGTGCTGTGTATAAAACACAGACGAGTGGCACGTCTAGACATTTTTTATGTACATATTTTTTTTTTTTGTTAATTTAAATTTACTAAAAAATTGGCTCGAAGCAATTTTTAGAACATTTTTGGAGTAAAATACAAAAATTATAATGAAACTACGTAAAATTTACACTAAACGGCAACGCTGGACTGCTCTCACTAATATGTTCATACATACTCACATACATATACTTCAATACTGAGTCACACAATAAAACAACTAAAAACTTTTATTGACATAATTATTTTACATTACTTCAATTTTTTTCTTGAGGAACAAACAATATTCTTATAGTTTTGACAATATATACCACACTGATCGCACAGAAACCATAATGTTTTGAAAAGTTTCATAAAATTTTTCAAATCGCACGATTTGTCAAAAACTCTGTCGTACGGTTGAATTTTTAGTACTTTTTCAGCACACATGCTTTATTTAGTAGATCGCACGATCGAGTATGATAGTGTAATAAGGCCTTTAGCTATTAGATGTGTTTTAAAAATTTTTTCAATATATTTAGTATTCTTCGGCTTTATTTAATTAAATAATGTTCACAATAGTAATCTCAATTAAAAAATCTACGACAATATATTTTTTATTTTACAATTGAGTTTTTTATTCGCTAACATTGATGCCAATAAAAAATTATAAATAGCTTGTTTTCTATGTTTCCCAGCTATCTATATGTCGACATTTCATAGGACCTACCCTAATCATCAGTAGACTTTTGAAAGGTTTTTTATTCTGAATAATTTGTTAACAATGAAATTGGTAATGTTGTATATTATTATATATGTATTTACATAGGAAGAGTTTATAAAAAAGGCACTTACGTAACAATTCAAAACGAATTTCTCAAATTATTTAAAATTATTATTTTGTTTAAAACACCTGCTAAATTGTATGTTTTATGTAACGAAATCGAAATTCTACATTTCGGTGATCATTTTCAATCATACCTAGTAGGAAAAAAAGGATAAAACATTTTTAAAAGACCTTTATGAATTTACAAGCCCGCCCTTACAGCTTTTCCCACTTAATAACGGAAAAATATATATAAGAAACAAATATTTGTAATGAAATCTGTTTGATTTTTTCTTTTGTATGTTTTTTTGTATTTATGTAAACATATGTAAATATTTTTATGACAATAAATAAATGAAAAAATATAAAACAGTCGTCTTTTATTAATAATTAATTTAACATAGGACTCATTTTGAAACAAAATAGCTTTACATGTTATTTTAACATAAATGCAAAGGTAATTTATATATAATGTGAATAAAATTAACACTAAAATCATATTAAGTCAATACGAAAACCATATTAAATCAGCGTTAAAATGATATGATTTAAAATATTTTAATGTTGTTTTTATATAATATTTATTTTAAATTAAAATTATTTTCACGCTGAATGAAAATTTAAATCATATTGATTCAACATGTGCTTCACGCTACTTTTACATGAAAAGACTTGATTCATCATGATTTCTGATGATATTTTAACATTCATTTTAATTCAACTACGCTGACGTATAAAATCAAAAGGAATTACAGTTAATATAATAATGAAAAAGTTTGTTTTCTGGTTACATGAAATCAGTTTGAATTAACATGAAAATCCTATGAAGCAAAATCACCACCGAAAAATTTTAAATCAACCTTGTTTTCGACGTTTTTAATATATTTTTTTTCTGTGTGTAGTTCCAGTACAATGCTCTGCATATGGGCCATCCCCTGAGCACTGGTCCCATATAAAAAAAACAAGCTTTTCCATGTAAGTGTCCATGAAAGATTTCTTTTATGGAATGGTGATTACAAAGCAAAAATATTTTTGCCCTATATCGGTCCATGTACATCAGAGCATATTCAGTTCCAATTTGTAATATATATACACATATACGTGAATATCGTGAAGGGTATTTTGGATTCAGATCTCATCCGAATATACCACACTCTTACTTGTTTTATTTTTGCGGTAAAACTTCCAATTTTTTTTATTACAGAAGTCCCGTTTAAAACACATTTTTGCAAACGCGCTTGTAACAATAAATCTATATATTAAGTATGAATTATAACGTTCATTGAAATTGTTTTATTACATTTTCATAGAGCAAATTATATCTTAGTTGCAAATCGTACATTTTATTCAAAAACAATTAATTAATTTACTTTCTAACGATTTTTTTGCAATCTGTGATTATGGCAATTTTTTTCTCGAACTTGACGATCTTAAACCAGGGGGCTAATTCTGTCATTCGTGATCGAAATTACTATCGAGTAGAAAATAATTTCGATATCGTGTAAATTTCGAATGATGTGACTCGTTACGTAACAAGTCGAGTTATCACTTCAGTGTTGCAAAATACTGACAAAATGTGTTTTATAACACTGCCGAAAATTGTATGTATTTGCATACTTATTGTACATTAAAAACTAAATAAACACACATACGTTTACAATAACAATTCGTTTAAGTCTGTCCGGTATGGGTGTTTGTACATTAAAAAGTAAGTAAATAGAAATAACAATTCAATAAATATGTATGTAAAAAACAACTATTTAACTATGTATAAGCATATGTATGTGTATATGAATTTCTAAAAACAAAAATAAATTCTTTAATATAATAACAGGTGACTTCAAATATAAGTTTTTGTCTTCTTAGCAAGACTCATCTTTATATACATATACCTGTATATATACGTCATATACATCATCATATGAATTGGAAAAATCCTTAAGAACCAAAAATTCTCAATTTAATTTAAATACTATTGCTATTCAAAACAAATTTTTAATTTACATTTCTTTTGTGTTTTTCTGTTTGGCTGGTTTTCGACAGTACTTTTGCTTACGAGTAAAAAGTTGCACGGTTGCATTCGAATGGTTACTCGCTATCGAATGCCATCATTAGAAATTTCGAAACCTTTTACTCGATATCGAATGAGATAATCCCAAAAGTGTAAAAACTCGCACATTGGAGTAAAAACTCGCTCGTAAGCGAATGACAGAATTAGCCCCCAGATTAGTCGTCTGGCATCTATGGTCTTGTTGGTTTAACTCAAAGCGAATTCGCATTTTGCTTTTTGAAGTAAGCAAATCAGTTCATTCAATTAGTCTTGCCAAAGTGATAGTAGTTGATTTTTTGTGCGAAATGGAAACTACACGGAACTGTGTCAAATTGGTAATGGATCGTTTGGTGATGTATATAAAGCCATGAATAATACAACTGGGCAGGGAGTCGTTAAAAAACGTTTCCGATGGGCGATAGAGGAATGCATCCAACTACATTCAGGTAGATGTCATGTAAAAACACCGGGCCGATAAGGCAGTACAAATTTCGGGCAGACTAGTTAGGGTGGCAGCACCGGTCTAAGCAGGTGAGTTAATGACAACAGCTAAGAAAAAACAAAACAAATATAGAGTAAAATTGAAGATGGAGTTTTCTACACGATTTATGGCTGGAAGAGCCAGGAAAAATGGCGAAAAAATGAAGAAATTTTTGAAGCGCCAAGGACAATTTGAAGATGGAGATTTAATTTTGGTTTGGAAGGAGAAAGCGTGTGCCCGGAGGCCGGAATTTTGTGTATGCAAAAAAGTTTTTGAGCAAGTTTGATTTTAACAAAGAAGTAAAAAGAAAATCAAAACTTATAATTTTAAAGCTTTTATTCGAAAAAAGAATAAAAAGAATATTTTAACAACAAGTTTTAAATAACATTTGAACAAATACATTAGTATTTTAAAATAACATTGGAACAAAAATTACATAGTTAATACAAACACAAGAAAAATGTTAAAGCTAATTTTTAAACATTATTATTTGCGAGCGTTTGAAAGTATAAGCTTAAAGTAATCAAACCAAGTTACAATTCGAAGGAATCGCTGGCCTGGCTAAAGCGTTAAGAAGCAGACGAAGCTTAGCCGCAAGTTCAGTGTGGAATCATCAGACGCAAGTCCGGTTTTCCCGCCCAAACCCATTGTAGCTCTCAGCAAGGTACCAACCAGAAGCCTCATTAGCCGCAAGTCCAGGTAATACTCCCAATATAATATAATATAATAATAATTTAGTTTGTTTTTAAAATTTATCTGTGGCCGCAAGATAAATAGCTGATACCAATAAAAATAAATAAAAAGGTAAGTAAAATGCGCAAAACTAGTTAAATATTTTATAATTATTGCCATTTTTGCACGTGGTGACAGCGTCTATAGGAAATCAATACAGTTTTACTATAGGCATTTCACATTAGCTTAGACATATGTATGTGTATCCATTTTTGGTTTTAATTTATTCAAAGTTCTCGTAAGTTGCACAGCTCAGTAGAAGAAGAAAGTGTCTCGGTAAGCGCGCTTTGTTTTAGCTTTGAAAATGTATATAGCATGTGTTTTGTAGACACCGTTAAAGAGATATAGCCTAAATCGATTTTTCCTTTAAAATTTCCATGAAAGTTTACCTGTTTTGTAAGGCTTTGTAGTCGCCTTACAAAAATTTTTCTCCGATATCGGTTCATATATATCCGAGCATATTTAGTTCAAATTTGTAATATATTTTATATATTTACGTGACTATCGTGAAGGGTAATTTAGATTCGGCTCAGCCGAATATACCACACTCTTATTTTGTGAAAATGTAATTTTTTGTTAAAAGTACTTTTTATAATGATTTCGGCTCATAAGTTTTTTATCTATATGGAAATTTCAATAGAGAATAGATTTCGAGAGCTTGTGGCTGAAATTAAAGACTTAAAATTAAAACTGGAGCGGGCAAATTTTGCCATTGGGGACATAAGGAAGATTTTTACAGAGGAGCATGTCAGAAGAATGGGTGCGCAAAAAAGAATTATGTGGAAGTGGACCGATATATCGAGCGCGATATGCTTGCACGCATCGGGACTAGGAGCTTACCGAAATGTATATCAAGAAGGGTTTCCGCTATCTCATAAATCTACCCTCACCTGTTGGTGTGCCAAAATTTCAACAGAAGAGAGCATTTTAAATCAAGCTGTGAAGTGTATGCAGCAAGCAACAAATTTTTAAGACGATGACTAGGTTTGTGTGTTGCGTTTGACGAAATGAAGGTAGCGGAATCTTATGACTATGGTCCACGAGCTGATCAAGTAAAAAAACCTGCAATCAAGGAAAAAAACCTGCAAACTTTTTGTGCAGGTTATCATGGCTCGCGGTCTTCGCAGTTCGTGCAAACAACCCGTTTTTTGTCTGTTCAAATATTGGATAATTTCATTCGTGCACTGGGAAGTGTTGATTTTGCGGAAGTTAGTTTAGTCTGCGATATGGGGTCAAGCAACCGTAAGTTGTGGAAGGACCTAAACGTCACGGAACGTAAGTAAGTTTAATACAATGAACTTTAAATACCACCAAATATGTCAACACAATACACAGCATTGAGGGAAGAAATATTTTTTTTAATTGTCAGGGTAAATGTTGTTTTTTTTTTATATTTTTTAATAGCAAGATCTCTTGCTAAGATTTGCTTAATATATACATATATTTTTTAATTTTTGTTTAATAATAGTGTTATTAATTAAGGTTCTTTTAGTTTTACTTATAAGATATAATTCTTAATTTTGCTCTTAAGATTTTAAGCAAAGAAATAATGATTTAATATTACGTTAATTAAATTGCAGTTAATTATTAAGGGTCTCTAGGTGTTGATAATTAAGGGTCTTTAGTTTTGCTTAATATACATTTTTAAATATAATAGTAGGGTGGATTGGTGATGGTGTATCTAGTTAAGATTAAAAATGCTTCGAAATTTTGATTTATATAAGGTTAATATTCTTATTATTTCTTTATTTCGACCGTTTTTTTCTTTCCTAATATGTGTAATTGTACGAGCTTAAGGTCTCTTTTGGAATTTTTTAGTTTTTAATTATCTGGCAATATTTCGCTTTCCTTTGGATAGTTTCTTTCGTTTTTTTCTTTCCTAATATATGTAACTGTTCGAGCTTTAGGTCTTTTTTGGAATTTTTTAGTTTTTAATTATCTGGCAATATTTCACTTTCCTTTGGATAGCTTCTTCAGGCCAAATAATATTTATTTAATTTCAATTTATAGAATATTTTTGAAAAATTAAAACAACAAAAACAAATAGTTTGAAATAAAAATATTTTCTTTTCCTTTCATATTTTTCTATATATATTGGGTAAGAAAATATTTTAATTTCTTACAAATTCATATAGGTACATAGTTAAAAACAACAACAAACACAAATAACAACATTTTACAAACAACCCTAAATTTTAACTAAATACTTATATGTTTGGGCTATATTCTCAATATCTGTCTTAAAATTAATTCTCCTATCCTCTGGTGTGTTAACAATTTGTAACATCTCTAGTGTAAGTCTACGTTTATAATTATTCTCTCTATTCAAAATTGTTGTGTCTTCAAACTTAGGGAAATGATTTGAACTTGTACAATGTGCAGTCAATGCTGTCTTTTGTATTGAGTTCCTCATTCTATATTTCTGATCTGATCTATGCGCAGCTAATCTAGTTTTAAGTTTGTTTTTAGATGTTCCTATATAAACCTTACCACATTTTTCTATATCATTTCCACCACACGGGATTTTATAAACTACATTTGATATCTCAAGTTTGTCTGTTTTATCTTTTAATTTACTGAACAATGTACTTAATGTTTTATACGTCTTATGGGCCATCATATAGTTTTCTTTATTATATATCTTAGATTTTTCCAACCTTTCTGATATTTCCGGGATATATGTAAATGACTTGTAAGTTTTTTGTTCTATTGTGGTTACATTATTGTGTGTCCCTTGAATTCTATATTGTTTTACTAATTTATTTCTAAGTTCTATTGGAAAGCTATTTTGCCTCAAAATATCTTTAATTATCTCCTTATTCTTTCCATTAAATTGTCTATCACTTATTGTTAAAATTCTATTTATCATATTTTTAGCTGTGTTCAAAATTATTCTTAAAATAAATAAATATTATTTGAAATTAAATAAATATTATTTGGCCTGAAGAAGCTATCCAAAGGAAAGCGAAATATTGCCAGATAATTAAAAACTAAAAAATTCCAAAAAAATACCTTAAGCTCGAACAATTACACATATTAAGTAAGGTTAATATTTCTACTTTTAGATTACAACAAATTAGATATTGCTTAAGCAAAAAAAGCGTATCGCATAATTTCAGGTCAAAGCGGACACTAAATGTTGTGCAGGTCTCTATTTTAGTTTTTACAAGCTCTTTTTACATTAAGCCGTTGATATGTAAATAACTACATATGTTTGTAAACGAAAGTTTAATAAGGCTTCTCCCAATTATATGTAGATATATAGATAAACCACGGCTTCACAATCCCGTCAGTGAAAAGGTGTTTTGCTTTGCAGATGTTCCACACCTATTAAAGCTTATAAGAAATCATTATCTTCGAACCGCACTGGTTATTAATAATGAAACGCTGGCCACTCGGATCATAGCCAATTTGTTGCAGCAAATCCAAAAAAATTACATTTCCATTAACCAATCAACATATCAACGTAGCTAATGCAGGTAAGTAATTTTCTCATAAGAAAATTGATTTTAGTATTAAAATGACAAAATTTCCGGCGAAACAAAAAGTAAAGTTAGCCGCGCAACTTTTTTCCAATACAACTGCATGTGCTATTAGAAGATGTTACTCCTTATACCACATTTACATCTACACAAAATCAAGTAGATTTTAGTTTAAATCTTCAAGAAAATCTTTGCCGTTTGCACCACTGCTTTTTGACAAATAGCGGGATTTCATTTTTAAAACAAACAGCTGTGTGAAAATAAATAAAATATATTGTAAAGTGGAAGACAGAAAGCAAATTTTAATGTATTATACATCCACATCGAAAGAAATACGATCGGAGATAATTACTTTACACAAAAAAAAACAGCAGCATTTGTTAAACATAAGGTTTCACAAACTGTTGCTAATGCATTACACGCAATTTTAGTATAGCAAATTGGTATGGACACACGTAAGTACATAAAATAATGATATACATTTTAACTTGATACATATGTATTATAGAACCGTCATGGATCTTTTTACGAAAAGGATATTCCTACTATGCCGGAAGAAACGTTTTTAGAAGATTTCCGTATGATCCGGCAAACATTTCAATTGCTGTGCATAAAGCTGATGTCTATGAAAAAAGCTGATACCAAATTTAGAAAATGTATTCCATTGGAAACCCGAGTAGCTATTGCACTTTATTGCTTAAAGTCATCATCCGAATATGCATCTATAGCTCATATGTTTGGTATATCAAAATCAAGTGTGTGTTTGATTTTAAAAGAATTTTGTTGCGAAGTTTGGAGAAACCTCTCTAAAGAATATTTACCTTCAAATTTTATAAATGAAGCGAAAATTAAAGAATGTATTGACGGTTTTAACAAACTGGGCTTCCCGCAATGTTTTGGCAATAGGTTGTTATACTTTTACATACTTATATATACATACATATATAGTTTCTAAGCCTGTTAAACTTTTGCAGATGGATTTCATTTTGAAGTTCATCCCCCATACGCAGAAACTTGTGATTATTACAATTTCAAGGGTTGGTATTCCACTATTCTGTTAGCTGTTGTTGATTACAGGTATAGATTTTTATACATTAATGTTGGATGCCCAAGCCGATGCAACGATTCGAGCATATTTGAAAGATCAATTTTCAAGAACATGGGACCCTTTATTTCAGCAGCAAGCAGTGGTTTATGGTGATGTTAAAGTTCCTGTTTTGCTAATAGGCGATTCTGCGTTTCGGTTATCCGAATGAATGATGAAGCCATACCCTTTCTTTTTCAAATAAACGCACCCCAAAAAAAGAAATATTTTAATTATAATCTTTCAAATTGCCAAAGAGATACATTTGGACATCTGAAAGCGAGATTCCGCCGTCTTAGAATTTTAAAATTGACAATGTCAATAGTATTACAAAATGTTGTTGCGTCCTGCATAACTTTTTAAACGACAATAATGAAAAAATTAATGAAATCTGGGAAAAAAACAACGAAACAGAAAAGGAGCAGCCAAATGGTGAGGAGTTTACTTACGACTATAACCAAAAAGGTGAAATAATAAGAGAAGCAATTGCAAATTTGTTTGTTTAAAAATTTTTTTATAAAGCAAAAATAAAAACTTAACAAAACAATTCAGTCTTACATTTTACAGCCTTCAATCTTGTTTTAATTTTAAATTAAGTTGAAATAATATTAAAAAATAACATGAGGTTGGCAACTACAGGTTGAAAAGTTGTCTTAAAATGAAATTTTTTTCCCTTTCAATAACTACCCTTTTTTCCTGCAATTTAATAATTTTGTTGTCCACCTCCCTGTTTTTAATAATTTCTTTTTCAATGATGTCCGTAGACTCTTGAATTTTTTGCAGGACTTCACTATGGAACCTTGCCTTTTTTCTCTTTTTTGCTGGAGGAGTTTCCCACAGCTCATCAAACTCGTCAATCAATGTCTCCAGTTCAAAATCAACGCTTTCATTTGTGAAATTGGATGGTTCTGTTAAATTGAATAAGAATATAAACTATTTGAAAAGTAGTAACTACAAATGCATTAATTTACCTATGCTTTCGTCAATTACCATTTCTATTGCATTCGATTTGAAAGTTCCCAAGATGGAATGCACCCTTTCGTAGAAATGCCAGCTCGAAGGAGACCCATGAGAAGGTCCAATTTTACGCTTTTCGTCTCTAAAATTACAAATATAAATTATTAAAAATAGTTTTTCATTGTGTTTGTTTACTTTTTACCTGTATTTATTTGTTAAATTATGAATTTTGATTTTTATTTCTTCTGGTGTAAAATCAAATCCACTGCTTTTCAATCCATTCGCCATCTCTTCGAACACATGCCTATTTCTTCTACATCCACGAAGCTATCCAATGTAGTCTCCCCAAAGAGTTATGAGAAGAGCTTCTTCGTTGGCATTCCATTGGGTTTTTTTTCTTGTACGCACGTTTACTGTAAATGGAATTCCCAATGTAATTGTTATATTAAGGTCTTTTTTGGAATTTTTATTTTTTTCTGGTTTTTAATTATCTGGCAATATTTCGCTGTCCTTTGGATAGCTTCTTCAGGCCAAATAATATTTATTTAATTTCAATATTATATGTACATACCTATGTACATATAATATGCTTACATTTTATTTATTATTTGGCTGTCCATTATTATTTTATTTATTTGAAAAACAAATTGTTTAAATTTTGCCGAAATTTTTCCGCACTTAATAATAAAATGTCAAATTTGTTTGTACATTTATGTATTTTTTAGTCCATTAGTAAAAAATGCATAGTTGTATTAATGAGTATTGCAAGATTTTGCCAAAATCTAATTGGTAACTAGATTTTGTTTTGCATGGGAAATCTAGTAAAAGTTAATTAGATTTCGTGCGAAATCTTCTAAGTACTAGATTTTTTTGTGGATGTAAATGTAGTACTAGGAATGAGTATTTACATATAAGCCAACAGAAACCACCGACTTCATTCAATTAATAAACGATTGGTTCGACGTTCATAATTTAAAAAATTCTAATTACCCTGGAGAGGTAAATTTTATTTCCTCTTAATTCATATATGTACATATATATGATTCTAAGTGACAGGACTAAAACTATTATTATTTTAATTTGTTAAATTTTTGTTGAACTTTTTTTTCTAATTTTTTAAATAAGAATTGTTTGGTTTGTACATATGTACAACAGGTTTTTAGTTCAAGTTTTTCCTTTCTTAAGTTTTTTCTTAAGAAGGATTTTTTTACAATATAAATTTGCTGTGATCAATAATTTTTGAATGAAGAAAACAAGAAAAATAATAATTAAACCTAAGCTGAGGGACAACTAGAGGTTTCGTAGTCGTTACGCTACTCATCAGCACCCATTGTTCAGAGACAGCACACGCTGTACAAACAATGCGGGCAATTAACAAAAATGCATATGTGATTCAATATGAGATGAATATAGATAGAAAATAATTAAATGGTCGATGGCTTAGTGGTTATTATTATTTTATTTTTTTTAGATTTTATTTATATACTGAATCTTCACAAAGTGAACTAACAATAAGTATTCAAATCTTAATACTAAATACACTTGCTGATATACCTTCACTTTGCTGATAAGCAAGTAAGTGACAAGGTATCACTTACTTGGAAATTCATCTTTTGCAGGGGAACACACAGATCCTTCTGAATTAAGTAGTTTTTAATTACCATGGAGCTGCAGTAATTGTTTGAAGAATTTTGTTTTGTCGCTTTTGAATTTTTTCAATATTTGACGCTGAGGCGGTGCCCCATAACTGAATTCCGTAGCACCATATAGGCTTTAGGATTGCTTTGTATAATAAAAGTTTGCAATCTAACTTCAATAACGAATTTCTGCCCATAAGTCAATTTAATTTCGCTGCTTTTAATTTCAATGTAAGACTTCCACGTCAGCCTACGGTCGAGGTCAATACTAAGGTACTAGACTTCATTATGCTGCGGAATAGGTGAGTTGTTGATTTGGATAGGCGAACATGTTTATTTTTTTGCAATAGTGGAAAAGATCTGGTTGGCATGTCAGAAACATAAATAAAATTTAAAGAATGCCCCAGAATGCTGCCTTGGGGAAAAAATCGTCATCTCTGATTTTTGCCAGTAGTTCAATTTCAGACGAATATGTTCTATTGCTCACATTTTTGAATCTTTTATAGCTAATCGTAGCATGTTATAAGGCCGAAAATTCGTTAATTGACACATCAATATCCGCAGGGGCTCTCAAGGCAATATTTTCCGTATAGTGAATATTCAAATATATTTTATATTTTAACCAGTTAACTGTAGTGACCAAATAATTAAACCGCGAACCTCTTGGGTGAACGAAACAGTGATTATAGTGGGTGAGTGCTCTGATGACAAATCTAATGAAGGCTCCACTTGCATCCACTCTTAAGGAAGATTTTTTTAAACTCAAAAATCTATAACATCTGGGATCTTTCGTCAATCTGACGGCAAATAAGTGGGGTGTCCGCTTGAAACCACATCTAAGCCCATTTTGGAAAAAGTGTCGAAAAGTACACGGCTTTTCGGGGAAATAACCTGTGATCCCCAAAATTGTTCTTAGCATTACGGTCACCTGCCGCTAAAAATCAAGCACTAAGTGAATTGAAACAAGTAAGAGTGTAGTATATTCGGCTGGGCCGAATCTAAAATACCCTTCACGATAGTCACGTATATGTATAGTGTATTAAAAATGTGACCTAAGTATGCTCGGTTATATATGAACCGATATCGGAATTTTCTATTTTCTGTATTTTAGTAACCTTCTTTTATAACGAGAATTGCTTTTCAGCAAAACAAAAAAAAAATGTTAATGGAAAAATCGGTTCAGGCTATATCTCAGATATATATGGACCGATATCGAAAATTTTTATTTTCCATATTTATATAACCTTATTTCATTACCAAAACTGCTTTTGAGCACAAAAAAAATGTTTAAATTCGCTTACGCGATATTTTCATGAAAAACCCGGTTAAGGCAATATCTCGGGTATATATTGACCGATATCGGAAATTTTAATTTTGTGTATTTAAGTAACCTTCTTTTATAGCGAGAATTGCTTTTCAGCAAAAAAAAAAAAAATGTTAATGGCAAAATCGGTTCAGGCTATACATATATCCGGTATACATATATGGACTGATATCGGAAATTTTCATTTTCCATATTTATATAATCTTATTTCATTACCTAAAAACTTTTGAGCATTTCGCTTACGCGGCATTTTAATGAAAAATCCGGTCTAGGCTATATCTCGGGTGTATATGAACCGATATCGGAATTTTCTATTTTCTGTATTTTAGTAACCTTTTTTTTATAACGAGAATTGCTTTTCAGCAAAAAAAAAATGTTATTGGAAAAATCGGTTCAGGCTATATCTCGAGTATATATGGACCGATATCGGAAATTTTAATTTTCCATAATTATATAAAATTATTTTATTATCAAAACTGCTTTTGACCGCAAAAAAGTTGTTTAAGCATTATCATGAAAAACCTGGTCTGGGCTATATCTCAGGTATATATGGACCGATATCGGAAATTTTCATTTTCCATATTTATATAACCTTATTTTATTACCAGAACTACTGTTAAGAAAAAAAAAGTTGTTTAGCTTTGCCTATGCGACATTTTCATTAAAAATCCGATTTGGGCTATATCTTGGGTATATATGGACCGATATCTGAAAATAAAAATTTTGCCTTTTAATCACTATGCTTAACAAAAAAACAATTTTTCAGGAAAATTTGTTTTTTGTGTGTAAATTCAATACAAAATTTGTATTGAATTTACACACAAAAAAAACAATTTTTCCTGAAGAAGTCTCCCAAAGGAAGACGAAATATTCAAATATATGTACATTAAACATTTTTTAAAAAACAAAAAGGACCTTAAGCTGAACGAATTATTTGCAAATATTGTATTTGTTTCTCCCTTTATCGAAAATTTTATGGTACTACAAAATAATAACATTCTTAGTGTTCTTACGAGTATGATGAAATAAACAAAATATTTTTTCCTACAATTTTGTTTGAACAAACAAAACTTAGAAACATGTGCTTTTAAAATGTTGTTTTTTTTTTTAGTTTTTCTTGTTTTGGCTTTTTCTTGTTTGTATCTATATGTATTTACGTATGTGCTTACTTATTTGTATTTTAATTGTAATTGAAAGTAATGGTTAGGCTTTTTTGGGCAAATATTTTCCCTATGTGAATGTACCTTTAAGCTCACAATCAACCACAACTCCAAGATCTAACATTTGGCTAACGATGTTTAAATTTTTATCACTGTTTGTACTGGAAAACATTTGCATTGCGGATATTTGACCTGTGAATTGTCATCTGGCAACATTTATTAAGGGTAAAAAATAAATTATATATTTTACACCAGTAATATATGTACCAGTAATACAATGCTACAGGGCAAGGGAATCGCTGACAGAACTTATTTCTTTAAAAATTTTTAGGTCATCATCATACAATAAAAATTGTGACCCATAACTGTAATTAGCAATATCACTCGTAATGGAAATCAAAAACAATAATGGACGTAAAATACCACTGTGTGGTACACCAGAGGTGGGTGTATGAGTTTATCTTCTATTTATCCCAAAATGCTACCTCTGTGCAAAACTTAGAAAAAGGATCTTAAGGAACTTGTAAAAAAATACAACCCCAAAACATATACTTACGATTACTCGTATATGAGGTGTACTACAAAAATTTAATTGATATTTAATATATCATTTTAAATATAAGTATTAAGTTCTTCGAGTTAATACCTTTTTGTTAAAAAAATTAAATAAACATTTTACTAAAACTTCAACTACAGCGTCATAATTCAAAATAATACCAAATAAAATTCAAACATTTTCAAAAAGATGTTATTAATTCAAAAAATAGATTTTTTTTGCAATCACTGGTAAAATTTAAATTTAAAACATTGTATCGGGTGGTTAAATTTCAAGGGCCGATGTTGAATGTCAACCACACCTAAACACCAAGTTTTTTTCTGAATTTTATTTGACATTTCTCTATTTCAGACTTACTCAATTTGAACCATGGAGAGATGCACAATCCAACAACGTGTTAAAGTTATCCAGACTTATTATGAAAATGATGATCAATTTTCGAAGAAAATCATCTTCAATGATGAGGCACATTTCCACCTCAGTGGATTCGTCAATAAACAGAATTGCCGCATTTGGGCGAATGAGAATCCAAGAGTGACTGTCGAAAAACCACAAAGAGTGACTGTTTGGTGCGTTTTATGTGCTGGCGGCATCATCGGGCCGTATTTTTTCCAAAATGAGGCCGGTGAGGCAGTTACTGTGAATGGTGTTCGCTATCGTGAGATGATAACGAACTTTTTATGGCCCGAATTGGAAGATATGGATGTAGACGATATGTGGTTTCAGCAGGACGGTGCCACTTGCCACACATCTAACGAAACAATTGCTCTTTTGCGCAACAAATTCAATGTATCTCACGTAATGGCGATGACAATTGGCCGCCAAGATCATGTGATTTGACACCGTTGGACTTTTTTCTTTGGGGTTATTTGAAAGAAAAGGTGTACGTTGATAAGCCAGCAACAATTCAACAGCTAAAGGATGAGATAATTCGGCACATTAACGGCATTATGCCTCAGGGTCATCGAAAATTTGGACCATCGGATGGAGGTGTGCTGCCGTAGTCGCGGCGCCCATTTGGCCGATATTTTGTTCCATACATAATTGACTAATACCAATATATCATAATAAAATAAAATTACAATAATTTCCTAAATAGTTTGTGTTTTATTCAAAATCAACATCGGCGCTTGAAATTTAACCACCCTTTGTATATAATTGTAAGTTCAAATAACTAAATATTAAATATAATTCAAGGCGAATTCATTCCAGGTATATGCAAGAGCAATAAATACAACATTACAAAAAAAGCTTTTTCAAATGTCAAGGGAAAAATACAAACACAAAAAGGAATTAAAAAAAAAATATTATAATGAAAAAAATTTACAAGAAAATACACACTTTTAATTACATATTTCGTAAAAATCAAAGTCTCAAATCATAGAGCTTGGAAAGGTGAAAATGGCCAACCAGATTTGAGAGGATTCTGGATACAATACATAATTTAAAAATTGTTTTAACATTTTTTTTTCAAAATTCTTTAAAAAAAATTTACAGTAAAAGAAAAACTTAATTATTTCGTGAAAATTAAAGTCTCAGATCATAGAGCTCTGAAAGATGAAAATGGCCATCCAGGTTGGGGAGGATTCTGGAGGATACCTGGCGCTCAAGATACAATACACAATTTAACAAATTGTTCAACATCTGAAACAGATTAAAATAAAAAAATGTTATCAGCTGGGCTGTCAATTCCAGCTGTTATGAATTCGCTTTGACATATCTTTCAAATAGAATTTGCTTACTATGATATATTTATCAGAGAAGGCGATTTTATAAGCCCAACTTAGCCAATAGAAGCAGGAGTTCCCCAAGGTAGCATACTGGGGCCTACTTTGTATTTGATTTACGCTTCTGACATGCCAACGACATCTGGAATCCACACTTCAACTGTTGCAGACGACACAGCGTTTTTAAGCGTTCATGAAAACCACCAATTAACTTCACAAAATTTGCAGGATTGTATTTCAGTATTAGAGAAATGGCTAAAAAACTTTGGAAAATCGAAGTTAATGAACACAAATATACTCATGTCACATTCACACTGTGCGCCTATCCAAATTAATAATCACCTATTCCGCAGCACAATGAAGTCAAGTACCATGGTATACACCTCGACTGTAGGCTAATGTGGAAGTCTCACATTGAATCAAACGTCACTCAGTTGAAACTAAAAGCAGTGCAACTAAATTGGCTTATGGGCAGAAACTTTTGTTATATAATGCAATTCTAAAGCCTATATGGTGCTACAGAATTCAATTATGCGGCACCGCCTTAGTGTCAAATATTGAAAAAATTCAACGAACTATTACTGCAGCTCCATGGTACGTAAAAAGTTCACGAATTCATAAAGATCTGAGTGTTCCGCTGGTAAAAGAGGAATTTTCTAAGTACGCGACAAGGTATGTCGGTAAACTGGAACTTCGCCCAAATCCTCTTGCGCGCAATATACTTAATTTTGGTGGCTACACTAGGTTGAGAAGAAGGGATGCCGTTGCCACCATCAGAGCGATTTATAGGTGATTTTACCGATATAATAAAACTTTTTGTCTAGCATTAGCCGGACTTAAGTAAAAAGCACATTTTTTTTTTTTTTTTCATTTAATATTAAGATTTGAATACTTATTTTTAGTTAATTTTAAAAATGCTAAAAAAAGGTATATTTAAATTTTTAAATTCTGTTAAAATGTGGCCAAAAACAATTTTTGGACTCTACTGAAAATTTTAAAGTTTTGAGTTAATACCTTCTTGTTGATCAAGTGCGATATTGAAAAATGATTTTCCTTTGTGTATAGTTTTGGTGTTTTTTCTTTTATCTATTTATTTTATTTTTCCCAAATTTTTAGCCTTTTTTTCATTACTACAGAACAAAAAAAAAAATGAAACAAACTTTGGTCAATGAAAAACAGCTTTGTTTAATTAGCTTGATAAAAGAAAGCATCTTAATGATATCTAAGCAAAATTTTCTCCTTTTTGTTTACTTGAAGTATTAATACTTAACAAATCTTTATTTATTTAGCATCTTTGGTTCCCTTTTTATTTCCCTTTTCAAACAAATAAAGTTTTGGAAAACATCCTCTTTCAATTTGTCTTAATTTTAATTGAGTAATGAAAAGAATTTGCTTATTTTGACCATCATCGTGTCGTTTTGGAATTTGTTTCGTCAACTTTACGGTTGATTGACTTCTTTCTTATCTCATTTGATATTATTTACATAAATTAAAAAATGGGACTAGAAATTTTGTATATATGTATGTATGTACACTCAGAATATTTTTAAAGTAACTGACTGAAGTTTATTGAGGAAGTACAATGCTGTCTGGGTAGAGTGAACTAATTTTTGCAGAGCGATTTCATTATACCCAGTTTTTTTCACTAAATCAAGGTTACATTTTTTTATTTAAAAAACTTATAAGTTTTAATTAATAATAAATTTTAATTAATTTCCATGTAATACTAAAGTTTAAATTTATGACTGGAAAAAATTGTAATAGTTGTTTGTTTCTTTGTATCATATAGAATGTAAATTTGACTACTACACAGCTGTAATTTGCAAATTACGCCATTTAATTGTTGTTTAAGTGGCTCAACAGCCGCGCACGTTTAACAGCCGAACTGCATAGCGTGACTTAAATCCTTCCAACCAGCCAGAACTGGGATTGAAGCCGCCTTCCTTTCTTAGTTTTGACACTGGCTCACAAACCAGTTGTACAAAGCTTTTTCCATGCATGGAAAAGCTAGCATAGTTACCAATAAGCTTTAGTACTTCGATTTTCTTTTCACTTATGCCAGAAATTTTCGATGTTACAACGCCATATTTTCAGTTTCTTTTATAATGGCGCTTTTTTGTTTTAAGGATAAATGCTTTCTTTTTCTCGAATCCATTTGATGTAACAATTATATATATAACACTAATTACATATTCAGAATCTAACTTTGAGACACTACCTTAATGGAACATGCGCTGTCATTTGTACCCTGTTATGGTGAGGTATAAATCAGTGCTGGCAACGCTGTTGGTTATGTCAATTTTTTGTGTTAAAGGTGAATAGGTTAAGAAGTGAATGAAAGAAGGAAGAAGAAGAGCTATAAGGAGCAAAGGCGGTTATATATTGGAAAGGAAAAAACAGATGGTGGGGTTTTTACAGTTTTTTCGGGAGTTTTTTTTTTTTTTGACAGGTCGGGGTGACTAAAGTGGTGTTTTGGGGATGTTTTTTTGGTTGGAGATGCTGGATCGGGATGGTTGTACGGCTGATGAAAAAAAATTAGAGTTGTTGATTCAAGAGAATAAAAAGGAAGACTTAAATTTTTAGATTATTAAATTTTTAAATCAAACAAAATTGTGTGTGGGTGAAAAATTTGAAATTTTTGGCGGAAAAGAAAAAAATCATAAGAACGAAATTTTGATAGTGCGAAAAGAAAACTAAGTAACTCAAGGATATGTTGACTAAATCTAATAAAAAAAGGAATTAGGTAAAATCAAATATAAATAATGATAGAAGTTAAATCGCGAGAAAGAATTAACACTAAGTAAACTATTAATTTTTAACAAAAGAAATAAATAAAACACTAAAAAAAAAGTAATAACTAAACATTCAAAAGTACACTAAAACTTCAGCAAAAACAAAATTTAAACCCAAACTAAACTTGACTAAATAAAGATTCACCCAAACTAAGCTAAACACAAAAAAAGGAAAAAACGAGCCACAACCATCTACAATAAAAAAAAATACCTACAGTCCCAGTACGCACAGTTCCGGAGCTGGAAGAAAGCGAGAAGCCAGCAGAGGTGAGAGGGTGAAGAAGCGGTGGTGGTAACAAAGTCAAAAGGGGTTGGTATATCACGTTGGACGGCCAAGGTATTCGAACTAAATTGGACCAGGACGAGTAGACGAACTGACCGGAATGTAATTCTTAAGGTATTTATGTATGTATTTGTTAGTTTTATGTATATAAGTGTTAGTGATTGATTAAAGTTTTATTAGTTTAATTGCCTTTAGTTTTGTTTTTCTTTTTTGAAATAAGAATAAGTTAGGGCATTTTTGTAAGCAATAGGGCAAATACCGAAGTAAGTAAGTGTTGTGGACTAAGTTTCCATCAGTAGGGGGAGCGCTCGCTAACTGGTAGGGACACATTTTAGTTCGTTTTTGTGCCGTAGATAACTAGGTGTTTTCCTTAAACGCAGGTTTTTTTTTATTAAAAGGCGAATTTTTGTACATATAGGTAATAAGTTAGTGTAACGTTTAAAATTTTAATTAAAGAATTATAATGTTTTTGGAAAAACGGGGTTAAGTTCTTTAAAATGCAATAATTAATGTTGATGAAGGGAAGGTGAGAGAGAGAGGGAGAGAGATAGGGTAAGTAAAAGTAAGGAATTTGGTATGTTAAGGGATGGTTTATAAGAAGAATTACGGCATTAAACCATCATTCGGAACGTCATCGGGAGGGCAGCCGTCGCTAAGAGCTACCTATTAGCGTGACTGATGTATGAGCTGATGCGGAGATGTGGGATAACAGGTAATTTCTTTCTGATTTTTGGTAACATTAATTTTTTTCAACCATTCTCCATCTTTCACTTTCGGGCCTCATTTATTTCTCTTTATGACTTTTTGAGCTGGCATGAATTTTTTCTTAATGGTAGCGAAACAGAAGCAGGTGCGTGGCAAGTGCCACCCCAAGACGGCGAGCCCTAGCCGGGGTAAACGCTAGCATGCCAGAGCCGCCACGCATCTGGCAACACACTGCACAACAAGATTGTGATAATTTTTACACCTTTTGCTGCTATCCATTATAGCGCGTAGACTTAAGTAAATTAACACTTCATAGAATGTGTATTTGTGAGAATAACTTGTCAACTTCCCTAAAAGAATCGTTAGTTTTAGTATTATCAACTCGGTAGTTTTCGCACCTTTGTTGTTTTTTGCGAAAAATTCGTTAGTCGGTGCGTAGTTCGCTTTTTTACATTTTTGGTGCATTTATTTAAATTTCAGTGGCACCAAAGCAAATTCAACTCAACATATTTTTTTATATAAGAAAAAAGTTTATTCAAGTGCTCAAAATTTTTACGTTTCATTTTGCAGAGCACAACCAGAAAACGCACCTTATTATATGCACAAAGTAAGACAAACTTGTTGTATTATTACAAATATTCTCGAAAGAATAAGAACTTCGTTTTATAAAATTTGCTGCTTTTAGAGCGCGTTTTGATATTAAACGATCAAGCCAGTTTCAACAAATATTACAATAAATGCAAACACAGATATGTAAGCTCGTATTTATGATGGCGCGCGAATTCGTTCCTGGTTTGATAATTGATAAATTAGTTAATTATTAATCAAATTATAAATTTTTTCCCAAACGTTTGCATATTGACTATGGTAAACTTCACCTTTTATATGTTATAATTCTGGCAAATTTTCGTATATGTATATCTATACATTTTTTTCTAGACACCCACTTCTAGCCAACGGATTTGCACTGTTCGGTTACGAAAACATAAATGAAATTCACATTATGTTTGATGAAATTGCTATTAATAGAGTTTGATGGCTTGTTGTGCGATTCTGTAACTTTAAATGATTCGATAATCGTAAATTTCTTCGATATATTTCATACCCTGTAGTAACGATTGTAGTATGATCCTGCAATATAATTTTGACGACGGTAGGAAACTGTATTTTTGTGTACCGGATAATAAGCAGTAAAACTAAAATCTGATTTCGGTCGAAAGCGAATATTCAGACAAGTCTTAAGATTTTAATTGGATTTTGTGGGACAAAAATCTAACGATATTTGTTGCGACTGTTAAAACATCTTACGTACCATTACATTTTGTTTTCACACCATCACATCTAAAGTAAAAGAAGAAATATGATTTGAAAATAAACAGCCAATTTGCTTAACGTCTGGTTTTAATATTTTTATACCCTTCACAAAAATGTAAAGGGTATATATAAGTTTGTGATTCCGTTTGTAATTTCTACAGTTTTAATTTGCGACCCTATAAAGTATATATATTTTGAATCAGAATGAATGGAAAAGTCAATTAAGCGATGTCCGTCTGTCCGCTGTTGAAATACCGTTTTTGAGAAAACCATTAGACTTAGAAACTTTTTTCTTTCGTCATTCTTTTACCCCATCGATTCATGGGTTTGCTATTGAAATTCAGTAATATCGGTCCAAGTATAGCTGAAATGTATTCAAAATTCCGAAAAAAGCCATTTTTTCCAATTTTGTATGAAAATTTTTGGAAACAAAAGTTGCTTGTTTTGCTTCAAACTTCACACACTTATTAAGCATGGCGACCAAAAGTCACAAATTTTTTTTTTCAGATATCGGTCCATATACACCCGAGATATAGCCCAAATCGGATTTTTAATGAAAATGTCGCATAGGCGAAGCTAAGCAACTTTTTCTGCTTAAAAGTAGTTCTGGTAATAAAATAAGGTTATATAAATATGGAAAATGAAAACTTCCGATATCGGTCCTTATATACCCGAGATATAGCCTAGAACGGGGTTTTCATGTAAACTTATAAAACTTTTTTCCCCTCAAAAGCAGTTCCGGTAATAAAGTAAGGTTATATAAATATGGAAAATGAAAATTTCCGATATCGGTCCATATATACCCGAGATATAGCCTAAACGGGGGTTTTCATGAAAGTGCCGCGTAAGCGAACTTAAACAACGTTTTTTCATTAAAAGCAGTTCTGGTAATAAAATAAGATTAGATAAATGTGGAAAATGAAAATGCCCGATATCGGTCCATAGATACCCGAAATATAGCCTAAAACGGGTTTTTCATGAAAATGCCGCGTAATTAAACTTAAGCAACTTTTTTTGCTTAAAAGCAGTTCTGGTAATAAAGTAAGGTTATATAAATAAGGAAAATAAAAATTTTTGATATCGATCCACATATACCCGAGATATAGCCTAAACCGATTTTGCCATGAAAATGTCATGTAAGCCACTTAAACAATTTTTTTTTTCTTAGAAGCAGTTCTGATGGTAAAACTAGGCTACTTAAATACAGGAAATGAAAATTTCCGATATCGGTATACACCAGAGATATGGGATAACCGATTTTTTCAAGAATTTTTTTTTTTTACCCTTCACAAAAATGTAAAGGGTGTATATATTAAAGCAGTTCTGTTTATAAAATGGGGTTACTAAAATACCAAAAAGTGGACATTTTTGATATCGGTCTACACATCGACCAAATGAAAACGACGCGTGTGAAAAAACAAGCATTTTTCACGGTGCCTTAAATAAATGTACACATCCCTAGCATATATTATGGAAATTATAAGTTCATATCAAAGATTTTAATGAACTGTCATTATTAAAAATTAAAACGGCATATTTAGTTCAAATTTTTAATATGTACTATACATTTACGTGACTATTGTGAAGGGTATTTTAGATTTGCTTTTGCAAAAAATGCAACCCTGATTCAATGAAATATCTTATTGTTTAAACAAATTTCTAAAAATGGTGAAGTGTTATGGTATGTCAAATCTCTTACCGTATTATTTCTCATTTTCATACCGTTTTACATTCACACTTGCACGGATTATTTGAATTTTTGACAAGTCTTAATACAAAGTGTAATAGTCTAAAGTGCCCTTAATGAATATTTTGAAAAAAATGTTTTTCGGTGTTTATTACTACGCTTTTCACCGACTTTTTTTTTTATAATACGGACGTTTTAAAGAACGTTGACTAACATAAAATACATATATATTATTAAACAGTGACAATTTTAAATGTAACTGAAATTCAGTATTTCTGTGTATTTTTTTTTTATAAATGGGTAAATCAGCTAAAATTTCCGCTTACTAATAATAGTGTTTAATCACAAGAAACAAAAAAGTTCTTTACTTCAAACGACTACAACAAATAAACTAATAGATCAATTTGGGTGATATATTAACAGCTGACGTTTGATAGATCAAAATTTAAAAAAATGTGTTTGTGCTGCCATCTAGTGCTAGATAGCTTCAATATCAATCCACCCTTGTAAGACCCGCGTACAAATGTACAAAAACCAAAAAATCGAATTGAAAATTTGTAAAGTTTAACAAAAAATCATTAAATTAATATTTAAAATAAATATAACTTTTACAATATTGTGTCCCCAACCAATAAAATATTAAGCAGCAGCAATAAACTGCTGCCAATGGCGACAAAGAAAAACCAGCAGTCAAATATACATATATACATACATTAATTATGTGTTTGAATGCATTGCGTGGAGTCTACAATGTGTGTTTTTATTTGTTTTGTTACTTTTTGAAGGCAATGAGAAAAGCTTATCAAACCAAACAAAAAACATTCCTTATAAACTTTATAGAAGGCATTTAGGTGCTTAAATATTATATATTTAATAAGATTTCATTTGTCGCCATTGGCAGCATTTGATTTCGGCTGCCTGTTATGTTATTGGTTGGGTGGAGAAATGAGTTTCGACTCACAACAATAACAGAATACGATGAAACAATCAGTCATCAAACAAAAAATCAAAACTTTTTGCTTTCCATCAACCATTGCCGGCAGCGCATAGATGTAGCCGAAAAAATACGCTTGTCATTCATGAATGAATTATTTCAGCTAAATGATTCTCTCAAATGAATGAAATATTTCAGTGAAAGTTTAAGAGGGAACATGCGGACATACCAGGGTTAAGAAGCAAGAGTAATAACGGAGAGAACGGACTAAGTGAATGTTTACACACGGAAGTGCAAGTGCAAAAAACCCAATACATTCCAATTTTTTTACTAACACATTCACTTGTAACTGATTTTGGTTGGCAGTGATCAAGGCGAATTAATTATTAGGTGGATGCATCGGCGAATTCGATTAAATGGCGGCACTTTCTCTGTCAAGTTTTGTTTACCTTTTTCGACGCCATTTAAATTTTTTTATATGTTCGTTATCAACTACTTTTGACAGCTTAAGTCTGAATTCGCCTATTTACACAAAAAAAAAAAAATACCTGTTGTTTTTTTATTGTTGTATTGTTGTAGCGAAGCGGCTACCTTGTTTTTTGTATCATGGCAGTGATTTTTTCACTTGCATGCAAACAGAAACAAACAGTGTTGCCGAAGATATTTCATTTTAACTTTAATGGGTATTTTTCAAGGACAAATTTTTAAAATATTAATAGTTTTAGTTATATGCCGAAAACATTATCTAAAAACACAAAAATAAATAAACATCTATAACGTATTTTTTATTTGGAATACAAATATATTATTTATATTGGGAAAAATTTATGTACATAATAAAATTCCCCTGTAATATTGCTATAGAACTTTGGCAGCACAGACATTGTTCAAGTTTGAATGGTGGATATTTCCGAACCCTGGCTACTGTACTGACATCTAAGGGGCGCTGCTGAAGTTCTTGCTTTAACAAGTCTGGTTGAATTTTGTGCTAAAAGGAGTTCTCCGCTAACATTCAGAAAAATTCATTCTTATAGTATCTTGCTTTGTGTATGTATATCAATACTCTGAAATAAACTGTGCAAGGAATGTGTGAATTGTGCACTTTCTTTATCGTTTTTTTGAAAATTACAGTGTTTTATTTTTCTTTCTCTTTTTGATTATCGCATTTGGAGCTTTGCGTTCCATTTTGGCTGCCTGGCTGTTCCGAAGCTTAAGGGCATACATTTATATTGGTCCTTCGAACCGGATCTATCCCCCTGATATTTCCGTTGTTCGAAGTGCTCAGGTTCTCTCATTTCACTACTCGAGCCTGAATTTCTAATATCGTAGACAGTTTCTAGCGACTGGAACCTGCATGTCAAAAAAGAATCCAATTCCTGCCATTTGGGAATATCCTTTTTATTTTTGATGCCTTGCTCCCACAGCGACAAAGTCAGAACTGGCAAATTAATAGAGCAGAGATTAACAAAAATTGGATCCCAAGAAGAGATATTTATTTCGTGCAAATTCAACACCGATATGCTGTTGTTTATATCCCTTTGCAACCTTTTAATATCTTTTGCGGACTCAGTTTTCACTGGCGATCAGTTGAGCAAAATCTTCAACTGGCTATTGACCAAAATCCTCTTATTTTCGTAGGCTTCAGTTAAATTATCCCATGCACTCTGAAAACCAGCATTTGTCAAAGGCGAGTCTTTGACAATTTCTAATGCTTCATCACTAGTGAACTGCCGTAAATAAAATAGCTTCTCAACCCCTGACAAGTCATCACAGTTTATATAAACTGCGGTGAAAGCGGTCGGGCGCTTTCAATAATAGGAAGATCAGAACTTTCCCGTTGAAAGTATCGAAGAGGTCATGCGTTTTATGTTCAAAAGACCATTTGCTTAGGTTCTGCTCAAAATTTCTGGAAATGAACGCTGTAGATAGATTTTTAATAGTAAAGAAACACGATCTTTGCATTAATTGTTTAAGTGAGGGTCACAAATTAGACTCATGCAAAAGTAAATTCAGCTGTTCCACCTGCAAACTAAAACACAACTCATTGCTACATCGAAATGCAACCGAATCATCAACAATGAATAAAATGCAGGAGCAGCCAAGCACTAGTAAATCTGCGTGCCAAACTCAAGAGGTTCAAAATTGCTTTGCAGTGGCCAAACAACAAGTTTTATTAGGGACTGCCATAGTCACTATAATATGTAGAGGAGAAATTTTTACGGCGCGTGCTCTGATCGACTCCGGCTCTCAAGCCACTTTTATTACAGAAAAGTTGCAGAGAATGCTCAATCTACCAGTGAGCGGCACAAGAGCTTCTGTATCTGGCCTAAACGGGGCATTAGCTGGTACAGTTCAAAAGCAATGCTCTTTTGTTCTAGGGTCTCCAATCGACGCGAAGTTTGAGTTGCCAGTACAGGGTTTAGTTTTGCCACAACTGACTGGACGACTACCTGTCGATTCAATTGACTTTTCTAAGATGGACCTATCGAATTTAAGTTTGGCGGATCCCTATTTTGCTAAAAGTGGTCAAATTGATATCCTCATTGGGGGTGATATTTACCCACAAGTCATGCTTAGTGGGGTAAAGAAAAACGTATCGGAGACCCTAATGGCTCAGCAAACTAGATTCGGGTGGATTTTAACAGGTCCCATTCGTAGTGCCAATGGTGTACCTCTCAATACTACCGTTTCATTCTATACAGATGTCAGTCTGGACAAGGAAATTGAAAGATTTTGGGCTCTAGAAGAACCCCCACAGTCCTCTCGGTTTACGCCTGAGGATGAATACTGTGAAGAGCACTTTAAAAATACGGTTAGGCGAACTTCTGAAGGGAGATATATTGTTTCGTTGCCTTTTAAACCCGAGTATACCGTTGACAGAAAGCTAGGAAACTCCCGTTATAAAGCTAGAAAACAGTTTTTAAAGAACGAAGTTTCGTTGAGTAGAAACCCGAACCTGAAATTGATCTATGACAACGTTCTATCTGAGTATGAAATTTTGAATCATATGGTTGAAGCACGATATGTTGAGTTTTTAAGCCTGAAAGCTCTTCTACGAAGGTCCGAGTAGTGTTTAATGCGTCTAGTCGCAGTTCGTCTGGGTTGAGCTTGAATGATATTTTGTATGCTGGCCCCGTTCTGCAAAGCGATTTAACGATGCTGGTAGTCAAGTGGCGGTTCTACCAATACGTGTTTAATGGCGATATCGAGAAAATGTATCGTCAAATTTTAGTTGATCCTAAAGAGACTCGATTCCAAAGAATTGTTTTTCGTACAAACCCTCTAGAGGAATTGAAAGATTATGAGCTAAAAACTGTTACTTTTGGTGTAAATTGTGCGCCATTTTTAGCCATCAGAACTTTGCATCAACTAGCTCAGGACGTGGAGGTGAAATTTTCCCTCGCTTGTAACATTTTACGCTGCATGATGTATGTGGATGATGCCTTAGTGGGTGCACATGATATTTCTTCAGCGATAGAAGCTCGAAATCAACTGAACTTAGCCCTATCAACAGCAGGATTTTCTATGAAGAAATGGACCTCAAACGATGAACGCATTCTACATGATCTGCCTTTGGACCACCGCTTAAACGAAAACTTTATAGAGATTAACGATGAGAGCGTAGCCAAAACTTTAGGTATACGTTGGAACGCTAAACTAGATAGATTTTTCTTCACTACTTCTCCAGTCATCATGAAAGAAAATTTTACTAAACGGGAAGTCTTATCCGCAATAGCTAAAATTTTTGATCCCGCAGGTTGGTTAGGGCCAATTGGGGTAATCGCAAAAATATTAATGCAACAAATTTGGAGTGAAAAAACAGGTTGGGATGAAGTCATTTCTCATGTTTCTGATGTGAAATGGAAACAGTTTCTTAATGACTATAAACTGATTGATGACATTCAAATTTGTCGGTGGATTGGGTTTTATCCTTCAACAACCTTGGAAATACACGGTTTTTGTGATGCTTCTGAGCGAGCATATGGCGCTTGTGTGTACTCACGGGTGCAAGACGAATATGGTAAGATACATACAAATTTGTTGATAGCAAAGTCAAGAGTGGCTCCCCTTAAAACGGTATCCCTGCCACGTTTAGAGCTATGTGGGGCTCTTTTGTTGGCAGATTTGCTGGAGACGCTTGCAAAGGCTTTGACTTCGGACAAAAGAGAACCCAATGTTTTTGCTTGGAGCGATTCTATGATTGTTTTGGCGTGGCTTCAAAAGCCTTCTAATTCGTGGACAACGTTTGTTGCCAATAGAGTGTCGAAAATTTTGGCCAAGACCGACAAAGGGTGGTGGAGACACGTAAGCTCGGGTGATAACCCTGCCGATTTAATAAGCCGTGGGGTACGTCCTCAGGACCTGAGAGAAAATTCTTTATGGTGGCATGGACCTCCTTGGCTTCGGACTTCGAATCATTTTGCTTCTCCTGCCTGTCGTGTTTTTAGTACACGAGAAGAAGAGAGAGTTCATAAGGCGTTTTTTTCGTATTTCGAAACTTTTGAGGATTTGTTAGACCGTTTTTCATCATATCCTAAGGCTCTTAGGGTAATGGCTTATGTTTTTCGATGGAGACATAGAATTCTTAGAACCGAAGGGGTGTCGCTCATGTCGACCGAAATTTTTTCGGAAGAGTTGAAATTAGCAAAAGAGAAACTGATTATTATCGCCCAAAAGGTTCACTTTGGCAATGAATATAAAAAACTTTCAAGTAACATATGTCTAGACGGTGGCAAATTGTTAAATTTGAATCCTTTTGTAGATGAAACAGGGGTAATGCGTGTGGGTGGTCGTCTTGCACATGCTGCTAACTTAACGAGGAATGAGAAATTTCCTATTTTATTGCCTGCGAATTGCCACTTCGCCACATTACTACTAAATTTTATTCATGAAATTACTTTACATGGAGGTAATCAGTTGGTGCTAAGAGTACTGCGTACTGAATTTTTTCTCCCTCGAGCGAAGAATCTAATTAAAACTATAATAGGACGTGGCAAAAGCTGTACGATTCAGCGCAAAGCTACACGTAGCCAAATTATGGCCGCACTTCCAGTTTCTCGTACTGTTATTTCACGGCCTTTTACCACAACTGGAGTGGATTTTACTGGCCGCTTCGAAATCCGAAACTTTACCGGACGGGCCTGCTTAATTTTTTTTTTTTTTTTTTTTAAGCATTTTTTTATTTATTGAATCTTCAAAATGAACTAACAATAAGTATTCAAATCTTAATACTAAATTTAAAATTAAAAAATGTAATTCTTAAGTCCGGCCAATGCTAGACAAAAAAGTTTTATTATGCGGGAGCTATTTCGGTAAAATCACCTATTGAGCAATCTGATGGTGGCAGCGGTATCCCTTCTTTTAAGCCGAGTGTGGCCGCCAAAATTAAGTATATTGCGAGCAAGAGGGTTTGGATGAAGTTCCAGTTTACTGATATACCTTGTCGCGTACTTAGAAAATTCTTCTTTTACCAGCGGAACACTCAGATCGTTATGAATTCGTGAATTTTTTACGTACCATGGAGCTGCAGTAATCGTTCGTAGAATTTTGTTTTGTCGCCTTTGGATTTTTTCAATGTTTGACGCTGAGGCGGTGCCCCATAACTGAATTCCGTAGCACCATATAGACTTTAGTATTGCGTTCTATAACAAAAGTTTGCAATCTAATTTCAGTGCCGAATTTCTGCCCATAAGCCAATTTAGCTGCGCTGCTTTTAGTTTTAACTGAGTGACCTTTGCTTCAATGTGAGACTTCCATGTTAGCCTACGGTCCAGGTGAATACCAAGGTACTTGACTTCGTTGTGCTGCGGAATAGGTGAGTTGTTAATTTGGATAGGCGGACATGTTTGCCTACACAGTGTGAATGTAACATGAGTACATTTCTGTTCATTAACTTTGATTTTCCAAAGTTTTAGCCATTTCTCTAATATTGAAGTATATTCCTGTAAATTTCGTGATGCTAAATGGTGGTTTTCATGAACACTCAAAAACGCTGTGTCATCTGCAAAGGTAGAAGTGTGGATTCCAGATGTCGTTGGCATGTCAGAGGCGTAAATCAAATATAAAGTAGGCCCCAGTATGCTGCCTTGGGGAACTCCTGCCTTGATTGGCTGAGTTGGGCTAATAAAGTCGCCTTCTCTGATAACAAACTTCCGCCCGTATAAGTAGCTTTCCAGAAGCTTGTGTGTATTTGCAGGCAAATTTAGCTTTATTTTGTGCATTAAGCCGTCGTGCCACACTTTATCAAACGCTTGAGAAATATCAATGAAAAGAGCTGAGCAGTACTTCTTCGCCTCAAAGGTTTGTCTTATGACATTGACTAGTCTGTGCGTTTGTTCTATGGTGCTATGCTTAGCCCGAAAACCAAATTGATGATCAGGGATGCATCCCACATTGTTCAATATTGGACTCAACTTCGCCATTAACAATTTTTCAAATAGTTTTGAAATTGTTGGTAAAAGACTTATTGGTCTATATGATTCTACCTTAGTCAGATCCTTCCCTGGCTTGGGTATCATAGTAATCATTGAGACCTTCCACTCTGCAGGATAATACTCAAGGCGTAAAATGGCGTTAAAAATAAAAAGTAGAACCCTTCTAGCTACACGAGGTAACTGTTCAAGCATTTTACCAGTAATTTGATCAATGCCTGGAGCTTTCCTGGGGTTTGTATTACCGATAACGTTTTCGACATCTTGAAAATTAAATCTCAAAGACACAGGAGGTCTAACAACATATGGTGGTAATTCCGCTGTATTATTCTCTGAATCATTTGTGATAAAAACGTTTCGCAAATGATCGACATACAACATTCCCTTTTCAGAATCGCTTCTTGCCCAGTCGCCAGTTGAGTTTCGCAAAGGTGGCTTACCTATTACGGGTCTTTTTAAACCTTTTGTCGCTTTCCACAAGGAATAATCAGATTGAGGGGTACCATCAAGGCTTTCCAAATATGTTTTAAGGGAAGCCATTCTATGGACTTCAAGCAGATTTCTTAGCTGAGTTATGCATTCCCGTAGCCTAGCTTTAAGCTGGGGCGACCTGCGAAGTTGCCACTCTCTTCTGACTCTTCTTTTTTCTGACAGAAGTTGCTCAATTTCAGATGAATAAGTTCTATTGCTCTCGTTTCTAGGTCTTAAATGACTAGTGGTAGCATGCTGTACGGCCAGTTTGAGGTTTTCAGAAAAATTGTTAATTGACACATCAATATCCTCAGGCGTTCTCAAGGCGATATTTTCAGTACAATGTGTGCTCAAAAATTTTTTGTACTTTAACCAATTAACTCTATTGACAGTCAACGGTGAGCCAATCTCTTGGGGGAACGAAACAGAGATTATAGTGGGAGAGTGATCTGATGACAAATCTAATGAAGGCTCCACTTGCATCCACTCTAAAGGAAAATTTTTCGCAACTCCAAAATCTATAACGTCTGGGATCTTTCGTCGGTCTGTCGGCCAATAAGTGGGGTGTCCGCTTGAAACCACATCTAAGCCCATTTTGGAAACGGTGTCAAAAAGCACACGGCCTTTCGAGGTAATTAAGCGTGATCCCCAAAAAGTGTGTTTAGCGTTATAGTCGCCAGCCGCTAAAAATCGAGGCCCAAGTGATTTGAAAAAATTTGAATATTGGCTTTCTGTTATTGAAAATCGGGGCGGTGAGTAAATCGAGGAAATAACGATTTTTTCATGAAAATATTCAATGCATATATTAGTTGCTTGGATATACTCCTCACGTGTCTCGTTCATTAAATAGTGCTTAATTCTGGATTTTATTAGAATTGCCGATCCTCCGCAAGATCTTCCGCGGGGATCTTTAGTGTCATATAATGCGTACCCATTAATAACAAAAGGTTACGTGTGTGTTTTCGTGTGCTTCGCAACGAAGGCGATTCACTTAGAAGCAGTTAGCAGCTTGTCAACGCCTGCATTTTTGGCAGCATTTACCAGATTTATATCGCGACGTGGGTGCCCCAAAAATATGTACTCTGATAATGGTACGAATTTCGTTGGTGCATCAAAAGCATTAAGGGCTGAGTTTCGGGGATTTCTTCGTGAAATAAATTCTGAGGTAAACACGGTGTACGCATATCAAGGTGTTAGTTGGCACTTTAATCCCGCTGGGGCTCCTCATATGGGAGGTCTTTGGGAATCGGGAGTTAAAAGTTTTAAGCATCACTTTCGGAGAGTCGCAACTGGGTTAAAATACACATTTGAAGAATTTTCTACACTACTTGCACGTATAGAGTCATGCTTAAATTCAAGGCCTTTATGCCCACTGTCTGATAATGTCGAGGATTTAGATTATTTAACTCCGGGCCATTTTCTTGTTGGGGGACCGTTACTGGCTCCCCCTGAGCTTCCGATTGACGAAGTTCCGATATCTATTGTAAATCGTTGGCAGAGAGTTAAAGCCTTGAACCAACGCTTATGCTCTCGTTGGAAGGATGAGTATCTGAAAGAGTTACATAAAAGGAATAAATGGAAGTGTGTACGCCAAGATTTGCAAGTGGGCGATATGGTTGTTATCAAGGAGGATAATATGCCGACAAATGAGTGGCGTCTTGGCCGGGTAGAAAAACTGCACCGAGGAAAAGATAACCATGTAAGGGTTGTAGAGTTGAGAACAGCTCGTGGCTCGGTGACCAGACCAGTTGTGAAGCTCGTCGTTCTTCCGACGGATTAGGTATTTATTTATATTATCATTTCAGGAACATGGTCCATCCCAGTAAATATGCTGACAGTCGCCGCAGAGACAATAAAATGGTTTGTCGTGTTTGCCTGAAAGATCATCCCATTCGGTTTTGTAAGAAGTTTAGACAAGTTGGCTACGAGGAAAGAATGCGCCTTGTCTCAATTTATAAATATTGCGCTGGCTGTTTAGGTCATGACCATACCTGGCGTACGTGTGAGAGTACAGGTAGATGTAAGCGGTGCGGTGATATGCATCACACATTATTGCATAAAGAGGGTAGAAGGCCTCGTTCGCCGACCCGTAAATCGTACAAACGCTTACGTAAAGGACCGAGTTCGTCCGAAAACTTAGAGCGAAATGGGCCTAGTTCGTCTCACAGCTCTGCCAGGGGGCCTCGTTCGTCCAATGGTCATGAGGAGGAGAGGCCTCGTACGTCTCAAGCCTTGGTTCTTAGGACGTCTAAGAATCGTACTACCCATCGCGAACAGAGATCCATGCAAAAGAAAGCGCTAAAACCTCGATCTAAGGGTACCGTGGCGCTGCCAACATATCATATAAAGGAGTCAATTTTGTTGAAGCCAACCGCAATTATAAAATTGGAGTCAGGTGGACGATTTGTTACCGAGCGAGCGATTATCGATCCAAGCTCTGAGGTGTCGATTATATCAGACGAGGTGGTACGGCGGATTTCAGCTAAGAGGTTACGCATTGGGGAAAACGAGAGATGCTATTTGAGGGTGACGGGGCATCATGACATAAGCACAGTGGTTGAAGCTTACGCAGAGGTACGCCGGAAATATAAGGTTACGACTCCAGGACGATCTATAGATAGCAGGATTCTAGATGAGTTTCCAGGGTTACAATTAGCTGATCCCCAATTTAACGTGGCGGCTCCTGTAAGTTTGTTGCTAGGAGGAGATGTTTATAGCCGAATTATAAGGAACGGGATTTATGGCGGGTCTTTCGGCAAACCATTGGCGCAATTTTCTATTTTCGGATACATTATATCTGGACCATGTACCCCATAAAGAACAATTTAATAAATTTTTCAAATTTGTGATTTATGCATGTAAATTTTTTTATACTTTATATCTTTTTGGTCCTAACTGAACTTCCAAGGATCCAATAAAGGGTTTATATATTTTTTATTTTTCTTTTTATTTGTTTTTTTTTCTGCTTTTTTCTGTAAGATGTAGGTGAATTCGAAATGAATTGCTATACAGCAAGGTGGCCGGGATGTTCAAGTTTGAATGGTGGATATTTCCGAACCCTGGCTACTGTACTGACATCTAAGGGGCGCTGCTGAAGTTCGTGCTTTAAGAAGTCTGGTTGAATTTTGTGCTAAAAGGAGTTCTCCGCTAACATTCAGAAAAATTCATTCTTATAGTATCTTGCTTTGTGTATGTATATCAATACTCTGAAATAAACTGTGCAAGGAATGTGTGAATTGTGCACTTTCTTTATCGCTTTTTTGAAAATTACAGTGTTTTATTTTTCTTTCTCTTTTTGATTATCGTATTTGGAGCTTTGCGTTCCATTTTGGCTGCCTGGCTGTTTCGAAGCTTAAGGGCATACATTTTTAGACATTAAAAGCACATGTAGTACAAAGGCGTACAATGTTTGTCTTCGACGACATTTTGAAAACGAACTTGCACTTGCGTGTGTAAACAATCGTGCAAATTACAAGTGTTTTCAAATATTTCCCACTGGAATTCGAACTCGGGATCATGTGAACATGATGTATTTTTAAAAAAGCTCGTTTTCATATTATCTTCCATGCGCAAACACAATTGATGAAAACTTTTCTAATAATTAATTTTTGTTATTCAATTGAAAGACAAGATGAAGTTAACATTTATTTATTTGTTTTAGTATTGATTTTTATAAAAAACAATAAAAAATATATGTTTGCATATAATAGTCATGTGAACTAGTAACAAATTTTAGTGTAACACTATTTTTCCGATGAGAATTGTAAATTGAATTGATTATTAATTGCTCTTGTAAAAAATGCAATCCTGTTCTCTAAAAAATTTTATTGTTTAAATAAATTTCTCAAAGTGTTATGATGTCAAGTCTCTTGCCATACAATTTATCACTTTATTACGCTTTAAATTCTTACTTGCAGGTAGTATTTGAATTTTTGACAAGTCTTAATACAAAATGTGAAGTGTCTTTAAATAATTATAACTACGAAACGTTAATAATTCAGCTTGGTAAAGTACTGTTTTTTTAATGGTAATGTTATTCTGTGAGCAACATGTGCCATGTGCTTAAGGTACAACATGTTGTAATCGTTAACAGGGCATGTGTTGGCTGCAGAATAAGTTTATTTTAAATAATGTTATATATTAATTTTTCAATTTGTTAATATTGTTAAGCATTCTTCTTGGTGTATGAACTAAAAATTTTTCTTTGTGTATGAATTTTTTGTATATAGGAATTTTTTGACAATAACTTTTCAACTTAAATTTTTAATAACATTTTAATTTTCCTGACGATGATAACAAGAAATATCGAGAAATAAAAGATTTTGAATTGTTAATTTTTTTATAAAAAACAAAAAACAAAGATCTAAAGCTCCAAAAATTATATTTATTTAAATTACTTTAGTCTTCATATAATTCATTTCATTTTCTTGGAGTTTTCTTGCTCTTCACTAGGTGATAGCTTTAAAAACAGCTAAAAAAAATTGTAAGTGGCACCACTGAAATGCAAAAAACAGCTGTTCATATTTTTATTGATATATTGATTGTGATTTCCTAATATTTAATTTTTTAATATTTATATATATTACTACACCGTATACTAAGAAGCTCGCAATATTTTAGCAATAGCTACTATAGAATTTTCTAAATTTCCCTCAGCCATTTTGTATGCAAAAAAGCTTTTTAACATTTGTAAAGACATAAAGAAAACAATATCAGCTGTTTATTATGTAGCTGCCGTTTTCATTATATTTAGGTAGCTGGCTACAGGCTACATTTGTAGCTAGCGACATTTGTAGTCGTGTGTTCGTGTAGCCTGCTGTCTCGAATGTGTTTAATGCTTTACTATAGCAATAGTGCTGAATTCGCCTTAACGCTTGCATTCGCCTGTATAAATTCGCCTTGCTGTGTGTGAAGGAACAAGTCATGATACAAAAAACAAGGTAGCCGCTTCGCTACAACAATACAACAATAAAAAAAACAACAGGTATTTTGTTTGTGTAAAAAGGCGAATTCACACTTAAGCTGTCAAAAGTAGTTGATAACGAACATGTAAAAAAATTTAAATGGCGCCGAAAAAGGTAAACAAAACTTGACAGCAAAAGTGCCGCCATATTAATCGAATTCGCCTGAATTCGGCGATGCATCCACCTAATAATTAATTCGCCTTGGAACAAGTGTTGTCAAAGTTGCATCACTAAAGCCGCGTATTTAATTAAATTGAATCTTAAAACCATAAGAACTCTTCTTAATTAAAAATCGAATGATATAAATTTTTATTAAACTAAAATAATATTTAAGTTGTGTAAATAAATTATAATAAAAATTAAATGCATATTGCACTATAAAAAAGTTGTAAAAAAGGAAACAATTAACATAAACAATCCTGTGTAAATAAAATTGAAACGTATTAACAAAAGCAAAAAAAGAAAAAAACAAAAGCAAACATAAATAAAGAAAAAATTATACAACCACATGTGGACACTTACATGAAAACGTAAACAATAAACACCCACACAGACAAAAGAAACACAAAGCTGATACAAACAAACACATACGCACATAAAAAACCAATATGGCATACAGAATCTATAAAAATATTCATACATTAAACAATAAATACTTTTTACCTTAAAATACATAACGATGACAAAAATAACAAATTTATGTTTATTGAGAATATTAAAACAATACGTGGGCCGTTCGCATAATTATGTGAAGAGTGTCGTAAAAGTGGCAACAAAATTTGACAGAAAATTTGTTCTTGGCATCAAGTGTTCAGTTTGTATTCGCATTGTGAAGCAGCTTCTCTTAACGAATAATCGTTAATGATTAGTCATTTAATTTTTGGCCATAAATTAATTATTCTTAAAATACTGCTTTCGAGTAACAACAAGAGGATGTCAACAAATAATATGTATGTATGTATGTATGTAAGTATGCATAGCAAACAAGAACAATGTTAAAAACTGTTAAACACGTAAAAATAATAATCCTACTTGAACGTGAATTTGTTTGTGTAAATCTGTACGACAACCGAACGAACATATCCGTTTCCTATAAAAATACAATTTTTTATAGTTGTAAGTACACACTTGACATCAAAACACATCTACACGTGTCCCAGTGCAATACTTTTATACATTTTTGGATACACATGTTTACTTACAAAAGGACAAACAAAATGTAGCAGCAATAAATTTCACACATTTTAAAACATTCAATATTTAATTTGAATTAAACGAAATTGTTTTTGTTTTCTTTACGCAACGCAATTGTCCTTAATACATGGGGCCATATTGGTTCCGTTTGGAATTTAGTTGCCAGCAAATGGGTAAATAAATAAAATCTCGTGCGTCAGCGACTCAAAAACATTTTTTATAAAAAAGTTTCATAATCCTGTTTGTACACGTATAATAAATACATAAACAGCTCATAATTTTGCTTGAAAAGTTTGGCATCTCTCATCTTTTTGTGCGCTTTGACAATCAGATAGTATAATTTTTTGTTTGTTTTTGGTATTCAAATTTTTGTATCTCCAGATCCAATTGTTTTTTTTTTTATTTCATTTTTTTCCTGCATTGTTTTCAAAATTCCATTGTTCACCCGCACAAACTCATTTTTAAATTCCTCCACTGCATTTGTTATAGACTCTTGTCCCTTTTCTAACGCCCTATAAACCCGTCGTAAGCTGCTGGCATTTTCTTTTTCAAGTTTAATAAGTTCGTCCAACTTTTCACTTAGTTCCGTTTTTCTTTCACTGTCGTCGTCAAAAAATATTTTTATTCGCTCAGCCGTGGTTTCTGTTTTGCGCCTTTTAAGGGTACTTTTTGACAACAGTGGAGACAGTGGACGTTTTGATGACGTTGACGGCATTTCTTCCTCTTTCCCACCTTCCACCGAATGCGCAATGTTGCAAATGCGTGTGACTGCTTCGTCGCTGCTCGTTAGTTGATGATTCGAAAACGGTCCATTACCGGTTGCTCTGGACTCTGCTTTATTTTGGGTTAGTTTTCTTTTAACATCGCTTTTCAACCTCATCTCCTTTTATGATACAAAACAAATCATCTGTATACTTAATTAAGCAGGGGTGTCATAGAAAACGATATTATTGGAATTGGATTTGAAACCGACAAAAAATCTTGTTGGTGTCATGCAATCCAATCTTATCGGTTTTGTGTTCGAACTTGAATTTTTATCGGTTTAAGGTGTCACAGAAACCAATGTTATCGGTTTGTTATTGGAAATAAACCAAGCTGCAAACAGCTGTCGGTTTTTGTATTTTCTTCGTTTGACCCCTGCATTAAATTTACAATTGAGACATAATTAAACAACAGAATTTCATATTTAGATACATTAGTTTTAAAAAAAGATAATTGTTTGTTAATAGATTGGTATCAGAAACCAAGGCCTTCTGAAAGAATAATTAATTATTACTCAAAACATCCCAGGAGAGCAATAATAAATACTGTAAGAATCTTATAGACAGAGTATTTAATATTAGTGATATTAGATTCCATAGGAAAAATAAAAACGTGCTTTAAAATATTTTAATTGAAAAAAGTTCCCTAAGGAAACTATAGGTGTGTTCATTTACTAAAAATTTTCACAAATTTGTAACAATTGTTACTAGAAAACGTTCATTAACTCAAAAAATTTGCAACGAGAGAACGTCAAAAGAGCGTACAAAATTGAGAGAATGAAGAATTCTTGCAAGTTTTTGCAAGTAAAATTTTTACTTGCAATAATTATTCAAACAGCTGTTTTGCGTTTGTGTTTACAAAACAATATTTCTAAATTAAGTTAAAAATATATGTAAATAGTTTGGAAAATTTTGAGAAATTGTAAGTGTATGTAAACTTTTAAAACGATAAAAAGTATTAAAAAGGTAACAAATTTACGTTTGTGTAACTTAGGAGCAACAGAGGTAAAATAAGACGTCTAATGGAAATGAACTAAGCAACACAGTATCTGGCACATCAGTGGCAAAGGAAGTTCTGGCAAATTTACTTGTTTAAATGTATTTAAAACTTTTAGGGGAGCAATTAAATTGACACTTAGATCCTTCCATTTTTAATTATATTAATATATTCTAGTTTTAACCTCTGAAATGTTTTTTTACTTTTTTGTTTTTTTGTTGTATTTTTACAGACTGCTGTTGTTTTTAGTATTGTAAATATTATGAGTACCTAGCTACTCGGTACTTTGCACTTTGAAATTAATTTGAAATAAAAATGCTATGTGTATGCAGGCTGTTATAACGTATAAAGCGACCCATACACGTTTCAATTCAATTGTTAATTGAGTCATTCACTTGAATTGATTCTTGGCCACATACTTCATAAACTGAATTGAAAGATTTTCATTCAACTATCAGGTTCAATGAAATTAAATACAATTTTAGATATTATTAACGGTCTCTTTGCAAAAAACTACAAATATAAATTTTGACAGCTGGTTAGGAGACTCGAACACACACACACAGTACAATGAAATTGAGAGACTTACTAACCAACTTGAAAAAATCAAAATCTTTTGATTTTGCTTCAACCAACTCGACAACTGCAAACTTCAAAAAACCATACACGACTCAGTTACGAATTGAATTGAAACGTGTATGGGGTGCTAATTAAAAATAGATATTTTATTCAACAGTAGATAATCACCCTAATAGTGCTTAGCGTATTTCGACTATGCCTAGTACTAGATTATATAAAATTGTAAAGCCGTATAATTTGTCCAAAAGATATAAGAGTAGTTATTAAGTACTTATATATACATACCTATATACAACAACACTACTCTAACTTGCAAATTTTTGCTAGTAAAGTGTTCATTTACTTTTTCACATTTTTGAGAGTAATTTTGAACATTTTCTGGTTAGTAAAGTAAATGAACACATCTTATGATAGCCGAAATAGATCAGATATTAGTATAAAAACAAAAATTTATAAATCGTTAGCTTGCATATGTGCCTGGAATGTCTGAAAGGCTACAGAGTTCTAGTATATTTGATAAAACAAGATACAAAATGGCACACAAGATTTATAAAACAGTTGGAAGATTACTTAGTAAAATAAAAGATAGAATTAGTAAACTAGATAAGTCGCATAGCGGTCGTTACGCCCTAAAGGTGTGACTGAGTTATTGAAAATTGGGTAAAACGAATCGACCGCTGTCGATGTGCTGGCGGGGGGGGGGGGGGGGGGGGGGGGGGACAAACAAAGTCGAGTTCCATTCATAAATGTTTTGATTGTATTTCAAGTTGATAATAAAGCTTTGGAAATATCTCAAATGGTTTGCGTTTTATTAAAAAAAAATTGTTAAGCCCTTATTGGAAAACCCGATATGTTAATAAAATTAAAAAACTTTTACTTACTTTTCAATTTAATTTACAAAGATGTGTAAGCTTGATTGAGAAAGCGGAAGGCAACTGCCGAATGATTTGTCTTAAGATTCCGTCGAGTATTTTTAATCAACTTCGCTTTTGATTTGAAAATAATTTTTTCGTCAGATAAAATCTATCGATAGTGAACCAAAAAAAAAAAAAACTATAGTTTTGCAGCTCCACCGTGCTTTTCGAATATGCAGAACTGAATATTGGAAAACCATCTGTCTTTATCCAATAATTAAAATAATTTTATTAAAAGTAATGAATGTTTTATTTACTCCTCCGAAAATTCTGGTAACACTGTTCATAAATAACATTTTGTTAGAAATCGGATAGATTCAGTTGAAGACTGGTCTGAAAGTGGACGGTCTATTTTTTTTTTTTTATCAATTTTTATTGATTTGTTGAATCTTCAAAAACAACTAACAACAATTATTCAAATCTTAATAACTAAAAAATTTTTTTTAAGTCCAGCCAATGCTAGACAAAAAATTATGGTTCAGCGAATGTATCAGAATACCGTGCCACAGGACATCATCTGTTATGCTCCCGAATGGAAGCCAGGGTGTCCCTTCTTTTTAATCGTGTGTGACCACCAAAGGTAAGGATGTTTCGAGCAAGTGGATTTGGGTGGATTTCAAGTTTGGTTATATACCTTCCAGCATATTTGGCAAATTCATCTTTTACTAAACGTACGTTTAGGTCCTTGTGAATTCGAGAATTTTTTACATACCATGGGGCTGCTGTAATCGTACGTAGAACGCTGTTTTGACGCCTTTGAATTTTTCCAATATTCGATGCGGAGGCGGTGCCCCATAGTTGAATTCCATAGCCCCATATTGGCTTTAGGATCGCGTTATACAGCAAAAGTTTGCAATCTAAGCTCAGGGTGGAATTTCTGCCGATGAGCCAATTCAATTGCGCGGCTTTTAATTTCATCTGGGTTGGTTTTGCGTCTTCCAAGTAAGTCGACGGTCGAGGTGAATACCGAGATATTTGACGTCACTGTGTTGTGAAATTATTTGATTATTAATTTTTATTGACGGGCATGTATTTTTACGCAGTGTGAACGTGATATGGACACATTTTTGTTCATTGACTTTGATTTTCCAGAGTTTTAACCATTTCTCTAAATTGTAAATATGTTCCTGCAAATTTTGTGATGTTGTTTGGTGGTTTTCATGTACACTGAAAAAAGCCGTATCGTCTGCAAACGTGGATGTATGAATTTTATCGTTTTTTGGCATGTCAGAAGCATAAATCAAGTATAAGGTAGGGCCTAGTATGCTGCCTTGTGGGACGCCTGCGTCGATTGGTTGAATGGGGCTATAAAAATCACCTTCCTTAACGATAAATTTACGTCCATACAAATAACTTTCAAAAAGTTTGTGGGTGTTCGCAGGAAAGTTTAGTTTTATTTTGTGCATTAAACCGTCATGCCACACTTTTTCAAAAGCTTGGGAAACGTTAATGAAAAGTGCACAGCAATACTTCTTGTCTTCAAATGATTTTCTTATGACATTAACTAGTCTGTGTGTTTGTTCGATGGTGCTATGTTTAGCCCTAAAACCGAACTGATGATCAGGAATACATTCTATTTTTTCCAGTACTGGACTCAACTTCATCATTAGCAATTTCTCAAATAGTTTTGAAATTGTTGGCAGTAGACTTATTGGTCTGTACGATTCTACTTTAGTATGATCCTTCCCCGGCTTAGGTATCATCGTTATCATAGACACTTTCCACTCGACCGGATAATACTCAAGGCGTAAGATAGCGTTGAAAATAAAAAGAAGAATTCTTCTAGCCACGCGAGGTAGTTGTACAAGCATTGTACCAGTAATTTTATCCATACCTGGAGCTTTCTTAGAGCTTATAATAATGATAACGTTTTCCACATCTGGAAAACTAAATGTCAAGGACACAGGCGGTCTTACGGCAAATGGCGGAAATACTGCTATATCGTTTGCTGCATCATCTGTAAAGACATTTTTCAAGTGATTTACATACAACATCCCCTTTTCGGAATCGGTTCTTGCCCAGTCGCCAGTTGGAGTCCGCAAAGGTGGCTTACCGCTAACGGGTCTTTTTAAACCTTTTGCCGCTTTCCACAAAGAATAGTCTGATTGAGAAGTGCCATCAAGGCGTTCCAAATATGATTTAAGGGAAGCCAGACGGTCTATTCAAATAAATAATTTTTTATTTTTAATATTATATGATGGTATAAATTTTTTTTGTATAAAATAGTCGTTTATGTGTTTCAAAAGCTCTTTTGGCGCAAAAAGTGGTGTCGCTTGAAACATTTGGTGTCACATGGCTCTGAAATTTGATGGCTGGCGTCTGCCTGGTCTCTTGAACATTTTTTTGAACCGTCTTTATCTGCATCTAGCTTTCAATCATTTGATTTGTTCTGTAGAAGTCTGTTTTCATTTTTTCTTTTTTTGCTAAAATTATTTATTTATATTTTTTTTTTAACTTTTTATGTTTCTTATGTTAACAATTTTATGTGTGTAGAAAGTAAGAAACTTAAACAATACCACAACTCCTTGTTTGTGTTGATTGCATAAATACGAGTACACGTATGTTGGAATACAAGAATTTAAGAGTGATGTTGGGTTGAGGGTGAAAGTGTTGCGTGTTTGCTGGTTTGAGAACCACAAAAAGTTTTTGTTTGTTAATAAAAGTTTCTTTTGTTTCAGTTATAATATAAAAGAACAATAAAATAAAATGCGAAAATTCCTAAGTAAAATCCATGAAGCAATATAAAGGTACCACCAGCAAATCAAACCGCAATAACCAACAAAAATTTTGTTAAACTTTAAAGTTTACTTAACGATTATTTGTGTTTCTACTTCGAACAATAAATACAGAAAAAGTTCTTCCTCGATTGCAATGTTTTCATTTTTTGTTAAATGAGGAAAAAATAAAAAATGAATTGCTCAAATGCCTTGAGCAGTTTTTTAATCAAAACTACGAGTATATGTACATACATACATATGTATATAACATAGTTTAACTGAACTATTTATTGAAGAAGCAGAATATAATATTTTTAATTTTGAAACTAGTGAAACTACAGTTTTTTTTTTATATAACAAAATACTTTATTTTCGCGAAAGCTTAGTGCAATAGCCACATGCGTTTTCGCACCGAAAAATAATTAATAGTTAAATCAGCGTGGAGGCTGGTTGATCTAAAACAGCGAAGGGCTGATTGAGAGGATTGAGCTAAAGAGAGTAAAAAGTTGCTCTACACTTAAACAAATTCATTTGTTTTGTGTTGAATAAAAATCATAATTCCGCAACGGTCTTGCTTTGTTGAAATTCATGATATAAAAAATACAAGGTGGTTTCATTCTCTTTTTATTATTTGTAATAAGGATTTTTGAAGTTTATTTTTAGAGAGAAATATAAAAAGGCGACACAGTTGAATTAGGGAATTTACTCCTAGAATGGAGTTTTTCTCGAATGTGAATTGTTCATATTACAAAAAGCTAGAAACAATAAGCTGATTTAAGTAGGTATGTGTGGTTGTTTTGAAACCCATGTTAGGTTAGGTTTAACAGGCTGCCAGCTATTGAAAAGCCAGCCCACATGGGTCCAATTTTGTCCTAAAAACTAAAGGCACGGACTTCTGCTTATCAGTAAACTTTACGATAGCATTCAAACGAATTCCTATTTTGAAGAAAATATTATTACATTTAAAAGAAAATACTCTCTAGATATTAAAAACAAAGGTAAAAATTTTAAGCTTGGGGTTTAAAAATAAATAAATAATTATTTCTACTGGAATGACCCAGCGAGAAAAGTAATGCTTGTAACCTATTATTCTTCATTACTTACAACAAGAAAAACCTACTTCCAAAAGATGTCATTATTTGTTTAAATATCAAAGTAAGCATGTATAGCGAAAATTTGCATATAGTTTTCCGTCGTTTCCGTGCCTTCAAACTTGTTCTGGACGTGATTTGTAACTTCAATGGTGCGATATAATTATTCAGTGCATTTAAAAGAAAAAATAATAGCTGATTTTAATAACGGCCAATCAGTGATCACAATTGCAAAAAAATTTCACATTCACCAAGAATTATAAGCCGTTTTCGTTGTTCGGGTACTTTGGTTACTGAACATAAAGGTGGACGTTCCCGAAAAACCAGAAACAAAATCGGCAGGCAATAATACGTTTGATAAAAAAAGACCAATTCGTGTTGTGAAGAACTATCGCCACACAATTGTCATTAAATGTTAACTCCAGAAGGATTCAAAGGCAGGCTGCAGAAGGCGGACTAAAAGCATACCATACAAAAGTGTAAAAAAGATCTTTATATCACGGACAAATAGACTGGTCAGGTTCGAATTTGTAAGGGAACACATTAATTTGACCACCACACTAAGGAATTCCATACTATTCTCCGATGAGTCTAAATTTAATTTAAAAGGTTCCGACAGATTAAGACTGATTAGATGACCGAAAAGCCAACATCTTAATCCACGTTATACTAAAGGCACTTTGAAACATGCTGTCGGTAGCATTTTAGTATAGGGATGTTTTACAGGCTACTTTTATATATTTTAGATTTATGTATGTATGTATGTATTTTATTTAAAAATGTTTATTTATTTTTGTTAGAAGTCACAATTTTATTATTATTTTCAAACACAACTTCAAATAAAACTGAAAACAATTGCAAAAAAGGGAATGTATAAACTAATACGGGAGCACAATTTTATGGAAAATGTCACAATACTTATACTTGTTAGATGATGATTCTTAAGGAAAATTGAGAGAATAAAACTACCTTGTATTTTTTATATCATGTTGAAATCTAGGAAGCTACTGAATTAAATTTCATGTATTCCTCTCGTTTGTAATTGTATTAAGAGTTGCCATAATTGTTATTAATGAAAGTAACAAAGAATACAAGTTGTTCTGTTTGTGGGCAGTAGTGAATGAATGAAGACGGAATCACGTGTATATGGTATAGGTGCATTTTTTAACATTTCGGTTTATAAGTAAAAATGTTTATTTTTGTTATTGTTAATGCTAAGAAATAGCATTTATCTACTTAGAACTTACTTGTTGATAATAGTTACATTAATTTTTTTAAGTTAAAAATTAGTGTAGTAAAATAAGTGTATGGTATGTTTTGGGGAATTTTAAGTAAAATCTTGTTATGTAAAATTTTAGCTTGGCAGCAACTCTCGTTAAAATTGAGAATAACCGAACAAGTTCGTAATTTGAACAAACCAGCGACCATCTCTGATCTAAAAGTGTATATCTATATATAGTGGAACTTTGATACACCGAACTTCCTTATAACGAAAAACTTAATATAACGTATGTTTTATTGAGTCCCATGAGAAAACCTCTTATTGCAAAGCTTTTCATACAAAAATACACTATAACTATAACGAAGAAAAATCTGAGCAAAAAAGGATCTACATAGCAAACTATCTTTTTAAATGCCTTAATATAATGAGGTCAGAATAAATCCTAAATAGTAAACTTCCGTTATAAAAACAGCGAAGTCCAACATCCTGTTCATGGAACACAGTGTGCCCAAATAACGCGAAGAAATTTGACGTTTTTTTCCATTTGGGTTCATGCAAAGCAAATGTCAAACTTTTTAAACGAAAAACGTAACGTGTGCTTTCTGTCTGTGTAACGCGTTTTTAAATGCCAAGCAGGCGAATGGTGAGAGAGTGAAAATTTGAATTCGGTGAGAAAGAAAAAAGAAGAATCTTGATAAAAAATTAAAAATCAAATAAATAAAAATGGAAATAATAAGAAAAAAAAGTATGTATGCATGTATGTATGTATATACATACACAAATGTCCATATTCATGTTAATACGTAGATATATGTATATGATCTGATCAAAAAATAACCGTTATTTTCAAATTTCGTGAGTTACGTATGTACGATTTTCGCATTTATTTCTTATGTTATGTTATGTTGGTGCACACGTTATGTTGATACACATGTCTGTTATGTATATTGGCAATATCAGTCATTTTGGATTGTCAGTTTGTTTTTGACAGATTAAAACGTAAGTTTTAATCTTAATTTACGTGACTATTGAGAAAGTTATTTCAATTTCGGCCCAGCCGAATATATTACTACAATCTTGCTTGTTATACCCTTCACAAAAATGTAAAGGGTATATATAAGTTTGTGATTCCGTTTGTAATTTCTACAGTTTTAATTTGCGACCCTATAAAGTATATATATTCTGAATCAGAATTAATGGAAAAGTCGATTAAGCGATGTCCGTCTGTCCGCTGTTGAAATACCGTTTCTGAGAAAACCATTAGACTTAGAAACTTTTTTCTTTCACCATTCTTTTACCTCATCGATTCATGGGTTTGCTATTGAAATTCAGTAATATCGGTCCACGTATAGCTTAAATATATTCAAAATTCCGAAAAAAGCAATTTTTTTTGCAGTTTTGTATGAAAATTTTTGAAAACCAAAGTTGTTTGTTTTGCTTCAATCTTCACACACTTATTAAGCATAGTGACTTAAAGGCAAAAAAATTTTTTTTTCAGATATCGGTCCATATATACCCGAGATATAGCCCAAATCGGATTTTTAATGAAAATGTCGTGTAAGCGAACTTAAACAACTTTACTTTGCTTAAAAGCAGCCCTGGTAATAAAATAAAGTTATATAAACATGAAAAATTAAAATTCCCGATATCGGTCCATATATACCCGAGATATAGCCTAAACCAGGTTTTTCATGAACATGCGGCGTAAGCAAACCTAAACAACTTTTTTTTTGCTTAAAAGTAGTTCTGGTAATAACATTAGGTAAACTTAAACAACTGTTTTTTGCTTGAAAGTAGTTCTGGTAATAACATTAGGTTATATAAATATGGAAAATGAAAATTTTTGATATCGGGCCATATATACCCGAGATATAGCCCAAATCGTACTTTTAATGAAAATGCCGCATAGGCGAAGCTAAACAACTTTTTTTTGCTTAAAAGTAGTTCTGGTAATAAACTTGGGTTGTATAAATCTGGAAAATAAAAAACTCCGATATCGGTCCATATATACCCGAGATATAGCCTAGAACGGGGGTTTCATGAAAATGCCACAAAAGCGAACTTAAAAAAACTTTTTTTTTGCTCAAAGGCAGTTCCGGTAATAAAGTAAGGTTATAAAAATATGGAGAATGAAAATTTCCGATATCGGTCCATATATACCGCGTTTTTATACGTGACTATTGTGAAGGGTATTTTAGATTCGGCCCAGCCGAATTTACCACACTCTTACTTGTTTTTTTTTCTAAAATTAAGATTTCCCCTTTGAAAAATGAAGATTTTTCGGCAATACTACACGTATGCATTCTGTTCATTGCCCGTATTGTTATTTGTATGGTGTTTGCTATCCCTGAACAAATGGTATTTATTTTTTAGTTACGAGTATTAATGTGCTGTTCGTAGAACACAGACGAGCACTCGTCTAAAAAATTTTGTATAGTAATCACTAAAAAACTGAGTAACTTTAATACAAATTTTCTAGACGAGTTTCTCATCTGTGTCCTATGAACAGCACGTAACATACATACATACCAGAGATCTGCACCGGTGCACCGCAACCATAAGTACACCGGCTCTTTACCCAATCATTTTCACAGCCGACTATTTTAAACACTCTTAAAAGTTGATGCGGCGGTATTTACACCTCTCGTTCGTTTGCAAAATCTTGATACATCAAAAATGTACCCAATCACTTTCGTATCTTGTGTAATTTTTAAGAGTAATAGAAACGACCACTAAAAAGAGTGTTGTTGTTACTAGCACTTAGTATGAGAAATATTTTGAGTATTTTATATTTTCGTTTTAAGCGTTAATAATACATACCAGACGTCATCAACTTGTCAACAACACTCTCGACAAATTATTTTGTTGTGTGTATGAGTCACCTTTTATTTGAAATCGCGGCTGCCAGATTTAATAATTTACAACCATGTTGACGATTTTGAAAGTAGCATACTGAATGATGATTTTAAGATTATTTGTGCTCAAAAATTGGAAATGAAAATTCAATTCAAACAAAATCTTTTCCACAATTGGTTATATGTATGTGTATCTGTGCATTTATTGTGGTTATGGATTAAAACTAAAAAATAAAAATTATTATATATTAAAGAATATAAAACAAAATAAGTTTTATGAAAATGTGCTTCATAAAAAAATATATTTTTTTTAAGCAAAAGTTATTATTTTTACCGGTGTTGTACTAAATATGTTCAAATAAAATATGTCTATGTATTATCTTCAAAATACGATCGCCAAAACATGATGTTTTAAAACCTTCTGGCAACGCCGCTCTTATTACGAATACGTTTACCGAGTAAGTAAATACCCTGTCGGAAACTGAGTTAATTTTAAATTAACTTTAACTATTCCTCGACTAGTGCTGACTGACATTTTGATTGCTTTTCAATGGAAGCAACAAACTATTTTAATATTGCTATGTCCTAGGAAGAAGTCAATTGACCGACTTTACACTACTTTTCAACTAATTTACAGTTAACTTGCTAAAAGTTAACTTTCATTAAACTTTTTGAAGCTAGCAATATTTTCACTTCGCTACCGTTGACTACAAGTAAGGTTAGTTAGTTTTAAATCAAGGAAAAGCTAATTGTTGACACTATAGGTGAAAAACAACTTTTTGTACCTAGATGACACCTAACAATCATTCAATTGTGTTATTTTTTCGTAATAAAATAAATTAGTATTTATTTGTAATTTTTTAAAAATAATTTATTAAAACTACATTTTTATATTACATATATAAAAAATATTACATTGCATGTTGCAAAAAACTTGAAAAACATTTCAGAAATAACTTAAATAAATACTATTGCATCAAATGTTTGTTTGTTGGCGTATACATTACATTCTTTTTTAAAAAGACTTCTTAAATGTCTTTTGCTAACGACTCTCACTGTTGCACTTTTAATTGAAATTAAAACAATATTAATAAGTTTATTATTTGACATATGTACTTACATAAAAAATTTTATTTTAGAAAACTTCCACAGAATTTAAAAATTTATATGTACCTACATAAAACGACTTCAATATCACGCAGTAGTATTAATAATAAAAACTGAAATCTACGGCGTCTACTAGGTGGCGACATTGGAAATATATTTTTGCATTGTATTAAGCTATCATGTATACAATGTATACAAAATTGGTTCATAAAAATTAATTAAAAGTTGGCTATTTTTGTAGTTAGCTACTGATTATCCGACAGGGTACATAAAACTAAACACACACACTCTCATTGGTAAGGTAAATATGTGACTGTAAAATCTTACACCCCCGGGGAACAGGTTTTGCTTTGGTGTATTCCTAACTTAGGCGCTCTGTTTTTCGGGGAAAAGAGGGGAAGGGGTCCCTCGTTTGGTGCGGCAAACAAAACTCTAGGAAGTCACATGACTTATGTTGTGTTGGCTTCCGAAACCCTTACTAAGGGTTTAAATTGACAGAACGGGAATCAGCATGGCCCCCGGGTAGTTCTGCTTGCGGTTCGACCTGGGCTGATCATGGTTGAGGTGCCTACCTTGGCTGAAACGTTCTGGCTGTGGTTGAAACCTAAAACGCAGGAAGGGAGTGTTAGTATCCTTGAAAATTGTTTGGTGATGGCTGTTTTCGAGGGCTAACAATCTCCCGAGGATCTGTTGCCTATACAACAGATACGTGTACTGTAAGGAACCAGCGGTGATGATTGACGGGTGAGTTGGTTTAAGGGCTGATGCTCTTAATGGGCTTCGGCCTACCAACTCATTAAGCCTTGTCCTCCATTGATTGCTGGGAAATTGCATACATGATGGATTAGAAAGCCCGAACTCCTCAACAAGAAGTTGTTCATATGACCGCAATCATATGACAAGAATTGCTACCTGTGTGAGCCTAGTCAGCTACACGGGGGCGGTGGTGAATCGTGAAAAATTCACTCCGTGGAATTGGTCCACCATCAGGTTAGGCCGTCAAGGCAGGTACTGATGTAAATCATTTTCAAATATTATTTGTGTTGTTAAAATCAAGTACGAGTTCGATGGCCGAATATGGAATAACTAATTGAGAAACCAAATCAAGCAGTCAACTATTTATACCCAAAAAGCGCTGTGAACTTACCCAATAGGCGCTAGAAAGCGTTAAGCTGTACATATTCGCAAGAAAAGTTTGGCAACTTAGACTTACTTTCGACTTAGATCCGACAGCCATCTTGCGGCGGTATTACAGTTTTAATTTCATTTTAATAATATAGCTATTAATGGAATTTTGTATTCAAGTAAGTAACCTTTTAACCAACAAACAGCAAAAAAGTCAATAATAATCTTAAAACTGAAAATCTTTTTTACATTCTTAAGCATTAAACACATTCGAAACAGCAGCTACCGATTATAAAGCTGAAAATTAAAATACACGCGTTCTTATGAGAATAAATATATTAACGACAGCACAGCTACACGACTACATGACCACCGTTGTAGCTGTCGCCGAATTAGATTTATTTCTATTTTTGTTGGCTACAAAAGCTTTGTTAGTGATGTCAATGTATCAAGCAAAGTCAAATAAATTAGCGCTTTGAGAACAAATTCACAAAATTTATTCATAAAAATGTTAAACAGATATTCAAATCATTTTTAGAGAAAACACGATAAATCTGTATTTATAAAAGAATTTTAGGTTAAAATGTTATGTTTAGCACTCTTTTCAGTCAACCGTTTTTAAAACTGTTCGCACCCATTTTTAAGACAATTGTGATGTTTGTGTTTTTAGACATTTTTTTTATTTTTTATTTTATATATTGTGAAGTCTTATTTAAATCTAAAAATTTGGTTATTTATCATGCGATGTTTTTCGTAAAAAAAATTGTTAAAAATATATTTTTATTTATTAAAAGAAAATATGGCCTAAGAGAAGAAGTAATCAATTTTAGATTCCTGATAAGCAATTACGCTTTATATACTTTATCTTATAGAATATCTTTCAAAAATTTCCAAAGTCTACTGATGAGTTAGGAAGCTCCTATGAAATGTCGACATATAGGTAGCTGGGAAACATAGAAAACAAGCTATTTATAATTTTTTAATACTAGATAAAAATATTATTCAATATGGAGTCAATATCAACAACAAAATTTAGCACAGATTTCTTAAGAAATGCATAAAGTGTATTAAAAAAGCGCTGTTTTAGCGGATTTTTTTCGAAAAGCGCTGTGGTGAAAAAATGCGGATTTTTAGGTAATGAAAAGAGCTAAATCTAGCGCAAAAGGCACTAAATTGGCAACACTGCACGGCATATAAACTTGATGGGTTATGTTATATACTCTAGTTAGGCGCAAGCTCTAACAAGTAAAAACCATACTTGTGCAAATAATATGCGGTGGCTAATCACACCACAACTCGATTTAAGACGGGTTACTTAGATCACTAAAAAAGGCACCGGTTGCAGATCTCTGATACATACTTATGTATATTAATAATTCTTAGGAACCAGAGAGGTAATTGTAAATATCAATTTGTTGATTTTTGTCGAACTTTATAATTTTTAATCAGATTTTTGTTTTTTTTTTGTACATTTATATATCGGGAGTACTTAAGAAAGGGGGAAAAACTTGAACTAAAAGCCGATGTACAAATGCGCAAAAAAACCAAGAAACAAATTTAAAATAAATAAAGTTCGACAAAAAATCAATAAATTTATATTTATAATAGTTTTTGTTGCGTGATGAAACCCCTAGTCTGTCGATCACAAATTTTTCCATTTAAATGATACATATATGCCAATAATTTCTAATTAAATTCATTTCATATTTTTCATTAATGTCATGATGTGTTAAAAGAAAAAAAGTTAGAAAATTGATACTCATATAATAAAGTGTTTCTATTTTCATTTTAATGATTGCTTTTTTGTGATTTTAAAAACAAAATGGGATAGAGAAGAAAAAATAATCATTTGCTTGATTTCCCCAATGTTTAATTTCCATTAGCGGCTTGTGTTTTTTCCAGCTAGCGCAATTATTTACTGCTCTCCTAAAAAAGCAGCATATAAAATAAATAGAAAATTTTGCAAAGCGATAAAAACCGGAGGTGGAAAAAATCACATGAATTATGATTTGGGTATTGTCAGCATCGCACCTGTACTTTTTCTTTTAGCGAGTTCAAAATGAAAAAAAAAAAAAAATACATTCATATGAATGGTTGGGGATACTGCTGAACGAACGAAGCATGCCATTTCAGCAAATTACTTCTCAAATTTATATCAACAATATTTCAAATACTAAATAAAGGGAGGATTTTTAAAATAAAAGAAAACTCTTTATTTATTACTTTATTCGAATGCATCAACTAATAGATGAAAAATATTAAAAAAAAAGGAAATAAAAACAGTTCACGAAAGTTGAATTGAAAAAAACAATAGTTCTTTGTTATGAAAACTTTTATAGCAGTAAATAAAGTTCAGATAAATAGGATAAAATAAATATTAAAAAGATTAAGCAGAACTATGAAATACATATGTATATCGTAGGTATCTTGGAGAAAGGTCTAACTAATATAATTACAACTTTACAAGAAAAGGAAGAAACGTAATAGAAACTATATATGCATATCAACATGTAACTTTTTTGTACCATTGTCTGTAAATTCAACCTCCGCATTGTGGGCGAAATGTTCGATTTAGCGTTGTTTAATTCAAATTTCAAAGTGTTAAACTGCTCCAAAACTGTGTATTTATCGATTATTAATACACCACTGAGCTTAAATATCGATTACATTTTGATTGTCATGATCTACTTTAACAGCTGTGAAACATAACATATGTTTCAACCGGTACATCACTAAGTTTTAACACGTGTTTTCTTTGCATTACTTAATATTCTCTAAAGTTGCGTTTATCTCAATTAAGTGGAAGAAAATTGGTTTTATTTATAGTTAGAGGTATGTATTAACTAAAAAAATTTTGTTTGTGACTTGTGCTGAAGTGTTGTAGAAAATATGTGGTACATGTTGACTATACGACTAACTGCTTGAAAACAAAGCCAAAACAAGATTTCTGTGGACCGGAACTTCTGATATTCTTGAGTATTCGCGCTAGAATATTTTTTTAAAATTACTATGTTGGCCTGCGATAGTAAAATGTGCAGCCTTTTGCAACTTTATATGATGTTGCAATTTTTAGGAGCAATGTCGGTGCTCAGACGAGAAGTTTATTTACTATGGGGCAACGAGCCCGTGCCTACTAAAAAATTTTCTGCCATTGAAAGTCATATATTTAATAATATAATTGATATTAACACGTATAAAAGTAATAAAATTAATTTAATTAGCAAAAAAATTAGAAATTTTGTAGCGAAATTGATTGAGAAATGGAAATTGAACCATAGAAGTAGCCACAAATTTGAAGAAAACAATAGGGAGTGGTTAGATGGATAACTTTTATTAGTTGATCTGCTGACTAGTCGTGGAAGACCCGACAAGATGTTTGACGAATGTTCTAATAAAACGAAATTAAGTAAAGTTTCCCAAATTGTTATGGAAATACTTCACAGTGAGCTCGTAGTAGCAACGTGCTACAACGTGCGGTTTATACAAAGCAAAAAAGAAGGATGTCGATAATGATATTTTACAGCTTTTGTCACACTATAGTGTACCACCTTCCACCTTAGATTCATCTAGTAGTTCTGAATCGGAATAAAAACAATGTTAATAATATTGTTATTTTTTGGCATTATAATTAAATTTTTGTTACGAAACCAACTGAAGCATATGAAGACGTAATACGGTCAAAACAATTATTTCAATAGAAAAAAATTAAAAAATAATACAAATTTTTTAAAAAAATGTTCTTAATATTGATGTTTGATATATTTTTGGACCAAAGGAATGTGAAACATTAATGGTCTTATTCATAAAAAAATATTGTATGTTTATTAAACTGTTAGTTGACAAATTTCTATGGAAAATATATCAAATAAGTGTCTAATACACACACAATATTTTTTATGAATATGGCCGTAAATGTATTAACTTTATTCTGTTTTCCTGAATGAAACAAACAATGTTTAAAATATGAAAAAAAGTTGCAACTTCCACAAAAAAAAAAAAAGAAAAATATATAAAAAAAATATTTTTTTAGTTAGCATTGTAGCCAAGGCGAATTCATACCAGGTAAATGCAAGAGCAATAAATACAACACTACAAAAAATAAATCTTAAATCTAAACATAAAAAGGAATTAAAAAAAGATATAATAAAAAAATTCACAATAAAAGACAAACATTTAATTATTTGGTGAAACTTTTGTTATTTCGTGAAAATTAAAGTCACAGATCATAGAGCTTGGAAAGGTGAAAATGACCAGCATGATTGGGGAGGATTCTGAATCATAGCTGGCGCTCAAGATGCAATACATAAATTAAAAAATTGTTTTGAAAAATTTTTTTTTTTTCAAATTTCGATTAAAAAAATTTACAATAAAAGAAAAACTTAATTATATCGTGAAACTTTTAATTTTCTCGTGAAACTTAAAGTTTCAGATCATAGAGCATGAAAACGTGAAAATAGCCAGTCAGATTGCGGAGGATTCTGGGTGATATCTGGCGCTCAAGATAGAATGCATAATTTAAAAAATTGTTTTAAATTTTTCCCCCCAATTTTCTTTTAATTATGCCATTGACATCTGAAAAGGATTAAAATTAAAAAAAAGTAACCAGCTGCGCTGTCAATTTCACCTGTTATGAATTCGTCTTGACTGTAGCTTAATCTATTTGTAACTAAAAAAAATATATATATAAGAGAAACAAAAAAAAATTCCCTAAATGCTATTAGGGATGCCTCGATGGCTGATTTGGTAGAGTACTCGACCAACAGTCTCGAGGTCGCAGGTTCGATTCCTGCCACAGACCCTGGGTGTTACTGCAGACAAGCAAAAAAGCTTCGCAGTTTTTGTGTTTGTTAAAAAAAAAAAAAAAAAAAAAAAAAAAAAAATTAAACGCCGCTAGATGAGCCTTTTCGCCCACTGTGCTCCGCCAAGCAGGATTTGCTTAGGCGTACGCTTAAGCAGCATACTCTGGTTTCTGAAGCATAGAGGAAAGACCAGTAGGACAATTCACTAAACTGTTTTAACGCTAATTAAATTCGTTTAGAGAAATTAAAACTAACATTGGTATTTTTCCTTACTATTTATACCACCTATATCCGATCGAAAATGGAATACAACTCTCATGTTTGGGCCAGTGCTCCAAAGTCTATTTTGGGGTTACTCGACCGTGTGCAGGAGAGGGCGAAGAAGCTTATCGATGACAGTAGGGTATCCAACTCTATTGACGTGCTGGGCCCCGCTCTGGCAATTTCAACATTTGGTACGGGTTTCGGATGTCCAACACAGCATAAATCATACGGTTTCCTAGAGTTTTGTATGCTACAAAAAACGAGGGACTCTTTACCCTCTATGTCCCGGAAATCAAAGTGCGCTGGTTTGGTCTACGCCTGCTTCCCGGGGGGACGTATTACGAGTACTTAAAATTGCTCGGGTTTCGTGAAGTAGACTCTGATGTCGTCAAAGCAAATACCTACTTACCCTATCGCCAACAGCATACACAACTTTTTAATTTTTATAAAGGTAAGCAAAGTAAAAATTGCTCAACTTCGCATTTTTGGGCAAAGAGCTTATATATAAGTTGTGTTCGACGTCGTTACCGCGGGAATACGCGGGCTCCCAATTTGCACGAAAAGTGTTGAAAATTGGGTAAATGAGAAAGCTGATGAGAGAGTAATTTGTGTGCATTTTCGTGCAAAATGGTAAAATTGTCAAATCGTTCAATCAGCTGTTTAATATTAATAAAATAAAACAGTGTAATCATCGAAAATTCATCCGAACAAATAAAAGTAAATATTTTCTTATTTCAATAATTTTAATAAGTTACATATTTCGTCAATTTTATATTAGCGTACTGGTGAAAACATATCGCTCCTTTATTGCAACAAAGTCATATATCAAAAAAGCTCGTTTCGAGAAAAACGCATTTAAAGTTTTTAGTTTCCATACAAGTCTTAGCAAATTTTTTGAGAAAATATCTCCTAAAGGAAACAGTTTGAAAGCAATTTGAATAAATTTTTGGCACAATATAAATGGTAGTACTGTTAACAATTCTGCATTGTTAACTCGAAAAACTCATTTTTTATACCCTTTACAAAAATGTAAAGGGTATATATAAGTTTGTGATTCCGTTTGTAATTTCTACAGTTTTTTTGCGACCCTATAAAGTATATATATTCTGAATCAGAATTAATGGAAAAGTCGATTAAGCGATGTCCGTCTGTCCGTCTGTCCGCTGTTGAAATACCGTTTCTGAGAAAACCATTAGACTTAGAAACTTTTTTCTTTCACCATTCTTTTACCCCATCGATTCATGGGTTTGCTATTGAAATTCAGTAATATCGGTCCACGTATAGCTGAGATATATTCAAAATTCCGTAAAAAGCCATTTTTTTTGGAGTTTTGTATGAAAATTTTTGAAAACAAAAGTTGTTCGGTTTGCTTCAAACTTCACACACTTATTAAGCATGGTGACTAAAAGGCAAAAAATTTTTTTTCAGATATCGGTCCATATATACCCGAGATATAGCCCAAATCGGATTTTTAATGAAAATGTCGCATAGGCGAAGCTAAATAAATTTTTTTTTGCTCAAAAGCAGTTCTGGTAATAAAATTAGGTTACATAAATATGGAAAATGAAAATTTCCGATATCGGTCCATATATACCCGAGATATAGCCCAATCCGGGTTTTTCATTAAAATGTCGCGTAAGCGAACTTAAACAACTTTTTTGTGCTCAAGAGCAGTTCTGGTAATAAAATAGGGTCATATAAATATGAAAAATGAACATTTTCGATATCGGTCCATATATACCCGAGATATAGCCTAGACCGGGGTTTTCATGAAAATGCCGCGTAAGCGAACTTAAACAATTTTTTGGTGCTCAAAAGCAGTTCTGGTAATGAAATTAGGTTACATATATATGGAAAATGAAAATTTCCGATATCGGTCTATATATACCCGAGATATAGCCCAAATCGGGGTTTTCATGAAAATGTCGCGTAAGCGAACTTAAACAACTTTTTTGTGCTCAAGAGCAGTTCTGGTAATAAAATAGGGTCATATAAATATGAAAAATGAACAATTTCGATATCGGTCCATATATACCCGAGATATAGCCTAGACCGGGGTTTTCATGAAAATGTCGCGTAAGCGAACTTAAACAACTTTTTTGTGCTCAAAAGCAGTTCTGGTAATGAAATAGGGTCATATAAATATGAAAAATGAAAATTTTCGATATCGGTCCATATATACCCGAGATATAGCCCAAATCGGGGTTTTCATGAAAATGTCGCGTAAGCGAACTTAAACAACTTTTTTGCGCTCAAAAGCAGTTCTGGTAATGAAATAGGGTCATATAAATATGAAAAATGAAAATTTTCGATATCGGTCCATATATACCCGAGATATAGCCCAAACCAGGTTTTTCATGAAAATGCTGCGTAAGCGAAATTAAACAGCTTTTTTGTGCTCAAAAGCAGTTCTGGTAATGAAATTAGGTTACATATATATGAAAAATGAAAATTTTCGATATCGGTCCATACACACCCGAGATATAGCTTAGAACGGGTTTTTCATGAAAATGCCGCGTCAGCGAAATTAAACAACTTTTTTTGCTTAAAAGCGGTTCTGGTAACAAAATAAGGTTATATAAATATGAAAAATGAAAATTTCCGATATCGGTTCATATATACCGCAGATATAGCCTGGAACGGGGTTTTCATGAAATTGCCGCGTAAGCGAACTTAAACAACTTTTTTTGCTTAAAAGTAGTTCTGGTAATAAAATAAGGTTGTATAAGTATGGAAAATGAAAATTTTCGATATCGGTCTATATATACCCGAGATATAGCCCAAACCGGGTTTTTCATGAAAATGTCGCGTAAGCGAACTTTAACAACTTTTTTCACCTTAAAGCAGTTCTGGTAATTAAATAAGGTTATATAAATATGGAAAATGAAAATTTCCGATATCGGTCCATATATACCCGAGATATAGCCCAAACCGGGTTTTTCATGAAAATGTCGCGTAAGCGAACTTAAACAACTTTTTTCACCTTAAAGCAGTTCTTGTAATGAAATAAGGTTATATAGGAATGAAAAATAAAAATTTCCGATATCGGTCCATATATACCCGAGATATAGCGCAAACCGGGTTTTTCATGAAAAGGTCGCGTAAGCGAACTTATACAACTTTTTTTTGCTTAAAACAGTTCTATTAATAAGATGAGGTTATATAAATATGGAAAATGAAAATTTCCGATATCGGTCCCTATATACCAGAGATATAGCCTAAACCGTGGTTTTCATGAAAATGCCGCGTAAGCGAACTTAAACAACTTTTTTCACCTTAAAGCAGTTCTGGTAATAAAATAAGTTTATATAAATATGGAAAATTAAAATTTCCGATATCGGTTCATATATACCCGATATATAGCTTAACAGGTTTTTTGATGAAAATGCCGAGTAAACAATTTTTTTGTGCTTAAAAGCAGTTCTGGTAATGAAATAAGGTTATATAAATATGGAAAAAGAAAATATCCGATATCGGTCCATATATACTCGAGATATAGCCTGAACCGAGTTTTCCAATAACATTTTTTTTTGCTGAAAAGCAGTTCTTGTTATAAAAGAAGGTTCCGAAAATAGAGAAAATTAAAATTTCTGATATCGGTCCATATATACCCGAGATATAGCCTAAATCGGGTTTTTCATGAAAATATCGCGTAAGCGAACTTAAACAATTTGTTGTGCTCAAAAGCAGTTCTGGTAATGATATAAGGTTATATAAATATGGAAAATTAAAATTTTCGATATCGGTCCATATATACCCGAGATATAGCCTGAACCGATTTTTCTATTAAAAAATTTTTTTTTTTTGCTGAAAAGCAATTCTCGTTATAAAAGAAGGTTACTAAAATACAGAAAATAGAAAATTCCGATATCGGTTCATATATAACCGAGCATATTTAGGTCACATTTTTAATATACTATACATATTCGTGACTATCGTGAAGGGTATTTTAGATTCGGCCCAGCCGAATATACTACACTCTTACTTGTTGTGATATGACTATGTTGCAATAAAGGAGTGATATGTTCGAAACAAAATATTTTAAATGGTGCGACAATAACGAAGAAGTAAGTTAAATGTTTAAGTTTGTTATTACACAAATAATATAAATTTCTACCAGTTAAAAGATATGGGTAGTGGTGAAGGTGCTTCAGCAGATTTAAATGATAACACTGCCTTTAAAATCCTCGTTGACGAGCTAATTGATTCATCAAGTGATTTTGTGTATCAGTCCGTCGTGCCACACTTTATCAAAAGCTTGGGAAATGTCGATTAATAGAGCTGAACAATACTTTTTGTCTTCAAAAGTCTGTCTTATGACATTGACTAGTCTATGTGTTTGTTCTATGGTGTTATGTTTAGCCCGAAAGCCAAATTGATGATACATCCCACATCATTCAGTATTGGAGACAACTTCGCCATTAACAATTTTTCGAACAGTTTTGAAATTGTTGGCAATAGACTTTTTGCTCTGTATGATTCTACCTTAGTGGGATCCTTCCCTGGTTTGGGTATCATAGTAATTATAGAAACCTTCTACTCTGCAGGATAATACTCAAAACCTAAAATAGCGTTAAAAATAAAAAGTAAAACTCTTCTAGTTACACAAGGTAACTGTTCAAGCATTTTACCACTAATTTGATCAATACCTGGAGCTTTCCTGGGGTTTATGTTATTGATAACGTTTTCGACATCTTGAAAGTTAAGTCTCAAAGACACAGCATATGGCGGAAATTCTGCTGCAGCATCCGCTGAATCATTTGTCGTAACAGCATTTCTCAAATGATTAACATACACCATCCCCTTTTCAGTATCGCTTCGTGCCCCGTCGCCAGTTGAAGTTCGCAAAGGTGGCTTACCTATTACGGGGCTTTTCAGACCTTTCGTCGCTTTCCACAGAGAATAGTCAGATTGCGGAGTACCATCCAGGCTTTCCAAATATGTTTTAAGGGAAGATATTCTCTGGATTTCAAGCAGATTTCTTAGTCGAGTTACGCATTCCCGTAGCCGAGTTTTAAGCTGGGGAGACCTGCGAGTTTGCCACTCTCTTCTAACTCTTCTTTTTTCTGACAGAAGTTGCTCCATTTCAGACGAATAAGTTCTATTGCTCTCATTTCTGGATCTTATATGATCAGTGGTAGAATGCTGTACAGCCAGTTTGAAGTTTTCATAAAAATCGGTAATTAACACATCAATATCCTCAGGCGTTCTCAAGGTGACATTTTCCGTACAATGTAAACTCAAATATTTTTTGTATTTTATTTATTTATTTATATCGAAAAGGTTACAAGCCCGTAGGCTTACTTAATCTAGAAATCATATGACATAAAGTGAATTCATAAACTAAATCCATATAAAAACTATATATATATATATATATATATATATATATATATATATATATATATATATATATATATATATATATATATATATATATATATATATATATATATATATATATATATATATATATATATATATATATATATATATACATATATATACATATATATATATATATATATATATATATATATATATATATATATATATATATATATATATATATATATATATATATATATATATATATATATATATATATATATATATATATATATATATATATATATATATATATATATATATATATATATATATGTAATTAAAAATATTCATGTAAATATATGAACTTTCCATACAGTAACCCCCCATCTTTTGCACTGATGTAGTACCCAAATACATACATATGTATATAAATACATTGAAAAGAAGAAAAAAAACATCATTATTGTTGTATAATAGCACAAATGACGAATTTAGAATCAATAAAACTTCCTATTTTTACGTCAATATTTCATGTGATTATTTGCAAATTATAAAATATAAGTTATAAATAATTAATAGATATACGTTTAAGTTCGGACGCCGATTTACCAAAATTTCGTGACTCATATGGAATCAATTGGTTCCAAATACGCGCCACTCTTACTACAAAATACCTTGCCATAAGCAGCGTTGTGTACCTAGGACAAACAATTGTAGTAGAGCGTGAAGATTTACCGAAAGCAAGTTTTTCTGAAAGACCATATTTCATTATCTTGTAAAACTGTATCAAAGAGCGTAAACTTATGAAAGTTTGAAAATCCGTACCCAATGTATTCATCACATGACCAGGCACATGATCCCTGTAGCCCAGATTGAACATAAATTTTACAACCCTATTAAAACATAAACGTAGTTCAGTTAAGTTCTGGTGTGACGTACCTGAAAAGATTTCAATTTCGTATAAAAACAGTGGTAGGCACAAAGACAGTGCAACTCTTCTTTTCATATCAAGAGGCAGAAAAAACCCTACACAGTAAAGCCTTTTTAAGATGAAACAAATACGTGATATAAACCAATTAATGTGATACATAAAGTCGATTTTCGTATCCAAATGAATACCAAATATCTTGCAATAACTGACGAATTCAACCGCTTCATTCATAATTATTATGTACATTGCTTTGGTTTTAGATGCATTCAGATTCATATAGTTAGATACACACCACTGCCTAACATATTCGAGCTCCTTATTCACAATAGTTTCCAAGTTATTAACACCCATACCAGAATCGTGTACCAAAATTTTAATGTCATCAGCATATGTATAACACTTAATTGATACAGATCATTCATGTACATTACAAACAAGAGTGGTCCAAGAATGGATCACTGTAGCACACCTCTAAAAATTTGTAAAGTCGAAGACGATTTCCCCTTATGCTCAACATATTGCAATCTATTATGTAGAAAAGACCTCGCTAATCGACAGGCAGATGCGCCAAACCCAAAATATCTGTGCAGCTTGTGGCATAAAATTTCATGACTTAGCTAATTAACTTAGCGTATTTTAGCCATTAACTCTAGTGACGGTCAATGCTAAGTCACTAAACGGGGAGCCAATTTCTTGGGGAAACAAAAAAGAGATTATAGTGGGTGAGTGATCTGATGACAAATCTAATGAAGACTCCACTTGTATCCACTCAAAGGAAAATTTTTTGCAACTCCAAATCTATAACATCTGGGATCTTTCGGCGGTCTGACGGGCAATAATTGGGTCGTCCGCTTGAAACCACATCTAAGCCCATTTTGAAAAGTTTAAAAAAGCACACGACTTTTCGGGAAAATTAAACGTGATCCCCAAAAAGTGTGCTTTGCATTATAGTCACCTGCCGCTAAAAATCGATGCCCAAGTGACTTGAAAAAATATGAATTTGAATTTCTGTTACTAAAAATCGGGGCGGCGAGTAAATCGAGAAAATAACAATTTTTTCATGAAAATATTCAATGCATTTATTAGTTACTTGCAGATACTCCTCCCGTGTCTCGTTCAGTAAATAGTGCTTAATTCTGACTTTTATTAGAATTGCCGAGCCTCCTCAAGATCTTCCACGGGGATTTTTAGTGTCACATAGTGACAGGATAATTGTGTTGTTCTATATATCAAAAACTATTTTTGTAGCCATAAAATTGAAATCTGTTCAATCATGGTTAGGATAACATTATTAAAAGGTAAACAAGAACATATTCATGGTGAAGTAATCTAAAACGATAATACACTAACGAAACGTAGACATGTAGCTTATGTAGTACTGTTGCAACAATGCTTGAACATGTTCTTTTCTGCATAATGAGTATGATAATTGACTATAGTTGAACATGTATTTAACAGCAACAAGCAGGAGCAACAACATAAAGTAGTACTACTGCCCTGGGGGGCAAAGACGTATGTAAAAATTGCCTTGGCGCATGCCAAACTAGGGCATTCTGTGTTTCGGGTAAAGGGAAGGAGTCCCCCGTTTGTTGTAGTAAATAAAACTCTAGATAGCGGCATGATTTATGTTGTGTTGGCTTCCGAAACCCTTACCAAAAGTGTAAATGTGCGGAATGGGGATCAGAATGTCTCCGGGTGGTTCAGCTTACAGGGGTGGAACGTTCTAGCTGTGGTTTAAATCTAAAACGCAGGAAGGGGGAGTTAGTATCCCTGATAATTGTTTGGCGCGTGGCTTTTTTCGGGTCCTAACAACCTTCCGAGAGTCTGTTGCCTTTACAACAGATACCTGTACTATAAGGCACCAGTGGTGATGGTTGACGGGTGAGTTGGTTTAAGAGCTGATGCTTTTAGTGGGCTTCGGCCTACCAACGTATTGAGCTTTGTCTTCAGTTGGTTGCTCGAAATTGCATGCAAGAAGAATTAGAAGGCCCGAACTCCTCGAAAAGAAGTTGCTTATATTGCTACCTGTGCCGACTGACAATAATATGTCAAAGTCGTATGTTCTATTCTTTCATGAATTCTTTTACAATTTATAAATGTTACCTAAATTTATTAATGTTACTTAAATTTAGAAATGTTATTTAAATTATAAGCCTTATTTAAAAGAATTTTATTTGAAAATAATTTCCATATGTTACTAAATTTGAAAAAATAAAGAATTCAATTACTACTACTATTGCTACCTGTGTGTGCCTGGTCAGCCACAAGGGGGCATTGGTGAAACGTGGAATTGGTCCATCATCAGATAAGGGCATAAAGGCAGGTGCTGATGTAAAACTTTTTCACTACATACGTCTTTGCTATTTTGGAAAAGTTTTTATTCCCTTTCCACTTCAAATGTACATATTTTTCTTTTTATTATTATTTTATTTTGGACCAGTACTCAGGGGATAGCCCCTACGTATGCAGTGCATTGTACTGGAACTAGGAAAATAGATTATGAGAAGGAGGAAAGGGGGAGTAATGTCTGTGCACTTAACATATATTTGTCTTCTACAAATATAACTATGCAGACCTGTAGTATCGAACCATGTGCCATCTAATGCAATGCTCAAACCTTTTGAAATGCCTATATATAATGGTTTTGTATATTTCACATCCGCATACGGATTTCGCCAAAACCAATACACCTTTGAAGGAAGCAAAAATAAAACACACTTAAAACAATGTTTGTTATAAAATATTACCTTTGGCTATCATTGTTTTGCAATTTACTAACAATGATGTGTTAAAATATTAGTTAAGTCTTAAGATACGCTCACAATGAGCAAATATTTGGCAAAATAAGTGTAACTATTACTTTTTGCTTAAAATAAAAAGTAAAGAAGAATATAATTATTTTTTTTTTAATGTTTTATTTGTTAATCAGGAGTACTACGAGTAAATTATTTTTTACTTTTTATTTATTAGAAAATATTCCAGTCTTTCATTCTTAAAAAACTTTTAAAGATAAGTTGCATAAATAGTTTTATGAATTTTCGAATCAAAAAAAAAAAAAACAAGTAAGATTGTAGTATATTCGGCTGGGCCGAATCTAAACACACACAATTGTAGCGTAATAGTGCTCGGGTATATATAGACCGATATCGGGAAAAAATTTTTTTTGTACCCTTGTACTCGCCATTCCAAAAAGGTCATCTTTCATGGAAATTTTCATGGAAAAATCGGTTTAGGCTTTTTTTTGTACCCTTGTACTCGCCATTCCAAAAAGGTCATCTTTCATGGAAATTTTCATGGAAAAATCGGTTTAGGCTTTATCTCGGGCTGAAATGTCTCCGGCCTAACAAAGAAAACACAGTATTTTGGTTCAAAATTAGCTTTCTTCATCAACGCAATCTCCATCGACAGCAACGCAATCATTGCAGCGCCGCTCTATCATTTTAATACCACTTTTGCAGAACGATTTATATTTTGCCTCAAAATAGGCCTCAGTTTCAACGATAACCTCTTCATTCGTGCGAAATTTTTTTATCGGCGAGCATTTTTGTCAGATCTGGGAACAGCCAGTAGTCGCTGGGAGCCAAATCTGGCAAATACATTGGATGCGGGAGCAATTCGAACTTCAATTCATGTAGTTTTGCCATTGTTTTGATTGACTTGTGACACGGTCCGTTGTCTTAACGAAACAAAATTTTTTTCTTTGCCATATTCAATCGTCTCTTTTCAATTTCGGCCTTCAAACACTCTAACAACGGTATATAATATTCACTGTTAATGGCATTTCTTTTCTCAACATAGTGGATTTATATAACACCACGCACATCCTAAAATACCGAGGCCATAACCTTTCTCGCCGATTATTGTGCTTTCGGACGCTTTGGACGAAGTTCATCAGTTGCTGTCCACTCAGATGATGATCGTTACGATTCCGGAGTGAAGTGATGGATCCATGTTTCATCTATTGCCACATATCGACGCAAAAATTGTGGTTTGTTAGGTCTAAACGTGGTCAAACACTGCTCAGAATCATTAAAAAGTTCTCGTTTTTGATCAACAGTGAGCAAACGCGGCAGAGCAGAGCTTTCTCATAGTCAAATGCTCATGCAATATAAAGCCAGTTTGTTCTTTTGATATCTTTACGATTTCAACTATCTCCCGCAACTGCACTTTTCGATCATTCAGAATAATTTTGTAGACTTTTTTTATGTTTTCTGGTGTTACCTCCTCATTTGGGCGTCCACTGCGTTCTGCATCATGGTTGTCTCTACGACCACGTTTGAAGTCAGCAAACCAACGGTTTATTGTTTTCTGATGGAGCGGGGTCCCCATAACACTTTTCAAGCACTTGCTTGTCTTGAACGGTATTTTTCCCATCAAGAAGCTGTATAATATTAAAACAAAAAATTGTTTTTGATCCATTGTTTTGAAAATAACAAAAGTAGCGTCACTCTTAGCATAATAACTCATAAACTAACGAATAGAATATAATGAAGTTTTACCAGCTGTTTGAAGTCTTAGTATTAACTGAAGAAAGGTGACTGCAATAAAACTAGCGTCATCTATGTGTCAGAACTGCGGATTTTCAGCCCATTTAGTATATGGATCTATATAGAAAATTTTCGGTTTCTGTAAACTCCTTTTATTACCGCAACTGCTTTGATCGTATTTGTTTGATTGCATCAAATAATTGATCCAATAATGCACGATAATACTTTCCTGTGATTGGGGATCCTTTTTTAAGGTAGTGGATGAGCAATATTCCGTGTGCATCCCAAAATAAATATTGAGGAATCGGATGCTCTTGATGTTCTTGGAATGGAAATACAGTGTGATGTTCGCGGGACTGAACATATTTTTCATGTCTCTAAAGAAGCATTCAAGTGCCTCGGGTTTTTGAAACGGTATAAGATGTACTTCACTCCATCCGACTTCCTTACTATTTATTCCACTTACATCCGACCGAAAATGGAATACAACTCTCATGTTTGGGCCGGTGCCTCAAAGTCTATTTTGGGATTACTCGACCGTGTACAGGAAAGGGCGAATAAGCTTATCGGTGACAGTAGGGTATCCAACTCTATTGACTCTCTGGAGCATCGACGCAGTGTGGGGTGCGTTACTATATTCTATCGTTACCACAATGGATTTTACTCTGTCGAGATTAGGGATCTTTTTTCCGAAACTTGTACATTTTTACGTAGTACACGTTCATCGTCCAAAGCTTATCCTTCTGTGGTCGATTGCCCGGAGAGTCGTACTAAGCATTACAGAGAGAAATTGTTTTTCAGTCGTGCGCTTCGTCTGTGGAATAAGTTGCCTGCAGACGTGTTTCCTGTCTGCTATAACGTTGGAAAGTTCAAGTCAAATAATGCCAACACTACTCCCTCTTTCCCCGTCCTCACAACCTATTTTCCTAGTTCAGGTACAATGCACTGCATATGCAAGCATCATCCCCTGAGCACTGGTCCAAGATAAAAAAAAATACAGTGGCCATAACCTTACCAGCCGTTTTCACGGTCTTCGGCTTTTGCGGAGCACTCCACCAGTTTCCACCCAACGTTTTGATTGATTTTTGCTTTCAGATGCGTGGTGGTAGACTCACATTTCATCAACATTTATTAATGGACGCCAAACGTCCACAGGAATACGCTTTATCATGCCCAAACACCGCTGGGAACTCGTTTTTGTTCGACACTGTGCCGATGGCTTTTTCATATGCAAAAGTTCATGTAAAATGTTGAACCCATGCCCATATCATATGTTTACCATTTCAACAATTTCTCTTGATTCTTGATATTTTCTTCACTAACCACCGCTTTTGACCTTCTTGTTGCTGGTATTGTTCCATTGCTTGTTCGGCCGCATTTGAATTCACCATGTAGTCTCACGGAGCAGACTCACCGTAATGTTTATCGAGATTTTTGTCTATTTTGCCATTTTGCTTTTTAAATAATAGTGTTCAATCACTGCACGAAATTCACTTTTTTCATTTTTCAAGATACACAAAAGTTGCTTACTTAAAACGACTACATCAAATAAACTAATCGATGAATTTGTGTGAAATTGGTACATCTGACGTTTGACAAACCGAAATTAAAAAAAAAACAGAGTAAGATTGTATTATATTCGGCTAGGACGAATCTAAAATAACTTTCACGATAGCCACGTAAATATATAGTGTATATCACAAGTCTGAACTAAATATGCTCGGATATATATGGACCGATATCGGAAATTTTCATATTCTGTATTTTCGTTACCTCCTTCAATTACCAGAACTGCTTTTAAGCAAAAAAGTTGTTTAAGTTCGCTTACGCAACATTTTCAGGAAAAACCGGTTTATGCTTTATCTAGGGTGTATGTCGATCGATATCAGGAAATTTGTTTGTCTTTTAATCGCCATGCAAAATAGTTTTATCAGGTTTGAAGAAGAACAAACAATTTTTTTTCAGAAATTTTCGTCCAAAATTGCAAAAAAAAAAAAATTATTTATTTTTTTCGAATTTTGGATATATCTCAGTTATACGTGAACCGATTTTACTGAATTTCAATAGCAAACCCATGAATTGATGAAGTAATAGAATGGTGAAAGAAAAAACTTTCTAATGGTTTTTTCAGAAACGATATTGCAACGGCCGTCAGGCGGACAGACGAATTTTTTACCAATTCTGATTTAAAATATGAACGAGTATGCTTTATAGGGGCGGAAATGGAATTTGTAACAATTACAAACGGAATCACAAACTTATACATTTTTGTGAAGGGTGTAAAACAAATTGTGTTAGTGCTGCCATCTGGCGCTGGGTAGCAGTGGCTCGTGTAGAGCCACTGTTCAAAAGCGTATTTGCCTCACCAGCCCTACCTATTAGTTGTTCTCTAAATAAGTTTAGCCAATTTAATTTGATTTTGACCTATCGTATCATAAGTGTATCCTATCATATACATTATGACTATGTTTATCAAAAAGATATACGGCTTGGAAGAAAAACGAACTCATATACGAGGTCTGATTACATTTTTTCAAAAAGTATTTATTTATTCATCAATAACTATCTTGTCTCCTTTAAAGTAATCCCCCTCAGATATAATACACTTATGCCAGCGTTTTTTCTAATCCTCAAAACACTTCTGAAACCCGCTTTTTGTTATAGCCAACAGTTCCTGTTTCGATTTTTATTTTATCTCCTAAATCGTACCAAAACGCTTTCCTTTCATCGGTGTCTTCAGTTTTGGGAAGAGCAAAAGGTCAGCCTAGGTCCGGTGACTACGTATTCCTAATTGACCGTACGACCTTGTGGCAAGAATTCATGATGCACCACGCCATTGCAGTCGAAGAAAACAGTGAGCAAAACCTTCAATTTTAACCGATTCGTCACCACTATGTCAGTTTTAAGGAAATCTGGATCGCCGTTGACGATGTTCAACAACTCCTGAGCGATGTCCATGCGCCGTTGTTTTTGCTAAAAATTGAGACATTTTGGAACAATCTCAGCTGATGCACGTTTAAAACATCCGTAAAAATTGCTTGCCATAAGCCATTGTTGACGTACTCGGGCGACCAGGACAAGCATCGTCATTGACGTCTTCTCGTCCTTCCTTAAACCGGTTATAGCACAATTTATCTTGTGTTCTGCTCATTGTATACTCAAGAAACGTCACAGTCAACATTTCAAATGTCCTTGCGCATTTAATTTAATTTTTTACACAAAACTTAATACAGTTTCTGTGATCAATTTTTTCCAATAGTAAAAAATCGACGAGCACACTAAAACAAGACTTACCTTTTTATCTGTCAAAAACAAACTGACAATCCGAATATGGCAGATATTGCCAACATATATAATAGACATGTGCACCAAGATAACGAAAAAAAAAAAAAATGCAAAAATCTAACATACGTAACTCACGTAATTTGAAAATAATGGTTATTTTTTAATCAGACCTCGTACAAGCAAAAATTCCGATTTGACTAACCTTATTTATTATATAAAAATTTCGTTTGTTTATTTACTTAATATATCAGGCATGTTCTAAGAAACGCAAATCGCTTAAATTTAGCGTTTTCGATTCGAAAACGCCAAATAGTCGTTCCGACAAACGTAAGAAGTGTGCTTTTGCGATTTGAAATCGCCAAATAGTTGTTCTTAAAAACGCATATCCCTTAATTCTGGCGACTTCAACTCGCATATGTATATTGAAGTGAACTGATTGAATTTGCTAAAACAGAACTTGCAAAAGAAAATAAAATTGTTCACAATTAAAATTTCTTTTTGTTTCAATGAAAAGTCGAAAGAATTTTACACATTTTCAATAAAAAAAAAAACATTAAAAAATTTCTCTAGTTTTTATAAAATTGGCTTCGATTTATATAACTGCCACATACATACATATGTACACATCTAATACACATGCTGTATTTTTTCATAAACAACTCTGAAACGCCAGTAAAACGCGTGTTCCTTAGAACATCTAAAAATCAATTGAGTGTTTTTGAGAACGCTTTGCGGTTTCAGATCGCGCGTTTCTGGGCATATAGCTGTATATAAAATATTTTGTATAAATAAGGCCATAAGTAATTATGTAGATGAAAATAATGATGGTACTGCGAGAGTTACGAAACGCAAAAAATTGGGTTTGCTTATATTATCAAATATTTGCCCAATGTGACCATACCTTTAAGCCATGACTTTACCTTCTTCAATACTCTTCTTGTTGTATTTAAGAGTGGTATCATATGTAAAAGAAAAAAAATACGCTTTACAACGGCAACATTTATGCATGAATGTGTGTAGCAATTTCGTTATTCTATTTTAGCTGCTTAACCCATTAAAATATGCGGGAAGTCCGTGGATGAATATGCCACAAACTTGGAATGCCTAGCACCTTAAGCTATATTTACACGATTGAAATTTTCTTCAAAATTGCTCTTCAAAATAATTCAAACTCGTGTAAACAAAAACAAAATTTGTTAAATTTTTGTTGAACTTTTATAATTTTTTAAATTAAAAATTGTTTGGTTTGTACATATGTACAACAGGTTTTTAGTTCAAGTTTTTCCTTTCTTAATTTTTTTTCTTAAGAAGGATTTTTTACAATACAAATTTGCTGTGATCAATAATTTGGTTGAAGAAGACAAGAAAAATAATAATCAAATCTTTAGCTGGGGGACAACTGGGGGTGCTGATGAGTAGTGTAGCGATTACGAAACAGTTAGTTGTCCCCCAGCTAAAGATTTGATTATTTTTTTTAATTTGATCAATTAATGATTTTTCCCAAAATATTATAAAAGCCGTGCAACATGCTACCACTACAAATTTTAGAAATATGAATAGCAGAACTTGTTCTTCTGAAATCGAACACCTTGTCTCAGAAAAAAGAAGAATCAGAAGAGACTGGCAACTTCGCAGGTCTTCCCAGCTTAAAGCTAGGCTTCGAGAATGCGTAAGTCAACTAAGAAATTTGCTTGAAGTCCAAAGAGTGGCTTCCCTCACAACCTATTTGGAAAGCCTCGATGGTAGTCCTCAATCCGATTATTCTTTGTGGAAAGCAGCAAGAGGGTTAAAGAGACCCATTAGATCTAAGCCACCCTTGCGTACTCCAACTGGGGACTGGGCCAGAAGTGACTCCGAAAAGGGAATGCTGTACGCTAACCACTTGAGAAACGTGTTTGCCATTGACGGACTGAATGATGAAGCTGATATGCCGCCATATGCAGTTAGACCTCCAGTACCTTTTAGACTTCGTTTTCAAGATGTCGATAATGCTATTAGTAACTTAAACCCCAGAAAAGCTCCAGGTATTGATAAAATTACCAACAAAATGCTTATGCAGTTACCCCGATTAGCCAGAAGACTCGTCCTTTTTATTTTTAATGCTATTTTACGTCTCGAGTACTTTCCTGCTGAGTGGAAGGTGTCTGTCATTACTATGATACCCAAACCAGGAAAGGATCCTACAAAAGTTGAGTCATATAGGCCGATAAGTCTATTGCCAATAATTTCAAAACTGTTCGAGAAATTGCTAATGACCAGGTTGACCCCAATCTTGAATGAAGTAGGATGTATTCCTAACCATCAATTCGGTTTTAGGGCTAAGCACAGCACCATAGAACAGACACACAGGCTGGTGAATGTTATCAGAAACGCGTTTGAAGATTTATTTATTGACGTTTCCAAAGCTTTTGACAAAGTGTGGCACAAAGGCTTAACTCATAAAATAAAATTAAACTTGCCTGGAAACACGCACAAGCTGTTAGAGAGCTACTTGTATGAACGGAAATTCGTCGTTAAGGTAGGTGGTTTCAAAAGCTCGGCTTAGCCAATCGAAGCTGGAGTTCCCCAGGGTAGCATATTGGGTCCAACTTTATATTTGATTTATGCTTCAGACATGCCAACGAGCTGCAAAATTCACACTTCAACCTTTGCAGATGATACAGCATTCATCAGTGTCCATGAAGACTATAAATTAGCATCACAAAATTTGCAAGAACATATTCTTATATTGGAGAAATGGCTGAAACTTTGGAAAATCAAAGTAAATGAACAAAAATGTACCCATGTTACATTCACATTACGTAGAAAAACTTGTTCGGCTATTAAAATCAACAACTACATTGTTCCGCAGCACAGTGAATTCAAATACCTTGGTATTCATCTCGACCGTAGGCTCACGTGGAAGTCTCACATTGACGCTAAAGACACCCAGATGAAATTAAAAGCGGTGCAACTAAATTGGCTCAACGGCAGAAATTCTATCTTGAAGTTAGATTGCAAACTTTTGTTGTATAACGCAATCCTAAAGCCAATATGGAGTTATGGAATTCAATTGTGGGGTACCGCATCTGCATCTAACATTGAGAAAATTCAAAAGCGCCAGAATAGAATTCTCCGTATAATTACTGCAGCTCCATGGTATGTTAAAAACTCTCGAATTCACAAAAATCTAGGTGTACCCTTAGTGAAAGATGAATTTTCAAAACACGCGATAAGGTACATTAACAGACTGGAGTCTCACCCGAATCCTCTCGCACGTAGCATCCTTAACTTCGGTGGCCACACTCGACTGAGAAGGATGGACACCTTTGCAACCATCAGAGCGTTGGAAAGGTGATTTACCAACAAAATACACACAAGAAACAACTTTTCGTCTAGCATTGGCTGGACCTAAGTAAATAAAATTTTTCAATATTAATTAATTTTTTTTTCTATATTAATTAATGAATTTTTAGTTTTAAGATTTGCATACTTATTGTTAGTTCTTTTGGAAGATACAATAAATAATTGATTTATAAAAAAGCCAGTCAGTTAGTAATCGCCGCTTAGTTGCCGTCGCTCATCCCGCTTTCAAACAACTCCAATCAATGTCTTTATCTAACTTAAAATCGCTTTTTCTATTCGCTGCTCCTTAAAGCTTTTTTCGGCATATTTATTTTTGACTAAAATTTTAGTAAATTATTTTCTACTCTTAATTTGTTAAATTTTTGTTGAACTTTTCATAATTTTTTAAATTAAAAATTTTTTGGTTTGTACATATGTATATCAGGTTTTAGTTCAAGTTTTTCCTTTCTTAAGTTTTTTCTTAAGAAGGATTTTTTACAATACAAATTTGCTGTGGTCAATAATTATTGATTGAAGAAGACAAGGCAAATAATAATCAAATCTTTAGCTGGGGGACAACTAGCTGTTTCGTAGTTGCTACACTACTCATCAGCACCCACTGGGATTTGAACTCGGGTCATGACGTATCATGATCTACTGCTTTAACCACTATTTCTACTCTAATTATCAATCAGCTGTGAATTTCGTGCTTTGCAAAAAGTTGTGTAAACTTAACCAACAGAGGTGGTTCACAATTGATAGCATGTATTTGCAATTTTGCAATCATAAATGCACAAGATGGTGAATAGAGCTTATGTCTATATTTGTGGAATAATATATTATTATTTTTAAAAATGATAACATAAATTATAATTTGCGAAACAATCGCAATCAACAGAGATAGTGGACAGGAGTTGAACTGAGACTGTTCATCGAAATGGTTGAAGTATATATATTAGGTTTTACCTTTAAAAATTCATATTTTAATACTTTATATAATGTAGTACAGACTTCAAGCACAATATTGCATATCAATGATTTTGATCTTTTAAAGAAGAACATCAGGCTTGCATAACTGTCCCCAATCTCAAGTAATAGCCAAGTGTTCTCCGGGGTATGTAGATTCTCGCATTATTAGTATTGGCCTTTTCTATTAATAGGGTGACGAGACTAAGCAAATAATCAAAATCGTCTGGCGACATTCGCTCAAAGTTTTTGTATAGGTAAGGATCATTCCTTTTCAATGGCTTCCTAAAAGACACATATACACCATTATCTTCCCAATGTTCCTTTTGTTTTCTTCTTTTTTTTGCATTATTATCAGCCACTTCTTCCTCCAATATTAAAAATGTTGATGCTATGATGATTGTGGCGTCATCCATACTTTTTAATAATGAATTATTTCACAAAAGAAGCAATACCGGTGATCAAAGTCAATATTTTCAATATAAAAAGTTTACCAGTAGTGTAAATTAGCTTCATAAAATGTTGATCAAATTTCTATCAAATGATTTTTAAATATATTGATCACATTTTTGAAACGTGTAAATAGAACATCAAAATAAATTTTCAAAATTTTGATAAGACTTTAAAATGCCTTCAATCGTGTAAATCTATCTTTAGTCCAATTTAAAATTTTTAATCACTTTAGCAATGGAATATCCTACTGGAGCCATAGCTGGCACTACTAAACTTTGCATTTTATAATATAGACACTATTTTATTAGGATCCAATGGAAACAGCCAAAATAGGAGCTACAAACATTTTAATGTCAAACTATATCGTTTACTACGCCTAATGTCTTGAACATTTTCTGCAGAGCATTCCCTGCCATTGTTTTCTTACGATGCCTAGTTCGCTGATGGTCATTGTACAGTTATTTCATCCAAATTGCTTTCTTCTGCATCTATTTGAATTGAGTTTAAAAATATCGGGTGTCCGCCGGGAAGGTATACTTTGTTTGTTTATAGTTTTTGATTAAATGTCTTAGCATCGCAAATGAGATCCCTTTTTTTTATTTAATTTTTTTTTTAATATAATTTATTTGCAATCTATTTTACAATAAAAATATTAAACAGAATGTATAAGTATTTTCAAGATAACTTATACTACAAAGTTGCAGTGAACTAAGTAGACTTTGAAAATAATTTTTCATTCTTTAAAAGAGTTGGAGTTGTTGGTTTAGCGTTATTCCTGTAACGATTGACCAAAATCTCTTATTGTCCCGAGAAGAAATAAGAACTTTTTAAGTACCTTGACACGCGAGGATCTTGCCTGTTTGTGTAGCAAATCACTATCTGGGGTTTTGCTTAAAAGGCCCATTGCTGAATGTTTTCTCTCTGGATCTGACTGCTGTTTTGCACGTATGAGTAAACCGAGATTTCGTTCTCGATTTAATCGAAGTTTATATGGAGGGCATGGAAGTTTCCATCCCTAGTAAGTTTGAATTTTCTACCATTTTTGCTGAAACGTTTATGATATTGTCAAGAATGCAGAGTTTACAAGTAAAATTTGTTGAGTTTAGTAAAAGAGCATTTTCGTAAATTTGACATTTTTATAGCTGCTTTAGAAAAGTTACGAAATTCAAAGAACGAAAAGGAGGCGGAAATATTGCAATGATCCGAATTTCCGAAAGGTGTACCAACTCTGACTTTATACTTTTGCGGGTGGCCTTTAACGCATTGATTCAAATAACTCAACACATTGGCTTTACAGAGGTTTTGGAATGATTTATTTTAAAGCTAATGCTGAATTCTTTTAATTGACTTCGCTTTTGCTTAGCTGATTGCTTTTTTTCATCGCTGTCGAATAAAAAAAAAACAATACTACTTTGTTTTCGAAGTTTTGTACGTCATTTGCCCATAGCTTTGCAGCTCTTACTGAGAGGCTATGCATGAGTATGTTAATTGGTTACTAACAAATTATACACGGTGGCTGATGAAAGCTGTTACCAAAAAAGAAAAAAAGACTTACCTGTTCCATTTTTGTTGTGTTTTATAGATTGATCTTTAAATTTAACTAAAATGGAGAATTGGGACAATGAAATAAGAATTTGGATAGTGCAAAGCTTTCACGCTTTAGAGTCCGTTGTTTCCGCCCAAAGAGAATATAAGCGCACGTTTGGCGGCATTCCTCTTAGCAGATGGAGTACAATGAGGCTCGTAAAGAATTTTGCCGAGTGTGGCACAATCGTAAGAAGGCTTTATCCTTGATATCCCTCAATTCGAACGCAGGAAACTATCGCTACTGTAGCTGCTGCCATACAATCTAATTCTTGAGTTTCGACAAGAGCTTATCTGCTCAAATGGGTGTCAACAGACAGCCACTGCAGACGAATTTGCACCAAAATTTAAACTTATCTCCATATAAAATTCAATTAAAAAACAAACTGAACCCTAGAAACTTCTCGATTCGCTTGAAATTTTGTGAGAAGATCATTCAAATGGGGTCAGAGGATGAAAACGTCTTGAACTGGATTTTTTATGTCTGACGAGGCACATTTTGATCTAAACGGCAATGTTAACAAACAAAATTTTTGACTATGGAGTAATTCTAACCCACAGATACTCAATCTGATGCAATAACATAGCTTTGCATCATGTAGGGCCTTACTTTTTCGAAGAAAACGTTCTTATTGTTACGGTCAATGGAGACCATTACTTAAAGATGTTGATAGAAGTTTTCTTTCCAGAATTGCGCCGAAAGTGAATCCCTTTCAACACTGTTTGGTTTCAACAAGATGATACAACTTGTCACATAGCCACGCCTGTTATGACAGAATTGATTTCAAGAAACTCCACATTCCGTTGGCCTCCCAGGTCTCCTGACCTCACTGTACCCGATTTTTTTGGTGGGATTATTGCAAACAAAAAGTTTTTTAAAAACTTAAAAAATTTGGATGATTTAAAGCAATCCATTCGAAGGGTAATTGAGACAGTTCCCGCTGCAACACTCCAGGCAGTAATGAATAACTTTTTTAAGAGATGTCGCAGATGAATTCAAAACTTTTCAAAACTTCATGATTTACTTTAATAAAAATGTATTATTTTTCAAATGAATTTCTAAAAAATTAATTACATAAACTTTACAAAAAGTTATTTGAGTTTCTTAATGTAGCAAAATTGATCAGTATTATAATGATACGACATCAAAAAATATGTCATAATTTGCAGTAAGTGTTTAAAACTTTTTGAAAGTTTGAGTGCCATACAGCACTGTTGTTGACTAAAGGGTTAAGTTTTGTTGTACTGAACACGTTTTAAATTATTTTTACTTCACATGTGCATGAGAATATATTTTAGTGTTTGTGAATGAATATACCCAACACGCATAAAATCAAACGAAAGCAGAGATGTTTATCAGCCGTGTGCTGGGAAACACAAGATTTTTAAATCACTTGTTTCGAAATCGCAACTTGCATTTTGCTGTGTGCTAAATATCGCGCGTTTTGCGTAGACCTGGAAATAAATCCTTGGAATTCCTGCTGGCTATTCCGCTTGATATTGAATCTTATGGTGGAAGGTCTTGGAGAAATCCACTTCCTGCAAGGTCGTAAAAACGATAATGCGTACACCTGCTTTGATTATGATTGGTGCCATCGAAGGTTTTTTGCTATGAATAGCTGGCTGATGTCATGGTGACAGAAATTGCCATGAATTCAGTGATCATGATATGGTCAAGCGGGACGTGGAAGGAGGCGACATATGGTCACTCCTCAATTGTAGGAAGAATAGTGGACCTTCCAGAGAATATTGATTAATGCTCACCGGAACTACAGCCAGACAATATATATATATATATATATATATATATATATATATATATATATATATATATATATATATATATATATATATATATATATATATATATATATATATATATATATATATATATATATATATATATATATATATATATATATATATATATATATATATATATATATATATATATATATATATATATATATATATATATATATATATTTATATATATTTATAATTTATTTGAAAAATAATAAATTTTTGTTAAAGTATTTCATGAAGTTTTGAAAATAAATGAATTCAAATGGCCTCCACCCACGTTGACACATGTACGACATCTTATCAAATTGGTATTCATTACTGCCAGGAGTGTTGCAGCGGGAATTTTTTTTTTTAGCAGCGGGAGTTGTCTTAATTGTTGAGTTCGTTTTGTAAACTTCTTGTTTGCAATAACCCCACAAAAAAAACAAAAAAAAAATTCAGGTGCAGTGAGGTCAGACCAGGGAGGCCAACGGAATGTGGAGTTTCTTGAAATCAGTGTATTGGGGAAATTTTTGCCTCAATTCTGTCATAACAGGCGTGATGGCTATGTGACAAGTTGCCTCATCTTGTTGGAACCAAACAGAGTTGAAAGGGATTCTCTGTCGGAATAATTTTGTAAAGTAAAACTCTTTCAACGTATTTAAGTACCGGCCTTGATTGACCGTAACTGTAAGACCGTTTCGTCCAAAAAATAAGGCCCGACAATGATCCTTGAAGAAACTGCATACCACACTGTGATGCTAAGTGGATGTAGTTGTACTCTATCAGGAGTATCTGTGGGTTAGAATTGCTCCATATTCGACAATTTTGTTTGATTAACATTGCCGTTTAAATCAAAATATGACTCGTCAGATATAAAAGTGCACTTCAAGACGTTTTCATCCTCTGGCACCATTTGAATGATCTTTTCACAAAATTCCAAGCGAATCAGGAAGTCTTTAGGGTTCAGTTAGTTTGTTAATCGAATCTTATATGGAAATAAGTTTAAATCTTAGTGCAAAATTGTCTGCAGTGACTGCCTGCTGACACTCATTTGAGCAGATAAGCTCCTTGTCGAATAGATTATATGGCAGCAGCTACAGCGGCGGTAGTTTTCCGCTTCCGAGCTGAGGAATGTCGATGTTAAAGCCTTCTTGCGATTGTGCCACACTCGGTAAAATTCCTCACGAGCCTCATTATCAGCCCAGTTGCTAGGAAGAGTGCCGCCGACCGTGCGCCTATTCATTATTACAATTCTTTATTTTAGTTAAACTTAAAGATCAATTAAAATGGAACAGATTAGTTACACAGGAAATAAGTTATTACGTTTGTTTTGGTAGCAGATTTCATCAGCCACCCTGTATTATCTTTCATTTGTCATTAAACTTATAACACTATTGTGTCTAGTGAAGCGGTTGCTGTACAAAACCGTCCCTTTAGCTGTACAGATACTTTGGGGCCTTGGTCTTCAACTCTCGATGGAGGTCCGACTGCGCGGACACTTATGCAACCGTGCGGATAATATTACACACTTTCATTCGTACGTGCAACTTTTTCAGGCACGTTTTTTTTATTAACATTCGTGTTATCATTGGGGTCGCTGCTCGAGCGAATTTTGTCGTATTTGCCTCATTAAATCTAAAACAAAATTGATAATTACATTACATATTATTATTTCCTTATTTTTCCATCAGCTGCCATCACCTGCGAACAAGTGCAACGTTAATTTGTCACAATTCAATTCAATTCAACTTTTATTTACATTATTATGTTACATTTCGTTTTAAGTATAATTTACAATAAGTAACGAGTTCAAGATAATACTTTTTCTGCTTAATAATTATTGTTTGTTATATTATTTGCAAAAATGTACATATGTATAAACATGGTTAATCAAATTTTTGAAGGCAAAAACTTACAAAAACCTATTTGATTTTATTTTATTTTTTAATAAAAACAACTTAACCTACCTGACTAACTATTAAGATGATGCAAGTTCATTAATATGACTGAACTCAGATCGTAAGCATCTGGAATTGAAATTTTCCGTTAGTCTTTCGATCCTGACTCTTACTAGTTCTACATCCGCAGGTGCATGAAGGCGCTCTGTAGAATAATACCATGGCAAATTGTATATTATTTTTAATAACTTATTTTGCGATACTTGTAATTTTTGTATGTGACATTTGGCACTTGTGGACCAAACAGGGGCTGCATAAAATATGACAGCATGAAAGATGGCTTTCAATATTAATTTCTTATTTTCCATGCTTAGCCTTGAGTTACGATTTATAAACGGATATAATATTGCAATTAGTTTCTTAACTTTATTTGTTATATAAGAAATGTGGTTTGGGAATTTCATTTTAGGATTCAGGATCACTCCTAAATATTTAACTTCCCTTTTCCATTCAATTGGATTGTTATTAAAGCTAATGTTCTGTAGTGGTAGAAAGCATGGTTTGCGTTTTCTAGAAAAATATATGGCTTGAGTTTTATCATAATTTAACATAATTCACCATTTATTAAAATAATTTTGTAGCTCAGATAATGCTCTATGAAGATTGGATACGACGTTAGCAGCCAACATATCCGAGCTAAGAATTGCAGTGTCATCAGCAAAGATAGACATTGTGCAATAATCCAATTGCGGGAAATCAGCTGTGTACAGATTATATAAAATAGGCGACAAGCACGAGCCTTGGGGGCACCCTGCTGTAATAGAAAACAGTTCGGAGCAAGTATTACCAATATAAACTTTGAACGTTCTGGAGGAAAGAAAGCTGTATATCATTTTAATGAGATATAGAGGGAAGTTGAAGCTCAGCATTTTGAAAATAAGCCCTTTGTGCCACACTGTGTCAAAGGCAGCTTTGACGTCAAGCATGACCATTCCTGTTGATTTTTGCTCTTTAAAGTTTTTATTAACTAAGTTCCTTATGCGAATCAGTGGATGAGCAGTGTTATGATCTCTACGGAAGCCAAACTGTTGTGGAGGAATTATCCTGTTGTTTTCAATAAAATCTATTAATTTACATTTTATGACCTTTTCAAGAATTTTGCTTAGTGACGACAATAAACTGATAGGACGATATGATAACGGACTTACTGGATCTTTACCAGGCTTTTTTATTGCAATAGTTTTCGATTCTTTGAATTCTAACGGAAAATACGAGAGTTTGAGACAAACATTTATAAGTATTGTAAGGAACTTTATTCCTTTACGTGGAAGCGCTTTCAGACATCTGTTACTAATCCCATCAATTCCAGGTGCCTTTTTATTTTTCAATGATTTAATAATATCAGAAATTTGGGAAAATTTGTCACAAAGTTGAATTAAAAGTTACTTAAGTTCCGCCTCAAAAAATAATAAAGTCGTCACTGCCAACATCAAACAAAAATAATATTTGATGTAATTACGGGCATATACATCAAACTATAGGTGTGTTCTACGAGATCTCTGACTAGTTTGGACTAATGAGAGTAAAAAGCAAATTACTCTCTAAAATTGCATATTTTATCCATAACTGCTGGAACGCAAAAAACCACAATTGTACATATTGCAATACTAGTGCTGCTTACGTTTTAGATTATAGTATATTTTAGTGATTTTAGACGCTTAAAACTCATAACATCATGTAAACAAAACATTCGCATTATTGGCAACAGCTGTAAAATTAAAACCTATGTAAAAACAATTGCATGTTGTGTTTACAACTTCTCAATGTTATTTCTAGTTTAGGCCACCTTCCATTTTGCTTTTAACTAATTTTTAAACAATTTGCAAATTTTCTGATTACGTTTTCAGTTTCATATGCATATAAACAAAAAACAACTGGTTATTCAATTCTAGTCCGAACTTACCCAAAGAAAAAGTTTATGCTAATTTGTACAGGAAATGAAAAAAATTACTTTCTCATTTTCTCTCAAAATTTGACAAAAATTGTTACGTGGAACGCTTTTGGACTAGTTCGGACTGTTTCGTTATTCACGTGGAACACACCTTATCTTAAGCTTCTGCTGCAACGAAGTAAAAATCTAAATGATCATGAATTTCATTAAACTACGAGTACAAGTAATATTTTTATCTTGTAATCAGCCGTAAATGTTTGTTGGGTGTGTTATATTGTTTTTCTATGTGTATATACACGAATGAGTTTCAACCTCTGGCGGCAATTACTTTTTGATTGATTTCAACAAAATAAATTGTTTTGGGAGCAGCCTCAATTTTCACGCCAATGCATCAATACAACAACAAACAATAAATGAAAAATATTAAAAATACAATGAAAAATAAAAATGAAACAACAAATTGCAATAATTTAAAGTAATAATAAACGAAATAAAAAAAGTTTTCGCAATTAGGAATCTATGGATGTACACATATGTATGTATGTACGTTTGTACGCATTTTTAAACAGAATACAAATAAGTCACGTTACTTTCCATGCGGTTATTGAATGATGTTGGAGAAATACTTGCGAAGACAAACAGTCGACTCGCGAAAACGTGAACTAATTTTTACCAAGGGAGTTCACGTTTTTGATTTTGTTCACGTTATAGATTGGGTTTTTCTACATTGATATTCTTGAAAATCATTATGCAGAACAGTTTAATAGACTATGTATATCACAAATTTTATTCAATAAATTTACTGCAATATTTCAATTCAGTTGAAATTGCAACTTTGTTCCGACTTAGCATTGAATTAAATCTACATGAAGTAAAAGGGTACAAATACATAAACGTAATTACGTTTTTCAAAATTTTTATTGATAAAAAATAACAAAACAATTCAGAGTCTTGCGATTGATGAAAGGAACTTAATAAAATATCTTATTCAAAAAACGATTTATTTATTTATATAAATATTTGTAAATTAAACCAAAAACGAGGTAATTTTTTGTTGACGGTGTTTTTAACGGTATTTGCAACGCCGCTTTCTCTTCAGTTTCGCAACACTTTAATTTCACTTTGACTCATTTTTTTCCACTGGAAATTATAATACCGCTATTCCAAAAACTAATAAAAACTACAGAACTTACTTCAGAAGTAAAAAAATCTTAAAAAAAAGTTCACGTTTTACAGCCATCAGCACTTGTTCATATTTTAGGGTAGTCAATGTTAATATAAGTGTTCACGTTTTTGGATGTTCACGTTTTCGCGAGTCGACTGTAATAACAAAAATAATAATAATAAATAAGTATTTGATACTTAATTATTTGATCTTGTTAAAGGGATTATTTCTTATTTTAGCAGCTAAAAATTTTGTATAAAAAATTAAACAGCATTTATATAAAATAATAAAAACGATCCTTAGCTGAAAAATAAGAAATAATTAATAATAAAAAATCTTAAGAAAAGGACTGTTAGGAAAATTTTAAAAATAATCACCAAAACCGTTTATATAGTTACATATGTATGTATATATTTTGTACATCGACAAATTGTTAGTCTCGCGTAGAAATGCCTCGCATTTTACCTGAGTTGAGCTCTTTTAGGTATTCTATTACATTTCACACAAGTACGTACAAGTGTCACAAAGACTTAATTATATAATTTCATACATATCGCTCTTGCAAGCAATTGAGCAAAAACAGTTACTTTTATATGTACCTATTTATACAGTTTCCATTACAATTTTTCTTCTCCTGTAAAATTGCACTTATTTTTGTTAGGGCCTTTCTACGTGAAACCAACGAAATGTTAAAAATTCAAACAAAAACTTGGTTTTAAATTGTACAAAAACAATTTAAAACGTCTAATTCAAAAATAGTAAGAGTGTGGTATATTCGGCTGGGCGGAATCTAAATACCCTTCACGATAGTCACGTATGGTATATATATATTACAAATTTGAATATGCGCGGGACCGATATCGGGGGAAAACAAATATATTTGCCTTGCAATCACTATTCCATAAAAGAAATCTTTCATGGACATTTTCATGGAAAAGTGTGTTTAAACTATATCTCGAGTATATGTGGACCGATATCTGAAAAAATATTTTTTTTTGCCTTCCAGTCACCATGTTCAATAATCGTGTGAAGTTTGAAGGAAAACAAGCAACTTTTTTTTTCGAAAATTTTCATACAAAATTAAAAAATTCATGGCTTTTTTCGGAGTTTTGAATATATCTCAACTATACGTGAACCGATATTACTGAATTTCAATAGCACACACATGGCACGATGGAGTAATAGAATGCTGAAAGAAAAAAGTTTCTATGGCTAATGACTTTCTCAAAAACGACCGACAGACGGACATCGCTTAATCAACTTTTCCATTAATTCTGATTCGGAATATATATATACTTTATAGGGTCGCATATGAAAACTGTAGAAATTACAAACGGAATCACAAACTTATAAAAACATGAAACAAAGTTAATTAATAACAGGTGAAATTGAAAGCGCAGTTGATAACTTTTTTGTATTTTTATCATTGCCGGATATAATAAGATAATTAAAAAAACTTCAAAAAAGCAAAAAATATTTTTAATTATTTTTTTTTTTCTGGGGATACTCGACCGTGTGCAGGAGAGGGCGAAGAAGCTCATCGGTGACAGTAGGGTATCCAACTCTATTGATTCACTGGAGCATCGACGCAGTGTGGGGTGCGTTACTCTGTTCTATCGTTACTACAATGGCTTTTGCTCTGACGATATTAGGGACCTTGTTCCCGACACTCGTACATTTTTACGTAGTACACGTTCATCATCCAGAGCTCATCCATTTGTGGTCGATTGCCCGAGGAATCGTACTACACATTACAGAGAGAATTCGTTTTTCTGCCGTACGCTTCGTCTGTGGAATGAGTTGCCTGCAGACGTGTTTCCTGTCTGTTATAACGTTGGAAAGTTCAAGTCAAATGTTCACAAACACTACTCCCTCTTTCCCCCTCTCCACAGTACCTATTTTCCTAGTTCTGGTACAATGCACTGCGTATGTAGGAGTCATCCCCTGAGTACTGGTCCAAGTTAAAAAAAAAAAAATTATTCTAGTCCAATCCGTTTGCCCATTTTCACCTTTCCAAGCTCAGATCATAGGGACTTAAATTTTCATGAAGTAATTAAAAGTTTTCTACAATTTTCTTCCTGTAGATATTTGTTAAGTATACATTGTTTTAATTCCTTGTTGTGTTTATATTTTTCCCATAACAATTGAGTTTTTTATTCGCTATATTAATTTGTAACATGGATACCAATAAAAAATTATGAATAGCTTGTTTTCTATGTTTCCCAGCTATCTATATGTCGACATTTCATAGGAGCTACCCTAATCATCAGCAGACTTTGGAAATTTTTGAAAGATATTCTCAAACATTCAACTTTATATCCTTGTTTGAAAGGTATAAAGAAATATTAGAGACGTGTATAAAAGAAAAATCTTGTTTTTTGTGTTTTGACAGATATTATTATAGCATTTTTCTTTTTAAATTCTCAACAATTTATTTAGATTGTTGGGATATAAAGTTGAATGTTTGAGAATATCTTTCAAAAATTTCCTTAGTCTACTGATGATTAGGGTAGCTTCTATGAAATGTCGACATATAGATAGCTGGGAAACATAGAAAACAAGCTATTTATAATTTTTTTCCCCCATAACATTAGATATAGATTTTTTTTTGTGATGTATTGATTGTTGAATTTACTTACCTGTTATGAATATGCCTTTTTTTAAACATTTATTTATTTATTGAATCTTCAAAGTGAACTAACAATAAGTATTCAGATCTTAATACTAATCGTAAACAATCAAAATTATCTGAAAAAGATGTGATTTTCGCTTAAGTTTGGCCAATGCTAGACGAAAAGTTTTACATATTTTGCGGGAACTTTATCGGCAGAATCAGCTATTTACTGTTCTGATGGTGGCAAGGGAATCTCTTCTTCTCAACCGAGTGTGGTCGCCAAAATTATCTTTGTTGCGTGAAAGAGGATTTGGATGAAGTTCCAGTTTGCTGATATGCCTTGTCGCGTAATAAGAAAATTTTTCTTTTACGAGCGGAACACTCAGATCTTTATGAATTCATCATCGTTAGACGAATTTAGTTTTGTCGTCTTTGAATTTTTTTAATGCTTGACGCTGAGGCGATCCTCCATAATTGAATTGCATAACACCATATAGGCTTTAGAATTGTATTGTATAAAGAAGTTTGCAATCCTACTTCAATAAAGAATTTTTGCCCATAAGCCAATTTAGTTGCGCTGCTTTTAATTTCAATTTAGTGATCTTTGCTTCCACATTAGCCTACGGTCGAGGTGAGTATCAAGGTTCTTGACTTCATTATGCTGCGGAATAGGTGAGTTGTTAATTTGGATAGGCGAACATGTTTTCTTACTGTAATTGAAATATATTGACGGTTTTCATGAACACTGCAGAACGCTGTGTCATCTGCAAAAGTTGTAGTGTGGATTCCGGATCTCAGAGGCGTAAATCAAATATCAAGTCCCTACTTGACTACTACCTTGGGGAACTCCTGCCTCGATTGGTTGAGTTGGGCTTACAAAGTCGCCTTCTCTGATAACAAATGTCCGACCACATAAGTAGCTTTCCAGAAGCTTGTGAGTGCTTGCAAGCAAGTTCAACTTTATTTTGTGCATTAATCCCTCGTGCCAAACCCGCGTGTTTTGCTACATTTACTATTATAAAATCATTTTACGAAGTGGCCTAACAAAAGTAGTTTCCAACAAAACTGAATTGGTACATGACAATTTCTGAATAATGTTGGTGTGTCACTGCGTTATTATTTTTGCTCTAATATCTTTTGCCATCAGCGTTTTAACAACCAATCTAGGATTGATTCAGGTTCCGTAACATTTCAGCTACCGATCTTAAGCTGTAAGTGGTTAGGTGGCCGAATATACGCATTCCAAGGTCATGTTCAGTATTTGGTGGGACGATCGCGGCGTAGAGTTTTAAGAGTTTTTAAAACCGACTTACAATCAAAGGCGTTCGTTATCGAACGTTATTAATGCGTGTGAGCAGAAGATTGAAATATAATCGAGATACATGATAAAATGATTTTACAGCATGAGAATGCTCGACGCCATTTTGCGAAACTGGGCAAGACATACTGAGAAACGTTGAAATGGAAAGTCTTCTCCAGATGTTGCTCCTGGAGAATACGCGAGTGGCAGACCGAAAGTGCTATGAATTATTTGGTTATAAAGTATAGTGTATTGCACAATTTTTTCAATGTACAAGTAAACTTCTTCCCTTCTATAAGTCCAAGTTTGTTGCAGCAACTACGACAGCAGTTTTCAGCAACTATAAAAGAGGTGAAAATTGTTTCAAGTGGAGGAGTTGTTATCGGGCAGTTAATAAGAGTGGCAGTCAGCTAAAGCTATACTATTAAAATTATAAAAACAAAAACCAAAAAAGTTTTAATTGAGTAGGGAACAATATAACATAATAGTAAATCCTGCAATTCCCAAGAGACCCAACAGAATACAATAAGATAATATAATAGTAAATCCTGCAACCCCTTCGGAACCCTAAAAAAAATACTATAACACCGACAGTAAAAAACGAACAATACTTTAAATTGCTGCTTTGAGATACGAAATATGAAAAAAGATGAATAAATAAAATATAAGTGTTTTTATAGAGGTACAAAACTTTAAATTGGCAACATATTTTTAACTAGCGACCATTTTTTCAGCTGTTTATAGTTAGTTGGGTTTGGAATTTTAACATGAATAGATTGACGCCTGAACAGTACTTCCAAATATTGGTGAATGGGCTTAAAACATGATTGCCGTTAATTCCGATTTTCATAAGCGAATTTTATTTAGCAATAAAGCCCATTTTTAAATTCGATTTTTGGTTTGTACATTTGTACATCGGGTTTTAGTTCAAGTTTTTCCTTTCGTAAGCACCATTGGGTGCTGATGAGTAGTGTAGCGTCTACGAGACCGCTGGTTGTCCCCCAGCTAAAGATTTGATTATTATTTTTCTTGTCTTCTTCAATCAAAAATTATTGATCACAGCAAATTTGTATTGTAAAAAAATCCTTCTTAAGAAAAAAATTAAGAAAGGAAAAACTTGAACTAAAACCCGATGTACAAATGTACAAACCAAAAATTTAATTTAAAATTATAAAGTTTAATAAAATTTCAATAAATTAAAAGCCCACTTTTGTTTGAAAGCATACGCCAATAAATGAAACTGTCGTATGCGGAGTATTGATAACCCGCAAGTATATGTTATGACATCGTTATATCCAGAAAAATTGACTGGTTTTGTGTGCTTATTTTTTAAAATGACGGTCAATTGTGACTGCTGATTACTGACTTCTTTGTTCATCAATTGAACAACCATAATGAAAGGGAACTGTGGTTTCATCAAGACGACGCAATATGACACACATTTCTTGCCACAATTTTTATTGAAGAATACATTTGGTATGGTAGTTTTAGGATAGTTTCACCATTGGCTTCCAATATCGTACGATTTAATGCCGTTACACTATTTGCTATGGACATATGTGAAGTTGATAGACTTCGTTACACCACTTGGAGCAAAACTTTCATTACCACCAAGTCAGTCGTAGCGTTCATATGCAAGAAGTCGTATTTATATTATAACGCCAGAAGATTATCTTTCGAATAAAATAATTTGATGACAATTTAAAAAAACTCAGTTTGACGTTCTTCCATTTCAAAGCTCTACATCTCTATAAAGAACACTTGATAATAAAACAAAAGTGTGTGTATGTGAGCAAACTATAAACAACCCTTGACAATTCCTATCACCACAAAAAAAAAGTCAGCTGGCGTTTTGACACTACCTAGTATATTGTTGTTTTACGGTTGTGCTTTTTGATACATTTAAAATACAAATCGAAGAACATAAGAATATTAGCCGTAATTTACTTTGACAAGTAAGTTGAATTAATGCAGTTCATAGAACAAAAACGAGCAACTCTAATAAATTAAATGAATTAGCAAATGAACAAAATAAGGCTGCCAATCAGCGTTGTCAACTTTGAAATTTCAAAACGCACTAAAATCGGGGGAAAAGCGTGTTATTTTCTTTCATTATCATTATTTCTTTATCATTGTTAAAAACCCAATTTGTATTATAAAAAGTATAAAATTTTTATACTAAAAAAACTCGACAATGAAACAGCCTTTTTGTCCAATAGCTAGAATTCGTGTTTGTCAAACTTGGCCTCTAGTGCGATTCTGTTACTTTTATTAAGGAAATGATATCTTTACAATAATTATAATACTATTTTTACAATTTATTATTCAGCAATATTATCTAATTATACTCGCTGTTGAACAAAACCAGTAGTGCGATTCTCTAACTTTTAACGAATCGATAATCGCAACTTTTGTCATCAAATTTCATCGCTTGCACTAACGATTGAGTGATTCTGTAATGATGGTAAACAGCTGTATTTTTCTTTTCATTCATATAAACATCACGTGGCATCTCTGCCACAAAATCTTATTTTTATTTATTGATTTTTATTTTTTGTGATTTTAGTTTTTAAGTGACAATAAATATTATTTAATTTGTAATAAAGTAAGTAAAATAAAATATGTGTCCATATGTTTCATTTATTTGTTTATATGTACTAATTTCTATATGTTCAGAATGACCACAACTAAGACTGGTGATAACCAATATAACTTTTTAAATTCATTAATTGTCAACTCCAAGGAATTGTCCAACTCCCGATGAACACAATGATTATCCCTTGAAGCGTTCAAACTTGTTTCATCCCTTGCAAGTCCGAATGACAAACGTTCAATAGCTATTTCAACACAAAATACACTTTACCTTCTAAAAAATTATACTGAAATTTTTGTTTTTGAAAATGTATTTAATAAATATTTTATGTATTTATTTATGTATTTAATATATAATAAATATTTTTATGCCTTAAAAATCAGATTGTAAGCACTTTATTTCATCGATGCACAATTTAAAAAAAAAACGCTTTAACGATTGAATAAACAGCAAGAAAATTTTTGTCTTTAAGAAATCGACAGTCGGCAGTAAAATTAACAGCTGATTTTGATCGACTACGAATATCGTTAAGAAAATGTTACAGAATAGCAAATGCGATATAAAATCGTTATAATTATTTTAATGATTCGATTATCGTTATATAAGTTACTGAATCGCACTACAGATTTTATAGCTGCTTACTGTCGTTAAAATGATATTGCAGGGGATGAAATATGTCAAAGAAATTTAGGATTATGGGATCATTAAACGTCACAGAATGGCACTACAAGTCATCAAACTCTATTAACAGCAATTCTATCAAACACAATGGAAATTTCATTTGTGTGTTTGTAAGCGAACAATAAAAGAGAATATACACAAATTTACCAGAACTAGAACAAATAACAGATGAATGTTACTAAATATAATCAATATGCAAACGTTTTGAAAAAAACTTTATTTTTTTAATAATTTCGTAATGTATCAATTACTAAAACTGTAATGAATTCACGCGCCATCATAAATGCGAACTTCCATATATGTGCTTGCATTTAATTTGGCAAACCCGGCTTGATCGTTTGATATCAAAACACGCTCTAAAAGCAGCAAATTTTATAAAACGAAATGGATCTATTTCTTTCGAGAATATGTTTAAGATTGTCGTACAACGCATTACAGAGAGGATTCGTTTTTCAGCCGTACACCTGCAAATGTGTTTCCTGTCTGTTATAATGTTGTAAAGTTCAAGTCAAATGTTCACAAACTCTACTCCCTCTTTCCCCCTCCTCATAACCTATTTTCCTAGTTCTGGTACAATGCGCTGCATATGTAGGGGTCAAATCCTGAGTACTGGTCCAAGATAAAAAAATAATAAGGTGCGATTTTCACATTAAAACTCCATATTCTGATTGTGCGCTGCAAAATGAAGCGTAAAAATGTTGGGCACCTGAATAATGTTTTTCTTATATAAAAACAAAAATTTAGTTTGGTGATACCGAAATTTAAAAAGCGCACCACGCACCCACTAAAAAACCCACAAATAATTTTAAAAAGCACCAAAAATGGTACGAAACGCACCGAGTTGGCAACGCTGCTGCCAATTTAATGAATGCTTTTAGTACAACAATGTATCGTAAATGAGGATATTTTCGTCATATGTTGACAATAACATTGTGTAAACTTGTACATCCAGGCCATAAGAGAAACAAGTATAGTTTTATTTCATATTTTTCCCAAAAATTTAACTTCATTAGGCTTTGAGCAGTGATGTCAGATAAATTTTTTGAAAATACTCATGTTTAGAAAAAAAAATCCCTTTTTCCCCCTACAGGCATCGTATTTTTCCACTACCTTTTTCCCTACGTTATACCTATATTCGCTTTCTTTGTCAAAGTAACGGACAAGAAGGCACATTGTATTTTCCGAACATATGTCAGTGCGTACATTGCGTGTTATTTGGGTGCATTTAATACGTGCCAGCTCACATTCTTTTATTATTTTTGAATGCCTGAGGATATTGATGCGTCAATTAACGATTTTTCTGAAAACCTCAAACTGGCCGTACAGCATGCTACCACTAGTCATATAAGATCCAGAAATGAGAACAATAAAACTTATTCGGCTGAAATTGAGCAACTCCTGTCAGAAAAAAGAAGAGTTAGAAGAGAGTGGCAAACTCGCAGGTCTCTTCAGCTTAAAACTAGGCTACAGGAATGCGTAACTCGACTAAGAAATCTGCTTGAAATCCAGAGAATATCTTCCCTTAAAACATATTTGGAAAGCCTGTAGGGTACTCCGCAATCTGATTATTCTCTGTGGAAAGCGACAAAAGGTCTGAAAAGACCCGTAATAGGTAAGCCACCTTTGCGAACTTCAACTGGCGACTGGGCACGAAGCGATTCTGAAAAGGGGGTGGTGTATGTTAATCATTTGAGAAATGTTTTTACGACAAATGATTCAGCGGATGCTGCAGCAGAATTTCCGCCGTATGCTGTTAGACAGCCTGTATCTTTGAGACTTAACTTTCAAGATGTCGAAAAGGTTATCGGTAATACAAACCCCAGGAAAGCTCCAGGCATTGATCAAATTACTGGTAAAATGCTTGAACAGTTACCTCGTGTTGCTAGAAGAGTTCTACTTTTTATTTTTAACGCTATTTTACGCCTTGAGTATTATCCTGCAGAGTGGAAGGTCTCTATGATTACTATGATACCCAAGCCTGGGAAGGATCCCACTAAAGTAGAGTCATATAGACCAATAAGTCTACTACCAACAATTTCAAAACCATTCGAAAAATTGTTAATGGCGAAGTTGTCTCCAATACTTAATGGTGTGGGATATATCCCTGATCATCAATTTGGCTTTCGGGCTAAACATAACACCATAGAACAAACACATAGACTAGTCAATGTCATAAGACAGACTCTTGAAGACAAAAAGTACTGTTCAGCTCTATTCATCGACATTTCCCAAGCTTTTGATAAGGTGTGGCACGACGAACTGATGCACAAAATAAAGTTGAACTTGCCTGCAAACACTCACAAGCTTCTGGAAAGCTACTTATACGACCGGAAATTTGTTACCAAAGAAGGTGACTTTACAAGTCTCTCACAGTCAATCGGAGCAGGAGTTCCCTAAGGTAGCATTCTAGGACCCACTCTACATTTGATTTGCGCATCTGACATGCCAACGAGATCCGGACTCCATACTTCAACTTTTGCAGATGACACAGCTTTTTTCAGCGTTCATGAAAACCATCAAGAAGCTTCACGAAATTTGCAGCAGTATATTTCAATATTAGAGTAATGGATGAAACTTTGGAAAATAAAAGTTAATGAACAAAAATATACTCACGTTACATTCACACTGCGTAAGCAAACATGTTCGGCTCTCCAAATTAACAATACACCTATTCCGTAGCATAATGAAGTTAAATACCTTGGTATTTACCTCGACCGTAGGCTTACGTGGAAGCCTCACATTGATGCGAAAGTCACTCATTTGAAATTAAAAGCAGCGCAACTAAATTGGCTTATGGGCAGAAATTCGACATTGAAGTTGGATTGCAAACTTTTGTTATATAACGCAATTTTAAAGCCTATATGGTGCTACGGAGTTCAAAACCAAATTCTTCGTACGATTACTGCAGCTCCATGGTACGTAAGAAACTCACGAATTCACAAGGATCTGTGTGTTCCGCTGGTAACTGACGAGTTCTCTAAGTATGCCACAAGGTATATCAGTAAACTGGAACTTCACCCAAATCCTCTTGCACGCAACATACCTAATTTTGGCGGCCACTCTCGGTTGAGAAGAAGGGATACCCTGGCCACCATCAGAACGTTAAATAGGTGATTCTACCGATATTATTGGCGCAAAATGAAAGTTTTTTTGTCTAGCAGTGGCTGGACTTAAATAACTCTTATATTTAGTATTAAGATTTGAATACTTATTGTTAGTTCATATTTTGAAGATTCAATAAATAAATGAATGACAAAAAAAAAAAAAAATCTTTTTGAATCTGATATATTCTTAATAAGGGAATTAAATATTCTATTATTTGAATAGCAACATTATGTGCAGCAAAAAATGGCTTACACATATTTCAAAATTCGAATACTATTTTGTGTCTCTTTTTGGAAAAATTAGTTGATATTTTGATTTTTTTTACGCTGTAACATTTTTTTTTTTTTGAAATTTTGTTCCAGCGTGTTTCAGCAAGTTAGATTTTCCACAAGTTAATATTTTTTCACAAGCAATACACCGGCATTCAAATTCGTCATTTCTAACTTCTTCAAGCCACCCTTTGAAATAATCTTCTTTCATCCAACTTCTGCAAAATCGCTGCTTTCTGCACTTTTTCTTGCCAACATTTTGAAAAGACGAGTCAGAATCAGACTGTTGCCTAAAATATGAACATGTTATCAAAATATTTTTAAATAATATAATAAAAAATCACGAGGATGGCATAATTACTTAAATATCAAATGAATACGTATTTAACACCTTACGACAAATATAACTTATTAATATTTATAATATTTTTAGCCGAACTTCACCCACGCACACTTTAACCACAGGCATACATACATACACACAATTTTAACAAAAATGTAAAAACTTATTGCCATTTTGAAAATCGCAAAATTATTAGCTAGTTGCCACCTAGAATTCATACTATTGTTATATCTTCTACATTAATTTCATATAAAGTTTGTATGAATTCGCCTTGATTTACTATTTATATACGTTAAAGTTACCATATGATGTGCAATTGAAAAATTCCCTAGACTTGGATCAAAATAAAAAATCTGTCCTTTTTCCCTACAGTCCAAATTTTTGAACCAAATCTCCAAAAAAAGGGAATTTTCCCTACATCCGACGTCACTGGCCTTGAGAAGAACACAAAAAAAAAATTATAAAATTTTAGATAACTCTTTTTGTAGTGCATACCGTTTAAAATTTCTTGACTAAAGCCTTTCCAAAGAGAATGAAAATATTAATTTATTTTTAATACGATTAATATTTCCAACTTAGTTTAAATGCCAAATATCATGATTAAGTTTTAAGAAGACTCAAAAGTTGCCCTGTCCATAAAAAATGCCCGAAATCGATTTAATGCTGATGTGTAGCAAAGCAAATAAGCACATTCATTATTTGTTCCATAAAAAATTCACTGAAACATTTTTTCATCGCTTAACTCCCATAAAGCTATTTAGTTTTATTCTCTGTCACCATCACTTTTATCACGCAAAATAAAAACTTTCCTACAAAAAGAGATAAAAAAAAAAACACCGGAAAGTACAAACTTGCAGAATCTTTAGCAGAAGTGCCAAAGTGCACTTTGAAAATTAACAAGTCAAATGTTGGGAAAAGTCATAAAATGTAAAGATATGAAACGTAAAAAAGAACGCATTAAAGACAATATTCCCGTACTGAGAACACCAAAGCGAATTATGCTTCAAATGCAGCACAAAATCACGCTTTTATTAACTTCGTAAAACAAAAATGGAAAGTCCCTAAAATGTATACTTAAAAAAAAATAAGACACTGGATTGATTGGTTTAAATGCAGAAGCTAAACCAATTTCAAAATTCAGTCAACGAAAATGTCACAGTTGGAATTTCATAATGTTACCAAAAAAGGTTTGCTAACAAGAGTGTGATGGCGCGAATTATCCGCAATTGCATAAGCATCAATTAATTTCTACTTGTTGACGTTGAGACTTAATATGATTTTTTAAATCACAAATTAAAAAAAGCCCATACACTTAAATACTTTTGTTTTCTTATAACCAACGTTACCAACTGTGCAAATTTATCTGCGATTAAAGCTGTTTATTACGTTATTTTTAAATGTGTGAAATATCCGCGAAGCCATCCATGCTAAACGTCCAGCTCACGTGGTGGTGATGTCTGCTGAGCACCAAAATTATACAATTTGTTGCATTAAGACTTTTTCCTGTGAGGTTTTCTGAAGTTGCGAATTTATGCGAACAAACCGCAAATCCCAACATGACCCACCCCATTGCACAGTGGTTCGATAGTAGGATATAGAGGTCAAATGACGATGTTCGATTTTTTCTACTAGTGATAATATTAAAACATGAAAAAAGATTTGCAATCAGTTATTGTTACATTTACTTTTGTGCATCGGAAGTGAACAAATCAAAACAACTATTTCTTAAATTAGCACAATAAGATATATATCTTATAAATGAAAGTGCTAGTGAATAAATCAAGCTAATAACATAATAAACAAGAAATGAAAAAAAACATTGTACATATCAAAAATATAATAAATAATTTTTTACCGATAAAACTATAATAAGCAGGCAGAAAATGGAGAAAAAATAAGTAAATATCAAAGTAAGTAAATACAAAGTACCTAAAAAAAAAAAAAAAAAAAAAAAAAAAAAAAAAAAAAACTTAATAACTTATTTTCTGTGTAACCAACCTGTTCCATTTTTGTGTTTTATAGATTGATCTTTAAATTTAACTAAAATGGAGAATGGGACAATGAAACAAGAATTTTGATAGTGCAAAGCTTTCACGCTTTAGCGTCCGTTGTTTCCGTCCAAAGAGAATATAGACACACGTTTGGCGGCACTCCTAGCAGTTGAAGTAAAATGAGGCTCGTGAGCAGTTTTCATTATCGAAATCCTTCAGTTCGGACGCAGGAAACTATCGCTGCTGTTGCTGCTGCCATACAATTCAATCCTAGAATTTCGGCAAGGAGCTTATCTGCTCAAATGGGTGTCAGCAGCCAGTCACTGCAGACAATTTCGCACCAAGATTGAAACTTATATCCATATAAGATTCAACTAACAAACAAATAGATCACTAAAGATTTCCCGAATCAATTGCAAGTTTCAAGTAGTGTCAGAGGATGAAAATGTGTCGAACTGCTTTTTTTATGTCTGGCGAGGCACATTTTGATTTAAACGGCAATGTTAACAAACGAAATTGTCGAATATGGAGTAATTCTAACCCACAGATTCTCAATCAGATGCAATTACATCCACTTCGCATCGCAGTGTGGTGTGCAGCTTCTTTACTACTTTTTCAAAAAAAAAAAAAAAATGTCTTACTGTCACGGTCAATTCAGACCGTTACTTTTTTTTCTTGAACCAGTACTCAGGGGATGACCCCTACAAATGCAGTGCATTGTACCGGAACTAGGAAAATAGGTTGTGAGGAGGGGGAAAGAGGGAGTAGTGTTTGTGAACATTTGACTTGAACTTTCCAATGTTATGACAGATAGGAAGCACGTCTGAATCCACGTAGAGAATCCTTTTCAACACTGTTCGGTTTCAACAAGATGGGGCAACTTGTCATATAGACACGCCTCTTATGACAGAATTGAGGCAAAAATTTCCCAATTATTGATTACAAGAAGCTCCCATGTATCCTGACCTCACTGTAGCAAGCAAGAAATTTACAAAAAAAAGCCCAATAAGTTTGGATAATTTAAAGCAATCCATTCGAACGGTAATTGAGGCAGTTCCCGCTGCAACACTCCAAGCAGTAATGAATAACTTTTTGATAAGATGTCGTACATATATCAACGAGGGTGGAGGCCATTTGAATTCAATTATTGTCAAAACTTCATGAATTACTTTATTAAAAAAGTATTATTTTTCAAATGAATTTCTAAAAAATAAATTAGATAAACTTTACAAAAAATTATTTGAGTTTCTTAACACAGCAAAATTGATCAGCCACTCTGCACAAAAATTATTTGACAAGGTTTGTCTCAAAGAAAACGGTAATTTAATATTAAATTACAAAAAATGTCTAGATAACTTCTTTTCAAATACATATGCACTGCCTATGTTTATGTTTTGCGAAGAATTCCAGGTACTTGTGGTGTAGACAAAAAATTGACGTTGTGACAAAAGGGTGTTATAACTAAGTTGAATGATTTTTCTACCTCGATTAGATCTAGTAAAACTGATTCTACTAAACAGATACATCGGTTGTTTAGATACAATTATTTTGTGCAGGAATATTAGGCATTTAATTTTTAGGATAGTTTCAAATTCTACTTGAAATATCCTATATGAAAATAGTGAAATGTGATCATGATGCCCTTTTAGGAATATATGTATATCTTGTTATGCTGTTGTAAGCGATCTTAAGCTTTTGTTGATCATAACTGTTAGAGTTCGCAAAAATTTCACACCCATATAATCGTGTGGGAATTAAATAAGTAGACTCTACCTACAATGACAATAATGTGATTTGGCCACTTAAAGCGATTATTAAAGACGACACCCAAGCTGGATGCTGAATTGACATAGCAAATTTTGTTTCCTTCTATTTTAAGTTCAGGTACGTCAAATTCTCTATCAGCACTCGTAAGCAAAATACATTTTGACTTAGAAGGATTAACAGATAGACCATTTGCCTTAGCCCAGGTTTTTATTGTGTTCAAATCATTGTTGATATTGTCTATGGTCGAGCTTAAATTTCCTATAGGTGAACTCATGTAAAGCTGCACGTCGTCAGCATACAATGAATCTTGCTATTAACTACAACATCTGGTAAATCATTAATATATATGCAGAATAAAAGAGGCCCTAGTATGGAACCTTGGGGACTCCCTCTCCCAATGTTAAGTGCATTTGATATATTGTTATTTAGATGAACATGCTGAGACCTATGCATACTGATCTGGAAAAATGAAATACGAGTAGTTTGTGAAGCTTTAGTATTAAGATCTTACCGTATCAAATGCTTTACTGTGCTCCAGTAGTACTAAAAATGACACCATCCAAATTCGATCTTAGATCCAGTAGTACAGCTACTTGCTTTCATGAAACCCTATTACCTATCAGGGAGAAAATTGTTATGCTCTAAGTGGCGATTGATTTGACCTGCCTGAATGCGCTACTATTTTTTGAAATTGGAATAAGCTTAGATAGTTTCCATTCGTCCGGAAAGGTAGACTTAAGAAGAATGGTATTGATAAATTGTGTATAGTACCGCAGATGCTGCTTCATCTGTACATATGGATGATATAAATATTGAGGAATCGGATGCTCTTGATGTTCTTGAAAGATACAGTGTGATGTTCGCTGGACTGAAAACATTTTTCATGTATCTAAAGAAGCATTCAAGTGCTTCGGTTTTTTGAAACGGCGTAAGATGTATTTCACTCCATCCGACCTCCTTACTATTTATACCACCTACAGCCGACCGAAAATGGAATACAACTCTCATATTTGGGCCGGTACCTCAAAGTCTATTTTGGGGTTACTCGACCGTGTGCAGGAGAGGGCGAAGAAGCTCATCGGTGACAGTAGGGTATCCAACTTTATTGACTCACTGGAGCATGGACGCAGTGTGAGGTGCGTTAATCTGTTCTATCGTTACTACAATGGATTTTGCTCTGACGAGATTAGGGATCTTGTTCCCGAAACTCGCACATTTTTGCGTAGCAGCCGTTCATCGTCCAGAGCTCATCCGTTTGTGTTTGATTGCGCGGGGAATCATACTACGCATTACAGAGAGAATTCGTTTTTCAGCCGTACGCTTCGTCTGTGGAACAAGTTGCCTGCAGACGTGTTTTCTTGTATACAAGTTACAAATGGCTAGTGCTCTGAAGGACGCACCCATAACTACAGCCTGATGTCCAAATTTCTTACAGTAGTTGTAAATTTTAGTAACAAATTCTACTCGTGGGTCCTCAGGTTCATTTTATCTGTATTGGCAACAATCAGACTCACAAATGGGGAAATCAGTGCTATATTTACTTCGGCACAAGCGGCGAAAGCAATAAAGTCAAGCTACACTCTACATGTTTGATGTTTAGGATTCTTGCGGTTTGGATACCATGCCATGTTGAAGCTAATTTAAGAGGAATGCTTTCATTTCCTATTCCGATGTGTTCATATAAGGAAATCAACTTCAAATATTTTTTTACGCTTTTTCCGTTTTTAAAGAAAGTCGGGCATCAACCTTCGATGAAACGTGTCTGGCACAATTTTCAATATCTCGCAGCTAAAGATAACACGTAATTGAGAACATCTTTAATTTGCTCATAAGTTTAATCAAACAACACAAACGTTAAATTGATTTCGAAAATTCAAAAGGAAAATTACTTTCCTCAAATCAACTTGATTTGCTTATAATGGAAACGTACTAAACGTAAGTCTATGGACAAATTCCTCACAGACTACTTTAATATTTGAATACAGAAGATTATATTTTATAAAATGAACATAATTTCGTAACTGGATCCAACCATACAACGATTAGTTCGGCATGTCCTAACATAAAGTGGATTAAAATAACGTATCTTATACCGTATTGAGTAACGCAAAGTTACGTTACTCAGTAAAAACTCAGATTGAATGTTACCATTTAAAAGATTTACCATACATTAAGCATAGCTCTTCGACTTTTTAAAGTCGGTTGATTAATTTCAGCTAGTCTTGTTGAATATGATGACAGTGGCAAGTAACATATACATATATACGTTTCTTTCTTATGCGAATGTGGTAAAATCCGATAAACCAAATTTGAATCAGGAGCCCAAGCCTCAAAACTCCGACCAACATTTTAGCAATCTTGAGGCAACTCTGCAGACTCTTGTTCAATCTATAAATACATTTACGGTGTCCATGACAAACATGATGCAGGAAATGCTGAAAATGCAATCCACCATTTTGCAGGCAATTTTAACAAAATGAATTGGTTAAAAATATGTTTCTGGAACGCAAACGGCATTCGCCAACATAAAAATGAACTTGAGCACTTCCTTATGGAAAAGCAGATCGATATAATGATGATTGCTGAAACCCATTTGACAACCAACAGTTATTTCAAAATTAATGGCTACACATTATATGACACAAAAGATCCCCGTGGAAGATCTTGCGGCGGTTCGGCAATTTTGATAAAGACCAGAATTAAGCATTATCTAATGAACGGGACACGTGAGGAATATCTCCAAGCTACAAATATATGCCTTGATTATTTTCATGAAAAAATCGTTATATCCTCGATTTACTCACCACCACGATTTTCAATAACAGAAAGCCAATATTCAAATTTTTTCAAATCGCTTGGTTCTCGATTTTTAGCGGCCGGCGACTATAACGCTAAACACACTTTTTGGGGATCACGTTTAATTACCTCGAAAGGCCGTGTGCTTTTTGACACCGTTTCCAAAATGGGCTTAGATGTGGTTTCAAGCGGACACCCCACTTATTGGCCGTCAGACCGACGAAAGATCCCTGATGTTATAGATTTTGGAGTTGCGAAAAATTTTCCTTTAGAGTGGATGCAAGTGGAGCCTTCATTGGATTTGTCATCAGATCACTCACCCACTATAATCTCTGTTTCGTTCCCCCAAGAGATTGGCTCCCCGTTGACCGTCAATAGAGTTAATTGGCTAAAATACAAAAAATTTTTGAGTACACATTGTAGTGAAAATATCGCCTTGAGAACACCTGAGGATATTGATGCGTCAATTAACGATTTTTCTGAAAACCTCAAACTGGCCGTACAGCATGCTACCACTAGTCATATAAGACACAGAAATGAGAACAATAGAACTTATTCGGCTGAAATTGAACAACTTCTGTCAGAAAAAAGAAGAGTTAGAAGAGAGTGGCAAACTCGCAGGTCTCCCCAGCTTAAAACTAGGCTACGGGAATGCGTAACTCGACTAAGAAATCTGCTTGAAATCCAGAGAATATCTTCCCTTAAAACATATTTGGAAAGCTTGGATGGTACCCCGCAATCTGACTATTCTCTGTGGAAAGCGACAAAAGGTCTGAAAAGACCCGTAATAGGTAAGCCACCTTTGCGAACTTCAACTGGCGACTGGGCACGAAGCGATTCCGAAAAGGGGATGGTGTACGTTGATCATTTGAGAAATGTTTTTACGACAAATGATTCAGCGGATGCTGCAGTAGAATTTCCGCCGTATGCTGTTAGACAGCCTGTGTCTTTGAGACTTAACTTTCAAGATGTCGAAAACGTTATCAATAACATAAACCCCAGGAAAGCTCCAGGTATAGATCAAATTACTGGTAAAATGCTTGAACAGTTACCTCGTGTAGCTAGAAGAGTTCTACTTTTTATTTTTAACGCTATTTTACGCCTTGAGTATTATCCTGCAGAGTGGAAGGTCTCTATGATTACTATGATACCCAAGCCAGGGAAGGATCCGACTAAAGTAGAGTCATATAGACCAATAAGTCTACTACCAACAATTTCAAAACTGTTCGAAAAATTGTTAATGGCGAAGTTGTCTCCAATACTTAATGATGTGGGATGTATTCCTGATCATCAATTTGGCTTTCGGGCTAAACATAACACCATAGAACAAACACATAGGCTAGTCAATGTCATAAGACAGACTTTTGAAGACAAAAAGTACTGTTCAGCTCTATTCATCGACATTTCCCAAGCGTTTGATAAAGTGTGGCACGACGGACTGATGCACAAAATAAAGTTGAACTTGCCGGCAAACACTCATAAGCTTCTGGAAAGCTACTTATACGAGCGGAAATTTGTTATCAAAGAAGGTGACTTTACAAGTCTCTCACAGTCAATCGGAGCAGGAGTTCCCCAAGGTAGCATCCTAGGACCCACTCTATATTTGATTTACGCATCTGACATGCCAACGAGATCCGAAATCCATACTTCAACTTTTGCAGATGACACAGCTTTTTTTAGCGTTCATGTAAACCATCAAGAAGCTTCACGAAATTTGCAGCAGTATATTTCAATATTAGAGAAATGGTTGAAACTTTGGAAAATAAAAGTTAATGAACAAAAATGTACCCACGTTACATTCACACTGCGTAAGCAAACATGTTCGGCTCTCCAAATTAACAATACACCTATTCCGCAGCATAATGAAGTTAAATACCTTGGTATTTACCTCGACCGTAGGCTAACGTGGAAGCCTCACATTGATGCAAAAGCCACTCAGTTGAAATTAAAAGCAGCGCAACTAAATTGGCTTATGGGCAGAAATTCGACATTGAAGTTGGACTGTAAACTTTTGTTATATAACGCAATTTTAAAGCCTATATGGTGCTATGGAGTTCAATTATGGGGAACCGCCTCAACATCTAACATTGAAAAAATTCAAAGACGACAAAACCAAATTCTTCGTACGATTACTGCAGCTCCATGGTACGTAAGAAACTCACGAATTCACAACGATCTGTGTGTTCCGCTGGTAACTGACGAGTTCTCTAAGTATGCCACAAGGTATATCAGTAAACTGGAACTTCACCCAAATCCTCTTGCACGCAACATACTTAATTTTGGCGGCCACTCTCGGTTGAGAAGAAGGGATACCCTGGCCACCATCAGAACGTTAAATAGGTGATTCTACCGATAGTATTCGCGCGAAATGAAACTCTTTTGTCTAGCAGTGGCTGGACTTAAATAACTTTTGTATTTAGTATTAAGATTTGAATACTTATTGTTAGTTCATATTTTGAAGATTCAATAAATAAATGAATGACAAAAAAAAAAAAAAAAAAAAAAAAAAAAAAAAAAAAATATATACGTTTCTTAGGCAGAAAATAAGAAATTGTTTTTGAACAAACTCGACACGATTATTGTGAATGTTATATATCGGGTCCCAAATAATGCTGCCGTATTCTAAGATTGATTTAACGAGCGAGATGAAAAGACTTTTTGTTATAAAAGGATCATTAAATTCCTTTGCCTATCTTTCAATAAAAGCCAGTACACTGCGAGATTTGTTTACAGCAATCGTTACATGTTAAACGAAATTGAGCTTCGCGTCTAGCAATATTCCTAAATCCATTACGGAGTCCACAGATTGTAAATTACATCTATCAAGAACGTAGGAGTACGCGCATTGATTTACTCTTGAGAATTGCATATATTTACATTCACTTAAATTCAATTCCATCAAATTAAAATGGCACCATTTATAAAAACTGTTCAGATCATTTTGTAAATGTTGCTGATCGATAGGGTTTTTAATATTTACGAATAGTTTTACATCATCTGCATACATCAATATGTTACAATATTTAATTGCTTCAGGCAAATCATTAATAAAAAGAAGGGACAGAATCGGACCAATGTGGCTACCCTGCGGGACACCAGATGTAACATTAATTTTATTTGAAATAGCAGCGTTAAATTTTACAGATTGAGTTCTACCAAACAGATAAGACTTAATCACACCCAAGAAATTACAGTTGAAACCCATTACATCTAATTTTTTTTAGTAATTGCGCATGACTACTTTTGTCAAACGTATATATAACATCAGTATGCTGTCCGACAGCAGACGCTTTATTAACTAACGTTCAAAAGTACAGAATATTAGTCATAGTAGAAAATCCTTTCCGAAACCCATGTGGAACTGGTGACAATAACGCAGAGCCTTGATGAGTAAGAAAGTCCATTATAGATTTTTCAAACAGTTTAGAAATATCGCTTAATTTAGCTTACCTCTGTAATTACATACAAGTAATTTATTTCCAGACTTAAACAACGGGGTAATGTAAGAGTCCTTCCAAACTTTTGGAAAGTAGTCAAATTGTAAAAAAGCATTAAAGATGAAGGACAAAAGTGTTGCCAAAGTAGCTGCACAGTTAATCAAAACACAACTTGGTATGCCATCTGGACCACTAAATGACGATGACTTAGCATTTTTTAGCCAGTTTAAAGTATGAGCTGGTGATCATGGATGAATGTATGTTTTGATTAAAAGTTATCTTATAAGGGTATGTATTGGTAGCATCATACCGAGCATTAGAATATGTGGACGCAAAGAAGTCAGCAAACATATTCCTAACTACCACTTCGTCACTAGACTCAGAACTTAAGTATTTAATGGCTTTTGGAACACCGGTACTCTTCCTTTTCGTGTGCTTTAGGATTATGAGCAAAATTCTGTTTAACACTGCAGAGGTAACTGTTATACAGTTGTAAGCAGATTATATTCAGCCCTTGTAACTGAGTATTTTCTATAATGAAAAGCAGATCCGGTGATTTTATAACTCTTTAAAGTATTTGTTTTCATGAACGTTGTCTAGAGCTCCAAGGCGGGCCAGACTTTTTACGTGGTACATGCATCGGAATACATTTCTCTATATAAGTCATTAAAGTTGTATAAAATTTATTTACTAAGTTTTCAATAGAGTATACGGAGTAGGCAGCAAATCAAGCCTGTTAGTAGTAAACAGGCGACTGTTCAATTCAATGTAATTAGCCCGATTAAAACAGAACACTTTTTCATTATTGGTAGAGTTTTCCTTTACTAATGCTGTATTCAATAAAAAATTTATAGCATATTTCAATTGTGGGGTGGTATCGATCCTCAGGTGTGGAACAGGGTCAATACGATTTACAATACATTCATTTGGTTCATTAACAATTACTAAATCTAGAAGTTTTCCACAAACGTTGTCAATACCATATATTTGGTGAAGATATAAATCCGCTAAATTGTTAAGAAACTCATCTTCCATATCATCACTTTGAATGGGCAAGTAATAATTATATTCTGTTGAGAAGCCCCATGTAATACGAGGTAAACTAAAATCATCAAACACAAAAATGAAATCGACGGGACTAAGCTTGGACTTATTGTTTTACAATGGATATTTAAGTTGAAGGTATTTATCGTTATTATTATGTATTTATTAATCAAAACGTATTTTGCGCAAAGCGGTTTCGTGACAAATCAATTTTACGACGTTTTTCCCCTTTAAGGTATTAAGTATCTTGCCGTCTTATGACGCTTTCAAGTTACTTATCAAAATGTTACTCTATATCTATACTTTTAATTTAAAAAGAATTTATATGCGTTTATTTATACATGGTACAAAGGGACATTTAACATTGGAAGTCTTAAACCTATTGGAAACAAGCTGATCGATCACGTTTGCATGTGGTCACTAAATATATTGTCTGCCTTGGTGAAATCGAAGTTTGTGAACTGTCTGCTATAGTCAGCGAACATACTCTGAGTCCTGCAGAGAGTTCAAGGACTGTGGTAAAAGAACGAAAAGGCGCAGGTTAGCTAAGTTAGTTAATGAAGATGATTCCGCGATGAGCTATTTGTTAAGGGGTTCTAGCCGATCTAACACTTCTTGCGTGATTGGTTTAATTGTTGACAAAGCTCAAAGTGACGGGAGTGGGATATCCAATGACGGAAACACTGGGAGAACTGTTTTTTTTTAAATTTAGCTATGTCAGCTGAAATAAATGGCTTATATCAAGCGGTTATTGATCGGTGTGATCATCTTTTGCAATGTCTTTCGTCCGAATACAAAACTAATAAAGTGAGAATTTACAGATTACTCATTAGGAACCGTGCGAATGCTAATTAGTACATATCCATGGTATAATTCGTCTGCTTCAGTTCATAAGGTGTGAATTCATGGATCGGAAGTAGTTGATCACTCTCTAATCTCCATAGGCGAGCTCTCTACAGAAACCGTTGTATCTTCTAACAAATTACTTAAGCAATTGAAACGAAACAACACGCGAAAAATGTGTCGTGTTGTCACTAATACTGATCTTTTGCATAGACTTCTTCTAAATTCCGACCCGTTGATTTCTTCTTTACGTAAAAGAAGAAGTCTTTGCTATCACCTGAGTTTTTGAAAATAATGTGCAACTGTTGTTTTAAATTGCCGTTATAAAATTTATTATGTTTTTTTTTAATTAAAGTAAATAAATCATTATATAAAGACTTGTTTTATCTTATTTTACCGTAATTAGCCCATAAACATAAACATTTTTATAAATTTTGATGACTATAGCTGAGTCAATTACTTATGACCGCTTTCCTTAGAAGCTTGAACCACTGTGCATTGATTAAATTGAGCCTGCTTTATTCATCAGTGATTAAAATTATGTATCTTTTAAACAAATTAAAACGTTTAAATGATAATTGACACACGTTTTTGTTTTATATGAATTTAGATACAAATAAACTTAACCCTGATGTTGTGGAAATATACGAGTACAAAAATTACGAATTTGTACAAAAGTTCAACAAATAAATAGTTACGAGTACTTTTTTTTATTAGATTTGTTCTTAAACAAGTTCTGGAATTATGCTAATAAAGCTTAAAGATGTCGTCACCTGCCTGTAGCACACACTGTCATGTTCTATATAAATCTACTTAATAGAAACCACTGAACAAATACTCCCAGGATAAATTAAATCGCATTAAAATTGTATAACTTAAGATGTTATTTTAACATGAGAAAATTACCATAATCATTTCTGATTAGATGTGTATTTAGGTATGAATGTGCAACTGGACATAAACAATATTGACATCATATTGTCAAAAAAAAATTCAGAATTCACATCCATATATACATATACTCGTAAGTACGCACTAAAACGCTGCACAAAACGTTCTAAGGAAAACAGCTCGCATAGTAGCCAGAGTAAAAGCACCGTCCCAGTGAACTTTTTGTCACATACATCTTCGATCTAAGATCATTGACAATGTAAGCGTGACCCATCCGAAGTCTGTATACAATTCCTACTTACATTTACACAGCGATGGCCTAGGCCGTGAGATGCATCCAACACTGTATACATTGTAAGCGAAGATTGGATGAGTTCAAAACTATATTATTAGCATTTCTTTTCTACTTTGTTTCTTCTGTACATTTAATTTAACATAATGAGTAGAAAGAGAATAATCTGAATCGAATGCTAGTTTTTTGTTGTCCTTAACATGTTTATTTTGATATTTTCTGTTGACACAATCGCTTACAATCGGATGCTTTGCAAATTGTAATAAGTTGTGGACTGCTGGGGTAAGGTGTTTGAAAAGGAGAAAAAAATACAGAGAAGAGGCTAAAAAACATCGTGTTATACCCCATTGAAATTTTTGTCACATACATCTTCGATCTAAGACCATTGACAATGTAAGCGTGACCCATCCGAAGTCTGTATACAATTCCTACTTACATTTACACAGCGATGGCCTAGGCCGCAAGAAGCATCCAACACTGTATACAATGTAAGCGTAGATTGGATGAGTTCAAAACTATATTATTAGCGTTTGTTTTCTTCTTTGCATCTTATGTACATTTAATATAACAATATGAGTAGAAAAAGACTGATCTGAATCGGAATCTAGTTATTTCTTTTGTTTAACATCCCAGTGAACTTTTTGGCACATACATCTTCGATCTAAGATCATTGACAATGTAAGCGTGACCCATCCGAAGTCTGTATACAATTCCTACTTACATTTACACAGCGATGGCCTAGGCCGTGAGATGCATCCAACACTGTATACATTGTAAGCGAAGATTGGATGAGTTCAAAACTATATTATTAGCATTTCTTTTCTACTTTGTTTCTTCTGTACATTTAATTTAACATAATGAGTAGAAAGAGAATAATCTAAATCGAATGCTAGTTTTTTGTTGTCCTTAACATGTTTATTTTGATTTTTTCTGTTGACACAATCGCTTACAATCGGATGCTTTGCAAATTGTAATAAGTTGTGGACTGCTGGGATGTTTATTTTGATTTTTTCTGTTGACACAATCGCTTACAATCGGATGCTTTGCAAATTGCAATAGCTTGTGGACTGCTGGGTTATTAAGGCCGTGTCAGATAATACTTTTGCTTCGCTTTGCGTTGCAAATTCGCTTTGACATCTAAGATAAAGTATACACCCTTATATGAAACATGTCATCTTTCTACGCGTTAAAGTTTTTTCTAATAGCCCCAAAGCTTTATGCACTAAGAAAACAATTAGAACCAATTTCAGTAGTTCGTCCAATAATATGTCTAACTTCTATTATCATAAGAAATAGTTAAATATAAAAATCAACAAGCATTTTTTTAGATAAATAAACACATCGTGATCGTTGCCAAAGTTATTATTGTGACATACACCTTTTACTCTGTGCTTTTCTGATAAAGTTTTAAACGCGACGCAAAGCGACAAGTACTATTTTTACTTCTGGGACATATGCAGTGCATTGTACCAGAACTAGGAAAATAGATTATGACTTTTTTCTAAAACCGGGAGCCGAACTACCACACACATGATCGAGTATGATCGAACACAATTTCGTGACGTATCGAATACACTGTTTCCTTCATTCGAAAGCTCACGTATCGAATTTGCTAAAATAATGTAAAATATTTTTTACTTATTTATTTATTTATATAATACAACTTATATACGAGGGCTGATAAAAAATAGCTCTTAATTTCAATTGTTTTCAAAAGCATTTATTTTTTCGTCAATAACTATCTTGACTCCTTTAAAGTAATCCCATTCAGATATAATACACTTATGGCAGCGTTTTTTCTAATACTCAAAACACTTCAGAAAACCGCCAACAGTTCCTGTTTCGATTTTTCTTTTATCTCCTCAATCATAGCAAAATGCTTTATTTTCATCTGTGTCTTCAGTATTGGATAGAGGAAAAAGTCAGCGGGAGCCAAGTCCGGTGAATGCGGTGGTTGAGGCATGATAAGGGTTTTGTTTTTGGCCAAAAAATCATGCAGAAGCATCGTTGTGTGAGCTGGTGCGTTACCATGGTGCAAAATCCATGACTGTTTCTTCCACAATTCTGTGCGTTTCTGACGAATTGCTTCGCGCAAACGGCGTATAACTTCAAGGTAGTATTCCGTATTGACCGTACGACCTTGTGGCAAGAATTCATGATGCACCACACCATTGCAGTCGAAGAAACCAGTGAGCAAAGCCTTCAGATTTGAGCGAATTAGACGTGCTTTTTTCGGTCTTCGCTTTTCTGGATGCTTTGATTGGGATGATTTGGTTATCTTTTTGAGAAAATCTGGATCGTCGTTGACGATGTTCAACAGCTCCTGAGCAACATCCATGCGACGTTGTTTTGGCTCAAATTTAGTAAAATATCAAAATTAGTAAATTTAGTGTGGATAAGTGCGAATGTATCGTATTTCGGCCGCCCGTTAATAAATGTAATTTCAATGTGAGAACTAATTGGAAAAAATTCGGAATAAAATCTAATAAAAACTTTAAAAAAATCCCTTCCGAAGATGTTGTTAAATATTTAGTTATCCACATGGATAAATTTCGATACTTCAGTACGCACGTCAATAAACAACTAGGGAAAGCAAGAAATGCCTTCTTTTGCTATAAATCACTAGAAATTATTCTAGAAATTTTCAAAAAGATGTGAAACTTTCGTTACATAAGTCTTTGATCCGTCCCATCATAACATAGTTTGAGAGAAGATGTTTAAGAATATGTACCTCATTGAACATATCTCCTCATAGCAACTACATGTTTATAACAAAAAATTGCATAATGATGCAAATATAAATCGAATTGACAATTTTATAGTTAAATTAATTAGAAGAAATAGGGCTGATTTATATGGTGATTTAAAGCCATGTCTTTTTTTATAATACTTTTTTAAAGCTCCTACCAAAATCATGTTACATATTTACGATGATTTTTAAGTCATGCCGTTGTTCTAATCGTTGTCGTTAAAAAAATCGTTTGTCTCTTCTTTCAAATAATTTGATTTATAAACATCAGTCAGGTTTTAGGAAAAAACATTCGTGCGAAGCAGCAGTGAACTACTTAATTAATAGGCTGAAATTAGTAAAGAAAAATAATAAAATGTTAGCTATATTTCTTGACTTTAAGCGTGCGTTCGAAACAATAGATCGGGACATAATAATACAGAAATTTGATAAATATGGTGTTAAAAATAGTGAATTAAAATGGTTTAAATCATATCTTACAAATAGAACACAAAACATGAAAGTTAATAATATGGAATCAACCGCAAAAGTGAACGAATATGGTGTGCCACAAGGCTAAATTTTAGGATCTCTGTTATTTATTATATAAAGGGTGGTTAAATTTCAAGGGCCGATGTTGATATTGAATAAAACACAAACTATTTAGGAAATTATTGTAATTTTATTTTATTATGATATATTGGTATTACTCAATTATGTATAGAACAAAATATCGGCCAAATGGGCACCGCGACCACGGCGGCACACCTCCATCCGATGGTCCAAATTTTCGATGACCCTGAGGCATAATGGAGGTTCTATGCCGTGAATGTGCCGAAATATCTCATCCTTTAGCTGTTGAATTGTTGCTAGCTTATCGACGTACACCTTTTCTTTCAAATAACCCCAAAGAAAAAAGTCCAACGGTGTCAAATCACATGATCTTGGCAGCCAATTGACATCGCCATTACGTGAGATAACACGGCCATTGAAGTTGTTGCGCAAAAGAGCAATTGTTTCGTTAGCTGTGTTGCAAGTGGCACCGTCCTGCTGAAACCTCATATCGTCTACATCCATATCTTCCAATTCGGGCCATAAAAAGTTCGTTATCATCTCACGATAGCGAACACCATTCACAGTAACTGCCTGACCGGCCTCATTTTGGAAAAAATTCGGCCCGATGATGCCGCCAGCACATAAACCGCACCAAACAGTCACTCTTTGTGGGTGCATTGGTTTTTCGACAGTCACTCTTGGATTCTCATTCGCCCAAATGCGGCAATTCTGTTTATTGACGAATCCACTGAGGTGAAAATGTGCCTCATCACTGAAGATGATTTTCTTCGAAAATTGATCATCCACTGTTGCCATTTCTTGCCACCATTCTGCCCATTCACGACGTTTGGAATGGTTATGAGGCTTTAGTTCTTGAGCCAATTGCACCTTGTAAGCGTGTAAATTGCAAGTCGTTATGCATAATGTTCATCAACGACGAGCGTGAGAGATGCAATTGTTGGGCACGACGACGATTTGAGGTGGACGGCTCTTCAGCCACACTATCGCGAACAGCACCAATATTTTCTGCAGTACGAGCTGTACGAGCATGCACTGGTGTTCTCACATCTTCTGCAGACCCGATTTACTCGAATTTTTCCACGATTTTTGCGATTGTACGCACATTTGGACGATCAAATTGACCAAAAAAATTACGAAGTGCACGATATGCATTTTGATTTGAACGCCAATTTTCATAATAAGTCTGGATAACTTTAACACGTTGTTGGATTATGTATCTCTCCATGGTTCAAATTGAGTAAGTCTGAAATAGAGAAATGTCAAATAAAGTTCGGAAAAAAAACTTGGCGTTTAGGTGTGGTTCACATTCAACATCGGCCCTTGAAATTTAACCACCCGATACATAATTGACATTGAAACAATAATAGTTAAATCCGAAATAATTTTATACACAGATGATACACTTATATAGGGTGTTTTTTTAAGCCCGATAGAACTTGAAATTGTAAAAAATAGCACAAAAAATTAAATTGTAATCAAAATTTTTTTTTTATTCGAAAGATCAATACGTGACATTAACATTTGAAAATGATTTCGGGCATATGGGCACCGCGGCTGTTCTTGACGAAGCGCATTCTGGACGTCCAATTTTGGGCCACTTCTTCGAGCACTGCTGGCCGTATGTCACGAACAACACGAACAATGCTGGCCTCCAAGGCGTCAATTGTTGCTGGTTTATCAGCATAAACCAGTGACTTCACGTAGCCCCACAGGAAATAATCGAGAGGTGTCAAATCGCACGACCTTGGAGGCCAATTGACAGGTCCATTTCTCGAAATCAACTTATCGCCAAATTTTGATTTCAGTAAGTCGATGGTTGCGTTCGCCGTATGGCACGTAGCGCCATCCTGTTGAAACCACATCTCCTCCGGATCAATGTCATCCATATTTTCAAACAAAAAATCATTGATCATGGTGCGGTAACGATCTCCATTGACCGTAACGCGAGCTCCGGCCTCATTTTTGAAGAAATAAGGTCCGATGATGCCACCAGCATGAAAACCGCACCAAACAGTGCATTTTTCTGGATGTAATGGAGTCTGTAGGGTCTCTTGTGGATTGGTCTCACTCCATATGCGGCAATTTTGCTTATTAACAAACCCGTTAAGCCAAAAATGCGCCTCATCGCTGAACACAATTTTTCGTCTATAAGTTGCGCGAATCGACGACTGATTTTCAAAGTAAATTTGGATAATTTCGTAGCGTTGTTCAAGCGTGAGTCTATTCATGATGATTTGTCAGAGTATACTGAAACAAATAAAAAAAATGTTTCATCAAAATTTAATGTTTTGTGTTACTTTTTACAATTTAAAGTTCTATCTAGCTTAAAAAAACACCCTTTATAATACATTCAATAAAATTTTATAGAAGTATGCAAAAGTTGCAGATTTCACCAACAACAGCGTACAATTACACACACGGAAAGTTAACTTTGTAATATCTTGAGCAATGGTGCCAGATATTTGTATCGGAAACTCTTCATTTGCCCAAAAAATCCTAATTTTGAGGAAAAAATCTTAAAAGGATTTTCTTTTGATTTTTCTTAAGCCAAACTCAGAAAGTAACGTTTGTTAATTATTACAAAATGATGATTATTTTAACATAACAATGAGATCAAAGTGAAAATATTAAGCTAAAACTCAATTCATTAAAACATCCTTTCAAAATTAGTACTCGTACGAGTAGTACAAAGCTGCAGAAAGAAATATAAACAAGCTTTTTCATCAATGTGTTTTATTTACATATTTTTTTTTGTTTTTTTTGGGGAAAGTGATAATATATGATAAGATGATAGACTATGATATTGTAAATGACACCCATGATCGTGATACCTGATCAGAATCTTATTTATTGCGGCCGGTCATTTATTGTTTAATGGACTGGGTCAAGTTCCTTGGTTTTATTTTTTATAGCTTTGCTTGACATAACTCAAAAAAAATCTAGTGCAATCAGGTCAGCTAAGCTGAGGAGCCTGTAGAAAGTGTAGCTGGGAGTTTCCATTCAAGCTTCGTTATAACCGACCTGACTATGTGTCAATTAAAATGGATACGGCTTCGGTGGAGTTCTGAATAAAAACCTCATCTAGCATCTTTAAATAATAGCGAAAAGTTATTATATTTTGTCGTATAGCACTATTCGTCAATTACACTATAAACGTAACTAGGTATATATGTACATTTGTGTGTATGTGGCGTACAAAAAGTTTAAGTTTGGAACCCGTAAACAGCTGAGTAACATTTTTTTCTTAATCTTAATTTTGGGAAATATACCTTCAAATCTTATTTTACTTATAAAATCTTCAAAATTAAGGTAAAATTTTGTTTTGGCAACACTTGTCTTGAACTAAAGGGGGGAAAAGGCAAAGTAAACCTTCTGTATATGAAAGCGGTGTAAGAGGTAACAACACATCTAGAAAATTAGTTTGAAAGGATTTTTTCAGATTGCTCTCCACGCAAATTTTGTAGACAAGTTGTACGCCTGCGTTCTGTAAACACCACATTAATTAAAAAATAATTTTCTATGCTTTCAATAAATTAATTTAATGAAAGTATTACCGATAATTAACAATTTTGTGAAAAACGTATAAAATTAATAAAACAAAATTTGTTGGTGCGTTTTCTTTGAGATTTTTCTCCCATTTTGGTGTGTTTTGAAATTTCAAAGTTGACATCGCTGGTCTGTCCTCAAATATCAGCAATTCTTCCCCCTTCAAACTGCTCACAACCACGAGACTTCGGCAAGAGAATTGCGCAACTAAATTGCCGAATATGAAAGCGCTCACAGAAGTCTTACTGCCATCCCTAAACAAGAGCGGCAAGCGGATCGTTTTTTTCCGCTGAGCTTTAGGGCTGAAACGACATCCCTAAACAAAAGCGGCAATGTTATGTAAATACGATAAAAGCAGGGTTATCAAACAAATAAATAAAACAACCCTGATTATCTTAACAGCTGGACGGACAGCAGTATTGGTTGTAACTTTTTTATTATATAAAAATAAAATAATTAAAGTTTTAAAATTTTCATATTGAAAATAGTTTCCACCTCTATTTTCGAATAGGAAATACAAAAATTTTTTATTCGCCTATACTTATATATTTCTTTCTTATATTTTTTCTTCACTCTTTTGTTTACAAATATTTTCTTTTGCAACTTACTTCACTGTGAAACGCTATTGGGGTTTGCAATTTCAAGCGTTGGCGTTGCGTTGCCGCCGCGTTGTTTCGGTATGCTCCATACAAAATGTACGGATATGAGAACTTTTGGCAGCTAAAAAACGCTTGCCGCTCTTGTTTAGGGATAGTTGTTAGGGGGAAAAAGCCAAAAAGCCTACATACAGCATTGGCAACTCTTAAAATGCATAAGAAAATTAAGAAGATAAAGGGGAAACCCGCTTTCTTGATTTGCTTTATTTCTCAAACATTAAAAACATTTAAATTCAAAGAGCAATTTGTATAACACATTTTAACTTTAAATATTGTAAAACGAATCAAACTATAATACAACAATCAGATCAAATTTTGGTGGTTAACTTTCGAAAAGAAAACGTATTGTTTAGTAGCAATATGACTTGCGATCATCACCAAAGGTGTCCTTTGGAGTTCTAAATTTCAATTGACCTAGCGCACGTAGAAACACCTTGTGCAAATAATATCAATTTTTAGCCTGGATAGAAAACACCGAGAATCAAAGAGGGACGCCGCTTGGACTGGTTGCACAGCCGAGAGTGAGGTGTGATGGTGTGGGGAGCCATACTTATTTATAGAACTGTCACGTTTGTGATTTTCGATTCAATCGTTTTTGCTTTTAGGATAATCGCGAGTGTTATAACATTAAAAAAAACCAATGACCAAATGAACGCGTTCGCACGATTAAATCTAAAATTGCATCCACTGCTTTCGCCTGCAACAATGCGGATGTAAAATATCGTCTTATAGGTGTCAACTTTCAACTTTGTAAGCTAATGCACGGCTTTGGCTCGTCGGGCTTGAGCGGTGGTACGTTGTAGTGCCTGGGTGGTGCCGGTAGGGTTCAGACGATCCAAAAGAAACAATAAACTGTGCCAGCGGCTGAAAAAAGAACATTTTTAGCGACCTGTCCTTGGGAGCCTAGGTGACTGGGCTCCTTACCCTTGCCTAACCATGGCAACTGGATTACAATCCTCCAACTGCCCCTTACGTTTGCCATTTTGATTTACAATCGAAGCTATATATAATACTATATACTATAAAGTTGGAACTTCAAATTAAATTATAAATATTTATTTGTATAAAAACCTTTTTATATATCTAAATTCACTTTCTCTAAGAAGAATGTCAATGCCAATGATATATATATATTTATATTCCATCCGTTCGCTATGCATCATGCAGTATGCAATCATTAAACATGTGCAAGACAGTTGTGAAAAAAATTTACATCAGCTAGCGAAATAATAATTAAATAATAATCTAAACGCTTTATTAGTTTGCCTTACGAATATCTTAAAAACACAAAATAGCGGGGTGTATACATAATTTTTTCCTTAACTGTATATATTATATTTGTTGCATAATATTGATTTCTATATATTTTTTGATTTGTTGACTTAATTTATAGTTTTTGGTTTTTTTTCTATTGAAATCAGTGGCTGTGTTCTGTAACTCTCGCCACGAGAAACTTTTCGACTGAAACGTGTGAAATGAAACAAAGTTAAAACAAACAGCTGCTTTTCTCACTAAACTGTAGCTATAACTTTTTTTGGTGAGTAATAGCTGTCACGTAAGGAAATTACTCGCCATTTTACAGAAAAACTGTGTCTGTAAAACTTTTGCGAAAAAATTTCCCGCTTTCAGCTGTCATTATTTCTCGCAAATAAAAAGTCGTGGGATAGTATTTCAAATAATAATAATCATCTTTAAATTAATAATAATGCTGAAAAATAAGTATTTTGTTGTTAAATTAAGTTTCACATACGTATATATTTACACAGTTTAGAATGATCATTTTTTTATTTTAACTTTTTAATTAATTATATAAGTTTGCAATTTCTACAATTTTAATTTCCGACCCAACAAAGTATATTGTAACACTTTTATAATGTTTTTTTCAGAATTCATAAATTGCAATTGTTTTTTAATGTTACAAAATTTTGTGCATAAGTATGTATGTATGTATTTGTAAATAAAATGAAAACTTTAGAGCCATACCATACATTTTCTAGAATAGCCGGCGGTTATAATATGACGCTGTCGAATAAAATTTCTTAACTTTAGAAATCTTTGGTCGGCGGCGGTAATAATTGTGGCTGGCGCTTTCATTTTTAAAATTGCATGTCGGCGTCGTTTTATATTTTCAGACATTTCTAACGTAACGACGTAATCACTTTGGATAGTTTTCGACATGAGTTACAGACGCAGTCTTTTCTCACTTTTCGAGAAACGATGGAATAATTTGTTTCACAAGTTTTCGACGCGAGAACTTCTCGCCAAAGTTACAGAACACAGCCACAGAAAACATTCCCTGTCGGAAGCTGAGTTAATTTTAAACTAACTTTTAGTTAACTATTCCTCAATTAGTGCTGACTGACACTTGGTTTACTTTTCAATGGAACTAACTATTTAAACATTGCGATGTGCTAGGAAGTAGTCAGTTGTCCGACTTTACACTACTTTTCAACTAACTTTCAGTTAACTTTTTGAAGCTATCAATATCTTCACTACTCTACCGTTGGCTACAAGTAAGGCTAGTTAGTTTTAAATCAAGGAAAAGTTAATTGTTGACACTATAGGTGAAAAACAACTTTTTGTAACTAGCTGACACCTAACAATCATTCAATTGTAATATTTTTTCATAATAAAAAAAAATTTGTCAAGATTTTTAACGTATTTATTTGCAATTTTCCAAAAATAATTTAAAATATTATACCAAACAAAATAAATATTACATTGCATGTTGCAAAAAACTTGAAAATTTCAGAAATAATTTAAATAAATAATATTGCATCAAATGTTTGTTTGTTGGCGTATACATTACATTCTTTTTTAAAAAATCTTCTTAAATGTCCTTTGCTAACGGCTCTCACTCTTGCACTTTTAATTAAAATTAAAACAATATTAATATCTTTATTATTTGACATATGTACTTACATAAAAAATTTTATTTTAGGAAACTTCCACAGAATTGAAAAATTAATATGTACCTATATAAAAAGACTTCAATATCACTCAGTAGTATTAATAATAAAAACTGAAATCTATGGCGTCTACTAGATGGCGACATTGGAAATACATTTTTGCATTGTATACATGATAGATTAAAATTGGTTCATAAAAATTAAATAAAAGTTGGCTAATTGTTAGTCAACTACTCATTATCCGACAGGGGTTTCATATGCTAAATACGTTAAAATGGTTTAATATTAAACAGAGACTTCAATTGAACACAATAAATTTTATTCAAAAATTAAAAACGGAAAGCGCTCCGCACTACTTAATAGAGCAGACGAGATATGTTGGTGCAGTTCAGTCATATAATCTCAGAAATGCTAATGATTTTAGGCTTCAACAAGCGCACACTAATGCGATGCAGAGAACATTGTTTTACAAAGGATTGAAACTATATAACACCATGCCAAATGAAATTAAAAATGAACAAAATGTAAAATTATTCAGGATGAAAGAAAAGAAATTTTATTAAAAATAATTTGGTTCAGAACACATAATAATTTTGTATTGGCTAAATATTTTTCGCATTGTAATTAATAAAGTGTTTCATAATACTACTTAATATCTAAATAAAAAAAAATATATATATTACGTAAAAATGTATGGGGTTCGGGAACAAGATTCCTAATATCATCAGATCAATATCCATTGCTCCAGTGAGTCAATAGAGTTGGCTTCCCTACTGTTACCAATAAACTTCTTCGCTTTCTCCTGCACACTCAGTAGAGTAACCCCAAAGCATGAGATGAATCAGCATTTATGGTCATACGTCTGTGGTTCAGGCTTAATGAGGTTGCACTGTAGTTGATTTTCTGACCCCACAAAATTCTTAAATTCTCTTTTATGTGGTGTTACTTGTATTAGCATGCTTATTTATTCCAATTTTTACTTAAATATTAAGCACTTTATTGGTATTATCTTTAATAACGCTTTGTATTATTTAAATTATGGAAGTAGCAACTTCAAAGACTAAATTTAATCATACATAATTTCACACCATTTTTGTGAAAATTAGATTTTTAGTTATAACATCCAAACGTGTTGGGCATTTCTTATAAAATTTTGTTTTATTTATCCAACACACTCATACACAAAGTCTCAAAAGCCGTAAAAGAAGCAAACATAAAAACTATTTACACCTTTGACTATGAAGACGAAACACAGAAATTGTGTCGAAGGTGATATTCGCGCCATGTCCTAATTTTTATGACGTATAATTTTCAGCTAAGTGTACATAACGAATTTTTTAGATATCGGGATTTTAAAAACATTAATTATAGTAGCTTAAAAGCAGAATTCTTGAGGATTGATTGGAATGTGCCATATAATCTATTTTCTGTTGACGACCAGCTCTCTTTTCTATATAACAATCATGACCATTTATACAATCTTGGCAATCCATTAAAAACAAAAATTGTAAAGCGATATAAAACATGCTGGTTTTCTTATGAAATAAGTCAAGCGATTAGTCGCAGTGATATTCTGTACGCTCGGTCGAAAGGTTTTAAAACAGCAGAGTTTCGTGAGGAATACAGACTACTATGCTACAAAGTTTTCCAGAGCCATAGACTCCAAAAAAGTGGCAAACGATTCGTGAGATCGGAATTTGCAAACATGGTAGTCAAGATGACTGTACAACCGATGCCAACACCTCAAATAAACAATTTCTGAATACTCCAAATATACAGCCAAATTCTCCTTACTGTCATTTGCCTAATGACATTTTGGACACCAGGTTCAGTTTTGCAAACGTAAACCAAACTGATGTGCTATTCAGCCTGTTATGTATAATATCCAACGCAGTTTATGTGGATAGAATGGATCCTAAATTTGTTAAAATTCTTATTTAAGACTTCTTCCCATTATAGCATTTATTTTTAATAAGATATTTATTGGCTGTCATGCCTAAATTTGGAATTTTGCGAAGGTTATTCCTGTATCGAAATTTAATTCTGATTACAGGGCTTCTTGCTTTTTATACCCTTCACAAAAATATAGAGAGTTTGTGATTCCGTTTGTAATTTCTACAATTTTCATTTCCGACCATATGAAGTAAACATATTCAGAATCAGCATTGATAGAAAATTCGATTAAGCGATGTCCGTCTGTCTGCCGTTAAAATTCCGTTTCTGAGAAAACCATTAGACTTAGAAACTTTTTTCCGCTATTCTATTATCCATGGATTCATGAGCTTGCCATTCAAATTCAGTAAAATCGGTTGACGTATAGCAGAGATATATTCAAACTTCCGAAAAAAGCCATGTTTTGTGCAATTTTGTATCAAAGTTTTTGAAAAAAAGTTGTTAGTTTTGCTTCAAACTTTACACAATTGTTAAGCATGGCTACTAAAAAGCAAAAAAAAATTTTCCAGCTATCGGATATACAAACATGGAAAATGAAAATTTCCGATATCGGTCCATATATACCGGAGATATAACCTAAACCGATTTTTTAATGAAAAATTTCGCGTAAGTAAACTTAAACAACGTTTTTCTTTTTGCTTAACAGCATTTCTGGTAATATAAGAAGGTTACCAAATAGAGAAAATTACAATTTCCGATGTCGGTCCGTACATACAAGAGATGTATATTTTTCCATGAAAAAATTTTTTTTTGTTTAAAGGCAGTTCTGGTTATAAAAAATGTTACTAAAATACACAAAATGAAAATTTCCGATATCGGTCCATATATATACAAGATATAGTCTAAACCGATTTATCAACGAAAAAAATTTTTTTTTGCTTATATGCAGTTCTGATTATAAAAGGGAGTTAGTAAAATACAGAAAATGATTATATCTGATATCGGTCCATATACACGTGTTCCCGATGTAAAGCCTGAACCGATTTTTCCATGAAAAAACATTTTTTTTTGATTCTTCTGATTATAAAACAAGGTTATTAAAATACAGATAATGAAAATTTTCGATACAGGTCTATTTATAATCGAGATGTAGCCTAACTGAGTTTTCCATTAACATTTATTTTCGCTGAAAAGCAATTCTCGTTATAAGAGAAGTTTAATAAAATATGGAGAATAGAAAACTCCGATATCGATTCATATATAACCGAGATAGGTATAAACTAAAACAAACTTTTCCATGAAAATGTCCATGAAAAATTTCTTTTTTAGAATGGTGAGTACAAGGTAAAAATATTTCTTCGCCGATATCGGTCCATATATATCCGAGCATATTCAGTTCAAATTTGTAATATATACTATACATATACGTGACTATCGTGAAGGGTATTTTAAATTGCGCCCAGCCGAATATACCACACTCTTACTTGTTCTATATAAGATCTTTGAAATTAATTCATATCCAGGTTCCACAATATTTTGAAGCCGCCAATGTGCTTACTGTAACGGCTCTCGTTGATGTCTCTGGATATAAGGCAACAGGTGGACTGCAAAAACGTTACTTTTGTTTTTTATTACTTATCTTGGATCATTCCAGAGCTTTTGATACGGTAAACCATAACATTTTATGCCTTAAGCTTAATCATATGTTTAGATTTGCTTTCAATGCTAAAAAAGTTATATATTCATATCTAGTAGAGAGATATCAATACGTTAAAACAACTTCTTCAGTTGCCATTAAGCCGAAGTGCTCCACAAAGAGCAATCATTTTTTCATTATACGTGAGTGATATTCAGGATAAGCTTCAACATTGTAGAATTAGATTGTATGCTGATGATGTTCAGCTTTATTTAAGTTGCAGCAATAGCATGGGTGTTGATTGTGTGTGATTATTAAATAGATTATTAAACATTGATTGCAATACTATTTTAACTTAAAACAACCAGGTCATTGAAGTCGTTAGGAGTGCCAAAAATCTTGGTATATAATTTAATGACACCCTAACTTGGTCAAACCACGTTAACTTTGCTTGCGGTCGACCGCTTTCAATGCTAAGAAATCTATTAGTACTGCATTCCTGTCATAATTAGAATACTTATTGCCAAATCGTATTTAGTGCCGCTTCATGTGGTATTTCTTTATGAGTAGTGTTCTGTCTCTCATCCTGTACACACGTATTTTGTTACTGCTATCCGTATTTTCTATACATGTATGTTCATTATTTAAATTCCTATGAAACCAAATTGCACCGGAATAGGTAACAATTTGTGTACACGTGTTTTTTTTGCCCTTTTTTCACTGTTATGTCTGCATATATATGTCCATTATTAACTTTGTATGAGTGTATGAATCCAGAATGCACCGGAATAGGTAGCAAGATGTGTTCATGTGTTTTTTCTCCTTTTTCACCGTTGTCCGTGTTTTCTCTATATATGTTCATTATTAATTTATTTTCAATGCATTTCATTACCTTGCAGTATGGAAGGTGTTGGACTAAATTTTGATAATCTGAGCAGTGTCGAAGGTATATACACTGGGCACTGATCAGTTTTAACTAATTTAATTGCAACATTCTAAATGCTGTAATAGCGTTTTAAATGCTGTAATAGAGTGTCCTTTGGTCTTTCATGTTGTTATTGTTGAAGTTAAACCTCGACAAACACTACTCCCTTTTTCCGTCTCATCATACCCTATTTTCCCAGTTCCAGTACAATGCACTGCATATGTAGGGGTCATCCCCTGAGTACTGGTCCAAGATAAAAAAAAAATTTCTTTATTTTCTTTATCTGTACTCATGGATGTTATAAATATTGAGAAATCGGATGCTCTTGATGTTCTTGGAATGAAAACCCGGCAACATTTATGGCCCGCCAAGAGTTAATCTTTTTCTCATTGCTACAATGCTCCACGCATTAAAAGTATACATGTGAAATTAATTTGCACCAATTACATTGGTTTACGAATTGCCAGCGGCCCTGTGTGGTTTAACACACACTGGTGGAAAATTATTATTGTTATTGTTTGTAGCCTATCAACAAATCCCTTGCTAAAGAGCTTCTATACACTGAAAGAATTATGCGTCATATATTTAATGAAACTGTTTCATTAAATATTTTTCATTAATCCAATGAAAACTTTTCACAATATGCATGAAACTTCATATATATTATGATATGGTTCCATCAGAATGGTTTCATTAAGTTTCATAGTTTCATTAAAAAAATCATTGGATTTATGACTGTTGTAAATTAAATTTTTTTTTTTTAAATTCTTTGAATTTTGGTAAGATATATTAATGGGCATTTATTAATCTTAAGCTACAGTTTAAAAAATGTTAAGTTTTTTTTATTAAAATTTAAGTTTTATGAGTTTCATAATTCCAATGAAATCGAATTCATTAGATCGAATTCATTAGATAAATTTCTGGCTACCGAAATTGGATATGTATGTACATATGTGTATGTACTCAAATCAGCATAATAATAGTTTAAAAAATTTAAATACCAGTGTATTGAAGCCATTTGAATTAATAAAATCTGTTTTATTTGGTGAATACTTGTTCAACATTTTCTTTTATCATAATTAGGTACAATTTAATGAAATAAAGTATCAATCAATAAATGAAATAATACCATTAATTTTATTATGTACATACATTTGTGAACATATTTTATTAATGTGTGTTATGATATTATTTCATTAAACAAATGTAACTATTTCATTGATTTAACGTAAATTTTTCAGGTGCTCAATGAATAATAAAATTAGATAAATGAAATAACTTCATTGACCTTATGAAGGAGTTTCATATTTCTAATGAATATATTACATTAGTACAAAGAAGTTATTTCATTAAATAAATGTTACTTTTTCATTAATTTAATGTACAGTTTTCATGTGCTTTATGAAATTGATTCTTTGATCTAGAGAAATTATTTCACTAATCATATGATTTGTCTTTCATACTTTTAATGAAAATAAGTCATGTTTCCTATTAAAATGTTTCATTGCTTTTATGAAGGTTTTCATTAAAATAATCTAATGAAATTTGTTTCATTATTTCTATGAAAAGTTACAATGGTTGAAAAATAATGAACAAATTCATAAAAGTAATGTCAAAATTCAGAGAATTTCTGAACAAAATTTTTTCAGTGTACTTTCTATGCAATTCTCTCAGCGTTGAACTTTGTTGCCTGAGTTTTGTTGATTACAAATTTTAGTGCATGAGTTAAGCAAGCAAAAACATGATTTTTGGTGATCACTGAATCAAATGTAAACATTTTTACTTAAAAAGACAAATTGCTGAATTCACAAACTTAGTCATATTGTTTATCGATGAATTTGGAGAGACATTAATCTCACAAAAAATATATTTGAAAATTGTTTTTGCTTTGAAGTTTTGTGTTTGAAATTGTCTCTCCAAATACATCGATAAACGATACGACTGAGTTTGTGAATTCAGCAAATATGTAAGCGAACTTTTACCATCTTTTCTCACGTTTTTGATTATCACCGTTAACGGTGACACAGGTGTATTAAATTATAATACATTATATGCTATTATAAGCACTATTACTTTGTAGTCTACCTTTTTCATTTATAAAACATTACAGCCGTTGGCTATTAAGCATTTATGATAATTTTTTTTGTCTGGAAACAATAAATTTGAAAAACATGAAAGAAATTATAGGTCTATTTTCCTTAATGAAACAAGAGTGTAAATATTATTTTATCTGCAATCAGTAACCGAGTTACAAAGCAAACGGTAACATACATATATAAAATTAATATGGCTTTTTAAGGAAATTGGAACATAAAATTATTTATATTTATTGCTTTTAGGTTAATTTTAGCTACTAGAAAAAATTTTAAGTTAAAAAAAAAGTCCGGTGAGAAATGGTAGTTGTGTGTATAAAAACTTGTATCACATAGAAATTGAAGATGATTTGGAAACAATTTTAGCTAGTTTCTTAACAGAGGCAATAGGCACCAAAACTACATTTCAAATTGCTGATTTAACAATATCACAAGGAAAAATTTTTATGCTGAAACAATTGCATACTTGTGAGGGAGAGACGATGTTTAAGAAACAAATTTAATTTACAATTGTCATTAATTACTTCTATTGATAGCAGCCACACGTAGGAAAATATATGGCAATATTCTCTAGGCAAATTACCAGGTCAGCCCAATAAGTCCGTGACTTTTTCAATGGAATACAGGATTTTACATAAAAAGTTATTTTATTTCTCAACATAATGTCCTTTGAGTTCTATACACTTTGTACTTCCAATTTTTTTACCCCTTCCGAAAAATATTATTTGTAAACGTCATTAAAATAGTTATTTGGTTGTGAGTTTATTTCGCTGTTGCAGACAAATCTCTTTCCACCGGCACATTTATTCAAGTTTGGGAACAAGTAAATTTGAAGAATATGGCGGATGAGGGAGAGTTTTGTGCCTCAGTTGATGGATTTTTGCTATGGAAACTGCACACGTGTATACTCTCGTTTATTTTTTTAGTTTCTCATTGAATCGACTCAATAAGCTGATATAAGTATCATCTTCTGAAGGTAGACAATGTGGATTACGTTGCAAATCATGACTTAATTAGCTTTACCTTCTTTGGTGCCGCATCACTCTGAGAAACAAATTGTTTTGGCTGCTGTCTGGCGAGTCGGCATCCACCAAACTTTACGGAAAGCTTTCTCATAACCAACTGATCATTTAAATTTCAATTGGATTGGTGGAATTCAAAATTCATAATAGCTTCCATATTAATGTCATATCCAACCATGTTATTATGTCAATCAACCATACTTATGCTGTAAAACAACATACGAGTACTACTTTTATGAAACAACCATACTAATGCAATTGGCAACTTTATGTGCATAGAACCATATTTTTGTATTAATTAAAAAGACGACATTTCAGGAGAGCCAATCAGATATTATTTATTTATAACTATGTTACGTAATATACATACCCATAATAAAAAATTAAAATAAAAAGATTTTTGTATGACACATTTTAATAAATTCAAATCATTAAAAATAAAGCATTAAACGACACGACTGCAGCATGTTGTGCACGCTGATTTTTTTTGCCGCAGATGAATTAACAGCCTGTTTATAAGACACGACTCGTCGATAAAAAGCGCTAACTTTGTAAGTTTTTTCTGATTTTGGTTTCCAAACCGCGACTATTGACGATTAGTATTAAAAAACGCAACATCTGTCAATTTATTTTGGTTTGTAAGACGCGAGTCATCTCACCATAAATGTCAAAATCGGCGAATGAAGAAACATGCTCGTCAATAGAAAATGTGTAGAAATTGTTATAAATAATAAGAAATATAATAAAAATAATTTATAAGTGGTAATAAATAATAAGAAAACTAGGAATGGAAATTGCAACAGAACGTTTTAAGGATCTCAAATTTCTGGAAACATGAACTGAAATTGTTTTTTCGTTGCATATAAAAGTTTTGTATACATACATATATACATACATAATAAAATATACACATATACAATATAAAACTTGCAGTTAATATATAAAATTTTTGTTTGTTTATTCGTTTTTTTTCAATTAGACCACCATAAAAAAAGCCTTTCCAAAAAAATTATTTGTTTTATTTATTTACTTATACATACAAGCGAATGTATGTATGTATGTGTGTCAACTGTGCCTAGAATAGGATTGCCGTTTTTTAGCTTGAAAAAAAAAAATTTTGGTATGAAAAATGTAAACAGATTCTATTTTTTCGCATGCTGGCAACAAACAAATATCATAAATGTTTGACATATACGCGAATTTACGTAAGTTGCACGACACAATCAAGTCGCGTTTTATGAACCCAATTTCTTACGTACTCGTCTATAAATTGGCTCGTCGCGAGTGAGCTAACTCGTGTCCTATAAACAGGCTGTAAACTATTTTTCCATTTTTAAGCTTATTTATACGATGATTGAAAGTCATGTCATTTTTTATTATACTCTTTTGAAATTGCTACCAAAATCATATTACATGTACGATAATATTTAGTCATGTTTTTTATACATTGTTGTGCTTTCAAAAACATCGTTTATCTCTTTTTATTCTTTTACCAGTGATGATGTAGTCACTTTGTCAGTCGAAACTAAAAGTAATTATTAACTAGTAAGAGTGTAGTGTATTCGGCTGGGCCGAATCTAAAATACCCTTCACAACAGTCACGTAAATATATAGTCGCGTAAATATATAGTATATATTTCAAATGTGAACTATATATGCTTTGATAATTATGTTTTTGTATTTTTCTTTTATTTTTATTATATATCATATTTATTATTATTTCGTTTTCCTCACTGACTTCACTCCATATTTGTTTTAATCTCCAATTATATTTTTGTATTATTATAAATATATATGTAACATTTATTTTATTTGATCTGGTTTATGTTATCGGTTTTTATTTTTGCAGCTGAGAGTTTTGTTTTTCTTTAGTTGCGGAAATGAAGATCGATAGCATAAATAAACATATATCCATATATTTTCTTTTGTATGTACATGTACTGAGTTCCATGCTGCAATATGAGACTTAAAGTCTTGTGCATGGGACATTGAAAACAAAATAAATAAATAAAATAACTTCTTTTTATAACCAGAACTGCTTTTAAGCGAAAAAAAAATTGTTGAGGGTTTTTCATGGAAAAATCGGTTTAGACTATATCTCGGGTATATATGGACAGATATTGGGAATTTTCATGTCCTTTTATTATCAGAACAGCTTAAAAGCAAAAAAAAGTTGTTTAGTTAGCTTATTCGAAATTTTCATTAAAAAATCGGTTTAGACTAAATCTCGGGTGTATATAAACCGATATCGGGGAAGTTTATTTTTGCCTTTTAATCGCCATGCCAAATAAGTGTGTCAAGTTTGAAGTAGAACAAACAATTTTTTTTTTCAAAAATTGTCATACAAAATTGTAAAAAAAACCCCTTCTTCGGAATTTAAAATATATCTCAGCTATACGTCAACTGATTTTACTGAATTGCGATGGCAAGCTCATGAATCCGTGGAGTAATAGAATAGCGAAAAAAAAAGTTTATAAGTTTAATGGTTTTGCCAGAAACGGTATTTCAACGGCGGAGAGATGGACATCGCTTAATCGAATTTTCTATAAAAGCTGATTCAGAATATGTATGTATGCGTTATAGGGTCGAAAATGAAAATTGTAGAAATTACAAACGGAATCAAAAACTTACTTTTTTTCATCACCAGCGTAGGTCCCCACGTGGCCTGCACGGCTCACACAGGTCGCAATTTTTTCCATGAATTTGTAGCCATACAGTTCTAATCCTTTCTGTATGCAATTTCGCAACAGTCAATTGCAGGCAAGACTTTTTTAAGTTGAGTTGCTCTTTTAATATTTTTAAGATTTCTTTTTAGAGAGAAGAACTTGTTTCTTGTTTTCTCGTTTTGTAAAGCAACAAAATGTTGTAAAGCTAAAAACTCTAAGGTGGCCACACTCAAGTATACTTTTAAGCATGATATAAAAAATACAAGGTAGTTTCACTCTCTTTTTATTATTTGTAAGAAGGATTTTTCAAGTTTATTTTTAGAGAGAAATATAAAAAGGCGTTGCCACACAATTGAATAAGGGAATTTACTCCTAGAATGGATTTTTTCTGAAATGTGTAGTGCATTGTTCATATTAGAAAAAGCTAGAAATAATAAGCTGATGTAAGTGGGTATCTGTGGTCGTTTTGAAATCCATGTTAGGTTAGGTTTAACAGGCTGCTAGCTATTGTAAAGCCAGCCCACTTGGGTCCAATTTATTCCCAAAAACTAAAAGCACGGACTTCTGCTTATCAGTAAACTTTACGATAGCATTTAAACGAATTCCTATTTTGAAGAAAATATTATTACATTTAAAAGAAAATACTCTATAGATATTAAAAACAAAGGGAAAAGTTTGATGCTTGTAGTTTAAAAATATATAAATAATTATTTCTACTGGAATGACCCAGCGAGAAAAGTAATGCTTGTAACCTATTATTCTTCATTACTTACAACAAGAAAAACCTACTTCCAAAAGATGTCATTATTTGTTTAAATATCAAAGTAAGCATGTATAGAGAAACTTTGCATATAGTTTTCCGACGTTTCCCTGCCTTCAAACTTGTTCTGGACGTGATTTGTAACTTCTCTGTAACAATTGGTGCGATTTAGTTATTCAGTGCATTTAAAAGAAAAAATAATAGCTGATTTTAATAACGGCCTATCAGTGACCACAATTGCAAAAAAATTTGACATTAATTAGGAATTATAAGCCGTTTTCGGTGTTCGGGTACTTTGGCTACAGAACATAAAAGTGGACGTTCCCGAAAAACCAGTAAACGAGATGGCCAGACAAAAATACGCTTGATAAAAAAAGACCAATTCGTGTCGTCAAGTACCAACGCCACACAATTGTTATTAAATGTTACTCCCAGAAGGATACAAAAGCAGGCTGCAGAAGGCAGACGAAAAGCATACCATACGAAAGTGTAAAAAAGATCTTTACATCACGGAAAAATAGACCGGCCAGGTTGGAATTTCCAAGGGAACACATTAATTTGACCACCACACCAAGGAATTCCATATTATTCTCCGATGAGTCAAAATTTAATTTAAAAGGTTCGGATAGATTAAGACTGGTTAGATGACTAAAAAGCCAACGTCTTAATCCACGTTATACTAAAGGCTCATTGAAACATGGTGACGGTAGCATTTAAGTCTGGGGATGTTTTTCAGTCCATTTTTATATATTTTATATTTATGTATGTATTTTATTTTAAAATTTGTTATTTATTTTTGTTAGAAGTCACAATTTTATTATCATTTTCAGACACAACTTCAAACAAAACTAAAAACAAGTGAATATATAAACTAATACGGTAGCACAATTTTATGAAAAATGTCACAATCCTTATACTTGTCAGATGGTGATTATTAAGGAAAATTGAGAGAATAAAACTACCTTGTATTTTTTATATCATGCTTTTAAGTATATTGCTGCTGCGTTTAAAATAATTTAGTAGTATACTACTACATAGATTACTGCTATCTATGCGTTTAATACTTAACTCGCAAACAATTAACACCGACATACCGTAGCGCTGCCATCATGTAGACGTTAATGCACTTTGGAATATTTCTTCTTGTTGATTTGCCATCTTGTGTTCGCATTTTTTCACATTTGATTTGTCGAATTTGAACAAAGTGTGTTCGTTGGGTATTATTGTGCTAACTAAACACGGTTGCCACAGGGTTGTATATTTAATTTTACTGAATATTACAACAATTAACTGTTAATTGGCAATTAAGTTAATTAAAATTTTGTATCGGTAATTAAAATTAATTAAGGCGTTAATTGCAAAATTTTAATTAAAACTGTATGTATGAACAGCATATAAGGCAGAAAGTATTTTAGTGTATTGAGGCGATTTATGAGCGTGGATACGATGTCGACGTCGCATTCATATAACATATATTGCAAACTATGCTTATAAAACGTCTTTGTGAATATAAATCAACGTTAGTTCAGTTTAAATGATGATTACATACTTCTATGCTGTTTCATAGTCACTACACCACTTATCAGCATTGGGCTCGAACTCGGGATCACGTGAACATGATATATTTTTAAAAGGCTTTCACATGACCCCGTATTTCAGTGGGTGTTGATGAATAGTGTAGCAACTAAGAAACAGCTAGTTACCATCCAGCTATAATGGTATTCAAATATGTTTCTGTCTTTTTCGGTTTTATTGTTCACAGCATTTATTGTTATAATAAAAAATTATCCTTCTTCTTGGTTGAAGTTGGACTCGAACTCATAACTTGTTAATTTACATCGTGCAATTTTTTTTAGTTATTGCATTGTTAAGCAATTTTTGCTATAATAAAAATATTATGATATAAGAAAAAAATTAGTACCATCCGTAATGAAATGTTGTCAGTATCAGAGATCTGCACCGGGGCACCGCAATCATAAGTACACCGGCTGTTTACCCAAGTATTTTCATATCTGAGCATTTTAAACACTCTTAAAAATTGAGGAGGTGGTAATTATACCTGTCGTTCGTTTGTGAAATCTTGATACATCAAAAATTTATCCAATCACTTTCGTATCTTGTAAAGGGTGTTTTTTTAAGCTAGATAGAACTTTAAATTGTAAAAAGTAACACAAAAAATTAAATTTTGATGAAACATTTTTTTTATTTGTTTCAGTATACTCTGACAAATCATCATGAATAGACTCACGCTTGAACAACGCTACGAAATTATCCAAATTTACTTTGAAAATCAGTCGTCGATTCGCGCAACTTATAGACGCAAAATTGTGTTCAGCGATGAGGCGCATTTTTGGCTTAACGGGTTTGTTAATAAGCAAAATTGCCGCATATGGAGTGAGACCAATCCACAAGAGACCCTACAGACTCCATTACATCCAGAAAAATGCACTGTTTGGTGCGGTTTTCATGCTGGTGGCATCATCGGACCTTATTTCTTCAAAAATGAAGCCGGAGCTCGCGTTACGGTCAATGGAGATCGTTACCGCACCATGATCAATGATTTTTTGTTTGAAAATATGGATGACATTGATCCGGAGGAGATGTGGTTTCAACAGGATGGCGCTACGTGCCATACGGCGAACGCAACCATCGACTTACTGAAATCAAAATTTGGCGATAAGTTGATTTCGAGAAATGGACCTGTCAATTGGCCTCCAAGGTCGTGCGATTTGACACCTCTCGATTATTTCCTGTGGGGCTACGTGAAGTCACTGGTTTATGCTGATAAACCAGCAACACTTGACGCCTTGGAGGCCAGCATTGTTCGTGTTGTTCGTGACATACGGCCAGCAGTGCTCGAAAAAGTGGCCCAAAATTGGACGTCCAGAATGCGCTTCGTCAAGAACAGCCGCGGTGCCCATATGCCCGAAATCATTTTCAAATGTTAATGTCACGTATTGATCTTTCGAATAAAAAAAAATTTTGATTACAATTTAATTTTTTGTGTTATTTTTTACAATTTCAAGTTCTATCGGGCTTAAAAAAACACCCTATATATTTTAGAGTAAAAGAAACGACCACAAAAAAGGTGTTGTTGCGCTTTCTTAATAATACATACATGACGTCATTGACGTTGTCACAAAATCAACTTGTAAAAACAACACTCTTTTGTAGTGTATATGCGTTACCTTTTACTTAACATTAACTGAAATCGCGGCTGCCAGATTTAATAATTTACAACCATGTTGACGAATTTGAAAGTAGCGTACTAAACGATGGTTTTAAGATGGTTTTTGCTGAAAAATTTGAAACGAAAATTCAATTCAAACAAAAATTTTTCCACAATTGGTTATATGTATGTGTGACTGTGCATTTATATTGGTTGTGGATTAAAAGCAAGAAATAAAAATTATTATGAAGGAACATAAAATAAAAGAAATTTGATGAAAATGTGCTTCAAAAAAAAAAAAAAAAAAAATCTATGTTTTATGTAAAGATTATTATTTTTACGGGTTTTGTTTTAAATATGTTCAAATAACATATGTGTATATATTTTCTTCAAAACACGATCGCCAAAACATGATGTTTTAAACATCTTCTGGCAGCGCCGCGCATAGTACAAATACGTTTACCGAGTGTGAATGAGTAAATACATAAAACTGCAAATTCTTACATACGCATATTGTTTTTCTAAGAAAAAACTTAAGAAAGGAAAAACTTGAACTAAAACCCGATGTACACACCAAAAATCTTATTTAAAAATGAAAAAGTTTAATAAAAATTCAATAAATTAATATTTACATCTCTGGGTACGGAGAATTATTAAAATACAAAAATATGTATGTTAATAACTAAAAAGAAATACCGCTAGTTCTGAGACAGCAAAAGCGGTACAAACAAACTGCATATGTAATTCAATATGAGATGAACATAGACAGTTGTGAAAAAGATTTACATCAGCACCTGCCTTGCGGCCTTATCTGATGATGGACCAGTTCTAGGGAGTGAATTATTCACGATTCACAAGCGCTCCCGTGTGGCTTACCAGGTTCACACAGATAGCAATTCTTGCCATATGATTGCCGTCATATGAGCAACTTTTTGTTGAGCAGTTTGGGCCTTCTAATCCCTCCTGTATGCAGTTTCCCAGCAATCAATGCAGGACAAGGCTTAATGAGTTAGTAGGCCGAAGCCCACTAAGAGCGTCAGCCCTTAAACCAACTCACCCGTCCACCACCACCACTGCTTCATTACAGTACAGGTATCTGTTGTATAGGCAACAGATCCTCGGGAGATCGTTAGTCCCCGAAAAAAGCCACACACCAAACAATTGTCAAGGATACTAACACTCCCTTCCTGCGTTTTAGGTTTCAACCACAGCCAGAACGTTTCAGCCAAGGTAGGCACCTCAACCATGATCAGCCCGGGTCGAACCGCAAGCAGAACTACCCGGGGGCATGCTGATCCCCGTTCTGCCAATTTAAAACCTTGGTAAGGGTTTCGAAAGCCAACACAACATAAGTCATGCGGCTTCCTAGAGTTTTGTTTGCCGCACCAAACGAGGGACCCCTTCCCCTCTTTTCACCGAAAATCAGAGCGCCCAAGTTAGAAGCAGATCATGACGTGTCATGACCCGAGTTAAAATCCCAATGTGTGCTGATGAGTAGTGTAGCGTCTACGAAACCGGTAGTTGTCCCCCAGCTAAAGATTTGATTATTATTTTTCTTGTCTTTTTCAATCAAATATTATTGATGACAGCAAATTTGTATTGTAAAAATCCTTTTTAAGAAAGAACTTAAAAAAGTAAAAACTTGAACTAAAACCCGATATACAAATGTATGCTGTACAAACTAAAAATCTAATATAAATATTATTTTTGTTGTGAAAAAGAAGTACGAGTTCGGTTGCCGAATGTGGAAAAAATAATTTAGAAACCAAATCAAGCAGCCACCGCATACAAACTTGATTGGGTATGTTAGCAGGCGCAACCTCTAACGAGTAGAAAACATACTAGTGCATACAATATGCCACCGCATATTCACACCACAGCTCGATTTAAGATGGGTGTACTTAGGTCATAAAAAAAGGCACGGGTTGCAGATCTCTGGTCATTATGTTGATACCAGTGGTTGCTGGGATAATATTGATCATATAAAAACTATTAGAAACACATAAAATTTTTAAATATACAAACATAATAAGAATTAGCATTTTATTAGACCTCTAAATTAGTTAACCCTGTGTTAAAAAACAATTTACTGGCAACTGAATTTAACTTTAATTACTAATATAACAAAAAAATTAAAATTTTTTTGATACGAGTATAATATAAAACCCATTTTGGAAACAGTTTCACTTATTTCAAAAAAGTTAATTTTCTATTTTTCCACACAAAAAGAAAATTCTAGAAAAGCCCATTAAAAATGTTGTCTTCAAATAAGGACGAAATTGTACAAAACTCATCACCATTTTGCTAGTTAATAAAAATTAATATTTAATTTACATAAAAAAACCATTTCCAGACAACTTTTGACTTTTTATCATTTTAATGCTCTTGAACTTTTGCACAAACTTTTACATTTGCTTGGCTGTGGTCATTATAATGTTGTAATTTTTACAACATGCAACAAATAACTGTTATAACAACAACAATTCACTGCTATTACAAACAGCTTTGAAAACGAAAGACTCAGGTTGGTTTGCTACTTTCGGTGTCGGCTTTGGTGTCGGCCACAACAAGACAGTAACCAAAAGTACAGACCATTATGAGCAGAAGAATGTCATTACAAGTGTAATGAGTAGAGAGCGAAAAACCATTAACATGTTCCTAAATGTCACAAAAATTGACCTTTAATATAAAGTATCGTGTCTGTCATTTGAACAAGTTTTACAGGACTATACAGACACAATGAAAGTGAGTGGTTAGAAGAAACTTTTGCCAAAAATATTTATGTAGGAATTTAGTGTTATTTTGATTTTACAACAAAGTTTGCACACTTTTTTAAAGTTTACTTTAACTTTAAAACTGAAGCTTTAAAAGAAGGTTTTTTTTCTACTAAGCTTTTCTAATTAGGATATTATAATTCAAAAATCTGGTAATTAGATGATCACTTATGAAATGTCGACACACGAGTATAATTAACTAGAATTCACAAACAAAACAATTGGATGCTAATTACGGGGCTCGAAATCGAAATAAATTCGTATTTAAATTAATTTCTAATTTGTTAAATTTTTGTTGAACTTTTATAATTTTTTAAATTAAAAATTGTTTGGTTTGTACATATGTACAACAGGTTTTTAGTTCAAGTTTTTCCTTTCTTAATTTTTTTCCTAAGAAGGATTTTTTACAATACAAATTTGCTGTGATCAATAATTATTGATTGAAGAAGACAAGAAAAATAATAATCAAATCTTTAGCTGGGGGACAACTAGCTGTTTCGTAGTCGCTACACTACTCATCAGCACCCACTGGGATTTTACATCTCTGGGTCCGGAGAATATTAAAATACAAAAATATGTATGTTAATAAATAAAATAAATACCGCTAGTTCTGAGACAGCAAATGCTGTACAAACAATGTGGGCAATTAACAAAATGCATATGTGATTCAATATGAGATGAATATAGATAGAAAATAATTAAATGCTCGGTGGCTTAGTGGTTAAAGCAGTTGATCATGATACGTCATGACCCGAGTTCAAATCCCAGTGGGTGCTGATGAGTAGTGTAGCGACTACGAAACAGCTAGTTGTCCCCCAGCTAAAGATTTGATTATTATTTTTCTTGTCTTCTTCAATCAATAATTATTGATCACAGCAAATTTGTATTGTAAAAAATCCTTCTTAAGAAAAAAATTAAGAAAGGAAAAACTTGAACTAAAAACCTGTTGTACATATGTACAAACCAAACAATTTTTAATTTAAAAAATTATAAAAGTTCAACAAAAATTTAACAAATTAATATTTACATCTCTGGGTCCGGAGAATATTAAAATACAAAAATATGTATGTTAATAAATAAAATAAATACCGCTAGTTCTGAGACAGCAAATGCTGTACAAACAATGTGGGCAATTAACAAAATGCATATGTGATTCAATATGAGATGAATATAGATAGAAAATAATTAAATGCTCGGTGGCTTAGTGGTTAAAGCAGTTGATCATGATACGTCATGACCCGAGTTCAAATCCCAGTGGGTGCTGATGAGTAGTGTAGCGACTACGAAACAGCTAGTTGTCCCCCAGCTAAAGATTTGATTATTATTTTTCTTGTCTTCTTCAATCAATAATTATTGATCACAGCAAATTTGTATTGTAAAAAATCCTTCTTAAGAAAAAAATTAAGAAAGGAAAAACTTGAACTAAAAACCTGTTGTACATATGTACAAACCAAACAATTATTAAATTAATTTCGTTTGTGGGTTTTTCTAATGACTGGAACTCAATAAGTTTGTGAGTTTGTCTAGTGAGACAATTCATTAACCTTTCTTTTAATATAGATATATATGTGAATAAAAAACATAAAAATCTGTCGTAAAGCAGCTCTGGCCTGACGAACAGCTCTCGCGTCATCGTAATTATTTCTTAAGTGCGGTCAGGCTTGTGGTTTTTGTTTTTCGGTCTTCGAGAGTTTTGCGTCTCATTCGCACTGGTTAACGGTTTGCCTCAACTAACGAGTGATTTTTTTGCTATTATATTTTTGGCAACACTAGTTTTGACAGCTCACGCACGTTTTGTATCTTGTGTCTCTGTCAAACATCTTCAGTTTGGTCTATAATTTAATCATGAATCGTCTTACAAACGAACAACGCTTGCAAATTATTGAATTTTATTACCAAAATGCGTGCTCTGTTAAGAAAGTTCATCGCGCGCTTCTTCCATTTTATGGTCAGTTTAATTGACCTACTGAGGCTTCTATTCGGGCTATTGTAAAAAAATTTCGCACCAAATGTACATTGTTGGTCATTAAACCCCCAACACGCTTACGTAGAAGAAAATATCGCAGCCGTATCGGCCAGTGTTGGTGATGAAAGTGAATTATTGATTCGGCGCCGTTCGCAGCAATTGGGCCTCTGTTACTCCACTACGTGGAAAATTTTGCGGAAGGATTTGGGTGTGAAGCCTTATAAGATACAGCTGGTGCAAGAATTGAAGCCAAATGACCTACCACAACGCCAAATTTTTGATGAATGGGGTCTTGAAAAGTTAGATGAAGATCCACTTTTTTATCGAAGAATTGTGTTCAGTGACGAGGCTCATTTCTGGTTGAATGGATACGTGAACAAGCAAAACTGCCGTATTTGGAGTGAAGAGCAGCCAGAAGCATTGCAAGAGCTACCAATGCATCCACAAAAAACAACCGTTTGGTGCGGATTATGGGCTGGCGGCATCATTGGGCCGTATTTCTTCAAAGACGATGCAAATAACAACGTTACTGTGAATGGTGAGCGCTACCGTGCGATTATAACAAACTTTTTTTTGCCCAAAATGGAAGAGCTTGACTTGCATGACATGTGGTTTCAACAAGACGGTGCCACATGCCACACAGGTCGCGAAACAATGGACCAATTGAGAGGCGAGTTCGGTGAACAGTTTATTTCACGCTTGGGACCAGTCAATTGGCCGCCCAGATCGTGCGATTTAACTCCTCTAGACTATTTTTTGTGGGGCTGTGTTAAGGCTAATGTCTATAGAGACAAGCCCGCTTCGATTGACGCACTGGAAGCCACCATTGCCAACATTATTCGTGAGATACCGGCCGAAATGTTGGAAAGAGTATGTCAAAATTGGACTAAGCGGATGGACCATTTGAGGCGCAGCCGTGGCCAACATTTGCATGAAATAATCTTCAAACATTAAATTATATCGACCCAACTATCGATCCAAATAAATATTTCATGCAGTTTTTGAATTTTATGTGTTTTTTTTTATTTAAATTTCCGATAGTTCTTATAAAATCATCCATTAATTGTATTTGTTTACAGTTTTCTGGAGGTATTTCTGTGTTATCCACGCTGCAATTTTTGTTTGTTTTATCTTGGACCAGTACTCAGCGGATTACCCCTACATATGCAGTGCATTGTACTGGAGCTAGAAATATAGGTTATAAGGAGGAGAAAAGAGGGAGTAGTGTTTGTAGACGTTTAACTTCAACAATAGCAACAAGAAGGACCAAAACAAACTCTATTACAACATTTAAAATGTTGGAATTAAATTAGTTAAAACCTTCGACTCTGCTCAGATTAACAAAATTTCGTCCAACTCCTTCTACACTGCAAGGTAATGAAGTACATTAAAAAAAAATTAATAATGAGCATATAAAGAAAACACGGGAAAAGTGAAAAAAAAAGAAACAAGTGTTCCTATGTGAAGGCATAGGTCGTTGTAGTTAGTCACAGCGACGCTACAAAAGTACTGTTAATACCATCTTGGGCATTATGGTCTTTGTCACCCCGCCCATGCTATGCATCCTATACTTTGCAAATTTACTTTTGAATACATAAATAAATAACATAAAAGATATATATGTGCAAAAGAAGTGGCAATTTGATTTTGTAGTTTTGAAAGTTTTTCTTTTTCTTTAATCGGTGCTATAAACCCAAGTCTGTTTTTTATGTCTCGTCATCAGAATCGAATAAATAGTGTTACATAAATTTAACTAGAAAACAAATTCAGGACATTAGTGGCCTATTGGGCTTGCCAAACAATAAGTAAGTTTATATCTGATTAAATTGTAAAAGTTACGTGCTAATATTTTATATTATATACGAGCACGAGGGAGGATTGATATTGAAGCTGCCTACATGGCAGCAAAAACACAATTTTTTTTTAATTGCGATCTGTCAGACATCAGCTGTTAAAACTTCTCCCAAATTCAGCGATTAGTTTATTTGTTGTAGTCGTTTGAACTAAGCAACTTTTGTGTTTCGTGAAAAATGGAAAAAAGTGAATTTCTTGCAGTAATTAAACATTATTATTTGAGAGGGGGAAAAACGAAAGAGACAGAAGGAAAGCTCAATAAACATTGCGGTGAGTCTGTTGCGTCAGATTACATCGTAATATATTGGATTGATGAATTTGAACTCGGCCGAACAAGCACTGCAACAATACACAGGCGGTTCGTAAACTTCTTAGCCTATCAATGCAAGAGAATAGTTAGTTTTTCAAAAATATTTTTATTTTTCAATATAATCTCCTGAAACTTCAATACACTTAGTCCAACGCTTTTCTAGCAATTCCATCCCTTGATTAAAATAGTTTTCCTCAAGGTCTTCAAAATGGTGATTTACAACTGTAATTGCATCTTCATTTGAGGTAAAGCGCTTTCCAGCAAGGATTTTTTTTAGATTTGGGAACAGGTTAAAGTCACTGGAAGCTAAAGCAGGAGAATAAGATAGGTGGTCAAGCAGCTCGTACTTTAATTTGTTGATTTTAGCCATTGTTAAAATAATCTTGTGCGCTGGTGCGTCGTTTTGACGTCGTGTTGTAAGCCAGGACGTTTTTCTCGAATTTGTACATTTAATTGATCCAAAAGGTTGCAATAGTACTTTAAATTTATTGTTTTACCCTTTTGCAGATAGTCAATCAATAAAATACCTTTGAAGTCCCAAAAAACTGTTGTCATAACCTGACCAACCGATTGAATTGTTTTCGCCTTCTTTGGGGCCTTCCTCCAGCTTCAGTCCATTGTTTGGATTGTTCTTTTGTCTCTGGAGTATAGTGGTGGATCCATGTCGCATCAACAGTTATGAAACGACGCTTAAAATCCATTTTATTTCGCTTAAAACGATTCAAACAAGCTTGAGAAATGTTCATTCTTATGTGTTTTTGGTCGACTGTTAACAAATGCGGCACCCATTTTGCTGCAAAAGCTTTTCCATCTATAGTTCTTCATGCAAAATTAAATGGGCTCGATCATTTGAGATGCCCATGATATTAGCTATTTCACGCACTTTTATTCGTCGATCATTTAATACCATATCATGCACTTTGGCCACAATTTCTGTTGTTGTTGCTGTTTTTGGACGTCCACTTCTTGGTTCATCTTCAATGCTTGTACGACCACACTTAAATTCAGCAACCCAATTTTTTACTGTCACATATGAAGCAGCACTTTCACCTAACACATTCATAATATCCTTATGAATTTATTGTCCCGATAAACCTCTTTTATATAATTATTTAATGACACCACGCATTTTTCCATTGTAAAAAAATCGTGGATGCGTCTTTTGTGAACACCTGTTTCTATATGAAAGAGTTGCCAGATCGAAACAAAATTTAACATTTGTTCATAGCAGCGATGGAAGTTTTTTCTGTTTATTCCGCGTGTTTAATCGTTATATAAAAAAAGCATTTATATAATAATAATATTAACTATAATGAATTGAACTATTATTTAACGAATATGAATTATTGAATATGAATATGATACGAATATCGATTATTTGCTTTATCAAATCTACCGCTTGGATTATTATTGTGTTGTTTTTGCGGTTTTTCCGGTTAGCATTCGATGTACTCTCGTCTCAGAAGGTGTTTCGATAACGTGCATCTCATTTATAATATATAATATATTTTATAATAAATATTAATGTAAATGAATAGAAAGAGAATCTCTGTTTGTTATTATTTAAAATCAGGAATCCCCTCCTGTCACTAAACGTAAGTTTATACAAAGATTGGGTAAAATACCTCAACTTTGTTCATGGTCCTTTTCGGCCAAAAAAGGAAAAAAAAAAACACTACATTAACACTACCGCTTATACAGTCCACTGCTGGCATTTGTTGTAACGACGGAGGAGGTGACGTCGCACAAAGAGGAGAAATAAGTGCAGTAACTTTGAAGTCTACACCATGTTCATTACAGCTTCGGTTGAGTAAAAATCAAATGCGTTTTTTGTAAATGAGATTCGTATTAAGAATCATTTATTTATGTACTGAAAATTAAAAGTGTTGAATTTTCATAATACAACCAGGGAAAACATTAAAATAAAAAAGAAAAAAATAGATACTAAGATCGGCATAATTAGGTCAATATATCTATTGAACATAAAAAGTGCAAAACAGGAGATGTATATATGTATGAAGGCACAACCATACATAAGTTCGTACATACATAAATACATTATTAAGGTACCTATTTAGTTGCTGAATTTTAAAACGAAGAAGAGGACTCTGGAACGTTTGTTAACAACAGAAAATTGGTCACGGGAAATTCCCACTGGAAGAGTAGTACAAAAGTTAAATCTCTACACTGTTTTCGAAATTAAGGACGACCACTCCGGTCATTATTATTATATATATACATTCATGGGTAAATGGTAAGTACATATAACATACTTACATATCTGCATTTATAAGTATTTATGTACGGCCATCTAATACATATGGAATGTGCACATATAAACCTACATATTTTTACATGCTTACATACATAACTACATACATATCAGTATATATATATATATATATATATATATATATATATATATATATATATATATATATATATATATATATATATATATATATATATATATATATATATATATATATATATATATATATATATATATATATATATATATATATATATATATATATATATATATATATATATATATATATATATATATATATATATATATATATATATATATATGTATATATATATATATTTATTAAAAAATATAAAAACAAACCATATTAAGAAAAAAAAACCGCAATTTCATATGCATTTGTTGTTAGAAAACTGTTCATTAATCGAGCGATATAATTTGGTGAGAACAGTGAGAGTTCATATGCATATGTGGATATGCTCTTAAATACTCATTAGAGAGCAGCAAATAAATCTCTTAAATTTTTATGATTAATATTGAAGTAACACTCCAACTTCGCGCGGATAAAAACCGCTTAAATAATCAGATCAAATTGGAAAAAAAAACAAAGCAAAAAATTGACTAAAATCTTCACTAAATTAATATACATATGTTCATACATTGAGGCTTACACATTGTGAGGCACAAAAGCATATATATTCACAAGTTATAAGCAATCCATGCTTTATTTACATGCTAAAAATAACTATCTGTCCAAAACGAGGACGTTTATTTTCTTGCTACATGTACCTGATATAGGTAGCGTAAACATCTGTGCTTATAAAGATAAACTCATTCGCATAAAAGCATTTCAGTTTTTTCATCTGGTTTGTATCCCGCAAAAATAATTTTTACCATTTACATTAATCTTAATAATCCTATTTTGGAATCGAGTTGTTTGCATCCCAGCAAACAATTGGAAATTAAACCATATGCAATTATTTAATAAACTAAATAAAAATAATTTGAAACAACTCTATTTTTTAATCAAATCAACTCGTTGTTTTACTCCATAAAATTGTGTAATAAACTCTTAAATCACAAATAAATTTATATTTAATCAAGTTCGTTTGCATCCCAGCAAACAACCGTAAATTATACTCCATAAAATCATTTTATAAACTCTGAACTTCTTTGAAATAAATATATTTTAATCAAGTTTGTTTACATCCCAGCAAACAATTTGTATAACAAACTCCGAAATAAGAAATAAATTTGTTTCATCAAGTTGCAAACAGCATCCCAGCATCCGTAAAAGTGGTTAACACAATCTGAAAGAAGTGTAAATAAACTATTTTATCTATTTAAGCATATCAGGTTTTTGAATTTCGTATCCCAGCGAAAAGCTTCGCAGCCCATCTGTTGCATATATATAAAAAAAAAAAGAGAAAAACAAACATATATTTTAATAAAATTTATTTGCATCCCAACAAACAACTGAACATTATATTCCATAAAATTTGAAATAGACCTATCTTCTTTAGTTAAATTGGTTTGAATCACAGCAAACAGCCGCAAATTGTATCTTACCATAGGTTTAAATAGTGGTTACATTAAATTGATTAACTAAGCTATCTAACCAAATTAACAATACTATTTTAATCAAGTTCGTTTGCATCCCAACGAACAGCTGGGAGTTTTAATCTATAAAATTATTTAATAGAATTTCAAACATTTCAAAATAAAACAATTTGATTTAAGGGAAACCCAGTTCACCTGATATCTGTCATATGCCAAACAACAACTCTAACAAAGTTTAAACTACGTCAGATATAGTTGTTTATATTCGAATATACTCAAAATGTCAGAAGAATTTATCTTTTACTCAGATGACTTAGTCACTTTCTGTGCCGAATTCGAAAATATTCCGCCAGAGGAGCTCACAGACTCTTCTCTTGAAGTTAATCTTCAAGAGTTGAACGTGTGGTGGGCCACTGTTCAAAAATCTTACCGAGAACTCTGCCTGGGCAAAAGCACGAGGTCAGAAAGTACCATATTAGACTCTGCTAGAGGAAAATATCTTAATTGCACAAAAACATATCAGAAATGTAAGGCAAAAATTATAGATTGCCAAAAAGCCTTTGTCATAAATGCCCCTATTCAAATAATAGAGCATAACCCCAACGACGAGATATATTCTCAGGTTAAAGTTCCCCCTTGCGATACGGATGTGTTCTACGGTGGCTATGAGGAATGGCCATCGTTTCGCGATATGTTTACCTCCATATATATCGACAATCCCAGAATCCCACCTGTTCAAAAGTTATACTACCTCAGATTAAAAGTGCAGGGCCAAGCAAGTGGTATTATTCGAAAATATAAGTTATGCTCCGATAACTTTTTGCTGGCCTGGAATGCATTGAGAAATAGATATGAGAATCAGAGAATACTGGTCGAAAATCAAATTAAACTACTCTTAAATTTGAAACCCATAGACTCTGAAAGCAGCGAATCCCTTCAAATGCTTCAGTGTACTATAAATGACTGCCTCTCCGCTATTAATGCTCAAGATGTCCCAACAGATCAGTGGGACCCATTCATAATAATACTATGCGCTAGTAAGCTCCCGATGGAAACCCTTTCCTTATGGGAACAGTCTCTTGAATCTCATCGAAAATTGGTAAAATGGGAAAAAATGGACGCATTTTTGTCTCACAGATGTGAAGTCGTAGAGCGACTAGAATCCCGGAATAAAGTTCTCAAACCACCAATGAAAAAGAGCGAAAAATTTTCCAAACCTGAAATTTCTAATCCAGAAAGTATTCAATACCCGTGTACAGTTTGTACGTCAAGCCATCCTCTAAAAAACTGCCCTCAATTCTTAAGTTTCGACCCGCAAACGAGGAATAAAATCGTATCCAACAACAAACTATGTCTTAATTGTTTAGCGTACAGCCATGTAAGGAAAGATTGCCCTAGCAAATTTTCATGTACGTATTGCAAAAAAAACCACCACTCTTTGCTGCATTTTTTTAATACCAATCACAATACTTCAAACTTCTCTAAAGACCAAAAACCAGAAACCTCAGCTCAAGGTAGGGAACGAGGAGCTCTGCCAACTGCTACCCATTTAACCTGTTCTGATAACAGAACTCAGCCCGAAAATATTTTGCTGCCCACAGCTGTAGTAAAGATCAAACATCAGGGAGAGACGTTCGAAGCACGTGCGTTTATAGATCAAGGATCAGAGAAGACATTTATTTCGAAAAAGCTACAGCAACAATTGATGCTCCCGACCGAAAGTAGGGCTTTCAAAATTCATGGTATAGGTGGCAATCTGATAGCTCAGGCGAACTCTGTGTGTAGACTAACCTTGTATTCCACAAAGTATAGTCGTCACGTTGAAGTTCAGGCAATAGTGGTTCCTAAAATAACACGCATGCTTCCTAGCTTTGCTATGTCAAAATCGGATATTACCGGAATAAGTCTGGGTGACATAGAGTTGGCTGATCCCAATTTTTATAGGCCCGGTCATGTGGATCTACTGATTGGCAGCAATATTCTTCCTCAGATTCTTCTCGAAGGGGTCAAAAGTATCTCCTCTTCTCTTATGGCACAATTAACTATATTTGGATGGGTTGTTAGTGGTCCTATCAAAGATGAATCCGTCTTTTCTTTTTCGATTGGAGTCACTGAAGTAACCTCGGATTCTCTCAGCGAACAACTTAGACAATTTTGGGAACAGGAGGAAGTTGCGAGCGATCGTTCTCTTTCTAGGGAAGATGATTATTGTGAATCCTTGTTTCAGAAAACAACTTATCGCAATAGTGAAGGCCAATATGTTGTTAAACTTCCATTCAAACCAGAATTCCCTCGTGCTATTTACCTCGGACCATCTCGTTCAGTAGCAAAGGCCCAGTTTTGTCACATGGAGCGCTCATTTGAAAAAAAACCGGTTCTAGCCGATGTGTACAAACATGTTCTAGAAGAATATCTTAGTTTGGATCATATGGCACCCACTGTTTCATCAGAAAATATATCACAATTTGGATGCAATTCCTTTTACTTACCACATCACGCCGTGGTCAAACCCGAAAGTCGCAGCACGAAAGTTAGAGTAGTTTTCAACGCGTCCAAGAAAACAAGCTCAGGTTCATCCCTAAACGACGTCCTGTATGTAGGTCCCTCTCTACAATCAGACTTAATGAGCTTAATCTTAAGATGGCGACTTTATCAATTCGTTTTCAACGGCGACATTGAGAAGATGTATAGGCAAATAATGGTTCACAAGGACGACGCTCAGTTCCAACGAATTCTCTTTCGTAAAAACCCTAAAGATCCTATACAAGATTATGCATTGAAAACGGTCACGTTTGGCGTAAATTGTGCTCCATACTTGGCGATAAGTACCCTTATTCAATTAGCCTATGATTATAAGGAAGAGTTTCCACAAGCTGCCCAAGTTCTAACGCAAGAAACCTACGTAGATGACATACTCTCAGGTTCCCATGATTTAAAATCAGCGATAGACTCACTGGCACAAGTAATCTCAGTACTACAGTCCGCCGGCTTCCCACTTAAAAAAATAACATCAAACAACCCGGAAATTTTAGCATCGGTGCCGAAGGAAAGTATTTTAGATTCAGATTTTCTCAAATTTGATGAAACAAGTTCCACCAAAACTCTTGGAATTCAATGGAATGCTCTAACCGATTGTTTCTCTTATACAATGAAGTCCGTTCCCGCTACAAATTGTAGGACTAAGAGACAGATACTGTCAGTTGTAGCCAAACTCTTCGATCCAGCAGGCTGGATATCGCCGATCATAGTTCAAGCAAAGTTAATACTTCAACAACTCTGGATAGATGGTGCTGATTGGGACGAACAGGTTAAGCCCAGTACACTAGCAGTATGGAACACATTTTTAAGTGATCTTCCCCTTCTCTCAGACTTGAAATTACCCCGATGGGTAGAGTACGCCCCTTCTCGAGATATTCAAATTCATGGTTTCTGTGATGCATCAGAAAAAGCATATTGCGCGGCCATATATATACGTAGTCAAACAGAGCTCGTCATTGTTTCTCACTTACTGGTTGCAAAAACAAAAGTAGCACCAATTGCACCAGTTAGCCTTCCCCGGTTAGAACTCTGTGGAGCCCTTTTGTTATCCAAGCTTGTCAGAAATTTGATTCGTACATTACCCATTCAAACTCATAACGTTTTTCTGTGGACCGATTCTTCAATTGTGTTAGGATGGCTGGGAAAGCCACCAAATTCTTGGAAAACTTACGTGGCTAATCGAACATCGCAAATAATACAAAATGTCGGAAATATTGCGTGGCGTCATGTGCGATCTCCTGATAATCCTGCTGATTTGGGATCTCGAGGTTGCAACCCAGCTCATCTTATTAAAAGTTCTTTGTGGTGGCGAGGACCAGATTGGCTACCAAAAAAACCCCGAAGAATGGCCACAACCCATTACAGGTGAAAGTCCGCCCGAGGCAAAGACCCGGGTGGGAATATTTCATTTAGCTACGGGCGCTGATGATGATAATAACCATGACAGCAGTGATTTGTTGGATCTATTTTCAAAATGGGACAAGGCAATAAGAGTTATGTCGTATGTATTTAGATTTGTGGAGTCCATTAAGGAAAAGTCACAGCGCAATTTGGAAAAGTGCCAAGATCACAATTCGCACGACCAACATAAGTCCGAAACGGTAAGCAGATCTCACGAAATTTATTATAAGGAATTCATCAGCACAAAAAATAAACTTATTCGAATAACTCAATTAAGGTACTTTAAGCGAGAATATTACACACTAATGGAAAATGGCAGAGTAGACAAGAAAAGTCCTCTTTATCCACTAAATCCCTACATGGATAACAACAATATTATAAGAATAAATGGCAGGATCTCAAACTCAACCCTACCCTTTGGGGAGCGCTGCCCCGTGGTCATTCCAGTGCATTCACGATTCTGTAAATTATTTATAGACTTTACGCATAATCTCCTGATGCATGCTGAAATCAACTTAATGATGAGGGCCGTTAGAGCAGAATATTTTGTACCACGGTTAAAATCCGCGCTTCGATGGTGTACAAGAAATTGCCTTACATGTGTTCGTTACAAACAGAAAGTCAAAACCCAATTAATGGGAGCGCTTCCAGTAGAAAGAAGCTCATTTACACTTCCATTTACATACACAGGCTTAGATTTTGCAGGCCCATTTTCAACTAAAACGTCAGTCATTCGAAATGCCCCGTACCAGAAATCTTACGTGTGTGTATTTGTCTGTTTCTGTACAAAGGCTTTACACCTTGAACTGTGCTCTAACTTAACTACTGGTTCCTTTTTAGCCGCTTTTACGAGATTTGTGGGGCGACGAGGATTGCCCAAAAAGGTTATGTCCGATAACGGAACAAATTTCGTAGGTGCCGAACATACTCTTCGGCGAGAATATGAACAATTTCTTAAAGTGACATCTCAAGATATCTCCAAGAAATACGCTGCTCATGGATTTCAATGGTCATTTATACCCCCCCATGCCCCGCATATGGGAGGGTTATGGGAAGCCGGCGTCAAATCTTTCAAAACCCATTTTAGGAAGGTAGCCCAAAATAACAAATATACATTTGAAGAATTTACAACTCTTTTAACTAGAATCGAATCAGTCTTAAATTCTAGACCTTTATCCCCTATGTCTGACGACCCAGATGAACTCCTCGCTCTTACTCCAGGTCATTTTATAAGGGGCGCCCCACTCATCGCCGCTCCTGAAACACCCATAGAGTCTCTTACCCTAAGAGATCGTTGGGAAAAAATTAAACTCTTGCACCACCAATTCGCTCAAAGGTGGAAGGATGAATATCTCAAAGAACTCCAGAAAAGATATAAATGGCAGAATTCGGAGGAGAATATAAACATCGGACAGCTCGTCGTCATTAAAGACGACTTACTACCACCTAGTGAATGGCGCTTGGGTAGAATTACAAAAATTTATTTTGGTAATGATGGCTTAGTTCGAGTGGCCGATGTTCGAACTCAGTTAGGGTTTGTAACTCGACCAATTAGCAAACTTTGTGTTCTTCCAGTTAATACCGAAAAATATATTGAGCATAATAATTAACTTCTGTCAATCCCTTCCCCTATTCATGAATTATCTAATTATACAGCCACCATATCTATAAAATTCTCTTTTCACTATTGGTTTTTTTTAGCATTACTAATGTCATTTAAATTCACAGGTCTCAAAGAAACTCAAATATCCACCAGTGCGCGATGTGCTATAGGTTTCATCCTCTGCGGTATTGTAAGCAATTTTTAGCGATGAGTGTGGAGGAGCGGAAGCGAATGGTGCGCATTCACAGATATTGCTTGAACTGTTTAGCTCTTTCGCATGCAACCGAGGACTGCACTTCCGCCGATGTATGCCAGAAGTGCGGTTGGGCCCACCATACCCTACTGCATACACCTAACCGAGTGAATACATCACCACAACCAAACCATCCTACCAGAAATCGGAGTCCAAAAACCTCTCGCAATTCGAGGTCACTAACGCGTCCAGCACGGATGTTACAAAAATCGAACGTGCGACATCGTCTTAGTCCGTATGCCCGTCCATGTAAACCATGACATAACAAGTCTGCAGAGCGCGGTAGACGATCGGGAGAAGAACCCTCTCAAACTCCAAGAGGGATCTTACGAAGTATACAACGCGCGCTCCAACAGTTGGAAAAAACCATATGATGCAATTGGCCATATTGGCCAAGGGGCCCAGTATGTTTAATCGTTATATAAAAAAAGCATTTATATAATAATAATATTAACTATAATGAATTGAACTATTATTTAACGAATATGAATTATTGAATATGAATATGATACGAATATCGATTATTTGCTTTATCAAATCTACCGCTTGGATTATTATTGTGTTGTTTTTGCGGTTTTTCCGGTTAGCATTCGATGTACTCTCGTCTCAGAAGGTGTTTCGATAACGTGCATCTCATTTATAATATATAATATATTTTATAATAAATATTAATGTAAATGAATAGAAAGAGAATCTCTGTTTGTTATTATAAAATCAGGAATCCCCTCCTGTCACTAAACGTAAGTTTATACAAAGATTGGGTAAAATACCTCAAATTTGTTCACCGCGCTTTTCGGGCTAGGCTAAGAAGTTTCCAAACCGCCCTCGTACCATCAAGAGGAAGGCCAAAAGATGTGATGACTAAAGAAAATAGTAAGAAAATCCTCGATATTGTTATAAATGATCGCCGTCCAATTACGTGAAATTGTTGAAATGGTAAACATTTATATGAACGTATGTTCAACATTTTTCAGGAACATTTGCATATGAAAAAGCTAGTGGCAAGATAGATGCCACGTTTGCTCAGTGACAAACAAAAACGATTTCGACAGATCACTTCCAGCGTTGCCTTTTATGATACTAAAATGTCAATTTGACCGTTTTTTGTGTCTATGAGACTTTATATGACACTTTTTTTTAAATACCCTTTTTGACCCTTTTTGCAAACATGAATCTTTTTGTTGAGAACGATCGAACAGTTCTTATTCATTTTTGAGCAAGACTTTATATGAAACTGCTCTTATAAGTATTAACATACTTATATATGATAATGAAATCTTTATTTCTGAAAAGTATGCATGCATTTTTATAAATATGTATCTATACTATCTGAAAGCAAAATAGTCAAATAAATTATACCAAGATTGCAAATATAAACGTGATTTGTTTTATTAATAAATCTGAAGAAGTATAACAACTGTGATTTCAAAAAAGTTTTACAGCGCAGTTTTTGAGTTCGTATATAAATTTCATTTACCTTTAAGTTCCATTTAAATACGAAAATTTTTTTCACTACAAATTTGAATCAAACTTAATGCCTTATTCTTCTTCACTTAATTTGTATTTAAGTTTATTTCATTTATCATATAGTTTTGTATTACTGCAAGAAAGGTAAGCAAAACACACATACTTATGAGCTATTGCCTGTAGAAGATCACAAAATGATATTTAATTAAAAATAACATCACATTAAATACAATTATTAAGTTTTTCTGTGCTGTTGATAAATTTAATATTTTTCCTTAAGTTGTGAAGAATTTTTATTTAGTTTTTATTCTTTTTTAATAGCTTGACCCTTTTTTCTTAAAAATACCTTTTTTGTGCCACTTTTTAGAAATTCCGAAGGCAACGCTTATCACTTCACAGCGGTGTTTGGACATGACACACAAGCGTAATGCTGTTGTTTTTTGGCGTCGATTAATAACTGTGTGATTAACCATGGCTCCACCACTACACACCTGAAACCAAAAATCAATCGAAACAATCGAAGTGCTCCGAAGAAGGCGAAGACAGTGAAATCGTCTGGCAAGTTTATGGCCACTGTATTTTGGGATGCTTACGGAATATTGGATTATCTTCACAAAAGGATCCACAATCACAGGAAATTCTTATCGTGCATTATTGGAAGTGATTGATGGAATCAAGAAAAGACGGTCACATTTAAAGAAGAAAAAAATTTTCTTTTTTCAAGACAACTCACCGGTTCATACGACATTAGATACGATGCTAAAATTACTCTAAATACTAAATACACTACGTATTGGTAGATCACCCTCCTTATAGTCCAGATTTAGCTCCTAGTGGCTTTTGCCTGTTTCCAAACTTGAAAAAATGGCTCGCAGGAAAAAGATTCATCTCAAGCGAAGAAGTGATTATCGAAACTAACGCGTATTTTAAGGGGTTCCCAAAACAGCATTAGTCGTATTCATATGGTATAATCAAGTTGGAATATTGTCTTACTAAGTGTATTAAGCAAAAAAGAGACAATGTTGAGCAATAAATAATAAGAAAAAAATTGTTTCTTTTCCCACTTAGGTAGCTTTAATATCAATCGGTACTTGTGTAAGTTTAAAAACCTTTTAAGGATGGTGGATAAGAAATCCACCAAAAATACAGTTCGCCACCGTTTTATTACTTTTGGCTTCAAAAGGCTTGTTGTTATTAGTTAAAACACAAAAGTCCTGGAGGAAATGGTAAAGAAGCTATGACCAAAATATATTGAATTCCTGCGCGATGGTTTGTGGAGAAAGAGAAGAGTTTTACATGAAAAGGTATTCTCTAAGCTTCCAGGAATTAAGTATTATGGATAATCGCAAAAAAGAATGCGAGAATAACCCCGAAAATTACTGCTCTGCGCTGTCGAAAGTAAAAGAAATTATACGTAATGGCAGTTTTTGGGTGTTTAGAGTCACACAATTTACTTTGTGACCACCAATATGGTTTTCATAGGGTCGCGCTACTGGTTATCTTTTGGTATATATCTCGGAAAAATGGTGCCACTCGATCCGTCATTTCACTGAAAGTACCGTCGTCGCTCTAGATATTTCCAAGGCGTTTATTAGAGTGTGGTTTAATAGGATGTGGTACCTACAATCAAAACTTACAACTGTAGGTGTTGGTGATGATTTTTCTCATAACCCGTATTATACGAGTTGTTACAGATAAGAGTACCTAGTTTCGTAATGCTCATCTATATCAAACTTCTCACCTTATTCACTTCTTTACAGACGAAAGCAACATTTGTCATTCGTACTCGTTCAGTTATAGGTCCTCCGACCTATCCTAACCTATATCCAACCGAAAAAGAAATACAACTCTCATGTTGGGCCGGAGCCTCAAAGTCTGTTTTGGGCTTACTCGACCATGTGCAAGAGATCCGGAAAAAGTTAGTAGGAGATGCAATCCTATTGACTGTCTGGAACATAACCGCGGAAAATTTCCGATGGCGGTCCATATATACCCAACATATAGCCCAAACCGGGTTTTTCATGAAAATGCCGCGTAAGCGAACTGAAACAACTTTTTTTGCTTAAAAGCAGCTCTGGTAATAAAAATAGAAAAATTAAAATTTTTGATATCGGTCCATATATACCCGAGATATAGCCTAAACAAGGTTTTTCATGAAAATGTTGCGTAAGCGAACTTAAATAACTTTTTTTGTGCTCGAAAGTAGTTCTGGTAATGAAATAAGGTTACATAAATATGGAAAATGAAAATTTCCGATATCGGTCCATATATACCCGAGATATAGCCTAGATCGGGGTTTTCATGAACATGCTTAAACAACTTTTTTGTGATCAACAGCAGTTTTGGTAATGAAATAATTTTGTATATTTATGGAAAATTAAAATTTCCGATATCGGTCCGAGATATAGCCTAGACCGGATTTTTCATTAAAATGCCGCGTCAGCGAACGTCAACAACTTTTTTTTTGCTCAAAACAGTTTTGGTAATCAAATAAGGTTATATAAATATGGGAAATGAAAATTTCCGATATTGGTCTATATATATCCGAGATATAGCCTGAGCCGATTTTTCCGTTAACATTTTTTTTACTGAAAAGCAATTCTCGTTATAAAAGAAGGTTACTAAAATACAGAAAATGAAAGATTCCGATATCGGTTCATATATAACCGAGCTTATTTAGTTCAGATTTTTAAATATACTATACATATACGTGACTATCGTGAAGGGTATTTTAGATTCAGGCCAGGCGAATATACCACACTCTTACTTGTTTTTATTAATTTGTTGTAGTCTTTTAAATAATAAAAAACTATTTTCTCTTAATTTTTTCTAAATGCCAGATGTCCTCAGAAATGATATGCGTTTATAATATTGCACCTCAGTTATACCACTATCATTACACTACCTTTTTTGCTACTTCTTTGTGATGCAATATGTAATGTATTTGTAATACAGGCTGATTCAGAAATCATTAAAATTTACCTTTTTCTTTACGTTGGATTCAAATGTTTATATTCGCAACAGATTTAAACGACCAAAAGTACCAAACGAATATGTTCTTTTAATTGGTGTAAAAAATATTTTTAATAGTATAATACATAAAAGGTTTTTCAAATGGAGCTGATTGTTATGTTTTTTACAACAATTTCAGTAAAAGTCAGTAAAATTGTTCTAATTAAATACATATCAATATCATTTTCTAATGTAAATGTGTGCTTAACTTTACACCCACTTGTTATAACGCCCGGCCAATGTTATTCACCCCTGTAACTTTGAATTTAAAACAAATGTTTTCTAAAAGCAATAAATACATGTTATGTACATATAAACATATAATTTTTTACCATCATTACCAGCTAAAACATCAATTATTTTCAAATTTATTTAGGCACATATTTTAGATTTTTTTTTCAAACATATTCACATCAATTTTAAAACAAGCTGACTTTTCGTAATACACTCAAAAAAGTTTTACATTTTAATGAAACCGATGACGAGAAAGTAATAAACACACAATGCAAATAACCAAACGACTTTTCAGATTCTATTAAAGGATATTAATAAAATAAAATTTGTCCACACATTAGCAAATTTCCTTGAACTTACAAATTTATACGAGTAGTAAATATGCGCAAATAGAACTTTGCTCGTTAAAGAGCTTCATAGACGACCTATTTTTGTATCTTGTGTTTTAAGCTTTCAACTCACATGGTGTTCTTCATGTCTATCAAAATTGCTGTATTCAAAAAATTTGTAATATGTGATCTCAAATGTATGTGCGCATACAAATATGGGGCATATCTACTATGCCCCATATTTGTTTAAAACAGCTGATTTTATCATAAAACTAAGAGCATTTAACTTTTGTTCTCTTTCAAGTTACAAGGTGCCAGTCTATGTAGTACTTCTAATATTATGAAGGTATATGAAAGTATCATTCGTCTGGCTCAAGTTTAAACCTGGCTTTCGCCAATAAATATTTTTATTTTTAATTATAACAATAGTTAGTTATTTTTATTTTTTTGGTTTCAAACTAAATCGGGGTTTCAAGGTCTATGTGTTGAAAAACTACATTTAGTTATCTTAATTTATTACCGACGTTTCGTTGGGTTATTTCCAACTTCTTCAGGGGTTGATATTTATTTTGTATGATCTGGCAACACAATATAAAAATAAAATACAATATTAAATAAAAACAATACGGTTTAACAATATAATAGTAATAGATATTAAAAAGTTACATTTACTTACTGGCTTTACATTATTTACTATGTAAGTATATCACAGTTTTATGCTATAAACTGGGCAATAACAAACAGGAAAATAAATATTTTTAAAAATAATTGTAGTTGCGAAAAAATATCACAGTCAACAATTCTCTCTAAGTCGTCAATTAAATTAAAACTGCGTTGTAGTTTGCGCTCAGATTATCAATATCCTTTTTGCAGTTTACTGCATTACCCGCTCGTTGTTTGATTCTCAAGCTTTCCAATGTATATCGCTTTGTTTCTTTTCTTTCTTTGTCTAAAATTTGCACTGCATTAAAGTCAGGTGTGTGTTTGTGTTCTATACAATGTTTTGCTATTGCTGTTGTTTGTTTATTTTTTTTTTCTATATCAGATTTATGTTCGTCAATCCTTACTCCTAAATTTCTCTTAACTTTACCGCACTCTTCATTATTATTACCAGCACATGTTATTTCATAAACAACATTACTTTGATCTCTTCTTGTGATTTTAGTTTTCGTTTGTGAGAATATGTGTTTAATTACAACAATTTTTGTGTTTAATTATATCAATAATTGCCGTGATCAAAAAATAGTTGAAAACTCTAAAGCTGGGGGACAACTAGCTGTTTTGCAGTCGCTGCACTGCTCATCAGCACCCACTAGGATTCGAACTCAGTACCATGTAAACATGATGTATTTTTTAATACGGCTGCTTAACCAACGCAGCCACTGAGCTCTTATTTATTTTTTCGTCTATATTTGTCTCATATTGATCATATATGCAATTTGTTATAATCCCTGTTGTTTGTACTGCAGTTTGCTGTCACTGAACAACCAGTTATTTTTTATTATTTATCAACATACGTATGTATGTATGTATGTGCCGTCAGATATAAATGTATGTATTAATGATAAATAGTCGAACTTATTCTAATGTTTTTAATATTATATGATAGTATTATTCGTCTGGCTCAAGTTCACACCTGGCTTTAGCCAAAAAATATTTTTATTTTTATTATTTATAACAATAATTGCCGCGATCAATTGATCTTGATAGAACTAATATAATAAAAATTACATTAGAACACTACAAACAGTTATAAATATCCACTCGTATAAAGTTATACATTTTATCACTAGAGTTTAAATACAAAAGAAGCCTTCTCTTAGGGCCATTATTTCAACCTAACGATAAAGTTCTTGATTGTTAACCTTAGCATTAGTTAACGTGAATCATTAAACTTTTTCCCATTTCTACAGCTGAAGTAACAATATGTTCAGCTGAAAATATGGCAGCTTCAAATGATTAAAGTTAACTTTGAAATTTACCATGAGGATAAATAAACCTGCTATTAAGTTTTTAGTAACTTTCCAGATTAATGTTAACTTGTAATAACCATAAAAAAATTTTCTGTAAGATAAAATCCTAATGTTAACTATTCATCAGTTGTAATAATGGCCCTTAGTAACATGAATGTTGTCAGATCGAAGAGATCATAAATTTTGTTTACTTCGCCACAAACTCTGCGGAAAGGATCAAAATTTAAGAAGTTTGATCAATGAAATTGGAGATACATATATAAGTATATGCTATATTCCTAGGTAAGGATTTTTGGAAGTCACAACACAGCCTAAGTCATGCGGGATTTCTTAGAGTTTTATATATACTAGCTGACTTTATTCGTGAGTTTTAGCGAAACAATGTTTTGAAAGTGACACACTTAAAAGTGTAAAAGTTTACTTACATACCGTGAAAAAAAAAATGGTATCTCTTGGTGCTAGCGTATCTCCACGTGTCTCAAAATAACTTTAAGTGTATTTTGTATGTAAAAACTCAACGGCAATCATTTTTCTATTAAACAGGAATACTTATTTTACATGTCTCGATGCAACAGCAATATTCCATCTTTAATATTTCATATAAATCAAAATTGTCATTGTACTTATTTAACATACATTTATGCTTTAATAACCATAAACATGTAAAGGCTTAAATAGTTCTCCGAATGAATTCTCGTTTGTGAACGTGTGTTTGCCTGTGTGTTTGTTGGCCCTGTAGAGAAAACGTTTTTGAGCAGACCACATTTTGCTAATTATACCCAAGTGTTTGTTGTAATTGGTTTTCAATTAAATTTAGATTAAATTTCTTTTGTTTTAACACTCAGTTTAATAAATTTTTTATATTCGGCAGAAAAAAAAAACATTTTTTGTTAATATAATCGTACACATAATTCACACAAACATATTTTTTTCTATATTACTAGTATTTTACAGTAAAAGCTTTTATGAAGCTACAGCTCTGAAATGCTAATAACAATCCAATAGTATATAACAATTTAAGATTAATAATTTAATATTATAATATTAACATATTTGGAGTAGATATAATTTTGAATGAAATAAGAAAAACATATGCAGAATGATTTAGACGTTTTTGAAGCCGACTTAGGGAATTCAGAAATACGCTTCGCTAACCTAATCATATTCGGTGGCCGTGGAACGTGTATCTGAACTATGGCTATGGTCATCCGATTTAGTGCGAAAATTAAAGTTGCGATATTGTTTCCGGGGAAGTAAGGGATTTTGGAGATTCGTGAAGCCGATTTTGGGAATTCCAAAAAAAAAAACTCAGAACGAACTATACGGGTATTATCTGGTTACATGGATAAATATTTTAGTTTCATATCGAAGCGTGTTTTTAGTTGTTAAAACTATATTTATTACTTTTTAGCAGCGTTGTCGATTGTTTGTAATCCAAAAGCACAAAAATAACCGTTATTTTAAATGATAACAAATTGTTATCGAAATATTGAAAATAAAACACCGTTAAGCCTTTTTTATAAAAAACAAAAATCAAGATCTTTATCTGGAAAATTTAGAAGAACAAAAAAAAAACAGTGTTTATTAAATCTTGTGCGCTTTTTGGTATCGCCAAATGTTCCTGTTTCGATTTTTCCTTTATCTCCTCAATCGTAGCAAAACGCTTTCCTTTCATCGGTGTCTTCAGTTTTGGGAAGAGGAAAAAGCCAGTGGGGGCCAAGTCAGCTGAATACGGTGGTTGAGGCGTGATAAAGGTTTTGTTTTTGGGCAAAAACTCACGCACAAGCACCCATGTGTGAGCTGGTGCGTTATCACGGTGCAAAATCCATAATTGTGTTTCCACAATTCTGTGCGCTTCTGACGAATTCCTTCGCGCAAACGGCATATAACTTCAAGGTACTCGTAGTATTCCTTATTGACCGTATGACCTTGTGACAAAAATTCCTGATGCACCACGCCATTGCAGTTGAAGAAATCAGTGAGCAAAACCTTCACATCTGACCGAACTTGACGTGCTTTTTTCGGTCTTGGCTCTTCTGGACGCTTCCATTGGGATGAGTCGTCACCAGTTATGGCCTTTTTGAATAAATCTGGATCATCGTTGACGATGTGCAACAGCTCCTGAGCGATGTCCAAGCGACGTTGTTTTTGCTCAAAATTTAGCAATTTTAGAACAATCTTCGCTACTTTAGGTTTCATGCCTAAAACATCCGTAAAAATTGTTTGGCATGAGCCGAACAATATGCCCATCTTCGGCAACCTCTTTGATAGTGATTCAACGATTATCCAAAATAAATTTCTTCACTGCTTTAATGTTTTCATCGCCTTTTGAGGTGATCCGGCGACCAGGACGAGCATCGAAATTGACATCTTCTTGGCCTTCCTTAAACCGGTTATTCCACCCTTGAATTTGTATTCTGCTAATAGCAGACTCGCTAAACGCCACAGTCAACATTTCAATTGTACTTGCGCGTTTAATATCACGTTTTACACAAAACTTTGATCCATTTTTATGAATAGTAAAAAATCGACGAGCACACTAAAACACGACTAACCTTTTGATCTGTCAAAAACAAACTGAAAATCTGAAATGGCTGATATTTTTAACGTACATATATAACAGACATGTGTACCAACAGAACAAACAAAAAATTTAACGTAACTCACGAAATTTGAATATAACGGTTATATTTTGGTCAGACCTCGTATATGTATATACAAAAAAAGACAATATGCGTATGTGCATAAAGTAGAATTTTAGTTTGTACTCGTATATAAATAAAATTATGTTATATTAAAATTTTTTAAAAAACCTGTCGTCAGCATTTTCGAGAACACAACAAATTTATTTCTCGCTAGATGATGGTTCGCGAGTTGCTGTTGATCTTTTTATTTTCGCGAAAGGTTACACCGACAAGTTAAAAGTTTTTAATTTACCGTGATGTTGTTTGTCAGGTTATGAGTTCAAATCCACTTTCAGCCAGGATAATTTTTTTATTTTTATAATAACAATAATTGCGTTCATCTATAACTTTTGATCAAAGAAGGCAAAAAAATAAGTGAATACTAAAGCTTAAGCACTAGATACTTCGTAGTCGCTACACTACTCATCAGCATCTACTAGAATTCCAACTCGGCATTATCTAAACAGGATGTATTTTTAATACGAACGCTCAATCAACTTAACCACCTAGCTCTTTATTCTTCGCGTATATTTGTCTCGTACTGATCACACTTGCAATTTGTTATTGTTCCAGTTATTTGAGCAACATTCTGCTGATTTTAATATAACAAACTTTTATACTGGTGTAACTAAGTTATCTTATAACCAGGTAACAAAAAGCCAAAATTTAAAGCTTTAGTTATAACAGAATGTTTGGAAACATTTTTTTACTGACGATTTGGATAGAACCTATGAAGTGCCGATATATAGGCATCTAGGAAACATAAAAACAAAATGATTTTATTTTTTAATTGGTATAAACATTAATAGCTAATATTGTAAATAATATTTACATCAGATTTTTTCTGGGCTTAAAGAGGTCTATCACAATGATAAATCTATTTTCTTCCATATTCGTATAAGGAAAAATTAATAAGCTAATGATGAAAGTTGATGATTTTTTATTGAATGAATTTTTAAAACTTTGTACATATCTCTAGTGGGGTTTATATCTTTTTTTGTAAATTGGTTTTAATTTTCGTCAACTTCATTTTCATAATCCAACAACTTTTTCACAATTATTAATTTTAACATTGTTTTATAGAATATAGTTTTAATGGGTTTTTCTGAATACGGGTAAATATGTTTTAATATATACATATATTTTTTTTCATTTTTTTTACACAGCAGACTTTTATCTATATATCTCAGAAAGTAACATTAATATAATACGTAGGCAATATCAGTTTCTAAATCACCAGAACTTACTATAAAATTTTTAAGATAGTAAAATAGTAAAAAGCTGATTAGCCAAAATGCAGATTTTTAGGTATTTACAAGCGCTAAATCTAGCGCGAAATGCGCTAGATTGGCAACACTGCTTTTTAGTTTGCTGCAGCCGTAATGGCTCTTACTTTTTTGGAACTTATTAGGATTTTGGAGTAGAGTATAGATGTATTACCATTGAAATTATTATTAAGAGCAAACATTTCGGCTATATTGAAAAAAATCTAGAAACGATAAAAAGTGAGCAAAAATCCAAAAAATGTTTGCTTAAAAGTGACGTTTGCAGCTTAAAATGCTATTGTGCTGTTAACTTTGTAGTGTAATACCTGAATGTAGAGATTTTTTTTTTCAACTAAACGGTTTTTTCATGCATACAATAATGAAGCATCACTGAATGTTAAAAAAAAAATAAGCAAAACAAACGCAAATAAAAACACAAAATATTTTTTCATAAAATATAATATTAAAAACTTACCTTCAGATTGGGTTTCCATTTTTTAATGTTTTGTTTTCCTTTTGTTGACTTTTGTATAGTGATGCCAAACTATTTCTTTAATTTTGACTACAAAACACGTTTTTTATAGAGTTGTACTTCAAGTTTATTGCAATTTTTGGACAATTTCTGTACTTATTGCCAATTAACTTCATTCAATTTTTGTATGAAGTATTAAGCTCAATATTGGTATTAATTGCGATAAATGTAAATTGCCCATATGTATGAATCGGCTATTAGATTAAGAAAAAAGTGTCACTGCGGCTTATGCTATGAAGACAGGTATGACTATGCGTATGAGTAATAATGTTATTATCTCTCCATATAAATAATCATAAATACTACGAGGGTTCTCAAATTTTTCCACCTTCAGCTCCAAACTGGCCATCGAAATTCGCCAAATATTTCATGGCCTTTAAAAGACAATTAATCATTAAAAGTCTTCTCAAATGATTTTTCATAGTTTTGTAGTCATATATCATTTTTATTCTTTTAATTCATATGTATAATATATATTTAATAGGCTTATTGGCCCTGTGGGCTTAGTCTTACATATCAGAAATGAAAAAAAAAAAAATAATAAAATAAAAATAAATAAAATTACATGCATAAGTATGTCTGTTTAAAAAGTTTTCTATACAAATATCCAAAAGCACATATCTAGAAGGTTATAAATCGTAGTCTCATCTGTTTGATCTGTACTGTTTTGTACATCCTACATAACGTTAGCATTGAATTTTTTCAACATATTTTCCGTTTTCTCAAACGCAACAGAGCTTAGCTGTGGTAGAAAGAACCTTTGGATTTCTGAGGAAGAATTTGGGAAAAAATCATTGGAAAATCTCCTGTCTCTAAGAGATAGAAAACGCCCACGATCGTGTTCGCCAAATATTGTTGTTACAACTGAAGACAAAACATCTTCCAGTTTAATTGTTGATAATAAGCCGAAAACACAAGTAGGCATGGACAGGTACATAACCGTGGTTAAAAGGCAGCGAAGCCCCAAATCAGCTCAAATATCATCTCAACAGAATATTACTAAAGATGATAATAGGACGTCGGGAACGGATAGTGATTCAATATGAGATGAATATAGACAGATGATAGTTCAATGGCTCGGTGGCTGAGTGGTTAAGGCAGCAGTTCATGACACGTCGTCATGACGCGAGTTCAAATCCGAAAATGGGTCCCCCAGCTAAAGATTTGATTATTATTTTTAAAAATATGTTCAATACTAAGGGTTTTCACTTTTCATTCTTAAAGCTGTGGCATCTGTATCAACAGTAATATGAAGTTTAAATTTTAAAATCTTTCATTATTTTATTAATTCTGTTAAAAAATTTCAACAAAAAATTCATACATACTACAAATATATGTTTATTAAACTTATTTTACATTTTAGTCATTATAATTATTGCGGTTGTACTCTGTGTTTATTTGAAAATTGTTTATTTTTGTGGTCGGTTTAACTGTAAAATTAAATATCCCCTACACACACAAATTATGATATTTTTTCTCTCCGCCTTGTATTTTCATGTAAAATCAATCATATGACAAAATCAGCAAAATCATGTTGTAAATAATTGATTATTTATAATAGGTAGAAAAAAAGTACACAAAAAAAAAACAATATTAACTAAAAAGTTATATGTAGTTACGTTTAAAACAAATACTAACTCCTTCCCTGAAGAAACATTTGATTCCACATCTCATTAATGAACAGGCAGTGGTGTTAATCATGATGATTTTACGTAATTTTTGTTTTATTTTAATCTTTTAACAGCTTGAAATATTTACAATGGACAAATTGAATCATTGTTATTGTATGTATTTATACTTTAACGTTTCTGTACTTAAATAAAGGGTGGTTAAATTTCAAGGGCCGATGTTGATTTTGAATAAAACACAAACTGTTTAGGAAATTATTGTAATTTTATTTTATTATGATATATTGGTATTATTCAATTATGTATGGAACAAAATATCGGCCAAATGGGCACCGCGACCACGGCGGCACACCTCCATTCGATGGTCCAAATTTTCGATGACCCTGAGGCATAATGGAGGTTCTATGCCGTTAATGTGCCGAATTATCTCATCCTTTAGCTGTTGAATTGTTGCTGGCTTATCGACGTACACCTTTTCTTCAAATAACACCAAAGAAAAAAGTCCAACGGTGTCAAATCACATGATCTTGGCAGCCAATGGACATCGCCATTACGTGAGATAACACGGCCATTGAATTTGTTGCGCAAAAGAGCAATTGTTTCGTTAGCTGTGTGGCAAGTGGCACTGTCCTGCTGAAGCCACACGGGTCATAAAAAGTTCGTTATCATCTCACGATAGCGAACACCATTCACAGTAACTGCCTGACCGGCCTCATTTTGGAAAAAATACGGCCCGATGATGCCGCCAGCACATAAACCGCACCAAACAGTCACTCTTTGTGGGTGCATTGATTTTTCGACAGTCACTCTTGGATTCTCATTCGCCCAAATGCGGCAATTCTGTTTATTGACGAATCCACTGAGGTGAAAATGTGCCTCATCAATGAAGATGACTTTCTTCGAAAATTGATCATCCACTGTTGCAATTTCTTGCCACCAGTCTGTCCATTCACGACGTTTGGAATGGTCAATGGTTAGTTCTTGAGCCAATTGCACCTTGTAAGCGTGTAAATGCAAGTCTTTATGCATAATGTTCATCAACGACGAGCGTGAGGGAAGCAATTGTTGGGCACGACGACGAGTTGAGGTGGACGGCTCTTCAGCCACACTATCGCGAACAGCAGCAATATTTTCTGCAGTACGAGCAAGCACTGGCGTTTTCACATCTTCTACAGACCCGGTTTGCTCGAATTTTTCCACGATTTTTGCGATTGTACGCACATTTGGACAGTCAAATTGACCAAAAAAATCACGAAGTGCACGATATGCATTTTGATTTGAACGCCCATTTTCATAATAAGTCTGGATAACTTTAAACCGTTGTTGGATTGTGTATTTCTCCATGTTTCAAATTGAGTAAGTCTGGAATAGAGAAATGTCAAATAAAATTCCGAAAAAAACTTGGCGTTTAGGTGTGGTTCACACTCAACATCGGCCCTTAAAATTTAACCACCCGATATAAGGTGTAAAAAAGCCAAAGCTAGTCGGGCTGCAACTCTCCGCCGAAAGGAAAGGAAAGGAAAAAAAACCAACAGAATTCCTTGCAACTTGAAATTCACAAAATAGATTTTTATTAATTACAAACTTAAATTAATTACGCTAACACTGGTTATATTAAAAAAAATGTTGAAAAACGAACAGTTCTTTCTTTACACCAACAAGATAAGTATATAAAAAAAAGCGCGGCAAACCAACTAACAAAATGTCGTTTTTACTTTTATATTACAACAAAAACTTATACATATAAAGTAGTAAGTGTCAAAAACACTACGGCTACAGCGCCACCTAGGAGTCAGATTCCACAAATGATAAATTGGCCAGATTTAAGCTGCTTAGAGACAATCCCCAATTTTGGCTTAAACAAGGTGCATTCTTGTTGTATGGGAAATGAAAACAACCTAAATAAAAACAATTGAGTTTTTTATTCATGTAAAAAATTATAAATAGCTTGTTTTCTATGTTTCCCAGCTATCTATATGTCGACATTTCATAGGAACTACCCTAATCATCAGTAGACTTTGGAAATTTTGGAAGATATTCTCAGACATTCAACTTTGTATCCCAACAATCTAAATAAATTGCTGAGAATTTAAAAAGAAAAATGCTGTAATAATATCCGTCAAAACACACAGAACAAGCTTTTCTATTTATAGCATTTTTTTACACCTTTCAAACAAATGAACAACCGTTGGTTGCTATGATTTGCGTTTTGAAAGTATCGAAAAGCAGAGAACAAAAATTCAAACAATTAAGTTTTTTATTCGCTATTTCAGCTTCTAACATATATACCAGTAAAAAATTATAAATAGCTTGTTTTCTTTTTAAATTCTCAGCAATTTATTTGGATTGTTGGGATATAAAGTTGAATGTTTGAGAATATCTTTCAAAAATTTCCAAAGTCTACTGATGATTAAGGTAGTTCCTAGAAATGTCGACATATAGATAGCTGGGAAGCATAGAAAACAAGCTATTTATAATTTTTTTTCAACGTAAATAAATAAATAATTTTTTTAAAAATACACTAAAAGGATGATTGACGTTTTTCCTCACAAAAGCGGTAGTATTGTGTCGTTTTTCTGGGAGCACTTTCAATTTATGGTAATGACCAAGGATGTATGCATACTTTTTTTTTATTTTTTTTATTTTTTTATTAATTGAATCTTCAAAATGAACTAACAATAAGTATTCAAATCTTAATACTAAATTTAAAATGAAAAAACGTGATTCTTAGGTCCGGCCAATGCTAGACAAAAAGTTTTATTATGCGGGAGCTATTTCGGTGAAATCACCTACACTGAAAAATATTTGCTTCATATTTCCAATGAACCCATTCATTAGATAATTTTCATTAACGGAATGAAAAATTACGTTCCATGAATGAAAATTCATAGCATTAATGAAAATATTCATTAAAATTGATTCATTAGTTTTCATAATTTCATTAGAAAATTTCATTGGATTTGTTATAAAAAATTTTTGAAGGCTGTGTGCAAAATTTTAGAGATTTATTAAAAGTGAGAAAATAAATATATTATAACTACTAACTAAATGACAAAGTAAATTATTTTATACACTAATTACTGTGTAAAAAATTATTTTAATAAAAGTTTCAATAGTTTTTTAGTTCTTATGAAAATTTTCATTATATTAACTAAACTTTTCATTAGAATTCATAAACTACCCTCATTTTAAATACCTACATAGTTGAAATCAAAAGCAAAGAGATGGGCTCTTCTCTCGTTTTTTGGTTAAAAGAATATTTATTCCGTTACAAATGCAACAACAAAGTCACACTTAATTTTTTCCTTAGCGTTCGTTGTGAACAATTATGTATCTATACCCAAAGCAAACGTTTTGTTTTTGCACGCAACGGGACTTTTTTTTTGTTCTTCAAAAAGCAAAACATCACAAGTTTCCAAAAGCAGAAGCAAACGTTTAAAAAAGGAAATGAGTTTGCTGAAGTTCATATTTTAAAGTGAAGTTTGCTGAAGTTCATTGTTTAAAGGAAAATTAATATTTTATATGTTTTCCTGACGATGATAACAAATTGTTATCGAAATATTGAAAATAAATACTGTTGAATTTTTTATAAAAAATAAAACGATCTTTAGCTGAAAATAAGAAATATTGACTTAAATAAGATCAAATAATTAAATGTCAAATAACCATTGTTTAAACTTATTTAATTATCCAAAATGTTTACATACATATGTAACATTACATATTATTTTTTAAGTTATTTTGTGTTGAATTAAAATGTTTTGATTTTCTTTTAACCATCATTCCAAATGAAATGTATTAGTATTATTAATTTTATATTATTTTCCATTATTATTAAAACAATAAAAAATTCTTTTATGCCTAATATAAAAAAAATTGTTTAGTTTATTTTCAGTAGCACAATGCTAATGAAAAAAGGTCATTAGAATAATGAAACCCCTCCTTAAACTAATGATTTTATTTCATTAGAATGAAGAAAATTTTTCACCAAATTAGTGAAGATTATCATTGGTTCAACGAATGTATTCATTAAAATAGTGAAAATATATCATAAAAATAATGTAACACATTCATTGGCCTAATGAACAAATAGCGTTTGAATAATGAAAAAGATTCATTAAAGAAATGAAAGTTTTACTTAATGTTAATGTACCAAATTCATAAAACTAATGAAATTGAGTCGTTAGCCTAATGAATTTTTTCATTGTTTTAATGAAAAGTATTCATAAATGTAATGATTTATTCTTCATTAACTTAATGAAGTTTTCATTAATCTAACGAATGTATTCATTAAATAATTTTTAATGAAAGAAGATTCATTAGTCCAATGAAGGCCATCATTGGCCGAAAAATAATGAAAATTTTCATTAGATTAATGTCAAAATTCATTATATTAATGAAGGAATTCTTTTCAGTGTATTGAGCAATCTGATGGTGGCAGCGGTATTCCTTCTTTTAAGCCGAGTGTGGCCGCCAAAATTAAATATATTGCGCGCAAGAGGGTTCGGATGAAGTTCCAGTTTACTGACGTACCTTGTCGCGTACTTAGAAAATTCCTCTTTTACCAGCGGAACACTCTGATCTTTATGAAGTCGTGAAATTTTTACTTATAATTTTATAATTTTTTAATTTTGTATGCATCCTGAAACAGATTTTATAACTCATAACCCATTAAATGAAATTGTGTTTTGTGATAGTCAAAATTTTTTCTAGCAAGAAAATAAATTTTTCTTGTTGTTTACGTGAAAGAAGATATCTCTAAATGTACAATTAGTTAAAGATAATATTTATAACTATAAAAGCTTTTACCCCACCGCGTTGCACAGATTCTGTCCTATGAACCATATATACATACCTTTTCGGAAAGGGGACAAAAAATAACAATACACATGTATCGGCGATTTTCATGTACACGTCAGAATTTTTTCGTGTAAAATATAAAGCTCCTAGTGTCCGTCTACCTGCTTGTGTGAAAGTCTTGTGCGTGACCCAATCAAGCTGAATTTTTGCAGGCATACTCGTGAAAATGTCTGTATCACGTCAAATTAAAAAAATAAATTGATTTTTTGTAACAGTGTTTCAAAAGCGTAATGGTTTTGTGGAAACTGGGCTTTTTGTACTGGACTTGCAAATCGGTTTGAATTATTCCTCCATATCACTATAATTTTTCACACAATACTCCGTCACAAAAGTATAATTTGAAACCGTGTGGCCCTAGGGCGATAGGGATTCGTGGTGATCGAACTGGAAGACAACTTTCAGTCTCAATTAACAAGAAGGTAGCCTTGTTAGCTCCTAAGAATTGGGAAACTCTACAGGATTCAATCAGTGCTGAAATTATTCTTTCTTATACCCATTTTTTATTGTTTATAATATTTTTGAGGTCGGGATAAACATGACATTTTAAACTATTTGAGTCTTGAATGGGCTAAAATGTCCCGGACCTAACACATAGATGGCACTAGTTTTATTGCAGGCACCTGTTTTTCAGTTAATACTAACCTTCAAAAGACAGCTGTTAAATCTTCATGATATTCTATTCATTAGTTTGTTGAGTTATTGTGTTAAGAGTGGCGCTACTGTTGTTATTTTTAAAACAATGAATCAAAAACAATTTCGTGTTTTAATTTTACACTGCTTCTTGATGAGAAAAATACTGTTCAAGCGAAGGAATGGCTTGAAAAGTATTATTTTATTATTATTTTTAAAATAATCTTTATTTAATTTGGTTTGTTTTTCTATTTACATATTTACATTTTCGAGATTTTATCTATAGATACAACAACGAATTATACTTATAATCACAGATATTGAGAGTTTTTGTTTTTTTTAAACATTTTTAAAGGGAAAATAGGAAAACCTTTATATGACAAAAGAAAATCTGCAAATATGGAGACTCCGCTCCATCAGAAACAACAATAAAACGTTGGTTAGCTGACTTCAAACGTGGTCGTAGAGACACCGATGGTGCAGAAAGCAGTGAACGTCCAAATGAGGCGATACCAGATCCCTGTTCGAACACCTGAAAAAAATGGTCTCCGTTAAGAAATTTCGCGCAAATGACGTCTATTTTGAGGCAAAAGATAAATCGTTCTACAAAACTGGTATTGAAATATTAGAGCGACGCTGGAATGATTCCGTTGCTCTTGATGAAGATTAGGTTTTTTTTTTAATCTGGGACCAGTACTCAGGAGATGACCCCTACATATGCAGCGCATTGTACTGGAACTAGGAAAATAGGCCGTGATGAGGAAGAAAGAGGGAGTAGTGTTCGCGGAGGTTTAACTTAAACAATAACAACACGAAAGACTAAAACAAACTCTATTGCAGCATTTAAAATATTGGAATTAAATTAGTTAAAACTGATCAGTGCCCAGTGTATATACCCTCGACACTGCTCAGATTAGCGAAATTTAGTCCAACACCTTCCACACTACAAGGTAATGAAATACATTGAAAATAATATTAATATTATACATATAAAGAAAACACGGACAAAGGTGAAAAAGAGACGAAATAAAAAAAGCACGTGTACACACACTGCTACCTATTCCGGTGCACTTTGATTTCATTATTTCAAATTAGTAATGAACATACACATATAGAAAATACGGACAGCAGTAACAAAAGACGTGTGCACATGGTGAGAGATAAAACACTACTCGATGAATGATGAATAAAGCTAGTTTTGAACCAAAAAAACTGTGTTTTATTTATAAGGCCTGGGATTTTTCAACCCATGTGTTAGTACAGAGTTAATACCATTATTTTTCGACGAACACATCCTTCCTCGATCGTTAGAAGAGCAGGTCTCAATATGTGTCACAGCACAGTTACAATCATGTTTGTAGAAATATTTTTTCCACGCATTTACAGCGAAGACACTTTCAGACATGCATATATTTCCGCTGCTTGAGCACGTCTGGCGATAACAAGTAAAGTCTGTCTGAAATTACCAGCCCAAGACACCATCGTCCCTCCCATAATACTCTAATCGCTCTTAAGATCTCTTTTAGGCCGATCTAAAGCTTCAACGACTCTTCTTTTTGTATCGGTTTGGCATCGTACATTCATGCGAAAACAATAACATTGTTGCAGCATTCGCCCAATTACTATTCTTGATAATATTATCAACCAGTTACAACCGGTTACAAATGAAAAAAGAAATTAAACCATTGTATACATAAATGACCGCATAATTTGAACGAACCAAATATTTTTCCGATTTCCAAAAATTTTTAGAGAAAGTAATCTGTTGTCTCACTCTCTCCAATAGAAAGAAAACATTTAAGTTATTTCGTCCGATGTAGAACTTTTTTTTTTGGCCAGGCCATAAATCCTTTCAAAAGGAAAATATAATGTGTGGATTTTTTCGCACGAACATTTTCTTCAAAAATATGTAATGGGCCCAAAGTAAAGCAGTACCTTTTAAATATAAAAGAGCTTTCCGCTCATACATGCCGAATTATTCGAAAATGTATTTTTTGAACAGACATTTTGTCTGTGCGATGTCAAAATTTATCTTTTTAATTATTTGCTAAAAGATTAAAAGATTAAAAAGTATTAAAAATCAAAAGAATAAAAAGTATTAAAAATCGTTACATATTGCTCAGGATTTTTTTCCGCACGGACATTTTGTCTGTCCGTAATCCCAAAATAGCACCGAAGACCCACTCCCTGGAAACTGCCACAAAGTCCATACTTGAGTATCAAGAACCACTTCTAAAGATTTAAAGTGTCCTATTGCTACCGAGTAGCAAATTGCGGCATACAGCAATTTCTACAGAAATCATAAAGTGAGAAATTTCACCTGCTACCTTGTGCCCATATGTAACAATGTCCTGTCAGAACTGTCACAATGAACGCAATCTTTGTGGGGGAAGACCACTCAAGACTGTAGTCCTCCTGCAATTATACACAAGCCATGATAGCTTCGCTAGTCGGCTGGTAACATCACCAGACTCTTTGTTCTGTGCAGTCCCTAGAAGTTGACGCTGCATTTGGTTCTTACACCTCTTAAGTGGGGCTCCTACCATCGAACCAATGTCCCTTCATTGTAGACGAACCCCGCCTTTCGCCACATCATCCGCCACAATAAAGTTGGTAAACGGTAATCAACATACCCCAGGAGGTCCATTATACTTTCTATTACCTTTAGAGAAACACCAATTATTATTATTCAATAGGTGGATTTCTCCAAAGCTAAACATGTTCCTCATACGTTAATATGGGCTTTATTACCACGTTAAATAGCCAAAAATAATTCCAAGCATTTATATCCCAGGTCTTCAAGTGGCCTTACAGCATAGACATAAAGCAAGAGGCCAACAAAAATTGGAGTCAAGATAGATTCCCAGGTATTTGGAACTATCCGCAAACTAAGCTTAACACCCCTCAAGGTTTGCAAATTGAAAGAGGAAGTTTCGTATTTTGGGCTAAAAAACACAAGATGTGTCTTTTGTGGATTCACACTGAGGATACTGTGGGTGCTCCTCCCATCTATGATCTTCAGTGCATTTTTCAAACACTGTGAAAGAGTGTCCGGGTATTTATGCGACACTGCCACAGCAATATCATCGGCATATGCCACAGTTTTGAATAATATGGGGTCTAACTCTCCTCTGCGAAGTATTCCTGTTTCCCCGGCCCATATTAGATGTTATGACCCTTTCTGTTAGTAAGTTCCATATGAAACTTATAATCGGCTCATGAATATTCAGCTTTCCAAGGCCTTAATAATGACTTTTACCGCCTCGTTATTAAAGGATCCCTCAATGTTAAGAAAGGCCACCAATACATACTCCCCATTCTCTAAAGTATTTTCTATATATCCCATGAGCGAGTAGAATGCAGCCTCAACAGATTTTTCCTTGGTTTAGGCAAGTTGAGATGCAGATAAACAGCACGGATTTATTGACGTCCTAAGATGTAGATCAACCATCCGCTACAACGTGTTTGGGAAAAAGGATGTCATGCTCATCAGCCTGTAATCCTTCGGTGTAGTTTGTGAAGTCCTTCCTCCCTTAGGAAAGAAGACCACTCCATTATTTCGGTATATACGACCATTTAAGACAAGCTATAAAAATCCGAATCCATCATGACGTGGTCATTTCCGCATTGTTTTGCAAATCTGGTATAATATCATTCGGACCCGGTGATTTATATTGGCAAAAGTTTTTTAATGTCCAAAAGATACGGTTCCTGTCAAAACCAGACTTCCCCTTGTCTATTGTAGAAGAAGAAAGAATATTGAAACTTGGTTGATTTATTTTTTGGACGGATGTTATATTTATTGCATGTCCAAAAATTTTATTTTTTGGCCCTTGACATACCCTTATGAAAAGAAGTAAAAATTTTTGCACCCCGTCTGTCTTTTTTGGGGTTGAAATTTCAGATTAAAACACTCCTATGCTGATGATAGGACTCCAAAATATCTGAAGACCGAATTTCATCTAAAATGGTCTAGCGGTTTAGGCGTGAAATATGTTCATACTCCGTACTCAAAAGAATATTTCATCAGTCCGTTGACACACCATTTTGCACAAAGAAGGAGTATTGGAAAGCGATTACTCATTCGGATGGACAATTCTTCAGTCCGTAGTAAATTTTTTTTTATTTTTAGGACGTTGGAACACGCTTTTGGAGAAAGAAAGAGTATTGGATTCATAAATGTCAAAGTTTGTCAATAATTTATTTTTCACACGAACGGTTTGTCTGCTGGCTGTTCAAAAAACTTTTTTATTAGCGATCACAAAAAAAAAAAAAAAAAAAAAACACTCAGAGCAAAACGTACAAGGAGCGCAGAGAAACTAATTGAATTTCTTCTTGCTTTGCTATACCGTTATAATTGTACAAGAGAGGAAATATGTTAGTGATTAGAGTAAGATCAGACAGGACGATTTTAACTGCCTTTGGCAATTCTTGAGCTTTCTCTAACCTTTATTTCTTACAATTTACATTGTATATGCACAAGAGTACATGAGAGAAAAGTAAAGAATTGCTGAGTAGTGCCGAGTACCGTCAAGCTTCTATAAAGTCAAGTTGCTGTGTCTGTCCTGGCACTTAATTAAGTTCTGGCTTTCGTTTGAATATGAAAAAACTAATTATTATCTGAACTTGTTTTGTAGCTCAAAAAAATTAAAAAGCACAAAATTTTGTGATTTTAATATATTCTCCACTATAATGACCAAATCAGTTTTCATCATCGAGCTGTGTTTTTTAATATTTATGGACAGTTTGTGTTTGCGCTCAAAATAATACAAATTAATATATGAAATCGTTCTCGTTCTTTTTTAATTTGTTTGTGTTTCATTTGCGATAAAATGCGAAACAAAAGCTTATGAAATGTGACATATTCAAGTGCTTAAGTTTTTAAGCTTTCGCCACAGGTATGTTCAGAAGAAGATATTTTTTTTTATCATAATTTAATAATTCGGAATCATTCTCTTTAACAGTTAAATGATGTAACAAAAAATACTTAATTTTTGCTCAGAGCAACTGAATTCACGATGATTTACATAAATTAGGCCACTTCGGTTATTAAATTCTCTTGAACATCTCATAATAATTTCCATCATATTAACAGAACATACATTATGCGTAACGTTTTAAAAGGCCATTTTACAGTTTTAATGTAAAAATTCCTATTAAAAAACCATAAAATCTGCAAATAAATGAAAGATTAACACTCAACTGCATGAAATGAACATGAATGAAGAATATTTCAAGCGTTAAATGCGGATGTTGTCGATGACGACAACGGCGACTACAACATAAACGCATGTCCATGCTGCTGCTGACGATGATAATGTTGTTGTTACTGTTGACGAGGAATAATGGTAATGATGTTTTATAGAACAATGACGTTTGGTCTCTCCCAACAAACATAAAGTTAAATGATTCACTCTTCATTGCAAAAAAAAAAGATTGTGAATTTTGCTCATGCGATGATATTCATACACAAGAAATTAAACTAAAAACTCAAGAATTTTATATTCGGAACGAAATACAACTTAAATATACAGAATGTCCACTGGGAAGGTATACTACAAGCAGGAATTCCATTGTAATCCTGGCTGTATGCGATGTGGCATCGCATAGAGTTGTGGCGTTAGAAAGTTTTCAATCATATCACGATATTGCCCCCATTCACAATTACCGTTACGTTGTTTTCATTTTCAAAGAAGGAAAGTCCAATGATTCCTCCTGATCCAGATTTTAAAATTATTTTAGTAGTACCGCAACACTTGGTTCTATCTCCTACTCTAACATATTTCTTATATTACTAAACGACCTTCTATGTCAAACTTCTAACCCTATCCACTCTTTTGCAGACGATAGTAGCATTTGCCATACTCATTCAGCTATAGGTGCAGCCTATCATCGTCAGAGTCTAGCTTTGGTAGTGAACGGATGTATTTGTTTTTAATCGGAGTGCTATAAAAAAAATAATAAAAATAAAAAAAAGAAACGGTATAAGTACAAAACCGCAATAAGTGAGAGTGAATTTACACAAAAGAAAAACTTTGTGACAATTATTTTCATATATGTACTTTTAAAGTAATAAAATATAAATAAAAAACAAAAATTGCATCAGTGTACCTAGTAGATGCAATGCTGTGAGGGAGCTTAGCTCCACTAGAAAAAACCTCTGGATCTCTGAGGAAGAATCACTGAAAAAATCATTGGATAATCTTCTGTCTCTAAGAGATAAAAAACGCACGCTTTCGTGTTCGCCAAACATTGTTGTTACAACAGAAGACAAACCATCTTCCAGTTTAGCTATTATTGATAAACCAAAAACGCAATTAGGAATGGATAGGTATATTACCGTGGTTAAACGTCAGCGAAGCCCTAAATCCGCACAAATATCTTCAAAATCTAAAATTTCTAAAGACGATAAACCCACTGCGATAACGGATGGTAATAGGTTTGCTATCCTTCAGACAGATGAGCCAACAACATCAAAAAAAAAACATATAAGCCTCCACCAATATATTTGAGAGAGCCGACTTCTAGTGAACTGGTGAAACCACATATTACGGCAATCGGTAAAAATACTTTCAACGTCACATCAGTGAAGCAAGGCAGAGTCAGTGAAACTAAAATACAAGTAAATCATGAAAACGATTATCGAAAATTGTCTCATGTTTCAGAAAAAGAGAAAAGATCATTTTACACATACCAGCTGAAAAGTGCTAAAGGTCTTCAGGTCGTTATTAAAGGAATTGACCCTTGCGTAGATATTGATAATGTCAAAACGGGATTGGAAGATAAAGATTTTAAAACAAAAACCGTAGTAAACATCAGGAACCGTGAAAAGATCCCTCAACCCATGTTTAGGGTTGAACTAGAACCCAGGGATGTTGTCCTGAAAAAAGGTGAAATTCATCCAATTTATAACCTTAAATTTCTTTTGCATCGTAAGGTTACCGTTGAGGAGCCACATAAGCGTTCAGGACCCGTTCAGTGCCTAAACTGCCAAGAATTTGGCCACACTAAGGCTTACTGTAAGTTGCCCCCTGTTTGTGTTGTATGTGGCGAACTTCACGGCACAACTCAGTGCAACAAGCCAAAGGCCGACGCAAGTGTTAAGAAATGCAGTAACTGTGGAGGTAACCACACTGCAAATTATAGAGGTTGCCCTGTCTATACTCACTTTAAGCGGTCAATGACAAATAAGTCATCGGTTTCTCCAGCAACCCAGCAGCCAAATATCATTGGTAAAAAAATTTTCCCCGGGTAGGCGATTCAACCACCCATACAAACACGCAAACCTCCAAACAATTTTCATATGCTAATGTCCTTAAAGCCGACCAAACCTTGAACCAGGAGCCCAAACCTCAAACGTGCGATCCAAATTTTAGTAATTTAAAGGCAACTCTGCAGACTCTTGTTCAGTCCATAAACACTTTTACCGTTTCTATGACAAACATGATGCAGGAAATGCTAAAAATGCAATCCACTATTTTACAGGCAATTAAAAAAAAATGAATTATTTAAAAATATGTTTCTGGAACGCAAACGGCATTCGCCAACACAAAAATGAACTTGAGCACTTCCTTATGGAAAAGCAGATCGATATAATGATGATTGCTGAAACTCATTTGACAACCAACAGTTATTTCAAAATTAATGGCTACACATTATATGACACAAAAGATCCCCGTGGAAGATCTTGTGGTGGTTCGGCAATTTTGATAAAGACCAGAATTAGGCACTATCTAATGAACGGGACACGTGAGGAATATTTCCAAGCTACAAACATATGCCTTGATTATTTTCATGAACAAATTGTTATATCCTCGATTTACTCACCACCACGATTTTCAATAACAGAAAGCCAATATTCAAATTTTTTCAAAGCACTTGGTACTAGATTTTTAGCGGCTGGCGACTATGACGCTAAACACACTTTTTGGGGATTAATTACCTCGAAAGGCCGTGTGCTTTTTGACACCATTTCCAAAATGGGTTTAGATGTGGTTTCAAGCGGACACCCCACTTATTGGCCGTCAGACAAAAGAAAGATCCCTGATGTTATAGATTTTGGAGCTGCGAAAAATTTTGCTTTAGAGTGGATGCAAGTGGAGCCTTCATTAGATTTGTCATCAGATCACTCACCCACTATAATCTCTGTTTCGTTCCTCCAAGAGATTGGCTCCCCGTTGACCGTCAATAGAGTTAATTGGCTAAAATACAAAAAATTTTTGAGTACAGATTGTACTGAAAATATCGCTTTGAGAACGACTGAGGATATTGATGCGTCAATTAACGATTTTTCTGAAAACCTCAAACTGGCCGTACAGCATGTCATATAAGATCCAGAAATGAGAACAATAGAACTTATTCGGCTGAAATTGAGCAATTCCTGTCAGAAAAAAGAAGAGTTAGAAGAGAGTGGCAAACTCGCAGGTCTCCCCAGCTTAAAACTAGGCTACGGGAATGCGTAACTCGACTAAGAAGTCTGCTTGAAATCCAGAGAATGTCTTTCCTTAAAAAATATTTGGAAAGCCTGGAAGGAAAGCCTGGATGGTACTCCGCAATCTGACTATTCTCTGTGGAAAGCGACAAAAGGTCTGAAAAGACCCGTAATAGGTAAGCCACCTTTGCAAACTTCAACTGGCGACTGTGCACGAAGCAATTCTGAAAAGGGGATGGTGTGTGTTAATCATTTGAGAAATGTTTTTACGACAAATGATTCAGCGGATGCTGCAGCAGTAACCCCTTCTTTTCAACCGAGAGTGGCCGCCAAAATTAAGTATGTTGCGTGCAAGAGGATTTGGGTGAAGCTCCAGTTTACTGATATATCTTGTGGCATACTTAGAGAACTCGTCAGTTACCAGCGGAACAGATCCTTGTGAATTCGTGAGTTTCTTACGTACCATGGAGCTGCAGTAATCGTACGAAGAATTTGGTTTTGTCGTCTTTGAATTTTTTCAATGTTAAATGTTGAGGCGGTTCCCCATAATTGAATTCCATAGCACCATATGGGCTTTAGAGTGGCATTGTATAACAGAAGTTTGCAATCCAGCTTCCATGTCGAATTTCTGCCCATAAACCAATTTAATTGCGCTGCTTTTAATTTCTACTGAGTGCCTTTCGCATCAATGTGAGGTTTCCACGTTAGCCTACGGTCGAGGTGAATACTAAGGTATTTGATTCAATATGCTGCGTAATAGGTAAATTGTTAATAGTTTGAATGTAACGTGTGTACATTATTGTTCATTAAATTTTATTTTTCAAAGTTTTGACAATTTCTCAAATATTGAAATATACGCCTGCAATTTTTGTGAAGCTAATTGATAGTTTTCATGAACGCTGTAGAATGCTGTCATCTACAAAAGTTGAAGTGTGGATTCAGGACTAGTCTGCGTGTTTGTTCTATGGTGCTATGTTTAAACCGAATGCCAAATTGATAATTAGAGATACATTCCACACCTTTCATTATTGGAATCAACTTCGCTATTAAACATTTTGGGGCAGTTTTGAAATTGTTGGCAGTAGACGTATTGATATGTATGATTATACTTTAGTGGGATCCTTCCCTGGCTTGGGTATCATAGTAATCATAGACACTTTCCACGCTGCAGGATAATATTCCAGACGTAAATCAGCAATAATTAAACTGGAAGATATTTTGTGTTCTATTGTAACAACAATATTTGGCGAACATGAAAGCCGTAGTTTCCTGTCTCTTAAGGCCCTGATTCACTATCCTACACAATCGTATGATTCATTCACAGTAAACTGTTTCAAAAGTCTGCCCGACTTAAAAACATCGCTTCAAAATGACGTTGTAGGTCACACTATCAGACAAGTATAATTGCAATAATTTAAATACACAATAAAACAATTAAAAACTTTTATTAACATAATAATTTTACATTACTTAAATTTCTTTCTCGAAGCACCAACAATATTCTCATATTTTATTAACATACGAGTAATAATTTTACATTACTTAAATTTTTTTCTCGAAGCACCAACAATATTCTCATATTTTTCACAATATCAATACCAAACAATCGCACAGAACCCATAATGTTTTGAAAAGTTTCATAAAATTTTTCAAATCGTACGATCTGTCAAAAACTCTGTCGCGCGGTTGCATTTTTAGTACTTTTTCAGCACACATGCTTTATTTAGTAGTTCGCACGATCTTGTATGGCAGTGCAGCAAGGTGTTTAGAGGCAGAAGATTTTTCAACGATTTTTTTCACAGCTTCTTTCTCAGAAATCCAAAGGTTTTTAGGGGGGTTAAGCTCTTTCGCAGAACTACATCTGATAGATACACTTATGCAATTAATTGTTTCTTTTTTTTACTTACAATTTAGCACGGTATGAAAAAAATTTCACAAAGTTTTTCCTTTAAATAAAATCACTCTGTTTACTTATTCGGGTTTTATTTAATTACTTTCCGATCAAAAACAAACACATTCGTACGTTCGCTATCGAAGCTAGGCTCCGGCAGCGTATAATGATTTGGAATACTGAGTAGTACCATTATATAGTTTTATGCCGTAGATATATTGGAGAATCACATTATACGCTGCAACTAATCTAGTTTTTCCTGTTGAATCAAAAGGAAAAATTTCGCACCTACTCGTATATAACAAGTTGGGCATTATAAACGTTTTAATAGGTGTAATGTGATGTAGCGGATATAGCATTCGAAGCATATCAACAATCGTTCGAAAAACGTGGTCGTAGAGATGCAGGACGCAGTGGACGCCAAAATGAGGCGGTAACTCCAGAAAACATCCAAAGGTGAAGTTGCCTGAGTTAGTTGAATTCGTAAAAATATCAAAAGAACGTGTTGGCTTAATATTGCAGGAGCATTTGACTATGAGAAAGCTCTATTCAAAGTGGGTGCCGCGTTTGCGGACTGGATTCGACAGTAACTGGTGAGCCTCGTCCAAAGCGCTCGAAAGCTTCGGCGTTTTTGAGACGTGCATGGTGTAATATTCATCGGCTATCTTGAGAAAGGAAATACCATTAACAGTGAATATCATGTCATGCGTTTGCAGGCCCATATTGCAAAGGACGACCGCATATTTCAAAGAAAACAATTTTGTTTCATCAAAACAACGTGTTACAAGAGGAACACAGAGATCCTTATGAAAAAACTCACGAATTCATAAGGATCTCTGTGTTCCTCTTGTAAAAGACGAATTTTCAAAGTACGCAACAAGGCATATCAATAAATTGGAACTTCATCCAAATCGTCTTGCACGCAATATACTTAATTTCGAAGGACACTCTCGGTTGAGAAGGAGGGACACCCTTGCCACCATCAGAACGTTAAATAGGTGATTTCACCGATATTGATCGTGCAAAATAAAACATTTTTGTCTAGCATTGGCTGGACTTAATTAATTTTATGTATTTAGTTTAAAGATTTGAATACTTATTGTTAGTTCACTTTGTGAAGATTCAATAAACAAATGAATGAGAAAAAAAAAAAAAAAAAAAAAATAAAATCAAAACAACGCACCGTGTCACAAGTCAATCAAAACAATGCCAAAACTACATAAATTGAACTTCGTTTTGCTCTCACATCCATCGTATTCGCCAGATTTGGCTCCCAGCGACTACTGGCTGTTTGCAGACCTGAAAAAATGTTCGCCGGTAAGAAATTTCGCTCGAATGAAGAGGTTATCGGTGAAACTGGGTCCTATTTTGAGGTAAACAATAAATCGTTCTACAAAAGGGGTATTGAAATGTTAGAGAGGCGCTGGAATGATTGGATATCACGTTGATGAATAAGTTTAATTTTAACCAAAAAAACTTCGTTTTTTTTTTAGACACGGGATTTTTCAGCCCTTGTGTATATCATCTGCGTAAATGTGAATATCACTGTATGAGAGACAATTTGGTAAACATTTTTGTACAAAGTGAGTTGTAGTGGTCCAAGAAAAAAGCACCGCGGTAAACCTTTAGAAACAAACAACAGAGTAGATACAGTTTCACCAGTAGAACCGGACTGGTATCGATCAGCAAGATGGGTTTTTATTAGCGATGTTACATTTAAACAAAAATAAAGCAGAAAACTAAAACCGCCAGGAAATGCTGAGAATTTGGAAACGTTTAATCGATAATAACTACATAATGTAGCCACAAATCCACTAATATTTCGATGGCGTTATGTTTACAAAACCTAAGCTTATTGCATGACATCTAGGATCTATTTGTTGCGACTACCACTTACCGCTACAGCCATCTAAGGCAAAACGGCGGAAGCAAAGTTCTACACATAATACAATTTGTGTAATTTGTTTCACATCGTAAAGGGTTTATCAACTTGATTTTATTCGTCATCTTCCTGTTGAAGTTCAATTCTACACGCTTGCTGGTTTTAAAATCAAAAATGAATTTTTACATGAATGAATTTTAATCACATTTACTCGCCTGCTTTGCACATTGACTGGATGATGCGCTTGCTTAACTAAAAGGTTCACATGTCATTTTAAAATCCCTTTTTTCCTGCTTTACTCGATGATAACAAAATTTTCTAAAGGCAGAGAAAAACTTTGTATTTATGGAAAAGTAAAATTTTGCACTTACATTTTTATATTTTTACTTTACACTAACAAAATATGCTAGAATGGGTCGGTTTGGAAGGATAGTATGATGACGATATTGTGCCATCGATTTTTCGATAGCTTTTGTCAAGATTTTGATTTTATATATGTGTTATACACTAACCTTTCCAGTTTTGACGGCATATAACGTACAAGTGTATGAGTGTGTTGTATGTCTGTTGCTATTTCTGATGTAACATATTTAGTTAATTTATTGACTTTTTATCTTGAGATTAATATTTTTAATATACTTGTAGTTGAATATTTTTCCACCTGTTGGTTTATAATAAAATATGAATGTATGATAATCACAATCAAAATGAAGCTTCCTTTTCCGATATTTAACCTGAATGATGATGATGCAAAAAGAAAATCGTCGATACGAAAATTTACTAAAAGCCAAGTGAACCTAAGAACAAATCATGAACAATTTATGATATATTCCAAATAAAGCATTTATTTTTCTTTATACGAGGGCTGATAAAAAAACCGTTATTTTAAATTTTTTCAAAAAGTCTTTATATATTCATCAATAACTATCTTGTCACCTTCAAAGTAGTCCCCCTCATATATAATATACTTTTCCAATATCCGAAACACTCCTGAAACGCGCTTTTTGGTATCGCCACCAGCCCCTGTTTCGATTTTTTTCTTTTATCTCCTCAATTGTAGCAAAACGCTTTCCTTTCATCGGTGTCTTCAGTTTTGCGAAGAGGAAAAAGTCAGCGGTGGCCAAATTAGGTGAATACGGTGGTTGAGGCATGATAACGCTTTTGTTTTTGGCCAAAAACTCCCGCACCATCAGTGTGAGCTGATGCGTTATCATGGTGCAAAATCCACCATTGTTTTTTTTTCCACAATTTTGTGCGTTTCTGACGAATTGTTTCGCGCAAACGGCGCATACCTTCAAGGTAGTTTTCCTTATTGATCGTACGACCTTGTGCCAAGAATTCATGATGTACCACGTCCTTGCAGTCAAAGAGAACAGTAACCAAAAACTTCACATTTGAGAACTTGACGTGTTTTTTTCGGTCTTGGCTCTTCTGGACGCTTCCATTGGGATGATCGGGCTTTGGTTTCAATGCCATAGCCATACACCCATGATTCGTTGCCAGTTATGTCATTTTTGACGAAATCTGGATAGTCGTTGACGATGTTCAACGGCTCCGGAGCGATGTCCATGCGACGTTGTTTTTGCTCAAAGTTTAGTAAAAAATCGAAGAACACACCAAAACACGACTAACCTTTTTATCTGTCAAGAACAAACTGACAATCCGAAATGGCTGATATTGCCAACATATATAACAGACATGTGTGCCAACATAGCAACAAAAAGAAATGTGAATATCGAACATACGTAACTCACGAAATTTGAAAATAATGGTTCTCTTTTGATCAGACCATGTATATTGAACCTTCAAAATGAACTAGCAACAAATGTTCAAATCTTAATACTAAAGATAAAAAATTAACTGAAAAAGGTGATCTTTTCACTTAAGTCCGGCCAATACTAGACGAACAGTTTTATTTTGCGGTAAATTTATCTTTAAAATCACCTATTTGATGTTCTGATGGTGGGTGGGAAGGATATGCTTTCTTCTCAACCGAGTATGGCCGCCAAAATTAAGTATGTTGCGTGCAAGAGGATTTGGATGAAGTTCTTGCTCCCTGATATATCTTTTCGCGTACTTCGAATATTCGTCTTTTACCAGCGGACCACACAGATGCTTATGAATTCGTGAGTTTTTTACGTACAGTGGAGCTCCAGTAATTGTTCGAAGAATTTCGTTTTGTCGCTTTGGATTTTTTAAGTGTTTGACGCTGAGGCTGTGCCCCATAACTGAAGTCCGTAGCACCATATATACTTTAGTATTCCGTTGTATAACAAAAGTTTGCAATCTAATTTCAATGTAGAATTTCTGCCCATAAGCCAATTTAATTGTGCTGGTTTTAATTTCAACTGAGTAACTTTTGCCTCAATGTGAGAATTCCACGCTAGCGTATGATCGAGGTAAATACGAAGGTAATTGACTTCATTGTGCGGAATAGGTGAGTTGTCAATATGGATAGGCAATATCGATAGGCGAACATGTTTACACAGTGTGAATATAGCATAAGTAAATTTTTGTTCATAAATTTTGATTGTCCGAAGTTTTAGTCATTTCTCCAATATTGATACATATTCCTGAATGAACGCTGCAGAAGTTGACGTCTGAATACTAACACTTATTGGCAGGTCAGAAGCGTTAATCAAATATAAAGTATGCTACCTTGGGGCACTTCTGCCTCGATTGGCCGATTTGGGTTAATAGAAACGCCATCTCTGATAACAAATCTCCGGCCGCATATGTAGCTTTCCAGAAGCTTGTGGGTGTATGCAGGCAAGTTTATCTTTATTTTGTGCATCAAACCATCATGCCACAATTTATCAAAAACTTTGGAAATGTCAATGAATAGAGCTAAACAATACAATATTTTTTTCAAGCATTTCCATACAAAATTGCAAAAAAAAAAATTACTTTTTTCGGAATTTTGTGTATATCTCAGCTATATGTAAACCGATATTACTGAGTTTCAATAGCAAACCCATGAATCGATGGGGTAAAAAAATGGTGAAAGAAAAAAGTTTCTAAGTCTAATGGTTTTTTCACAAACGGTATTTCAACAGACGGACAGACAGTCATCGCTTAATCGACTTTTCCATTAATTCTGATTCACACAGAAAAAAAATTTTTTCGTGTTCAATAACGAAATTCGTTGAATCAATTAATATATTGTTTGAATGCGGACCTGTAAAGAAATTCGTGGATTCAAACAAAAGTTTAGTAAAATCAATTATTGATCGAAAACAATAATTTTTTGAAACAACAACAAAATACGATATCCCATGTTATTTTTTTGGTATTTTTTCAGACAAAAATTTTGTTGATTTTATTTTTACTATAATTTTTTCTGTGCAGAATATAAGTATATACTTTATAGGGTCGTAAATGAAAATTGTAGAAATTACAAACGGAATCACAAACTATATATAACTTTTACATATTTGTGGTGGTCTACCAGCATATGGTGGTAATTCAGCTGTATCATTCGCTGTATTATTTGTGGTAAAAGAATTTCTCGGATGGTTAACATACACCATCCTCTTTTCTGAATCGGCTCTTGCCCAGTCTCCAGTTGAAGTTTGTAAAGTTGGTTTATCACTTTATCAGGTCTTTTGTCGCTTTCCACAGGAAATAGTGAGCTTAAGGAATATGTGAATTTAAGAAATATGTTTTAAGGGAAGCAATTTTCTAGACTTAAAGCAGATTTCTTAATTGAGTTATGTATTCCGGTGGCCTAAATTTAATCTGGGGACACATGCTGAGTTGCCACTCTCTTTTAGCTCTTCTTTTTTCTCACAGAAGTTGTTCAATTTCAGCCGAGTCACTAAACGAGGAGCCTGGGGGAGCTAAACAGAGATTATTGTGGGTGAGTGATCTGATGAAAAGTCTAATTAAAGCTCTACTTGCATCTATTCTGAAGGAAAATTTTTTACAACTCCAAAATCTATAACATCTGGGATCTTTCCTCGGTTTGAAGGCTAATAAGTGGAGTGCTTGATATCACAACTGGTTCAACTTTCAACATATTTGGTGTAGAAAGTGACCTCTTGACGGAAATAGGCTACATAAATTGCTTATGATGGGTCAAGGAATGGTAAACTCCCGTTACGCAGAAAAAATTTATTAATGTGTTAGAGCCAAATATTAAAATAAATTTCAGGAATTAAAAAAGAAAAATAAAACCCAATCAAATGTTCGACGTTCATTTTGCTCATCTAACCGCGTGTCCGTTCAAATATGAAAGTAAATCTGCACGTTTGATACGCTTTTTCGGCTGAACCCATGAACCCATTTTGATGGATTTGAAAAAGATATAGTTTTGTGTACAAATGAATACAGCAACCTTACATTGTTGCTGTTAAGGGTAATTTTTTCGCAAAAGTATCCAACTCATGTTTATGAAATTCAAAATATTGATAACACTGCATTCAGAAAGGCGCGCAGTCTTTATATTTCTTCAGAACTAGGTTAAAGAGGGCTTGGGGACAGTGTTTCCTTCTGCTGAGCTTTCCGACTGATTTTAGTAAAATGTAAAACATACATAGATGTACTTAAGAATATTTAACACTGAGTGGGGTATTAGGCCACCATTTGATGGATATTCTGTTTCATATATAAATCTCATAGATTCTGCTATCATAATATAACAAAATAATTCATTTACAATTGTTTTCAAATTAATGGTTTAGGTACAACGACATCACATACATATGTAAGTAAACGAAAATATATTTTCATTCTGTGCACATAAATAAATATAAGTATACATATGTATAAGGAAGACATTTTTTTCTAATAATAATTTCCTTTATATGATTACTTTTTGTATGAAAACACAATTTTTGTTTGTGCTGATGCATCCGTTTAATAATATAAATGTAATACAGTTTCCAAGTTCACTTCAGTTCGCACATCCGTTTGCATCATTGCATGTGTGTATGTGACTAACTGACCGTATATTTTCGCACATCCACATGCATATTTAAGTCTCTTATTTATTTACAAATGCGTCTGTGTGATTGTTCTGTCTAAATTGCCCTCATTTTATTTGGATTTTGATGTTGAAATTCTTTTCCATCGTCATTGCGATCATCATAATCACCAGAACTAAGTCCCGCACAAACAAATAAGTGATTGAAATACTCGTAGAAGTGAAAATCATAACGAATTCCCAGCATTTTTGGCAAACCACTCACGTATACAATATCCTATGCGATTTCCCTTCTAAAAGAAACAAGAGTATTTAAACAAATAGACACGTTCATCTAAAAATATTGTTCACTATGCTTGTGCATATGTGTGCATACGCATGTGTATATTTTGTTAGTATAAATGTGTTAAAGCGCTGCACAAGCAAAAATATATTTCTTAAAAATAGACCTTTAACTGTACAACACAAAAGAAACTGTAATATTATCATAATTTTTTATTTATAGTATTAGAGAATAATTACAAATTATTAACTAATATAATATTTTTGGCCATGGCTACTAGGCCTTAGGCTCAACAATTGTGTAAATATACTTCTTTTCAACAAGTATTTATTTATTCTTTAATAACTATTTCGTCTCCTTCAAAGTAATCCCCCTCATATATAATATTATTATGCCAGCGTTCTTTCCAATTCTCGAAACACTCCTAAAACGCGATTTTTGGTATCGCCGAAAGCTCCTGTTTCGATTGTTTTTTTATCTCCTCAATCGTAGCAAAACGCGTTCCTTTTATCGGTGTCTGCAGTTTTGGGGAGAGGAAAAAATCAGCGGTGGCCAAGTTCGGTGAAAACTGTGGTTGAGACATGCTAACGGTTTTGTTTTTGGCCAAAAACTCACGCACAAGCTTCAATGTGTGAGCAGGTGAGTTATCATGCATAACTTCAATGTGGTATTCCTTATTGCCTGTACGACCTTGTGGCAAGAATTTATGATGCACCACGCCATTGCAGTCGAAGAAACCAGTGAGCAAAACCTTCACATTTGACTGAACTTGATGTGCTTTTTCCGGTCTTGGGTCTTCTGAACGCTTCAATTGGGATGATTGGCCTTTGGTTTCAATGTCATAGCCATACATCCATGATTCGTCACCGTCGTTGACGATGTTCATTGGGTGAGATTGGTTACAATGGCATTTGAAATTAAAGATATAAAGTAAGGAAAGTTGCATTTGTCCTTAAATTTTGGGCATTTTGTTAAAACGTACATAATAGTACTTGTGGGATTTATGTTACAATCTCAGATATTTGGGGTAGATAATTTTAGCGTATGCCAATGGGTTAACTTGCAGTGTCCTAAGCGGGCTCTTTAATTTTACTATATAACGTTTTTCTTAATTTACAGTACCTTAGGAAATCGTTTATAATTACAAATTGGACTTTTTTTATCTTGGGCCAGTACTCAGGGGATACCCCCTACATATGCAGTGCATTGTACCAGAAATAGGAAAATAGGTTGTGCGGAGGGGGAAAGTGGGAATAGTGTTTTTGAACATTTGCCTTGACCTTTCCAACGTTATAACAGACATGCTCTCTGTACTACAAATGGATGAGCCCTGGACGGTGTACGAGTGTTAAGTAGAAATGTGCGAGTTTCGAGAAGTAGATCCCTAATCTCGTCAGAGCAAAATCCATTGTAGTAAAGATAGAACAGAGCAACGCAACCTACACTGCGTCGATGCTCCAGTGAGTCAATAGTGTTGGATACCCTACAGTCACCGATAAGTTTCTCCGCTCTCTCCTGTATAGGGTAGAGAAAACCCAAAATGGACTTTTAAACGCCAGCCCAAACATGAGAGTTGCATTGCATTCGCGGCCGGATATAGGTGGTATAAATAGTATCGAGATCGGATGGAGTGAAATACATCTTAAGCCATTTCAAAAAATCAAGGCAATTGAATGCTTCTTTAGAGACATGGAAAATGTGAACGTCGCGCTGTATTTTCATTCCAAGAACATCAAGAGCATCCGATTGCTCAATATTTGTACCATCCATGAGTACAGATTGAATAGCATCTGCGTTCGTGTGTTAATTAACAACACTTACGAGCGTTGAAGGCGACCCTGTTTTAACGACCCCATTCGAAGATCAATAAAATATCACTATTCAGAGAGTCATTCATACTTTGCCTCTTGGCATCTCGGATAGGCTGGGCCTTTAACTGAATGAGTATGAATAGCAAATGCTACTGTCGTCTGCGAAAGACTGGATAGGGTTGGAAGTTTGGTATAGAAGGTCGTTGGAAGGTCGCTGCACAGAAGCAGCTTTAGAAAAAATTGTAAGTATTTGTTATATTGAAATTATGTGAATTTGAAGGAGGTTTATTAGTTCCCTCCTTAGCAGCTCTCGCAACAAACTCATTGCCTTTGATTCCCCCGTGTCCTGACGTCCACAGAATCACTACGTTTGGATATCTGTTAATTAGAAAGTCTAAAACTTGTTGTTGCTATTTTGCTATTTTGAGTTGCTAGTAACGCGCCAAATCATATAATGTTGATGAATAATTGCAATAAATATTTTTCACAAAACGTGAATTCACACGTTTTGGAAACTTTTTATACAATTAAGTCATTATCGATAAGGTTTTGCAGGTTGTTGCACTGTCTGGCTCAAGTCAAATTGCCGAGAACGCCATTGGAATTGAATGTGTGGTGGTTAGGCTAATCCACCAGAAGCCACATTTTCATCACTGCGTTGATATATAGGCCAGACCACATCAGTAACGCTTTCCGTCTCAAATTTCTTCATAATATTGCAACTTCTTTGCGTAGTAAGCCGATTGCGACGACAATTATCACCCTGTAATGGTCGAAAAGTAGTATCACAAAGTTACTACCACATTTGTACTAAGTTTTAACATTTGACAGCTTTGTCAGTCCAGCTGTTTTCATAATGGGAACAATCCGTTATTGTAGTCCTTATCTTATCTTTAATATGTATGTTCTAATTTTAATCTAAACTGCAGTCTATTTTCTCTTCTCTTACTCGTATTTTGTTATATTACTCTAAAGATTTCAGTGTTCAACTTTCATGCATCTCTTTAGTGCGTTTACTTCTTGCATGAAAGTGAAGCTACTTTTCAAAATTTTTGTTGCTTTAAATGTTAATCAAAACAGTAAAGTTTTGCATCACGTTTGTAAAAATATAACTGTCTGTTAAGGATTTGTTGAAAACTACAAAAATACAATTACCGTTTAAAGTCCAATTTTTAAGACATTTAATAATTGTATTTAAGTTGGAAGTTATGTGCAGTTTACAGAACTCAAATGAGCGACTCATCTCAAAATTTGCATGAATCGATGTCTTGTTTCAATTAATAAAAGCTTAGAATTTGATTTATTCCCATACGCTTTTAATGATTTTATAAAAATAGGTACGAAATATAACAAAGATTATAGTCGAATACAGTTAACCTCAATATTTAGTAAGCGAAACTTGTTTTTTTTTCAATGTTCCAACAATAAGGTCAAAAAACTCCTTTATTTTTAAAAACAACGAAAATTTCTGATTTGAAAAAAAATCAGTAAGGGTTGATTTATACGGTGATTTAAAGCCACGCCTTTTTTCATAATAATCTTTTAAACCTCCTACCAAAATCATGTTACATCTTTACGATGATTTTTTAGCCATGTCGTTATTCTAATTGTTGTCGTTAAAAATAATCGTTTGTTTCTTTTTACCCTTTTGATAGTATCGATGTGGTTACCTTGCCAGTCGAATGAAAATAAAACAATTTAAAAACTAACAAACGAGCCAAAAAGACATTAGAGAAAAAAAAAAACTTAAAAACAGAAAACATGGCTTAATTAAAAAAATTTTTAGTAAAAAAGAAAAGCGATACCTTTTAGACATGGCTTTAAATCATCGTGAAAATTTGCACTAAGAGTGTAGTATATTCGGCTCGGTCGAATCTAAATACCCTTCACGGTAGTCACATAAATATGTAGTATATATCACAAATTTCTACTACGAGTAAATATGCTCGGACATATGAGAATATGGACCGATATCGGGAAAATATTGTTTTTGCCTTGTAATCGTCATGGAAAAGAGGTAATCTTTCATGGCAAATCCGTTTATATTGTATCTCGTGTATATACGAACCGATATTGGAAAATTTCAATTCCTGTATTTTAAAAACCTTCTTTTATAACCAGAATTGTTAAAACAATTTTTTTTATGGAAAAATCGACTATATCTCGTATGTATATGGACCGATTTTAAAAATTTTCATTTTCTGTATTTTAGTAACCTCCTTTTATAGCCAGAGCTGCTCTTGAGCAAAAAAAAAAAGTTTTTTTTTTCATGGAAAAATCGGATTAGACTATAGCTCGGGTATATATGGACCGATATCGGACATTTTCATTTTCTGTATTTAAGTAACCTTTTTTTTTATAAACAGAACTACTTTTAAGCAAAAAAAAAAAATTTTTTGTTCATGGAAATCTCGGTTTCGACTATATTTCGGGTATATATTGACCGATATCGGATATTTTCATTTTCTGTATTTTGTAACCTCCATATACTACTATACGATATATATGTACCGATATCGAACATATTGATTTCCTTTATTTAAATAACCTTCCTAATTTTAAGCAAAAAAAGGGGTTTAAGTTCACTTACGCGATATTTCCGCGGAAAAATCGATGTAGGCTACATCTCGGATATAGATAAGTATATGGACCGATATCGGGGATTTTTTTTGCCCTTTAATCACCATGCCATATAATTGTGTCAAGTTTGAAGCAAAACAAACAATTTTTTTTTCAAAAATATTAATACAAAATTGCAAAAAATATGGGATTTTTCGGAATTTTGTATATATCTCAGCTATATATAAACCGATTGTACTGAATTTCAATAACAAACCCACTAAAAAGTTTCTAATAATGGTTTTCTCAGCAACGGCATTTCAAAGGCCGACAAACGGACAGGCAAACGGACAGACGGACATTGCTTAATCCACTTTTCTATCAATGGTTTATAGAGTTGCAAATTAAAATTTGTAGAAATTACAATCGTAACTATATTTTTGTGAAGGATATAAAAAAAATCTAAGCAAAAATCGATACTCTACGTTTTTTAAGCATTTCTTTATTAATTTAATCTTGAAAATTAACTAACAATAAGTATTCAAATCTTATGTGCAATCAATTAACGCCTTAATTGATTTGACTTAATTGCCAATTAACAGTTAATTGTTCTAATATTTGGTAAAATTAAATATACAACCCTGTGGCAACCGTGTTTAGTTAGCACGATAATACCCAATGAACACACTTTCTTCAAATTTGAAAACTCAAATGTAAAGAAATGCAAACAAAAGATGGCGAGTCAAGAAGAAAAAAATTATTCACAAACAAAATGTAAACAACTTTTCTGTCGGCTGCTGTCAAATGTTAATTGTGATAGCAATATTCAGTAAGTATGAACACTTCAAAAAATTTTTAAATAACTGATAATTGCATTAATTATAAAGTGTGTGTATGAACAGCATATTGCTATTAAAGCATATTGCTATTAAACAATTGACTAAAAAATGTCAATGTTAGACGAAAAGTTTTATTTTGCGGGAACCTTTTTGACGCTTTGATGGTGGCAAGGCTATCCCTCCTTCTCAACCGAGTACGTATATTGCATGCAATAGGATTTGGGTGAAGTTCCTTCCTTAGCTTACTGACATACCTTGTTCCGTACTTCGAAAATTCGTCTTTTACACAGATCCTTGTATATTCGTGAGTTTCTTATTACGTACCATGGACCTGCAGTAATCGTTCGAAGAATATTTTTTTGTTGTCTTTGAATTTTTTCAATGTTTGACGCTGAGGTGGTACCACATAATTGAATTCCATAGTACCATATAGGCTTTAGGATTACGTTGTGTAACAAAAGTTTGCAATCCAACTTCAATGTACACTCAAAAAAAAGTTTACTAAATTTAAGTAAATTTAACTTAACTTGAAGAAATTCGGGAATGATTTGGCTCCAAGAAAAATGTGACTGAAATCACGTATGCTATTTTCATAAAATTTAGTAAACAAAAAATTGTTCAAAAACTAAAAATAAATAATTATTTACTGGAAAATAGTTAAAAGTAAACTATTTTATTATCAATAATTTCTACATATAAGTAAACTCGCTTCTACCATTAATTATTGTTTTTCTCAAACCAAGTAAATTTTCCGTATTATTAAGTACACAGTTTTTGGATGATTTTCTATCATTAAGTTAATTTCTCCAAAATAAAATTGAGATATTGAACTCGGTTATAAAAAGTGTTTACTTGTATCAAGTTAATTACTATTTAATTTTAGTAAACAGTGTTACTCAAGCTAATGAAATCTTTACTGAAGTTAAGTATACTACGTACGTACATATTTCACATAAAAAAGGCTTTACGTTTGAGTAATTTAATTCAAAATTAAGTAAAATATAGTTGGAATGAAGCAAACTGTTCCTATATTTAAGTAAACTTTTCTTAATAAAAAGTTCAAGATTTTCCTATAATTAAGTTTATTCGTCATGATTTCTAAGCTCATAAAATAATCTTTGAAGAAAAAAACACTAAATTTGAAGAAAAATTGTTAGTTACAGTTGAAAGTTTGTATTATTTATTGTAAATTTCTAGGTCATACTTACTTACTGTATTTGCAATAAGTATCAAAACTTGAAATAAAAAGCTATTTTCATATCTAGATATGTGTGCATTGTTTATTGCATTTTTATTTTTAATTTCATTACGAAAATATAAGTAATTAAATGCAAATTATAAAATTAATACACAAAGTAACGATTAACGGCCTCTCTTCCATTTTTTTCAATAAATTATGTTGTCATTTGATATATTCTTCATTTAAGGGCTCAAAATTATATTAAGATAGTTTTTGCTCGTCATTTAATTTCAGCTAAATGGAATAAACAGCCTCGTCACAGAGCTTAATTCCGTTCGGAAACGGAATTTAATTTTTTTTACTTCTTCAAAAAACGAAAAACGAAAAAGCTTTTCGGATTGAAATCATTTCTAATTGCAAGAATGAAACTAGTATTATCTTATAGAATTGATTTCATTCCGAAAAAGGTTTAAATTTTCGTTTTTTGAAGAATTAAAAAACCGATTCAATTCCATTTCCGAATGGAAGTGAATTCTGTAACATGGCCGAAAATTACATATTTGACATCAATGCATATGCATGTATGTAAGTTATGAACTATGTTGACTAAGCTAAGAAAAAATACGACTATTATAACAAAAATGTACAATGTTTAGCAGATTATTTGAATTATCTATGGGTGTTCTATGTTTTAGTTACTTTTTGTTTTACTACATACTATATGAACGTATGTACATCATACTTTGACCATTTTTGACAGAATTTGTAATACTCGTATATGTATGCCTATATGTATGTATATTTTACATGTATGTCTATATGTATATACATTTTACGTCCACTTTTTTATTTTTAATTTAAATGAAAATAAAAAATATTTGTTGGTTTTCATAGAAATGAAATTCACTGCCTACTAAACTAATATAAAAAAATAAATATTTTGATTTCAAGTACACATTTCTTAAATTTTAGGATTATTTTCATTACTTTAAAGTAGTTTTGTTCATAAAACAAAGAACTCGACATACTTATTTTAAGTTAATACCCAAAGTTGAACTAGATTTTAGGAAGCTTTTTACTAAATTTTATATTTTTCATACAAAATTAGAATTACTTAATTTAAAGCTAAAATAACTTAACTATTATGAAGTTTTTACTATATGCAAGTAAATTTATAGTAGTTTAAAAAAATTATGTACTTTTTGTAAGTAAGGATATACAAGTAAAATTGTGTAGTATTTTCAAGTTGGGGTTAAGTTTAGACGAACTTCGTGTTTACTTCCGAGAAGTAATATTTCTTTGTGTTAAGTTAATTTAAACTAAATTCAAGAAAATTTCATGAACTAAAACTAAGTTCACGTCTACCTAAAATTTAGTTCATACTTTTTTTTGAGTGTAGAATTTCTGCCCATAAGCCAATTTAGTTGCGCTGCTGTTAATTTCAACTAAGTGACTTTCGCATCAATCTGAGACTTCCACGTAAGCCTACGGTTGAGGTGAATACCAAGGTACTTGACTTCATTGTGCTGCGGAATAGGCGCGTTGTTGATTTGGATAGATGCACATGTTTGTTTACACAGTGTGAATGTGACATGAGTACATTTCTGTTCCAAACTTTCAGCTATTTTTCCAATATCGAAATATATTCCTGTAAATTTCGTGAAACTAATCGGTGGTTTTCATGAACGCTTAAAAACGCTGTGTCGTCTGCAAAAGTTGAAATGTCGATTCCGGATGTCGTTGGCATGTCAGAGGCGTAAATCAATATAAAATAGGTCCCAGAATGATAACTTATGGAATTCCTACTTCTATTGGCTTGGAGCTTGAAAAATCGACTTCTCTGATAACAAATTTCCGACCACGTAAATAGCTTCCCAGAAGCTTGTTAGTGTTTGCAAACAAGTTTAACCTTATTTTGTGGATTAAACTATTGTGCCACACTTTATCAAATGCTTGGGAAATGTCAATTTATAGAGCTGAGCAATATTTTTTGTCATCAAAAATCTGTCTTATGACGTTGAGGAGTCTGTGTGTTTGGTCTATGGTGCTGTATTTAGACCAAAAGCTAAATATATGATTGGAGATACATCCCACATTATTCAATATTGAAGTCAACTTTGCCATGAATAATTTTTCGAATAGCTTTGAAATTGATGGCAGTAGACTTGGTGGTGTATATGAATTTACTTTAGTCAGATCCTTCCCTGGCTTGGGTATAATTGTAATCATAGACACTTTCCACTCTGCATGATAGTAATTGAGACTTTAAATAAAAAGAATTATTCTTCTAGCTACACGAGGTAATTGATCAAGCATTATACAAGTAATTTTATCTGGGGTTTGTGTTGTTAATAGTGTTTTCGACATCTTGATAACTAAATCTCAGACATAAGAAGGTGGTCAAACAGCATATGGTGGCAGCTCATTTGCAATTGAAGAATCCGCAATAGCGTTGTTAGAGGCAAAAACGTAACAGTATATTTTTTATGTTTTTTATTCATACGAGTGTTGTTAATTAAAATAAGAATATATTAATAAGATGATAAGTCTGCTGCTTCCAAAAAAATTTCGACATTTTTTTTAAATTTCCTCTAAGATAAGACTGCTAACCGTCTTCACGAAATCCATTCTGATGTTATTTGCTTAATACGATTCATCTTCCTGGAGTTTGTATTCTTCTGTATCTACGTTTTCGGGGGCTTCTTTCAAATATTTAACTTCATATCTGGTTATCATTTACTAACTGCTGACGACTGCGCCATGTGATGTTATTAGTTCAGTATCACTTGTTTTATTCTTCTTTATTTCTTTTTTACATGCCTTAAAACTAAATGTGTGTGTATGTATTTTCAGTTATAATGTAGCTATGTAGGTATATTTAATAACAGTTCATATATTCATAAAAAGTTTAATTTATTTTTTGATATTAATTTTTGTAAATTTTTCTATAGAATTTTTGAAATAAAACACATTTCAATTTCATTTCAATTTTTATGATTACTAGTACTAGTAATTAGGAATTATTACCATTTCTTTTTATTGTACTAATATTGGTATGGCTCAGTTATATATACGAGTAGAACAAAGTATCGGCCAAATGACCACCGAGACTTCAGTGGCATAACACTATCCGATGGTCCGAATTTTCGATGACGCTGTGGTATAATTGTGCGGCATTATTTCATCCTTTAGCTCATAAATTGTTACTAGCTTGTAGACGTATACCTTTCCTTTCATGTAGAATCACATGATCTTGGCGGCCACTCGAAATCACCACTGCTTGTGTTAACACGACCGTTGAATTTGTCGCGCAAAAGAGCCATTATTTCGTTAGCTGTATGACAATTGGCGTCGTCCTGTTGAAATCACATATCGTCGACTTCCATATCTTCCACTTCAAGCCATAAAAAGTTGGTTATCAGCTCACGGTAGCGAACACGATTTACAACAACTGCCTGGCCGGCCTCATTTTGGAAAAAATACGGCTCGATGATGCCGCCAGCCCATAAACCGCACTAATCATTCGCTTCTTGTGGTTGCATTGGTTTTTCGACAATCACTCTTGGATTATCATTTGTTCAAATGTGGCAATTCTGCTTATTGACGAATCCAATCAGGTGAAAATGCGCCTCATCAGAGAAGACGATTTTCTTCGAAAATTGGTCATCCAATGTTGCCATTGCCTGAATAACTATAAAGCGTTGCTCAATTGCGTGTCTTTCCGTGTTTCAAATTGAGTTAGTCTGATATTGTGAAATGTCAAATGAAATGCAGAAAAAAACTTAAAGTTTAGATGTGGCTCAAATTCAATATCGGCCTTTAAAATTTAACTAACCGATGTACATATTGTTCTGGTTCTGTTTAATTTCATAAATATTACATACTGTTCCCCCAAAATCGCTCTCAGTTGCCCAATTTTAAAGTACGGGAACGTTTTTGATGTAAATTGGGGTTCCGTGGGATCCCAAAGTAGATTAAAGAAACTCACCTTTAAAGCAAAAATAGAAACCCCTAATACAAAAATACAAAAACTAATACACACATGTACGAGTATCTATCCGGTCATTCATGAAAATTAAATTTGGAATGAATCATATAGTTCAAATATTTCATTATACCCATAATATAAAAACAAAAACTTCCTTAAACATGTAAACTATTGCATTTAAAGAATCCCCTTATGTAGCCGACAAAGAACGACATCAGCACTCTTATAAATATTTTTATTAATTTTTCTTACGAGATTTCTTGTTATTGACATTTATTTAATTGACATTTATTGACATTATTTAAGCTTTTCAATTGGAATTTGATGTAAAAAAGTGAATTAATGTTACATGTCTACGTCTAATTTTTGTTTCAAATCGTGCCGTTGAATTCATGTTACACTTCCGCACTTCTGTGATATTTCAGCACTGCCAGATAGACTTTCTTACAAAAGTATTTTATAACTTTTTTATGTTTGCAAAACAATTATTTTTAACATGCAAGTGAGATTAAGGAAAATACTACGACATCTAAAAGAAGCTATGATCTAAATGAAATTTAAAACTAAATAAATAAGATAAATTAAGCTAATATGGCGACGCTGCTGATTAGCCAGTGCAACTTTGTTAATGGTAAAGTAATTGCCGTTTTACACATTATGATATTCAATTACCATTCAAAAGGTAATGAGTGTTAAGAAGACAAAGGTTCTAGTAATACATTTCAAACACGCTTTTTGTTCTGTAGTGTACCACAACAACAATCACTCAAAACAATAACAAATGTGAGTATGTTGGCCACACACTGTATGAAAATATTGTAACATTAGTATGTGCAGTCAGCATGTGCGGCTGAACCAAGTTTAGGGCATTTCAATGCAATTGATTATGAGTAAATATAATAATGAAATGGAGGGCATTGATTGGTGGTCGGTTGTCGAATACCAACTTTATGGCATCGGAAGGAAATGTAAAATAGATAAGGTAGAGTAAGTTAGAAAGGCCAAGAACGCTTTTCATAAGTAGTACATAAGACTAGAAATTTGTTGAATAAATTAGACTTTTGATTGTAAACATAATTCGGCCTTTGTTTCCTTTCTCAAATTTCACTCTTTTGGAATTCTTTTGAACGCCTAAGTTTTAGCTGTGCTCAACAGCTGTGTTAAATATAATTGAGCATTATTTTTTTTTAAATACAGCTCCGGCACCACAATCCTGTGCCGCCAGTGTTTAAACTAAGTTTGAACAATACATAATATAATACAGGGTGTGTGGTTGCAAATTTATATTTTCAAATACGATTATTTCATAAAGGAATAAACGGTGCGGGCGGAGGGTGACGTCAATTGGATTATCGATTCTGCGGATTTGTTAAGAGTAATGATTCTTACGTAATAGCTCGTCGATAATTTTGTTCAAAGTTCGGTATTCGGCAAATAAATGATGAATTGAGTATAAATTTAGTTCGTTCGTGAGTGCAGAGATTGCACATAACTACTTCGGCTACGAATGTCCCACGGCCAGGCTCCAGTCGATCATCAAGGTCTCCTGAAAGCATTGAACTGGTTGAAAATAGATCACCTAAAAATAAGCTTCTTTCAATACGGAAAAGAGCAGCTTCGCTGGGACTTGCAAGAGCGGTAATTCATGATATTTTAAAAAAGGATCTGAAGTTCCATTCTTTTAAAGTTCAAATCGTTAAAGAACTGAAAGTAAGTAACTTTGATTTATACAAAAGTTTTTCTAAAACGTTGTTGGAGCGTTTTCGCACTGCACATCCCATTTTTTTGGGCGACGAGGCTCATTTTTACTTAAATGGCCACATCAACAAGAACTCCAAAAACCCGCAACCTTCGACTAAAACATCAAAAAACGTTGAATTGTCCCAGTGTAACTTTCGAGGGCAGGTAGGTAAATTTTCGAGGGCAGGCGACGCATATCAACTGTAAAAATTATCGACGCAAGATTACGGAATTCTTTTTGCCAGACCTTCGAGCTCTTCACACATGTAGAACAGAATGGGATGACTACTCACACAGCCAGATTAATTTGTTTTTGGAAAATTTCCCCCAAAAGCTTATCAGTCGCTTCGGAGACATCTTGTGGCCACCGGGACCACCCGATCTAAATCCCATGGTTTTTTTTATGAAACCACCTCAAGAAAGGCTTTATAATGACAATCCCCAATCCCTTGCGGCTTTAAAGGAAAATATTCATCGGGAAATCAGCTGTGTTGAACCAAGCTTACTGCAGCATGTGGCGCAGAGCACAAGGCTTCGTTTTGAATAGTGTGTTCTACTCGACGAAAGACATCTGGATAAAACAGTTTTTAAAAAATAAAATCCGTAATTCCATTTTATGCTTTTGTGTGCTAATTATTACGTTTTTATTTAAGTTTGAAAATATAAATTTGCTATCAGACACCCGGCACAACAATACAACTTAAAAATACAAGCCACTACAATGAGTCATCTGGCCGCTTTAAATATCTTTCGCAAATGCGGGTGGTAAATTTGTGGAGCTGGACTTTTGTGGTGGTTTTCGGAATGCATCAGCTACTTTGTAAAAATAAGAGTTGTCAGTCTTTTGCTACGTATTTTACCAGCATCTGAGTAGCACCGCCACACTAAAGGCCTTATACTCAAAACTATAGCTAATATATTCGTATATATATCTTAAGCCTAATTAATTACATTTCGTATAGTAATATTATTTCGTATAATAATGTCATTTCGTATAATAATATAAATAAAATTTGTGAATTAATAAACCCGAACTTCAACGTGTTCAGCCTTACTGGACTCATTGGTAAATCCCTCAAATAGAACCAAACCGAGCACCGAAGCAGAGACCATTTGGCCATATTTGATGATTTGTCGTCATTTTGACGATTTTAAAAATAGCATGTTGATAATTTGACGATTTTAGGCCTGTTTTTGCCGGTGTTTAGAGACCATTCCTAGAAAAAAGTTAAATGATAAAGACTTCTTAAAACGTGTTTAGAACGATATTGCGAACATAACTCTTAAATATGGTGTATAAACAGAACTTTCAAAACATATTTTATTAAACGAAATTTTATTTTAAAAATTGTATTATGTTCCAAAATATATATGAAATTAGCTTCATATTTGTACGAGTATAAACATATTTGTTATTATAGCTTTGGATGCTGCAGTTTTTTTCGCTAAAGGCAATCATGAATTGTTTTGTTATATTTTACCTTATTAAAATATATATCTTATTTAAAAATTATTCATTTTCCTTGCTGACAATTTTTCTTGACGATTTGAAATAATCATATTGACGATTTGTTTCCTCGAATTTGACGTTATTATACCAAATTTGTCTGGCACCTATGCGTACATGCAGTAAGTGTATTCACTCTTCATTTACGCTTAATTCTTCTCAAACAACTAAAGGGCCAAATAAACCACACATGTCAAAGTTTTAGGTTCGTACAAACATGTTTGTTCGTTTATGGGAGTGTTTGCACGTTTGTACAAATATTAGCACGAAAATGAAAAATTTTTGATTCGTGTGCAAACAATTTGAGTGTGTGTGTAAATTTTGTCATTTCAATGAAATTTTTGCAGAGTGAAGTGGTGGAAGAAGAAACACACAAAGTGAATTAAAACAAATGGTTTCTTGTAATAGTATTTAGAATTGCGTAAAAGTTTACCTTTATTGTGAAAATTAAAAAAAAATTAAGATAAAAAAAAACAGAATATCAGGAAATAGAGGGTAAAACGCAAAATTGACGCAAATCAATGATCGTCTTCTCTTTTCGAAAACAAAGAAAAAGTGATTTGCACGTGTGATTAAATTGCATTTGCATGTGTTGTATTTGTATGGTTTGAATGCAAGTGGAAAGCGTGTGTTTGGCAAGCAGTTTGTGTAGTTTATTTGGCACTTAAGTGTATTACTAAAGCGTTCCTCTTTTTTAATTTTTCATTATCTTTTCAAAAACAAAGTTTCAAGTCTACTAATGATTAAGTTAGCACGTATGAAAGTTCATCATATAAACAAAATAACAGCTATATTTTTGAATTGTAAAAATAAACAACACAAATAAAACTAAGAAAGAAATAAATGAAAGGAAAGAAGCTTAAAACCAAAAAAAAAAAAACATTTTTTATAAATATTTATTTGCCATTATCGCCACTTGTTGGCAAACGTCAAGTTGTAATTTTTGACGCGGAGAAAGAAGTGCTATAAATACAATACACATTTATGAAGTCGCAAGCGAGCAGTTCATGCATCAAAGAAAACAAAAGAATTGTGTTGCTTGAAACTTTTACTTCTTGTTTCAAATAGTTTTTGTTTCTTATCTCTTAATTGAATACGTATAAGCAAAGTTTAACATTTCACTTTTGCAATTGTTATCTTTGCAGCAATATCAGCCTTTGTAGTTGCTTTTAACGTGGCAAGAATATATTAAATTTAAGGATATCATTTCTCATTTTCGCGATTGTAAGAGACTTATTTTTCTGCAATGTATAAAGTTGTTGAAAGGGTTGTAAAGTTGTTCACCTGGTTCGTAACAAACGAAGTGATTTCAGTGGTTTAATTACCCGAAAATTAATAAAAACTTGAATACATTTTTTGGAGAGAAATAATAATACTTCTGCATAAATTTTGACTATCTAAAAGCAGATCATATCGTGTTTGGTTTCGAAAAATTGACAAAGGTAATTTTCCTTGAGAAAACTAGAACAATTGAATACAACAATTTGACAGATGTCCAATTCTGTAATAGCAGTCGCTCTCAAATTTATTTGTTGTGTATATAAATATATTTTATTATTTCTGTTTACATTTCATACATATAGAAATTCTTACCCTGAAGAAAATGACAATAGTAAAATCAAGGCGAATTCAGAACAGGTGAAAATGATTTTTTCAATCTGTTTCAGATGTCAATGGTATAATTAAAAGAAATTTGATTAAAAAAAATTTGAAAAAAATGTTTAAATTATGTATTGTATCTTGAGCACGAGCTATCATCCAGAATCTTCATCAATTTGGCTGGCCATTTTCACCTTTCCAAACTCTATGATCAGAGAAATGCAAGTTCAAAAGCAAATTGAAGCAGAATTGATCAAGAAAACCTGATGTGTGTAAACTGAGACATATACCTGGTATGAATTCGCCTTGAGTGAAATAGTACCGACCAGAGAATTGCAACCTGTGCTCTTGTTGCTGATCTATGTAAACTATTCTTTAAACCGAGTAATGGCAAGATTGGCTAACATGTATTGCTTGACAAAGTCCGTTTTTTACTCGGTTTGTTTTGGTTACTCAACAATTTTTTTCACATCCGGATATCTTTCTGTTACTTTTTTTTAACAACGGAAATAATATTTGGACATTTTGAGCAAGGTTTACCATGGCGTACACCACACCAAGAACCTCGGCTTTCTGGGGCATATAGAGGAAGGAGTCTGTCGTTTGTTGTAGCCGCATGATTTATGTTGTATTAGACTTCCTTGCTAAGGGTTGAGCAGCAACACGGCATACACCTCGACCGTAGGCTAAAGTGGAAGCCTCACATTGATGCGAAAGTCACTCAGTTGAAATTGAAAGCAGCACTTACGAATTATATTCATTTCATTCATCCACTCATTTGATATTTCGTGCACTTTGTGAAACAGTAATATTGTATTTGCGGGCTTTTCCATTTACGAATAAGAGAAAATATATATTTGAATTAGAAAGAGTATGTGAAAGAATCTATTTATTACGATCAATTATAAAACGCAATTCATTCTGTTTTTCTTCGTTTTATTTTGCTAACCTCTCTTAGAGTATTCAATATTTGAATGAATATTGTATTTTCAGAGTGTATACAAACAAATCAATGCATTCTTGCAGCCTATTAGTGTTTACCTTTAGGAAACCTGTAGTGCGATTCTGTAACTTTTATTACGATAATATTTTATCGCATTTGCTTTTCAGTAACCCTTTTTAACGATATTCACTACAGGCCGAAACTAGCTGTTACTTTTCTGTAAAAGTTTGAACTTTTACAGAATCGCTCTAATGTTGGGAAGAGAAAATATTAGAACAAAATTTATTAGCCATAAACAGAAAACTCATTTTTAATAATTGAACAAAGCAAAGATATATTTAAAATTGTTACATACCAGGCCAATTATTTGTAAGCCTTGTGTAGTAGTTGTCCTATAAGAGATCTTATAAAATATCTAGACGACTGTCTACGAATTTTAATCTGTTGAAACTGCCGTGAACAAAATATTTCTTTGCATGGTTTTCTACAATATGTCAAACCGCAGATCCATCATTACTCCTCGTATCAATTTGCTCACCTATTTTCATTTATGCATAGGGTACTTGTAGCATCCCACCATGTCTTTATAATCCCTTAATGCGGTCTGTAAAGTTTTCGTAATAATGTGGCAGCATGTTTATGAGCAATGCAAAAGTTAACACACTACAAACACCTCTCTGGCACCTGCAACTAAAATGTTTTACTATTTCTATTTTACATACACACTCGACTACTTTTAACAAACTATTTAAAGTTGCAGGAGCAACTCATATCAAATTCATTACACTTACACACTTTCGCTACTGAAGATTTCGCAAAAAGCTTTTTAAGCGCAAACGCAGCCATGCGTTAAGCACAAGGAATTGTTTATTATCTACTTTTTATCGTGTTCAACGAATAAGTTACATATACTTTCAGGGAAAAAAGTATTAAAAAAAAAGTGGAAAAGAATAACAAACTTTCAGTGCAGAAGAATTAAAAATTAAAGTTGTGTGAATGTTGACTGTACTGATAAACTTATCACTAAAAATTTATACTTTCATGTGAGTTTTTGTTGTGGAAGAAATAAATTTATGAACAAGTAATAAAATTTGTTGTGATTTCCTTTTGTACTTATCCAAGTTTGGCCTTTAATTACTTGAAGCTGATATATATATATATATATATATATATATATATATATATATATATATATATATATATATATATATATATATATATATATATATATATATATATATATATATATATATATATATATATATATATATATATATATATATATATATATATATATATATATATATATATATATATATATATATATATATATATATATATATATATATATATATATATATATATATATATATATATATATATATATATATATATATATATATATATATATATATATATATATATATATACATATATATATATATATATATCAAGCAATACAATTTAAATCGGACAGTTCGGAAAAAAATTTTTTTGATTTGCTTTATTTTTTATTGTATTGATGTCCCTATTGAATAGCACATTTCAGCAAACTTTCAGCTTTTTCGGCTTATGATTTCAGAGATATCGCGCTTTGAAAAAGCCGAGTTATGGGAAAACCGTGCCCGAATACATACTCATAACTCTTTCAATATCAGTCCAAACAGAATAGTTTTTTCTGCCTTGTTTTTCTTTTTTTGTCTACTATCTAATAAAAATATAAAAAAAAATTGTGCACATTGGGCTTGGATGCGATTTTCGGGATTTACTATTTTAAATCAATTTTTCTCACTGTTTGTACTCTTCGATTTTGTTAAATTTTTTTTGTATTTAACTTTAATTTTTTTCACATGTTTTAAGGCCCGTTTGGTAGTGGGATTCGAATAATTACTAATTTTCCTGATTTTTTAAATTTATCTATAAATAATTTTTTGCGTTCAGCCACTGTGAAAAAATTTTGTAGTATATATTTTAAATACTAATCAATATATTTAGTTAGGTTCACTTCATATACATATATACATACGAGTATTTATGTAAAAATAAAAATAATATATCAATAGTTTTCATTGACTGCTCCTTAAAAATCATAAATTATCTGAAAATTATTTCAATATGGTTTCTTAACTCCCATGAGATTCGAATAACTTTTCTTTTTCTGGTTTTTCAAAGTTTGGTAAGAAAATATTTTTGGCCTTAAGCCAATGTGCAACATATTTTAGTTTATCCAAAAAACAATTGTTATTAATTTTTTTACTTTTTTAGTAAATTTTTTTATTTCATTTTGTTTAAGTATATTTTTAATAAAAAAAGTAACCCCCATGATTGCTGCAATTGTTCAGAGGCTGGTCTCAAATTCTTGTTTGTCCGATGCTGTTTACGGAAAGCTGCATAAAGCTTTAAATCACTGAAATTATCACTATAAATATTACGTTTTAATTAATTTTTTACTTTTTTAAAGCATTTAACTTTGTAAATATATTTCATTTAAAATTAAAGTACAACACCAACTTTAATCATAAATTGTTCACCCTTCCCGGTTTTTTTTAATACGACCGTTCCGTTGTTAGACCAATTTAGATATTCTAACTAGCAATAAAGGCAACAAGAAACCATATTTATGACTATTTGTTATGATCGCAGCATCATAGTAGTATATTTTGTTAAGATCAAAGCAGAACAACCGTAATGAAATAATCTAAGTTAACTTATGATTTTTTTGACATAGTCAAGGGAAGTTTTTAATAAAACTTGCAAATAATAAATTTGCAAATAACAAAATATATGGACTTGTATATAAAATATGTCCTACACAGTCCTTTTCCCAACTTTCCAAAAATAATGTTCATGGACACTATTATATTTTATTTGGCTGCAGATATTTTTAGTACGAGGACAGGTCAATAAGTTCATGATTTGTTGAATAAAACAGAGATTTTTATATAAAAAAACAAAGCTTTTTTATATTTCACCATAGTCGCGTTTGTATTCCATACACAACAATATTCTGCTATGTTTCACAACGATCGCATATTATCCATGGGTTTAAGCAAATTTTAACACAAATTTTCAAATCGCACGACTTGCTAAACAAATCGTCACACGTTATACTTTTACTATACTAAAAATGTAACGTGTGATAGATTTATCTGCAAACCGACTACCAAAATTTTTCATTACACCTGTTTAAGTTTTGGATTTTTAAAGTTTCTGTAATCGACGTTCTCACTATTTGATACTAAAAGAGCTCCATGCATAAGAGCCATTAAGTGAACCATTGTTTCGTTAGCTGTATATCAAGTGGCACCGTCCTGTTGAAACCACATATCGTATACAATGTTGTGAAGTATTTTAGTATAATGTACAAGTGCGAGAGTCATTATTTCAACTGAAACTGAAACAACTGAAACTCCGCAAACGCGTTTTTAACAGTTGCGAAAAAGATTTACACCAGCACCTGCCTTGCGGCCTTATCTGATGATCGACCAGTTTCACGGAGTAAATTATTCACGATTCACCAGGGCCCCGTGTGGCTGACTAGGCTCACACAGGTAGCAACTGTTGCCATATGTTTGTGGCCATATAAGCAACTTCTTATTGAGGAGGTTGGTCCTTCTAATCCTTCCTGTATGCAATTTCCCAGCAATCAATGAATGACAAGGCTTAATGAGTTGGTAGACCGAAGCCCACTAGCGGCATCAGCCTTTAAACCAACTCACCCGTCAACCATCACCACTGATTCCTCTCAGTACTAGTATCTGTTGTAAAGACAACAGAGCCTCGGGAGCTTGTTAGTTCCTGAAAAAAGCTACACACCAAACAATTATCAAGGATACTAACACCCCCTTCCTGCGTTTTAGGTTTCAACCATAGCCAGAATGTTTCAGCCAAGGTACCATGATCAGCCCGGGTTGAACTGCAAGCAGAACCCCCCGGAGGCCATGCTGATCCCCGTTCTGCCAAATTAAATCTTGGTAAGGGTTTCGGAAGTCAACACAACATAAGTCATGCGGCTTCCTAGAGTTTTATTTGCCACAACATACGTGAGACCCCTTCCCTTCTATACCCGAAAAACAAAGTGCCCTGGTTGGGAATACGCCAAGCCAAAACCTGTTTCCTGAAGGGATGCATTTTTAACAGTAAAACCGCAACAATATATAGGTTTATCGCTCACATTCGCATATGTAGAATATAAGGGTGGATCGATTTAGCAATCGATATTATGCCATCGATTTTTCGATAACTTTTGGCATGACGAAAAAGTTCCACTAGGACATATGTAAAAAATCATTTTGTAGGTGCCCAAATTCCAGTTTTTACTTTTTCTCAATTTTTATTTTAAAGGTTTTTTAGTAGGTGAGAAAAAAATGGGCTGATCTTTGTTTTTATATTAGGTTTCCACGATGAAACTTATTTTTGAATAATTTTAGTTTGAAATATTACTGAATTATTTTTAATGGAATTGAATTATCTATTAACGAAGAAAATTGAAATTTGAGATGTATTTGATATGTCGTAGTGGAACCTTTTAACGAAAAATCGATACCACAATATTGACAAATGTTGGTCCTTTTAAATCAACCCACCTTAATATGTATAGCTTTTTCAGACTTTTCTTAAACCCATGAAAGATTTTGTGTTATTTCCATAACACACTAATAACGAAAGAAAAATAATAACGTGGCAAAATTGCCTCTTGTAGAAATACATATCAGTTGCTTTTAGTCAATGTATATTTATATATTAAAGTCGCCATAATAAATTTTTTTGTGACCTTCACGCATGCGTCCACTCTATTATATAGTTTCTTCATTAGTTACAACTCATTAATATAGGGTGTCCATCGGAAAGTATACTACTTGTGGTAGTTTCATTGTAATCCTTGCTGTATGCGATGTGGCGCCGTCTTTTGATACCTTATCTTATCATGCTCAAAGCATGTAATTGTTGCGCTAAAAAACTTTCAATCATATCACGATAGCACTCCCTATTCATAGTTACCCTTACGCCGTTTTCATTTTCAAGAGGCTAAATATGAATGATTCACTGAATAGTGATCTTCTATTAATCTCCGAATGGGATAGTAAAAACGCCTTTAATGCTCGTAAGACCCAGTGTTGCTTATTAACGCACAAACAAACGACCGCAAATGCTGCTTCATCTGTACTCATGGATGGTATAAATATTGAAGAATCGGATACTCTTGATGTTCTTGGAATGGGATGTTCGCTGGACTGATCATATTTTTCATGTCTCTAAAGAAGAATTCAAGTTCCTCGGTTTTTAGAAACGGTGTAAGATGTACTTCACTCCATCCGATCTCCTTACTGTTTACACCACCTACATCCGACCGAAAATGGAATACAACTTTCATGTTTGGGCCGGTGCCTCAAAGTCTATTTTGGGGTTACTCGACCGTGTGCAGGAGAGGGCGAAGAAGCTCATCGGTGAAAGTAGGGTATCCAACTCTATTGACTCACTGGAGCATCGACGCAGTGTGGAATGCGTTACTCTGTTCTATCGATACTACAATGGATTTTGCTCTGACGAGATTAGGGATCTTGTTCCCGAAACGCGCACATTTTTACGTAGCACGCGTTCATCGTCCAGAGCTCACCCATTTGTGGTCGATTGCCCGGGGAATCGTACTACGCATTACAGAGAGAATTCGTTTTTCAGCCGTACTCTTCGTATGTGGAATAAGTTGCCTGCAGACGTGTTTCCTGTCTGTTATAACGTTGGAAGGTCCAAGTCAAATGTTCACAAACACTACTCCCTCTTTCCCCCTCCTCACAAGCTATTTCCCTAGCTCTGGTACAATGCCCTACATATGTAGGGGTTATCCCCTGAGTACTGGTCCAATATAAAAAAAGGAAGTAAGATAATAGTCCTTTATGACCAAGTTGCCACTTTTCATGTATACATTGGCTGATGAATAATTTGAAGAGAACCGACAATTCTGTTTATTTACGTATCCATTCAAATGAAAATGTGCGTCGTCATTCATTATGATTTTTTCATAACAATCTATGATGCTTTTATCTTGGACCAGTACTGAGGGGATAACCCCTACATATGCAATGCATTGTACTGGAACTAGAAACTTAGTTTATAATGAGAAGGAAAGAGGGAGTAGTGTTCGTTAACAATAACAACACGAAAGATTAAAACGAGCTCTGATTGCAGCATTTCAAATGTTCGAATTAAATTAGTTAAAACTGATCAGTGCCCAGTGTATATACCTTCGACACTGCTTAAATTAGCAAAATTTAGTCCAACACCTTCCACACCACAAGTTAATGAAGTACATTCAAAATATATTATGAACGAACACATAAAGAAAACACGGAACACGGTGAAAAAGTAGAAAAAAAAAGAAATATTCCGGTGTAATTTTATATAGAATATATAGAAAATACGGACAACAGTGAAAAAAGAGACAAAAAAATAAAATAAAATGTACATATTTTGCTACCTATTCCGGTGCAATATATAGAAAATGCGGACAGCAGTAACGAAAGACGTCTGTACAGGATGGGAGACAAAACACTACTTTTTGATCAAATGTTTTAACGATTAAAAAACTTTGCTTTATCGAATATTTTACCATAATAAATTTGCGACGCGTCTAATTCACGGCTGCCAAATATGAACTATCAGACTAATATTTACCAAAATGGAGTCCCGGCGGACATCCTGTAGTTAAGTTTCAGATTTTTTTTTTTTTTGTTATTACATTACGAGTAACCAGTAACATTACGAGTAACCAGTAAAGTCACTGATAACGCAACAGCAGGTTTTTTTGATAGTAAATTTTAAAGTGAGCTTTACGAATTTGAAGCTACCATATTTTCTGCTAAAAATAGAAAATATTTAATGGTCACTTTGTTGTTCACGTTATTTATTGTTCAGTTTAACTATCAATAACTTTATAGTTAGGTTGTAACATTAGCCCTAAAAGATCTTTCTTTTAACCTTTTCCATGAATTAAAATAAACTATATTTAATTTACTTTTTCCCTTAAGAACAATTTATGGCTTTTTTGTTCTCATTTTATAATATTTCCTTGCATAACCAACTTTTATACTTATTTCATGTACATAACAAACATTTTTATGGCTTAGTAAACATATTTAAAATTTATTTATTGATTCGCTTCATAAAATTTTTGAGCACTTTTATGGTATCCAACTCCATTAAAAATCAATGAAAACATTTTAATGCATATTTTAGTAATTCAAACTGTTTTGTGGTTTTGAGCTGTTTTGAGGTGCTTGTTTTTAAGGTTCAGGCTTGAATAAATATGACTTGGATTTAAATGGTTAAATGCATGGATGATTTATTGTATCGCTTTTTGAATTACACTTGTGCTTGTCCGACACAAAAATTACCATTTAATATATGAAACAAAATGAATTTAATTGTAAGCAATCGATTAAATTTTTGTATTTTTTTACATGAAATAGACTTTAGAAGCTAACAAATATTCTTGACTAAAAGTATGGCAAATATAACTTTACTAGGCTTGTTCCATGGTTTGCTGCTTCCACTGTTATCTTAAACATAGTCTTATAACACAAACAAGAAGAGGAAACTACTGCCACTTGTCATCAATATCGTCATCAAATCACGACTGACAAAATAATGATGTTAACAACGTTCTATGATAATCCTTTGGCAAATCCTCAAAAAAATCCTCTAAGGTGAAAACAACCTTTACGCTTGTTTCTTGTGTGTGCAGCAGGAATTTCACTTTGAACCGACTTTGAAATAAACCTTTAAAAACCAGACAAGAGACTAAACACAGCAAAATGCTTGCGAACATGTGTACAAATCTCAAATTGTACAATATGTTTGTATGTTTAAGAAAAAGTATAGTCAATAGTTGTTTTCCCCTGCTTCATGACGAAACAGTTGCAATCAAACTTGAAGTACAATGTTGACAATAGTTTGAAAAATGCTAACAATAGCAATAAACAATCAACTGATATTCGTTCAAACATGTTTCTTTACTTACTTCCCAATGCTGAATGATTCATACTCGTGTGTGTGTGTGTGTGTGTAGACGACACACGTTAATAAATACCTTCACATAAAAATATATACTTATGTACGTGCAGTTGAGATGAGAAATTCACATACACACTCGTACATTTAAACATATAGACACGCATATGTACATGAACAGCCATTGCAATGTTGCTACTATGCTCGTATATCCTTTGACGCTGGGGATAATGCATCAAACAAAGAGCATGTCTTCATGCTCACACGTGTGTAAGAAGTAAACTGAGAAAAAAAAGCTCTCTACATATACACATTCACATATGTTTATACATACACACTCATACGTGCAAGCTAAAGTCCTTGAGCCGACCGACGATGCTACTAAGAATAATAATAATACTGCTGTTGGTGCTACTGATGATATTGCTGGAAATCTCCGTTGTACAATTACAAAATGGCATGCTACTTAGGACACTTTGTGCTGCAGACCATAATGCAAACAGCTTGTTGCTGCTGAAACTGCCACAAATACAACATTTGATGCTGCAATTATTAACGTTTGTGTATTTTTTCCCTCTTCTCGCACGTTGTAGCATTGTTACATCAAACTAATGGGATAAAAATCAATGTCTTTCATTGGCTGCATATAATATTAAATTGTAATAATTTGTTGCCCGATGTGTCACAGTGCTTATGAACGCAACTGCAGACATACTTATAATACACATACGTATGCATGTATATTGTTGTTTTTCGTTGTATTCGTTTGATTGATATTTCTTATTTATATTTCTCTATCAATTTTAATATTTTCCATTCTTAAAAAAATAAAAAATCCTTCTTAAGAAAAAAATTAAGAAAGGAAAAACTTGAACTAAAAACTTGTTGTACATATGTACAAACCAAACAATTTTTAATTTAAAAAATTATAAAAGTTCAACAAAAATTTAACAAATTAATATTTACATCTCTGGGTCCGGAGAATATTAAAATACAAAAAATATGTATGTTAATAAATAAAATAAATACCGCTAGTTCTGAGACAGCAAACGCTGTACAAACAATGTGGGCAATTAACAAAATGCATATGTGATTCAATATGAGATGAATATAGATAGAAAATAATTAAATGCTCGGTGGCTTAGTGGTTAAAGCAGTAGATCATGATACGTCATGTCCCGAGTTCAAATCCCAGTGGGTGCTGATGAGTAGTGTAGCGACTACGAAACAGCTAGTTGTCCCCCAGCTAAAGATTTGATTATTATTTTTCTTGTCTTCTTCAATCCAAATTATTGATCACAGCAAATTTGTATTGTAAAAAATCCTTCTTAAGAAAAAAATATTATTGTTCCTCTGAGAAAGTAGAAGGCACTCGGATATTACAGGTATTATATAAAGATTATTCAACTTAAATCCACGTTAAGCTTTGAAAGAACTTCGTTAATTGTCTATTACTGCTTATGTACACTTATGAAATTGATTTACATCAGCAGGTGCCTTTACGGCTTAATCTGATAATGGAACAACTCCGCGGGGTGAATTATTCACGATTCCCCAGCATGTCCCTTGCTAGGCTTACAAAGGCCGCATTTTTTGTTTAAACCACATCCAGAACTTTTAAGCCAAGGCTGAAACCAATGCTGACCCTTTGTACGGGGTTCGGAAGTCTAACACAATATAAGTCATGCGGCTTCCTAGAGTTTTGTTTGCTATAAAAAACAAGGATCTCCTTATATAAGCGTAATAAAAAACTTGATTTATTATGCAGTGTATTTTTATCAAAATTCCTTGTAAACAAATAAATTAATGTTAAAAACTTTTTGGTAGGGAATTTCTTTTCTGGAAATTTAGTTCTTTTGTTATATTCAAAAAGTTCTGAACCGCCTCATGATTAAGTCTTTACAAAATGGCAAGGGCGTTGGACGTTTTTTTGACAATCAAACTTTTATTACGTAACTCTAATTATTTTTTACGGTGTTTAAATGGTGTTGCAAGATTACACGCATTTAATTATGGCAATTTTGGGAGTTGCGTTAACACATAGATATAAGCCATAATAATTTTATAAACTTTGGATACAGATCATCAAATCCAGCAGCATTAGATTTAGCTACTTTCCAAGCAGATAGTATGTCAGCCCGAACTATATGTATAAATTGAAATCGATTTGAACACTGCGCCTCAGTTACAGGTTGTGTGGTTGAGAAATCAACAGACTGCACGTCAACTGTGTCACTACCTTTAGGAATATTTAGCAAATCTGTGTTAATTTCTGTGACGTCTACATAGCTAATAGAAGAAGTTTTATTTCCTATACCAATCTCCTTAATTGTCTGTGATTTCTTCTTTGAATCAACTGCTGACTTAAGCCGGTTTGCGTAATATTAAGATTCTGCATCATTTATGTTTTTGCTAACTTTACTACACTGAAAAATATTTGCTTCATATTTCTAATGAACGCAATTCATTAGATAATTTTCATTAACGGAATGAAAGATTACGTTCCATCAATGAAGATTCATAGCATTAATGCAAATATTCATTCAAATTGATTCATTAGGTTTCATAATTTCATTAGAAAATTTCATTGGATTTGTAATAAAAAATTTTTGAAGGCTGGGTGCAAAATTTTAGAGATTTATTAAAAGTGAGATGATAAATATATTACAACTACTCACTAAATGATAAAGTAAATTATTTTATACATTAATTACTGTGTAAAAAATTGTTTAATAAAATAAAATTTCAATAGTGTATTAAAACAATAAAAAAATTATTTTATGCTTAATATAAAAAATTTTTTTTTTCTTCAGTAGTTAGTTTTAGTAGTTAGTTTCTCTTCAGTAGCACAATTCTAATGAAAAAAGATCATTAGAATAATGCAACTCTTCATTAAACTAATGATTTTATTTCGTTAGAATGAAGAAAATTTTTCACCAAATTAGTGAACATTTTCATTGGTTTAACACACAAGTGAAAATATTTCATAAAAATAATGTAACACAATCATTGTCCTAATGAAAAAAATGACATAAAACCAATATTTCTAAATTCTAGAAATGTCTTTGGCGAATCGATATTGTTTATACGGTAGAAGGATAAGAGCATGTTTTGAAAACAAAAGAACACTTAGCTGATCAAAAAGTAATACGTTTAAAGAGTTGCTTATAATAAAAATATTAAGCAGAGTATAACTGCTGTTCGTGAAGAGTTTAGGCTGTTCAGTATTGAGAAATGAGAAAAAGTTTTGTCAGATAATATATTACATTTAAAATCCCACAATATCACTATATCGTAGTCCAAGTCCAGCACAATGTTGTCATAAGATATGTTAGAATGCGATCGATAAACACATACAACGGTAGAAACGTAACCGCATTTTCAACTCTCTTACTGCTGTAATTTAACTTCATTTAAAATTGCTTTTATGTTTCTTGGGTTTACATTTGAGTATGAATGTGGAAAGAAGGTGTGACAAATGGAAAAAGTTTTTTATTCTTAATGTTATCATAAAAAGAGCCATTCAAAGAGATTTTTCCTTTTCACTGAAATAAAAAAGTTGGAAGTAGCTTTCAATTTAAAAACACAGAACAACAGAACTAAATTGATACGAGATTACATTATAGGTTTTTCTACAACAACTTTTTTCCAATATGTATACATAGATCATACGAGTATATGTATATAAATATAGAATATATGTATATAAAATTAATCGTTTTTAAGTACAAAGTATATTACTGAAAACTATAACAAACAAGTACATATTTATTTAGAAATTATCATTTCATTTTATATGCTTATTATATCTTTATCGAACCCTTTTTTCTTCTTAATCTTATATAATACTTCGAGCTTAAGGACTTTTGAAGGGTTTGGTTTTTTATTATTATCTGGCAATATTTCGCTCTCCTTTGGATAGCTTCTTCAGGCCAAATAATATGTATGTAATATGTAGTTCTGCACCACCCTATATAATTTTGAACATTAATAAAAATGTGTAGTTCTATCCAGATCTCAACTTTTGAAAATTTTATTTTATATTTCAACATACAATATATATATATATATATATATATATATATATATATATATATATATATATATATATATATATATATATATATATATATATATATATATATATATATATATATATATATATATTGGAATGTGAATTTGTAAGAGGACTACACTCAAGAAAAAGAATATAAATCAATATAACAATATTTTAATAAAAAAATGTACATTATTTTTTTTATAAAAATGTATTTATTAACAAGTCTTACAAGCTATAGGGTAAAAAGTTATGAGATCATACTAAAAGTATTTACATTTAAGTCTAATATGTAAGTGATATAGAATGCTAGTAATAAAACAGACTTGAGGAAAACTCGTTACAAAAAACGTCTTACAAACTTTGAAAATAGTTATAATGAAATCTTCACCATCCGTAATAACTCTCATAATTGGTTATAATGAAATTTGAAATACAACCACCGGTCTGATCCCTCAAAGGAAAGGATCTTAGTGGTTGTTTATTAAATTTCTTATTGAGTCTTATCCAGAACATATAAAAGTGCTGTCACCAGCATTAAAAGCTGCTGCTGTTTTACTGCGGACAGTTAGTTACATCAGATGTATATAGCGAGTATATTGTAGGTGATAACACTGACCCCTGAGGTAATTCTGCTGGAATTGGGGTTTCTGTGGAAAATTCGCCATCAACATACACAACAAAAGTACGGTTTTTTTAGAAGCTTTTAATAATTTTCTATAAATTTATTTGAAAATTTAGAGCATTGAGCTTGAATACCTTTCCATCGTGCCAGATGGAATCAAAAGCTTTTTCAATATCGAGAAAAATAACGCCAGTACTCTTGCGATTTCGTTTGTATTCTTCTATAATATTTACAACTCGCTTTATTTGGTGTACTGTGGAGTGTTCCTTACGGAAAACAAACTGTTGGTGGTTTATGAGATCAGTTAGGTCCGCGAAATCGACTATTCGTTTTGAAATCATTTTCTCTAATACCTTGTCTATTATGTTTAGAATGCTTATCGGCCTATAACTGGTGGGCAATTTTTTGTCCTTACCTTTTTTGGGGATAGGGATGATTTTGGCTTTTTTGAACCTTGACGAAAAGTAGCCATATTGCCAGCAGCAGTTAAATATTTTTGTGACAATTTCAAAAAAGATGTCCGGCATATTTTTTAAAATAATAATATTTATACCATCTAGGCCTGGTGCTTTATTACTTTTTAATGACGTAACAAATGCTTTGCTTTCAGAGGAATTAGTGAGTTCAGTATTACTAACTGGAAGAGAAAAGTGATAAAGATAAGTGATATGATTTGATACATGTGTAGATGTATTGTTAATAGTTATAGTATGAGCGTTCCAAAATGACTCAGCTATTGCATTGGCTTTATCAGTACCCGTTTTTAAAACCGTGCCCCTTATGACTAGGTCCTGGAGAAAATTTATATTATAACCAATAATACTATATAATGTAATTACTTAGAAACAATTATTTCAAATTTTAAATATTAGTGGATAACAAAAAAAAAAAAAACACACGCACACAAGAGTGATAAAATGTACTCAATTTTTAGCAAACGGCGTCTGTGGGAAATGTGATAACACTTGTGCATGCTTGCCCATTTGATTCTCCGGAAAACATTGCTGGTGTTCACGATAGTGTGGCAGAAGAGCCGTCAACCTGAACTCGTTGTCGTGAGATATGATAACAGGGGGTTAGTCTCTATTGCGATGCGAAAGAAAAATGGTTCGTAATCGAAGAATTGGTATCGTGTATTGCGTTTTCGTATTTTACTTTCGAATTTAATTTTTCCCTATCGCACATTTGATTTTATCATTCTTCGCTATTGTTTATTTTGTGGTACCAGTGTTGCTTCATTTTTAAACTATTTCGCGGAATAGTTTGCGCAAACGGCACAAAGTACCAAATTATACTCTTATCGCATTTTCCTTTCGCAGCGAACTTACTTTCACATCGCAATAGAGAGTATCCCCCCAGGTTTCTGATATATGGACCTGGACGTTATTTAGTTCCAACATAACGGTATCATTTCCCACATAGCCAACAAAACAAGAGCTCGTTTACACGAGAAATTCAATAGCCGCCACGATCATGTGATTTGATACCGTTGAGTTTCTATCTTTGGGGATATTTAAAATAAAAAGTCTATGTCACTAAGCCAAAAACAATTCACGAGCTACAGGATGAGATAGTTCGAAAAATTAACGATATTGAACATCAATTATATTGTTATAGTACTTCCTCGAGGGTACCATAGGAGTCACAGGAACAACTTGTTGTTATATTTTATAATAAGTTATTGTTGTATCCTGGAGAGTTCCGCAGGATTTAGTATTTTATTATGGTTGTTTCCTACTTGAATTAATAGACTTCTCATTTTTTGTTTTATACTTCTTTATAACTTGTCAACCGATCCAGTCTACTGACTTCTAACTAATACTACTGCTATCGTAACTGCTGCTGCAAACATGGAGCTGTAGCTTAATGTGTCCAAATTCATTCTCCACTCCAATATTCTGCCATGTCAGCAATTCCCATATATAGGTAATATCTGGGTGGTAGCAGTTTTTGGCTGGCACTGCTGTTTCTTTTCTTTTACCATATTTGCTGCATTACAATATTCGCCCTAACTCCAGTATTCTGATGCCTGAGCAGCAGTTGATTTTTAATATTGGAATTATTGGCTGGGGGGAGAGTTGAGTTCTGACTTACAGCAATATTTCAAAGCCATTGAAAATAGAGATATGCGACCAAAACCATGACGAGCGTTTGACCGATATTTTATTTCACACATAGTTTTCAAATGTTCTTCTAGCATAACAGAAAATATTTACATAAACTTCTGAAAATTTTTTGCTATATTTAAAATAAACATCGACCACTCTTTGTACGCGGAAAACACGTTGAATGTTTTTAATCGTGATGGAAAAATGCCGTATAGTTTCTCTACGCAAATATTTTCAATTCAACTTTTTTAAAAAACTTTGTTTAGTTCATTCATTAAAGTCTTCCACTAAAAGGTGAACCAGTTGTTTATTACGTGAACCTTTTTTTATTATATTATTATTTACAGCTATTTGTAAAGGACGGTTAGTTCCCGTTTACATTGTACAACTTATGTCGTTTTTCACTTTAAAATTTCATGCGCGTTTATATTGTGGTATTTTTATTACAGAGCTGTTTTATTGATGTATCTGAAAAAATAGCAAATGTCAATATAGACCTGCAGCTAACTTCACACGTAAAAAAACTAATTGCACGAGTACATTCATATCAGTATTGCCAGTGAAATTTCGAAAAAGATCCATTTAGTTTCCAAAAGGCAAATTTTTTCCAAAAAGATACATTTTGAAAAATATTTGAAAATCAATTTTTAGTATTTAACATTTATTAACATAACATTTTTAATTCGTATTCAATGAATTGTACTTTTTTATCAACAGCCATTTATCATTAAAATTGTATGTTGACTTTTTTAGAGAATCGTCTGTAAATTATAACGAAGTTCCAATAAACCCATATTAACATACATATGTACATAAAATTTCTTTAAAATGTAAAATTGCCTCAGTCATTTTGTTTATATGTACATACACAAATATGTACTTATGTATATAATATAATATTTGTAGTTAAACTTTTTTGATTTTATTTTTTTCGAATCGGGATTAAAATTGTTTTATTTTATAGCAGTCTAATTTATAACAATTTTTGAACGCTTTGTTAAGAGTTAATAAGAAGAAATCGTAAAAACATTATTTATAAACACTTAATAGTACTATTCAGCTGTTATTAACGATTAATAATTTCCAAGAATTTATTGTAGCCTCTTTTCTAAACCTTTAATAAGTTGAAATTTATAATTATAAAAACATTTTGTGCGCAAATTTAGAGAATTTTTGAGATGAAAATAAAATTCAATTGATACTATCGGTAAATGTGTAACATATATACATGTATTTGCATTTCCAGCAAAAAAATGTGTAGATATATCATTACTCAAAAGGAGCCGCAAAACTCCAAAAAATCGATCTATTCGCTTTTTCAGGCAATGTATATAAAGTGAGCTGTCGTTTTTATATATCGCGCTGTCATAGAAATGGTGCTATATCTTTTGAGTGGTTAATTTTTCAGGGCCGATGTTGAACCTCAGCTAAACGTCAAGTTTCTTTTTGCATTTCAATTTGTGTCTTATTCAATTTTATTGCCTTGTTTTTAGTAGAAATTCTTTAAGGCTTCAAATAGTATACCTGAAACAGTAAATACACCGTTTTTTTCTACGAAAGTTTATAAGAAATAGCACTCTGGTATGCCAGCGCCGTCTAGTGTTAGTTTTAGGTAAAAATAAAACTCAAAAATTACTTCTTCGACTCAAAAAATACTACAGATACTACAACTTCAACAAGCATTATTTGACCAATTTTACTCGTATAATAATTCTTCTTTTTTAGACAGCGTTCTAAAATCGCCAACTTCAAATGTGTATAAAAAAATCGCTCACTGAACTGGAAAAAAGTTCTAGAAGATTTTATAATGCCAACTTTCATTTCCAATTGGTCTCATCCCATTCCCATTTTGTTCTAAGTTGTATTTTATTTTTAAGCAAATTTTTAAATTATCTTTCAGACTTGTTAACGACTGCAGAAGTTTTAAGCTTTTACGAATTCTGTTTTTCACATAAAAAGTTCTTTTGGAAAAATAAAGAATTTCAAATATTTATTCACATTTACTGCATATCCTGGATTTTTTATGCGTTCAGCCTGTTCACAAACCCTTTCAAAAATAAAAAAAATTATATTCCATAATTTTGTACATTATGTGCCAATTTCACTATAGCGAAGCTGTTCGTTCGTTCGCACAATTACACTTAAAACAATAACAAAATTTTGAATGTTATTTTTGTTTTAAATGTAATTGTGCGAACGAACGACCAGCTTCGTTATCGTGAAATTGGCACTCTATTTGGAAAGAAAATTTCAATTTGTTTTCAAAACAAATTGATTGAAAAGTATGAAATTCGAACTATATAACAAGGTATTGCCAACATATAGCCACAAGAGTATTTAATAGTTAATACGGTATTATCAAGTATTTATAAATAAGCCTTTTTATTACTGGTTAATAAGGTGAAACCCGTTGAATAACTAATGTAAGGATTATCTTTAAATTAAGATATTTTTATAAATTAGACTGTAAAACTATTACACAAAAAGGGTCTGAAATTATTAGCTGTAAAGATCGTTATTGTTTTCTTCTAAAATTTCATCTTAACACAGATACACAAGAACAAGCAGACGACAGCAGAACTAAGAAAACTTAACAGCAAAATATATGTTAAGCTACGTACACACGGTTGTCAGATCTTACAATATTGCCAGTAAAATTGTTTGAAAATGTGTTACGATCGTGAGAACTGCCAATTTTTAACTTACAACGTTGTCAGGAAAACCATTCTCAATCAATTGCAAGACGACAATGTTGTCAGGCATCTGAAAATCGTGAGAACACTCTTCGTTGGCATTGCCAGATAATTGGCTCGTATCGTAAGCTCAGTTTTAATTGTCAGATGTATTAAATTAATGCACTTGACAATGGCATCATTGTCAGAAAAAAATTTGATGGACAACACTACCAAATAGATGGCTGTTGATATACATAAGTGGCAATGCCTTACAACATGGCTGGCAATTTTTCTCATCTAACAATCTGACAACCGTGTGAACTGACATACCATAGTCTGACAATGAAATTGTGAGATTTTCTTACGATCGTCTGAACACACAATTTACTTCTGCGGGAAAATTTTTCATTGTCAATAAATTGTCAACATGTTGCCAGATCTTACAATATTGTAACATGTGACTACCGTGTGTGCATAGCTTTATTCTTGGATTTAATTGTCAGAGGGTTTTTAGTATTCATAACGAAATGATAACTTTAAAAAACTTTGTCAGAGACGGAAAGCTTAATTTTTATTTCTGCACATTTGCGTGCAGATTGATAAAAAATTAAAAATGTCAGGATTGCACATGGTACATGAAGTCATCTAAAGATACGAAAAATTGAAGAAACAAAATTTTTTGCGTCTAATTCACATTATCCATAATTCACAAATAGCCAATTTTATATATACGGTTGCCAGTTCAATACTACAAACCTACAAAGTTGCTAAATTTATTTATTAATTAATAAGGGTTTTCTGAATAAAAATTTTTAATACCAATTTAACCAATTATCATATAAAGTGTACACAGAAAAAAATTTTTTTTATGTTCAATAACGAAATTCGTTGAATCAATTAATATACTGTTCAAATGCGGACCTGTAATAGAATTCGTGGATTCAAACAAAAGTTTAGTAAAAATAATTATTGACCGAAAACAGCAATTTTTTGGAACAATAACAAAATACGATATCCAAGGTTATTTTTTTGATATTTTTTCAGACAAAAATTTTGCTGATTTTATTTTTACTATAATTTTTTCTGTGTACATTAAGCCGAAACAACATTTTAGCTTGAATAAGTTCGTACGAGTTTAATGACATACAATTTAACGGAAACGTTTGTCATGATTTAACTCCTTTTCCTTCCGACTGCCTAACTTTATTTCGTTGTAGCTTAACAACTGTTTGCTACTGGATCATATTGAAACTACTACTTGAGTTCAATGATGTGACCTTTAATGGAATGTGTGCGAGAGTATGTGTTAATAACAGTATCGTCATCTTGTTATTTAATTTTCCATTTTCCTGTACAACTGATAATTATCCACACTGGCTTGAAACGCATCTGCTTTATATTTCTAACATTGTCTTTTTAATGTTCTTGTCACAAATTAATATTGCATTGGCTTCTTATTAATGCGAGATTCGTGGCTCTTGCTTGCCACTTCTCGTCTGTGACTGCGTAATTTTTAATTTGTATAGTGTCTATTTATTTATTTTTTTCCTTCATAATTGTTATGTTCGCATTTGTTACATCACTTTATTTTTTGCTTATTTCTGGAGAACTAATTCAATTAGTTCGTCAATGTTGTTTGAGAAAGATGTCTGCCATCTATATATATAAAAATGAATGTTTGTATGTATGTATGTTTGTCCTTTATAGAATCGTAAACTATGCGTTTTAGTATGTGATGATCTTGGGCAAAGTTGTTGTGTATGAGCCCGAGAAGGTTTCTAAGTAGGCGTAACCACGCCTACTTTAAAGCCCACTTTTTTATATTGAGTAATACATGGGTTTTAACAGATTTACTTCAAATTGTATATACGTCTTACTGTAGACGAAGCAAAAATAAAAGTTTCATGTGCCACGCCCATTTTTACGCCCCATCTCATGCGGAAAGACGTTTGCCGTGTAGGCCAGACTGCTGGACCGATCTGTCTGAAATTTTCACACCACACCACTAAAGCTCTGGTATCTTTTATAAGACATCACTTTTTTTCACCATGCCCGCTTTAACGCCCACTTTTTTCGAAATTGATTCCAAATCAGTTTTAATAGATTTACTTCAAATTCTATGTGCATGAGCCCGGGAAGGTTTCTAGGTTGGTGCGACCACGCCTACTTTAACGCCCACTTCTTTAAATTGAGTAATACATTGCTGGACCGATCTGCACCAAATTTTCACAGCACACCACTAAAGCTCTGGTATCTTTTATAAGACACTTCTTTTTTTTACCATGCCCACTTTAACGCCCACTTTTTTTAAAATTCAGGTATTGATTCCAAATCGGTTTTAACAGACTTACTTCAAATTCTATGTGCATTAGCCCGGGAAGGTTTCTAAGTTGGTGCGACCACGCCTACTTTAATGCCCACTTCTTTAAATTGAGTAATACATGGGTTTTAACAGATTTACTTCATATTGTATATACGTCTTATTGTATACGTCTTACTGTAGGCGAGTTAAAAATAAAAGTTTTATGTGCCACGCCCATTTTTGCGCACCATCTAATACGGGACGTCGCTTGCCCGGTAGGTCAGACTATTGGATTGATCTGCCTGAAATTTACACAGCACACCACTAAAGCGGAGAGACTCGCTGCTGGATGTATTCAATTGAATGGCAGAAAAGAGGATTGCCACATGGACATATTTTGATTTGGTTAATCAATAAAATTACCCCACATCAAATTGATCAAATCATCTCAGCAGAAATACCAGATGAGGGCATTGATCCAAACTTATTCAACGTCATTACCAAAAATATGATTCATGGTACATGTGGTGCATTTAACAACAATTCACCATGCATGTCCGAAGGGAAATGCACGAAACGATACCCCAGAAACTTGGTTTCTGATACCATCACTGGTAATGACGGATACCCACTGTATCGTCGACGATCAGTTGAGGATGGCGGCAAATCCATCGATCTGAATATACGTTGATGTCGAAGTCGATAATCGTTGGGTTGTGCCATATTCACCGTTGCTCTCAAAGGCCTTCAAAGCTCACATTAATGTTAAGTATTGCAATTCAGTAAAGTCAATCAAATACATTTGCAAATATGTCAACAAAGGAAGCGACATGGCAGTCTTTGGGGTAGGGAATGTGGCCGCACCACTTGATGAGATCAACCAATACCAATTTGGACGCTACATAAGCAGCAATGAAGCAGTATGGCACATCTTATCATTTCAAATCCACGAACGACACTCAACAGTAGTACATTTGGCGGTGCATCTCGAGAATGGACAGCGCGTGTATTTCACACCAGATAATGTACGTGCAAGAGCATTGGTTCCACCCGCAACAACGCTAACTGCATTTTACTCATTGTGCCAAGATGATATTTTTGCTTTATTCTGAGGTACCGAAATTCTACACATGGCGAAAAAATTTCAACGTCGCAAACAAGGTAAACCAGTTGAAGGACATCGTAATTTGTATTCCGGTGACGCATTGGGTCGCCTATACACTGTTCACCCGAACAATACAGAATGCTTCTATCTGCGACTGCTGTTAATAAATGTACGTGGACCGACATCATTTCAAGATTTAAGAACAGTCAACGGTCAGCTGTGCGCCACTTATCGCCAAGCTTGCCAGAAACTAAATCTTTTTGAGAATGATGCACATTGGGACACTGCACTTGCTGATGCATCGAATACAGCCCGACCACAGCAAATTCGCACGTTATTTGCAATAATATTGACAACCTGCTTCCCCTTCACAAAAAAATATTGCACTGTCCATTGCATCATCTGGTATTGCGGCAACTCTTTTGGATGGGGGCCGAACAGCACACTCCGCATTGAAACTGCCGCATTGAAACTGCAGCAAAAACTCTGGAATGGGCAAACTACCCCAAAACTGTCAAATTGTCATATGGGATGAATGTACAATGTCTCACAAGAAAGTATTGGAAGCGCTTGATCGTACACGGATCTTCGGTGGCGCACTAATTCTATTGTCAGGTGATTTTCGACAAATACTGCCAGTTATACCACGATCAACACCCGCTGATGAACTTAATGCATGTCTCAAATCATCAGTTTTATGGCGTCATGTACAGAAATTGACTTTGAAAACAAACATGCGTGTACAACTAAAGAGGGATGCATCGACTGGAAATTTTGCAAAACAGTTAATGGGTATTGGAAATGGTCGAATGCAAATTGATGAATCTACGCAATGTATAACCTTGCCGCCAAACTTTTGTAAGATCACAGAAAGCATAGATGAATTGGTGCAAAAAGTTGGCCCAAACATTGCCCAGAACTACAAAAATCATCAGTGGATCAGTACGCGTGCTATATTAGCGCCCAAAAACGTCGATGTTATACCATCAACTTCACCATTCAGAATGGAATACCAGGCGAAACGACAACGTATAAGTCCATCGATACTGTGGTGAATCAAGAGGAGGTTGTCACCTATCCCAATGAATTCTTGAATTCGCTTGATTTTCCTGGCATGCCACCGCATGTTCTTACTTTGAAAATTGGCGTACCCATCATTCTTCTTCGAACCATAAATCCACCACGACTTTGCAATGGAACCAGACTATCAGTCAAGAAAATGATGAATAATGTAATTGAGGCAACAATTTTGACTGGAAAGTTTAAAGATGAAGACGTACTGCTACCACGTATCCCAATGATCCCGACAGATATCCCATTCGAGTTCAAACGTTTGCAGTTCCCGGTACGACTCGTTTTCGCAATTACTATCAACAAAGCACAAGGACAATCCTTGCAAGTGTGTGGACTAAATTTGGAGAATCCAAGCTTCTCACATGGGCAACTCTATGTGGCCTGCTCTCGCGTCGGAAAACCTTCAGATTTATTCGTTTACGCTCCAGAAGGAAAAACAAGAAATATTGTGTATCCCACAGCACTTCAATAAAAATCGAATTGAAATAATACACAGCAATTTGTTCAAAATGAACACAATAAATAAAATTACTCAAAATAAATTTTATATTTGTGTAATGACTTTCTTTCTTAGTTATTTTAGTTAGTGGCGTAGCAACGCACGCAGGGTACAGCTTGAAGATCATTTTAGCAGTCTGGCCTTCCCGGTTGGCATTATCCAGCAAGATATTGGACGTGAAAGGGGCGTGTAGTAATAAACTTCATTTTTTTACATTTGAGGGCAAAACAACGTTTGCCGGGCCAGCTAGTATTATATAAGAAAAAAGTGTGTCAAAATTATTTACAAATTAAGAAACCTTCTGATTTAATGTTATCTCAAATTTCTTTAAAATTAGATTAATTCTTATTATTGAGAAAAGTCCAAATTTTCGTAAGCAATCGCGCATGCTTCAGGCATATTATGGAGCTGAATTTTGCTTTTATTTGCCCTTTTGGCTTTAAGTATTTGATGCTCATATTATAGAGTGAAGCTCTCATCTTCTTAGAGTTTCACGCTAAGTACTAGCGTTGTCAACTATTTACAGCTAAAACGCGCTCTGAACCCAGAAGGCGCTAGAAAGCATGTTCCGAAAAACTCAAACTGCTTAAATTTTGCGTTTTCGATTTGAAAACGCCAAATACGTGTTCCAGCAAACGTACAACGCAAGAAGTGTAATCTTGCGATTTGAAATCGCCAAATAGGTGTTCTGGAAAACGAATATCGCTTAAAAATAGCGACTTCAACTCGCATGTGTATATTGAAGTAAACTGATTGAATTTGCTAAAACTCAACTTGCAAAAACAAATAAAATTATTCACAGTTCAAATATAATTTATTTTGTTTTTTTTTTCAATTAAAGGTTAAACGAATTTTTCGCATTTTCAATTAAAAAACCAAATTAAAAAAATTTCTCTATTTGCCAAATATTTTTCGTTTTATATAACTACCACATACATATATACGTATGCAAAACATTCCTTGTATATTTTCGGAAAAAATTCCGAAACGCCAGTAAAACGCACGTTCCTTAGAACACCAAAAAGTGAATTAAGCGTTTTACAGAACGCTTCGCGCTTTCAGATCGTACATTTCTCAGAACTTATTTACAAAAAAAAGTTGTTTATATGTACTTATATATAGGAGTACTAGCTGTACCCCCGGTATTAATTAATATTATTAATTTTTGTTTAACTATATGAATAAACACAACTGGACTAAAAAAGGACCGAAGTGTGCTGGATTTATGACCTTTACAACCTAACTATAAGACTACTGGCAAAACTTACTGCTTTTGGCGGTGGTGACTTTTTTCGGTTTATATCGAGCGTTTTCAGAGGCCGCATTATACGAGTTGTCGTAGATGGGTTCTCATCAAACGAGTCCAAGATTAATTTCGGTTTACCACAACGCTCCGATCTTTCTCCTACCCTATCTCTTATTTTCCTCACTCTTTCGCGGATGACAGCAGCATTTGCCATTCGTACTCTTTCAGTTATAGGCCTTGCCTATCCGAGATCGTTGCTAAGAGGCAAAATATGAATGACTCACTGAATAGTGATTTTCTATTAATTTCCAAATGGGGTCGTAAAAGCAGGGTCGCTCTTAACGCTCTCAGTGTTGTTTAATAACACACAAATAAATGACTGCAAGTGTTGCTTCACCTGGGGGTCCATTGCGATGCGAAAGTAAGTTCGATGCGAAAGGTAGATGCGATAAGAGTATAATTTGCTATTCAGTGCTGTTTGCGCAAAGTTTTTCGCGAAATAATTTGAAAATGAAGCAACACTGGTATCACAAAATAAACAAAAGCGAAGAATATTAAATGCGAAAAGAAAATACGAAAACGCAATACAGGGTACCAGTTCTTCGATTTTTCTTTCGCATTGCAATAGAGAGTAACCCCTCTGTACCCATTGCACAGGGGGGATAATGGATGGTAAAAACATTGCTGAATCGGATGCTCTTGATGTTCTAGGAATAAAAATACAGTGCGATGTTCGCTGGAGTGAACACATATTTTATGTCTCTAAAGAAGCATTCAAGTGCCTCGTATTTTTAAAACGGTGTAAAATGTACTTCCCTTCAACCGATCTCCTTACTATTCATACCGAAAGTGGAATACAACTCTCATGTTTTGGCCGGTGCCCGAAGTCTATTTTGGGATTACTTGACCGTGTGCAGGAGAGGGCGAAGAAGTTTATTGGTGACAGTAGAGTATCCAACTCTATTGACTCACTGGAGCATCGACGCAGTATACTCTTTGCAGTATCGTAGCAGGGTGCGTTACTCTATTCTATCGTAATTACAATGGAGTTTGCTCTAACGACATTAGGGAGCTTGTTCCCGAAACTCACGCATTTATACGTAACACGCGTTCATCCTCCAAAGCTCATCCATTTGTAGTCGATTGCCCGAGGAATCGTACTACGCATTGCAGAAAGAACTCGTTTTTCAGCCGTACACTTCGCCTGTGGAATAAGTTCCCTGCAGACGTGTTTCCTGTCTGTTATAACGTTCGGAAGTTCAAGTCAATTGTTCACAAACATTACTTCCCCTTTCCCCCTCCTCATAATCTATTTTCCTAATTCTGGTACAATGCGCTGCATACGAGTAAGTAGGAGTTATCCCTTGAGTACAAATAAGAATGTAGTATATTAGGCTGGGCCGAATCTGAAATGCCCTTCACGATAGTCACGTAAATACATAGTATATATTACAAATTTGAACAAAATATGCTTGGATTTATTTGGACTCCTATCGGAAATTTTCAAACTTCTTTTAAGCACAAAAAAAAATTGTTTCATTAAAAAATCGGTTTGGACTATATTTGGGGTATATATGGAATGATATCAGGGAAAATTTTAACCGCTATTCCAAATAATTGTGTCGAGATCGAAGCCAAACAGACAATTTTTTTTCAAAACATGTCATAGAAAATTTGAAAAAATTGATTTTTTTCGGAATTTTGGATATACCTCAGCTATATGTGATTTTACTGAATTTCAATAGCGAACCCATGAATCGATGGGCTGAAAGAAAGGTGATAGAAAAAAGTTTTTAAGTCTAACGGTTTTCTCAGAAACGGTGTTTCAACAGTGGTCAGAAGGACATCGCTTAATGGAATTTGCTATCAATGCTGATTATAATAATGTATACTTTATAGAGTAAAATAGGGGAAAATTGTAAAAATTACAAACTGAATAACAAACTTGTAAAAGAAGTAAGGAACAGAAAACACCGCGTTAAACCTTTACGCAAAAAATATAAAATCAAACTGAAACAACCGTCTGAACAACAAGTTTTGTAATCGTGATTCAGAAAACAATTGATTCTTATTACTGTTAAATTTCTCCCCCATTCGAACCCCATTACAAACTTATTTTTAAAATAAACTTTGCAAAATATTTTGTTATTTTATAGATATTTTTTTTCTACCTGGCTTCCTTTTCATTAAATTCATTGTCTCAAATTTTTCCTAACTCTCATTATTTATTTGTTTTATGTCTTACACTTCAATAGCTATTGATTGTGTGTAAATAAGCTCAAAGATGTATTTTATAACGTAACTGCTAGATTTGCATTGCATTGTTCTATAACGTATTTGTTTTATTTAATGGAATTTCAAGTCGAAGATTGACAGCTTCATTTAATTTTATTTGTTTACATGCTACTTATAGATTGTTTAGTAAATCAAATTGCTGAAATGAACAAACTATACATAAGTATGAACATATGTATATATTAAATTTGTTTTCGATAACAAAGAAACATTTACATATCCATTTACATATGTATATATGTATGTAGGTATGTAAATGTGAATTTATGCTCAGGTCTTTCAAATAAACCAATACAGATTACATTTCTTTCTTAATTTTATGACATTTTATGCGGGTAGATTTCTTGTATAGAAAAAACTAGAGAAAAAACTATAATCAAACTTTAAAATTTATTTTGCTTAAAAGCTTAAAAATATTTCCCTTTAAAATAGTTATCACAATCCAAAGTGAAGTCCGTCCACCACCACCAACCACTTGGTTGGGAGATATAAAGATTACAGTACCTGGGGCACCGAGCGTTACTGGCAACTTTCAAATTGTATACATACTGAAATATATTTACTTTAGTAAAACTTAATTCACAAGATTTTTCCATTTTTACACTATTTGCAAAAGTCACGTTAAAATTGTGCTTTCACTTTTTATTTTTTCTTATATATTTTGTGGAGTGAGGGCAATATTTGCTATATTCGCTTATATATTATTCCGTTTCTCACCAAAATTAAAAATTAAAATCATTAAAAATCCTTAGTTTGGTATCCATATCAAAATTTCACCATATATGTATGTGAAAACCGCACAAAAAAATAAATTTTAGAAATGCGACTAGCGAATATAGATTTTTGATTCCAAAAACTTCCAGATACTTACTCTTTGAAACTGTTTTCAAAAACATTTCATATGCCATAACGTCGAATGTTAGTAAAACCCGTAAAAAATTGTGATGAAATCTTCATCACTAAAATAATCAAACTCAGTTTAGTTGTTTTCGAGGCCTCCTCGCTTTTTCGATCTTAAAGTTCCAAGATGCCGACTTTATCAAAGTCATTAGATCGGTTTTTTTTACCTTAAAACACAATAGTTACTAATTTTCGTTCAAATCGTTAGAGCCGTTTTCGAGAGCCTATAAAAGTATAACAAATGGGTGAAAACCGGGACAAAATGGGTCTTTCCTGGACCGGCAATACTCTAAATCGCCCTTTGACCTTAAAATCTCCTAGATACTGATTTTCATTAAAAACGTTAGAGCCGTTTGCGGGGACAAATAAAAGTATTACATATGGGTAAAACCGGGACAAAATGGGTTTTGCCTGAACCGGGAACTATCTAGATTACTTGTTTGACCTTAAAAACCCCTACATACTGGTTTTCATTAAAATCCCTAGAGCCGTTTTCGAGAACCAGTAAAATTATTAAACATTTTTAAAAACCGGGACGAAATGGGTTTTCTGGATCCGGGGCTGCTGCCATACAATCCAATCCTAGAGTTTCGAAAAGGAGCTTATCTGCTCAAATGGGTGTCAGCAGACCGCCACTGCAGATGAATTTGCACCAAGATTTTAACTTATTTCCATATAATATTTAATCAACAAACAAACTGAATCCTAGAAACTTCTCGATTCGCTTGGAATTTTGTGAGAAAATCATTTAAATGGTGTCAAGACACCTGCATTTTTATGTCTGACGAGGCACATTTTAATTCAAACGGCAATGTTAACAAACAAAATTGTCGAATATGCGGTAATTCTAAACCACAGATACTCCTTCACATGCAAGTACATCCACTTCGCATCACATTGTGGTGTGCAGTTTCTTCAAGGTTCATTGTCGGGCCTTACTTTTTCGAAGAAAACGGTCTTACTGTTACGGTTAATAGAGACCGTTACTTAAAGACGTTGAAAGGGTTTTTCTTTCCAGAAAGACGTTGAAAGAGAATCCCTTTCAACTCTGGTTTCAACAAGATGGAGCAACTTGTCACATAGCCAAGCCTGTTATGACAGAATTGAGACAAAATCTTCCCAATAAACTGATTTCAAGAAACTCCACATTCCGTTTGCCTCTCTGGTCTTCTGTTCTCACTGCACCTGATTTTATTTGTAGATTTATTGCCAACGAGAAGCATAAAGCAATTCGAACTCAAATTGAGAAAGTTCCCTCTGCAACACTCCAGACAGTAAGGAATAACTTTTTGATAAGATGTCGCACATGTGTCAGCGAGGGTGAAGGCCATTTGAATACAATTATTTTCAAACCTTAAAAAAGCTAACTTTTTTTAAAGTTAGATAAAATGTACAAAAAGTTATTTGAGTTTCTTAACGTAGCAAAATTGATCGTCCACCATGTATATCCCCAGCTAACAGAAATTTATTAAATTTAATATTTTTAAATGAAAATGTGTGAAATTCTTCTAAATTTTTATTGAAATAAAAAGAAGACATACTATATTTTACCAGTTAATAATTTTATTCCTTTTGCAAGTTAGTCAAGCGATATGCGCTTACCAGAACACCTATTTGGCGATTTCAAATCGGAAAACCATTCTTCTTGCGTTACGCGGTTGTCAGAGCACCTATTTGGCGTTTTCAAATCGAAAACGCTAAAATTTAAGTGCTTTGAGTTTCTCAAAACATTCCTGTTAATTAAACTTTCAAAAAATAAAACTTCGGTTTTTATACATTGTAAAAGAATAAAATCACGAAATTATATGAGTTATTTTTGTGGTCACAAAATCTTGTTTACTGTCAAACTGAGCATTTCTCGTCTTGATTCAAAGTTCGTCTATGTTAAAAACTCTCTTGGTTCTTTGTCGCATGGAGTCATGTATGCTTCTGACAACATTTTCACGGTACATTCCACCGCCTGAGTATGACATGATAGCTTAGAAAAAATTAGAGTGTCGCTTTCCTGACTGTCAACTGCCGTATTTATTTTATTTGCAGTGATGTTTCGAAGAATTTGTGGATCGGAAACTATCTTTTCAAAGTAGTTACTGGCGTCAAAATTGACATTCGGGATCAAGCACGCAAGGTTCCTTCCCAGTGTAAGGTGAGCTTTGTACTTCTTAAATTCTTCTGGCTGTCACTTCTCCCACAGTTTTATTTTCATCCAACAACATCGCTCGAAGCAAGTCTACTGAATGAGCAGAATAGGCGATACGTTCATATATTACTAGTTTTACCTCTGCAGAAAGGTATCGTGAGTTTTTTTTTTACCAATTTCCAACAAATTGTAGACCTATGTTTGGTTATATTTAATTGCAACCTGTTCCATTCAGCATTCAGTAACGTCTTCATAAGTTGATATTAATACGTTCTCTGCTTCAGAAAATCGTGTAAAAATATTATTGGCATCTGTTTTCCATAATAACGAATAGAAGTTAAAAAAGTCAAAAAATAAACAAATAAACGCACAACTTTACTGTCCGGGTATTAAGTCACCCTAGGGAGCACGTTTTGCGTTGGCGTACACCAAAGCAGGGCACCCTGCTTTCTAGGGAATAGAGGGAAGGGTGCCCCGTTTGTTGTACTAAATGTAACTCTAGGAAGTCACATAAGTCATGCGTTCCAAAACCCTTACCAAGGGTTAAAATTGGCAGAATGGGCATCAGAAAAGCCTTGCCTTGCCATATCATGGTTGAGGTACCTGCCTAGGCTGAAAAGATCTAGAATTGGTTTAAACCTAAAATCACAGGAAAAGAAATTAGTTTCCCTGATAACTTTGGTGCATGCCGCTTTTCGGCACTAATAACCCCCCAAGTGCTGTCCTCTTGCAATAAATACCTGTAATGTAAGGAACAGGGGAAGATGATTAGACAAGTGAGTTGGTTAAGGGCTGATGTTCTTACTGGACTTCAACCTACCAGCTCATTAAGACTTGTCTTTCATTGACCATTAGAAAGCATAAACTCTTTTTTGAAAGATGTAAAGAAATGTTAGAGACGTGTATAAATGAAAAAGCTTGTTTTTTGTGTTTTGACACTTATTATTAGAGCATTTGTCTTTTAAATTCTCAACAATTTATTTAGATTGTTGTGATATAAAGTTGAATGTTTGAGAATACCTTTCAAAAATTTCCAAAGTCTACTGATGATTAGGGTAGTTCCTATGAAATGTCGACATATAGATAGCTGGGAAACATAGAAAACAAGCTATTTATAATTTTTTCTCTTTTTTTTTGTCTTGGAACAGTACTCAGGGGATGACCCTTACGTACGCAGTGCATTGTACCGGAACTAGGAAAATAAGAATGTGCGAGTTCCGGGAACAAGATCCCTAATCTCGTCAGAGCAAAATCCATTGTAGTAACGATAGAACAGAGTAACTCACCCCACACTGCGTCGATGCTCCAGTGAGTCAATAGAGCTGGATACCCTACTGTCACCGATGAGCTTTTTCGCCCTCTCCTGCACACGGTCGAGTAACCCCAAAATGGACTTTGAGGCACCGGCCCAAACATGAGAGTTGTATTCCATTTTCGGTCGGATGTAGGTGGCATAAATAGTAAGGAGGTCGGATGGAGTGAAGTACATCTTACACCGTGTCAAAAAACACGAGGCACATGAATGCTTCTTTAGAGACATGAAAAATGTGGTCATTCCAGCGAACATCACACTGTATTTTCATTCCCAGAACATCAAGAGCATCCGATTCCTCAATATTTATATCATCCATGAGTACAGATGAAACAGCATCTGCGGTCGTTTGTTTGTGTGTTAATACGCAACTTTGGGTCTTACGAGCGTTTGTCTATATGGCTACAAACTTATGGCAAAAACTTGCGACCTATGTGAACCTAGACGCCATGTTCAGGAGCTTGGTCTTGAAAGATCAATTTAGGCCACAATTTTGCACAAAGATTTGCGTTTATTTCCATTTAAGATTCAATTGACATAAGAGTTTCTTCCACAAGACCATTTACGCCGCCGTACATATGCCAATAGGATGTTATAACTCTCCCATGACAAGTCCGATTTTCATGAAAAAGTCATAGTGAAACAAGGTACATTTTCATTTGAATGGATATGTGAATAAACAGATGGTCGGCTCAGGGTAATGCACAACCCTTAAATTATTCATCAGTCACCTTTGCATCCATAAAAAGTAACAGTCTGGTATGCAATTTGGCCAAAAGGAATTATTTGACCTTACTTCAAAGCAGTAAGGTCCAATGACTCTTATGCAAAGGTATAGGTCGGCACAGTTAGTCACAGCGCTGTTAATGCCATCGTGGGCATAAGGTCTACGTTACTCCGCCCATGCCGTGCATCCTATATTTCACAAAGTTATTTACAACTGTATAGTTATAGGCTTTTTCCACTGAACAACATCTAACACCTACCATCAGTTTTTGAAGATGATAACATCTTTCCATAAGAAATACATTGTACTAAAAGTCAACATTTTTCAACATCTTTATAAAATGGTCCTATCTCATTTTATTCCATTCAACATCTTTCGATTATTTCAGTTCACCACTAGCAAAGTGGCAATAATGTCGATTATTCTTGTGGCATCACTGAAAAAACGTCATTTATTTTGAAAAAATTAAAAAAAAAATCATAATTTATTTATCATGTGTCAATTGTTTGCATGTGTGTTTTCTTTATTAATTTTTTTCTGTAATAATTTTTTCTGTGTTTTTGTTAAATTTTGTTTATAAAGTCTACATTTCATTTATAGACATATGTATGTATATAAATTTTATAATCATCTTTTTGTTTTTAAAATTAATTTATATCCAAAAAATTTTACCTGTTTTTGTTAAATTATTTGAATATTAAAAAACAATATTTTTGATTGATATTAGATGTTAGATGTGAGCAATCTAAACAGTGTTTCACATTTTCAACATCTTTCATGCGTTTCATGAAGATGTTGATCAGTGGAAAAAGCCTATTACAAATACAATACAATACTTCTTTGAAAATGAAATGGTGATGTTGATTGGCCTCCACAGTCGCCAGACTTCACTGCTACTGACTTCTTTTTGTGGGGATATCTGAAAAGTAAGGCTTATGCAAACAAACCAGAAACGACTGAGCAACTCAAACAAAATATTCGTGATGAAATGAATGATATACTGCATGGAATGTGTAAGAATGTAATGAAAAATGTGCTCAAAAGGGTTCGCATTTGTGAAGCTAGCAGAAATTATATGATATTGTATTCGATACATAATTGCCGACATTATCAATATAAGATCCATTCTCTTTCATTTAATCAAAAATTATATGCAAACAAAGTAGTATACCTTCCTGTCGGGCACCCTGTATAATTTTTCATTTCTAATCGGAACCTAATTGTAATAAACTGAAATAAAAATATTTTTAATGTGTGAAAGAATTGTATTTTTTTTTTAAATTAAAGTGATACCTCAATTTTGGACACCCTATATGTTTGTGTTACATAAAACAAATATTTTTGTAAATAATGTAATTTTTCTCTTGTTTATTTTTCACGTTACAGCTGTTTAAACTATTTTATTATATTTTAATGTTAAATTTTTATTTCAATTAATAATTTATTGTGTGTGCGCTTTTCAATATATTTATGTACATATGTATGTAGTTACATACATGCATACATTGTGTATACATAATGTATGTATGTGTGTACATATGTGTGTATGTACATACAATGCCCACATGATTTGTGTTTCGTTTGTCTAGCTGTCCAAATGAATAAATAAGTGGATGAATGCACAAATGAGTGAATGAATGAAAGTGTCTGTATCTGTCGTTCTGCCTGCCAGTCTTTTATATATTAAAGTTTTGTCAATTCAATTTTATTTGGTTTTATTTTTGTTTTAATTATTTGTGTTGTTTTCTTCAGTGTCGTTTTACAAATTTTAATTATTAACCATTGAAAAAAAAAATATCTTTACTTTTTGCATAATTTCATTTAAATGTTTACAATGCATAATATTTAAAAATACAATTGGTTGTTTGTTTGATAAATTTTTATATATTTGATTATTTATTACTCGTATACATATTTAGATACACATACATATTATTTTACACTATTTATATTTGTTTTGCATCTGTAAATAGAAGTCTATAGCAAACAGACTGACAACTTTTTATTAATGATATAAAAATTGATCTTAATTGCAACCAGCGTTTTGCAATATTTAGCTTTTCTTTTTGTAATAATTCAATTTTTAGTACACGGCGGTTTGATACTATTGTGAATAAGTTGTACATGGTTATAGCTTAATTGCTGTTTTACTTACTTCCCTACTAGAAGAGAATCGACCAAATGGCCGGCCATATGACTAACATTAGCGACCTACGTACTAGTTTCTATCAAGTTCTAAAAGATTTTTTGCTATATGCTTGACTAAAGTAGAAGAGATTTGTGACGAATTTTTCAATTTGTATTCAAAAAAAAAAATATATATATTTTCAAAGTTTAATTGTTTTAGCTCCGTGAATTCGGAGTAAACTTTCCGTTCTTTGATTTCATTAGAAAACAGAAAGGACACAAGGCCTTCAGTTTACCTTCAAACGTAAATCTTATTAAAATTCAATCACAAACTTTTTTTTGAATTTTGTAAATGCTATACACTAGGGGTGCCCAAAAGTTCTATATGGAAGAGCAAACACCAATAAATTTAAGGAAAAACTACCGAGGCCATAAACTTTCCTCTCGATTATTGTGGTTTCGGGCGCTTTGGACACGGTTCACCAATCACTGTCCACTCATGACACAGATGCCGATCGTTTTCATTCCGGAGTAAAGTGATGGATCCATGTTTCATCCATTGCCACATACCGATGCAAAAATTCCGGTTTGTTACGCTTAAACATGATCAAATACTGCTCAGAATCATCAACACGTTCTCGTTTTTGGTCAACAGTGAGCAAACGAGGCGTCCACTTTGAACAGAGCTTTCTCATAGTCAAATGCTCATTTTTTTTTTTGTTAAGCGTTTTTATTTATTGAATCTTCAAAATAACCTAACAATAAGTATTCAAATCTTAATACTAAATATAAAAATAAAAGAATTAATAAAAAAAAATAAATAAAATGTGCTTTTTACTTACGTCCAGCCAATGCTAGACAAAAAGTTCTATTATGCGGGAGCAATATCGGTAGAATCACCTATTGAACGTTCTGATGGTGACAAGAGAATCCCTTCTTCTCAACCGACTGTGGCCGCCAAAATTAAGTATATTACGCGCAAGAGGGTTTAGATGAAGTTCCAGTTTACTGACATACCTTGTCGCGTACTTAGAAAACTCCTCTTTTACCAGCGGAACACTCAGATCTTTATGAATTCGTGAATTTTTTACATACCATGGAGCTGCAGTAATCGTTCGAAGAATTTTGTTTTGTCGCCTTTGGATTTTTTCAATGTTTGTCGCTGAGGCGGTGCCCCATAACTGAATTCCGTAGCACCATATAGACTTTAGTATTGCGTTGTATAACAAAAGTTTGCTATCTAATTTCAGTGTCGAATTTCTGCCCATAAGCCAATTTAGCTGCGCTGCTTTTAGTTTTAACTGAGTGACCTTTGCTTCAATGCGAGACTTCCACGTTAGCCTACGGTCCAGGTGAATACCAAGGTACTTTACTTCGTTGTGCTGCGGAATAGGTGAGTTGTTAATTTGGATATGCGCACATGTTTGCTTACGCAGTGTGAATGTAACGTGAGTACATTTTTGTTCATTAACCCTGATTTTCCAAAGCTTCAGCCATTTTTCCCATATTGAAATATATTCCTGTAAATTTCGTGAAACTAATTGGTGGTTTTCATGAACGCTCAAAAACGCTGTGTCATCTGCAAAGGTTGAAGTGTGGATTCCGGATGTCGTTGGCATGTCAGAGGCGTAAATCAAATATAAAGTAGGCCCCAGTATGCTGCCTTGGGGCCGTCCTGCATTGATTAGCTAAGTCGGGCTTCTAAAGTTGCCTTGTCTGATAACAAATTTCCGCCCATATAAGTAGCTTTCCAGAAGCTTAAGAGTATTTGCAGGCAGTGAATAGAGCTGAACAATACTTCTTCTCCTCAAAGGTCTGTCTTATGACATTGATTAGTCCGTGTGTTTGTTCTATGGTGCTATGTTTAGCCCGAAACCCAAATTGATGATCAGGGATGCATCCCACATTGTTCAATATTGGACTCAACGTAACCACTAACAATTTTTCGAATAGTTTTGAAATTGTTGGTAGTAGACTTATTGGTCTGTATGATTATACCTTGGTCGGATCCTTCCCTGGCTTGGGTATCATAGCAATCATAGAGACCTTCCACTCTGCAGGGTAATACTCAAGGCGTAAAATAGCGTTAAAAATAAAAAGTAGAACTCTTCTAGGTACACGAGGTAACTGTTCAAGCATTTTGCCAGTAATTTGATCAATACCTGGAGTTTTCCTGGGGTTTATGTTACTGATAACTTGTTCTACATCTTGAAATGTGAATCGCAAAGACACAGGCGGTCTAACTACATATGGTGGTAATTCAGATGCATCATTTGTTATATCATTTGTAATAAAAACATTTCTCAAATGGTGAACATACACCATCCCCTTTTCTGAGTCACTTCTTGCCCAGTCGCCAGTTGAAGTTCGCAAAGGTGGCTTACCTATTACGGGTCTTTTCAGACCTTTTGTCGCTTTCCACAGAGAATAGTCAGATTGCGGAGTACCATCCAGGCTTTCCAAATATGTTTTAAGGGAAGATATTCTCTGGATTTCAAGCAGATTTCTTAGTCGAGTTACGCATTCCCGTAGCCTAGTTTTAAGCTGGGGAGACCTGCGAGTTTGCCAATCTCTTCTAACTCTTCTTTTTTCTGACAGAAGTTGCTCAATTTCAGACGAATAAGTTCTATTGTTCTCATTTCTGGATCTTATATGACTAGTGGTAGCATGCTGTACGGCCAGTTTGAGGTTTTCAGAAAAATCGTTAATTGACACAACAATATCCGCAGCGGTTCTCAAGGCGATATTTTCTGTATAATATTTTTTGTATTTTAGCCAATTAACTCTAGTGATGGTCAGCGCCAATTCACTAAACGGGGAACTAACCTTTTGGGGGAACGAAACGGAGATTATAGTGTTTGAGTGATCTAATGACAAGCAAATCTAATGATAATAATCTGTTGCATCCATTCTAAGGCAAAATGTTTTGCCACTACAAAATATCTAACGTGTGGGATTTTTAGTCTGTCTGATGGCCAATAAGTGGGGTGTCCACTTGAAATCACATTTAAGCCCATTTTGGAAACGGTGTCAAAAAGCACACGGCCTTTCGGGGTAATTAAACGTGATCCCCAAAAAGTGTGTTTAGCGTTATAGTCGCCAGCCGCTAAAAATCGAGGCCCAAGTGAATTGAAAAACTTTGTGTGTTGATTTTCTGTTACTGAAAACCGGGGTGGGGAATAAATCGATGAAATAACAATTTTATGATGAAAATGTTCAATACATATGTTTGTTGCTTGGAGATACTCCTCACATGTCTCGTTCATTAAAAAGTGTTTAAATCTGGATTTTATTAGAATTGCCGATCCTCCGCAAGATCTTTCATGGGATCTTTTGTGTCGTACAGTATGTAGCCATTAATTTTGAAAAAACTGTTAGTTGTCAAATGGGTTTCAGCATTCAGCATTATGTCGATTTGCTTTTCCATAAGGAAGTGCTCAAGGTCAAATGCTCATGCAATATAAAGCCAACACATTCTTTTGATATTTTTACGGATTCATCTAACTCAGGCAACTTCACCTTTCGAGGATTCAAAACGATGTTGTGGACTTTTTTTATGTTTCCTGGTGCTACCGCCTCACTTGGACGTCCACTGCGATCTGCATCATCGGCGTCTCTACGACCACGTTTGAAGTCAGTATACCAACGTTTTATTGTTGTTTCTGATGGACGGGAGAAGGCATTGCTTCGCTTGAAAGGTATTTTTGCCATCAAGGAGCAGTGTAAAATTAATACACGAAATTGTTTTTGATCTATTGTTTTGAAAATAACAAAAGTAGCGTCACTCTTAGCATAATAACTCTTAAACTAAGGAATAGAATATCATGAAATGTTAACAGCTGTCTTTTGGAGCTTAGTATTAACTGAAAAAAAGCTGACTGCAATAAAACTAGCGCCATCTATGTGTTAGCCCGGGGCTCTTCAGCCCATGTAGTATATAAGAAAAAATTCAATAAAATTTTTCAGTCATAAAGCAGCTCTCGCGTCATCATAATTATTTCTTAAGTGCGGTCAGGCTTGTGTTTGTTGTTCGATCTTCGAGAGTTCTGCTTCTCACTCGCACTGGTTAACAGTTTGCCTCGACTAATTGTATTGGTTTACAGTTTTTTTTTGGAGGTTATTCATTGCTAACAACGTGGAAACTTCCTATGTGAAGACATAGATCGTTATAGTTAGTCACAGCGACGCTACAAGGGTGCTGTTAATACCATCTTGGGCATTATGGTATTTGTCACCCCGCTCATGCTGCGCATCCTATACTTTCAAATTTACTTTACAGCTGTATATTTACTAAATAAATAAATAAATAAATTAATTAAAGACGTATTATATTTGTTTTTCTTCATCTTAAACTCTGCTGTGCTGGATTATTTATTTTTTTCAAAGATCCCTTGAGCACTTCCACAGTTTATCTTTATTCCGTTTTATCACGCTTCTGATTTTGTCAATCTTCTACTATAATTTTGTTGTTGTTATTTTGACGTTTTTTTTGCTTAGGTTCTAGTAAACCCAACATTTACAAACAAAAATTTTTCTATTATTTTCCCTACCTCTTATCTATGAGCTTACGCTCCGGGATACACAAATTCCTATCTTCTATTATTACCTGGTACTGCGTTTTACCTCTCCTGAGGGTCTTCTTGGTCGCCTCCTCCTAAGCTAGTACTCAGCCAGGTCATCTACTCTTACCTAAGCACACACCAAGTGTATATTTAGGCCATGATACCCTTATTCAAAAATTATAATCACTTATTTTGCCGGTCTTCTTTCATCTAGAGTTATTAATCGCAGCAATTATTGTTATAATTAGAAATAAAATTATTCCTTGGCTAAAGCCAGGATTGAACTTGAGCCAGACGAACAATACCATCATATAATATTAGAAATATTAAAATAAGTTCGACTATTTATCAATAATATATAATCACTTACTTTTATATTGTTTTTCTTTTTTGTGCGTTGTTTAAAATCTTCCTTTCCGGAACTCCTCCTTCATCTTGTCTATTTTTCCTGGCACTACATAAAACAGTCTTGCGTATTTTATTTTCTTTTTATATATATGTTTATATTACTTTGTCTTCACCTGGCAGATATTTCTTTCCTAATCTCTATTTACAGTCTATTAATTTTTATTTATACGTTTCGGTTTCTTAAACGTTTTGACTTTTATGTAAATTATTAATCAGTGAACTTTTTTAGTTATATACATATGTATGATATTAACTAAGTAGTTGTGAGTTCGAGTCCAATTTCAGTCAAGAAGGATTATTTTAATTATAACAATAATTGCTGTGAAACAATAAGACCAAAAAAAGAACAGAAAAAATAATTGAATACCATTAGCTGGGGGACAACTAGCAGTTTCGTACTCGCTACACTACTCATCAGCACCCACTGGGATTCGAACTCGGGATCATTTGAACATTATGTATTTTTAATACCGCCGCTTAACCAACTAAGCCACCGAGCTCTTTCATTATTCTTACGTTTATGCTTGCCACTTATTGATCACGTATATGCAATTGTTATAACCCCAGTTGTTTGTACAGGATTTTCTGTCACTGAACAACCAGTTTTGATTTTTAATAACCGGAGATTTTCCCGCCGACATTTACCACAATTTTTTTATATTGGACCTGTACTCAGGGGCTGACCCCTACATATGCAGTGCATTGTACCGGAACTAGCAAAATAGGTTGTGAGGAGGGGGAAGGAGGGAGTAGTGTTTGTGAACATTTCACTTGAACCTTCCAACGTTATAACAGACAGGAAACACGTCTGCAGGCAACTTGTTCCATAGACCAAGCGTACGGCTGAAAAGCGAATTCTCTCTGTAATGCGTAGAACGATTCCCCGGGCAATCGACCACAAATGGGTGAGTTCTGGACGATGAACGTGGGCTTCGTAAAAATGTGCGAGTTCCGGGAACAAGATCCCTAAACTCGTCAGAGCAAAATCCATTGTAGTATCGATAGAACAGAGTAACGCACCCCACACTGCGTCGATGCTCCAGTGAGTCAATAGAGTTGGATACCCTACTGTCACCGATGAGCTTTTTCGCCCTCTCCTGCACACGGTCGAGTAACCTCAAAATGGACTTTGTGGCACCGGCCCAAACATGAAAGTTGTATTCCATCTTCTGTCGGATGTGGGTGGTATAAATAGAAAGGAGGCCGGATGGAGTGAAGTACATCTTACACCGTTCCAAAACCCTGAGGCACTTGAATGCTTCTTTAGAGATATGATAAATGTGTTCAGTCCAGCGAACATCACACTACATCTTCATTCCAAGAACATCAAGAGCATCCGATTTCTCAATATTTATACCATCCATGAGTACAGATGAAGCAGCACTTGCAGTCGTTTGTCAGTATGTTAATAAGCAACATTGGGTCCTGCGAGCGTTAAGGTCGACTATGCTTTACGACTCCATTCGGAGATTAATAGAAGATCACTTTTCAATGATTCAATCATATTTTGCTTTTTGTCAATGATCTCGGATAGCCTGGGCCTATAACTGAAAGAGTAAATGGCAAATGCTGCTGTCATCTGCGAAATATTGGAAGTTTGATAGAAATATTGGAAGTTTGGACAATAAGAAATAAGGTAGGAGAGAGACCGGAGCCTTGCGGTACCCCTGAATTAATCGTGAACTCATTGGTGTGGTCTCTGAGAAAGCTCAATATAAACCGAAAAAAGTCATCACCGACACCAAAAGTAGTAACTTTTGCCGGTAGTGTCAAACGCTTTTGAAATATTCAGAGCCACCACCCTACTTGCACCGAAATGATGAATTGAGTCGCACCAACAAATTCTTAAGTCTAACGGACATTTAATCATTTAAGAGCCACTTACATATGCATACAAACATCTTCCAAAGAACAAATAAAACACACTTGCACAACATGAATATTTACGAACTGATATGCACAGGATTAATTTTACATTTGTATCAACCCCATTAGATCAAAAAAGTCATATCTCTGATTTGTATTTTTCTTCCATTTGTTCTTTTCTATCTACTACCCTTATTTTCACTTCCTTTACCTCGCCTTCTTTTTATTTCTTCATTTCCTTCTATGTAGCTATGGGTTTCCCCTGAACTCCGGAAGTTGCCCTTTCCAAACATACATATCAATTTTTTTAATCATGGCATGACCATCAACACCCGAAATACACAATATTTATTTTTCTTTATGGCAATATTATGTTTGGTTCAGTACCGCAATTGTAGGTATATTATTCGATCAGCTGTCATTCATATTTCATTTTACTTGGATACCGCATGCACGATAATTATTTCTTTTTTTATGTTTTTTTTTATTCCTCAGGTAGACGCTAAGCATTCCTGGATCTGGGTGGTAATTATGTATCGTTCCGAACCCTTATTTCCCTTGCTATACATGCCTGCATACATATGTATGGATGTATTTATCTTACATATATTGTTACTTTGGCCAAGGTTAGGGAAGTGGTCAAGATACGGGCAGGAGTAGGTGTCTCCATAGCCTACACGCCCCTCTCTAGCAAACAATTTTGATTAAAAAAATATGCCATTGAGCTGTGAAGCTGTTCTAAAAAAACATTTTTTTCTTTATCGGAGACGTCCTTTTCGAGGGGAGTGATTGTCGTTCTGTTCTCCCATCACACGCAACCACATTTTCAGGTTTTTTATTTTTATCTGATATTAAGACTTTCTTTTGAAAAGTGAAGATTTTTCTACAAAACTTTCTGGCATCACTGATTTTACTGTTGCTTTTGCGTTATTAATAGGTGTGTTCCACGGAGATGTCGGACTAATGAGCGTAAAAAGCAAATTACTCTCTAAATTTGCAAATTTTACCCAAAACTGCTGAAACGCAAAAAAACTGCAATTGTACGTCTTGCAATAGTAGTGCTGCTTACTTTTTAGACTATAGTATATTTTAGTGATTTTAGACGCTTAAAACGCATAACATAATATAAACAAAAGATTTGCATTATTGGCAACAGCTGTAAAATTAAAAGCAATGTAAAATTGTCAATAGGTTTTTATAAATCTATTTTATTTAAAACTTTACAACGTTATTTTTAGTTTGGGCAACCTTTCATTTTGCTTTTAAATAATTTTTAAACAAAAACTTTTTTCCAATTTGCAAATTTTCTGATTACATTTTCAGTTTCATAGGTATGTTAACATAAAAGAAAAAGTTCCGCCTAAGTTGTACAGGAAATGCAAAAACTTACTCTCTTATTTTCTCTCAAATTGTACAAAAATTGTTACGTGCAACGCTTTTGGACTACTTTGGACTAGTTCGGACTGTTTCGTTATTCACGTGGAACACACCTAATGTTTCGGAAGCAGGTATGTATGTATGTGTGTAGCAAATATATTCGTTCATTTGTGCGTGGAATGATCATTAGCGAATAAATAGAAATTTCATGATTATTTTAGAAGGTAATAAAAGTAAAATAGAAGGCAGATATTCGGCAAAGACAGAGAGTAAGTCAAATTTAGTGAAAAGCAGTCAGCCGTAGGTCAAAAAACTGGTGTGTTAACACACAGTGCTGTTAAGTGTAGATACAGTTGTGAAGTATTTAAGTACTGTGTAACAGACATGTCGCTCCTTTATTGCAACATAGTCATATCTCAAAAAATGAGCTTTTCGAGTTAACAAAGCAGAATTGTTAACAGTATTACCTTTTATATTGTGTAACAGTATTACCTTTTATATTGTGCCATTGTGTTATTAAAATTACTTTTAAACCTTTTCCTTTAGGAGATATTCTCTAAAAAAATTTTCTAAGACTTGTATGAAAACTAAAAATTTGAAATGCGTTTTTCTCGGAACAAGCTTTTTTTTTAGTTATGACTATGTTGCAATAAAGGAGCGATGTGTCATTGTCATCATTTCATTTGTAATTGAAGAATCTGCTAAACAGTCTTAGAAGTAAAAACATAACAATTTATAGGAAGGAAATAAAAATTATACTTTTAAACTTAAATGGTTCATAAGATTCCACAGTTCCCATGATTTAATATCGTTTATTTGAAAATTTTTTAATACAATATATAATTGGAAACAAGACCGCTGCTCAATCAAACGATTTATTACAGTTTCTTGTGTCACCAACCGGGTTAACTAAAATTCCAATATTTTTTATGGTCTTACATTAAAATAATCTAATCTAGTGTAGAGATATGGATAATTGTTGGCTGCTTTCATATGAAGAATGAAACGTCATCAAGCATAACTATAACCCATAACCAGAAAAGCTTTGTGGAAACGAAAGTTCCCGGGTTTTCCATACAAAACGTATTCAAATATCTGGACATTAAATTTATAAAAATTGTGCTCAAAATTATTGTGCGTTGAATGCACTGAACTAATAATAAAAATTGACTCTTTTTGGTTAAAACTCTCCTATAAGATAAGTTAGTCTGAAGACTTTCTATGTAGATGAGATACATATGCGTACATGTAGAAATAGCTGACTTTTGTTTAAGTATTCGGATCAGTTTTCCGTGTACAATATTTTGCTAGAGACATTTTTGTCATATTCCACATCACACATTAAATATTTTGGCTCTATTCACAATTGCAAATTTATGCAATTGCAAATATATGCTATCAATTGTGAACCACCTCTGATGGTTAAGTTTGTACTACTTTTTGCAAAGCACGAAACTCACAGCTGATTGATAATTAGAGTAGAAAAAAATTTTAGTCAATAATAAATATGCCGAAAAAAAGTTTTAAGGAGCAATTAATGGACTTTTTAACAGAAAAAGCGATTTTAAGTTAGATAAAGACATCGATTGGTGTTATTTGAATGCGAGATGAGCGACGGCAACTAAGCGGCGATTACGAACTAATTGGCTGGATCGCAGATTGTCAGCTGTCGATTTGCAATTAACTTGTGCAAAATAAAAACTATAAGTTTTAAGTATTGCATATACACATAAGACTAGCAAGTACGTTGCTATGTAGTTTGTTAGTATAGAGTAAAAATATGCTAAACCTTTTTGCAAATCGAATGATGCAATACCATTTGCACGAGACTGTGAATAGAGCTATAGAATCGTTTTAAAATATAGCATTATATAATAAAATATTTGAAATAATAGTTGTGTTCATTTACTAAATTTGTTTAGAGATTTGCAACAATTGTTACTAGAAAGCGTTCATTAACCCAAAAAAATTGCTTGTTCATTAACCCAAAAAAGAGCGTACAAAATTGAGAGACAGGAACATTCTTGCAAGTTTGTGGAAGTAACATTTTTACCTGCAATAATTATTCAAACAGCTGTTTTGCGTTTGTGTTTACAAAAAAATATTTCTAAATTAAGTTAAAAGTAAAAGTAGTTTGGAAAATTTTGAGAAATTGTAAGTGTATGTAAACTTTTAAAACAAAAAGAAGTATTAATGAAATTAAAAATTTATTTTTGTGTAACTTAGGAACAAAACAGGTAAAATAAGACGTCTAATGCAAAATAAGCAAAACAGTATCTGGCACATCAGTGGCAAAGGATGTTCCGGCAAATTTACTTGCTTAAATGTGTTTAAAACTTTTTGGGGAGCAATTAAATTGCCACTTAGATCCTTACATTTTTAATTATATTAATATTTTTCTAGTTTTAAACTCTGATATGTTTTTGTTTCTTTAATTTTTACAGACCAGCTATTATTTTTAGTATTGTAAATATTATGAGTACCTAGGTAACGAGTAGCCACACTTTGAAATTAATTTAAAATAAACATGCTATGGGCAGGCAGGCTGTTGTAACATATAAAGCGGCCCATACACGTTTCAATTCAATTGTCAATTGAGTATTTCAATGGAAATGGTTCTTGGCCACACACTTCATAAACTGACCTCAAAGATTTTCATCCAACTATCAGATTCAATCAAATTAAAGACAATTTTAAAAATAATTAGCACTTTCTTTGCAAAAAAATTACAAATATAAATCTTGACTGCTGATCAGGAGACTCGAATACACACAGTACAATCGAATTGAGAGACTTACTAACCAACTTGAAAAATCAAATTCGTTTAAATTAAAATTTTTTTGGTTTGTACATATGTACATCGGGTTCTAATTCAAGTTTTTCCTTTCTTTTTTCTTAAGAAGCAGTGTTTACAATACAAACTTGCTGTGATTAATGATTATTGATTGAAGAAGACAGGAAAAATAATAATCAAATCTTTAGCTGGGGGACAACTAGCTGTTTCGTAGTCGCTACACTACTCATCCGCACCCACTAGGATTTGAACTCGGGTCATGACGTATCATGATCTACTGCTTTAACCACTAAGCCACCGAGCATTTTAATTATTTTCTATCTATACTCATCTCACACATATGCATTTTTGTTAATTGCCGGCATTGTTTGTACAGCTGAATTCTGAGACAGCATACGCTGTCAATGCCCACCATATATCTGTCACAACATTGATCGTTTTACCATAATCCGAACATCTATAGTGACTAGAAAAGCTGAAGAACTGAAACGGGCAAGTTCCGAATATTCTTTTTCTTTGAACCTTAACTATTGTACAATTGTTAATAAGTATATAATTCTTGGTTACTGTGATACTTGTGCAAATTTATAAATATAGTAAATTGAAAAATATAAAGTAAAATGCAAAATTGAAGTTTACATACGCATACACGCATAATAAAGGTCATTGACCATTTTATATACTTGTGTTTTATAACATTTAACAAAAACGGGTTGTTTTATTTAACATAAGACTAAGTATTTTTCTCGGCTAATTGAAAAAAAAACAAATTAGATAACATGTCTACATTAAAATCTTTGAGTAAGGATTTGGAGCGTTACATCAATGAGGATTTAAAAGCCAACTCGACAACTGCCAAACTTATAAATTTAAAAAGCCATACACGTATTGATTTGCACAATAACCGACTCAGTTGCCAATTGAGTTGAAACGTGTATGGGTTAAGGCTCCTAATTAAAAATAGATATTTTATTCAAAATTAGCTAATCACTCTTATATAGTGTTTAGCATACGAGTATTACGACTACGCCTAGTACTAGATTAAATAAAATTGTAATACTTTTTATTATTCTATTACAAGCCGTACTCGACAAACACCAGTCACGACAATGCTGAATATAAATGACTTTAATCACATTACTTTTATAATATACTTATCGCTCCTTTATTGCAACACAGTCATTATTAAAAAAAAGCTCGTTTCGAGAAAAACGCATTTCAAATTTTTAGTTTCCATACAAGTCTTAGAATTTTTTTTTTAGAAAATGTCTCCTAACGGAAACAGCTTAAAAGTAATTTAAATAAATTTTTGACACAATAGAAAAGGTAGTGCTGTTAACAATTCTGCATTGTTAACTCGAGAAGCTCATTTTTTGAGAAATGACTATGTTGCAATAAAGGAGCGATATGTATATGTATAGTTTGTCAAAAAAAAAAAAAAAAAAAAAAAAAAAAAAATTAAATAAAAAATAATAAATGGGTGGCTATTAAGTACTCTCGTTGTTATATATACCTATACATAACAACACTACTCTAACTTGCAAACTTTAGCTAGTAACGTGTTCACTTACTTTTTCACATTTTTGGGAGTAAATTTGAAAAATTTCTTTTTACTCTCTCGTTGCTAATTTTTACTAGTAAAGTAAGTGAACCCACCTAATATATGTTTACCTCTTCTAAGTGAATGCCTTTTTCAATCGGGCAAAAATACCGCGGCAGGTTTCACCGTATTAATATAGGAAAAAAAAGCTAATATTTAAAAAAATATTTGCATCCCCACATTGAAGAAAAATATGACCAATATTGGTTAAAACTAACAAAAACGGCAACTCGATTTGTTAAATCAACTGCTAATCTTAAAAATTATACTTTGTTTTTCTCTACCTCAATGCACTTTTTCGCCCCAGGGGCGAGATTCCGCAATTATGAATTTTTTTTTTTACCAGTGAACACTCAAAATAAAATTCACTGACAGACACAGTGTTCACTTTTCATTAAAAAGCGATTCCGTTAAAAGAATGAATTTTATTGCGTTGAATGTGTTTCTTCAGGCTGAATGATATGTTGATTTGTCAAATTAACTGTGTCACACAAGTTGTTGAATAGATAATTTTAATTTACATACATAATCCTTTTAATTATTTTTTTCAAATTCAAAATATTTTACAAAAAACTAAAATTCACCGAAGATTTTTGAGTGAAAAAATTATTATTAAGTGTACACTTTAAATGTCAAAACTACTCATTCTCACCATAGCGGGCTCAAAAATCAAAAGTGAACATTGATTGGTGAACATTTCAAAATTCATCGATGCGGAATTTGGCCCCAGTTGTTAATAAATTATTCCATACTCAATAGTATTGCGCCTAAGAGTATGCAATGTATTTCTGCAAAATGAAAGACATATCTCGGCTTGTCAGAAATTTATAATTTTCATGAATTTTTTTGTAGTTTTTTTTTTATTCTGCAAACGTAGCGGACTTGTGTTAAAAAGTTTCGAAAAAAATAAATAAAATTTAAATTTGATTTGTGTCAAAAAATTAAACAATAAAATTTTTATTTTTGTTTGAAATTTGAATTTAAACTGCCGCAATGTGGATTAATCCGATTTTGGATCAAAGTGTAGGACATCGTAACGAAGAAGTGTAAAGGCCCATTTAGCCGACCGTAAATGTAGAAATGTAAATGTAGTCGGAACAGCTGATCGTTTCTGTTATACGAGAAACAATGAAAATGCTTATTTGACTGTAATGAAATGTAACCGTAACGTCTGAACCTGTAGAAAATAGAATTTCATTACGTGTTTACGTGACAAATGTTGTCAGTGATGGTATATATTATTGTGAATGGCAGGATGGCACAAAAACCCTGTTTTCGTACTTTTTGTTTATTTGGTAATTGAACTGTTTAAGTAGTTATATTTGTATACACACATAATATGTTTTAATAAATTTAAGATTTTTCTGTAAAATACGCAAAATGGATATACATGGTAGCATAATTTATACACAACGCAAAATTTTTGCAACTGTCACATTATATGTAACCACAACATTTATTCGCCCGATTTCTAAAAATATATTTTTCAAGCACAATCTTCCAACGATAAAATGAAGTTAAAAATTGGTTTATAACATAGAGTTATGCTGATATAAATGTAAGAAAGCAATACAGTATAAATTTTGGTCTGTGATGAAGTGAAAATCTAATAATAGAAAAGTTTTAATATTTTTTAAGTATAATAATATATATTACTAAAATACTAGTAATATATATTACTAGTATTTTAGTATTATTATACACAAAAATGGTGGAGGTTTGTGATTCCATTTGTTATTTCTACAATTTTTATTTGCGACCGTATAAAGTATATATATTCTGATTCAGAATTAATAGAAAACTCAATAAAGCGATGTCCGTCTGTCTGTCCGTCGGTCGTTGACATACCGTTTTTGAGAAAACCATTAGACTTAGAAACGTTTTTCTTTCACCCCATCGTGTCATGGGATTGCTATTGAAATTCAGTAATATCGCTTCACATATAGCTGAGAGATGTTCAAAATTCCGAAAAAAGCAATTATGTTTTGCAATTTTGTATGAAAATTTTTGAAAAAAAAAATTGTTCGTTATGCTTCAAACTTCACAAGAGAAATTTCGATATCGGTCCATATACTCGTATACCCAAGATATAGCCTAAACCGATTTTTCCATAAATGTTTTTTTTTTGCTTCAAAGCATTTCTGATTATAAAACTACGGAAAATAAAAATTTTCGATATTGGTCCATATATACCCGAGATATAGCCTAAAACGATTTTTTTAATGAAAATGTCGGGTAAGCGAACTTAAACATTTTTTTGCTTAAAAGAAGTTCTGATAATATAAGGAGGTTACCAAATAGAGAAAATGAAAATATCCGATATCGGTCCATATATATCCGAAATATAATCTAAACCGAATTTTTAGTGAAAAATTTATTTTGCTTGAAATCAGTTCTGATTATAAAACGAGGTAATTACTCGTAAAATACAAAAAATGTAAAATTGCGTTATCGGTTCATATATAACCGATTATAGCCCAAACCAATTTTTGCATGATAATTTCCATGAAAGATTTCCTTTTTGGAATGGTGATTACAAGGCAAACTTATTTTTCCCCGATGTCGGTTCATATACATATATCCGAGCATATTTAGTTCAAATTCTTAATATATACTATATATATGTATATAGGTGACTATCGTGAAGGGTATTTTAGATTCGGCCCATCCGAATGTACTACGCTCCTGTTATATATTAATATTATTATATATTATAAGCAATTGAATTTGTTTTTTTAGAAGTACCAAAGAGCAGAGAACAAAAATTCAAACATTTGAGATTTATTCGCCATATTAGCTTCCAACATTGGTACTAATCAAAAAATTATAAACAGCTTGTTTTTTATATTCCCACCTGTAACTCATATGAAATGTCGACAATAGACGGCTAAATGGGCCTTTAAGGCCCATTTAGCCGACTGTAGAAATTGTAACTGTAACGTAAATGTAAATGTAACGTAAATGTAAATGTAGTAGCACTTATAGAACACGTAAAACCGTATCATGTGTTTTTGATACAAACAAAAAACCAAAAGTGCATGTGAAGAAAAAGTGTTCACTTCTTAATGATTTACAGAAAAAGTGTTCTGTTTTTATTTTTATATCATTGTATGTTAAAGAAAATAATTAATTTTTCATTGCTCATATCTTTATATCAAATAATTTACAAAAATAAAATAAAAGCAGTACAGCTGTTCATAGCAGTGATGAGAGTTCATAGTATTCAGTACATATACAAAAGGTACGAAAATTGATTAAATGGTACCTAAAATTTCTAATATTTCTTTTTCTGTCTATTGTCGACATTTCATATGAGCTACAAGTGGGATATATAAAAAACAAGCTGTTTACAATTTTTTGATTAGTACCAATGTTGGAAGCTAATATAGCGAATAAATCTCAAATGTTTGAATTTTTGTCCTCTGCTCTTTGGTACTTCTAAAAAAACAAATTCAATTGTTATAATATATAATAATATTAATATATAACAGGAGCGTAGTACATTCGGCTAGGCCGAATCTAAAATACCCTTCACGATAGTCACCTATATACATATATATAGTATATATTAAGAATTTGAACTAAATATGCTCGGATATATGTATATGAAACGACATCGGGGAAAAATAAGTTTGCCTTGTAATCACCATTCCAAAAAGAAAATCTTTCATGGAAATTATCATGCAAAAATTGGTTTGGGCTATAATTGGTTAAATATGAACCGATAACGCAATTTAAATTTTTCACTAAAAAATCGGTTTAGATTATATTTCGGATATATATGGACCGATATCGGAAATTTTCATTTTCTCTATTTGGTAACCTCCTTATATTATCAGAACTTCTTTGTTTAAGTTCGCTTACCCGACATATTCATTAAAAAAATCGGTTTAGGCTATATTTCGGGTATATATGGACCGATATCGATATTTTTATTTTCCGTATTTTTGTAACCTTCTTTTATAATCAGAACTGCTTTGAAGCAAAAAAAAAAAACATTTATGGAAAAATCGGTTTAGGCTATATCTTGGGTATACGAGTATATGGACCGATATCGGAATTTCTCTTTTTCTGTATTGTAGTAACCTCATTTTATTACTATAATAAGTGTGTGAAGTTTGAAGCATAACGAACAATTTTTTTTTTCAAAAATTTTCATACAAAATTGCAAAAAATAATTGCTTTTTTCGGAATTTTGAACATCTCTCAGCTATATGTGAAGCGATATTACTGAATTTTAATAGCAATCCCATGACACGATGGGGTGAAAGAAAGACGTTTCTAAGTCTAATGGTTTTCTCAGAAACGGTATTTCAACGACCGACGGACAGACAGAAGGACATCGCTTTATCGACTTTTCTATTAATTATGATTCAGAATATATATACTTTATACGGTCGCAAATAAAAATTGTAGAAATTACAAACGGAATCACAAACTTATATATACCTCTACCATTTTTGTGTATAACAATACTAAAATACTAGTTATATATAATTATTAGCTTATTACACTTTAAAAATATGAAAAATTTTTTATTATTAGATTTTCATTTCATCACAGATCTAAATTTATACTGTATTGCTTTCTTACATTTATATCAGCATAACTCTATATTATAAACCAATTTTTAAAATTCATTTTATCGTTGGAAGATTGTGCTTGAAAAATAAATTTTTAGAAATCGGGCGAATAAATGTTGTGGTTACATATAATGTGACAGTTGCAAAAATTGTGCGTTGTGTATAAATTATGCTACCGTGTCTATCCATTTTGCGTATTTTACAGAAAAGTCTTAAATTTATTAAAATGTACTATGTGTGCATACAAATATAACTATTTAAATATTGCAATTATCAAATAAACAAAAAGTACGAAAACAGGGTTTTTGGGCCATCCTGCCATTCACAATAATGTGTACCATCACTGACTACATATGTCACGTAAACACGTAATGAAATTCTATTTTCTACAGGTTGAGACGTTACGGTTACATTTTATTACAGTCAGATAAGCGATTTCATTGTTGCTCGTATAAGAAAAACGATCAGCTGTTACGACTACATTTACATTTCTACATTTACGGTCGGCTAAATGGGCCTTAAGGGTTCAGAAGTATTAATGTTGTACCACAAAATATGTACATTGTCGGTCTCACAAACAAGCAAAATGAAATTGAATTTAAAAATTCTCAGCTTGGAAAAGATTTACGGAACGCAGTTTATTGTGGATCAAGCAGTTGCTATAAATTCTAAAGGTGTGGGAAGCTATTTTGAAACAGGTAAAAACAGAGGTAATGTGGCAATTTCTAAGAATGTTAAAATTCGTGGCGCAGAGATGGAAAAAGCAATTGATAGTAATATCAAGCAAGACGCCTGGTCTTCTTCTTCTTTTAAGGCAGAGTTTAATGTAGTTAAAAACAAGAAGAGGAAATATCCATGTGGTAAAAATAAAAATTTTGCAGGGGCACAGTGAAGTGCCCGGCAATATTAGCCCAGGTATGATGATAGAAGGACTATTACCCTTAGAGGTTTGCACCAACGAACGTTGCGTACTACTGTGGCAGTTATGGTAGGACATTTTTCCACAGGGGCGAGGGGACTTACTCTTCCATTAAATAATTTCTGTAGAATTTTACGGATGAGGAGGAGAAAAAAAGTGTTCAGCACTTCCTTGGTCGGTGTCCAGCTCTTTCTTATATAAGAGCTTTGTAAACAGGCAGACCGGTGCGGATATATTTGGCAGAAATATCGTAATGCGGTAGTAGATTGGACTCTTAAATCCGATCATCGGGTTGTTTCTGAGCTGGATTAGTGATATGATCATCTGTTGAAATAAATACATACATATGTATATCACACTCAAACGAGACAACGGTACAGGATCGGGCTTTTGAATGGCTGACAGACTTTTAAACCTTATCTAACTTACCATTAGTACAGATTTGGATATTTATCTTGTTCACCGCATTGTACTTGAATTGGTTAGCAGTCCTCAATATGAGAACAATTTTCGTCTGCGTCAAACTATATTTATTGCGCAGCATTAAGCTAATCTTCTAATGATAGAGGGGGATAAAGATACAAGTCAACTTGGATGCATCTGTAAGGCACATACTCTTAACGAACCGTGGACACCGCAACTGGCAAAACTATTTCAAATGTATTGTCGGGCAGTGGAGCTAATAAATAGTAATCAATATTCACCGGATCATGGTCATCTGTTGCTTTATTCCTCATCCCCATTGCTAAAAGCCAAGTTCGTCACATTTTCCTTCACCATGAGATCAGCCTTCAGCTAGTTCATAATTTTAAATAGTACTTTCGGTGGGGTGGTGGAGGAAGCACAGGTCTCCATCAATGCATACCTTCCGCCATATGATCAGCCCATTCATTAATAAAGGCTTAATAACCACGCCGAATAGCCAGCAGAAATTCTAAGGATTTATTTCGCTAATTTTTGCAGTAGCATAATATGCTCTTAAGGGGTTGTTTAGTCTATTTGCAGCGAGCACCCGAGAATGATCCTGCTTAGTATATTAAGGTTTAACGTTACCTTAATAATTCATTTCTTAACAAAATAATTCTGCCTTTAACACTACTTATGACATTTGCGTAAAATAATATCTTAATCTGATAAAAAAATAACCATTATTTTCAAATTTCGTGAATTGGGTATGATCGACTTTCGCATTTTTATTTTTGTTATATTGGTACACTTGTGTGTTATATATGTTGCCAATATCAGCCATTTCGGATTGTTAGTTTGTTTGTGATAGATTAAAAGGTAAGTCATGTTTTGGTGTGTTCTTTAATATTTTACAAAACTAATTTTGGAGCATGGACATCGCTCAGGAGCTATTGAACATCGTCAACGAAGATCCAGATTTCCTAAAAAGGTTATAGCTGGTGACGAATCGTGGGTGTATGGCTATGACATTGAAACCAACGCCCAATCATCCCAATGGCAGCGTCCAGAAGAACCAAGACCGAAAAAAGCACGTCAAGTTCGGTCAACTATGAAGGTTTTGTTCACTATTTTCTTGGACTGCAAGGGCGTGGTGCATAATTAATACTACCTTGAAGCTATGCGCCGTTTGCGCGAAACAATTCGTCAGAAACGCACCATCGTGGATTTTGTACCATGATAACGCATCAGCTCATACATCGATGCTTGTGCGTGAGTTTTTGGCTAAAAACAAAACCGTTATCATGCCTCCACCATCGTACTTACCGGACTTAGCCCCCGCTGACTTTTCTTTCTTCCCAAAACTGAAGACACCGATGAAAGGAAATCGTCTTGCTACGATTGAGGAGATAAAAGAAAAATCGAAACAGGAACTGTTGGCAATACCGAAAAGCGTGTTTCAGCAGTGTTTCGAGAACTGAAAAAAAACGCTGACATAAGAATATTATATCTGAGGGGGATTACTTTGCAGCGAACAAGATAGGTATTGATGAATAAATAGTTTTTTTTAATTGAAAATAACGGTTATTTTTTGATCAGCCCTCGTATATGAAATATTATATATGTTTCCCACATGTCCGAGCGCCGTTGAGTGTGTGTGGTTATTTTAAAGGCAGGCCGCTACAAGAATAATATAAGAGACAAACGGTTCACTGTCCGTTATAACATATGCAAGAGAAGAGACACTTTTGGTTTTCATAGGAATGTAAATTGTTATTTGATCTATTTATATAGATAGTAATGAGTATATATTATAGTAATGAGTTGTGTGCCACTAGGGATGAAACGAGTAAAAGTAAATACTCGATACTTTTCTTTTGTTATCGATGTTTTACTATAGAGTACCAAGTAGGTATCGGGCAGAAATACTCTCTTCTTGTTGACAAGAACAAAACTGAGTTGGTCACGATTTTTACCATAATTTTATTGGTTTTGAGAGTATTTATAAAACAAATTCATGCAATGGGACTTCCAAAATCGGGTGTATGGTTGCATTTCATAAAAAATGACGGTAAGATTGCGGTCACAAACTTGAGATACCGAAATAAATAGTCCAGTTACTAAAACCATTCGAATTTGTCTTTCATCCAAGCTACAAAATTTTTCTTCCTCCATTGAATGTGCCTGACAGTTACAAGACAAACTATTGGGTAAATGTAGCTGAAGAATTGATATGATAGAATTCCTGCATTTTAAAAATCTTCGCTTCCGGGATCCTAAGTAAGACACCTCAATTTAAGCCAGTGGATCAGAAGATCAAGTCCATAACGAAGATTTTGATTTTTGGCTTCATGTGTTGTTCCTTGCCATTAATCGTAAGAAAAAATCGACTGACACAAGTATGTATCGATGCTTTTTGTGGGATACCGAGTAGGTATCGATACTTTGCGATCGATACCGTATCGAGTATAAGTATCAATACCCTACTGGTATGGTTTCGTCCCTATGTGCCACACACACAATACCTTGACGTTTGGTGTCACAGCAAGATGTGCAACGGCGGCGTTAAAAGAATCTGCAAGCTTGCCTTGATATTATGGTGACACGTGTCACCATAATATTGTCACAAAATTGTTAAGGGTATATATGTATAAGTGTGTGACCCTATAAAATATATATCGCTCATTTATTGCAACATAGTCATATCGTAAAAAAGCTCGTTTCGAGAAAAACGCATTTAAAATTTTTAGCTTCCATACAACTCTTAGCAAATTTTTTGAGAAAATATCTCCTAAACGAAACAGTTTAAAAGCAATTTGAATAAATTTTTGGCACAATATAAATGATAGTACTGTTAACAATTCTGCATTGTTATCTCGAAAAGCTCATTTTTTGAGATATGACTATGTTGCAATAAAGGAGCGATATATTCTGAATCTGAATTAATGGAAAAGTCGATTAAGCGATGTCCATCTGTCCATCTGTCGGTCGATGAAATACCGTTTCTGAGAAAACCATTAGACTTAGAAACTGTTTTCTTTCACCATTCTTTTACCCCATTGATTCATGGTTTGCTATTGGAATTCAGTAATATCAGTTCCCATATAGCTGAGATATATTCAAAATTCCGAAAAAAGTTTTTTTTGCAATTTTGTTTGAAAATTTTTGAAAAAGAAAGTTGTTTGTTTTGCTTCAAACTTCACACAATTATTAAGCATGGCAACTAAAAGGCAAAATAAAATTTTCCAGATATCATATATACCCGAGATATAGCTAAAATTGGGGTTTTCATGAAAATGTCGCCTAAGCCAACTTAAACAATTTTTTTTGCTTAAAATCAGTTCTGGTAATAAAATAAGGTTATGTATATAAATATGGAAAATGAAAATTTCCGATATCGGTCCATATATACCCGAGATATAGTCTGAACTGATTTTTCCATTCACATTTTTTTTTTTTAGCTGAAAAGCAATTCTCGTTATAAAAGAAGGAAAATTCCGATATAGGTTCATATATCTGTGGCATTTTATCATAACAGCTTAAGTCGAGATAATATCAAAAAAAGTTTTGAAGAGAAATTTGAATGAAGAACTAAATTTAAGAAAAAAAGAAGATAAACCATAATTACAACTAAATTTTGTGAATAATACGAAATATTATTGCTGCAAACAAGAATACCATATTTATTCAAATAATCAAATTGACAGCAATTTTTAAAAAATTTTAAAAATCGACTTAAGCTGTTATGATAAATCGACACAGATATAACTGAGATATAGCTTAAACAATTTTTTCCATGAAAATGTTCATGAAAGATTTATTTTTTCGAATGTTGATTACAAGGCAAAAATATTTTTTCCCCGATTTCGGTTTGTAATATATACTATGCATATACGTGACTATCGTGAATTTAGATTCGGCCCAGCCGAATATACCACGCTCTTACTTGTTTCTTAAAGGAATGTGATCATATTATGCAAGAATAGCTCTTCTACATACTCCTTGGCCGACGTTGCCAAGACAGTTTTCAATCTAAGTAGATGCCTAGGCGTTTCACGCTGCAACCCAAAAAATTGGAATATGAGACATTGAGGAAAACCGAATACTACTTACCAGAAAGCCGGTGGAACTATTTGAGTTTATGCAAACTTGTTTTATATTATGTTGAACGCGGCTCTAGTTATTGATTGCATTCCAAAACTTTTAGGAAAAACTCCACCCCTGGAATTGTTAAATTCAACCTTTCCCAAGAAAAAAAAAATATGTTGTGATTTTTGTGTTGATTACAATAATTTTAAAATCGTTTTTATTTTTAAATTTGAAATTTTCTTTAGTGTTTAATTTTATCAATTTGTTATCAATCATTAACATACAAACAAATTATACTATACAATAATTAAATTAATAAGGTAATTATATGAACATGTCCCTTTGAGGGGTTCCTCTTATCAAAATTCACATTTATAAATTAAACTTGGGTTTCTTTTCATCTTGTTTAATTAAAATATAACAAATCATAAGTAAAATTATAAATCAAAATAACAAAATACATCCAATATATAAATTTTCCCCCTGGTAAACTGATCATAGATAGGATAATATTATAATTGGCTAAAAGAATTGCGTTAATTATACACATAATAGTTTAAAACTTTACATACAAAATATATTATTTTTTTTATACATAAGAAATAAAATAAAATTTTCTATTTAATACAATCAAATAAAAGTTTTATATATTCAAAGTTAAGCTTAGAGCTGTTTTAATTCTACGTTTTAAATTTTTTTCCTTTTTTTTAAATTTTTTTTTTTATGTGTTATATAATAAGGTACAATTTTCTTTATACAAAATTTACATTTACAAATATTTTCATTTTTAAAAAAATTGTTTTTTCTCTCTTGTGTTTTAATAATTTTATAAGGCTTTTATTTTAATTATAAACCTTTAATAATTTTTTGTTTAATTTTTACGCTGATGGCGCCGAGTAAAATTCTATGTGCTTTGTGTGTTCTGTGTGTTTTTACTTGTTGTCTTCTTAAGTGGCACTCTGACAAACGTTTTCAATTTTTCCAATTCAGTTTGCGCGGACTGAGCTGAGCTTTTCGCATTTTCCTGCAGTGTATGCAACTCCAAGTTTTCCTCTTCTTCGTCCTCATCATCTTCTGCCAAACCGCATTCACTTTCTTGGTGTTGTAGAGTCACTTGTTTTTCATAATCGATTTCTTCGTCATCTTCGTCGTACTCCTCTTCGTTGTTTGCTTCAGCGTCAATTTTCAATAGAGTACTTGACGAGGTTATACGATTTTTTCGACGACCATTAGTTGGCACTTTGTTATAACGAGTGGTTTTGCGGGCTGGATGGTGTGTGGAGCGCTAAAACAGATTGAAATGAAAAAAAAAAGAATATTAAACAAAATGTCTTTGAAAAATAGTTTTATGTTGTCTACTTGAATACAAATGTCCTTGAAAAATAGTTTTATGTTGTCTACTTCAATACAAATTGCAGCACTGTGTGGGTCTTTTTGGTTCTAGGTCATAGCCGAAAACAAAATTTTTCCCTTATGAATTTCATGCTTGCGCAATTATCTAGTGTTGCTAGAAGAATTCTACTTTTTATTTTTTAACGCTATTTTACGCCTTGAGTATTATCCTGCAGAGTGGAAGGTCTCTATGATTACTATGATACTCAAGCCAGGGAAGGATCCGACTAAGATTGGGTCATATAGACCAATAAGTCTACTGCCAACAATTTCAAAACTATTCGAAAAATTGTTAATAGCCAAGTTGAGTCCAATCAGGGAAGCATCCAAAAGTGGGATGCATCCCTGATCATCAATTTGGTTTTCGGGCTAAACACAGCACCCTAAAACAAACACACAGACTAGTTAATGTCATAAGACAGACCTTTGAGAACAAGAATCAAGCTTTTGGTAAAGTGCGGCACAACGGCTTGATGCACAAAATAAAGTTTAACTTGCCTTATATGGGCGGAAATTTGTTATCAGAGAAGGCGATTTTATAAGCCCAACTAAACCTATCGAGGAAGGAGTTCCCCAAGGTAGCATTTTAGGACCTACTTTATGTTTGATTTATGCCTCAGACATGCCAACGAGATCCGGAATCCACACTTCAATTTTCCAGATGACACAGCATTCTACAGCGGACATGAAAACCATCAAGTAGCTTCGCGAAATTTGCAGGAGTATATTTCAATATTAGCGAAATGGCTCAAGGTTTGGAAAACTAAAGTCAATGAACTCAAGTGTACTCACGTTACATTCACACTACGTAAACAAACATGATCGGCTGTCTAAATTAACAATTCACCTATTCATTTCGACCGTAGGCTAACGTGAAAGTCTCACATTGATGCAAAAGTCACTCAGTTAAAACTTAAAGCAGCGCAACTAAAATGGCTTATGGGCAGAAGCTCGGCTTTAAAGTTGGATTGCAAACTTTTGGTATACAACGCAATTCTAAAGCCTATATGGTGCAACGGAATTCAATTATGGAGCACCGCCTCAGCGTCAAACATTGAAAAAATCCAAAGGCGACAATACAAAATTCTTCGAACGATTACTGCAGTTCCATGGTACGTAAAAAATGCACGAATTCATAAAAATCTGAGTGTTCCGCTTGTTAAAGGAGGAATTTTCTAAGTACGCGACAAGGTATGCCAGTAAACTGTAACTTCATCCAGCGCGCAATATACTTAATTTTGGCGGCCACATCGGCTTAAAAGAAGGGATACCGTTGCCACCATCAGATTGCTCAATAGGTGATTTTACCGAAATAGCTCCCGCAAAATAAAACTTTTTGTCTAGCATTGGCCGGTATAAAGCAAATTTTTTTTTTAATTTTAAAGCATTTTTTAATTTTAAATTTAGTATTAAGATTTGAACACTTATTGTTAGTTCATTTTGAAGATTCAATAAATAAAAAACGCTACAAAAAAAAAGCAGTTTTGGTAATGAAATAGGGTTATATAAATATGGAAAATTAAAATTTCCGATATCGGTCCATATATACCCGAGATATAACCTTAACCGGGTTTTTCATGAAAATATCGCATAAGCGAACTTAAACAACTTTTTTGTACTCAAAAGCAGTTCTGGTAATGAAGTAAGGTTATATAAATATCGAAAATAATAATTTACGATATCGGTCCATATATACCCTAGATATAGCCTAAACCGGGTTTTTCATGAAAATATCACGAAATGAATCATGAAAATGTCGCGTAAGCGAACTGAAACAACTTTTTTTGTTTAAAGGCAGTTCTGGTAACAACATCAAGTTATATAAATATGGAAAATGAACATTTCTAACATCGGTCCATATATACCCGAGATATAGCTTAGAACGGGGTTTTCATGAAAATGTCGCATAAACGAACTGAAACAACTTTTTTTGCTTAAAAGCAGCTCTGGTAATAAAATCAGGTTGTATAAATATGGAAAATTAAAATTTCCTATATCGGTCCATATATACCCGAAATATAGCCTAAACCGGATTTTTCATGAAAATATCGCGTAAACGAACTTAAACAACTTTTTATTTTTGCTTAAAACCAATTATGGTAATAAAATGAGTTTATATAAATATGGAAAATGGAAATTTCCGATATCGGTCCAAATATACCCGAGATATAGCCTAGACCGGGTTTTTCATGAAAATGCTTAAACAACTTTTTTGTGCTTAAAACCAATTCTGGTAATAAAATGAGGTTATATAATTATGGAAAATTAAAATTTCCTATATCGGTCCATATATACCCGAGATATAGCCTGAACCGATTTTTCCATTAACATTTTTTTTTTTTGCTGAAAAACAATTCTCGTTATAAAAGAAAGTTACTAAAATACAGAAAATAGAAAACTCCGATATCGGTGCATATATAACCGAGATATAGCTTAAACAAACTGAAAATGTTCATGAAAGATCTCTTTTTTGGAAAGTGAATAAAAATGCAAATATAATTTTTTTCCGATATCGGTCCATATATATCCAAGCATATTCAGTTCAAATTTGTAATGTATACTATACATATACGTAACTGTCATGAAACGTATTTTAGATTCGGCCCAGCCGAATATACCTTACTCTTACTTGTTATTTCTCGAAAAACAACTTTTGCTTCAAAACAAATTTTATGCTCCTAAAGGGCACTTCAGACTATCACACTTTGTATTAAGACTTGTCAAAAAATCAAATAATACGTGCAAGTATGATAGTGTGAATGTAAAGCGCTATGAAAATGAGAAATAATACGGTAAAAGATTTGACATCCCATAACACTTCACCATTTTTAGAAATTTGTTTAAACGATAAGATTTTTCATTGGATCAGGGCTGCATTTTTTGCTAAAGCAAATAATAAAAATATTAAAACCAGACGTTAAGTAAATTGGCTGTTTATTTTCAAGTCATATTCCTTCTTTTACTTTAGGTGTGATAGTGTGAAAACAAAATGTAATGGTACGTTCGATTTTTTGACAATCGCAACAAATATCTTTAGATTTTTGTCCCACAAAATCCAATCAAAATCTTAAGACTTGTATGATAGTCTGAAACGCCCTTAAGTGAATTTCAAAACCACATGTAGTTTAACTTTTTCCTATCAGTGAACTGCAGGGTCCTGGCACAGCATTCCTGTGTACTATATAAGGATATAATTAATTTAAATATTTGTATGTGGTACGTTCAGTGGTGCCTTTTATCTTTTAACTTCAGCCCATTAAAAATGGCTGTGTATCGTTTATATTTAAATGGTCTTTAAAGACGTGTATGGCTTTCAAGTATACAAATACGAGTACAAAACAACATTTTTCATGGCGCACAAAAATTGTTAAAAACTTTTTTTTTTTTTATTTCCACTAGTTAAATATTTATACATGCCTGAAACTTCCTTCTTTGTTGAAAAGCTTAAAAAAAATTGCAAATAGAAATATTTTTGTTACTTTAGTTTTGTATGATTTTTTTTCAGCCTGTTTAAGGCTTAACAAATAGGAAAAAGTTACAACTTTTTTTTAAAGCAATTTATATTTTTCATATATTGTACAATATAACTTATGTGTTACACAGACATTGATATATTGGCGCCTCTTAGACATTTCTGTACAAGTTATTGTATATACATACATATTAGGGTAATCGATTATTCGAGTTTTTTCTAAACCCGGTTTTCGAATATCTCGAATAGCGGCCATTTAAAAAAACCCCTGTTTTCCGTAAAAATTTAAAGAAAGAACCGGTTAAGCGGGGTTTTTGAATAAAGTAAATAAACAAAAATAAAATAAATAAACACGTAAATAAAATAACATTTAATTTTCATGATTAAAGCAATGGTGCCCAAAATTAAAAAGCTTCCCAGCAGTCCACAAGTTATTACAATTTGTAAAGCATCCGATTATAAGCTATTGTGTCAACAGTAAAAATCAAAATAAACATGTTAAGCACAACAAACAACTAACATCCGATTCAGATTAATCTTTTTCTACTCATATTGTTAAATTAAATGTGCATAAAAAGCAAAGAAGAAAACAAATGCTAATAATATAGTTTTAAACTTATCCAATCTTCGCTTACAATGTATACAGTGTTGGATGCATCTTACGGCCTATATTCATCGCTGTGTAAATGTAAGTAGGAATTGTATACAGACTTCGGATGGGTCACGCTTACATTGTCAATGGTCTTAGATCGAAGATGTATGTGACAAAAATTTCACTGGGTTGGTGAGAAAATAAGACTGATTTAAAGGTACAGTAAAACGAAAAAGTACACTCATAGAAAATAGCATCTTCATATCTGTCATCAATCGGGTCATCAGAATTGTGACATCAATAGTATGTAAATAGTCATCAGTAATATGAAAGTTGATATCAATCTCACAACAAAAGTCATCAGACAATTTTGTCATATATTGAGTATCATCAATGCTACAACTGTGGTGACATCAATTCAATGATACATTTTATTAATAGGTATAATACATCTAATTTGTCAAAATTTATTATAAAAAAGCCTACGTAGTGTTATAATATTTTATATTTATTGTTGAAAAGGAATTAGGTTGTTAAAATTATTATTTTTAAATTTAAATTAATTTATAAGAAATAGAAAAAAATGCATCATATTAATGACATTTAGTCATCATATGCGACGTTAGTTACATAAATGTAATGACAGCGTAGAGAGTAATATAAAAAGAAGAACTACGAAGCAAAGAAAGCGAATATTGCCCCATAAACTCAATTAAAATATGATAATACGCCACACAGACATTGTATTGATGGCAGGAAGCCATCAAAAGTATTATCAGAAGATTTTTAATTCTCATTGATTTCTTTAAGATGGTAGAATATAAAGTTATGTGTTTGAACATATTTTTGAAATCAGAAAATATAACCGGGGGTTAATGTTGATGATGTCGACATGAAATTTACTTCCAAATCAATCCAATTGATATGATGTTAGTAATTTCCTGGGTTTTCGAGTTTCCTTGCATTAATTACATGCTCTCATCAAACGTATTCCGATAAAGCATCCCCATGATGTCAGTGTGACATTTCATTGATGAAATAATTGTCATAATTGCCGCTTTAGATAATGTAATAGTTGACATCACAACGATGAAAGGTACCATGGGGTCAAAGATGATGACATTTGTTATTGTATTGAAGTTAAAATACATCATAGTTATGACAGGTTTTCTATGAATGTAAATGAAAATATTTTTATAAAATTGTAATCGTGAAAATGGAATGAATAAAAATGTTTGAAATGAAATGAATAAAATAAAAAATCTGTGTTATCTAATAGGCAGTCCGGTTTAAGACCCGGACATAGCTGTATGAAAGCATTGAATCAGTGAAGAAACTGATTTTATTATGAATAATCGTTGAATCACTATCAGAGAGGTTGCTGATGACGTTAACATATCGTTCGGCTCATGCTATGAAATTTTTACGGATATTTTAAGCATGAAACGTACGGCAGCCAAAATTGTCCTAAAATGGCTAAATTTTGAGTAAACACAACGTCGCAGGCACATCGCTCAGGAGCTGTTGAACATCGTCAACGACGATCCAGATTTTCTCAAAAAAGTCATAACTGGTGACAAATCATGGGCGTATAGCTATGACATTGAAACCAAAGCCCAATCATCACAATGGAAGCGTCCAGAAGAGCCAATACCGCAAGAAGCGCGTCAAGTCCGGTTAAATGTGAAGATTTTGCCCGCTGTTTTCTTCGACTGCAATGGCGTGGTGTATCATGAACTCTTGTCACAAGATCGTACGGTTAGTAAGGAATACTGCCTTGAAGTTATGCGCCGTTTACGCGAAGCAATTCGTCAGAAAAGCACAGAATTGCTGCAAAAAAAAAAATCGTTTATTTTGCACCATGATAACGCATCAGCTCACACCTCAATGCTTGTGGGTGCGTTTTTGGCCAAAAACAAAACCGTTATCATGCCTCAACCACCGTATTCATCAAATTTGACCACCGCTGACTTTTTCCTCTTCGCGAACTGAAGACACCGATGAAAGGAAAGCGTTTCGCTACGAAACATCGAAACAGGAGCTTTTGGCGATACCAAAAAGTGCGTTTCAGAAGTGTTTCGAGGATTGGAAAAAACGTTGGCATAAGTGTATTATAAAGGGTGGTTAAATTTCTAATGTTGATTTTGAATAAAACACAAACTATTTAAGAAATTATTGTAATTTTATATTATTATGATATATTGGTATTACTCAATTATGTATGGAACAAAATATCGGCCAAATGGGCGCCGCGACCACGGCGGCACACCTCCATCCGATGGTCCAAATTTTCGATGACCCTGAAGCATAATGGAGGTTCTATGCCGTTAATGTGCCGAATTATCTCATCCTTTAGCTGTTGAATTGTTGCTGGCTTATCGACGTACACCTTTTCTTTCAAATAACCCCAAAGATAAAAGTCCAACGGTGTCAAATCACATGATATTGGCGGCCAATTGACATCGCCATTACGTGAGATAACACGGCCATTGAATTAATTGCGCAAAAGAGCAATTGTTTCGTTAGCTGTGTGGCAAGTGGCACCGTCCTGCTGAAACCACATATCGTCTACATCCATATCTTCCAATTCGGGCCATAAAAAGTTCGTTATCATCTCGCGATAGCGAACACCATTCACAGTAACTGCCTGACCGGCCTCATTTTGGAAAAAATACGGCCCGTTGATGCCGCCAGCACATAAACCGCACCAAACAGTCACTCTTTGTGGGTGCATTGGTTTTTCGACAGTCACTCTTGGATTCTCATTCGCCCAAATGCGGCAATTCTGTTTATTGACGAATCCACTGAGGTGAAAATGTGCCTCATCACTGAAGATGATTTTCTTCGAAAATTGATCATCCACTGTCCCATTTCTTGCCACCATTCTGCCCATTCACGACGTTTGGAGAGGTCTTGAGCCAATTGCACCTTGTAAGCGTGTAAATGCAAGTCTTTATGCATAATGTTCATCAACGACGAGCGTGAGAGATGCAATTGTTGGGCACGACGACGAGTTGAGGTGGACGGCTCTTCAGCCACACTATCGCGAACAGCACCAATATTTTCTGCAGTACAAGCTGTACGAGCATGCACTGGTGTTCTCACATCTTCTACAGACCCGGTTTGCTCGAATTTTTCCACGATTTTTGCGATTGTACGCACATTTGGACGATCAAATTGACCAAAAAATTACGAAGTGCACGATATGCATTTTGATTTGAACGCCCATTTTCATTATAAGCCTGGATAACTTTACACGGATTGTGTATCTCTCCATGGTTCAAATTGAATAAGTCTGAAATGGGGAAATATCAAATAAAATTCGACAAAAAACTTGGCGTTTGTGGTTCACATTCAACATCGGCCCTTGAAATTTAACCATCCGATATCTGAGGGGGATTACTTTGAAGAAACGAGAGTTTGAAAAATAAATTATTTTTTTTTTAAACTTGAAAATAACGGTTATTTTTTGAGCAAACCTTGTATTCTTGTTCTTCGTAACGTTTTGTTATTTGTCTAATATATATATATATATATATATATATATATATATATATATATATATATATATATATATATATATATATATATATATATATATATATATATATATATATATATATATATGCCTATGGAATAAACAAATTTTACAGGCTAACAATATCTTATTTAATTCTTTGGTGCTACTGGAATTTAAAAACCGCACCAAAAATGGTGTGAAACCCATCGAGTCTACAACGCTGCTAATTACCACAAAGAGAGTAATAGTGGTTTTAGGGCCAACTTTACTGATTAAAGAGTACTCGTAAGGTTTATTCTCTCAAGCGCTGTCAAAATTAGATTTTCCCCTTTCAAAATGTAAATATATGGCCTTATTCATAAAAAATATTTTACGTTTATTAAACTGTTATTTGACAAATTTCTATGGGAAATTTGTCAAATAATTGTTTAATAAACATACAATATTTTTTATGAATACGGCAGATAATTTATATAATAATTTATCTGAGAGTGGTGTTATGCTAAATCTCATCAGTAACACCTTACAACAAGAGGAGTCAAACAACTTTGTATGTGGTTGTTAAATAAAAAGAGACCATTGCAAATCTATCGAATATTAGTCATACGAAATATGTATTGAAAACATTTATTCTTTATAAAATTGTTTATAATTTTTGGTATTAACAACAATTAGTCGGTTATTTCTGAATTTTTATAACATTAATAAAAAGACGTTTTTAAGCGCGGTTTATTATAATTATCCAGAAAATTCTTCTCTAGGTTGTCAGTAATAAAAATACTTCAAGTACGAGCATTAATTACAGAAAATAAAAACGTAAAAGTATAACATTTAAATAATAAAAACTCGGTTAACCCAAGGCAGCTTTACCAAGATAGTGGTATGAGCACAGCTGTCCTTCGTTTCCTTTGCGAAAATTTGTAAAAATTTTGTAAACCCATAGACTTCCTTGCTTTTCCAAACAAAAGAAAAACAAAATTTTGACAGATTTTCGTAATTTTTAGCAATAAAATACATGTGATGTTTTTTGGTGTTGCATTTATTGTAATTCGGCCACTACCAATTAAAGCTGCCTTGGTTTAACCCTTTAAAACTCTGCTTTATTCGAGATTCGAATAATAGATATTTTACAAAAACGGCTTAAATAGAACCTAAAAAACCGGTCGGAAATAGCTGCTTGATCACCCTAATACATATGAAATTAAAAGTTTTGTACAAAAAGATTTGGTAACAATGTTTTTATAAACGATTAAGTTTTGACTTTTGCCAGGCTTTAAAAGACGTACTGCTGCAAAATAGACACACTAAAATAAACAATTTCGATTAATCGATAGCAATAAAGACAAATATTGATTAAGATATTTTTTATTAAATTGAAAAACAAAATACTTTTCTTTGAACGTAAAGCTTTAGTCAAGCCTTAAACACATTGAAGCCAGCAGACTACTGACTTCAATATGTCACACATAAAATACATGAATTTAAATGTGAGCGGCTATATTGATAACAGCAAGACGACACAACTCCAGCAGTCGTATTCTGTAACTCGCTAAAGCTAAATCTCCATCGCTAAAAATCTACAAAGATGATTTAGCGATTTTTGGCCATAAATGCAATTCTGTAACGTGCATAGCTAAATTGTTTGGTTTGTCACATATGTACAACAGGCTTTTTATTCAAGTTTTTCCTTTCTCAAATCCCAGTGGGTGCTGATGAGTAGTGTAGCGACTACGAAACAGCTAGTTGTCCCCCAGCTAAAGATTTGATTATTATTTTTCTTGTCTTCTTCAATCAATAATTATTGATCACAGCAGATTTGTATTGTAAAAAAAATCCTTCTTAAGAAAAAAATTAAGAAAGGAAAAACTTGAACTAAAAGCCTGTTGTACATATGTGACAAACCAAACAATTTTTAATTTAAAAAATTATAAAAGTTCAACAAAAATTTAACAAATTAATAAAAATGATTTCATTCCGAAAATTTTTCGGTTCTTCGTTTTTTGAAGAAGTAAAAAAATAATTCAATTCATTTCCGAACGGAATTAAATTCAGTTCATTATATTACGACGCCGATAAAAACTGCTCATTTTCACTTTTTTAAATATTTATTATTATAAAATGCAGACAATTTTTTCTAAACCTTATGAACGTTTTTTTGTTTATTTAAAATGTAAATAAACAATTACTTTTTTGTGATGCAGTATTTTGAAAATTTTCCCATAAATTCCACATTTGGTAGTATCATGAAAAAATATTGGTTATTATTTATCGACTTAAGTGCTGTTTAAGTAATATTTGTCAAAAACAAAATAAATTTTGAATGGATCTTTCACAATAACTATTTAAAATCTTTATTTCAAAACATATTTTACAACGTTATTGAAGAGAAGTTTTAAGAATATTTACGGGAAGCACAATATAGAGTAAGGTAACACTATAATGAATTGCCAAAAATTATTAAATTATGTTTATCTCTTTTTAACAGAAGTTCATTCAAGTAGAAAGAAAGAAACAGTATACAGTTAGCAAATTAGCTGCGGCGAAAATATAAAAATTTAGCTAAGCAATTTAGCTTACAGAATACAGATTTAGCGACATCGCTAAAATATTTGCCCTAATTTTTTTTAGAATTTTAGCGATCGAGTTTAAGCTTTAGCTAAGCGAGTTACAGAATACGGCTGCTGTCTTTTTTTTTTTTTGTCGCAATCAAACTAACTAATTTCTACTTTTATTGAATTTTTTGTTGAACTTTATAATTTTTTTAAATTAAATTTTTGGTTTGTACATTTGTATAGCGGGTTATAGTTCAAGTTTTTTCCTATCTTATGTTTTTTCTTAAGAAGGATTTTTTAAAATAGAATTCTGCTGTGATCAATAATTTTTTTTTTTTTTGTCATTCATTTATTTATTGAATCTTCAAAATATGAACTAACAATAAGTATTCAAATCTTAACACTAAATACAAAAGTTATTTAAGTCCAGCCACTGCTAGACAAAAGAGTTTCATTTCGCGTGAATAATATCGGTAGAATCACCTATTTAACGTTCTGATGGTGGCCAGGGTATCCCTTCTTCTCAACCGAGAGTGGCCGCCAAAATTAAGTATGTTGCGTGCAAGAGGATTTGAGTGAAGTTCCAGTTTACTGATATACCTTGTGGCATACTTAGAGAACTCGTCAGTTACCAGCGGAACACACAGATCCTTGTGAATTCGTGAGTTTCTTACGTACCATGGAGCTGCAGTAATCGTACGAAGAATTTGGTTTTGTCGTCTTTGAATTTTTTTAATGTTAGATGTTGAGGCGGTTCCCCATAATTGAATTCCATAGCACCATATAGGCTTTAAAATTGCGTTATATAACAAAAGTTTGCAGTCCAACTTTAATGTCGAATTTCTGCCCATAAGCCAATTTAGTTGCGCTGCTTTTAATTTCAACTGAGTGACTTTTGCATCAATGTGAGGCTTCCACGTTAGCCTACGGTCGAGGTAAATACCAAGGTATTTAACTTCATTATGCTGCGGAATAGGTGTATTATTAATTTGGACAGCCGAACATGTTTGCTTGCGCAGTGTGAATGTAACGTGGGTACATTTTTGTTCATTAACTTTTATTTTCCAAAGTTTCAACCATTTCTCTAATATTGAAATATACTGCTGCAAATTTCGTGAAGCTTCTTGATGGTTTACATGAACGCTAAAAAAAGCTGTGTCATCTGCAAAAGTTGAAGTATGGATTCCGGATCTCGTTGGCATGTCAGATGCGTAAATCAAATATAGAGTGGGTCCTAGAATGCTACCTTGGGGAACTCCTGCTCCGATTGACTGTGAGAAACTTGTAAAGTCACCTTCTTTGATAACAAATTTCCGGTCATATAAGTAGCTTTCCAGAAGCTTGTGAGTATTTGCAGACAACTTCAACTATATTTTGTGCATCAGTCCGTCGTGCCACACTTTATCAAAAGCTTGGGAAATGTCAATGAATAGAGCTGAACAGTACTTTTTGTCTTCAAAAGTCTGTCTTATGACATTGACTAGCCTATGTGTTTGTTCTATGGTGTTATGTTTAGCCCGAAAGCCAAATTGATGATCAGGGATACATCCCACATCATTAAGTATTGGAGACAACTTCGCCATTAACAATTTTTCGAACAGTTTTGAAATTGTTGGTAGTAGACTTATTGGTCTATATGACTCTACTTTAGTCGGATCCCTCCCTGGCTTGGGTATCATAGTAATCATAGAGACCTTCCACTCTGCAGGGTAATACTCAAGGCGTAAAATAGCGTTAAAAATAAAAAGTAGAACTCTTCTAGCTACACGAGGTAACTGTTCAAGCATTTTACCAGTAATTTGATCTATACCTGGAGCTTTCCTGGGTTTTATGTTATTGATAACGTTTTCGACATCTTGAAAGTTAAGTCTCAAAGACACAGGCTGTCTAACAGCAAATGGCGGAAATTCTGCTGCAGCATCCGCTGAATCATTTGTCGTAAAAACATTTCTCAAATGATCAAGGTACACCATCCCCTTTTCGGAATCGCTTCGTGCCCAGTCGCCAGTTGAAGTTCGCAAAGGTGGCTTACCTATTACGGGTCTTTTCAGACCTTTTGTCGCTTTCCACAGAGAATAGTCAGATTGCGGAGTACTATCCAAGCTTTCCAAATATGTTTTAAGGGAAGATATTCTTTGGATTTCAAGCAGATTTCTTAGTCGAGTTACGCATTCCCGTAGCCTAGTTTTAAGCTGGGGAGACCTGCGGGTTTGCCACTCTCTTCTAACTCTTCTTTTTTCTGACAGAAGTTGCTCAATTTCAGCCGAATAAGTTCTATTGTTCTCATTTCTGTGTCTTATATGACTAGTGGTAGCATGCTGTACGGCCAGTTTGAGGTTTTCAGAAAAATCGTTAATTGACGCATCAATATCCTCAGGTGTTCTCAAGGCGATATTTTCACTACAATGTGTACTCAAAAATTTTTTGTATTTTAGCCAATTAACTCTATTGACGGTCAACGGGGAGCCAATCTCTTGGGGGAACGAAACAGAGATTATAGTGGGTGAGTGATCTGATGACAAATCCAATGAAGGCTACACTTGCATCCACTCTAAAGGAAAATTTTTCGCAACTCCAAAATCTATAACATCAGGGATCTTTCGTCGATCAATAATTTTTGATTGAAGAAGACAAATCTTTAGCTGATGGACATATAGCTAACTAATTTAAACTAACTAAATTTTCGTAATTTTACATTAACTAGGCAATAAGCAGAGTGTGCTGTTTAATGGTCTCTTCTGTGTGAATCCTTTTTGAAACAAACAATACTAAATGACCTGTATATATGTACATGACTATATAAATCAGGCAAAATCTTATTTCAATTACTAATATTCGATACACATACGAACGTCTGAATTACGTGCAAGATTAATAGTTCTGTCATGTTTGCTTAATATTGTTGACAAATGTCACAATACTTGAATACACAAAACAAATAAACACAATCTCACACAAGCATACACACATACACACATATATACATACGTACATATATTCATTTATATTAGGTTCAGATGTGAATATCTTTCTTTAAGGGGTAATAGACATACCCTGGATTTTGCTAGACATTAAGAGCTACAACTGTGTATGGAAAAAAAATTAAAACAGAAAAGAGTGTAATCTGCCTTTTACATTGTCAGCAAAACAAAGCCACCTACAAGGATTAGTTTCTGTCAGCAAACACTCTAATACATATTTATACGTAAGTGTGCATGTATAAGATTCTGGGAATATGCATTCATATATTAGACTTTCTGAGTTAGAATTTGCTTGGCACACAGCAGCAAGCCAAACTTATAAAGAAAGAAGGAAGTCTAGCAAACTCCTTTGAAATACATTGCTGTGGTAAAAGAATATATACGTACATATGTACATGTTTAACCTTAAACTCTTATTAAATACAAACCTGCAAGACAGCAAAAATGACAGCAAATACGGTTACAATGAGCAGACAAGCAGCAACCGCAATTGCTGTTATAGTTGTTAAGGGTGAACCAACACGTGAAAATAAACCACTGACACCTGTTGTCGAACCATCTGTATCGTCTAGTAAATTCCCATAAAGACCACCACTATTGCCATAGGAACTACCAAATTGTTGCTGTTCTGCAGCAGCAGCAATGCGTCGTTTGCCAGCCGGCGAGGCATTCACACAACCACCTGTTAGGAAAAATGAAACGGCACAAAAACAAGTGACTTTAACATTCGAAGCAAATATATAGTTAAACAAGTATTTTTTATGCTATTCTAATACAGACACAGTTTAATTTTAATTAATTGGATTTTAATTAATTTATACGTACCTGTATCTTTGTCACAATGACAACAAGATTGGTCTTCGGGTGAAGCATCATTGGCGCAGCAGGGAACGCATTGGTTATTCAGACGGTCAAGATGAAGCGGGAAGGCACAGGTTTGACATGAATATTGACCGGGTCCGGTGCAGGAACGACATGATTCGTGACAGGTTTTACAAGTTTGTGTTGGTGAATCATAGTACTGAGAGCCCAAACATTCCATACAGAGACCACCATCCAGCATGAAGTGAGCCGGGCATGAAGTGCAAGCTAATGGGCCAGCACCTAAACATGAAATGGATATCATAGTAGTTATTAAGCTTAAATAATTATTTACAAATAAAGCTGCATAGCGACTAATATTAACAAAATAAACATATAACAAAAGTTATATTTTATTTATTTATTTACTTAATATTAAAATTATATAAATATAATTATAATAATGAGAAAAGCACGGCTGCCAAGGCCATCGGCTTAAAGTATATTTTATATTGGTTTTAGTTTCAAGTTTCTATTAGTGATAGGCCAATAATGTAAATGCAGCAGGCGGTAGCGTTTATAAAAATATTCATATACGAGGGAGAATAGATATTGAAGCTACCTAAGTAGGAAAAAAGCACTTTTTTCAAAAACGATTTATTTCTCAACATAGTCTTCTCTTAGCTCAATACTTTTAGTACGACGATATTCCAACTCTTTTATACCATCTGAATAATACAATTTTTGGTACCACTCAAAATACGCGTTAGTTTCGGTAACCGCTTCCTCGTTTGAGAGGGATCTTTTTCCTGCGAGTCATTTTTTCAATTTTGGAATCAGGTAAAAATCACTACGAGTAAGAGCTAAATCTGGACAATAAGGTAGATGAGTAACTAATTGTAAATGTATTTCAAGTAATTTTAGCATCGTATCTAATGTCTTGAAGAAAAATCACTTTTTTTTCTTTAAATGTGGTCGTTTTTTCTCGACTTCATCAACCAAGATAATCGATGAGCAAGATTCCGTGTGCATCCTAAAATACAGTGGTCATAGCCTTGCCAGCGGATTTCACTGTCTTTGCCGGCTTCGGAGCACTTCCACCAGATTCCCTTGTTTCAATTGATTTTTGGTTTCAGGTTCCACGTTTCATCTACAGTTATTAATCGACTCCAAAAATCCACACGCTTTCGCTTTATCATGTCTAAACACCACTGTGAAGTCGTCTGTCGAGCTCATTTTTGTTTGGCACTGAGCAAACGCTGCATTCATCTTGCCGATAACTTTTTCATGTGCAAATGTTCATGAAAACGTGTTGAACACACGTCCTTATGATATATTTGGCATTTCAACAATCTCATGTACGATAAGATTTTTTTGACATTTTGACGATATCGAAGATTTTCTTGATATTTTCTTCAGTAACCATCTCCTTTGGGTTTCCTGTTGATGGACTTGTTGCAGTGCTTGTTAGACCGCGTTTAAATTCAGCAATCCATTATTTTACCACATAACCTGACGGAGCAAACTCATTGTAATATTTATTGAGCTTTTCTTTTGTCTCTTTCGCCGTGTTTCCTTTCAAATAATAGTGTTTAAATACAACCCGAAATTCACTTTTTTCAAGTAACAAAAAAGTTGCTTACTTCAAACGACTACAACAAATAAACTAATCAATAAATTTTTTTTTTTTTTTTTTTTTAAGCATTTTTTATTTATTGAATCTTCAAAATGAACTAACAATAAGTATTCAAATCTTAATACTAAATTTAAAAATTAAAGTCCGACCAATGCTAGACAAAAAGTTTTATTATGCGGGAGCCATTTCGGTAAAATCACCTATTGAGCAATCTGATGGTGGCAGCGGTATCCCTTCTTTTAAGCCGAGTGTGGCCGCCAAAATTAAGTATATTGCGCGCAAGAGGGTTTGGATGAAGTTCCAGTTTACTGACATACCTTGTCGCGTACTTAGAAAACTCCTCTTTTACCAGTGGAACACTCCGATCTTTATGAATTCGTGAATTTTTTACATACCATTGAGCTGCAGTAATCGTTCGAAGAATTTTGTTTTGTCGCCTTTGGATTTTTTCAATGTTTGACGCTGAGGCGGTGCCCCATAACTGAATTCCGTAGCACCATATAGGCTTTAATATTGCGTTGTATAACAAAAGTTTGCAATCTAATTTCAGTGTCGAATTTCTGCCCATAAGCCAATTTAGCTGCGCTGCTTTTAGTTTTAACTGAGTGACCTTTGCTTCAATGTGAGACTTCCACGTTAGCCTACGGTCCAGGTGAATACCAAGGTACTTTACTTCGTTGTGCTGCGGAATAGGTGAGTTGTTAATTTGGATAGGCGGACATGTTTGCCTACACAGTGTGAATGTAACATGAGTACATTTCTGTTCATTAACTTTGATTTTCCAAAGTTTTAGCCATTTCTCTAATATTAAAGTATATTCCTGTAAATTTCGTGATGCTAATTGGTGGTTTTCATGAACACTCAAAAACGCTGTGTCATCTGCAAAGGTAGAAGTGTGGATTCCGGATGTCGTCGGCATGTCAGAGGCGTAAATCAAATATAAAGTAGGCCCTAGTATGCTGCCTTGGGGAACTCCTGTCTTGATTGACTGAGTTGGGCTTATAAAGTCGCCTTCTCTGATAACAAACTTCCGCCCGTATAAGTAGCTTTCCAGAAGCTTGTGTGTATTTGCAGGCAAGTTTAGCTTTATTTTGTGCATCAAGCCGTCGTGCCACACTTTATCAAAAGCTTGAGAATTATCAATGAAAAGAGCTGAGCAGTACTTCTTCGCCTCAAAGGTTTGTCTTATGACATTGACTAGTCTGTGCGTTTGTTCTATGGTGCTATGCTTAGCCCGAAAGCCAAATTGATGATCAGGGATGCATCCCACATTGTTCAATGTTGGACTCAACTTCGCCATTAACAATTTTTCGAATAGTTTTGAAATTGTTGGTAAAAGACTTATTGGTCAATATGATTCTACCTTAGTTAGATCCTTCCCTGGCTTGGGTATCATAGTAATCATTGAGACCTTCCACTCTGCAGGATAATACTCAAGGCGTAAAATGGCGTTAAAAATAAAAAGTAGAACCCTTCTAGCTACACGAGGTAACTGTTCAAGCATTTTACCAGTAATTTGATCTATACCTGGAGCTTTCCTGGGGTTTATGTTATTGATAACGTTTTCGACATCTTGAAAGTTAAGTCTCAAAGACACAGGCTGTCTAACAGCATACGGCGGAAATTCTGCTGCAGCATCCGCTGAATCATTTGTCGTAAAAACATTTCTCAAATGATCAACGTACACCATCCCCTTTTCGGAATCGCTTCGTGCCCAGTCGCCAGTTGAATTTTGCAAAGGTGACTTACCTATTACGGGTCTTTTCAGACCTTTTGTCGCTTTCCACAAGGAATAATCAGATTGAGGGGTACCATCAAGGCTTTCCAAATATGTTTTAAGGGAAGCCATTCTATGGACTTCAAGCAGATTTCTTAGCTGAGTTATGCATTCCCGTAGCCTAGTTTTAAGCTGGGGCGACCTGTGAAGTTGCCACTCTCTTCTGACTCTTCTTTTTTCTGACAGAAGTTGCTCAATTTCAGATGAATAAGTTCTATTGTTCTCATTTCTAGATCTTAAATGACTAGTGACTAGACTTAAATGACTAGCATGCTGTACGGCCAGTTTGAGGTTTTCAGAAAAATCGTTAATTGACCCATCAATATCCTCAGGCGTTCTCAGGGCGATATTTTCAGTACAATGTGTACTCAGAAATTTTTTGTATTTTAGCCAATTAACTCTATTGACGGTCAACGGGGAGCAAATCTCTTGGGGAAACGAAACGGAGATTATAGTGGGTGAGTGATCTGATGACAAATCTAATGAAGGCTCCACTTGCATCCACTCTAAAGGAAAATTTTTCGCAACTCCAAAATCTATAACATCAGGGATCTTTCGTCGGTCTGACGGCCAATAACTGGGGTGTCCGCTTGAAACCACATCTAAGCCCATTTTGGAAACGGTATCAAAAAGCACACGGCCTTTCGAGGTAATTAAACGTGAACCCCAAAAAGTGTGTTTAGCGTTATAGTCGTCGCCAGACGCTAAAAATCGAGGCCCAAGTGAATTGAAAAAAATTTTATATTGATTTTCTGTTACTGAAAACCGGGGTGGGAAATAAATCGATGAAATAACAATTTTATGATGAAAATGTTCAATACATATGTTTGTTGCTTGAAGATACTCCTCACGTGTCCCGTTCATTAGATAGTGCCTCCGCAAGATCTGCCACGGGGATCTTTAGTATCATATAGTCTGTAACCATTAATTTTGAAATAGCTGTTGCTTGTTAAGTGAGTTTCAGCAATCAGCATTATGTCGATTTGCTTTTCCATAAGGAAGTGCTCAAGCTCATTTTTGTGATGGCGGATGCCGTTTGCGTTCCAGAAACATATTTTTACCTTGCTTGCAAAATAGTGGATTGCATTTCCTGCATCATGTTCGTCATGGAAACCGTAAATGTATTTATAGATTGAACAAGAGTCTGCAGAGTTGCCTCAAGATTGCTAAAATTTTGGTCGGAGTTTTGAGGCTTGGACTCTTGATTCAAGTTGGGATTATCGGATTTTACAACATTCGCATAAGAAATTTTTTGGGGGTTTTGCACGTTTATATGGCTGGTTGACTGGTGTACCTGGGGAAAATTGCTTGTAGAAATGCTGGTTGTCTCCAGCATTTCTACAAGCGGCATATTTAAAATTGGTGACCTATTTGTCATTGACCTCTTGAAAGGAGTGTAGACAGGGCAACCCCTGTAGTTTGCAGTATGGTTACCTCCACAGTTACTGCATTTTTTAACGCTCGCGTCAGTCTTAGGTTTTTTGCACTGCGATGTACCGTGAAGTTCACCACACACAACGCAAACTGCGGGCAACTTACAATAGGCCTTAGTATGGCCAAATTCCTGGCAGTTTAGGCATTGAACGGGCCCTAAACGCTTATGAGGCTCCTCAACGGTAACCTTACGATGCAAAAGATACTTGAGGTTATAAATTGGATGCACTTCATTCTTTTTTAAGGCAATATCTCTAGGTTCCAATTCAACCCTAAACATGGGTTGAGGAATTTTTTCACGGTTCCTAATATTAAACAAATTTTTAATTTTGAAGCCATTGTCCTGTAGGCCGGTTTTGACATCATTCGTATCCACAAAAGGGTCAATCCCCTTTATAACGACCTGAATACCTTTGGCACTTTTAAGCTGATATGTGTAAAACGATCTTTTCTCCTTCTCCAGGACATCAGACAACTTGCGGTATTCATTTTCACTGTACACCTGGATTTTGGTTTCATTGATGCTGCCGTGCTTAACCGATGTTACATTAAAAGTGTCTTTGCCGATTGCCGTAATAAGTTGTTTTACCAACTCACTAGAGGTAGGCTCTCGCAAATATATTGGTGGCGGCTTAAAAGTTTTTTTGGGTATTGCTGGTTCATCGGTCTGAAGGATAGCAAACCTATTACTATTCATTGTCGTGGTGGTCTTATCATCTTTGGGTATTTTGGACTGAGATGACATTTGAGCGGATTTGGGGCTTCGCTGCCGTTTAACTACGGTTACATACCTATCCATACCCACTTGCGTTTTCGGTTTATCAACAATAGCTGGACTGGAAGATGGTTTGTCGGCGAGCACGAACGCGTGCGTTTTTTATCTCTTAGAGACAGGAGATTGTCCAATGATTTTTTCAATGATTCCTCTTCAGAAATCCAGAGGTTTTTTTTAGTGGAGCTAAGCTCTCTTTCAGAATTGCACCTACTGGGTACACTCATGCAATTTTTTGTTTATTTATATTTTTGTTGCTTTAAAAGTATATAAAAATAATTGTCACAAAGTTTTTATTTTGTATTAATTCACTCTTCACTTATTGCGGTTTTTTACTTATACCGTTATCTTTTTTTTTTTTTGTAACACTCCGATCAAAAAACAAATATGTCCGTTCACTATCAAAGCTACACTCTCAATAAATTTGGGTGAAGTTTTAACAGCTGACGTTTGACAAATCACAATAATTTTTTTTATGTTTGTGCTGCAGCGCTAGGTAGCTTCGATTTAATTTGGGAATGCTAATTTCGCCGAAGGCCTATGTTAAATTCAGTTTAAATCTTTTTGCCGCTTTAATTTGCCAAACCACTAAGTAAAGAAATTAAAAATTAAAAAAGTACAGGTCGAGTAATTAATTTTCCTCTAAAGCAAGCCATGTTAGTTATTAGATTGAAAAATGTGTGGGGTCGTCGTATGGAGTTCTGTCGGTTGTACGAAAGATTAAAAAGTTTTGATTTTTTGGGTACTTGTTTCGACTGGTTGTAAAATTTAGAAGCATGTTGTACAACTTTATTGTGAATTGCTATTATTTTTATATACAATTGTTACATCTGCGGTCATCTTTACTCAACAGAATTTTTTAAGAAATGAAGTTGTGAATTATTGCCGCACAGTTTGTGCGCAAAACGCCCAACTCGACAAGCCAACATGTTGTAGCGATGGTCGCATGGGTAAGGATTAAACACATAGACCACAGCAGTCTATTTGTTTAATTCAATGGCACAATTGTTGCAACCAGCAATTGTGCCATGCAGTCCACAGGTAAATTATTTTGAACACGGCAGCAACATAACATCATTCACATAAAAAAGCTCTTCTACTTAAAAAAAATTAACAAGTTAAAAAAAAAACCAACCTAACTTGAAAAAGTTTTCGTTTGCTACGCTAAGGTTCAGGTTAGGTGGACCTTAAAAGTTGAAAATATGTATAATCGAATATATCTTCTGCTCTATAATGAGAACAGTATTAAACAATTGAAGTTTACGACAATGTATCGAATTTTTCAAAATATGAACTAAGAATAATTCTACTCTGGAACAAAACTCTATACTCGTCTCTTTTAGAATCAAAGCAAGTGAAGTAAAATAACTGTATTAAAGTTTCCAAGTACTTATCTAAAGCAACATTGGCGCAGCATATGCGTGTACCCAAGTTAGAATAGTAGATTTTTGGCTCCAAAAAATGCACTAGCTATAATAAAAACAAATTAGTTGATGCATTGCTCAAAAATTGGTCCATCGTTAGCCATTTTTTTTCTATCTTTCTAATTGCATGTGGATGCCGCGGTAAAAGAACTGCTACAGTTTTGAGGTAAAGAATGAATCAAGCTAATTTCTGATACCTTGTTCTGAAGAGAAGTATATTCCAGTAAGGGCATTGATCGAAACAAATGGTAGTCAGCAGAAGCAACGTCCGGGCTATGAGGAGGGTGAGCTAAAACTTCCCCTCTGCTGTATTTTTTGACCCGTGGGGCAGCATGTGGCCAAGCGTTGTCATGATGGAAGATTATGGACTCATGTCTGGTCGAATATTCTGGCCGCTTTTCGTTCATTACACTCTTCAAAGGAATCGATTGTCTTTGGGACAGGTTTCTTGTGAACGTCTGACCCGATTTCAATACAAAATGATTCCACCAAATACAGGCAATTACCTTGCCTTCATGGATATTCGGCTTCGGCATTGATTTAACTGTTTGACAGCGATTTACATATGACTTTTCGAGTTTAGGGTTATCGTATTGTATCCAATTGTCATCACCAGTATGATGCAAAAATGCCTTCGTTTTGTAGCGTCGAGTACCATTTCTGGCAAGTAACGGCTTTCGGCTTTAATTCATATGATAATGAAAGCTCTGTTTGCTTTAGACAACAGTAATCATCGAGTACTGCTTCCAATTCTTCATATTCAAATTTTTTCACTGGAGCCGGAGCTCTTTCTCTTCTGTGTCGACATCACCACTTTTCAATTGCACAAAGCATCGTTCACAACTTTTTTTGCAGGGAGCGATATAACAGTTATTTTTAAAAATGTGGCCCTAAAAACTCTCTAGTAAAGGACACTATAGTATCATACACTAACAGATTCGTATCGACGTGCTCATTAAGAAACTTTGGTAATTTCGAGAAAACGATCTCAACTCCTGAGTTAAGACTTATTTTTCAACGAAAAATAAAAGATGTAATGAAACTCTTAAAAAGAGGGTTTTATTTAGCCGTCAAAAATAATACTTATTTGAGGAGTTTTATTTTTTCCGTCAGAAAATAAAACTCATATGAAGGTGAATTCATAACTGGTAAAACTGACGGTGCAGCTGATAACTTTTTTTTAATTTTAATCTGTTTCAGATGTCAATGGAATAATTAAAAAGAATTAAAAAAAATTGTAAACTATATTTTTTAATTATGTATTGTAGTTTGAGCGCCAAGTATGATCCAGGATCTCCACCAATCTGGCTGACTATTTTCACATTTCCAAGCTCTATGATCTGAGACTTTCATTTTCATGAAATAATTAAAAGTTTCACGAAATAATTTAAAAGTTTTTCTTTTCTTGTAAATATTTTTTTGAATTCCTTTCTGAGTTTATATTTTATATTTTTTTCCCCAGTGTACTTATTGCTCTTGCTTTTACCAGGTATGAATTCGCCATGACTCATATTTTTTTTTTCTGATCAGCACGCGCTTGGATTGGAACACCATGAAGAGCTGCCATAAGCTATTTAGCCATCAAGTTATTCAAAGATTATTATCTAGAAGATGAGGTTACTGATATACGAGTATCTCTCCTTAGAGGACAACTTTTTATTTCGGCGTAGAAACTTATAATTTATTTAATTTAATGATTATTTTTTAATTTCAACAGTTCTTAAACGAATAAAGTACTATGTTTGCATAAATCATAATTTTGCTTTTTAGTTTTATGTCTTAGTCAGTTAGCTCTGCATAAAACTGTCAACGAAAATTGCTGCGACTACATTTTTAGCTAAAAGAAATATTGCTATTGACTCCCAATGGTTTACTTAAATGTTGCACAAATGCTTTAACACAAATGGCGAACGACAATTGGAAACTTACGCAGAAGAGCATTAATGGAAAAAATAAGCAAATCCATAACTTACCGTTACAAGTTTTGCAATAATGATGACATTTTTGACAGCCAAACTCAGACTTGTAGAAACCTTCGGGACATTCAGGATGACACTCACCACCCGCTAACTGCCAACCACTCGGGCATTGAACGCATTGATCACGACGCGGTCCACTGCAGGTATGACAACTAAGGTAACACTTGGCACAAGTTCCGCGGTCGCTGTAATACCTTTATATTGCCAACGAAGGTAACAATCCATTATGGTTGTGGAGGATTTCAAGAGCAGCCAATAAATTTGAGAAATAGAGAAAATATGAAAAACGTGTAAATAAAAAAGTTATGAAATTACTTTGCTAGTTTGGTTTAAAAACAAAAAGATATTTTCTAATGGTGTGTCAGTGAATTTTAAACAAGTTTTTTTATTACACGGCAATTGATGGGTTATAAAGAATAAAAAAATGTATTCTGAATAACATTGTTATAAAAAACGCATTTGTTTAAATTATTAAATTAAGACTACTTTGTTGGCAAATTTTAAAATTTTTTAAGATATGAATAAACATTTTAATAAACTTTCTGTAGAAAATATTGTACAGGGTGTCTGGTAGCAGATTAAGAGCCTATTTCACGATTTCGTTCGCAAGCATTTTAAGTAGTGAAAACTCTTATTTCCAACTCACTTTAGAATTGAAAGGCAACATAGTGTAAGAAAACGTAGCTAAGAATTTATAAGCTCATAACTCATAGTTTTGAGCCATAAATGAGTTTCCTGGCCGTCTCAAATGTTTGTGGACGTTAACGTTCGAAATCGCGAAACAGGCCCTTATATTTTCAAACTTAAACAAAAAACGTAACAATTGACTCAAAGTTTTATTAAAAGCATAGAATGAAAATGCGTATTTTATTTTTCAACAAGTATGTCATCCAGATATCTTCCGTCTAGTTGAACACACTGTTCCAAACGGATCCTTGTATTCTGCGCCACACGCTACGGTAAACTTGGTTAATTGAGCTGATTACTGATTTTCCTTTAAAGCCCTAAAACAAAGTGTTGCTTTTTTAAGTGCTAAAAGCAAATTATTGTGTTAACCAAATCTGCTTAAAAAATACATCATGTTTACATGGTACTGAGTTCGAATCCTCGTGGGTGATGATGAGTAGTCTAGCGACTGTGAAACAGCTAGTTGTCCCCTGCTTTAGTGTATTCAATTATTTTTTTCTGTCTTCTTTGATCAAGAGTTATTGATCGCGGCAATTATTGTTAAAATTAAAAATATTTCTAGGCTTTAGCCAGGATTGAACTTGAGCTATACGAATGATAACAACCCATCATATAATATTAGTAATATTAAAAATAAGTTCGACTATTTAACATTAATACAAATCTGCTTTATTCAAAGCAGAATTGGAAATATAATTAACTTGGGATGAGTTAATTATAATGATTTGGAGGAAAATAAATATAGTAAAAGAGGATTTATTATTTCTTTTCAGTAAATATAAGATGGTCTATTAGATTATTCCCCTGGTATGCAAGGTTGGAATTACAGGTTGAAAAGGGATTTGTATAATTCCAAGCGGGGATATGCTACCTTTGATTGCACTGGTAGTCTTCAGTCGATCTCAAGCCCTCTCTTTGAGGTAACCCCTGTTGTAGTATTTCCTGGATTGTCCCTTAGGTATCGCAGGATATACTTTATTACTATAGTCCCTTAGGAGCCGCAGGAAATACTTTATTTATTATTTATTGAAATAAAAACACGATAGCAGTTTACTTTAATTAATATTGTTTATTGATTATTAATGATGATCCAATCTTGTTCACTAACTTCTAGCTTATATACATTTGTTATTCTTTTTGTACAATTATTTTGCTGCTGCTGCTGCTGTTCTTATTGTTGCTGCCTGTTTTGTCAGCATACCGTGTTGTCAGCAATTATAACTTTGTTGGTTGTTGCGACATAATTGTTTTGCAACTGCTTCATTTCATATTTCGCAATATCAACAAATTGTGGTGTTGAACTAATTGGTTGAATTATTTCCACATGTTGTTGTTCTTATTGATATTGTTCAATAACTCACAACACCCATAAAAAGAATCCATGGGAGTTAGATCGGGCAACCCCGAAGGCCATCAGATGATCAGTTTTTGAGGGAAATTCATTCATCGATAATTTTCACCATTGCGCTTGGCCTTGAGAATTAAAAACAAAATGGTAAAATTATCTCATGCGTGGATAAGGCACACCAAACACTTACCCTGGGGTGAAAACGCTCCAAGATCGTTTCACAAACATTTTTACGTAAATCAATTTCATTTTCTATCAGTTTTTAAACGATTTGAATTTTAAAAGGATGGAACTTTAGAACCTTTTTAAAAATTTCATGAATAACCGCTTTTGGAAGACCCAGTGAAACTGCTCTTTTCCGTATTGAATGCGGCGGATTGTGGCGTAAACTGGGAGATTACTCTCTATTGCGATGCGAAAGTAAGTTCGATGTGAAAGGTAGATGCGATAAGTGTATAATTTGGTATTCAGTGCTGTTTGCGCAAAATTTTTCGCGAAATAGTTTAAAAATGAAACAGCACTGGTATCACAAAATAAACTATAGCGAAGAATGATAAAACAAAATGTGCGAAAGAGAAAATTAAATGCGACAAGAAAATACGAAAACGCAATATAGGGTACCGATTTTTCTTTCGCATCGCAATAGAGAATAAGTCCCCTGCTTTCAACTAGTTCAATGTTTTCGAGAGTCCATAAAGTTCGACTGCGCCCTGGCCGTGGGATATTTATTGCCGAATTAGTTGAGCGCAATCTCTGCATCCATTAATGAATTGAATTCATATACCTGTCGAATACCGAACTTTGAACATAATTCTCGGCGAGCAATTACGTACGAATCATTATTCTTAAAAAATGTCTCCACAGCGAATGTGCGATGGTCACTCGATTACTGCGACATCGTGACTGACAAATCCGCACAATCGATAATTTCAACGGCGCCACCTTTCACCTGCAACGTTTATTACTTTTTGAGTAATCGTATTTAAAAATATAAATTTGCCACCAGACACCAGTTAATATTGTAGATATTACATTGTTATTGTTTGCAATCCAGAAATTTAAAGCCAGATAGAAAAAATCTTTTACCTAATGGTTGAAGACGAGTTAGACTAATAATAGTTATTATTATTGGAAAAAAATATATGTACTGTATACCTTTTATATTAAAAATATACTAAATTTCAAACTGATATAGGTACGAAGAGGCGTTTGAGGCACGGTATATAAAACTTAGCCGTACAAAAAGAACACATTTTTATATGATACCCAACAAACACTAAGGTTTGATTTCAAATTGAGAATGATTTAAAATCAAACGTTTTCTCAAACGACAAACGTTTGTTACTGATTTGAAGATAGAAAAACATAGTATTCTAAACATAAAGTAGCAAAAGGGTAAATTATTTTCAAATTGAGAAATTCATTTATTCTCAACTTGGCTTCAAATATAATTCTTAAAAGTTTTTCAAATGTGAATCACAATCCAAATAAATACAAATAAAAACTATTTTTTGTTTACAAACTCATATTTCTTTAGACTTATTTGCGATTTGTAATTAAAATTTTCTATTATTATTATTTTTTCTTAGTCTTGAAATTCTCGAATGGACGAAGTAGTAGGTTCCTCCTGGCTCTAAATCGCGTCTCAATCAGCTTCATGCGTTTTTACTTATTAAAACTAATTTTTGCTCACATTTAATTTCATATTGTTCACAAACAAAGCATATTTTTCCGAATTTTAACGATTTTAAATTTATGGCTAATATTGAGTTCATCATTTCGCGCGAAATTCTTTCAAATTGCATACAAAAGTGTTTGGTATGAAATATCTGCGAAATAAGTTTAGAAATGTAGTACTAAGTTTTTAAAGCGAAAAACACACAATATGTATTTGCAAGCTGTTTGCATTTAAAATTGTTTCTGGGAATTCTTGTTTTTCAGCTGGGAAATAGCATAAGCAAAGCTTTTTTCGCACGAAGTACAAACATGCATACTTAAAACTAAAAAAGAAACATGAATAAGAGAAAAAAATAGGCAACACTGAGTACATCTCAATTAATCCGTACAAAATAAGAAATATTGCTGCAAAATTTTCGCACATTCAATCTCAATACTAGGCTTTAAAGTAAGTACTAAGTTCAAATGTGCGAAAAATGTTGAGCAACATTAATAATTTCACCTGGAAAATATGACATTTAAAATTTGGTGCCTTTTTCGCGTTTTAGGCAAATTTCAAGGTTTTCTTGGTTTTAGGTATACCACATTGTTCAGCTGTTGTTTGTAATTTCGCGCGGAATAAGTATCACTCATATTATTTCACAATTACAACACAATGTTGCCAGAAACATTTCATAAGTTTTTCACAAATTGAACAGAGTACTACTTCAGCAACATTATTTCATAGGTATTTCACACAAGTTTTTTTATATAAAGTTTTGACAGCATTTCGCACGAAATGACGAACACAGTACTTAGCTTTACGAAGAAAAAAATTTCTATACTTTTTTAGACACATTTGTTTTGATTGGTAGTTGCCTCAAAATCTAATTGAGAATCAAATATTTATATTCTTAATTTAAATTCAAATGTTAAAATCAAACCATTGGAAAAGGTTTGAAAATTATGCTTGATATCAAATGATAACGTCATTTTATATTAAATGTTTGATTTCGTGTTTGTTGGGATATTGCCAAGAACGAAAACACACAAATTTTTTTATTTAGAAGATTAGAAAAATATAAAAACTATGCATATAAATAAAAATAACTTTCGATTAAGCTTTGCAAGCAATTGAATATAAACTTCGTTGACAAATATTCAAACTTTCTTAAGTAGTCTCGCAAATAATCATTCGATTATATTGAAAAGTTGAAAAGTTTGTTGCAATAACAATCATCTGAAGCAATTTGTTTAAAGTATTTTTATTAAATTTTAATTAGAAAAGTTAATTTTTTTTAACTATTTGATCAAATTTTTTAAATTATTTTTCGATTAAATTAAAGCATTTAAAGCATCGAATGTTTTTTTTTTGAAATGGTAGCTATAACAGCAAATATTAAAAGAAAAGAGAAAGAAAACACAAGTCTTGTTTTAGCCTAAAATAAAGGAAAAAATAATACTCCTACTCAGTCGTGCCACAAATATTTGTCGAAAAATCTTCATTGGCAAAAAAAAAAGAAACATCTTAATTCTAGGAAAAAATCTCATGAAGTTTTCTTTTGATTTTTTGGATGTCAAAAAAGGAATGTTTCTTAATCATTTCAAAAAAATGACCATTCTACCAATAGCATCTTGTTTCATCTCATTTAAAGCAAAAATTAAATTCAGTCGAATTTCCTTCCAAAATTAGCAGTACAATAAGAAGCAGCCTTAATCCATATATTTCATTTTTATTTTTATTTTTTTGTATAATGTAAATTCAATTTCAATTTATATAGATGACAGGTTTTGAAAATGATAGACTGAACACAACCTCCATACTCATTAATGCAAATTTGCCACCTAATCAGAGAACTATTGATTCTGGCCTGAAGTCGAGATTGACTCAATAAATTGTGTTAATAACCTGCTTCAATTTAATAAAATTCTTTGGTTTACTTTTTGACACCTCTTGAAAAATTCAGATCAGCAGAGCTTTTGAGCCTGGATAACTAGTAGTTTTCGTTGGAGTTCCGCCATGACCAATCTGGTTGTGTGTGTTGTTGTTTCATCTTGCTGGAACCAAATTCTCCTAAAACGGATACGCCTTCAGCGGAGTTCTGAGTAAAAAAATTTCAACATTTTTAAATAACGCCGTAAAGTTATTACAGTCGGTATGCAACTACAGTATAATCACGAAAATCCGGACAGCTCGGTAAAACAGACACGTATTTATTTCAACAGTACACTGAACCAAATTTCGTCTGTATTATTAACTAAAAAATTTAGTTAAATCATCACTTCCGTTCGGAAATGGAATTGAATCGGTTTTATAATTCTTCAGAAAACGAAAATTTAAACCTTTTTCGAAATGAAATCAATTCCATAAGATAATACTAGTTTCATTCTTGCAACTAAAAATGATTTCATTCCGAAAAGTTTTTTAGTTCTTCGTTTTTTGAAGAAGTAAAAACAGAATTCAATTTCGTTTCCGAACGGAATTAAGCTCTGTGACATGGTTGATTACTATATATGTATTCAAATCCACAAATATTATTTGATTTAAGTCTTATAGGTTTTGCTAAAATTATAAATATGTATATTTCAAAATAAGATTTGTTAAAAATGTGGGCAAAATTTTGTTGAATCAGTAAAAATTTAGTTAAAACAGTAGTATCTAATCGTAAGACAAAGCCGCACACAAATGTTCAAATGAACGAGCACCCTGAAATAATGTTAGTTTGCATAAAGCATTCGTTTATTTGATTATATTTTGTTAATAAAATTCGACTTTTAGATTTGTGTAAATTTTTTCTATATTCAACAAATTTATTTTATTAAACTTGAATAATATTTTTTCATTTAACTTAAGAAGAAATTTCTTAATGTTATTTTAGTTAAATAAATAACAATAGTAGAAAATTCGAGTAAATTTTAATTTATTAGGTTGTAAATAACCTACATTTCTTCAAGTTTACACCCCATTTTGCAGTAGTTAGGTAAATGTTTGATTCAGTGTATACTCTGTAATCCGGAAACCATCAATTGCATTCTATAGCTTTTGTACAAAGAGTTCAACCCTCTATATTATATAATTATGTTTCTTAAGAATTTGTACCGTCAGTTTTGAATTGTAGTATGAGCTTACACATTTAGTAATACCCTCAGTTTTTTTCTTATTTGTGTATGGAAGTGTTTAATATGCATGACAATGCTTCAGGAAAACACTAAAGTTTTAAACAAATTGCTGGATTAATAATTTTGGATCCTAATATGGAATATTTTATTTTAATTTCTGGGAAAGTGCTTTTAAATTACTTTTCCGCAGTCTAACCTTTTATTGAATGTCTCCACTCAAAAATGGTGGAGATGCAACAACATCTTTCCAAGTTTACGAAGCTAATGAGACAGTACTTTGTTTTTGAGGAAGCTACCAGATAAAACGCTTGCTGCTGAGAATATTTTAAAAGTTTCAGAGATATTGCGTACAACGTTGTCAATTTTGAAGTTTCAAAACGCACCAAAATGAAGAAAAAAAAACACGTTATTTCAGCAAAAACGCACCAAGTTTAGAAAGTTTTTACTTTTTTAAAAATCTATTTTATTTTATAAAAAGTATACTATTTTTAGTTAAAAAACAGGCTCAGCGAAAACTTCCATTGCAAAGTATTGTGTTAGAATGTTAATAAAAATACTATCCACTGCATCTAATTGAAAAGTGCAATTCATTACTAAGTTTTCATTTGAGCCTTTTAAGCGGCTATTAGACGATCAGCTGGATCGATCGGTTGCTGGCATGGTATCAAATTCATTCAATAGCTAGAAACTGTGTTTGTCAAACTTGGCTCTAGTGCGATTCTGGTACTTTTATTAAGACAATGTCATTTTTACAATAATTATAACTATATTTTATCAAATTTGTTTTTCAGTGACAGTATTTAATTAGATTCGCTGTCCGCCGAAATCAGCTATTAGTTTTACTGCCTATTATCAGGTACACAAAAATACTTTACGATTATCAGATCATTAAAAGTTACTGAATCGCACTGCAAGTCATCAAACTCGGGTAATGGCAATTCTCTCAAATAAAGTGTGTTCGTATCTGTTTTTGTAAGCGAACAGTGAAAGCCCGTTGCCTAGATTAGGTGTCTGTAAAACAATTTATTGAAATGTACGAAAATTTGCCAGAATGGTAACAAATAGAAGCTAAAGTAAATTTAATCCAAATGTTTTGGAAAAATTATAGAATTTAATTAATAACTTGGTAATTTATTAATTACCAAAACAGTAGTATATTAACGCGCTTTCATAATTACGAACTTTACTATTCAGGGTCTACTTTTATTGTAGTATTTGAAAAACTTGGCTTGATCGTTTAATAAAAAAAAAATAGCAATGTTTATAAAACAGCAAATTTTTTAAAATTAAATGTAAAAATTTTAGATAATAATTGATTTGAATATTAAATGAATTCATTGAAAATCTTTTGGTGCCACCGAAATTTAAAAAACGCACCGAAAATTAAAAAGCCCACAGCGCACCGACTAAAGAATTTTTCGCACAAAAAATTTTAAAAACCACAAACGGTGCAAAACGCGCCGTGTTAATAACGCGAATTGTGTACAAAAAGCAAAAGGAAACTAGACGTCGTCCTGATGAAAATGTCTCAATATTTGTGCAGCAAGTCATGAAAGCGTTTTATAAAAATGATTTAAATGTATTCTTATGTTAATATGAATTCAACAATTTGGTACAAAAGTGAATATATTATAAATAAATACAATTTAACTTATATTTTCAAACATTTTTCTCGTGTCTCGAAAATTAGGGCATTTCGATATTTGGAATAATACATGGTTTTTAATTGTCTAGATCAGAAATGCCCAAGCCCTATGTCCTTGATGCTCTTTAATAGACACATACTGCATTCAGCACTAGCAATGAAAAATACACAAACAACTTTGTCTTATAAATTTTTTTGTCGTTCTTCATTGCACTTTCGCATGCTTTGCTTTGCGTAAATTTTGTTTTTTAAATATATTTTGCTTTTTACAGCAAAATATCTTAAATAAAAGCAGTCTTTACTTAAATGTATTGGAGTTTGCTCTTCCATATAGACCTTTTGGGCACCCTTGACCTAGATTATACAAGCATGTTCTGAGAAACGCAAATCGCTTAAATTTAGCGTTTTAAATTTGAAAATGCCAAATAGCTATAAGGTATAATGCAAGAGGTATGGGTTTTGCGATTCAAAATCGCCAAATAGGTATTTTGCAAAACGCATATCGCTTAAAATTAACGATTTCAACTCGCATGTGTATATTGAAGTGAACTTTGCTAAAACTAAACTTGCTAAAGAAAATAAAATTATTAAGACTTAAAATTTAATATGTTTTCTTTTTATCTGAATAATAATTTTAAAGAATTTTAAACATTTTCAATAAAAAAAAAAAAACAAATTAAAAAATTTTTCTATTTGTTGTCAAAATTTTTTTTTTCGTATTATAGAATTACCACATACATACATATATATTTATGTAAACCACAAGTATTTTTTCGCAAAAAACTCCGAAAAGCCAGTAAAACGCGCGTTCCTTAGAACACTTCAAAAACAATTAAGCATTTTTCAGAACGTGCGTTTCTAGGAACATGGCTGATACTGTATATACATACAATTTTGAACAAAGAGGTAAAAATTGCACTCTCATCTAAAAACCAATGTTGAATCCAATAAAACTGTGAACACCCGCAAATATGTTTATTACTCATATTTGGCCACACTGTTTTTATTTTAATTGCATTAAAATCAAATACGCGTACATACACTTATTTTGTTTGTTAATGCTTGTAACAAATTAATAGGCATATTACTCCTAAAATACTGAAACGATCAAAATAATATTATTTATGATTTTCCTAAATACTCATGCATGCAGTAGTATGGTTACAAAAGACTTTTAAAAACGTGTTTATCTATTAATTATATAGATACTAAGTCTCAAAAGTCTTAATTTTGAGAAAACAATTTTTTAAATGTTATTTTACTTGTAAGATTTTCGAAATTAAGTTAAAATCTTCATTCTGGTAACGCTGCGCCTACTTAATTGTTTTTAGTCAGGAGTACTACTTTCTTCATTATTTTATTTTAAGAACCGGCTTTGAAAAATGCTGCCCAATATTGGCTGAATGTGACCATAACTTAATAGACACAAAATGCATTTGACAAATTGTATGCTCTATATGACCTCACTTCAAATGAACATTTTTTTTAAATACTCACGCAGACAAATTGTGATTACTATATGAAGTTTGTATATAAGATTATTTCACGCAACTTATTTACCACGAAGACATTGTATTGACATGCAGGGAAATTAATTATTTGGTACAAAGTGTAGCTACCAATAAACTTGTATTGCTATTTAACAACTTTGAATTAAATTTGAAAATAAATTAAATAGGTTTTAAAATCATTGTTTTTCAATAATTACCCATCGGCACAGGTGGTACGACATTCACCGCTTTGTAGTTGTAATCCTTTGGCGCAAGCAGTACAATTCATACGTGAGACACATTGAATACATGTATGCAGACATTTAGCACAGATGCCAGCTTCCATATAGAAACCTTCATCGCACGAACTAACGCAATGATTGTTTTGCAGCAGCAGACTTTGGGGACAACTTAAACAATTTGATTCGGTGGGTCCATCACATGTCTCACAAGTGCTGTGACATGGATGACAATGGTTGTTGTCGTAGTATTCAGCTGAAAATAGAGACAAAAAAGTGATATTAAAAGTTGGCAAGAACATGATGAATGCTGGACAAGAGGAAATTAAAATAAGATGATATAAAATATGAGGCATATAATATAATTAATAGAGTTATGTAGATACTTTAAAAGTGATATTGTTTTTAAATATGATATAAATATATTACCCACAAATACTTTTATCACTTATTTAGTTAAAATTGCATAAAAAGGGTTAAATTTAATCTGCATATGGGAGCGAAAAAATTAAAATAAAAATATATATTCATACACATACATATAGGTATGTATGTAGTCACGTAATACGCAAATTAGCCTAGCATTACAAAATAAAAATTATTTTTGTATTGAATGTAGTTCTATTATTTATATAATGCAATATATGAAAGCTTGTAAGTTTTTTTTTCTTTTGATCGGAAAGTTGTAAGATCGGCTTAAGTTGAAGACCGAAATAAGTGAAAAGATCGGAATTACACAAAAAGTTTTAAAACATTTAATTAAACATTTTTTTATAGGCTCCGTTCTTTCTCCTACCCTATTTTTAATTTTCCTTAATGACCTTTTCTATCAAACTTCCAACCCTATCCACTCTTTTGCGGATGACAGCAGCATTTGTCATTCGTACTCTTTTAGTTATAGGCCTAGCCTATCAGAGATCGCTGCCAAGAGGCTAAATATGAATGATTCACTGAATAGTGATCTTCTATTAATCTCCGAATGGGGTCGTAAAAACAGGGTCGCTTTTAACGCTCGTAAGACCCAGTGTTGCTTATTAACACGCAAACAAACGACCGCAGATGCTGCTTCATCTGTACACATGGATGGTATAAATATTGAAGAATCGGATGCTCTTGATATTCTTGGAATGAAGATACAGTGTGACGTTCGCTGGAATGAACACATTTTTCATGTCTCTAAAGAAGCATTCAAGTGCCTCGGTGTTTTGAAACGGTGTAAGATATACTTCACTCCATCCGGCCTCCTTACTATTTATACCACCTACATTCGACCGAAAATGGAATACAACTCTCATGTTTGGGCCGGTGCCTCAAAGTCTGTTTTGGGGTTACTCGACCGTGTGCAGGAGAGGGCGAAGAAGCTAATCGGTGACAGTAGGGTATCCAACTCTATTGAATCACTGCAGCATCGACGTAGTATGGGGTGCGTTACTCTGTTCTATCGTTACTACAATGGATTTTGCTCTGACGAGATTAGGGATCTTGTTCCCGAAACTCGCACATTTTTGCGTAGCACGCGTTCATCGTCCAGAGCTCATCCATTTGTGGTTGATTGCGCGGGGAATCGTACTACGCATTACAGAGAGAATTCGTTTTTCAGCCGTACGCTTCGTCTGTGGAAGAAGTTGCCTGCAGACGTGTTTCCTGCCTGTTATAACGTTGGAAAGTTCAAGTCAAATGTTCACAAACATTACTCCCTCTTTCCCCCTCCTCCCAAACTATTTTCCTAGTTCTGGGACAATGCACTGCATATGTAGGGGTCATCCCCTGAGTACTGGTCCAATAAAAAAAAAAATTATACTTTTTAAATTGTAAATAGAAAAAGGAAAAGCTCTACTTGTATATGTCCTTGGATTTCTGAAGAAGGATTTTCGAAAAAATCACACAGAAAAAAATTTTTTTCGTGTTCAATAACGAAATTTCTTGAATAATAAATTGTTTGAATGCGGACCTGTAAAGGAATTCGTGGATTCAAACAAAAGTTTAGTAAAAATAATTATTGATCGAGAACAAGAACAAATTACGATATCTAAGGTTATTTTTTTGATATTTAGGTATATACATACAAATTATATTTTCAGACAAAAATTTTGTTGATTTTATTTTTACTATAATTTTATCTGTGCACCCTATAATTTTATCAGGAGGCACCCGCGTTAATGTTCTGTCAAATATACAACAGAAGACGAATCATCTTCCAGTTTATTGTTTGCAGATAAGCCAAAAATACAAGTAGCTATGGATAGATTTGTAACCGTGGTTCAACGGCAACGGGACCCAAATCTGCCCAAATATCACCGCAATCAAAAATATTTAAGGATAATAATAATTCGGAGATAATGGGTAGTAATAGATTTGTTATCCTTTAGACTGATGAACCAACAACATCCGTAAAAGACTTAAACCATCACCACTATATCTGTGAGAGCCTACTTTTAGTGAGCTGGTGAAGACATTTTCAACCGTACATCATGACAACGGTTACCGCAAATTGGCTGACGTTTTGCAGAAAGAAAACACATAATTTAACACAATCAACTTAAAAGTGATAAAGGTCTTTAAGACATTGTGTAGACACTGATGATGTAAAGACTAAATTGGAAGACAAAGGCCTGAAAATTAAAATGTAGTGAACATCAGGAACCGTGAAAAGATCCCTTAACCCATGTTTAGAGTTAAAGTAGAACCAAGGCATATTGTCGCAAAAAAGAGTAAATAAAATTCATCCAATTTATAACCTTAAATTTCTTTTGCATTGTACAGTTACCGCTGAGGAGCCGCATAAACGTTTAGGTCCCGTTCAATGCTTAAACTGCTAAGAGTTTGGACATACTAAGGCTTATTGTAAATTGTGATGTATGTGGTGAACATCACGGTACATAAGAGTGCAAAAAATCAAAGACTGACTCGAGCGCTAAAATATGCGGTAGCTGTGGAGGAAACTATGCTGCAAATTACAGAGGTTGCCCTGCGTATACCCATTTTAAGCGGTCAATGACAGCTATGAAAAAGATTTACATCAGCACCTGCCTTGCGGGCTTAGCTGATGATGGCCCAGTTCCACGGAGGGAATTATTCAAGATTCACCAGCGCCCCCGTGTGACTGACTAGGCCACACAGGTAGCAATTTTCGCCATATATTTGTGGTCATATAAGCAACTTCTTGTTGAGGAGTTCGGGTCTTCTAATCCCTCCTGTATGCATTTAAAAAAATTAAAATTTTTTATAATTTTTCCCGCTAAAATAATATTCTCTTGATCATGCATAGCTGCTTAATCATTTAAAATGCATTAATTTTTAAAAATCTTTGATTAAAATGAATTATTTTAGTTTTTGACAAACAATTTATATATATGTACATATGTATAAAAACTTAATTTGTTTATGCCACATCAGAGTAATACATATGCACAGATGGTTGTCACTACGAATAAGTAAAAGGAAACCGTGCACACTGAGTTTCAATCGAACAAAAACCAAACAGCTGATTCAGAATACAGAAGAACCTACAAACTAATTCTGCCTTAATTTTAAATATGTGTGCAAGTCCATATAGTTGTTAGGTACTTTCCTCTGATTTTACTTTGATAAATAATTTGTGTAAAATCTAGTTTTTAAGTTTTCTAGCATATTGCTTTTAATTTTATTTTTAATTATTAATTTGCTTGAAGAATTTCTCTACAGTTAGTTGTTAAGCTGTATTTAGTAAAAATCAAATAGCTAAAAATATAATTTTTTCTATTTCTCATTTGAAAACTGTCTACTGCTTTGATTTTAAATTGTCACTGAATTTGTGAAGAAGAATTGCTCAAATTTATCTCTTAGATTTTTTTTATTACACTGATGAGTTCTTCATGATGGATGCATGACTTTGTTATCACAACGCAACACATTTATTTTCAAACTTTTATTAAAAACAAAAGAAATCATGACATCACACAAAACAAGAATGATGAACAAACTTCCACATACTCGTACATACATAAATCAAATAGAAAACCTCTATTGTACAAGGCTCTGACACCTTGGCCAAATACTGGAATCATCAAAAAATTCATATACGTAGAAATGTGTGTACGAGTATGTGATGATGATTCGTGAGATTTCGTTTGTATTCTTATCTTGAATGGCAAAATTACTTTGTGATTTGGAGTACGAAATTTTATTAGGGTGGAACACAATTCAAAAGAAATCACAACCCAAACTCAAAGCAGTAGAAAGAAAGAAGAGAAAAAAACAGTTTGAATATAACAGCCTGTATTGGCAGCCGCGTATTGCTTTTTTATTTAACTTCAACATAATTAAATAGCCTACAGAATTTCGAACAGCTTTATATAGCTCGGTAACAACTCAATGCGTTCGATCTGATTTGGCCGGAAGCCTAATATTGATATTAAAAATTTGTTCTTGCATTCTAAACAAGCAATATATACGGGGCAGAGATACTACATGGGCTGAAAAGTCCCGGGCCTAATACATCGATGGCGCTAGTTTTATTTTCAGTTAATACTAACCTTCAGAAGCTGTTAAAATTTTATGATATTCTATTCATTAGTTTGTGAATTATTGTGCTAAGAGTGACGCTACTTTTGTTATTTTCAAAACAATAGATCAAAAACAATTTCGTGTTTTAATTTTACACCGCTTCTTGATGGGGAAAAATACCGTTCAAGCGAAGCAATGGCTGGACTTATTGGGACTCCGCTTCATCAGAAACAACAATAAAACATTGGTTTGCTGACTTCACACGTGGTCGTAAGGACTCCGAATGAGGCAGTAGCACAAAATCGTTCTGAATGATCGAAAAAAGAAGTTGTGTGAGTTAGCTGACATCGTAAAGATATGAAAAAAAAACGTGTTGGATTTATATTGCATGACCATTTGACCATGAGAAAGTTCTGTTCAAAGCGGGTGCCTCGTTTGCTCACTGTTGACCAAAAACGAAAACGTGTTGATGATTCTAAGCAGTGTTTGGCCATGTTTAAACGTAACAAACCGGAATTTTTGCATCGATATGTGGCAATGGATGAAACATGGATCGATCACTTTATTCCGGAATCAAAACGATCCCCATTTGAGTGGACAGCAACTGGTGAAAGCGTCCGGAAGCACAATAATCGGCTGGAACGGTTATGGCGTCGATATTTTTGGATATGCGAGGTGTAATATTCATCGACTATCTTGAGAAAAAAGAAACCAAATGAAGAGTTTATCGCTGAAACTGAGGCTTATTTTGAGGCAAAAGATAAATCGTTCTACAAAAGCGGCATTAAAATGTTACAGCGGCGCTGGAATGATTGCGTTGCTCTTAATAGAGATTACGTTGATGAACAAAGCTAATTTAGAATCAAAACAACTGTGTTTTCTTTGTTAGGCCCGGGACTTTTGCGCCCATATGTTATGTATATGAGTAGGGCCAATAAGTCTGAGACTTTTTGATGAAGTACAGGTTTTTAAACAAAAAGTTATTTTAATTTTCAATATAGTCTTCTTTGAGGTCAGCAAGGTAGGCATTTATTTGTGCAATGATCATTGGAGTCAAATCACTGTGTCATTTCTGCAAGGTTGTTAACAAAAAATAGTCACTGGGGGCTAAGTCTGCAGACTTAAGCTAACGAGCCCAACTGATGGATTTTTGCTATAGAAACTGCACATGTATATTATACCGATTGTGAGCAAACTCGGCAACCACCTTGCAGAAAACTTTCTTATATCGAAATGATGATTCAAAATCGAAACCTCTGAACTATGTGAGATGTTAATGGTTTCCACTATCTCTCCCACTTTCAATCGCCGCTAGGCTAATACCATATTGCGAATTTTTTCATTTGTTTTGGATGCAGAGGCCTTTTGAGTGCATCTTCCATGCTCTTACGCCAATATCGAAATTTTGTAAACCACTTCTTTACCATTGAATTAGATGATGCAACGCCTCTATAATATACGAGTATATCCAGCTTAGCCTTGGTTTGAGCAATGGTTTTTTCTCGCAAAAAATAACGCTTAATGAGCACGCGCAATTCATTTTTTCCAATTTTTTGCCCAAAATGCTATGACAAACAGCCTAAAGGGCCAAATAAACTACACAAAACGTTTGGCAAACATACTCTTTCCACTGGCACAAATTAATTACTTTTTTTGTAGAGGTAAACTGTCTTAATCAACTCCATTGGAACCTAGCAGTAAATTTACCATCATACCGCAGCCGCTTAGCTCTTATTAACCTCCCTACATTGAAAAGCCGAAGAATTATATCAAACATATTATTATTTTTAAACTTATTAAAAGGGGATATTGGTTCCATTCATCTTCGCGATAGAATATACTGTATCTTCAATTTCATCGATCAAACTTCTTAAATTTTGATCCTGTCCGTAGATTTTGTGATCTCATCGACTTATCTGACAACATTCATGTTACTAAGAGAAGACTTCTTTTGTATTTAAACTCTAGTGATTATATTTATAACTGTTTGTAGTTTTCTAATGAAATTTTTGTTCCTTGTTATACTGATTTCTCAGCTGTTATTAATCATTTGGCTGAAATAAATAAATAAATAAATTCGAAACATTATTACGAGAAAACCTTTTCTTGTATCATTTAATGTGTTTCTTGTTTCACCACCTCACTCTGCAAAAATTTCATTGAAATGATAAGATTTACATACGCACATTCACAATATTTGCACGAATATCAAAAATTTTAGATTTTTTTGCAAACTAAACATCTACTAGAGTGTAACAGAAAGTATCACAAAAACAGTTTAAACATGTTACTACGCATTACTTTTTATTCAAATAAGAATATTATACCTATCCAGACAACAACTTATTTATAGTTCCTTATTATTTTTTGTTTAAGAAAATTCATCGTGCAAGTTATCATCTGGATCTTTGTTGGCACGCACGCGTAGACTCATACACACGAGTATACTCGTACGCACGTACACGTAGTTTATCAAGTGATGTGGCATTTTGCTCGTACTTTTTTTTTTGTTTAAGTTGCGATGAATTATATTTCGGCTCGGTGCATACTTATTTTTTTATACGAAGTAAAACAATTATATAGAGGCTTATGACTGACATTTATAGACATTCATTTTATGTCAAAAAGAACAATAACAATCCGTACCAGCAGATGAAGTTTTTAAGTGTGTATGCTTTGAGTGTATCCGCGCATATGCTTAATGCAAACATGCTTCAAATATTTGTACAAACCTAAAATTTTGATATGTTTGTCAAACAGTTTGTATTGTTTATTTCACCCCTAACACAAACTAAATGACGCAGTTATTTATAAAGGAATCAATTGACAGTTGTCTGTTGACAGGAGTAGTGTTGCAATTTCAATTTAGGTTTGGTATTTTTTAAAAACTGAGCGACTTATTGTCATTAACTATTAACATTTAAAAAGTAATTACTTTAAGCGATTCAAAATATTTTTAGAGCCCTGAAATTGTAGCACCCTCCTGTAGAACAATGCAACATATTCTTTAGGCTGTTTGCAATGCAACAAAACAAAGTTAACAAACCATTTTACTTTATTCAAATTCATACTCACATTCTTCGCAATTTTCACTGCCGGTGATAATACATTTGCCTTTTTTGTTGCGTGTCCAGTTTTCCAGGCACGTCAAACAAAAACCATTTGTTGTACATGTGGCACAGCCAGTTGGACACGCTACACACTCTTGCCGTTTTTTATCAGCATAGTAGCCGTCTGGACATCTATTTAAACATTTTCCATCCAGGGCATAACGGCCGGAACGACAAGTAATGCATTGGGATTCCGCGGAACCGTTGCAAGTGTCACATGATGAATGGCACGAAGCACAGCTGAAAAGAAAAAAAATTGCAAATAGCAAAAGGAATTAATAAAAACAAAGCAAATAAAACATGTATCAAGCGACAAAAGAGATTAAACACTTTTCCTTTAAATTGTAAGCAAAAAGTCGAGTGTATACAATAGAACATTTTTTATTTGTAACGAATTTGCACACACATCCGAACATGATATATTCAGATAAATGTACATATATGCATTTTAGAATGAGAATTAGAAAAAGAAATTAAGGAAGGGGTGACTAATTGGATTTGAATTCGGTAAAACAATGCTAAGAAAATTTAGGATTGTGATTGATTCATGTTTAAAAAATTTTAAACCCCATTTAAAACAAATGTAGCGTAAAAAATTAAAAAAAACATCCTAAACTTAAAAGAGAGTTTTAAGAATAAGCTTAAACAATAGTCAATGAAAAATATGACACAAGGTGCCCCACCCTTAATTTACAATAATACTAGTATTTTTCATTAACTATTGTTAAAGCTTATTCTTAAAGTTATTTCTTACTTTTTAGTTCGATACCGAAGCGGGTTTTTATACCATCTTTAGTTTTCCAAACTATATATATTTTCTACCTTTTAGTTGAGTACCCTTTAAAAGCTTGTGTTTTATGGCGTTTTCTTTTCTAGAAAAAGTGTAACATTTTCAATATTGTTTTGCCAAAAAAATACAGAAGTATACAGTTTTCTCAACTTTTTCTCAGATATTTATAGTTATTGCGACTTCTTTTCATCTCAATAAAGCTTAAATTTTAAAACTTGAATTTTAAGGAAAAAAGTGCAGCATAAATGCAAAACTTTTTCAGAAAAGAAAACGGCATTAGTTTTTTTAAACTATATTTTAAGAAAGCCTTATATGATCGTATAATTCAATGTCTTGCTGCAAATATGTCAATTAATCGCCGGATAATTATCCATAACATCGGGTCTTAACTCCCAAAGGGGCACCAAATATGAAAATCTGGTTACGAACCGGTTAGCGAAGTGGTTTCGAGTTTTTTTTTTTGAAGATTCCCAAAATCAGCTTCGGGAATCCCCAAAATCCCCACGCTTCCCTGGAAGCAATACAGTAAATGAAGAATGACCGTTAATAGTTCAGATACACGTTTCACGGCGGTAATGGGCACCGAACATGAAAATCCGGTTCCGAACCGTTTAGCGAAGTGGTTTCGAGTTCTTTTTTTTTGGGAATTTCTAAAATCGGCTTTAGGAATCCAATATTCTTACACTTACCCGGAGGCAATACGACAAACTAAATTTTCGCACTAAAGCGACAATAATGTGTATACAATTTTATATGCCTTCTTAGGTAATAACCACTCATATCATGGTTTTCAAGAGTTGCAAACATAGAAACAATCAAACATAGAAGTGAAGTGAAGCGCGTTAAAAAAAAAAAAAAAACAAAAAAAAATAAAATTTAGAATCTTATTTAGAAGTGACAGGAAAACACGGTTCTATTATATTGGCCATACAGATTGCAAAATTGATGAAAATTTTTTTAATTTGGACCGCTCAACCGTTTAACTTACCGAAATTATATAACCACGAAATTTAGTCCATATATAATATTAAAGATCTTTTTGCTTTAATCCATCCGTATTACCGTTGCGTTTCCGCATCTCTAACTATAAATATCTATAAAGCTCGTTTAAATATTTTTATTGCAATGATTTATTATTCATTCATTAGTTTAAGGTATTCGCTACTCTACTCTGATTTTAAAAATACTACTTTTACCTTGTTTTATTAATATGAAAAAGTACCAAGAACAGTAAAAAACTATAACTATCTTACGCGATTGTGCGATCTACCAAATATAACATGTGTGCTGAAAAAGTACCAAAAACGCAACTGTGTGCCAGAGTTTTTGTCGAATCGTGCGACTTGAAAAATTTTATAAAAATATTCATAACATGATGATTTCTGTGCGATCAGTGTGGTATATATTGTGAAAAATATGAGAATATTGTTGGCGCCTAGAGAAATAAATTAAATTAATGTAAAATCATTATTGTAATAATAGTTTTAAATTATTTTACTATGTTTATAAATTATTGCAACTATACTTTGATAATAGTGTTGACTAGGACGGCATTTTGAAGCCATTTTGTAAAGTCAGCCAGACTTTTAAAACATTTTCCTGTGAATGAATCATACGATCGAGTGGGATAGAGTATCAATGCCTTTATTGTAAAATGTTCTTACATATAGATATAAATAAAAAAATTTTTTTTATCTTTAGTTCATGTTAGGTTAAGAAAGCATTGAAAGAAACCGTAAATCAAAACAAAATATCGTTTTCTCAGTATAACCTTTTAAAAATCAGTGTTGCGATAATTGTTTAATTTCATGCAAATCTCTTTTCTGTTTTTCCTCTACAGCCTCTACTGTGCAACAGAGCTTTTCTGATGAGTGATTACGAGATTAATGTAAGCTGTCTGGTGGCAAATTTATATTATATTATTTATAAATGCGTTTATAAACAATGCGCCGTTGGAATTATCAGTTGTACAGATTTGTCAATCACAACTAAAAGAAAAAAAATTCGAACCAAATAATTTGTAACACCACTGTCTTTATTTCAAATTGATTATTACTTTAAAGCAAAAAAAAATTAAACTTTTGTGATGTGCTGGCACAACTGGTTTCTTCCGCTTCACTCGTACGACTTGCCAGTCTCTTTTCTTTGATTCTGCTTCCTTCCTCACACGTTGTCGCAGTAGTCGAGTGAGCATCGCACATTTGCTGTGGATACATTTTTAAGAGCAATGATTCTTACGTAATATCAAGTTCGTTCGTTTATCTTACGTAATTCCAAGTTCGTTATTCGGCGAATACGTGGTGAACTGAGTGTAAATTTAATTCGTTTACAGAAAAAATTATAGTAAAACTAAAATCTACAACATTTTTGTCTGAAAAAATAATTTGTATGCATATCATATTTTGTTTGTTGTTTAAAAAAATAGTTGTTTTCCAATATCAATAAGCTCAAGAAATATTTTTATTTTTAGTTATAACAATAATTGCAGCGATCAATAACTCTTGGTCGAAGAAGACAAGAAAAAATAATTGAATACACTAAAGCTGGGAAACAACAACTAGCTGTTGTGTTCGAATAATTATTATTTTTACTAAACTTTTGTTTGAATCCACGAATTCCTTTACAGGTCCGCATTCAAACAATTTATTAACTGATTCAACGAATTTCGTTATTCAACACGAAAAAAATTTTTTTTTCTGTGTTCGTAGGTGCAGAGATTCCGCACTGCTTTGGCTATAAAGGCCCCAAGGCCAGGGCCCAGTCGATCTTCAAGGACTTCCGAAAACATTGAACTAGTTGAAAGCAGTTAACTTGGTAGTCCGCGACTTCCAATACGGAAAAGAGCAGCCTCATTGGGACTTCCAAGACCGTGTATTCATCAAATTTTAAAAAAGGTTGTGGAGTTCCATTCTTTTAAAATTCAAATCATTCAAAAACTGCAAGAAAGTGATTTTGATTTACGAAAAAATGTTTGTGAAACGATGTTGGAGCGTTTTTGCACTGTAAATCCCATTTTTTTTGGAGCGAAGGGGCTCATTTTTACTCAAACGACCACGTTAGGAAGCACAACGGTCGCATTAACCCAGCAGAACTGGTTGCTGTGGATTATCCGCGCATGAGATAATTGGATCATGTTTTTATTCGGTAATTCTCGTGGCCAGGCAAGGAATGTCAAGAGTGGAAACTATCCTAGCATGATAATGGAACTTTTTTTTTTAAAAATCTGCGAGTTCCTCTATCGTACTTTTTACGTACATTTTAACAGGAGGTAGTGACTGCACATACAGCCAGAACTTCGATGAATTTGCTTCGGGAAGGTTTTCCCCTAAAACTTTAGGGACACCCCATGACCACCGAAGTACATGACTCACACAAATTTTTTTATGGGTATACCTCAAAGAGAGCTTTTATAATGAAATCCGTCGAGAAGTCAGCTGAATTGAGGTTTGCAGCAGCGTGTGCCGCAGAACACTTCGGTTTCGTGTTTAACAGTGTGTTCAACTCGCCAAGAGATCGTAGTCAAGCTACCTACTGGTAGATTGCAATGTATGTTAGGTAGTAATAAAGATTTGTGTCCGTTGGGTAAACACTTCAGTTTCGCGCTTAGAAGTGCAAGCCTTTCACACTGAAAATCTGGCAATGTGTTTAAAAATGTCCACTAGGTTCGTATATGAGAATGTTTTCATTAGTCTCTTACAGGTGTGTCTCAACTACTCACACATGGTACTACCAGAAAATAATGATTCATCATTGAATGTTAAAAAAAACGCAAAAAACAACAAAAAATATTTGAAAATATTTGTGCAAGACAAAATCTTAACAGGTGAATTCGCCAGAACAATAAGTACAACATAACAGAAATCATAAGTGTTTTTTTGTAATAAAACCTGTCTGTAATATAAAAAAAAATCTAAAAACAAACAGGAATATAATATATATATATATATATATATATATATATATATATATATATATATATATATATATATATATATATATATATATATATATATATATATATATATATATATATATATATATATATATATATATATATATATATATATATATATATATATATATATATATATATATATATATATATATATATATATATATATATATATATATATATATATATATATATATATATATATATATATATATATATATATATATATATATATATATATATATATATCTGTATACCGCACACACAGCAAAAGCCACAATGAATACATGGAAGTATTTCCAGCCCGCGTTACGCAGTATATTTGTGTATTTCCTCGAGCCGTAAAACAGTAAGATACCACAACTTTCCTGGGTAAATGTTATAAAATAAACATTATTTTATAACATTTTCAATGATTTTTCATTTTTAAACACCGTTTCAAAACCACCAACTTTAAAAGCATATAAACAAATCTTTCACTGAACTTAGCAACCCCTTAGAGGTTACGTTATGGATAATGTCAACTTTCATTTCCAAGTATTCTCATCACATTCCTATTAGGAAAGTTCGATTTTGTATCAATGTGTTATGAAAAGGACTGTGGCTTCGCTTCAACAATAAAAAATGGAAGTGGATTTTTCACTCACACTCCGGCCATAAATAAAAGATGTTTTTCTTTTTTGTTATATTTCTAAGATTATTGCGTACAGAGTCATTCATTCTGTATAAACCATTCTTACTTACTCATTTGTTGTTCAAATGTTTTATGCATTTATGCATGTACTCGTATCTATTTAAGTATGAATGTCTGTACAGAAAATTCTAATTAAGTTCCACTTGAAACGTTTTAATCAGTTTTGATTTTATCATTGCATTTAAAGAGGATGGACATAGCATTGAAGATTTAATTTCCTTTTTAATTAAAAGGATGCAATGGATAATCCCAACTAAAAGCAAATGTTCCAACCAAGAGAATCCTTGTACTCGACTACAACAGAGGTCATAAATTCTTCAAGTGTCAAGTTGCTAATATGAGTAATACGTATGACCCTTATTAACCAGTAATGAAGTATTAGTAAAAAAAATTAGTTGGGCTCAATATTTTTTAAACATAACAAATCATTTAAAGTTTCTGCTTTATGCTGTTTTTACTGCAAAAGCTTAAAGTAATGTGGTGTTTATGGCACACAAATGAGTGATATGTTTAGAAAGTTTGTATGAAATGCACTCAAAATCTTGAGTATACTTAATACAAATTTTATACACGTATCACTCATTCGTATCCCATACACATCACATAAGTCTTCATAACTACCTCAAAAGGATAACATATAATTTCGCCTGTATTTTTAAAATTTTAGTTCTGAGGTTTTAGAAATAAACTTTTTTTTAATAGAACATCAATTGTAAATAAAAGGGCATTTTGTAAAATGTGGCCATTAAATATAGATATGTGATCTTATTATGATCGTAAATAACTAAAAGTAATTTGTAAACGATATATTAATGTATATACTCGTTCATATGTATATACACAACTGGTATCCCAATTCAGGCTTTAGAAAACTTAAATAAAGCACACATAAAGCTTAGACTTCGATTAAACTTCGATTAATTGATTGGACTTTTGCTGTTATTCACGAACAAAAATGCCGCCTGATGTAGACCGGTTGAAGCATTTGATAACTCTGAGATAGTTACCAACCACTTAACGATAACTTGACTAATGTTGGTTTACAACTGGTCTAATTTTAAAACATGGTTACCAAATAAAAAAACGTCTAACGGCGTTAAGTCTTGATGTTGACCAATTGACGCCGCCGAAAAGTAAAACTAGGTCATATTGCGTTGAACCGCATAACGTTCAATTCATGGTTTTCAATTGCAGGGCAATAAACGTAGGTTACTTTAAAGCAATAGCAATCAGAATTGACGGCAATAGTTCTTCCAGTATCATATTACAAAAAACGCGGATAAATGATACCTCCATTTTTTGTGATATATACCAACATTTCGCAGTGCTCCGAGGCTTATATACGCCAATTTTGCTTGCTGACGGAACTTCCTGGTGCGAAATGAGCTCCACCGCAATACAAAATGTTGTTAGGAAAAACAAAATGCACTATAATGAGTAAGTTGGGCTCGATTGTCAAGAACGCCATGGAATCGACAAGTCCACATTATCTGCCACACTTTTACTAACAGAGCGCTACTTTCGCTAGAACCCACTTTGTGATTAATGTCAGGTCTAACCACATCTGATATGCTTCCAATCTTTTCAAATTTCTGTATATTTGCAATTCTCATGAGCATAATCAGCCTGTACTGTAGGGTGTCCCAATATTAAGGCAAGATTTTAATAAAATAGACGATTTTCAGTCTGTTGATTGTTATTTTTCAAAAAATATAAATAGCTTGTTTTTTAGTTTTCATAGCTCTCTATACATCCACAATTCATAGGAGCTATACTTATCATCAGTAACCATGGAAAACTTTGAAAAATATGTTTTATCATTTAACTATATAACTCAATATTTATAATAAATCATTGAGAATTTGAAAAGAAATATATTCTAATAATACCCTTTAAACACAAAAAACAAGCATTTTCTTTTGCATACGTTCCTACTTTTGTTATATTTTTTTTATGAGTCATTCATGGGATAGGGAGTTTTATGGATAAACATATTGAACTAATTGCCTCCATGGCTTTACACACACATACGCACTATTTTGTCGAAATTTTCCATGACTATCACTAACTAGATATAATAATAAGTGATGCAGTCGCTAAATTAGTCTAAAAGCACCTAAAATCTGATTAAAATTGGCCGCTATTAAATTTGTCGCCCAAAAGAATCATTGTTTCGTTAGCTGCGTAGCAAGTGGCACTGGCCTGTTGAAACGATGTATGCTCGACATCCATATCTTCGGGCCAACAAAAGTTCATTATCATCTCACGATAGCGAATACAGTTCACAGTAACTACCTGATGGGCCTCGCTTTGGAAAAATACGGCCCAATGATGCCGCCAGCCGATAAACCGCACCAAGCAGCCACTCTTTATGGGTGCATTGATTTTTCGATAATTAGTCTTGGCTTATCATTCACCCAAACGCGGCAATACTGCTTATTGACGAATCCACTGAGGTGAAAATGTGCCTCAGCACTGACGATGATTTTCTTCACAAATTGATCATTCACTGTAGCTATTTCTTGCCACCATTCTGATCATTGACGACGCTTGAAATGGTCAAGAGGCTTCAGATATTGAGTCAATTGCTCCTTATAAGCGTGTAAATTCTAGTCTTTATGCATAATGTTCATCAACAACGAGCGTGAGAGGTGCAGTTGTTGGGCACGACGACCGCAAAACGTCGTTGTCGTCGTGGATGGCTCTTTAGCCACACTATGGTGAACAGCAGCAATATTTTCTGCAGAAAGAGCTGTACGAGCATGCACTAGTATTTTCACATCTCCTACAGACCCGGTTGGTGCTATTATTCCAATTTTTCGCATATTTGGACGGTTAAATTGGCCGGAAAAATCACGAAGTGCGCGATATGCTTTTCAGTATGAACGCCCATTTTCATAATAATTAAGTGAGTAATTTTAACACGTTGCTGGATTATACACCTTTCCATGATTCAAACTGAAATTATGGTTCACATTCAACAAGGGCCCTTAAAATTTAAGCATCCTATACAATATTATATAAATAGCACCTACGGGCTGGCAAGATAACTTTAAGCAACCTCAGTGCTTTTATCATTTAACTGAATGACAGTGTTGCCGTATATGAGAATTTCAATAAATACAGAGTTTAGGGATTTTAGATTTTTCCTGGTTTTATATTTTCAATTTAAATTTTAAGTGAATATAAGTTTATCAAAAACTTCGTTGTGAGGCTCCAACTCTTTTATATTTTTCGATTTTAAATCGTTGCTCTTTTCTAAGAAGCGATATACCCTTTTCATCATAATTTCCACTTCTTTGTTGTAGTTCTAAATTGACTCGAACATTTCAACGATTGTGGAGAGCATAAGTTTTCCTCGGTATTCAACTCTTTCGCAATAAATTCGGCAGTTGTTAATTTTTCCTGTGATTCAATTTTTCTTCTTTTAATAGAGGTAATGTTTTTATTACTGGTCTTTCTTTTTATTGTAGTGGCTAATGAAGATGATGTTAAAAGTATTGAACAGATGGGTGTTTTAGAGGTTCTTTCATCGTCAAGAGCACGCAAAGATGTTGTTTAATTTTTTCGCACTCATAAACGTCTTTTGGTAAACCAAAGCTGAAGTAGTTTTCTAAGCCCTCTATCGACCTTTTTATTCCTATCAATTCATAATACACTGCGCACTAGTTGACAAGCTTTTGGTTCGGTGTGGTCCACCTCCCGTTTCTGGTTGGACTTTTACATTAGTGGGCGCTTTTCACCGCACATACCTTTTTTGGTCTATCCACACGTATTGCAAGTTGTATAAGTATGTACATACATACTCGTATGCATGTAGTATGCATGTTTAAAAATACATTTTTCCATACATGAATTTTTAGTTCTTCTGTAAGCGAATTCCAAAATTCGGGCACAACCTCTTTAGAAACTTTCACTAAACCAGATATAATAATAAACAATAATCGAACCATTGCAGGTTATTTGGTATGGTATTGAGAAGTATGTCACGTTGCACATTATTTATTGATTTAGACCTAAAAATAGTTTTTAGTTAATTAAAATATAACAATTACTTACATTTTTTTCTAGTTCCCCAAAGAAAATAAAATGAAAAAATTTACACAAAAAATGGGAAAAATTTCTTTGAAAAATACATTCACGATAAGCGAAATTTTTAATGGGAACATTTTTTTGTTCATGTCCTTCATCGCTGAATTACATATCAGAAAATTGGAGCACATTTTATGGGAAAAATTATTCATGATCGCGCTTTTGGGAAATGGGGAAACATTTTAGGGGAAAAATTATTCATGATAGGGGTGATTATCATTTCTTATTATTTATTGCACTTTTTTTCCACATTTTCTTCCGACAAGTATGTTTTTCAATTAAATTTTTGGTTTGTACATTTGTACAACGGGTTATAGTTGTCCCCCAGCTAAAGATTTGATTATTATTTTTCTTGTCTTCTTCAATCAAAATTATTGATCACAGCAGATTTGTATTGTAAAAAAATCCTTCTTAAGAAAAAAACTTAAGAAAGAAAAAAAAAAACCTGAACTATAACCCGTTGTACAAATGTACAAACCAAAAATTTAATTTAAAAAATTATAAAAACTTCATCAAAAATTCAATAAATTTATATTTACATCTCTGGGTACGGAGAATATTAAAATACAAAAATATGTATGTTAAAGTATGTTTTTCATTCGTCGCATTTTGACACTTATGATGAGAAGTGTCGTGTTTTACAAACCAAAATAAATTGGCAGATGTTGTTTTTAAACAAAAATCGTCAATAGTCGCAATGCTTAAATCAAAAATAGAACAAAGTTGCAAAGTTAGTGCTTTTTATTGACGAGTCGTGTTTTGTAAACAGGCTGTTAAATACAAAACACCTTCCCATGAAGCACGTACTTATAGCTATCGAAAAAGTTTATAGCGCGGCCAACTCTTTACTGCACAAACGGCGACAAATTCAAATCTTTCACTAATTTTGGAACATCCTTTGCAGGAATTACAAGTTCTGCCCAGCAGAGTGCTGTGTTTCGTAAAACTAATTTGTTTATAGTTTTATCGTAGATTATGATGTGAATATATTTTAAAAATTTGCAAAGAGCATTATCAATATTGAAAAACAAAAACGTCGAGGTGAAAAATTAAGTATTTTAAAAGTTTGAAAGTGATACCGTAAAATTAATTTTGCTTTTGAGAAGTGAAAATTGTCAACATTTGAACTGAAATTTCTTGTTCGTAAAAAAACAGTTGCCGCATTAACGGGACTCTTCTGTACCCTGATTGATTGTTCGTTGCCAACATCTATGGGACATTTGGAAGACATGACGTGTTTTTCCTACAATGCTGGTTTGTATGTCAATAGAAGACATTTTCATAAGAGTATTCTTCTACAGCAAAATTTAATTTTGACTTTTCTTAACTTAACAAAAAAAAAAAAAAAAAAAAGGAAAACAAAAATGTTTACTTCCTTGTGTATGGAGAATAAATAAATTCAAACAATGAAAAATAAAGAAATATTGCTTCGTAATAAAAGGAAGACATAGCACTCGAAATTGATTGAACATTTAAGGAGAAATTGTGTTTTATTAATAATAAATTATATATCAATGAAACAGAAATCACAGAGGAAACAGAGGCGGACATTTGATGAAATTGAAAATGAGACGCCGCAACAAGAAGTAAAAGAAAATCATTATTAAAGATTTTCTATATGCCAGAATTATTAGTTAATTTCTCATGCACATACAACTAAAGCCAGTCAGCAGGAGGGATATAATTTAAACAGACAAATTGCAATTCAGCGCTATTGAAGTTGTAGTACAAAAGATTCATATAATGTTACACAAAGAGAATCAGCGAAGGAAAAATCATGTTGAATTCAGATGTGCTCAAATAGTTTGCTTATCAAGTTACTTGTAGCTGTCGTGACATTTTTTTTAATTATATTATGTTTAAATTCTTTATAATGCTTTAAATTCTTTATATCTGCGCAATATTATTTTTAAACACATAATCGACTTCAAAACTGAATCAGGGTGAATTTACATAAGAAACTCTTGTCAATTTCACATCATCTCATTAAAAGTCAATTTAACAATGTCAAATTTGACAATTTTAATTTAATCATTGAAACTATTGAACATAAAATCACATGAAACTAAGCCAACACAAGCCGTTTTAAACATGTGAAATTAAAGTTTCTTAATATTGATTCTACATGCGTATACATTTGTTTTTGTAATCCAATAAGCAATTTTGGTACAAAAACATAGATGTATTACAAATAAAATTACTATTAAGGGCAAAGAGTTTAAAAATATTGAAAAAATCCAATAAGTTTAAGCATAAAGAGATTATCTAACTTTTAACAATTTTAAAAGATCATAACTCAACGCGAACTATTTCGGTTTGCACCAACGATTATGTGATTCATCAACTTATTTCGACCCTTTTTCTTCTTCTTCTTCTTCTTAATATTGTGTAATTGATCGAGCTTAAGGTCTTTTTGGAAGCTTTCGGTTTTTTGGTTCTTAATTATCTGGCAATATTTCGCTTTCTTCAGGCCAAATAATATTAAGTTACGCTCGGACTGGTTAACTGGTCAGCTCAACTAACTGTATTTGGCCTGAAGAAGCTATCCAAAGGAAAGTGAAATATTTCTAGATAATTAAGAACCCAAAAACCGAAAACTTCCAAAAAGACCTTAAGCTCGATCAATTAAACAATATATTTGTTGATAAGTACGTTAAGTACTCGTAAGATAATTTCTCCTCACAAAGAACCCCCCGACCGGCTGTTGGAGCGCTGCTCTTCCAACAACCCTTATGCCAAATACTCTTAAGTCATTCTAATTGAAATTTTAACGATACTATTGTTAAAATAAACACCACAAAAATAGTTAGTGTTTAGTTAGATAATCAGTCAGGCTATAAAAACAGCTGATTTAAAACGAAGGCAAATAGTGTTAAAAAGAGTTATGGAATCGCGAAAACGCCTATGTTAGTGTTTAATTTCGATTAAACGAATTTTATTAGCGTTAAAACAGGTTAGGGAATCGCACTACAGGACTGAATAATAGCTCTCGGTCATTGTGATTATTACTTAGGGCGGTCAGGCTTGATTTTGTTATTTGGTCGTGGAGAATTTTGCGTTTCGCTCGGACTGGTTAATCAACTAACTGGATTGATTAAAAATAAGCTATTTCGTAGTTAGCCAAGCTGTAAATTCCTATGCCAAGACATAGGTCATTATAGTTATTCATAGCGGCACTACAATCTACTGTTAATATCAAGTTGGGTATAGTGTTTTTACTAGTCTTCTAAAAAACATTTGCTTTAAGCTCTAAGCTTACCACGCTATGGTGCTTTTACCTTTTATACGTAAATGTAAAACCTTTTACACTTCAACTATTTTTTTTTTAGAATATGATGATTCATCAATGATTTCTGCAAAATCAACTAAGCACACACATTGAAAAAAGAAAAACAAAATACACGAAAGATATGTATATGTATAATAAAAAAAATATTTGTTATTACCGTTTTTCATGAAATGTGAAATTTATGTGTAAAAAACTATTAATTCTTGATCCAATTTTCTTCGACCTTTATTTAATTCAATATTTGCAATAAAGTTCTTTAGCTCAAGGTCCTTTTTGTTTATTTTTTTTTTTTTTGTTAATTTTTAATTTATTTTTTTAATATTTGAATATTATTTCTTCAGGAAAATTTGTTTCTGTGCTATAAATTCAATAAAATATTTGAATATAGAAGTAGTTGAAGGTAAAAAAGGACCTTGAGCTGAAGAAATTTATTGCAAATATGTAAAAAAATTATTTATGTATATAGGTGTACAACTTAGTTTACGCTTTTTTCCCCGAAAATCCAAGCTTTATGGTAAAAAATGGTTATATATTTATGATTCCAAGTATTGTCGGTCACTGGCCTCTATTTCCTCCCATCTTTCTGGCAACGTACGAATCCCGCGTTGAAAAACCGGTCATCTCTTAAAGCGATCCACGAATTGACCACTGGCGAATTTGGCGTAAGGATCTTGGTGTTTTGTCTTTCGTTCAGTCTGTACACACGTGTTTTTCATTGTCGTCCGTTCTATACCTGTACTTATGTTTATTATTAATTTGTAAAAAACGAAACTATGCCGGAATAGGTATAGCTTTGTTTTGCATCATGTGTTTTTTTTTATTATTTTATTTTTTTACTGCCATTTATTTTTTCTCTATTTGCTATTATTAATTTCTTTTTTATGTTCCTCCTATGTATTTTATTACCCTACAGTGTGCGCGGTGTTGAAATAAGTTTTGTTAGTCTGAGCAGTGTCGAAGGTATATACACTGGGCACTGACCAGTTTTAAATAATTAAATTTCAACATTTTATATGCTATGATAATGTTTGTTTTAGTCCTTCCATGTGTTAAGTTCACAAATATTACTTCCCCTTTCCTCCTCCTCATAATCTGTTTTTTGCACTGCATATGTAGGGGTTATCCCCTGAGTACTGGTCCAAGATAAAAAAAAATAAATAATACCAAACTGACCCAAGAATTGAAGCTGATGGGCCATTTCATGCGACGCATGTTTTCTGATTAGACTTTGCAGAAGATGCGCCGAGATGACGAATTGCAAAGTCATCTTCAATGACGAACTTATTTTTGGCTCAATGAGTTTTTTTTTTTTTTTAACTGGGACCAGTACTCAGGGGATGACCCCTACATATGCAACGCATTGCACTGGAACTGGGAAAATAGGTTATGATGAGGAGGAAAGAGGGAGTAGTGTTCGCGGAGTGTTAACAATAACAACACGAAAGACTAAAACAAACTCTGTTGCAACATTTCAAATGTTGGAATTAAATTAGTTAAAACTGATCAGTGCCAAGTGTATATACCTTCGCCACTGTTCAGATTAGCAAAATTTAGTCCAACAACTTCCACACTACAAGGTAATGAAATGCTCTTGCAGTGTGGAATATATGCCAATAACAAAATATGCGTTATTAATCTAGTGAAAATCCACATGTGCTTTATGGTAGGACTTCCAATTTTATGGATCACCACTTTATTCACAAAAAATTACTGTTTGGTGCGGCGTCATTGGAGCATATTTTTTCGTCAACAATAACGATCGGCACGTTACTGTGAATAGCGATCGTTATCGGGCCATGATCACCGATTATTTTTGGTCTAAGTTGGAAAATATGGACTTGGATTTCATGGGGTTTCTGGCCTCTATCTGGAAACCTACGAATCCCGTGTTAAAAAACCTGGTCATCTTATAAAGCGACCCACGAACCGACCCAATTTTTTAATTCTTCCTGAAACCAGAAGTGCTGGTCCACCAAGCCACGTACCATTGATCGAAACAAGTCGTACTTCGAAGGTGCCACGTCTGAATAATGAGGTGGTTGGGGTAGGACTTCCAATTTTATGGCTTCCAAATATGTCTTGACCACTTTTGCAACATGGGTTCTGTAAAATCACATTGTAATATCTTTCGTTGTATTACGGACGTTTGTCTTTCACCTTAACTTAAACGCATTAATTACATTCGATAAAAATTGCCTGTGATTGTTTCAGTCTCTTTTACCAACCCACTACTTCGGAACACGGTGGGACAGGCATAATCTTGTGACCGTGAATATTTAGTTGGGCTGTCGAAGTCTAAGTATGGCGCCTGATATTATCGTAATGAACCCATTTTTCGCCTCCAGTTACAGCGCGATGCAGAAATCCAGCTGTTCCCTTCAACATCCTTTGGCTTCAATTCGTACGGCACCCAATTTCCCTGTTTCTAAATCATTCCCATGACTTCTAAACATTTTCAAATGGCTTGCTGCATACCTTTCAATCATTCTGCTAATTCTTGATACGTTTGACAGGAGTTTTTATCGGGTATATAATACCTCTAATTCTGCATCACCGAACCCTTCTCTCTTCCACTGCCATGCTGGTCCCCAACGTCAAAATCACCGTTTATGTAGCATTGAAACCACTCTCGGCACGTTATTTTAATAGCGACCTCACCATAGGCTTGGGAGCATTCGATGAACCTTAGCCGCATGTTTCTTCATATCAAAGCAGTAAATTAAAACATTTGCAAGATGTTATACGATAATTTGGCTCGAAAGCTATGTTTAATCGAGAGTATAATGCAGTCACAAATCGACTAATATTTCAATTACGTTATGCTTACAAATACCTAAGCTTATTGTATGACATCTACGATTTATTTATATCCACCCCCACTTACTGCTACAGCCATTTATTGCAAAATTATACACCTAATATTTTCAAACACAATTTCAAACAAAAGAAACATGCGAATTCCCGAAACAAGTTCCCTAATCTAATCACAGGAAATTCCATTGTTGTAGCAATTAAACAGAGAAGCGCACCCCACACTACAACAATGCTTCAGTAACTCAATAGACTTGGATACCCTACTGTCATCGATAAGTGTTCTGATGGGATTTTTCATAAGAACGCTCTAATGAAACTTATTATATGACTGTGATAACACTAATTTTAAGCCTGCACACGACATAATTTTCTCTGCGATTGTATTTGACGTTCTCATCTCAAATATGTTATAAAGAAAACACTATGTTGTAACGAAAATTTAATACTAATACGCCATTCCACGAATCAGCTGATCATTTGGCGAAAAATATATTTAAATAAAAGTGGGCAGGATTAATTAACACGATTTATGCGTATTTATTTAATCTAGTGGGAATCACCGTCCGACAAAATCGATCGCATTCTCTAAAATAGTGCAGTCTCATATAAAATCCAATGCTAAAACCAATATGGTCATAAAACCTTGCATACAAATATGTTCTTTACTACTATTTGGCTACACTGTTTTTGTTTCACTTGTAGTTAGGGCAAACACATGCACATATTTTATTTGTTAGTGTTAGTGACAAATTAATAGCCGTATTACTCCTGAATACTGGACGGATCACTTCTGTGCAGAAAGACCTTTAAAACGATATAAAATATTGCTATATCGATTCTAGTAGTACGGCTACAATAGGAGTTAAAAGATAAAGTGCTATTAATTATATTTAAATGCTCGTAATATAATATTTTAAATGTCTCATAAAAACCCCTTAACGGAATAAACGATTACCTTAAGGCATATTTTAAAAAGAAATAACTTATCAACAACTTAATTAGCCCGACAAATAACCATCGACTAAAATTTCTTGATCCTAAAAGTTTTATTAACTTATTAAATAGCACTCGTATATTTAATTACATACATAGATACATATGTTTGTTCTTACGTCTGACTCTTTTTGTTATAACTAAAAAATAAATAAAAAATTAAACTCTACCTAAAAGAAACTTAAAATGAATTAATAAAACAAAATGATTTACATACACCAACCTGCTGTTAACTTGACCTTATTGTAATTTATTGTCGCAAAGGCAAGTCTCATGGTCAAACTAAGTTGAAAAAGTAAAAGAATAGAGTTTTTCCAAAACACTTTTGTTTACTTAGCAAAAAAATTTTATTCTGTTTGTTTTTAAAAAGAAAGCAGCCTTAAGGACATGCAAAATATTTTTATTCCGTTGTTTTGTTTCACTGTGAATGCCATTGTTAAACACAATGAAGTAAAATTTTTGAGACTTTTTTTGTCGAGAACAAAATCTTCTATTGTTTCTTTGAGCTGCAAAAATTAAACTACTCGTTCATTTCTATTGTGGTTGTTAATTACAATGACAAAGTTTTGGCAGACAAAGGAGTTTTTAAAATTTGAATTAAACGGTTAAATAACATTTTTAAAACTGGTGTAATAATAGAGAAAGATTTCAAAAATCGTTTTTTTAGCAAACATTCATTCATATTTTGTATATAAAATTAATACTATGATCACCTACAATGCTGAACCCAAACATAATATAGTGACCTGAACTTTAAGAGCAGTTAACTCCAATCTTCGGTTGTTATTCTCTTCCAAGTAGATAAACAATAACAAGTTTAGTCCAATAATTTGAGTCTACAAATACAATTAGGTTTTCAAAGGGTTGTCATAAAGTCATAAGTCTTAAAATATTAGTATAAACGGTAGTACGGTTTAGTTGCGGCAAATTCCGTTTAAAAAGTCTTATTTCGAGTACTTTCTGATTTTTTTTGTTCGAAGCACAATATAAAATGTTATGACATTATGCGTGATATGACATCGTTGGAGTCCCCCAATTGTGTGATGCTGCTGTACCAGTGAGAGAAGAGGTTGTTCGAATTCATCTGGAGCTTCTAAGTTTTCTAAAGTGAAATGTTATTGAAACATATAAATATGTAGGTATGTAAGTACAAACAGATATATTTTACATTCATGTGTACTTATATATTATGTATGTTTTACGGTATTGCGTGTCCTAACCACTTACCTGCCCATAACTGTCAACTGTGTTTCGTTTAATGATTGAGTTGTCTAGGAAACTCATTTCACTAAACCACAACAATGGTGGTACATAGCTTTCATCTGCTCTAGAATCAGATTTTTGCACATCATTTTACTTTTTTTGCCATTGTAACTGACACTCAAAGAGCGTATTTTTTTTACTAATTCCACTGTCATCCCGAATTCTTTGCCGATTTCATCATAAGCTTTTATTGTTTGAGGTCATTACGGTGATAAAGTTTAATATTCTTTATATCCCATAAAATAGGATGGGATGGATATAAATTAATTAATTCTACTATATTTTGAGGACTTAAAAATCATCAGCCGTTTGGTATAGTGCTATTTCTAATTACCAAATTGGACATCATCTCAATTTTCTAATTATCAACTTTTCTACTTCAAACTTTCTAATTGTAACCATACAAAAAAAGGACAAAATGAAAATACATATTCAGCCCAATTATTAATATTCTCACGGAATTTATATCTCTCGGAATTTATTCCTCTCGGAATTTATTTCTCAAGTAAGGTATTTCTGTGAATTCAAACTGAAGCGAAAAGCTCAATTTACGTTAACTTGACACTAGGAATTGAAATGTTATCACTTTTTAGTATTTTTAGTAAAAAGAGAGATGGAAATAATATAAAACATCATAATCACGTGTTGTTCGTAATTGGAGGAAAGAGAAAACTCCCAAGGAATTTTCATGTAATTGGGCTGATTCTTTAAAGGAAATTCTCAACCTCAATTCTTATTTATTTATTTTTCTCAACCATATTGTAATTTCTTCATCCACCGAGAGAGTTACAATAACTTTTTCTTGGAGATGCCCCATCTGATTCAACCCCCTTCGTTATCTTCAAGCAAAGGTTTCTAACGAAATGATTCATTCTCTTCGTCAGCTCAAAAGGCGTCCGAATTGGCATCCCTTTGTTCAGTTTTGCTTCCATTTTATCGTTTGTTTACTTTTAAAACAGTGTTACCATAAATAAAATGTAATGTTGTCTTTTTTGGGGAAATATATAGTATGAATTCTTATTAGAATTATTTTTAACGATTTCCAACTAAAAACGACAAAGATTGCTATATTTCATATATTTTCAAGTAAAAAATATGAGATTGCTTTAGAAATATGTTTTGAAAATATTAAATAAAATTAAAAGTTTTGATAATAAAAATATTAATGTATATGCACATATGTATAATGCACAGAGCTTATCAACATACATACGTACGTTGATTGGTTGTTCAGTGGCAGCAAACTGCAGTGCAAACAAGTGGGATTATAACAAATTGCATATGTGATCAATATGAGACAAATATAGATGAAAAAATAAATAAGAGCTCGGTGGCTGAGTTGGTTAAGCGGCCGTATTGAAAATACATCATGTTCACATGGTATTGAGTTCGAATCCTAGTGGGTGCTGATGAGCAGTGTAGCGACTGCAAAACTGCTAGTTGTCCCCCAGCTTTTAGTGTATTTAATTATTTTTTCCTGTCTTCTTTGATCAAGAGTTATTGATCGCGGCAATTATTGTTATAATTAAAAATAAAAATATTTCTTGGCTATAGCCAGGATTGAACTTGAGCCAGATGAATGATACTATCATATCGCTCCCTTATTGCAACAAAATTAGCTTTTCGAGTTAACAATGTAGAATTGTTAACAGTACTATCTTTTATATTGTGCCGAAAATTTATTCAAATTACTTTTAAACTGTTTCCTTTAGAAGATATTTTCTAAAAATTTTTTCTAAGACTTGTATGGAAGCTAAAAATTTGAAATGTGTGTTTTCTCGAGATGAGCTTTTTTGAATTATGACTATGTTGCAATATTAGAAATATTAAATAATGCAATATCATTATATTAAAATCCAGTTAATTTTTGCAAGATTTCTTATAAAGCAGCACTGCTATTTCGATTGTCATTTGACTTTTAGTAATTTGCAAAAAGTTACTGCCCTCTGAAATGTGATGAGTTTTTCAAACTTGTACCTGCATATGTAAACACTGCGTTAAGCACTCTTAAAAGTTGATATTGAAAAGTATTGATAATAAGATACAATCTGAGTGGTATATTAATATATTTCATTAGAAAAATGTCAGAAATATTTTCAATGGAAAAATTTCGTACTGCAACACTCCATAATATATTATAATCATGTTAGGTTACAGCCGCTCCACTTAGTGATTTGAGATGGAATGGGCCACCTAGTGAAAAGTACACGTAAGTTTTGTTCACTTGTATGAAGCTTGTCAATTAGAAAAAAGCCCCGTTAATGCGGATGGTTTAAATTACCAAACAACTGTCAATTAACATGCCTGTTAATATGGATTTAATTATCTATCTAATTTTTTTATTGAAATTTGTTTGTTATTTTTTAAAACCCATATCTGCAGAAAACTAAATAAACCTTAAATAAATAAATCTAATATTTAATACGTAAACACTGCCTACACGTGTGTATTTAAATTTATGTACATGAGTCTGAATAAAATTGAAATGACAGTGCAAAATTAAACAGATTAAACAATTTAATGCAACAAAGTCTATTATGTGCATATGTATGTATATAAAAAAGCGTGTATGCGCATAAATAATCAATTTGTATAAACATTTTTCTATACGCATTAATCAATTCAATTTTGACAGCCAATATTTAAACAAAATAGTTATCTACACACATATTACAAAAATACTTAGACGTGGAAGCTTAAACAAAATATATTTAACATTTTTATCCTAAATTTAAGGCCGCTACAATACTAAGAAATTTAAAAAATTGCAAATACATTGAACATATAAATAAAATTTATATATAAATTTTGCTCAGTTATTCTAATTGATTTAATTTTATGCACTGTTTTGTTTTATTTCTCTATTTAATAATGTTCACTTTGGCAGGGGCCAAAGTGCCTATATAAAATCGCAAGCATAATATAAACATATTCGATTAGTACTTTGGTTACTCTCCAGCAAAGATAACCACACTAGTTGCTAAAGTAATCATATCACGTCCCAGAGATCAGTATCTAACTTGGTATATGCCTAACCTGGCTACATTGCTTGTTTGGAGTATAGAGAGTTAAGAGCCCCCCTTAGTTGTATCATATACAACTTTAGGAACTGCCAGCATGACTTAGGTTATGCGTTCAGTTTCAAGATCATGCTTAGTTTGCAATGTTTAGATCTTTCTTGTTTTTATAGTCGTCTTAAGCTCTTGTTTGTTTACTCAAAGTTAGTTCGGTTACTTAGCCTATGTTTATTTATTCTACTATTACTTGTTTGCTGTTATCAGACTTATGTTATGTACATGCCTAAGCATGTTTGTTGTTCTTTACTTTTTCAGTTTTTTCATTATTAATATCGGTACATGCCTGAACATGTTTATTTTTTATTTATCTTACCAATACTATTATATACTCGTACTTAATATTATGCAATGTTGCAGAGACTGGCTTTAACTCGCGTGCCCAAATGGTCCTGTTATGTAAAAAAACCTACCTGTTGGCTGGTTTAAGGTGCCTCCCTAGTGGCTGGATCATTCTTGTTTAGACGTATGTAAGTAAAATCGCAGGGCGGAGATATTAGTACGCTCTGATAATTGTGATGCATTGCCGGTTTTCGAGGTACTATTGTCTTGCAACAGAAATCTGCACCGTAAGGAACCAGCGGTTGTGTTCTGTAACTCTAGCCACGAGAAACTTTTCGACTGAAACGTGTGAAATGAAACAAAGTTGAAACAAACAGCTGCTTTTCTCACTAAACTGTAGCTATAACTTTTTTTGGTGAGTAATAGCTGTCACGTAAGGAAATTACTCGCCATTTTACAGACAAACTGTGTCTGTAAAACTTTTGCGAAAAAATTTGCCGCTTTCAACTGTCATTATTTCTCGCAAATAAAAAGGCTGTGAGATAGTATTTCAAATAACAATAATCATCATTAAATGAATAATAATGCCTAAAAATAAGTATTTTGTAGTTAAATTATATTTACACAGTTTAAAATGATCATTTTTTTATTTTAACTTTTTAATTAATTATATAAGTTTGTAATTTCTACAATTTTAATTTCCGACCCAACAAAGTATATTGTAATACTTTTATAATGTTTTTTTAAGAATTCACAAATTGCAATTGTTTTTTAATTTTACAAAATGTTGTACATACTCGTAAATTTGTATATGTAAATAAAATATAAACGTTAGAGCCATACCATACATTTTCTAGAATAGCCGGCGGTTATAATATGATGCCGTCGAACAAAATTTCTTAACTTTAGTAATTTTTGGTCGTCGACGGTACTAATTGTGGCTGGTGCTTTCATTTTCAAAATTGCATGTCGGCATCGATTTATATTTTCAGACATTTCTAACGTAACGACGTAATCGCTTTGGATAGTTATCAACATGAATTACAGACGCAGTTTTTTCTCATTTTTCGAGAAACGATGGAATAATTTGTTTCACAAGTTTTTGACGCGAGAAATTCTCGCCTAAGTTACAGAAAACAGCCACAGGAATGATAAATAAACATGTGATTTGGTTAAAGGCGGATGCTCTTGTGCTATAAACGGAATAAGCCGCTAAATTTTACAATTTTTAGCACACATTTTTGCTGTAAGAAATAACATATTTTTAGCGTTATATAACAATAGAGCTGCACCGACGTTAGATAGCTATCAAACACATTTTCAAAAAGAAATAATTTTTTTATCTATATTTCCGTAGTCCACATTTCAACTTTTGCAGATGACACAGCATTTTCCAGCAACCATGAAAGCCATCAACTAGCCTCTCACAATTTGCAGAAATATATTTCATATTGGAGTTTTGAAAATTAGAAGTAATGAATAAAAATGTGCTCATGTTACATTCACACTGCGTAAACAAACATGTCCAAATTAAAAACTCACCTATTCCGCAGTACAATGAACTCAAGTATCTTGGTATTCACCTCGAAATATATTGGCTTATGGGCAGAAATTCTACATTGAAGCTAGATTCAAACTTTCGCTATGCAATGAAATTCTTAGGACAACATGGTGTTATGGAATTCAATTATGGGGCACCGCCTCAACATCTAACATTGAACAAAATTCGAAGACGACAATACTAAATTCTTCGAACCATTACTGTAGCTTCATGGTACAAGGATCTCTGTGTTCCGCTAGTAAAAGATGAATTTTCAAAGTATGCGACAAGGTATATCAGCAAATTGGAGTTTCACCCAAACCCTCTTGCGCGAAACATACTTAATTTTAGTGGTCACACTCGACTGAGAAGAAGGGATACCCTTATCAACATCAGAGCGTTAAATAGGTGATTTTAACGATATAATTAGCGCAAAATACAACTTTCTGTCCAACATTGGCTGGACTTAGTTAATTTTTTATATTTAGTATTAAGATTTAAGTACTTTTTGTTAATTCACATTGTGAAGATTCAATAAATAAATAAAAAAAATCTATATTTGCTATTTTGTAAATACAACCGAAGTTTCCTTACTTCAAATCACGCCGTTTTTTTTTTTATTTGAACACGAGTACTCTTTATGGACTTCGTGCCACCAACTGGGGAAGCCTTGACTTTGATTAAAAGGCCTGAATAAGGAAATGGCTACAAACATACGGCAATAACTTGCGACTTGTATGAGCCTTGTCAGCTCACCAGCGCCTGCATGTAGCTGGTGAACTGGTGAGTGAGATAAATCACCCTGTGAAATTGAGTCAACGTCGTATTTGACCATCATGGCAGGCGCTGATGCACCTGCTGCGTAGCTTTTCAAAAATACACATTCGTTTTTGCCTGTTACTAATACAAGCTCATAATGCGAATTAACGTGTTTCGACACCACTGATTTAAAGACGTTTTTGAAAGATGGACTTCATGTCTCTGCTTTGACTTTTGATTCTTCCGGCTAGGCTGTTTAAAGCTATTAAAAATCATAATTTTTAAAGTAGTTAAGCAAGTAGATGCTACGCATTGCGATCCTTTTATTGCAGCTGGTGAACCAGATTGAACTCTAGATAAATTGAAACTTGTTTTCTTCTTATTCGTAATACGAAGTCAAGCGCTGCTGCGAAACCGTACCAAATTGCAAACGAATTTGGAAAATATATTTTTAAAGTTGTAAATTTTTATATTAACTATGAACACAAAATACAAAAAAATGTGTATATTGTGAAGTTTGTGAATAAATAAAATTTTAATTTCAAGTTAACAAAGAAAATGAAAACTTCCTGCATATTATAAGAATTTGGTTAGTAAGTTGACATACGACTAATATTTCGATGGTGTTATGCTCACAAACACCTGAGATATTGTATAACGTCTACAATCTGTGTAATTCGACTAGCAATTGCTATTACAGCCATCTATGACAAAACGGCGGAAGCAAAGTTGTACACCTATTAACATAGATGTTAGATTTTTGTAGCAGTTTCTACTCTACAGAAGCTAAGGGAAAGGTTTTTGTAAAAGGTCCAGAGCAACTAACTCAGGCTCAGGTTTTAAGTACTACCTAGATATATACGAAAACTCTAATTCTCTTATCACTTCTCTTAACACTTTATATACCATGGTAAAATCAGCGAGTGTTTCTTTTAAAAAATATAACATTTTACAGAAAATTAAAAACCGTATTTTAAATGCTATATATACTTATATTCCTTTAAGTTATTCAAAAAGTAATGAGAGTCGGGGAATTGATTATCTTCTAGGGCTACACTAAAAATTATCTAAATGTTAGCAACTATCCGTTGCAATGAAGTTAGCTTAAAGCTAAGTGAGTTGAAGGCAGGGTAGTTTTAAATAAAATCAAACCTGTTAATGTCTGAACCTTGGCAAGAGGGCAAAAGATATTACATATGGTATATTTTAATGTATGGCAAGTATATACATATATATTTACGCCAGTGAAATACAATGTCCTTTCTAGCTAACAAAATATTAATTAGTGCAAAATGCATCAAATAAATCCTTATTATCTAAGAGCAATTAAAAATCATCAGCAGAAAGGGAAAAGTTTATTGTCACAATACTATTTAAAGTATTCAACGTAACACTAGCTCACGCATTGCCCAATTAGACCCAAATGTCGACACATAAAACTGTCTTCACTCGCATTTTAAGTCATTATTTTAAGGTGACGATGTCATTGAAGACATGTTCTTACCATTTTCCCTTACGAAGAGCTATTTCAAAATGCCATTACAAAAAAGTGATTAAGAAAGCTAATTGCTAATCAGCCCAATTATGAATATTCTCACGGAATTTGTTTCTCTCGGACTTTATTCCTCACGGAATTTATTCCTCACGGAATTTATTTCCCACATAAAGTACTTTTTTCAATTCAAATTAAAGAAAAAAGCACAATTTTTGTCCGTAAGAATTGAAGAGTTCATCTCCCTTTTGTGTTTTCAACGAATGCAGAGAAGAAAAAATAAGAAACATTGAAGCAGTGAAGAAAACGATTTTAGATAATAGTCGAATCACTATCAGAGAAGTTGCTCACAATGTTGGCATATCTTTCGGCTAATGCCAAGCAATTTTTACGGATGTTTTAGGCCTGAAACATGCGGATGCGAAGATTGTTCCAAAATTGCTAAATTTTGAGCAAAACCAACGTCGCATGGACATCGCTCAGGAGCTGTTGAACGTCGTCAACGACGATCTAGATTTCCTTAAAAAGACCATAACTGGTGACGAATCATGAGTGTATGGCTATGACATTGAAACCAAAGCCCAATCATCCCAATGGAAGCGTTCAGAATAGCCAAGACCGAAAAAAGCATGCCAAATTCGGTCAAATGTGAAAGTTTTGCTCACTGTTTTCTTCGACTGCAATGGCATAGTGCAGCATGAGTTCTTGCCACAAGGTCGTACTGTTAATAAGTAATACTACCTGGAAGCACATTTTTCACTATGATAACCCACCAGCTCACACATCGATGTGTGCATGAGTTTTTGGCCAAAAACATGCCTCAACCACCGTATTCACCGGATTTGACCACCGCTTGCTTTTTCCTCTTCCCAAACCTAAAGACACCGATGAAAGGAAAGCGTTTTGCTACGATTGAGGAGATAAAAGAAAAATCGAAACAGGAGCTGTTGGCGGTATTCTAATTTATATCGCACAAAAGCAGTGTATAACATTTCTTCTTACAAATGCGGCAGCAGAATAAACTTTCGATATATTTACAGCAACTGCTTTTATTTTCCATACAATATTCACGTACGAGTATACTATGTAAATAGAATTTTCATATTAAAACTGAAATGCTAGACGAAGAGAACTTTACAGCTTTTATAAATGTTGATGCCGTCGTGGGTCGTCCCAATAATATCCTAAAGTGACGGTACGATGTAAAAGCCCTTTTTATGTGCCTAGCTATCAGCATTCCACTTAAACATTATCGGCGTTTAACATCACTCGGCTTTAATTCGTATAGAAACCAATTACGTTATTTATGAAGTTATGAGCTGAGTGACTTCTAGCTGAGCAACCTAAATTAGCCCTTCAAGCATAGCTTATCTGTGAAAAACTCTCATGTACATACGAAATGTAAGAGACCAACCCAAATAGCGCGGCGTCAACGCTTTGCGGTTTAAAAATTCAATTTTGGCAGTACGTAAGAGAGAAAATTTTACAGTCTCCCAATATAGTTTACTTCAAAACAAATGCCACTTTTTTGCGGCCATTAGTAATCAAACTTTAGGTGCTTTCAGACTAATTTAGCGACTTTATCACTATTTATAATTTTTATTTAGTGATTTTTAACTTTTATTTAAGTTATTTACTACAGCGTAAAATCAAAGCGTTAAATTGGAGTGATTTCCCTTGCGTCATTCTATATTTTATTTTGTTTTACTTGTTTTCGAATTGAGTATTTCGGCACTAGGAATCCAAACCTTTTGTTTCGCAGTAGGGATTTTACAACAAACATATTTGTATAAGTATGTACTTAAAGTTATTTTATTTGCTTTTATATTTTCCTGTATACAAATATAAAGAAAACATTACCACACTCGCAGAACGAATGGTACTAAAAGAAAATCTGAAAAAGCTGTCATTTGCACCGATTCGTCAGGTAATTGAATTTTGATTGTTTTGCGGCTGTGCCTTTGTTTTCAAGTAACTAAAAAAAATTAGGAAATACAATTTTAACGAATTACAAGAATTATGATTTCTTTGTCCACTTTTGTGAAGGAAATCTTTTGTAATATGATTGATTTGTTTATTTATTTCTAGTGAAAATATGCGGCTTCAGTTGTATTATAAAAAAAATATTATTCTATAAATTTGCGCACGTAAATGTTGGTGCCGCATGACAGTCATGTTGGTTTAGTGGCGTTTGTCTTATCTATTGTAAATTTTACTGTTTGAGCTAGAATTTTTGCAATGTTCGGGAAAACGTAAATCGCTTAAAACTAGCTGTTTCGATTCTCAAACTTCATATAGGTGTTGTTTGTAAAACATCCGCTGGATAGGTGATGACCACTGTATTTTGGGATGCACACGGAATATTGCTTAGCGATTATGTTGAAAAAGGATCCACAATCACAGGAAAGTATTATCATGCATTATTGGATCAATTGATTGAATTGGTTTTGAAAAAAAAAAAATGTTTTTTACTACTTAGGTTTTTACTTCAATCCGCCCTCGTATGTCCAGAAAATATATTTCCCAGTTTTTGCGATACAGCCTCATCAATCAAGGCATAGACATTATTATGAAAACAGTAATTAAATTTGTTAATGCAAAATGAAATTTTTAGTTTATAAGTGTTCTATGTTTCAGGCAAGAAACCTACTTTTGATTAAAAGTGTCTTAAAATATCTTAAAGCGTTCATTAGTGTTTATTGTCAAATCGGATTTTCTTACTTAGTGAGCTAGCCGATATATTTTAGGCTTAAGTCCGTTTTTTTTAATTCTACTTTACTCATTTATTACTACTTCTACTGCTCGTAAAAAGTTTTCAACTATTAAATATTTTCGCTTTTCTAGCCAAACATTATTAAAAAATGCAACGTTAAACACCCTCAATAATTACATTACCACACAAATGACAAGCTTAACCTCCTACAATGTACATATGCTTAACGAATGCATTTCAAAAACTGAATATTTTAAGATAATAGGTAAATATATATGTATGTGTGTGTAATAAGTAGTTGGGAAAGCAGTATGATTAAAGTAAGCATATACACACAGTAACACAAACAAATTTATCTAAAGCTTAGAGGAAGAGTATTATCATACAATTTTCAATAGATACAATGTTTCGTATTTCGTTATATATGTACATACAGGGTGCAACACTTATTTGCTATTTGTATTACACAATATACAATAATTTGTTGTATATTGCAATACAGAACTGTATAATACATGCATATGAAAGAAATTGCACTGAGAATAGTTTAACCATTATTACCTAATTTTTTAAGTTGTCGTGCGTTGCTTAAAGCTTAACAGCTATAAAGGATTGTGTTCCAAATATATGTTACAGATACAATATGTGTACAGAAACGACATGAAGACATCAGTTTCTTGTACTCAAATGAATTCATTTCTTCCTGCAGCTACCAGCCAAAGACAATTGAGAAGGTGTTGCGGATGGCTGGTAAAACTATATTGCGCATAAGCACTTAAACCTTTATTTTGAGCAGATCGTTAGAATATGAATCTGCTTAGGCGAATGATTAAATATAAATTTAATAGCGAAATCAACTACTACAAATCTATTACACCTTACTTCAACAATAAATGAAGTTTTTATATAGGTCAGGGTACTGATGTTATCTATACAGATTTCAGTAAAGCCTTTGACAGTGTTGACCACGTTCTTTTACTTAAAAAACTTGTTGGTTTGGGGTTCTCTAAAACTACTGTAAATTGGCTCAAATCATATCTTGCTGGTCGTCAACAACGTGTACGTTTCAATAATTATATATCTAAATCTATACCTGTAAGCTCTGGAGTACCGCAGGAAAGCCATCTAGGACCAATTCTTTTTATATTGTGCATCAATGATCTACCATCTGTCATAAAATTTTCCAATATTTTAATCTATGCAGACGACGTAAAAATGTTTTCAACATGTGGGCTCTGGAATCAAAACTGCATCCAACTAGATTTGGAGAATTTTTTTAATTGGTCTAAGCATAACCTTTTAAAGTTAAATTTCAGCAAGTGCAAGCATATGCACTTCTCAAGAAAATCTAACCCTCATGGGCATTTTAGGCTTGGTGGCCATGTATTAGACACAGTTGAAGAATTTCTGGATCTGGGTGTTTTATTTGATAGAAATCTTACATTCAACCAACACATTAGCTTTTGCTCAAGTAAAGCAAGGGGGGTGCTTGGCTTTGTAAAGCGCTGGTCTAAAGAATTTGCTGACTCCACTGTTGTGAAGCAATTGTATACATCTTTAGTCAGGCCAATACTGGAATATGGCTCGATTATATGGGACCCTTTTCATAATGTTCATATAGATCGAATTGAGTCTATCCAAAAACAATTCCTTCTTTTCATCCTGCGCAATATCTACCCGAACACTGTAGCCAACTTACCATCCTATGAGTTCAGACTGCAACAAATAAATCTGCCTTCTTTGACAAGTCGCATTTTTGTCTTCAAATTGATATATATCTGATAAATATCTGCTCGGAGTATCTGGTAGTTTTCGTCAATATGAACTTTTGTCAGTACTTTATTACCGTTAGAATTATGCGAATGCAGATCCCGTCCTAGATTATGTTGTTGTTTTAATGAACTGTACCACGTTATTGAACTTTTCGATGAACTTAAATTTTGTTAAGCGTAGTATAATTTTAGTATTAAATTCCAGTAATTAACAAATTTTTTCTATTGCTTATAAATTTCTTTTCCAGTAATTAGCTATTTTTTCTACTTTTTTATTAATTTTTGTAATTATTTTTTAACTCATATGCGTGTACATATATAATATCTGCCTGTAAGGAGCTATTCTCAATAGACATAAATTAATAAATAAATAAAAAAGATGATTCTTTTCTTAATTTTCTGAGCATAGAAAATAAACACTCACAAGCATAATTAATATGATCAATTAAAGTGAGAGTTTTATTGAAACAGACATCTAGTTTTTGTAGTTTATATTATCTGATTATCGATATGTTGAAAATAAAAATGGTATGTGCAAGCCCCTTGGGAATTACGAGGGCGCGAATTGATATTAAAGCTAGCTAACTAGAAAAAAAGAAATATTTTTTACTCAATTTAACTCAATACACTTAGTAAGACGATATTATAACTTTTTTATACCATCTGAAAAATACGATTTTGGGAACCTCTCAAAATACGCGTTAGTTTCAGTTATCACTTCTTCGTTTGAGATGAATCTTTTTCTTTTGAGCTATTTTTGCAAGTTTGGAAATAGGAAAAAGTCATTAGGAACTAAATCTGGACTTTAAAGTGAATGATCAGCTAATTCGAAAAGTATTTCAGGTGAATTTAGCATCGTATTTAATGCTGTGTGAACCAGTCCGTTGTCTTGAACGAATATCACTTTTTTCTTCTTTAAAGGTGTTCGTTTTTTCTTGATTGTATCAATCTTTGAACCACTAATGCACGATAATACTTTTCTGTGATTGTGAATCTTTTTTCAAGATAATTGCTGAACAATTTTCCGTGTGCATCCCAAAAGACAGTGACCATAAGCTTGCCAGCCGATTTCACTGTCTTCGCAGCACTTCCACCAGCTTCGACCCATTGTTTCAATTGATTTTTGGTTTCAGGTTTGGTGGACCCACGTTTTATCAACAGTTATTAATCGAAGTCAAAAATCAACAGGATTACGTTTTTTCACGTCCAAACACCGCTGTGAAGTGGCCTGCCGAACTCGCGGCACCCATCTTGTTGATCTTTCATAAGCAAATATTCATGCAAAATGTTGAACACACGTTCATATGATGTGTTTACCATTTCAACAATCTAACGTAACTTGAATCATTTATAACGATATCAATTTTTCTTGATATTTTATTTCTTGATATTTTATTTAGTAACGACTTCTTTTGGCCTTCCTGTTGATGGCATTGTTGCAGTGCTTGTTTGACCACGTTTAAATTCAGGAATCTAGTCTGACGGAGCAGAATGAAATAACAATGTTCAATCACTGCACGAAGTTCACTTTTTTCCATTTTTCAAGAAACACAAAAGTTGCATACTTCAAACGACTACAATAAATAAACTAATCGATGAATTTGGGTGAAATTAAATAAAAAAAGTGTTCGTGCTGCCTTCTAGCGCTAGATTGCTTCAATCTGCCCATGTACATTGCATTTATAATTTCTGGGTTTAATTGCTAGATGGTTTTTAGAAGCCCATGTTTGTATCTGATATAGATGGTGGTTTACCGATTTCATTGTTAAAACTGATATAGATTTGAACGTAGGGCCAGTTTCACAATAGCGAAGCTGTTCGTTCGTTCGCACAATTACATTTAAAACAATAACAAAATTTTGAATGTTGTTTTTGTTTCACATGTAATTGTGCGAACAAACGAACAGCTTCGCTATCGTAAATCTGGCCCGTAATCTTCACACATATATTCGAATTATTGAAGCATATCGCAAATAACAAAGTTCCATCAAGCCAAGAATTTTTATCCTAGTGGAGCTGCTCTCGATTGAGAAATATATCCTGATTGGCTATTATTAATTTTGGTATACTGATAGTTATTGCAACTGTATTACTACGAATTTTTGGCACTTCTAACCCAATGTGCGAGTCGTTGACCTGCTTGCTATAAATATACAGGCACGTCCACATAATACAGAAGCATACAAATATACATGATCTAAATAACGCAAAATTCCAAATTATCCAGGACCAATGATTTTATTTTTATTATTGCACTCCTTTTGTTTCGCAAGCATATGTGTGTAAGTGAGTGGCATATACATTTAGAATTATCAATAACTAGAAGGATCACGAATATTGTAGAAGGTAATAAAGGATTACAAAAGCAGGCAGACATTCGCTAGAGTTTACTTTTAAACGTTATGAAAGTGTGTTAATACACAGTGGTATTACTAGCAAAAAAAGAAGTGTAAATGAAGTTGTGAAATATTTAAGTAATAATAAACAAGTAACAGAGTCATTATTTTATTTGTAATTGAAGAATCCGCAAAAAGGTTTTAAAAGACAAAAACATAACACAGTAACACACAGTGACAGTAACTTATTAGCAGTGAGAAGAACTTAAATAAATTGCATTGATTGTAGCACGAGATATTATGCTTTACAGGAGGAGTGCTCAAAACTGATATATGGAAAAGCAAAAACCAGCATGCGAAAGTTTGTTGCTGTGCTCTTGTGTGTGTGCAGCGAAGAACGACAAAAATATATAAGACAAAGTTGTTTGTGTATTTGTCATTGCTAGTGTTGATTGCAGTATGTGTGTATTAAAGATCACAGCCATATAGCTAAATGCTTTTACAAAAACAATTGAACGCATAGGTCTTGGGCACTCCTGCTTTACAGTATTATAAATATTGGCGTAACTAACAATGTTAAAAAAACCCGGTATTACTATATCAACTTGTGTTCGAATAACCTTGCAGTTAGCACTTTATTTTGGTCCAGATAAGAAATTATTTGGCAGTGTATAATACTTGTACCTTCAACCACTTTGGGGGGATGGTAATAAAGAGCTTGGTGTATACTTAGTAATGGTTTTGGATATAAATACAATTTTAGCAACTTGTCAGTTTGAAGGCACCACCGTTTGTTAAAGATGAAAGTAATGAAAAGAAGCAGTGAAGGTGGAAGACTTTAAAACAACTTTAGATGAATATAATTTGGAGCCTGAGAGTCACCTTAAATAGGCAAAAAAAAAAAAAACTAGGTAATCATAAGCAGAAAAATATTTTTCGTTCTATATCCAAAAAATTCGGTAACACAAACTTTAGATGTAGCTTAGCTTCATATAAAAACAGGAATTTTTGAAACCGCGGAGTTAGTAATCAGTTTTAAATTTTAGTTTTAGAGGTTTGTACATTCCATTTGCGATGCATTACATCAACGGCACTAACTAATTTACACATGACAACATCAATCTGCTGTTTCATTTTACAGTGGCATTTCATTCCAGTCGGCTAACTAAGCTTTTAGGATTGTTTTGCTTCATAGTGTGAAAAGGTATGAAGACTATGAAACAGCACTGGCAACATCTGTTTTATAAAAGCGAGTATTCAAAAAAATCTGACGCTTAAAAGTAAACAATATTACCCGACATGCACGCGTTCACTAAAACAGTTTAACCCTTAAGTCAACTAATATCGATAATGGGGTTATCTTCTAAAAGTGTGGCACCCTGTATACCCAAGAATGTGAATGTGTTTGTATACGTACATGTATTAATGTTTGGTTTCATACATATTATGTTAAAGTAGTGGCGTAGTAGTTAAGTTTAACGGTGTACAAATTAAAGTAATTATAGCGATATTCTCCAGTAATAACAACATCGTTTCGGATGGTTTGTGCATGTTGCTGTTCTTGTTGCTATCATGAAATTTTTGTAGTAGAAATTTTAGTTGTAAGTATGATGATTTGAAGCATACTGCTTTTCTTATTCTAAATTAAACGCTTTTTCAACAAACACTAATGAGGCACTTGTTCTCACATTACTTTAACGTACATTTATTTACATATGTAGTGTGTTCATGCGCAAGGACTTAGTACATCGGCAAAAGCATGTGTTTGTGTACATTGTAAACAACTTTTACATACATACATACATGTAGTTATGTGTAAAGAAGTTAAGTCGCTCCATGCGAGTTTAAGTTGTTCAAAGGAAAGGTGTCAAGGTGTAAGATAAGTATGTTTAAGTTTGCACTAGCTTTGAAATTTTATAGCTTTTAAATATTTTGCAGATTGCATTAGCAAAAAGAAAAAAATTAAGTTGCTTTTTTTAAATTTGTTATTAAATATGTATTTGAGATTTGAAGTGGAATTTTTACTTAGTGAATTAATAGCCTTTACAAATATAAAATTTCTTACAAGAATTGATCTACTTTACTACACTAGAGTATTGAATGTTGAGACTAGGCAGAAATTAAACGCTACTTTACAATATATAGGAGAACAGTCCGGTAGTTCCATGCTAAGCCTCCTTCACAATGCCAAAATACTTTTGTGGCTAGACCAATCACAACTTTGAATAAAAGCTGGTATGTCATAACATCCAGTGACATAAAGTCCACGGACGTTATGACACACTTAAAAGTGTCAAAAAGTCCATGGACTTTAAGACACTTTTGAAAGTGACATAATGTTCATCAGGGAGATGTCGTAAACTTCAAGGACATTATGGCACTTTGCAGTGTGTTATAACGTCCATAGCCTCGATGGCTGATTTGGTAGAGTACTCGACCAACAGTCTCGAGATCGCAGGTTTGATTCCTGCTTCAGACCCTGGGTGTTACTGCAGACAACCAAAAAAGCTTCGCAGTTTTTGTAGAAGTGGAAAATTTTAATTGTAATGGCTTTATCATAACTATATACGAGTATATGAACGTATAGGTACACAAAGAAAAAAAATACGTTCTTGAATTTTTTTTTCAGCGAACGATAATGCATATCTTGTTAAATTGTGGACATACCGTTGTCAAACTGTGAACATACCGCCATCAAATTGCGAATAGATAGCACAAAAATACTGGTATTAAATTGAGAATGTCTTGTTGTTAAGACGAGATCGTTTTTTCAATTAAGAACGAATGTTGTCAAAATGACAACACCTTTTTTCACTTGATATGAGTTATTTATAATTTACGTTTTCTGTATTTTCAAAGTGCTGTTATTAAAAGAGAAATATATACGTATATAATAATATAAAAGGCAAGCAATCAAATGAAAAAAATCTGTTTTATGTATTGATAATAATATTAAAAACCTCTTATACTGATATATGTATGTTCACTGTCCAATTGCTGATCAAGTTTTTGGATTTGATAACCTTTATTACTTTGCATTGCTGGATTACTCATAAAGGAGGTATAAAGGGAAAATCGGCGTCGATCATGCAATGCAAAGTAATAAAATAATAATAAAAAGAAATATATTAGAGAAGAAAGCAAATCAGAAATAAAAGATGTCGAAGAAAATGCTATCAATATCATAGTCATCAATAGTCAGGTGACAGAAATCTTAAATGCGTAGAGCCAAAAAATGTCTTATTAACGTCTTGCAACTATCTTGCAATTTGTTCTCCTTGTATTCAAAATTTGAACACTAAATCTATAGACAAATTTTGGAATGTAATATACTCCTAAATATATTGCAATAAGCGATTTTTTTTATAACAAAGTACATTTTACTTCTATGAACACTCATTTCTGTGAAAAAAAAAATTTTCTTTTGGTTCAATTTTTCAAGGAAATACTAATTCATAAATTTAAAGAGAATAGGAAAAAATTTTGTATTGAAAGAATCGCTTGTTTAATTAAAAAGAGTGGAAGTGTACATTTCTTGTAAGCAATATTTTTTTTTTTTTTTATATTGGACCAGTACTCAGGGGATGACCCCTACATATGCAGTGCATTGTACTAGAACTAGGAAAATAGGTTGTGAGGAGGGGGAAGAGGGAGTAGTGTTTGTGAACATTTGACTTGAAGTTTCCAACGTTATAACAGACAGGAAACACGTCTGCAGGCAACTTGTTCCACAGACGAAGCGTACGGCTGAAAAACGAATTCTCTCTGTAATGCGTAGTACGATTCCCTGGGCAATCAACCACAAATGGATGAGCTCTGGACGATGAACACGTGCTACGCAAAAATGTGCGAGTTTCGGGAACAAGATCCCTAATCTCGTCAGAGCAAAGTCCATTGTAGTAGCGATAGAACAGAGTAACGCACCCCACACTGCGTCGATGCTCCAGTGAGTCAATAGAGTTGGATACCCTACTGTCACCGATGAGCTTCTTCGCCCTCTCCTGCACATGGTCGAATAACCCCAAAATAGACTTTGAGGCACCGGCCCAAACATGAGAGTTGTATTCCATTTTCGGTCGAATGTAGGTGGTATAAATAGTAAGGAGATCGGATGGAGTGAAGTATATCTTACACCATTTCAAAAAACCGAGGCACTTGAATGCTTCTTTAGAGACATGAAAAATATGTTCATTCCAGCGAACGTCACACTGTATCTTCATTCCAAGAACATCAAGAGCATCCGATTCCTCAATATTTATACCATCCATGAGTACAGATGAAGCAGCATCTGCGGTCGTTTGTTTGTGTGTTAATACACTGGGTCTTACGAGCGTTAAAAGCGACCCTGTTTTTAGGACCCCATTCGGAGATTAACAGAAGATCACTATTCAGTGAATCACTCATATTTAGCCTCTTGGCAGCGATCTCTGATAGGCTAGGCCTATAACTAAAAGAGTACGAGTGACAAATGCTGCTGTCATCTGCAAAAGAGTGGATAGGGTTGGAAGTTTGATAGAGAAGGTCGTTAAGGAAAATTAAAAATAGGGTAGGAGAAAGAACGGAGCCTTGCGGTACCCCTGAATTAATCTTGAACTCGTTTGATGAGACCCCATCTATAACAACTCGTATAGTGCGGTCTCTGAGAAAGCTCATTATAAACCGAGAGAAGTCATCACCGACACCAAAAGCAGTAAGTTTTGCCAGTAGTGCAGCATGCCACACTCTGTCAAACGCTTTTGAAATATATAGAGCCACCACCTTACTTTCACCGAAATGATGGATTGAGTGGCACCATTTCTCCGAAAGATATGCCATATAAGTAAGAGTTAAACGTCAAAGTTTTCCCGCCGAAAAAGTGAATCAATTTGATAATGGGAACGGCTTTTATTGGTTCAAATTATCACTTAAATATACGGTTATTTTCATATTTAACTTCGTTTTTAATTATGGCCTTATGACATTTTTAAAAATGACATAATATCCATTTGCAAAATGTCACTATGACGTTTTCAAAACTGTGTTACTGTCCATGGACATTATGACACTGGACATTATGACATGCCACCGAATAAAATGACAGTAAACCCAGTGGCGAACGTCATGATGATTCGTGAACAACATTGACTACGTTCAATCATCAGTGGAAATAATTGATGCGTGGATTTTTTAAAATTTTGTAGGTGATTTGAAATGATTTTATTCGCTAGATCATTGATATTCATATGTAAATTTTTATGATATTCCCTGCCATCGCGGAGATTCGTGGCAAGCAAACTCACTTTGATTCCTTTATGAATTTTTCTTTTATATGGATTTATAATAGAGTTAAGAAGAGGTATTTTTTTACTATCGTTTCAGAAATGTATTTTTTATGAGTTGTAGTCGTGGATAAAACCTGTTGTGTATTTACACACAAACTCATGACCATACGAGTAAATTCTACTTAATTGGCACGCATGGATGGTATAGAAATTGAGCATTGGAATGAAAACTCAGTGTGATGTTCGCTGGACTGAACACAATTTTCATATCTCTAAAGATGCACTCAAGTGTCCTGGTTTTCTGAAACAGTGTAAGACGTACTTCGATCCATCCAATCTACTTACAATTTCTACCACCCGAAATCAAATACAAATCTCATATATGGTCTGGACAAAGTTACTCTACCAAGTGCCAGTTGTCCAACTCTATTGAACAGTGGAACATCGTCGCAATGTGGGGTGCCTTTCTGTGTTTTATCGTTACTACAATGGATTTTTCTCTAACGAAATTAGGGACCTTGTTCTCGAAAAACACATATTCTCTTGAGTGCTGATTCAATATAAGAAAAGAGTTTTAATGTTTTAAAATACTTTAAAACAACGAATTAATAATACCGTTAAAAATATGGAATAGTATTAAGTACTTGGTTTGAAAAGTATCGAGTAGAATTGAGTAGTAAAAAGTAACCACTTTTTATAACACTACTGTAGTGAGTAATTTACATAAGAGCGTTAACGTTGTACCATGAACAGTATTGATCGCTAACCTTGTTTAATAAAATCACTAAATAGAAAAATAAAAAGTAATAAAGTCGCTAAAGTACAACGATAAGCCAGTAACATTTCAAGATCTAAAGGATGAGATAATTTGGCACATTGACGGCATAGAACCTCAATTATGCCGCATAGAACCTCAAATATGAATATATTTGGATCAGTTATACGCCTGAACGTCAAAAATCTCAAAAAAAGAGAATTTATATTTTCACATCGTTTTTAAGCTTTTGTTTCCGTTATTCGAAGTCTGTTAAAAAAATAACCGTTACTTTCAAATTTCGCATGTTCGACTTAAGCTTTTTTACTATTGGAAAAAATTGATCAAAAAACTGTATTAAGTTTTGTATAAAAAAATTAAATTAAATGCCCAAGTACAAGGACTGTGGCGCTTAACGAGTCTACTATGAGCAGAACACAAGTTCAATTGTGGTACAACCGGTTTAAGGAAGGCCGAGAAGATGTCAGTGACGATGCTCATGAAGTTCGGATAAATGTGAAGGTTTTGCTCACTGTTTTCTTCGACTGCAATGGCGTGGTGCATCATGAATTCTTGCCACAAGGTCGTACGGTCAATAAGGAATACTACCTTAAAGATATGAGCCGTTTGCGCGAAGCAATTCGTTATAAACACACAGAATTGTGGAAAAAACTATCATGGATTTTGCACCATGATAACGCACCAGATCTCACATCGGTGCTTGTGCGCGAGTTATCATGCCTTATCCACAGTATTCACCGGACTTGGCTCCCGCTGACTTTTTCCTCTTCCCTAAACTGAAGACACCGATGAAGGGCAAGCGTTTTGCTGCGATTGAGGAGATAGAAGAAAAATCGAAACTAGAGCTGTTAGCGATGCCAGAAGTGCGTTTCAGAAGTGTTTCGAGAATTGGAAAAAACGCTGGCATAAGTGTATTATATCTGAGGTTGATTACTTTGAAGGGATCAAGATAGTTATTGATGTATAAATAAATACTTTTTGAAAAACTTTAAAATAACGGTTTTTTTTTATCAGACCTCGTACGAGTAACTGAAACTTAAATTTTTGGTGGTTGATTGATTACAAAATTCTAGTAAGACTTTAATACTGCCGACATAACTTTTCATGCATGTAATAAGATAAATCTGCAAACTGAAGGCCATCTGGTTGGAAATAACTTCCTTCGTATATTGCTCCTTTATTGCAACATAGTCATATCTCAAAAAATGAGCTTTTCGGGTTAACAATACAGAATTGTTAGCAATACTTCCTTTTATATTCTACCAAAAGTTTTTTTTAACTGTTTTCTTTAGGAGATATTTTCCAAAAAAATTTTCTAAAAAAATTTTCTAATTGTGGAAACTAAAAATTTGAAATGTGTTTTTCGCGAAACAAGCTTTTTTTATGACTATGTTGCAATAAAGGAGAGACATGTGTGTATAAATATAAATATTTTATGTTTCTTTTTTAAGAAGCTTAGCTCCTTTTAGCGCTTTTGGGTTAAGTTCACGACGCGTTTGCTTATCAATACTCGTAGTTGACAACGCAAATTATGACAGCGAAAAACTAGATATTGCATTTTTCACGTTTAAATATTCTCATAAACAAATTGTTTACTTTTAAGAAAAAAATTTCCCATAGTGCTACTAGTGTGAAAACAGCACTGGTTTGCAAGAACAAAAACTCAATCATAATTTTGCAATTCTCTATGGCTACAAATTGCTTATATGTAATAAAAGCAGTGATTACCAGTGATTTATTATAAATTTTTAAGCTCCCATAAGATTAGCAAAAGATAAAAAAACGTAATTCCAACAAAATTGTTAAGATAACCTGAAGCCACGTTCTTGCGGACAAACACTAATATATGAACATATATTTCTATTTGTAACAAATTTGTAAGCACATACATATATACACATGTATGCTACGGCTTTGAAATTTTTTCTGTTTAAGCAAAGTAGAATATGAAAATTTTTTTACTCACTTGTACTCTTCTGTTTCATAAGTATGCAAGGGGCATGAGGAGAAGCATTTATGCTCATGCATGACTAAATGATGTTCACATGAGGTGCAATAATCAGGACGATCTTGGCATGAGCCACAATTCGCTTCACATGGCACACAAGTTTTATTATCATAATCTGAAATAAAGATTTGTTAAGAGTTGATAAGTGCATTGCAAAAAAAATATTATTTTTTCTTTACTTACTCTCATAATATCCTTCAGGACAAACTTGTAGACAAACAGCCAAATCAGTTACGTGCAAGTGAGCGGGGGCACAAGTTAAGCAACTATCTTGGCCGGCACCAGCGCAAGTTTCACAAGACTCGTGACAGGGCCAGCAAACACCGCCTTGATTAGGAAAGGATCGCGGTGGACAACGGCTGACACATGTGCTGAAATATGGAAAAAGTTATGTATGTTAATAAATAAAAATAAATACCGCTAGTTTAGAGACAGCAAACGCTGTACAAACAATGTGGGCAATTAACAAAATGCATATGTGATTCAATATGAGATGAATATAGATAGAAAATAATTAAATGCTCGGTGGCTTAGTGGTTAAAGCAGTAGATCATGATACGTCATGACCCGAGTTCGAATCCCAGTGGGTGCTGATGAGTAGTGTAGCGACTACGAAACAGCTAGTTGTCCCCCAGCTAAAGATTTGATTATTATTTTTCTTGTCTTCTTCAATCAAAATTATTGATCACAGCAGATTTGTATTGTAAAAAATCTTTCTAAAGGAAAAAACTTAAGAAAGAAAAAACCTGAACTATAACCCGTTGTACAAATGTACAAACCAAAAATTTAATTTAATAAATTATAAAAGTTCATCAAAAATTCAATAAAAAAGTTATTTGTTTGTTTTTACACTTTCATCTTGAAAATTTACTTATAATAACTCAATAAATTGCCTGCAAATTCAACAACTTAATAAAATATATTTACAGGGGTGTCACAGAAACTAATGTTGCCAGAATTGATGTTTATATTGCAACTATAATTATCAAGGCAGCCGGAATTTTCTGCCGGAATTTATTTCTCATGAAACTTATTCCTCTCGGAATTTATTTTTCAAGTAAAGTACTTTTTCTAATTCAAATTAAAGGGAAAGGCACAATTTTTGCTAATTTGATTCTAGGAATTGAAGAGTTGATCTCCTTTAGTGTTTTCAGTAAATAGAGAGAAGGAAAAACTAAAAAGCATCATATTCAAATTTTCTTCACAAATATAGGAAAGGGAAAAGTGAAAAGACTACCAAGCAATTTTCATTTCTAATTGGGCAGGTAGACTTCCTTTCTTTTTCAAACAAAAGTAAAACAAAATTTTTACAACTTTTCGTAATTTCTACCAACAAAATATGTATATGCAATGTGTTTTGCTGTTGTACTTATTTTAATTCTGCCCCGACCTAATAAAGTTACCTTGATAATTATTGTCGGTGTCACAGAAATTAATAAAAAAAATATATTATTTTTGCATTGTCGTATAACAGTAAGTAAACGTATAAATTGTACTTTCATGATAATAGATCAACAAAATTTTCACTGTGTCCCTAACATAGACTACAAAGTGATATTAAATCAGCAGAGAATTGTATTAGGTGTAGAAGTTTGCTTCCGCCGTTTTGAAATAGATGACTTTGCAGTAGATCGTAGATATTACACAATAAGCTTAGGTAGTTTGATTTGTGTGTACATCATAATGATATTTTCAATTAAACATGTTGGCTTACGAGCCAACTTCTAGCCATTTACGGGAGGTTTTAGTTTCTTGCTTTAATATGAAGAAACCGGAGGCTGCGACTCATCCAAAGCTCTCAAGTACTTATGGTGAGGCACCTATGAGTGAAAAAACGTACCGACAGTGGATTCAATGCTTTAAAAATTGCGATTTGGCGTCACATACCAGCACGGCGGTGTAAGAGAGAAGGTTGTCGAAGATGCAGAATTGGAAGCATTACGTGATCAAGAAATGACAAGAGATGTCAAATGCAACAAATATTGGCAGGATCACTGGGAGTGCCGCAACAAGCCATTGCGAGCGAAATGCCTGAAACTGATGGTAATGATTCGGAAACATGGAAATTGAGTGACGTACTGGTTGAGGTCGGGAGATGTTGAGCGGCGTTTGTTTGCTTGTGAAAAGCTGCTTGCAAGAAAAAGAAGAAAGTGATTTCTGCATCGCATTGTGACTAGAGACGAAAAATAGACTCATTACGTTAAACCCAAGAGCAAAAAATCATGGGGATATCCCGGTCATGCTTTCACATGGACAGCCAAACCGAATATTCACGGTCAAAAGGTCATGCTCAATATTTGGTGGGACCAGCTTGACGTAGTGTATTATGAGCTGTTAACACCGACTAAAACAATTACAGGCGATAGTTATCGGGCTCAATTACTACGTTTGAGCCGAGTATTGAAAGACAAGCGGCTTAAATACAACCAGTAGCTGGATAAAGTGATTACGAAATGCAATGATCGAACCCATGTTGCGAAAGTGGTCAACACATATTTGGAAACATTGACTTGGGAAGTTCTACCCCACCTGCCGTATTCTCCAGACGTTGCTTCTTCGGACTATCGATTATTTCGACCAATGGCACTCGGCCTGGCCAACCAGCACTTCCAATCTTATAATATAGAAGTAAAAAATTTTCAAAGCGGGTTTTCTACGCTGCCCAAAAAATAGGAGAAATCAGTGGACGATGAACAATACTTTGAGTCTTAAATGTATATATAAGTTTGTGATTCCGTTTGTAATTTCTACAATTTTAATTTTCGAGCCTATAAAGTATACACGAGTATATTTTAAATCAGAGTTGATAGAAAAGTCGATTAAATGAGGTCCGTCTGTTGGTCGTTGAAATAGCATTTCTGAGAAAACCATTAGACTTATAAAATTTTTCTTTTACCATTCTATTACCCGATTGATTCATGGATTTACTATTGAAATTCAGTGCAATCCGGCGATAACAAGCCACAGTCCATGTATATCCGAGATATAGCCTAATCCGATTTTATACTGAATTATAATGTCGCGTAAACAACCTTAAATAACATTGTTGGCTTAAAAGTAGTTCTGGTAATCAAAGAAGGTTACGAAAACACAGAAAATTAAAATTTCCGATATTTTTTATTTTATTTTTATTTATTTATTTGATAAACTAACACAACAAGATATACATCTTATAAATGACAGTGTTAGTGGTAAGAGCAAACAATAACAATGAATATACTCGTATGTATGTAAATTTAAACAAAAGGGAAAAATTAAAAGTAAAAAACGGAACAATTTATGTTATCACTTAAATTAAAGGAAAAACATGAATCATTATTGTACTTTGCAAAAAGAAACCAAATTTATCGTTAAAAAATAAGTTACAAAAATAAATTTTTTAATTCTATTTTAAACCTATTAGCGTTGCTTATCTTTCGAATATGATTTGGTAATAAGTTCCAAAGACTAAATGCATGAATTAAATACTGGCGTTGCGATAGAAGACTCCTATATTTTATTTGAATAATTTTTCTACCACGATTTGACCTAGCAAATTTTATTCTATCATAGATATATGACGGTTGTTTTGAAATGATTATTTTATGCAAGAAGGTTAGACATTTGTATTTTAGCAGATCATCAAATTTGAGATGAAATATTTGATATGAGTATTGTGAAATGTGATCAAAACGCCGCTTCTGGAAAATATACCGTGCTATATTGTTATAAACCACATTTAGTTTACGTCGGTCTTCGCTGCCACAATTTGCAAAGATTTCACAACCGTATAAAAGAGAAGGAATAAGATACGTTTTTGCTAGTAGCATACGTATGTTAAATGGGGTGGAGTCTTTGACAATCCACAAATTCCTCAGCATACTATACACTCTACTTACAACAATGCCAATATGTGAAGACCATGTCAACCTTTCATGAAACATGACCCCTAGATTGGTTGCTTTGGTAACAAAGGCGATTTCGTCATTGTGGATCCTAATGTGAAGATTCTCACGCATAATTTTTGATTTTGAAATTACAATACATTTGGACTTAGAGGAATTTATATTCAGACCATTTGCCTCGGCCCAGTTGTTAATTTTATCCAGGTCGCTATTAATCTTGCTTATACAGGAAGTAGCATCATCAATCGTGCAAAAGTTATAAACTTGAACATCATCAGCGTACATATGAATTGAACTGCTGATATGAATGTCAGGGAGGTCATTAATGTACATACAAAAAAGAAGGGGACCAAGTATCGAGCCCTGTGGAACACCTCTTTTAACATTAAGTCGGTCGGAAGTTTTGTCATTAAGCTTAACTACTTGCGAACGATTTGAAAGATACGACGCAATGAGTCTACAAGCTGAAGTTGAAAAATGGAAAAGTTTTCTAAGTTTTGATAACACCTGGTAGTCCACCGTATCGAATGCCTTACTGTGATCTAAAAGAATCAGAAACGATATCATATTGTCGTCAATTTTAGATCTTATGTCCTCAACGACATCCACTAGTGCTGTTATACAGCTTCTACCCTTCATAAAACCAGATTGTTTTACTGAGATCAAGTTCATGTTGTTCAAATATTCGTTTATTTGTTTAGAAATAAGGTTCTCAAGCACTTTAGATAAATACGGAAGTATAGCTATCGGACGGAACTCATTATTAGGTTTTGGGATTGGTATAATTCTTGACAATTTCCAAGCTTCTGGGAATGTAGATTTTGTAAGAATTGTGTTAAAAAGGTACGTTAAAAAAGGTAAGAGTTGAGGAATTAATATTTTTACAAACAGGGGATTTATACCATCCATGCCAACTGCATTGGATTTAATCTCAGAAAGACTTTTAAGAATTTCGAATTGATCGACACAACGAAAACTTAATGTTCTTTCGAAATGCACATAACATAGGTCAGAGTAAATATTGTTTGTAAGAAATGGAACATTGGCCTTTACAAACAGTTCGTTCAGGGAGTTTATATCAGTATCTTGAGGACATGTGTTAGAAGTTCTTTGCCCAATCCCAATTCTACGTATTTCAGCCCATTTTGATTTGCAATCAATTGCAGAAGTAAACTTTCTTCGATAATGATTGGATTTGGCCTGATTAATTCTTTTTGTAACTTCCCTTCGAGCTCGTTTATGTGTGGCTTTAAGCTCGCTGGTTCTAAATCTCTTCCATCGATTATAAGCCTCATCGCGTTTTTTGATCAAAACTTTTATTTCAGTATTAAACCATGGTGTCTGGCCGGCTTTAATTCGTTTAGTTACTACTGGGACGCACTGGTCATATAAATTTTTAATAGTTCCCTGAATAAAGTAGAGTTGCTCGTCAGCGGACTCCATAGTATAGATTTGATTCCAATCTATATTTCCTATGCATTGATTTAAAGTTGTGTAATTTATGTTACGTAAGTCTCGATAAGATATTATAGTGTCATCATAATGCACTGAGAAATCGTAAGTCATAAAAAGTATGTCATGTTTTGAAAATACTGACGCTGACAGTTGGTCATAAAGCAGCACTTTAGATTTATGATTAACGAAAGCAAGGTCTATTAAGCTACTACAAGTTGTATGAAAGTGAGTGGGATAAGTCGTATTAACGGGATAAAGATCAAGAGCGTTCATTGGTTCGACTAGAGGATTGTCACTCAGAAGATTATTGTTGAAATCGCCAACAATCACAATATCCTCGTATTGAAAGGACACTTCTTCAAGCACTGAAATAAAAGAATTTACACTTAAGCCTCTGTTGGCACGGTATACACTACCTAATAAAATTTTTCTTTTAGCTTGGTTTGATACCTCGAGGAATAAATACTCTATTTCACTACCTACGTTGTGTTTTAAAATTTCCCTGCAAAAAATATCATTACGAACGTATACTGCAACCCCACCACCCTTTGCTCTAATCTCAATGTTGTCACTAGCGATTCTTCTATCGGAGCGAAATAGTTTATAGCCCTGCAGTTTGAGAATTGAATCAGATATATAAGATGGAAACCACGTTTCCGAAATGCAAATGATACCAACACCAGATGATACAAATAAGTGCCTAAATTCATCCATATATACCGAAGATATACTCTAAACCGAAAATGTCGCGTGAACGAACTTGAACAACCTTCGTTTTTTTCCTAAAAGTTGGTATGGAAATACAATACACTAAATACAGAAAATGAAAATTTCTGATACCGGTCCATATATACCTGAGATATAGCCTAAACCGATTTTTCCATGAAAGATTGCCTTTTTGGCATGGCGATTACAATGCAAAAAAAAAATCCTCGATATCGGTCCATATATATCCAAGCATATTTAGTTCAAATTTGCAATATATACTATATATTTACATGACTATCACGAAGTGTATTTAGATTCGGTCCAGCCTACTACACTCTTAATTATTTACAATAAAACATCGAATTTCGGAAAAAAAAACGGCGGAAGCAAAGTTGTACACCTATATATATATTATGTGCAAACCAAAAATATACGTTTAACGTTCAATTGACATAAAAAAGTTTGTATAAAATTAAAAAAATAATTTTTTTTGCCAATAGCCAAGCAAAAGTATCTAATATTTGCCTTTATTGATTTCTAACGGATAGTTCAAATAAGAAACATTTTGTGCCACTTCACGAATAATGAAGCTGTTCGTTCGTTGACTTAATAATGAGTACATACAACATTTTGCATATCGATCTAGTTTTACAGCGAGTTTACCAATCTCGATAGCGTGCTTGCGTTCGCAATCTAAGCGAAAGAAAATTGATTTAGGTTCGTCTAACTTTTTTCTATACGAACCTTTTTCGATGTTAAAACTCAATCAAAATACACAAGTATATGCGAACGAATAATCGTGAGATAGACAACCCAAATTGATTCGAATGTGAATGACTAGCTTTCCTTCGAATTCTTTTTCTTTCGAAATTGGTAAACTGGCTGTTAATGTAGTTGTGTAAACCAAGGAACAGCTTTGTATTAGGTGAACTGGCATTTTATATTTGTTTACGAATAAGGCACGTACGTAGAGAAGCAACGAGTGAAATATAGATAATTTTTATGATTGCCTCTATTTCACCTTCCTAAGCTCTGTACTCGTACAATTATAAATAGAATTATTTGTTTGTTGTAGACATGGTCGAAAGTCAGTTTCCATCATCCCCTTATTTTCAGTTCGACCCGCTGCAGATGAATGAACCTCTGTATTGTCTTCTGCAGGTCTCTTAAAATTGTTGATGCTGCGCTTCTACGTATACTTACATTTAGATCCTTCCCGGCTGATCTTTGATAAGATCCTTCTGATGAAGGCTGCAATAGAACAGCAGTTTGCGAAACAGCAAACATTTTAAAACGCGAAATTTGCTAAGTACTGCTTTGTTTAACCAAAAATTAGCTATAAACCTGCACAAGGGCTTTAAATTCTTCTCGTCACCTTTCCTGGGCGCTCTTTTTCCAATTATAAAAGTGCTACTATACTGTTGCCACTTTGCATGCAACCATTAATTTATTATTTTTTAAATTTAATACAATTTGTGTTATATAGAGTATTCGGTAACAGATTAAAATTTTTAAACTTAAATAAATAACGTAATAATTAACACAAATTAGAATTGAAATCCGGATTTTATTTTTTAAAGAGCATGCCATCCAGATGTCTTCCATCGAGTTGAGCGCACTGTTCCAAATTGAGCCTTGTCTTCTTCGCCGCACGCTGCAGTAAACTTGGTACAATTGAGTTGATTTACCGACGAATATTTTCGTTTAAAGCCACAAACCCTCTCCGTGGCGTAGCACTACTAAAAAGTCCATGGGAGTTAGTCACATTCGAGTTCAACAAAACCCATATGGTTTAATAACATGAAATTAAACCTTTATGGAGTTCCAAGAGCAACAAATAGCGTTGTCAACCTTCAAATTAAAAAACGCAGCAAAATGGGAGGAAAAATGCGTTATTTCAACAAAAACGCACCAAGCTTAGAATTGTATTGTGTTGTATAATATTTTTATATTAAAGGCACATGTTTAAGCGGCTAGCAGATGGCCAAATTAGGCCTGACAGCTCCGCCTGTTGGAATTCCATCAAACTCTTTCAGAAGTCAAAATTCCTGTTTGTCAAAGTTGGCCTAATAAACCTCTCGCCAAAATAATTATATTTTGTGGAATTTGCTAATCAGTAATATTTTTAACGATATTCAATGTGCATCAAACTCAGCAACACAACTTGTTTATCGCCTCTAAAATTATATTAAAGAACCAATCGTTACTACAAGCGATGGCGCTGCTAGAAAAGAGTTTGAATTGAAATTGAGTTATAGAATCACACTCTGGGCCATAAAACTCGTTTAATAATAATTTTATAAAACACTTTATAAATTTCAATTGTGTTTTCGTAAGCAATTATGACAAATAAAATTAAAGTTTAAAGCAGAAGATTCGGAAAAATTTAATAATTTTATTAATAATTTGGTAATTTATCAATTAAAAAGCAGAAATTAATTCTTGCGTCATCGACTAAACTTCACTTTTCAGTGTTTGCTTTTATTGTGATATTTGACAAAACTGGACCGATCGTTCAACAACAAATCACTCTCTCAAATAGAAAAATGTGTCTTTTTCTTTAAAGAATATGTATAATATAAAACCGCATAAAATTTGGTGCGTTTTCTACATTATTACTCCGAATTTGTGTTTTCTAAAATGAAATGTCAACATTTTTTAATTTAAATAAAATGGTATTCAACCCTTAATTCAAAAAATGTTTTCTTACTTTAAAACAAACACTTGTATTGAATGTGATTCGGTACCACCGAAAATTAAAAATCGCACCGCAAATTAAAAACATCGCACCACGCATTGACTAAAGAATTTTTTGCTCAATTTTAAAAAAACGTCAAAAATAGTGCGAAACGCACCGAGTTGACAACGCTGGCAACAAACGACATGAAAAGTTCTCCATGACACACCTTAATATTTTCAGTGAAGTAATAATGCATTGAAAATTTACATTTTTGAAAAATATATATTTTTATACAGTATCGAATATTTACTCAACAAAATTAATTTTAACAGGGTAAAAAATAAATTAAACGATATAAATATTAAAAAATATATGGCAAAATCAGTATAAAAAATCATCTACAATTATAAATTTTTTAATTATTGTATTGGATTCATTGGTTTGATACTCACTTGTCCAAACGATAGTGCTTACAGGCCACACACTGTGTCGGTCCCCGACCATAGCAGCCTTGTGAGTCACATTCGGGATCACAATCATGTAACACCAATTTATTATTTGAATCGGCCATCACATTTTGCCTCTGAGGTGTGGGTATATTATGGCCGTCGACAGTGGTTACGGCCTGTTCAGGATTGGAGCCAGCTCCTGTATACAGATTTTGGAAGTTAAGAAAGCTACTAAACTGATCAATTGGTTGACCTAAATCAGATTCTGTTGGATACGTATAGACAGGTTGTGAAACTAGATCGCTTTTCAAGCGCATGGGCTGCACGGCAGTTCCATAGAAAATTAATTGCCACTTAGATAAAATACCCGGTTGATTTACACGTCTGCGGCCACCATTTATGATTTGAAGTGTCCATCTGCCCTCAGCTTTTTCACCCCAAAAATGAACACTTAAAAAGGGCCAGTCATCGAAGTTTGATTTATTTATATCCCGCGGTCTTTCAAAGAGAAGGGTACTGGTCGTGCCCATGGGCGAGGTTAATAAAATACGTAGGTTTCCTCTTGGGAAGAATCTTAAAGTTATACGACACTGAACATGTTCTAAATAGCGGACTTCGTTTATTGTTCCCGCACAACCGTTTACATCCATATGCGTTGCCAAAGTATAACCATAACTGCTGTCAATTTTGCGATCTTCATTATTTTCTCTTGATTTGCAAATGTGCTGAGGTGGTACAGTAGACCATTGTTCTGCTAACGAAACCATGGCACCGGCATCCATTAGACCGTAACCAAATTTGTGGCTATATTTACGTTTTACTCCATTCAACATCCAGCCAGCTTCCTTTTCGAGTGGGGAAGGTCTCGAAGTGTACACCACTAAGTATTGCATATCACGCCAGGTTAAATTGGGATTTGCCTCCAAAGCCAAAGCACAAATACCAGCAGCTAAAGGAGCAGAGGCCGAGGTTCCTGTATGTTCCGCCGTACAAATGTGATCGGGTCTTAGACGGCCATCCATATCAACAGTAGCCACACTTTTGTCATGCCCAGGCGTGCCAGAACTGTAGGTGGTAGCCAGGGTGGAGGAACATTCTTCCAAATACCAAGGCTTAAAGCTGCATAATAAAAAGATAATAATTGTTTAATGTTGTGAATTTTATTGATACAGATTATTGTTTAATATCAAAATTTATTAATTAACAACAGATTAATCAATTAAGTTGTCATTAATATAAAAATCATTAATATAAAATCTTATCGCAATTTGTTTTATTCAAATTAATATTTTATTTAAATAACAGCCTACATATTCATAAAAAAATTCCATTATAATTATTCATGTGCAGGTAGTTGTTGTTTTACCTCGTGGTTGATGATGACAGTGGCGATTAAGAAAAACCGCAATAAAAATAAACTGAGACGGTGCTTAATGTTTGTTTCCAGCGGTCTTAAAATTTTAGTTACATTTTCTCATAATTGTTTAAAATAATGATTTAAAAAAACATTTTATAGGCAATATTTAAGTAAAAAAAATATTTCGTACATCAAAAACTTGAACTAAGTCAGTAAAATTGCAGTACTTTTATGAATTTAAGTGACTACCTTTTGCCAAATTATGCATTTTTTATTTTTCACTATCAAAATGTAAAGAGATGCGTTTACTACATTTATATAAGTGGCCAAAATCAGAAAGCGAAGTTGGTTAATTAAAATGACGAGTGGAAATTTTTACAGTTGCACAAGTTTACAATATCAAATTCAAATATTGCGAATAGGACTATTGTTTATGAAAACGATTGTTTTAAGCTTCTGTAATTTTAATGGTGAACAGATCGTACTTTTTTGTTTTTATATTAGTACTCAGGGGATAACCCCTACATGTACAGCATATAGGAGCAGAGCTATGACAATAGGTTGTGAGGAGGGTGAAAGAGGGAGTTGTATTTGTGTACATTTGTCTTGTACTTTCCAACGTTATAACAGATAGGAAACACGTCTGAAGGCAACTTACTCCACAGACGAGGCGTTCAGCTGAAAAACGAATTCCCTCTGTAATGCATAGTACGATTCCCTGGGCAACTGACCATAAATGGATGAGCTCTGGACGATGAACCTTTGTTAAGTGGAAATGTGCGAGTTTTAGGAACTAGATCCCTAATCTCGTCTGAGCAAAATCCAATGCAGTACCGATAGAACAGAGTAATGCACCTTATACTACGTCGATGCTCCCGTGAGTCAAAAGAGTTGAATACCCTACTGACACCAATAAGCTTTTTCGCTCTCTCTTGTATATGGTCGGAAACCCTAAAATAGATTCCGAAGGGCCAGCCAAAACAGGAGTTTAAATAGTGAGGAGATGGAACGGGGTGAAGTACATCTTACACCGTTTCAAACAACCAAGGCACTGGAATGCTTTTTTAGAAACATGAAAAATGCGTTCACTTTCCACCATAGAACAGCGTGTCTTGGAAGGATTTACGAGTTCCTCAGCACCTGCCCTTACGGCCTTATCTGATGATCCAATTCCACGGAGTGAATTATTCACGATTCACCAGTGCCCCTATGTGGCTGTCTAGGCTCACATAGGTAGTACATATGGTAGGCCGAAACCCACAAAGAGTATCAGCCCTTTAACCACCTCACCTGTCAATCATCACCACCGGTGTCTGACAGTACAGGTGTCTATTGCAACAGACCCTCGGGAGTTGTGAAAAAGATTTACATCAGCACCTGCCTTGCGGCCTTAGCTGATGATGAACCAGTTCCACGGAGTGAATTATTCACGATTCACCAGCGCCCCCCTGTGGCTTACCAGGCTCAAACAGGTAGCAATTCTTGCCATATGATTGCGGTCATATGAGCAACTTCTTGCTGAGGAGTTCGGGCTTTCTAATCCCTCCTGTATGCAATTTCCCAGTAATCGATGGAGGATAAGGCTTAATGAGTTGGTAGGCCGAAGCCCACTAAGAGCATCAGCCCTTAAACCAACTCACCCGTCAATCATCATCACTGGTTCCTTACAACACAGGTATCTGTTGTATAGGCAACAGATCCTCGGGAGATTGTTAGCCCCCGGAAAAAGCCACACACCAAACAATTATCAAGGATACTAACACTCCTTTCCTGCGTTTTAGGTTTCAACCACAGCCAGAACGTTTCAGCCAAGGTAGGCACCTCAACCATGATCAGCCCGGCTCGAACCGCAAGTAGAACTACCCGGGGACCATGCTGATCCCTATTCTGCCAATTTATACCCTTGGTAAGGGTTTCGGAAGCCAACACAACATAAGTCATGCAGCTTCCTAGCGTTTTGTTTGCCGCACCAAACGAGGGACCCCTTTTCCTCTTTTCCCCGAAAAACAGAGAGCCCAAGTAAGGAATACGCCAAGACAAACCCCCGAAAAAAGCCCCGCACCAAACAATGATCAAGGATACTAACTCCCCCTTCCTACGTTTTAGGTTTCAACCACAGCCAGATCGTTCCAACCATGAACAGCTCGGGTTAAACTGCAAGCAAAACCACTCGTTCTGCAAATTTAAACCCTTGGTACCTTCTAGGAATACTCCAAGGCAAACCCTGTTGCCCTGGGGGTCTTGAACATAAGTGGATGTTGATTTTTTTAATAATATCATTCTAAGCCATGAAGCGGTTTTCACTTTGATCGTTTTGCTAATCGCACAAATTGCCAAATTGCCCCAAAAATTTGGGGCTGTAAGAATCCACATGTGATTGTCAAAAATCAAATGCATCTATACCATGTCACTGCTTGGTGTGTCTTTTGAGTGATAATAGAGTTCTTTCTGCCCAAACCATCGATATGACCAATATTTTTTTTTTTTTTTTTTTTTTTTTTTAGCTTGGACCAGTACTCAGGGGATGACCCCTACATATGCAGTGCATTGTACCAGAACTAGGAAAATAGGTTATGAGAAGGGGGAAAGAGGGAGTAGTGTTTGTGAACATTTGACTTGAACTTTCCAACGTTATAACAGACAGGAAACACGTCTGCAGGCAACTTATTCCATAGACGAAGCGTACGGCTGAAAAACGAATTCTCTCTGTAATGCGTAGTACGATTCCCCGCGCAATCAACCACAAATGGATGAGCTCTAGACGATGAGCGCGTGCTACGTAAAAATGTGCGAGTTTCGGGAACAAGATCCCTAATCTCGTCAGAGCAAAATCCATTGTAGTAACGATAGAACAGAGTAACGCACCCCACACTGCGTCGATGCTCCAGTGAGTCAATAGAGTTGGATACCCTACTGTCACCGATAAGCTTCTTCGCCCTCTCCTGCACACGGTCGAGTAACCCCAAAATAGACTTTGAGGCACCGGCCCAAACATGAGAGTTGTATTCCATTTTCGGTCGGATGTAGGTGGTATAAATAGTAAGGAGGTCGGATGGAGTGAAGTACATCTTACACCGTTTCAAAAAACCGAGGCACTTGAATGCTTCTTTAGAGACATGAAAAATGTGTTCTGTCCAGCGAACGTCACACTGTATCTTCATTCCAAGAACATCAAGAGCATCCGATTCCTCAATATTTATACCATCCATGAGTACAGATGAAGCAGCATCTGCGATCGTTTGCTTGTGTGTTAATAAGCAACATTGGGTCTTACGAGCGTTGAAGGCGACTCTGTTTTTACGACCCCATTCGGAGATTAATAGAAGGTCACTATTCAGTGAATCATTCATATTTAGCCTCTTGGCAGCGATCTCTGATAGGCTGGGCCTATAGCTAAAAGAGTACGAGTGGCAAATGCTGCTGTCATCTGCGAAAGAGTGGATAGGGTTGGAAGTTTGGTAGAGAAGATCATTTAGAAAAATAAGGAATAGGGTAGGAGAAAGAACGGAGCCTTGCGGAACCCCTGAATTAATCTTGAACTCGTTTGATGAGACCCCATCTATAACAACTCGTATAGTGCGGTCTCTGAGAAAACTCGATATAAACCGAGAGAAGTCATCACCGACACCAAAAGCAGTAAGTTTTGCCAGTAGTGCACCATGCCACACTCTGTCAAACGCTTTTGAAATATCCAGAGCCACCACTCTACTTTCACCGAAATGATGGATTGAGTGGCACCATTTCTCTGAAAGATATGCCATAAGATCGCCAGTAGAACGACCCTTACGAAATCCATATTGACGATCACAAAGTAGTTTATGCGACTCTAGATACCTCATAAGGTGATGGTTGACCATGCTTTCCATTACTTTGGAAAGTGTAGAGCAAATTGCAATTGGGCGGTAATTTTCAGGGTTATTTGCCTCACCCTTTTTGGGTATTGGTGTTACATTAGCAACCTTCCAGCTTGATGGAAACTCACCAAAATGGTAAAGTAAACTGAAGAGGCGTGCTAATGGACGCGCAAGCGTAGAAGAACACTGCTTCAAGACCAGTGCTGGAATGCCATCCGGTCCAGGAGTTTTGTTTATGTCGAGGTCTGCCAAAACCCTTTTAACTGCTCGCGCCCGAAAAAATATCTTTGGCATAGTTACAGATACTCTTTCGAGCTCGGGAAGTGGTTGACTGCTTTCCGGCAAGCAGGAGTTGCTTGCAAAAATTTCAGCCAACAGGTTAGCTTTGTCAACCGGGTCGGTGAATGCTTGGTCATTCTTTAAGAGAGTTGGGATTGATGAACTAGTATTGTTCTTTACCCTCTTAACGAATGACCAAAAGGTCTTACTGCCCCGGGGAGCTGTAAGGACCTTGGCACGAAGACGCTGTTCGTGAAGAAACTTTTCACGCCTAAGTACCTTGGCACACGAAGATCTTGCCTTTTTGCGTAGTAAATCAGTCTCTGGGTTTTTGTTTAAACGCCAATTACTGAATGCTTCCTCTCTGGATCTGACTGCGTTTTTGCACGTCTGATTAAACCAGGATTTCACTCTTGGTTTAACCGAAATCTGCTTGGATGGGATGAATGATTTCATCCCTAGCAATATAATATTCTCGACCATTTTTGCTGAAGCATTTATGTCGTTATCTAGAAAACAAAGTTTCCAATTAAAATGCTCATAAAATTGGTTGAGCTCAGCCCAACGCGCCTTTTCGTAAATAAATATTGAACGTTTCGTAGCTGATTTCGAAACGTTACGAAGTTCAGAGATCGAAAAGGAGGCAGAAATGGTGCAATGATCCGAATTGCCGAGAGGTGCACTAACTTTGACTTCATACTTTTCAGGGTGTGAAGTCAGGAATAGGTCAAGTGTGTTTGAATGGTGCCCTTCAACACATGGAATATGCGTTGGCTCATTCACTAATTGCGCTAGATGGTTGTGCGCAGCGAATAACTCAACATATTGGCCTTCTGGAGTTGTATGACTCGAATGACGAAGCCAAGATGAGTTGTGAACATTGAAATCGCCAGCAACAACGATTTCACTGCTCGGACAATCCTCTAGGATTTTCGATATGGAGTCAGAGAGGGTATCGAAACCAGAAATGGTAGTATCCCTCCCCGTATTTGGACTTCTATATAGAAACCCGAAATGCAAAAAGTGTGACCTGATTTTGAATTTAACCCAAAGACAGGTAAATTCGGCATCATGCATGCCTAATGGTTGCTGGCATTGGAACACAACTTCATTGCGAATGTAAATTACAAGGCCCCGATGGAAATTAAATAGGGATAGGAGTTGATACCCAGGTAAATGAAAATCCTGTGGATCAGCATTCTCAGATACCTGGGTCTCACACAGGGCGAAAACATCCGGCCGATGGAGACAAGTGTGAGCATAAACAGAGAAAAAATTCGTTCTCAGCCCACGTATATTACAAAAGTCAAGTTTAAAGTTGCCTGTCATTACGCCGGAAAATTAACAAAAGAAATGTTGACTCTGCTATGCAAGAGAGGCCGGAATCAATTGTTGCTAGGTTGACCATATAGCACCCAGTGTGTATACCTTCGATGCTATAATAATCAACAACAATTAACCCGGCATCCCCGACATTGCAAAGTGATTACTATTTAATAAATGTGGAAGGGAATAGATATCAATGCCTGAACAAGGACCATAAAAGCCCTGATCTGGCCATGGGTTATATATTTTTTTTTTTTTTTTTTTTTTTTTTTTTTTTTTTTTTTTTTTTTTTTTTTTTTTTTTTTTGTTTTTTTTTTTTTTTTTTGTTTTTTTTTTTTTTTTTTTTTTTTTTTTTTTTTTTTTTTTTTTTTTTTTTTTTTTTTTTTTTTTTTTTTTTAGCTTTAAATTAATTTTTCTTTTATGGACGTTTCACGTGGTTATTGAATTGTTTGTTGGGTAATGTTATTGCAAATTTTGTATGTTTGAGTTTTATGTTAAGTTCTGTTTGTTGTTGTTGAAAGTTTTGCTTATGGCTATTGTTGTTATTATTTTTTAACTGTATTGTTTTATGATGATCTTTGTTTTTATGGTTTTATAAATGTTTGCAGTTTTATTGTTTTATTTTGTTTAATGTAAATTTTTCAAACAAACAAACAAACAAAAAAAAAAAAAAAAAAAAAAAAAAACACCACACAAAAGTAAAGTTTGATTTTTTTTTAAATGAGTACGAAACGCGAAAAAATAAATAAACATGTGATTTTTAAACATAGAAAACACGGACAATAATAAAAAGACGTACGCGCGGGACGAAAGACAAAACACTACTCAACAAGCATCTCTTCGAGCACTGCTTGAGATATTTTAAAGATGTATACTCTCTCGTTACAGTAAACAGCATTGAACCAATAGACCGTGTGATTTAACACCATAAGATTTCTTTTTATGTGGTTATTTAAAACCAAATTCTATGCCAACGAAGAGACTCAATTCTGCATCAACGAATTTTAGCGACATTTGTGCAAAATGGTCATGGAAAATTTCGATAGCCGAGTGTGATCTTTCATTTCGTAAGTAACCTTATACTATGTACCAATAAAAAATTAAACTTTATGAATTAATTAACAATCACAAGACTAATTCAAATCTTGTGCTAGTTTTGCGACACCGTTTATTATCTCTATTTCTCACAAGGCAGGAAGCGTTGGAAATACATCTGCGTTACTTTTTTTGTTATTAAGCATCTGGAATTTCAAAAGTTGTAGGTGTACCGTACAAAGTTGCTGCAGTGGCTAAAACTAAAAATGCTAATGTAGAAGGGATACGTTCCTTTTTAATCTGTGTAAAAGAATTTTGTACAATTAATTAAGTTTAAATAAAAAATTATATATTTTGTGTACTCTGGTTATCAAAAAAAAGTAACGAACATTTGCATTACTTATAATATTGTAAAGTTTATTAAATTGGTTGCACATCTGGAAATTAACATAATTTGCTCTGAGTATTTCATTCACAACAATTCCAGGTGCCTGAATGTACGATGAACTGAAATATTATATAGACTAAAGCAAAGTTCACCACCAACTAACTTTAGATAAAGCATACGTTCAGAAAAATGACGCCTTCAACATAGTTCTACGGCTTTTAAGAGTTGGCAGCCTAATAACTGCAAGACGGCTGGTAAATGATCTAGTATATTCCAATGAAGACTTTGGAGTCAGAATAAGAAATGAGAGTTAATAAAACTATTCTTATATTGTAATCTAAGTACATTGTCGAAAAGACTCATAACAGGGGCCTTGTGTCATCGGGGTCAAGTTTCTTTGTGAGTAGTTTGTGGCTTATTTTTCCAATCCCGTTACTGAAACCAGTTTGCTTTGTATTCTTTTTGATTATGAGTTGTTATGTTAACTTTTTTCTTATTTTTTGAACAGGTTATCTTTTGCTTCAAAAGCACTTTGCAGAAAGTTTAAAAATTTACTTTTAGAGGTAATTCACAAAAATTTATGCGTTTGAGATGTAAATGATCTGAAGACAGGCTCAGATAATTTTCTAGAAACTTACGAGACATCTTATAAGTTTCGCAGAATTTTTTTTTTAAATTTTAATCTTTTAATTTTAAAAAAATTGTAGATATTGTTGCTTTTTTACCTCTAAAAACGCTTTTGCGGCTTCTTTAATTACAAATGAAATAATGACTCACACACTAAGTTTGTTATACAGTACTCAAATAATTCACAACTTTATTATAACTTTACACTACTGTGTACCAAAACACTAGACTTACTACTCTAAGACTTGTCTTGCTCAAAGCTTAAAAATAAACTGACTCGTTGCCGCTGACTTGCCTGCTATGAGTACTTCATTATCATTTTCTACAGTCGTCACGAACTTTCTAGTCATTCATAATTCTATACTCAAATGCACAAATATAATTCTTACTTATATACACATTCACACACATGCTTGCAAATAATAAGCAAGTCACAGCAACAAACAATAATAAAAGGAAATAACAAAAATACAAGAATAACAACAACATCATTTGTAGTTGACTTACTTGGAATTTTAAGAACTTTAAATCATATATGTTTGTTTGTGTATTATGTTTATAGTTTTACCTCATTTGTGTGAATGTGTTGTTCATTTATAACAAGCAGATCGACAGCTGCACGCTGGGCTATATGTAATAAAAATTCTTGACAATATTGTACAATTTTGAATGTGTCTCAGCATCCTATAGACGTTATTGAGACGGGTTGGCAATAAAACTTTCGTTACACATATACAAAATACATACACAAAATTGGTTAGAATTGGTTATTTCATGTTTCTCACATTTTGAGGTAAATTGTTAAAAACCAAACTACTATCCAACACTTTATTTTGTAGTTTCTTAACTACCCAATAACAAAACTTTCGATTACAGAAGATGCACAACATCTCATGTTATATGAACCTAGTATATGTTCCTAACACATTGCTGTGTGTCTTCGTCTACCATCTGTAGGCGAAGTAATCGAGATACTAAAGTGTTCATCTTGCGAACACAAAGACATATTACTTCCTAGCGTACATAGTAAATTAGCCAAGTATAATCCAGGATACTTTGCAAGCACAACGAAAATGTATTGCACACTACTTCGCAAACGTTGTAAGTTGGCGGTAGGCAGCTCAAATACAATCTCGCATACTTTGTAAGCAGATCGAAGACGTACTGCACACCACTCCACACACGTTTTAATTTTGCAGTAGGCAGCTCGAATACAACTTCACATACATTGTAAGCAGGTTGAAGATGTGTTGCTTGCGTTACACACAATTTAATATCACTACATTTAATTTAATTTCACTACGTGTCTTATATTTCTTGCGGGCTTTATTTTTTAATCCGTATGTCATCCAGATATCTTCCGTCGAGTTTACCACACTCAAAATAGAATCTTGTATATTGCGCTACACGCTACAGTAAACTTGGTTCAGTTGAGCTGATTTCTTGACGAATATTTTCCTTAAAAGCCACAATAAATTGGGGATTGTCATTATATAATTTCTCTTTAAGGTAGCCTCATAAAAAAATCCTTGGGTGTTAGATCGGCCGACCTCGGTGGCCGTGGGATATCCCGAAAGGGAAATTTTTCCGAAGCAAATTCATCAAAGCTCTGGTCGTGTGCGCAATCGCCACCTCCAAATAGAATTTCATCATCATGCTTCGATAATTTTCACCGTTGACATTCCTCGCCTGGCACGAGAATAAAAAAATGGTCCAATTATCTCATGCGCGGATAAGGCACATCAACCAGTTACCCTGGGGCAAAACAATGGCTTTTGAGTTTCAATCGATAGTTGTGGATTTTTGGAGAAAAATAACGGGAGTTTTACTTTTTGATGTGACCTTTTAAGTGAAAATAAAGCTCGCCACTTCAAAAAATGGGATTTACAGTGCGAAAATATTCCAACAGCGTTTCACACAAATTTCTGCGTAAATCAAAGTGACTTTATCTTAGTTTTTGAACGATTTAAATTTTAGAAGGATGGAACTTCAGATCCTTTTTTAAAATTTTACAATAATCACTCATGGAAGTCACATTAAGGTGGCTCTTTTTAGTATTGAACGTCGCGGATTTTCACGGAGACTGCCTTCAACCAATTCAATGTTCTCGGGAGTTTGCACTCGGTCTATCACGTAATCGCCGAATACCGAACTTTAAACCAAATTGTCGACAAGCAATTATGTAAGAATCAAAAATTTCTCCGCAGCAAACGTGCGATGCTCGCTTGACCACTGCGACATTGTGACTGACAAATCCTCACAATCGATAATTCCAACGGCACCACCCTCCGCCCGCACAATGTACTACTTTTTGAAATAATTGCATTTAAAAGTATAAATGTGCCACCAGGCACCCTGTATAAATAATTCCCATATGGTGAGTGTTCTACATAAGTATGTACGTAGTTCAGTTACACTGGATTCATCCCCCTTAAGGCTCAATTGCATGGCAAATCTTCTCCCTAAAACTTAATTATAAAAGTCCTCCAATATAATCTTTAAAACAAAACCACTTTCCTCGAATTTTAACAACGACAATAATAAGCTTTTGCTACTATTAATTACTGAGTTAAAATTTTTTTTATTAAATGTTATTTACTGGCTTTTTTATTTCCATTTAAATGTTAAAAACGCATTTATTGGTTTATAGCAAATTAAAATGTTTATAATTGCCAATTAGGGGTTGTTGGCGCTTACGGACATTAATTTCTTTTTTCGACTTCATTTGATTGGCAAGCAGTGTTTTTAAAAATTGCTATACTTTTTTTTATGAAGACTGCAGCTAAATTGAATTCTACAAAAATTTTACAGTACCAAACAAATGTTTGTTCTAAATGTCTGAACTTTGTCTGAAAATCGACATAATCCTTGAATTTTTGCATACAATTGCTTGATGCTGTTGGATACATGTTCATTTATTTGTATGAACCGCCAGCAATTGTAATAGAAGGCTGCTCAAGCACATGAAAAATGTCTTACAAGACATCGTAACGTTTTCATATCCTATCCAGCGTCTTCTTTAACATGTCAAAACAAACACTTCAGTGCCGAAATTTTCTAAACACATAAACGAATACTGTCTTACAATCGTTTAGAACAAACAGAACTACACACAAGTAGAATCAACTGACGTGGAATCAAATTGAAGTAGAGCTTCAAGCACTGAAGTAATGTTTTACCTCAGTTTTGTTTATAAAATTTGTTGTTGGTGTTCATGGTTTTTGTCTTTGTATTAGTGCATGCTCATGTGCCAATGTTTTAGTGCACTCGCTATGTTTTGCTATGAGTCATCGTTTATTTGCTTCAGTGCGATGTTTTGTTTTGGGTTTTGCTATAAAACAGAACTCCAGCACCGTCGTGAAGGCGTTTCAAAACTATGAAGTGTTTGTTCTGTTTCAAAATGTTCTACTCCTCCTTTGTTTTGTTTTAAAGATTGTTCCAAAATAAAGTGCTTGGAACTACTGCATAGAGTGAGATGAAACTACAAGTCCACGGGGGGAACATTGCCTACTTCATTAAATATTTTTCAAGATCGTATTCGAACTGCTTATAGGTAACTTACAATATAGACAATGCTGAACCATTATGTTAGTCGGCTTCCTCTCTTTTGTGCAAGTGGCAGGCGTTCACACTATAAATGCAGCAATGTGCTTAGAAACGTATACAAGGTTCACATAAGATGGTCGGTATTACTCAATTATGTTAGCTAATCACCGACAAGACCAAAAAAGACATCGATAGCTTAACAAAAAATACTGTAGCATTATGTATATGTCGTCGAAAGTAGTATTATACTAAACGAATCGTATACTCATTTGTGTATGTTCACATACTTGCAACTGAAATTTTTACAAGAATGCATTTCTGTATTGTTTGAGTGCTGAGATAAATACAAAGTATGTTTATTTAACCAGGTGGCATCACTTGGTGTTCCTGATAATTTTTTGCTTTGCTCACTTTTTCACATTCTTCTGTTTTTTTCACACATTTATGAAAACAACTAGTAGATATAATAAACAGTCACTCACATTCGAATCAATTTGGTTTTGTCTACGTCACTATTATTCGTTCGCTTGTACTTATATATTTTAATTGAATTTTGTTACATCGTTCGCATAGAATGAAGTTAGACAAAAACTAATCAATTTTCTTTCGCCTTGAATGCGAATGAACTTATCCTTTCAACATCGGCGAACTGGTGATTTTACCATGTTATATAAAGTGTTAGAAGAAGTGATAAGAGAATTTCACAATATGTATAGAGTTTTCGCATATATCTATTCAGTAATTAAAACCTGAGCCTGAGATAGTTTCTCGGGACTTTTTACAAAAACCTTTCACTTAGCTTCTGTAGAGCAGAAACTGCTACAAAAATCTAACATCTAAGTTAATAGTACACACTTTGCTTCCGCCGTTTTGTCATAGATGGCTGTAACAGTAATTGCTAGTCGAATTACATAGATTGTAGATGTTATACAATAAGCTCAGGTGTTTTTGAACATAACGCCATCGAAATATTAGTCGTAAGTCTGCTTACTAACCAAATTCTTATAATATGCGGGAAGTTTTAATTTTCTGTTCTAATATAAAGAAATCTGCAGCTGAGGCGCAACCATGGAATGCTTCAAATACCGAGAGTGGTTTCAATGCTTCGATAACGGTGATTTTGACGTCGCATGGCGGAGAAAGAGAGACGATTTTCGAAGATGGAGAATTGCAGGCATTATTATTATTTTTTTTTTGTCTGGGACCAGTACTCAGGGGATGACTCCTACATATGCAGCGCATTGTACTGGAACTGGGAAAATAGGGTATGATGATGAGGAAAGAGGGAGTAGTGTTCGCGAAATGTTAACGATAACAACACGAAACACTGAAACAAACTCTATTGCAGCATTTAAAATGTTGGAATTAAATTAGTTAAAACTGATCAGTGCCCAGTGAGCAAAATTTAGTCCAACACCTTCCACACTACAAGGTAAAGAAATTCAAAACTCGTGTCAAATGCAACAAGAATTAACAGGATCATTGAGACTGACACAACAAACCATTTCAAACACCTAAAAGTCATGGGAACGATTCAAAAACGAAGGAATTGGGTGCCGTACGATTTGAATCCGAATGATGTTGAATGGAATTTGTTTGTTTGTGGACAGCTTGCAAGGCAAAGATTAAAGAGATTTCTGCATCGCATTGTGACTGAGGATGAAAACTGGGCTCATTAAAATAATCCCAAGCGCAGAACGTCTTGTTGTCATGCTTATTACGAGTTGTTAAAACCAAGTGAGACAATCACAGGCGGGCATAGTAAACACAATTAATGCGTTTGAAAGACAAACGGCCAAATTACAACGAGAAACAGGATGAAGCGATTTTAGAGCATGAAAATGTCTCACCCCATGTTGTGGAAGTGGTCAAGACATACTTAGAAACGTTGAAATGGGAAGTATTATCCCACCCACCGTATTCCCCAGACGCTGCTCTCTTGAAATGTCACTTGTTTCCAACTCGGCCTGGCTAGAGGTCAACAAGTGGATCGAAGCGTGGATCGCTTCAAACGACCAGTTTTTTCATCGCAAGATTTTTACGCTGCCTGAAAATTAGGAAAAATTAGTGTCCAGTGGTGTACAATGCTTCACCTCGATTTTTAGATGAAAACGGAGGAGGCAAAGTTGTACACCTATGCAGTAGCATCAAAAAACGTGGTTGTATTTTTGAAAATCTCCACAGAGAGACCTTATCGCAGGAGAGTCTAAAGAGCAACTACCTATTTGAAATAGAAATAGAGCATCAAACGAATATACGAGTATGTTGTCTTCGTGGTAATCTCGAAGACTATTCTGCGAACACGAAAACTTTTATAGTGTACATGTGATCGTAGCAGCTAAATTTCGTGCCCTCCAGAATATAGGAAGTTAAGATTTTGGCCAACGCTGATCTAGATCTAAGAACCTTAAACATTGTTTATGTTAATAACTAAAATAAAAATATAAATCAAATTTTCCGTTTTGCGGAATTTTTGATGGTTTGAGGGAATCCCTGTTTTTCAACAATGGAAAAGCTTTAATTTGTTCGGTTCTCAGATCAGTTATTATAATAAAGTTAATATACCAGTAAATGTGATAACAAGTTTGATACTCATTTGAAAAAAAAAAAAATTCTAAATATACTATATTGTCAGAGACTGTTCAAAAATAATAAAAAAGCTAAAAAAAATTAGTATTCACGAACATTGTTTATGATTGACACACAATTTTAATAAAATGGTACATTTTAGAGTAAATGAACTGATGGTGTGAATTAAAACTTCTCATTAAAAACGAGGTCAGTTTTAAACGCGTTCTAACTGATAATAAAATTATATATGTTCTGGAAAAAATAATCACCTCAGTTATAAATATTTTCACGGAATTTATTTCAGATGGAACTCATTCCTCACGGAATTTGTATCTGACTTTTCTCAATTCAAGTTAAAGAAAAAACTTAATTTTTGTCAACTTGTCCGTTGGAATTAATGCTTTATGAGAATGGAAAGAAGGAAAAAATAAAAAACATCATAATTAACTTTTGTTCATAATTGGATCAAAGAAAAATGTGAAAAAATTCCCACGTAATTTTTACTCGTAATATATTTAAATATCTAGAGCTTTTTCCAGTTTTCGAAGATACATGAAAAATTAATACTATAAAGGTGCGGTGCATAATGATAGATGGAGTTATGATAGGTTATGAAAGCTGGCAGTTTCATAAAACCAGACCACTTGGGTAATTTTTCAGCCCAATAAATTGCCTGAAGGAGATATGCAGCCTACGAGATCAACAACCAACTAGAAAACCGGATAACAAATTCCAGTTCACTCGCCCCACATTCCCATACCCGTGCTGTAGCTGCTCGCCTATATACAATACTTTCTGAGAAGAAAAAGCCGGACCCCATCAGAGGAATTGCTCAACTCTGTCTTCATTCTACTTAAAATCATCTAAAGAAATCAGTAAATGTAAGATGTAATCCCTTCGCATGTGTCTTTATGTAACAATGTCTTGTCAAAACTACCACTAATGTACGCAATTTTCGCTGCAGAAGAACTATCATGGAGTTAGTTAAACTTTATATTTGCTAAATTAAAACTGTGGTGAAAATTAAACTTGTACAAAAAAAAAATGAATCTGAAATAGTTCAATATTACACAGAAAAACATTTTTTCCGCGTTCAATAACGAAATTCGTTGAATCAATTAATAAATTGTTTGACTGCGGACCTGTAAAGGAATTCATGGACTCAAAACAGTCACGTATTCTGTCATATGTTTTTAGCCATGTGGTCAAACCTCTTACTGAAGAGTTCGAGCTTTATAGCCCCTCCCTTATGCAATTTCCCAGGTACTCAATTGAAGATAAAGATTATGAGTTGGTAGGCCGAAGACAATCAAAAGCATCAGACGAGCAACTCCTGGACCTCTCCGATTAAATTAGCGAAGCTGTTTCGAGCTTTTTGGGAATTCCCAAGTCGGCTTCAGGGAAAGTTTATGTCCCCCGCATCTTCAGAAGCAATATGGCAACTTCAATTTTCGTTTATAGTTTAGATGCATGTTCCACGGCAAAAACGGGCACCGAATATAAAAGGGCGGCTTCAAACCGGCTAGCGAAGTGAACCTGGAATTTTTGGGGAATTCCACAAATAGGCTTCGTGGTTCCCCAAAATCCCCCCACTTCTCGGCAGCAATACGTTTCAGTTGTATATACCTACATATGTAATAATCACTTAAATGGCATGGGCTTCGAGTGTTGCAAACATACAACAATCAAGTGAAACCAATTTAAGAGTGTTAAAAAATTTGTGGTTTTAGTAGAATTATTAATATACATATATTTCTAATGTTCCCCCCGAAAATAAAAAAATTTATATTATTTCTTCAGCTAAAAAAGCATCAATAAATTTTAATCAGTGTTTTCAATACGTTCCTTATGCAAGGAGCAACATATTCGGTAAACGTTTAGGCAACCATTTTCTTTTTTCATTTTCATTAAAAAATCTCCCTCGTACAAAATAAAAATTCTCAAAAAAAAAAAAACGAGCATGAAAACATTTTATAAAAGTGTATTTATTGGTTAATTATTTTTTAAAGCAATTTCTATCAAATTGATGTTAATGCGGTTGTTAATAACTAATTAAAAACAATGTATGTAGTCGTACAATAAATGCTGTTAAATAAAATCTTACATGTTTATTTGTTTAATGTCGTCTGGTGTGTGTTTTTCATGCAAATTTGTATAAATTCTTAATTAAACATTATGTACAGTTGATATATTATAATTTTCTGCATAATTTTATTTCATAGTTAAAAAAAGAGAGTTTCCTGTATGTGCGCTTTTTATGGACTATTAACTTTTTTCTGCTCATTATACATCTTTTGTGCTGAGACCATAAATTCAGCAGAATAATTAATGAGTTGTACGCCAAAGTTACAGCTAGAAAGTTATTAAAGCTTTACATTTAAAAATATATAAATAAAGAAAACATTTTGAATGTATTTGGTGTGGATGTTGTAAAAGAGCCAAAGGGCAGGCAAATGTCCTTTTTAAAGAGATGGTGACCACTAAAATGTGGATGAAGGTGACATAATAAACCTTTTAGGTGAAACATTATGATTATGGTGCAAAATACATTAAACAACTTGTTAAGTTTACAATATTTTATATTTTTCATATTAAATTTTGTTTGTTGCTTTAAGCCTTAGTAAGGTAAACTAAAATAATATATTAAATAATCAAAAGTACATTAAACTCTTTTACAATAAAAACAAAAAAAACAGCGAAAACCAACTCAACATGTTTAGTTTACATATTTTGAAATCTCAACCACCTAAAGACTCGATCCCTTCTTTGCAACACGAAATACAGAGCACTCGCGATAATATGCGTTAAGTAAAGTTAGGTCTGCTTATACTTTCAAGATTTTTTATACTTGCGAATGGCGTTACAAGTTGCCAAACACATGTAGTTTATTTCTATATACATATATCAAAAACTTTTCCTTGTTAAAACTTAATAATATAAATATTAAATTAGCTTGAACGCAACATATAAACGTACTCGTACATGTATCTACTTAAAGCAATGGCCCTTACAAAAGGATTTAACTTAGAATATATCTTTAGTGCAGCGGTCCTCACAAAAAGAACACTAAGTGTATCAATGTAAAAGTGTGATTACACCTCAAGACATTGCGTGGTGGACACCGTGACTAAACGTTTTGTTTGTTTTGTATGTAAACAACTTTTCTTTGTTAAAACTTAATAATATAAATTTTAAATTTGTTTTGTTTTGAACGCAACATATGTATAGACGTACTCGTACATAAATCTCCTTAAAGTAATAGCCCTCACAAAAAGATTTAACTTAAAGTGCAGCGGTGCCCACGAAAAAAACACTAAGTGTATCAATGTAAAGGTGTGATAACACCTGAGGTCATTGCGTGGTGGGCACTGGTTTAAGTGACTAAACTTTACCTACTAAACACACTACCCAGTGACGAACACTGCCTATCACATTACTTTTCTTCAATGATGCGTTCTGCACTTTGTGTTCAAAAAATTTTAACTAACAATCACGTAATAATAACTGCCAGCTGACCATTACTTACTGCGTGGAAATTCCATTCTGTCTAGAAAAATAGACTTATTGACACAAATTATGATGTGGAGGTACCACCAGACTGCATTTTTTTTTTCCAGCATTGGCGCTAAAACAAATTTAATCGTCAATTAAGAACGTTATCAGCATATGATTACCGAATTGTTGGTCTACAGTTGAAGACTGTGAACTGGATATATGGTTTCTTATAAGTCTTATGACTTATGGCCAATTTTGCCATTATTGCATGATACGTTTTCAAAACGCATGGTTTTACATTTCGACAATGTTTTCGTGAAACTACGGCGATAACTTTCCTTAAGTTGAAACATTTAAAAATCAGCATGCATCAAGTTATGACCGAGATAGTACCCGCTATACTAGATGAAGTGACACTTTAAAAAGATCGACGTAATAAAGGGTGTTTTTATAGAGGTAAGCTTTGAAATGGAATAAATAAAGAATGAATTTTTTAAATTGATGAGAAATATCTGCGAAAGAAAATCTTTTGACATTATAATTTAAATATGACTGCTGGCATATAACAGCCACGTCTACCGTCGTTAAATTGTGTGATGTTGGAAGTTATTTCGCTGGTCTGTAACGTCACAATATGCGGTTACTAAACATTTCCTTCAATAAATCAATTGTGCTGCGAGCTGTGTGACATGGTTCGTTATCTTATACATCATGGTTGTTTAATTGATGAACGTAAAATTTAGCAATTATGTCTCTATAATGATTCCTCCTGCGCAACAAATAGTCAGTTTTTCTGAATACATTTGAGGATTACCATCACCCTAAATATGGAAGATTTGTTTAATGACATATCCATTCAAACAAAAGCTTCTTACATTCCATTTAATAGGGACTCAAGGCATCCATTAAGCTTTTGTGGATTTTCTGCCATTTTACCATACTTTTGAACCCGATGCGAACCCATTTCCTCCATCCTACCGACCTAACTTTCTGGTCCATGCAACTTTTTACAAAATGCCCTAAAATAAGAGGCTCTAGTGAATCCAAATCCTAAAATCGTGCCCTAATTCACACGTACTGCTTATATGCAAACTGGTTAATAATTACAAATGCAGGGTGTCCCAGAACTCAACCTCAAGCCGAAACAACGTAAGATTAATCATGAGAAACATTATAAAAAAAAATCTAAAAAAACAAGGAGTTGTGCGAATAAAACACACTGAGTACAATGTATTTTTTTAGATTTTTTGCTGATTAATCTCATGATGGTTACAATCAATCTTGTCACCCTGTTTCGGCTTGACATTGAGTTCTGGGATAATCTGCATGTGTAATAACTGTTAATAGTTCGGATATATCCCAAACTAGAGTGCTATGATGTGAAAATTTTGCAATTATTCACTAGATGTTGTTAGTGTTTTAAATCTTTTGGGCAAAGTTCATACTCGTATTTTAATTTAGCGAGTGATATCGAAAACGTGTTCACATTTTGGAATGTTTATATTTTAAAATGTTCCTATTTTTGCATATTCATATTACTGCGAGTGTGCCGTAATTCAATTTTAGTGTTAGTAGCAATAAGGTAGCAGATGTCCACATAAAAGAATGGCAACGTCGGTTGTGAAAATTGATTTACATCAGCACCTGTCAAGGCCTTATGTGATGATGGACGAACTCCGTGGGGTGAATTATTCACGATTCTACAGCGCACATATGGTTTGCATATTGGCAAATCCCTTGCTGAAGAATTCGGGCGTTCTAATCCCTCCTGTATGCAATTTCCCAGAAGCCAACGGAATACAAGGCCGAAGTAAACTGAAGCCCATTAAGAGCATCAACCCTGTACACCGTGCTATTACTAATCATATAAGATTCAGAAATGTGAACAACAGAACATATTCGTTTGAAAGCGAACAACTTGTTTCAGAAAAAAGAAAATTTAGAAGAGAGTGGCAACTTTGCGGGTCACCTCCGCTATTGAATATTATAATTTTCAGGCAAAATACAGAACCATGGAACAAATGCACAAACTAGTCAATGTCATGCGACAGACTTTTGAAGATAACAAGTATTCTTCAGCTCTGTTCATTAACATTCCCCATTCTTTTGATAAAGTGTGGCACAAACACTCACAAGCTTCTGGAAAGCTACTTATATGGGCGGAAATTTGTTATCAAAGTAGTTGGGCTATTTTATAAGCCCAACTACTTTACATTTGACTTCTTTATATTTGATTTCGCCTCTGACATGCAAACGGCATCGAGAATCCACACTTCAACTTTCGCAGACGACACAGCATTCTGCAGCGTACATGAAAGCCATTAATTAGCTTTACGAAATTTACAGAAATATATTTCAGTATTAGAGAAATGGCTAAAAATTCAAAGCTAATGAACAAAAATCGAATCATGGATAATTTCAAAAGATGATCAGTTTTTTCAACGGCCAGCGATGGACAATACTTTGAGTCAAACATGTATGACCAGTTTTTACGATATGTTAGGTTAGGTTAGGTTGTAGAGGCCGCCAGTTTCATGAAACCAGCCCACTTGGGTCCTTTTGGTTCCATTGTGTTGCCTGAGGGAGAAGTGCAGCCCACGAGACTTACACTTCCCCAGACGGTTCAGATTCAAACCAACCCGAAAGCCGGATAAAGGAATCCAGTCCTTTCACTCGGCACTCCGATATATCTGCCAACCCGTGCAGCATCGGTCCGCCTAGATACAGCGCTCTCATAGAACAGAGAGCCGGGCATCGACAGAGGAAATGCTCAACACTTTCCTCCTCGTCTTCATCCCCGCAACTTCTGCAGAAATCATTAAATGGAAGATTTAACCTCCTAGCATGCGTCCCTATGAGACAATGTCCTGTCAGAACTGCCACCAAGGTACGCAACCTTCGACGGGGGAAACCCTTTAGGACCGCAGTTCTTCTACGATCATACACAGGCCATGTCAGCCTTGCTATTCGGCAGGTGACCTCACCAGCTGTTAAGCGGGACTCCTATCGTATCAATGTCCCCTCTCTGTAGACGAGCTCCGGTTTTCGCCAGCTCATCCGCCACAATATTTCCGGGCACTCCACTGTGACCCGGTACCCAGAAAAGCTCCAGGCTTGAATGTCTCGCTATCTCGTTAAGAGATATTTGGCATTCCTGAACCAACGTGGACGTCGTATAGACACCCACAAGCGCATTTAACGCAGCCTTATTATCAGTATAGAATCGGATATTCACCCCGTACACCCTATAGTACCTCAACCAGCTGCTCTCAAAATAGCTGTAATTTCAGCCTGCATTACGCTACACTCATCATATAGCTTAAAACTGATTCTCCTCTGATACTGGAGCGTAAAGATGCCACCAGCAACTTCCATGTCCGACTTGGATCCATCTGTGAAAATTTCAAGCACGTCCTCTTGGCGACCCATTTGGTTCGCTGCCGAGGCCGTCCTTGATGACGGGCATTAGAGCTGGTGCACAGTAATCAATATACTCCGGGAGGTCCATTATACTTTCTATTATCGAAGCATAACCTTCTGTCGCTTCTTTCCACATCCCACTGGCTTTTAGCCTAATTGTTGAGCACATGGCCACTTCCTTCACCATGAGAGCAGCTGGCAGCCAATGCATCATCGTAATTAGTGCTTTAGTTGGCGTAGTGCAAGAAGCACCAGTTACCATCAAAGCAGACGTCTGCAGTATCCTTTCTATGAATCTGCATTAGGTGGTTTTCTCTAAAGCCGTCCACCAAACAAGCGCCCCATACATTAATATGGGCTTTATTATTTACGATATGTAGATTTATTACTTTCTGCTTTAGTTTACAACTACTGTTATCAATATTTAATAGTTTGCACAAAAGGTGTATTTTGTTGTAAGTTGTAATTGACAGTAATAATAAACTCACCCTGCTTGCGTGGCTGATGATATGGACAAGGTAAAAATGGAATTAGTGTAACCATCGCAATTGCAAGAGTCAGTATAACGGCCACCGTTACCAGAAGCCCAAACGAAGATAGAACCTTTGCCTTGGCGACCACTGGTTACACCATAAATAAATGCACGCCTGGCTAGAGGTCCGGGACCATCAACAGTTGAGCCATCATCTTCAGGACCCCAAGAAGCACTGTAGATATCAATATGAGAAGGATTTAAACTCAAAGCCTGAGCTTCAACAACATCATTGACTTTGCCGTCCAACATGCGAACACCTGAAAAGAAGAGAAAAATAAAATAAATTTAAACAATGTACATACATATATACATATAAAAAATATGGCAATATTCTATCACTTCTGCTATTGAATTATATGGTTGTGGTTGATCATTTTTTATTTAAAAGGACATTGGCATATCTCTTAGCTTTCTAAGAATACTTGTATATTTTGGTTCAACATTGTCAGTAGCCGTAGTATTAGTTACAATTCCCGTATTTCGATCGAACAGTATTATTATTTTAACAAACAATATTATTATTTTAACAAGCCGTATATATGAACGGAATTTAAAGGGTTGGCATAAGTCTTAAAATGTTAGTATGAAAAAATATGAATACTGTAAGCAAACTAGCATAAATTATTTTAAATTTGTGTCAGCGGTTTAGTTACGGCAAACTTCATTTACTTTCTGGCTTTTTTGTTCGAAGCATAATATAAAATATTATGACATTATGCGTGATATGACACCGTTTGAATCCCCCAACAATTTTCTGGTCAACCATGTTAATATCCTAAATATTTTTACGGTTAAAAACGCTTTTGTTAACTCTTCAGTTGCAAATGAAACAATGACATAGATATTTGTTGTTCCCAAATACTTCACAACGTTATCTACAGTTAGTACTACTCTGTATTAGCACACTAGAGTTGCTTACTTTTTTGGCTTATGACTGTCTTGCACAACGTTTAAAATTAAACTCTCCTCTGCCAAGCAGCTGTCTGCTGTTCACACTTGTTTATTACCTCCTAAACTAATTGTGAAATTTCTAGCGATTCACTAATGATCATTCTAAACTCAAATATATATAAATCAATTACAAACGCAAATACGACACAACAAGAATGCGGCAACAACATTGCCGCTTATTTACTCGAAAATTTTAGTTCTTTAGATCGTGTTTGTTCTTTTGTTTGTATAGTATGTTTTGGCTTTATTTTGTATGTGTGGATGTGTTTGCACATATATAGCAAACAGAACAACGAATTCACACAGTGGATTAGGGGAACTTCAAATTCGTAACAATATTTTTATTTTTATAGAACAATATTTTTGGCATAATCAGCCATTTGTTTTTATTAAAAATACATAATTTTCGTCTACTTCATTTATTTACAACCATGTGACGTAGTATAAAAATTAAAATTTAAGATAAGAAGATATAAAGTTCCTTGCAAAGGTGACGGATCCACTTTACGTAAAAAATATATATCGGAACAAGAGGATCCCAACTGAAAACTGAACTTGCAGCGTATAAGTGAGACTTTAAAAATAAAAATAGAATAATGCAGAATAAAGCTGCACTTATGGCCCATTGTGCAGAATCTGGACAGTCTCCAAATTTATCAAATACAGCAATATTACAACATGAAAATGACAAGAGAAAGAGGTATATGATTGATATGCTATGTATAATTAATACTCCAGCTCAGACGAGAATAAATTACAAAGCAGTCACAGAAAATTGCGTTAACACTTACTCGTACAGACATACCATAACAAAGTATAAAAACATAAACAATAAACTTTAGTAAACAGTCCACCATCTGTAGAAGTGGACGACCTATAATGTAAGATAAGTTTTGTTTCAAGTGCAAATATTTTATAATTAACATTTATGTATTAATGATTAATAGTCGAACTTATTTTAACATATCTAATATTATACGATGGTATCAATCCTGGCTTTAGCCAGGATTGAACTTAATCCAGACAAACTGGGGTTATAACAAATTGCATATGTGATCAATGTGGGACAAATATAGACGAAAAAATAAATAAGAGCTCGGTGGCTGAGCTGGTTAAGCGGCCGTATTGAAAAATACATCATGTTTACATGGTACTGACTTAGAACCCTAGTGGGTGCTGATGAGCAGTGTAGCGTCTGCGAAATAGCTAGTTGTCCCCCAGCTTTAGTATATTCAATTATTTTTTCCTGTCTTCTTTGATCAAGAGTTATTGATCGCGGTAATTATTGTTATAATTAAAAAATAAAAATATTTCTTGTCTTTAGCCAGGATTGAACTTGAGCCAGACGAATATTAGATATAATTTATATTTTTATATTCAATATGTTTTTTGTGTCCATATTAACATAATTTATTATAATTTGTTTCTAGTTCCTGAAGAAGGATAGTAATCAAGACCAAGACCTAGAGCCTGATACATAAGAACAAACTATATAACAGTTTAAGAAGATCGGAAAAAACCACGAAAAATAATGTGATAAGAAGATAAGAAATTGTCCATGTTGACAAGTCCCAAACAATTCGTAAAACAATCTCAATAGGATAAGATCATAAATATATATTTTGTTGTAGTATTAGCTACAAAGCTACAATAAGACAAAAATTTATTAAGTCGTTTTTAAAAGTCACATTTACCCGTTTTACTATAGTTGTTCCCAACAGTAGTATGGTTGATTGCAAGTTTTTATGATTGTGATAATAGTATGTTTGGGTTAACTGGAAATATTGCTGACTACGTTATGATATTGTACATTTTTAAAATGATATATTATAATCACATCATCTTAGACCCAGAAAAATGTTTTGTAGGCAAGAGAAATACTTGGGTCAGCAGGACTTATTCAAATTACGTATGGATTTAATAATGTTTTAACGTGAATACCAGGTAGATGAAAACGCAATTGAATTAGTGACTTACAGGTAATTTCAAACCCACCGTTAATAATTTACGGCCAAATTCATAAAAAAATATTGTATGTTTAATAACCATACAATATTTATTAGACTTTAGTTCAAATAAATACAATCTGGTTGATTTAAAAATATGAAAAAGTAGATAACGCAAAGCAAATAGCAGAGATGAGATTACTGCAATATTGTCACGATTCAAAAATACAAACATTCTAAATAATACAAAAGCTGCAAAATCCAAATGTCTCCACTGCAGTTTAAAAGATGTAAATTAATTTATGTTTAAGGCTTGAACTTAGCAAAATACAGAAAAGAAATCGTTATTTTCAAATGATTCAAATCCATTTTTACAGCATAAATACGTGAATTCATTATTTTTCAAGTTTTTGAGCAAACACATTTACTTTTAACTTCCGCAAACATTATTAAGCTTTTATCTTTTGTTTTTAGACCAACAAAACACAAAACTTTTCTTTTTTACTTTCAAAGAAAAACTAAAAGTAAAATAAAATTATTTGTCTGTAAGACAGCAACAAGAATGAAACTATCGCGAATGATTTTATTCCGGAAACTTACATTTATTCCATTTGAATTAGCCTATTATATATACGTATGATAAACACAAGGTTTTTATGTTTTAAATGGGTTTAATAAAAGTTATTGTCATTAAAAAGAATCATATACGTTAGTATTTTATGCGACCAAAAACAAAAAAATACAAATCAAATACTAGTATTATAAACTACATATTCTTTGTGTATACACATTAGAGCGACTCAAGTTGTATGATGGTCCACAACTTTTTGGCGGCATGTATACATATTAATTTGCAAAAAAAATATGCCGCCAAAAAATCTTGGATCATTAATTTTTTCCTTTCTTTAGTCCTATTTTCGTCCCCGAAACTAAATTTTTTATTTATTTATTTATTTGGTATTAAGTCTATGAACGATTTCCTTACAGACTATTTAAAGTGCTTTAATAATTAATCTATTTAGTTACTGTTAACAGCCTTTTAATGTTGGTAAATTGATTTCAGATAGTCTTATTGGGTGCGATGGTAAAATCAAGCAACCTCTATAAACACGTCTTAAGCAGAATATAACAAATTGTTTTTGAACAGATTCAATACGATCGTTGTGAACTTTGTAGATTGGGTCTCAAAGGATACTGCCATATTCCAAAATGGGTCTAACCAGTGAAGTGTAAAGGTTTTTTGTGATAAAGAGGTCATTAAACTCTTTAGCCCAGCTTTTAATAAAAGCAAGAACGCAGCGGGATTTATTTACACTCATCGTTATGTGTTGAACAAAGTTGAGTTTAGCATCCAACAGTATTCTCAAATCCATTATTATGTCAACCGATTGTAGCTTGCAACCAGCAACAGCATAAGAATAGGTGATATTTTTTACTCTTGAAAACTGCATATGTTTGCATTTATTTAAATTCAGTTCTATCAAATTTAATTCGCACCATTTGAAAAAAATTATCCAGATCGTGTTGTAAGTTAAGTTGATCCAAAGGGTGCTTGACACTTACGAATAACTTTACATCATCAGCATATGACAGTACTTTACAATATTTGATTACTTCTGGCAAATCATTAATAAAAAGGAGGAATAAATGGGGCCAATGTGACTTCCCTGTGGTATCGAGAAACTACGTTAATTTTCTTCCAAGATGCGGCATTAAATTTTTTCAATAATAGTGCATGGTTAACTTTGAAATCGGTGTAAATAACGTAAGTAGAAAAAGCTCTATTAACTAATGTTGATAATTCAATGATGTTAGTTATAGCAGAAAATCCTTTCCGATAGCCATGCTGTAGTGGAGACAATAAGGCAGAAACTTGATGAGTAAGACTGTCGATTACACATTTTTCAAAGAGTATTGGAATATCACTTAATTTAGCTATACCGCTCTAATTGCATTATCGCTATCATATTAGAGTTACCACAAAACTTCATTTATATACATATATTCCAGAGCACAGTGTAAAATGCGTCTAGTTTGCAAAAATCTAAATTGTTTACATACAAAGAAAAAATTTAATATCCATATTGCCCTATTTAAAACGAAGGGTTACCACCCCATTGCATTTTTGTCAAAACGCGAACTAGCAGGAATTTCAAAAAAGCTGAAACCAGTATTTAATTAAACCAACTAAAGATTAAAATATTTTAATATGGCATTTTTATTACAAACAACGCCAAACAAATTATTCAAAAATCCTTTTTTTTTACAGAATATCCTTGAAAAATTTACATGAATAATCGTCCTAGGACAAAGTATGTATACAGTTGGACGTACTTAAAAAAATCTTTCATATCTTATATGTTGGTAAGGAAACAGATTCTGAAATGGACAAAACATGCAAAAATAGACCCTTTTTCAAAATGACATCACGAGAATTTAAAGCTGGAGCCGAAATATTTTAGATGTCACCTTAAAAAAGTTCAAGTTTCATTTTTAAGAGGGTATATCGAGCACTTTTTTTGGTGAGTTGCTCTAATCTACATACATCTGTTTTGCCTCGCAGTTTACATAAATATGCATGTGAATCAAAAACCCAATTTGTTAAGCATTTGTTTTTAATCGAAGTCCTTGAGCTGATTTAAATGTTGTTGCTTTCGCTATGTACATGTATATATATATGTGTACTTATGTATAATATGGATGTTTAAACAAATAGTCGTTATGGAAATAACCCAAACACTCTGATAATCTGGTCAACCATCTTTTTATGTTTGTAAATACATATGTATATTAAAGACGCTCTCGCCAACATACAAGCAGATATAGCATTTTTTCTGTGTTTTGTGCATAAAGTATAAGTCTACGATGTTTTTCTTCGTTCTGTTTTACTGGTTGTTTGTTTTGATTGTTTTTGCCATTTTTATCTAAATGGAGAATTTTGTTTTCTCACACCGTTTTTGCTCATTTACGCTTTACTTGCGTTTATTTTTTATTTAGTTGTTTACGTTCCTAAAAGGTAAATATGTACATAAGCAAAGCAGCCTTACTAGTTACCAGTAGTTCTACAATAGGTACGAGGGCGGGTTGATATTGAAGCTACCTAGCGCTAGCAGCACAAACACAACAGTTTATTTTATTTTTTTGAAATTGTGATCTGTCAAACATCAGCTGTTAAAATTCCACCCAAATTCATCAATTAGTTTATTTGTTGTAGTCGTTTGAAGTAAGCAACTTTTGTGTTTTTTGAAAAATGGAAAAAGTGAGTTTCGTGCAGTCATTAAAGACTATAATTTAAAACGGGAAACGGCGAAAGATACAAAATAAAAGAAACATTACGGTGAGTCTGCCCGGTCAGATTACATGGTAAAATATTGGATTGCTGAACTTAAACGCGGCCGAACAAGCGCTGCAACAATACCGTCAACAGGAAGGCCAAAAGAGGTGGCTAGTCAAGTTACGTGAGATTGTTGAAATGGTGAACATATGTATCATATGAACGAGTGTTCAATATTTTTCATGAACATTTGCATATTTTTTTAGGGCCATTATTACAACTGACGAATAGTTAATATTAGGATTTTATCTTACAGGTAATGTTTTTTTTTTTTTTTGTTATTACAAGTTAACATTAACCTGAAAAGTTACTGATAACTTAACAGCAGGTTTATGCTCATGGCGAATTTCAGAGTGCACTTTAAACATTTGAAGCTGCCGTATGTTCTGCTAAAAATATTGTAACTTCAGTTGTGGAATTGGGAAAAATTTAATGGTGACTTTAACGTTCACGTTAACTAATGTTAAGGTTAACTATCTAGAACTTTATCACTAAGTTGTAATAATCGTCCTTAAGGGTTTTTTACTTATTGAATCTTCAAAATGAACTAACAATAAGTATGCAAATCTTAATACTAAACAGAAAAAAAAAAACATTTGCATTTGAAAAAGCTATTGGCATGATAGGTGCCTCGTTTGCTCAAAGTCTTACATAAACGAGTTAGACAGCCCACATCACAGCGGTGTTTGGACATGATAAAGCATCATCCTGTCAATTGTGGGCGCCGACTTATAACTGTTGATGAAACGTGGGTCCGCCACTACACACCTGAAACCAAAAATCAATCCAAAAAATTGGTGGAAGTGCTCCGAAGAAGGCGAAGACACTGAAATGGGCTGGCAAGGATATGGCCACTGTATTTCGGGATACACACGGAATATTATCTTGAAAAAAGATGCACAATCACAGGAAAGTATTATCGTACATTATTGGATGTATTGATTGATACAATCAAGAGAAAACTACCACATATAAAGAAGAATAAAGTGCTCTTAACGATTGATACGATGCTAAAATTACCTGAAATACACTTCAAGTTTGTTGATCATCCACCTTATAGTGCAGATTTAGCTCCTAGTGACTTTTTTCTGTTTCTAAACTTGAAAAAATGGTTCACAGGGAAAAAATTCATCTGAAACAATGGGGTAGTTACCCAAACTAATGCCTATTTTAAGGGGTTCTCAAAACCATATTGTTCAGATAGTATAACGAAGTTGGAATATCGTCTTACTAAGTGTATTGAGCTAAAATTGCGAAATAAATGGTTTATGAAAAAAAAACTTTTCTCTTTAGGTAGCTTCAATATCAATTCGCTCTCGTACAAAATGTTTGGTGGCAAGTTAACATTTTTAAATACAATTATTTCAAAAAGTAATAAATTGTTTAAGGGAGGGTGGCGCCGTTGGAGTTATAGACTATTTCAGTTTTTCAGTCGTGATGTCGCAGTAGTCGAGTGAGCAATGCAGTTTCGCTGCGGATACATTTTTAAGGGTAATGATTGTTACGCAATTGCTCGTCGACATTTTTGTTCAAAGTACTGTATTCGACGAATACGTGATGAACCTAGATTCCGCGCCCTTGCTTAAGCTATGAATGTTCCACGGTCAGACCTAGTTAATCTTCAAACGCTCCGAAAACATTGCCTGGTTGAAAACAGTTTACGTGAATGTCCGAGATTTTCAACGCGGAAAGCAGCAGCCTCACTAGAACTTCCCTGAGGGATTACTCTAGGCTTGCAGCCATGCTGCAAAATTTGGAAGAAAGCTCTAAAAGGATGCAAAATATAGAAGAAAATTCTACAGCTATAATAGTTCTGAAGCATCTGAAACAACAAATAAAAAGTTGATGAAGAAGCCGTGAACGTTAAAGTACGAGTAGACGTCATTGAAGAAAATTGGAGTGAGATGTCAGCAAAAAGTTCGATGCCTGAGAAAATGATGTTGATCAGAAGTTACATAGCTTGTTAGATAAATTAAGAGTCTACAACTGCAAGAGGCCCCGTTGCGTTTCGTCCCAGAAGTTTAATACAAGATAAAAGGAAAAAATGGCTAATTCTGGCATTAAAAGACTCTACTCCATTGGTCCTGAGGACAGTGGCAGTTTCCTGCAGAGACCACTATGAGGATATTATGTCAGCTTGGCAACGCAAGTGTAAGGAAGTGCAATCAAGAGATCTACTGAGTTAAGAGGTGGAGTTCAGGAAGACAATGCAAGCATACGTAATGGAAATAGAGCGCTTAGTGCAGCTAGCCCATTTAAGCGAAAATATACCATTTACGGATAATTTTGTCAGTGGTATCCGGGATCAGTAAATCAAAGTGGCGGTATGTGCGTCTCAGAAGGCATCCTTTGCAGAAACTGACAAATCGACTTTATAATTATTACAGAGGTACCACAAGGCTTAGTTCTTTCTCCTGCTTTATTTCATATACAAACTTTTAACCCTATTCACTCTTCTACAGATGACAGTAGTATTTGCCATTCATAATCATTCAGCGATCGTAGCTAAGCTGCAGAATACAAATATCTTACCAAATAATGATCTTATGTTAATCTTTGAATGGCGTCGTAAGCACAGAGTTGACTTCAATGCTTGCAAGAACCAGTCTATTAGTACATAAACTCATGACCGTGAATGCTTCATCTGTACTCATTAATGTTGTAGATATTGAGGAATGGGATGCTGTTGATGTTCTTGGAATGAAAGATTAGTGTCATGTTCGTTGAACTGACGACATTTTTCATATCTTTAAGGAAGCATTCAAGAGTCGTGGTTTTCTGAAACTGTGTTAGAATTACTTTTATTCATCCGATCTTTTTACTATTTATACACGTTCATTGTCCAAGGTTCCTCCATTTGTGGTCGATGACCCAGTGAATCGCACAACACATTAAAGAGAGAATACGTTTTTGAACACGAAAAAAAATTTTTTCTGTGTTCGTCTGTAGAACAAGTTGCCTGCAGACGTGTTTCTTGTCAAATATAACGTTGGACTACACTACCCCCTCTTTCTTCCTTCTCACAACCTATTTAGCTAGTTTAACTACATAAGTATATAGGGGTTATCTCTTGAGTACTGGTTCCAAATAAAAAATAAAATAATTATAAGAAGATTATATTTCGAATAAAGTAGTTTCATGTCAATTTAAAAAATCATCTTTGATTCACTCCATTACTTTAGTGATGTCAGCTGGATTTAGCATTATACTCGAGTTCCACCATATGCTTTACATGAGGTAATTTTGAGCACAAGTCTGTACAGTAGTTTAAAAACAAATGTTGACATCACTGGTAGTCACTTAAGGGCTTACCAATTTTCTCTGTGTACAATACTATGTATTTGTTTTACATATTGTTTAATTAATTTAATTTCAAAGTATTTTCCACAACATTTTTTTTCCTTGCTTTTTGTGCGTTGTTTCTACAAATTTTTCTGTTTTATTTAACTTCCTGCTATTTCGGATCCTTTTTTTTTTTGGCAGTCAGCTTAATACTCGCATTTTCTTTTTTCTTAAATTTTGTTGTCTACAAAATGAAACAAAAACCCACAACTGCATTTTATTTTTTGTAATGAAAGTAATTTTTATGTCGCAATGCAGGATATTAAAATAGGTACTTTTTTTAAATTAAAACTGAGATAATGGAATGAAAATTTCACTTCGAGAAAAGGGAAGAAATTAAATAACACATTCAACTGAAAGCAGTTAAATTAAAGAAAATGTACCAAATCGAGAAACTGTATAAAACTTTGTCTATACTTGTACAATTAGTACGAAAAAAAAACTACAAAGTTGAATAAGTTAAATTTTTTAGCAAACGCACACACATGTCATGTACATATGTATATGGTGTTTTCAATAAAAAAAAACTTCAACTTTCTAACGCATCACTTCATATTTTTAATTGCATGTGGAGAACTCGAAAACTTTTGGTTTCTTCAACAAAGTCAGTAAGAATATGTGTGTGTGTATGTACAGTTGCATGCATAAAAAGTGCAACGCTTAGCCATATGGCCTTTAAGTGCTTCTTTAATAATATCAGTAAACAATTCACATTGTTTTATATTTTTTGTTCTCTAAAGTTGTGGTGCGCTAGTTGGTGTTACTATTTCCAATAAGTTTAATGGATAAAATGAGTTTTTTTAATAGAATTCTCTGTATTCCACGCAACCTAAAAGATAATGTTATTACTTGTGTTTTAATGTTTGTTTAAAATAATTATTATTTTTTTTTTGTTTTAACATAGCGCTGTAGTTTATAACCCTTCACAGAAATGTTAAGGGTGTGTTTAAGTTTGTGATTCTGTTTGTAATTTCTACAATTTTAATTTCCGACCCTATAAAGTATACATGATCTGATCAAAAATTAACCGTTATTTTCAAATTTCATCAGTTACGTATGTTCGATTTACGCATTTTTTTCCGTTACGTTAGTACACATGTCTGTTATATACGTCGACAATATCAGCCATTTTGGATTGTCAATTATTGACAGATAAAAAGGTTAGTCGTGTTTTGGTGTGAATTTCGATTTTTTACTAAATTTACTAAATTTGGAGCAAAAACAACGTCGCATGGATATCACTAAGGAACTGTTGGACATCGTCAACGACGATCCAGATTTCCTCAAAAAAGTAATAACTGGTGAATAATCATGGGTTAATGGCTATGACAGTGTAACCAAAGCCCAATCATCCCACTGTTAAGTTCCGTCGAATAAGAAGATTCTGCTGACTAAATTCTTCGACTGCAATGACGTGGCGAATCATGAATTCTTGTTACAAGGTTGTACGGTCAATAAGGATACTACCTTGAAGTTATGAAGTCATGCGCCGTTTGCACTAAGCTATTCGTCAAAAACGCACAGAATTGTAGAAAAAATGGATTTTGCATCATGATAACGCAGCAGATCACACATCGATGCTTGTGTGTTAGTTTTTGGGCAATAACAAAACCGTTATCATTCCTCAACCACCGTATTCACCGGACATGGCCCCCACTGACTTTTTCTTTTGCCCAACACCGATGAAAGGAAAGCATTTTTCTACGATTGAAGAGATAAAAGAAAAATCAAAACAGGAGCTGTTGGCGATACCGAAAACCGCATTTCACAAGTGTTTCGAAGGTTGGAAAAAACGCTGGCATAAGTGTATTATATCTGAGGGGGATCACTTTAAAGGGAGCAAGATAGTTATTAATGAATAAATAAATACTTTTTGAAAAAAAATTTAATATAACGACTATTTCTTTATCAGCCCTTGTACATATTCTGGATCAGTAAAGAAATCTTTTCTCATCTAGCTTAGATATATCCAAAATTCCGAGGAAAGCCAATTTTTTGCAATTTTGTAAGAAAATTAAAAAAAAAATAGTTTCAGTAGTTCAAACTTGACACAATTATTTAGCATGGCATCTCGGATATATAAGGACCGATATCGGTTTATATATGTCCGAGATATAGTCTGAACCGGGTTTTCAATGAAAATGTCGTGTTAGCGAAATAAAAAACCTTTTTTGCTTAAAAGCAGTGCTGGTAATATAAAGAGGTTAGCAAATAGAGAATATGAAAATTTCCGATATCGGTCCATATATACCCGAGATATAGACTTAACCAATTTTTTAAGAAACTGTTGCGTAAAGCGAAAGCAAGTTTTCTGCTTAAAAACAATTCAGGTATTATAAGGAGGTTACTAAATTACAGAAAATGAGGATTCTTAATATCGGTCCACATATTCTTAGATATACTCTAAACCAATTTGTCCATGAAACAATACTTTTTTTTTATAATAATAGAAGGTTACTAAAATACGCACCATGTTTTCGGTATCGGTCCATATACACCCTAAATATAGCCTTAACCGATTTTTTCATGAATGTGGCTTCCAAGCGAATTTAAACAAGTTTGTTTGCTTAAAAGCAGTTTTAGTTATATGTAAAAGGAGGTTACTACAATACAGAAAATGAAAATTTCCGATATCGTTCCATATATACCCGAGATATAACCTCAACCGGTTATTCCATGAAAATGAAAGATTACCTTTTTGGCTTGGCAATTACAATGCAAAAAAATTTCTCTGATATTGGTCCATATATTACCGAGCATATATAATTCGAATTTGTAATATGTACTATATATTTACGTGACTATTGTGAAGTGTATTTTATATTCAGTCCAGCCGAATACACTATATTCCTACGTGTTATTACTATTTTTTATTGCCGTTTGTAATCTGGAACGCATACTAATACTATTCACTAATGAGGTCATACTATTCCACTCAAATTTTGCAATTCATCCCAATTTCTTTTTCTTTTTTGTATTAGCTGCATTTTGCTTCTTCTTAAGCCTTACAAAGATTATTTATGGTATGAGAACGTTATCATGTTGAAACGTACTGTAGGGTCCTTTTTTCTCGGAGGTGGGCATATGCTGGGTGATTTTTTGTTTAGCTTCCCGTATTTATGTATCAAAAATAAACAGCTTGATTTGCTAACTTGGTCAGCAGCTTCTTTTCAGACATTATTGTTTGCTTTTCTAAAATTTCACCGGGACAAACATCAGAGTTGTATTCCATTTTCGGTCGGATGTATGTGGTATAAATAGTAAGCAGGTCGGATGAAGTGAAGTACATCTTACACCGTTTCAAAAACTCGAGGCACATGAATGCTTCTTTAGAGACTAGGAAAATGTGTTCAGTCCAACATCAAGAGCGTCCGATTCCTCAATATTTACACCATCCATGAGTACAGATAAAGCAGCATTTGCGGTCGTTTGTTTGTGTGTTAATAAGCAACATTGCGTCTTACGAGCGTTAAAAGCGACCCTGTTTTTACGATCCCATTCGGAGATTAATAGAAGATCACTATTCAGTGAATCATTCATATGTAGCCTATTGGCTGCAATCTCTGATAGGCTGGGCCTATAACTAAAAGAGTACGAGTGACAAATGCTGCTGACATCCGCGAAAGAGTGGATAGGATTGGAAGTGTGATAGAGAAGGTCGTTGAGGAAAATATGATATAGGGTAGGAGAAGGAACGGAACGTTGCGGTATCCCTGAATTAATCTTGAACTCCTTTGATGAGACCCCATCTATAACAACTCGTATAGTGCGGTCCCTGAAAAAGCTCGATATAAACCGAGAAAAGTCATCACCGACACCAGAAGCAGTAAGTTTTGCCAGTAGTGCACCATGCCACACTCTGTTCAATGCTTTTGAAATATCCAGAGCCACAACCTTACTACCCAGTTGGGTATAATTTCCTACATTTTCTTCTGCGATAAATACGAGATTTAACTGTGATAGTAAAATATTTGAGACATTATTAAAAATGCTGAAGTCTTATAGGATGACAAATCTCTTAACATTCTAATACTTTACATTCATGGTAGCAAACTCATGCTGAGATTTCTTAGGGTGGTCCACCCTGTAGGACCATAAGGCTATTAACATTTGAAATGATCCACAAAAACAAATAGTCACCTGTTTTTAAAACTGTTTACTTATTGCAAAAGTAAATGAAATGAGGTTTTAGTTTTTGAAAATTACGTCACTTAAATGTGATCCTTGTTCATTTCGGCACTGATGCAATCTGGATCGGAGAAAATTTCCGCATTTCCTCGTGTATATTTTCCTTTAGTTCGGTAATGCTGTTTAGATATCCCAAAAGGAAAAAGTCCATTGGAGACAAAATGAAGCTACTGAGTGTTCAGTAAATATTAGCTCTGTTCGATATGATTTTCTGGCCAAACATTTGACAAACTGCAGCCAACAAGTCACTTGGCGTGTGGCATGTTGCCCCATCTTGCTTACGAGTAGATGGGTTTTTTGTTCTCGAACAGATGCTTGTGTCGCTCTACGTTTTCCGGTTTCCTTGATGTTTTAGGATACTCGGATCGTTGTTTTGGTAATGTGGATCCAGTTATTTCGAACTTTTGGACCCATTGCTTCATGGTTTAGAGCGTTGGAGAATGGGTTCTAGCACGAATATTAAAATGATAACAAAATTTGCGTTTAGCTTCGGTTGCAGAATCGTTGTTGCGGTAGTATTAGCGTATGAAAAAATACGAAATGGCTTCAAGTTCTTAAAAGCCGGTCTCCAGTTTCGTAGCCCCCCCGCGCCCATCCCCCCGCAGACGCTGATGCTGTCTGTTCAAATGTTAAGAGACTTACGATTCAACTTGTACAAGTAATTCAGATTTTGTGGGTGTAAAATATTATGAAATTCTCTCCGTACTCAAAAAAGTTGAACAAAAATGTGTTGAAAGTACAATAAAATTATTTATGGTTACAGTACAATAAAATTATTTATGGTTACACTTACAAAAATAACGTGCAATACTCTTGACTTGTAATTATTTGGATTTGTAAATGTTTTACCCCCTTCAATATGTACTCAAAGCGCTGATGTGAAGAGAGCGCAGAGTTTTCTGAAATAGTTTACAAATTAAGACTCGCCGACCGCTTGTCAACTTTTGCATTTGGATTTCTCTCATACTGCATACATTTTGCTTTTCGGTAGGTTTCCTTTATCCCACACATATTTTTGTCAGATCTTTAGTAGTTGTATTAAGAGACACCATTTTGCATGAAACAAAGAACACAAGATGTTCTATTTGCAGGCAGTAGCAAATAAGCGAAGAGTACGTGTATGTGGTGTACGGCACATTTGCCAAAATTTCAATTTTAAAGTAAAATTTGTTATTTTCTCATTGTTAAGCTATGTACACACGGTTGTCAGATGTTACAATATTGTAAGATCTGGCAACATGCTGAAAATGTAGTGACAATGAAAAATTGTCTCGCAGAAGTAAATTGTGTGTTCAGACAATCGTAAGAAAATCGTACAATTTCATTGTCAGACTATGGTCTGACAAATAATTCATCTGATGAAAAAAATTGCCAGACATGTTGTAAAGCATTGCCACTTATGTATATCAACAACCATCTGCTTGGCAGTGTTGCCCATCAAACTTTTTTCTGACAATGATGCCATTGTCAGGTGCATTAATTTTATACATCTGACAATTAAAACTGATCTTACAAAACCAGCCAATTATCTGGCAATGCCAACGAAGAGTGTTCTCACGATTGTCAGATGCCTGACAACATTGTCGTCTTACAATTGATTGACAATGGTTTTTCTGACAACGTTGTAAGTTAAAAATTGGCAGTTCACACGATTGTAATACATTTTCAGACAATTTTACTGGCAATATTGAAAGATCTGACAACCGTGAGTACGTAGCTTTACTGCTTGGAAATCATATTAAGTTTATTTAAACTCACTGATGATTCATTTATGAATTGTAAGTAATAAACTGTTTTTGGCTTTGTAGCAACTTTGGGTAAATTAAACATGATGAGCAATTGTTAATACGCGAACAACTGTGTGCCTTAGACACACAATTGCCCCCGACAATCTAAAAATACTTTTATTACCATTTACTCTAATAACACACATTTCCCAATTTTTGCTTTGTGTCTTGTGTTTTGTTAAAAAAAAAAATTGAACAAATTTTGCCATACACAACATTTTTCACGCTATTCGAACTTCAAATATAAAGAATTAATAACAATGATTTACAATTTCTAACGCAAAATCTCTTTCATCAAGTTCATGACAGTTTAAGTACTAAAGCCCTAACAATGAGTTGTTTTTACACATGTAGCAACAATCCAATTTTTTGCTTTTGAGTCATCAATAAAATTATTTTTACTCTCCCCTTAAAAAAAATTGCAGCGTTAACATGTTTAAAGTCATTATACAAAATCCTATTGGCGTTGTTGAAAAAGTAAAAAACTTGGCATGTTCAAAATGAGTTTATAAATCATACTGTGTTAAACGTGTGTCAAAGTAAGAACATGAAGAAAAGTGAGTGGAAATAGTAAACTTTTAGGAAGGAATTTAATGTTTCCTGCAATAACATTTTAAAACAAATTTGAGTTTGTTGTAAAGCAGGTGGGAAAATGTTTATTAAAGTAATTGGGCCGTTTTTCAGCCTTAGGGAAATTCAATATTTATTATTTATTTATATCTTATAAAAGTAATACCTAAATAGAAACAGAAGAAATATTACATTGGAAGCAACTTTTATTTTGTTATACCTGCATACGAAGTCTGATCAAAAAATAACCATTATTTTAAATTTTTTCAAAAAATACTTATTTATTTATCAACAACTTACTTACGCACAAGCATCGATGTTTGAGGTGGTGCGTTATCACGGTGCAAAATCCATGATTGTTTTTGCACAATTCTCTGCGTTTCTGACGAATTGCTTCGCGCAAACGGCTTATAACTTCATAACTTCAAGGTAGTATTCATTTCTGACGGTACGACCTTCTGACAAGAACTGTTGATGCACCACGCCCTTGCAGTCGAAGGAAACAGTCAGCAGAATCTTCAGATTTGACGTGATTTTGTCGGTCTTGGCTTTTCTGGACGCTTCCATTGGGATGATTGGGAATGTCATAGCCACGCACCCAGGATTCGTCACCAGTTATGACCGTTTTAAGGAAATCTGGATCGTCGTTTACAATCAGCTCCTGAGCAATGTCCATGCGGCGTTGGGTTTGCTCAAAATTTAGTAAAAAGCAGAAGAGCACAGCAAAAAACGACTAACCTTCTTACTCGTATCTGTCGAAAACCAACTGACAATATGAAATGGCTGATATTGCCAATATATATAACATACATGTGTACCAGTATAACAGAAGAAATGCAAAATCGAACAAACGTAACTGACGAAATTTGAAAATAACAGTTATTTTTTGATCAGACCATATATATTTACGTGGCTATCGTGGAAGGTATTTTTGATTCGGCCCAGCGGAATATACTACACTCTTATTTGTTTTAAGTTATTGTTCAAAAATACTATTTATATTTACTTGACTTGTATCTGCAGAATCGTACTTTCATTGAATTCTTTGTTTATTTTTTTAAGCGTGCAAAATATTTTTTGCACGCTCATAGAAAAATGCATCTTCATATTGATGACTGCGAATTTTGTCCTATATTGCTATAACTGTGGCGATATCATCTCAATATTATATTTCATTAATAAGTATAATAAATCTACTTTTCTAAAAATTAATAAAAAAAAAAAACAACTAAATAGCCTGATAATATTTGCTACTTATAATAAAAGCGGAATTTAGTTCGTAAACTTTTTATTTTCGTATTTAAATTCGTTTTTAAGCAGTTTGAAAAAATTGCATCCTCAATTTTTTTAAATTTTTAATCATAAAATTATTCTTCATGCAGAGGCAAAAAAAGATATACGAATAACGAAAACCTAAAAATGAACACTAATTTTACCCATAGAAATCAATTTGATGATATTTCGACATCTTATGCGGCGTTACTTAAAAGAATATGAAGCTATCTTTTTGTTATCTTTTTGCTTTTAAAACGATTTTGCGGATTCTTCAATTGCAAATGGAATAAAAATATTAACACTTGTTTGTTGCAGAGTATTTAAATAGTTCACCGTTTTATTTGCACTTAATACCCGTGAGTATTAATAAACTAGATTGGATTACTATTCTGAGCTATGAAGTAGCGCAACGTTGAAAAATAAACAGCCTGCCATTTATAGTTCTCTATTGCCCTCTACAATCATGTTGCACTTTTTAGTTATTGATAATTCTAGACCAGATGCGCCCAGGCCTATGCGCTTGATGCTCAGTTGTTTTCGTAAAAGCACTTAGCTATAGGGCTGCACTCTTTAATACACACATACTGCTTTCAGCACTAGCAATGAAAAAACACCAACGACTTCGTCTTATTTATTTTTTTGTCGTGCTTCACTGCACACACACAAGAGCAAAGCAACAACACTTTCGCATGCTTTGCTGGTAAACATTGACGACAGCTATTATCAGCCTAAATTTTGTTTTTGTAAATTGTCTAGCTTCTTACAGCAAAAAATATTAAATTAAAGTAGTTTTTAAATTAAATATAAGATGAATATAGATAGAGAATAATTAAGAGGCTCGGTGGCTGAGTGGTTAAAGCAGCAGATCATGATAAGGCAGCAGATCATGATGATTGATTATTATTTTTTTTGCTTTCTTCAATCAAAAATTATTGATTACAGCAAATTTGTATTGTTAAAAAATCTTTCTTAAGACAAAACCTAAGAAAGGAAAAACTTGAACTAAAAGCCGATGTACAAACCAAAAATCTAATATAAAAATTATAAATTAAAAAAAAAAAAAAATTCAATAAATTAATAAAGTAGTTTTTCCTTATATGTATTGGTGTTTACTCTTCCATATAGAACTTTTAGGTACCACTGGCTAGAACAGTGCACAAACATAATTGTTACTATACACATACATACTTACACACATGTATGAAAATAATAAGAATGCAACAACAACAAATAATAAGAATACAACAACAACAATAAATACCTTCGAGGTTGATAAAAATTCGTCATAATATGCAAAAATTGAACATGATAATGCCACACACAGATATTAAATTGACGGCAATAACTCACTATCAGGGTTGTCAGATATTTTTCCACCTCCAGCGCCAAACTGGCCATCAAAATTCGCCAAAAATATTTTTTGTATGGTCCCTAAAAGTCTCCTCAAATGTGTTTTCATAGTTTTGTAGTCATATATAATTTTTATTCTTTTAAATTATATGTATTATATTTGTTTAATAGGAATATTAGCTCTATGGGCTTAGTGTTACATATTATAAATTAATAAAATAAAATTACATACGTATGGCTGTTTTAAAAAGCTTTTTTTACAAGTAGCTAAAAGAACAAATCTAGAAGTTATAAATCTCAGACTCGTCTGTTTGATCTGTACTGTTTTTTACATCAAACATAACATTAGGATTGTAATTTTTCAACATGTTTTCCGTTGACTCAAACGTATTGCAACAGGTATTATTTGCATTCACAGAATTTATTATTCTTATTAGTGCATCAATAAGTTTATTTTTCACTTTATTTTGGGAACGAGATTTGGTATAATCCATTATGGAAAATACTCTTGGAATAATCAACTTATTGAATAACTAATTTATTGAATAAATCTCTCCACTTAATATAGCACAACATTGCCCATTGTATCGCATACTCACCTGCTGAAACTTTTGTGCTCACAAAGAGTTTCAACGATTAATGATTCACGGAAAACTTTGCTTGGATTAGCGGACTACCGCATTTTCTTATTGAAAATTCTTCAAAAACTTTAAATATCTTGATATTTTCAGGTAAGTGGCACAACATTTGCTTCATAAGTTTTTTCATATATGAGTTATATGAATACGAGTATGAGATAATTTTCTTTTAAATAGTTTATTTCTTCTGGTATTAAATTATTCCTGTATTTCTTGGTTGAGTTTCATATTCAGAGCCATACTCTATTGCATATAATAGTAGGAAAGAGTACGATCTATAAATGGCTGCATTTACCGTAATTATCTACATTTTCAAAATTATTTGGTTTAATTGATCGTACAATGTAATCAGACTGAAATTTACGATTTAATTGATTCCTTTTGATAGCTATCGGACTTATGAATATCAAAAATAGAAGATTTTTTCGACACATAGTTCATTATAAATAATTTGAGCATTCAGTATGATAACAAAACATTAGATAAGATAGGAATGCCAAATTTAAAATACAAACGGCCGTATGCAAAAAAATTTAACAAAGCTTGGTAAGCAACTGTTAAGAAAAATTTTCTAACGTTATATGCAAAAACGATTGTTAGCTTACCATCTATTTGGGAAGCTAGGTTAGGTTAGGTTGTACAGGCCGCCAGTTTCATGAAACCAGCCCACTTGGGTCTTTTGGTCCCGTTGTGTTGCCTGAGCGAGAAGTACAGCCTATGAGACTTACACTTCCCCCGACGGCTCAGCTCCAAACCAACTCGTAAGCCGGATAAAGGAATCTAGTCCGTTCACTCGGCATTCCGATATATCTGCCAACCCGTGCAGCATCGGTCCGCCTAGATACAGCGCTTTCATAGAACAGAGAGCCGGGCACCGACAGAGAAAGTGCTCAACACTTTCCTCCTTTGGGAAGCTAACGTTAACTTTAAATATTTTAAAGTTGAAATGGACACACTTTATCTGTACGGTAAAATGACATTTAAGTTCTTTGTTTACATTTCTCTTGAAAAGCACTATTCGCAGAAAATTCTTAAAAAAACTAATATATTATTTTTATGAGATAAAGAAATTAAAACATTACAATGTATATGAATTCAAAATATTAATTTTGAAAGAGCAATATGAACAACAAAAATGTTAGTGATGCACTTTCAATCAAACGAATACAATGAAAAACGGTATTCGAGTAATAAAAATATTTCTAGTAAGTAATCCTTTTCCCAATTTCATTAATATACAATTTCATTAATATACCACATATTGTATATTAATTCTTTATTAAAAAGGTAAATCCAGGAAACGTTTGTCAAAATTGTGTTATTTTATGTAACAATAATATTTTTTTTTTGTTAAATTTTTGTTGAACTTTTATAATTTTTTAAATTAAAAATTGTTTGGTTTGTACATATGTACAACAGGTTTTTAGTTCAAGTTTTTCCTTTCCTAATTTTTTTCTTAATAAGAATTTTTTCCAATACAAATTTGCTGTGATCAATAATTATTGATTGAAGAAGACAATAAAAATAATAATCAAATCTTTAGCTGGGGGACAACTAGCTGTTTCGTAGCCGCTACACTACTCATCAGCACCCACTGGGATTTGAACTCGGGTCATGACGTATCATGATCTACTGCTTTAACCACTAAGGCACCGAGCATTTAATTATTTTCTATCTATATTCATCTCATATTGAATCACATATGCACATAATAATATTTTTTTATTTTTTTAATTTGTTTTTCGATTTTCGAATATAAGTTTTCATGCATCACTATTCAAAAAATTACAACTGAACATAACGGCACTGCCAGAATAAAACAATTAAATTCCTTACTACTTTTAATAGCTAACGTACTGTTTTTGCATAAACTTTTTTAACAAGTGTTTGGTAGTGTTAATGTGTTTGTTAATGTTAAAACTAAAGTAAGATTTTTTTTTTGATATGACCCAAAGTTTGTAAAAATAGCCGACTTTTTTGCCACATAATTTTTCAATCGCCAAATAAATCGTCAATCGTCAAACCAAAAATTTAGTCGCCATAGTAGATAAAAAATCGCCACGTTTAGCGAGAAATCGCCATATTTGACAACCCTGGTCACTATAAGTATTTTAAAACATGTTTATTTTTAAGTCTCATTGTTTTCTTGGAGATAGTAAAACGTATTTTGGATATAATTAAATTGGATAAAATTTTTAGTTTAGCTGATGATAGTGTACCATGATATGGATGATACATTGCCATTAAGTTGGCATTACTTAATAATTTTTCTGATGCTAATGAACTATCATATTAGTGAGATTTTTTCATCCAATTGAATTCAAATTATATATCTTTATGATATTATATCATAATTATTAGTAATTTCTTCGGTATTATAATATCATTGCAAGTGATGAATGGTCATCTCAAATCTATTCCAATAAAGCGTCCCTATGATGACATAATTGCTGCTAAAATTATATCACCGATATGACGCATTTTCTATGAGTGCGTGTTTATGTGTCTGTATTCATGGTCCATCTGTGAGCTTGTTTATTTTTGTATTTATAAGAAATTTTCAATTTCATCATAATGATTTAAGTTTGTCATTTTGATTTCTTAAGTGCCCTCGGGATTGACACATGATATAGATGTACATATGTACTCGTACTTCATTTGCAGTTAAATATATAGTATGATCGTACATATCGCTCCTTTATTGCCACATAGCTATATCTCAAAAAATGAGCTTTTCGAGTTAACAATGCAGAATTGCTAATAGTACTATCTTTTATATTGTGCCAAAAATTTATTCAAATTACTTTTAAACTGTTTCCTGTAGGAGAAATGTGTTTTTCTCGAAACAAGTTTTTTCAGTTATGACTATGTTGCAATAAAGAAGCGATATGTGCACATATCTGTATTAACTAGACATATATGTATGTACACACCTATACTTTTAACTATAATTTATATTGAGATATATTTGTATTCCAGACATTTGAATTGGCGTATATTTTACCTTTCAGAACTTAATTGAAAAAGATATTCGAATACATGATTTTCACAAAAGCAATAGAAAGACATGGATCTATATGATTCTTTGGAATACTTCTTATTCAGCCATATTACAAAGTTCAATTCCGTTCGGAAATGAATTCAGAATATGTTTTGCTTCTTCAGGAAAAACTGAATCATTTTTGATATCAAGAATGAATTAACGATTTTTTCTTATATTTATTGGGTCATAAGTTTGACATTTATGTACCGTTTTCATTTATTTTTTTCAGTTGCATGAGTTTTATCGACTTATCTCAGAAAACAAAAATATAAGAAATCATCAACACAAAATTATGAATCAATGTTTTTCTTTGCACTAAAGTAGCTCTTTCAGAACAATGATGTTTTTTACTGCAATACCTGATATAATTTTTGATAACTTTGCGGAATTAAAAGGCGTATCAATTATCCTGGCTTTTGTAAAATTCGTTATTTTTTCTGCTTATAAATTATTTTTTAACTAAAGCATGTATTAAGTGAAGTCTGAAAATTAAAAAATACTTTATAACATTGCTATAATGTTAATATTTCAGTCGTTTTAGATCTATAGTTACCGCCTATTAATTTCCAAATATAATTTCACACTATAATAGATTTTATGAGAACTTTATAATAATATAATAGTTTTTATAACACCCTATACCAAAATATTTGTTTCTAACGCTATGATACGCTAATTCATATAAAACAAAAATAAATTTACACAATAAATTTGGCACTGCCAGTTTTACTTTTTTTGAAAGTTATATCGTATAATCGTTGTGTACTTTTCAATACAAAATATATTATTAAGCATCAATTGTACCAAAAATAAATGTTGAGTAATTTTAAATATTAGGAAGTAAAAATGTGTATGCGTATGGTAAACAACATTAGTATGGCATACTCAGCCATATTTCCGGCCAAGAATATAGTTGTACCTATACCATTGTCATAACCATTTTCATGATCAAACATACTAATATTGTAGTCATACTAATGTTGTAAATTAACCATACAAATATGTTTGTATATGAGTTTTAAAACAATAATTGCAGCCGAAATATAAATACCCGCTTTACTCCTAATGCAGTTAACAGATAGATATCCTACCTCAACATTAAAGAAGAAATTTGTGCTTTCGTCCCACTGGGATGCAACGCGAATACTTTTTTCGAGTTACTTTTGATTATTTTATTTTATCAAAATTGGTTACAGTTAAATTTTTTTTATTTTAATTAATTTTTATATTTATGTATGTGTATTGTTTTAATAACAAAAAGAAAAATGAAACACAAAAACTGGTTTTATTACAATAAATGTATTTATGACATGAGTATGGTTGTTTAGTGAATGTAGTATGGTATATGTGATAAAAATACCGTTCGTTAATAGATAATATGAGTTGGTATGACAATATTGTGATAGCTTTGGTTAATACTAAAATTACTTCATTACTGTTTTATATTTATTTCAAATATAACAATATCCTTGTCAGCAGTTAAATACTCCAACAATTTTTTATTAGCTTTAACCCTCTATAACATTAGGTATACCACAGGAAACATACTGGTCATCTCACATAAATTCAAAAAGTTGCAGTTAATAAGCATTATCAGGTGCTGTAAACTATTGTAGACATTCTGTGTTTTGCATAAAATAAAAAACTTTTATGTTTGTTTCTTCTCTTTATTTTAAATACTCAATTTCATTAGTGAATTGAAATCTTTCAAAGACTGCGGTAGTCAATATTAAAAAAAATAGTTTTGTGATCGCAACTTGGTTTTTTTTTTTTTTTTTTTTTGTAAGAATCTGTAAGGTAAGCTTCTAAGCATCCGTTGTTTTTATAAAACTTTGTAAATTTTATAGTTATTTGTGCACAACGTGCAATTTAGAGTTTGTATCCTGTGAGCAATATTGTGTGAAAACGGGAACACACACAGATAAAAAATAATTAGGAGTGAAATTTTTTATTTTTTTAGAATGAATAAACGACATCATCTAACTGACGACGAAATCGCTGGCATGCTCCTGGAAGAAAGTGAAAATGTTATTGACTTAGATTATGATAGTTTGGCTGCTTCGGACTTTGATCCAGATTTCGAAGAATTTGTTGAAGAGTTCTTGACGAAGAACCAACACCATCTAGAGGAGCCATACAATTTCGTCAAACCCACCTGAAAAACGACCTAAGCCTGAAAAAAGATCGCTACAATGGAAAAAAATTAATCTTGGGCTCAACACACAACAAGTCACCTGCAGCGGCAACGAATTATTGAATTCGTATATGTTAGATCTGGAAACGCCTGTCCAATTCTTTTTTTATTTATTTCCAAAGGTGCTTGTAAGAAAGTTACTGATGAAACAAATCTCTATGTGGTACAGAAAGATCCCAACAATAATTTTAATGAATCTGAATTGAAAGTCCAACAATTTATTGGCATGGTGTACATTATGTCACTTATCCGTCTTTGGTACTCCACTTATTCAACTGACCATGTCTGTTAATAAATTCCAAAATATAAGACTGCAGATACTGTCTTATATGGAAACCATCCTGATACCGATAGAATCCTTAAAATTCGCCCAGTTGTTGAGGCTGAATTGTACTCCAAAAATCTGTTAGAAACACTTAGACTTTACGTAGATGAGCAAAGCGAACGTTTTATTATTATTTGGATCTCACAATGTCTAATTCTTGGTTGCTCTATAAACGAGTCTGCAAACTCAAAAATCTGCCAGCAAAGGCGTCCTATCCTCGTCAAATCTTCGTTGGAAGTTGGTGAAACTTTGTGTAAGATAGAAACAAAGCCAACCCTTTCTACTCGTCGGCATTTGGAAGATGAAATCCAAGCTAAAAAGCAAAGAGGACCTGCGAAACACGTGTCTCTACAAGCGCTCCGCCAGGATCAAGTCGGTCACTGGTCTCAATGAAATGAAAAAAAAGTCTATGCAAATATCCAAAATGTACTGGATTCACTCACACAGTGTGTGAGAAGTGCAACGTAGCCTTGTACTATACTACAAACATAAATTGTGTCAAAAGTTCCATTCGAATGAAAACAAATACTTTATTTATTACTACTTTGTAACTTGAATTTTTACGTTATGTTTTTACACTTTTGTTACGTTTATTTTTTCACTTGTAGCTCATTGTTGTCTGTGCACAGAAAAAAATAGATGAGATTTTTTTTCATTCAAGTTATGTTATTAAAAAAAACCATCAATTTAATAAAATTTGCATTGACTTAATTAAATTCTTATTAATAATGAATTTTTGGAAATATCTCTTAATAAAATGCAATTAATAAAAAGTTTTCCGAATTGTTGACTGTTATTCAATAAATAAATTGAAGAGGTTGTCATATAACAGTGAAGAGTTGTTGTTTCATTAACAATTTTTTTTGTTAAGTATATTTTACGTATTAACGAAAATTTTTTCAACTCAATAATTTTTGCTTTTAAGTGAAAAAGCTATTTCTACTCTATAGTTTGAATTATCAATCCGGCAAAAAATCTTTTTCACAGGAAATTTGATTAAAATTGCACTATTTTTATCAAATTTCCTGTGAAAAAGATTTTTTGCCGGATTGATAATTCAAATTATAAAGTAGAAATAGCTTTTTCACTTAAAAGCAAAAATTATTGAGTTGAAAAATATACTTAACAAAAAAAATTGTTAATGAAACAACAACTCTTCACTGTTATATGACAACCTTTTAAATTTATTTATTGAATAACAGTCAATAATTCGGAAAACTTTTTATTAATTGCATTTTATTAAGAGATATTTCCAAAAATTCATTATTAATAATAATTTAATTAAGTCAATGCAAATTTTATTAAATTGATGGTTTTTTATTAATAACATAACTTGATTGAAAAAAAATCTCATCTATTTTTTTCTGTATGGGCTACACTCCCTTTTTAAAGTATTTTTCCATTTTATTAAAAAAAAAATTGGTTTTTAAAATATATGTGTGTTTTTCAATTTAAACGTCTAAATGAATCTGTGAAAAATACGTAATTTAAGAGTTATAGAGGGTTAAAATATTTTTGTATCTATTGTATAATTTTCATACTTGTACAATACTAAAATATTGATTTTAGCAAATACCGAATAAAAATATTTGCCGTTTTAAAAATAAATGTAGAATAAATTACAAATTTAATAACTGTCCAAACAGCTAAAACAAAAACCAATTGCATATGATTGACGAAATAAATATTGACAGAAGTGAAATGCAAACAAACAGCTTAGGTGGTTGAACAGTATAAGCAAATATACTCGTATGTTTAAATATAGTATCGTTATCATTTTGATAAAACAGTACGTTGTACACAAATTAAGGGCCGTTGAGATCATATAAATAAATAGTCAGGCTTAGCGTTTTTTATGGGAACTGTTGATCCACATTCTCGAAACTTTTGAAAATTTCTAAATTTAATGAACTTTGGATTACTACAGACTTTCAGTTAAAGAAGTATTTTGGATAAACGTAATAGGCCAATTTCTTCACCACATGGAAGGGTTCCTTTCTGTAATGTGTATATATATATAGGGTGTTTTTTTAAGCCCGATAGAACTTGAAATTGTAAAAAATAACACAAAAAATTAAATTGTAATCAAAATTTTTTTTTATTCGAAAGATCAATACGTGACATTAACATTTGAAAATGATTTCGGGCATATGGGCACCGCGGCTGTTCTTGACGAAGCGCATACTGGACGTCCAATTTTGGGCCACTTTTTCGAGCACTGCTGGCCGTATGTCACGAACAACACGAACAATGCTGGCCTCCAAGGCGTCAATTGTTGCTGGTTTATCAGCATAAACCAGTGACTTCACGTAGCCCCACAGGAAATAATCGAGAGGTGTCAAATCGCACGACCTTGGAGGCCAATTGACAGGTCCATTTCTCGAAATCAACTTATCGCCAAATTTTGATTTCAGTAAGTCGATGGTTGCGTTCGCCGTATGGCACGTAGCGCCATCCTGTTGAAACCACATCTCCTCCGGATCAATGTCATCCATATTTTCAAACAAAAAATCATTGATCATGGTGCGGTAACGATCTCCATTGACCGTAACGCGAGCTCCGGCCTCATTTTTGAAGAAATAAGGTCCGATGATGCCACCAGCATGAAAACCGCACCAAACAGTGCATTTTTCTGGATGTAATGGAGTCTGTAGGGTCTCTTGTGCAATTTTGCTTATTAACAAACCCGTTAAGCCAAAAATGCGCCTCATCGCTGAACACAATTTTGCGATAAAACAACGGGACTGATTTTCAAAGTAAATTTGGATAATTTCGTAGCGTTGTTCAAGCGTGAGTCTAATTATGATGATTTGTCAGAGTATACTGAAACAAATAAAAAAAATGTTTCATCAAAATTTAATTTTTTGTGTTACTTTTTACAATTTAAAGTTCTATCTAGCTTAAAAAAACACCCTATAGAAGCAAAAGTCACTTAGTTAAAACTAAAAGCAGCGTAACTAAATTGGCTTATGGGCAGAAATTCTACCTTGAAGTTGGATTGCAAAACAGTATTAAGATTTGAATACTTATATCATATGTTAGTTCACATTGTGTGGATTCCATAAATACATAAAAGCTGGAAAAACTAGTAACGGGTTAACTATTTATTCGTTCCAGAACCACTTGTCTTACAAAGCTGTCAGATGCTATATATTGTTACTAATTTGTATAATTTCTAGCCTATTGTGAAGCCCTTAATTTGCTTGTTATAAAGTTACGCGCCAATACATACAAACATTATAAAACACAATACACAAACCAAAAAATATACATTCATGTTCTAAAGAACATAAATTTCTAGGTAAATAAAATACCAATGATTTTATTGTTGTTGTGACATTCTTGGTATTGCATTCTTATTGTTTGTTGTTGTTGCGTTCTTATTGTTTTGCAAGCAAATATGTGGTGCATATATCCCAAAAAATACATTGGATTCTGGAATTATTCTGGAATGGTAATAAAGAAGTATAAATAGCAGGCAGATGTTCTACAGAGACAGTTTATTTTTAAACGTTGTAAAAGACCGTCATAAGTCAGAAAAGTAAGTCTAGTTAGTTAATACACAGCGGTGTTACCCGTAAATAAAGTTGTAAATTGTTGTGTGTTAAGGCAGAATTAGTTTGCTCGTTCTTTTCTGTTCTCAATCAGCTGTTTTGTTTCTGTTCAGTTTTTCTTTTTTTACTTTTTTGTTCTGTTGCGGACTAATCTGTTGAAAATAGAATTCAATGTTAAGAAATAATTTTTGTAGATAATTTTTTAAGTTAATACATTTTTCTCTATTAAGCAACTATAGATGAGCAAAGGAATATTATTTTAGCCGGAAAAAGCTATACTTTGTTTAAAAATATCATAAACTCTGATTTGATTGTGAGAAAGAAATGTGCTGTTTGATCACCATTTCTAAATTGTTAATTTGTTTCATTTTTGTGTTTTCAAACAAAATATTTTTTATGTATATATAGTCGTATATATTCTTCATTCCAATGTTTTTCTTTTAATTATAGGTTACTAAATAAATTATTTTTCAAAACATTCTAAAAAAGTTATTATCAATACAGCTAAGAATTTGATAGATAGAATATTAACAATAAGAAAGCATAATACATAACAAGAATGAAAGCATAATTAGGAATATACTGAATGATAATAGTTTTCCTAATGAACTCATTTGCAAGTTGATAAGACAATTCAACATAAGAGGAAGATCAGATAATGTGAGTGTTTCTGAACCAATTATATAATTATAAATGAGCAGTGTGATAAAATTTATATAGGAACAACAGGCAATAAACTTAAGACTAGATTAGCAGGACATAAAATTGACCAGAAATACAGAAACTATAATTCTTCACAGAAAACTACGTTATCAACTCATTGTCGCGATTTTAATCATAATCCAGATTTTGGGGTTACATCTATATTATATAGGGAAAATTATTGTAAACGTAGATATATGTTAGAAATGTTACAAATAACTACTGTACCGTTAGGAAAAAGAATGAATTTTAAAGAGGATATAGACAGATTGGCCCAAAACTATAGATATTTAATATATAAGAGTAAAAACAGGAGTTAAAACCAATAAATAGGTTTTTATTTCAGATTATTTAAAAACTTTTTCATTTCTTTCTTTTTATAAAAAAATAATAAAAGTAATAAAAAAATATGTACTGTGAATAATGTTCATGTTACTTCTGTTAAAAAAAAAAAAAAAAAATTTTTCTATGTATAATTTGTTTTTGTTATGTCAATTTCGTTTCAATTTTATAAAAATTTGTAAACAAAAAATTTAGAAATTTTCCTGAAGAAGATTACTACATTACATTAATAAACGAATAATTCTAAAACAAGTGACCTCAAGCTCAAATAAACAACAATTATATTTAAAAAATGGTCGGAAAACTAGGATCAAGATACGAATTTAATTATGCTTTACTTTAAAAACAGCTGAATATTTTCACGGAAAAAATAGTTGTAAAATATTTGCTACATAAAAGAACGTAACAGAACGGCACCAGCAAGTTAAAACTAACGAGGCCTTTAGCGTCATTATTGAATTTGAATATTTCATTTCAATTGAAGAATCCGTAAAAGCGTTTTTAAAGGCAAAACCGTAACATTATTTATGATCAGAAGTGTCACTAATTTAGTGAAAGGTTTCTTATTTATAAATACAGTTCGTTTAACATCAGAAGAACGCGTAGGTTAGGCAGGCGGGGCGCTGGATCCCCAAGTGCACCTTACTTGTCCAGCTCACGTGGTAGGGGAAGAAAAAGGAGAAGAACACTTTAAAATAGTTGAAACTTGGAACGAATGTGGTGGTTTCAGAGTGGACACTTTTCAAACATTACAGCATGACCTTGGTTATAATAATTGACCTATTTATATATAAGGAAATGGAGAGTTTATGAAAAACAGTGTAGAGAATGAAATCGTTACAGTCGCTTCTGTTAGTGCAAATGTGGCCTAACTTGTCTGTTCCACAGTGTTCCGTATATGGTGTGCTACAAACAGATTCGACTAGTTTCGTAACGTTATGGTAATCTCAAATGGCCACGAAGTGATTTGACACAGTTAGCCTTTTATGTGAGGCTATTATCACCGTATTTCATAATTATTGCCAAGTTACCCTCTTATTTATTTAGTTGTTCCTTGCTGTTGTTTTAATTTACCTTTTCGTTTTATATTTCACTTATTGAAATTGAAAAAATCTTTTTTCTAAGTTAGTATAACACAAGTATTAAAAACTTATAAAATATTAATAAATTTGATATGAAGGAACTGAAAGGTGATAGAAAGTAACAAAATTCTTGATTGCAAAAATTTTAAAATTTTTTTAAGCTCAATCCAATAAAAAGTTACAAAATTTTATAATTTCATTTCAATCGCTAAATGATAAGAACAAGTATTAAACGCAGTCATTATGGTTTTATAATCAAAACACATGAGCTTTTCTATTTGAACTTTCCCCTGTTTTGCCAAAGCCACCCTTAGCAGTCTTATCTTTAATGTCTATAAAACAGCAGACACTTACTTGCCGACACTTATTGCAGCCATCACCAATACATATGGGGGGCACATCGTTTTTGCATCAACTGCAGCATTAATGCCAAAGACAGACGCGATATTGTACTGCTATATGCTGCTATATGTGTAAGTTGCTATTGTTTGACTTGAGGATTTAATGTTTGTTTTTGTTCTTTAGAATGTTTTTTTTTTCATTATCATCATACGGATTCGCTAGAAATACGATATTGAATGAACAAATTTTTACTCGAATTGTCCCGTCTTTCTTTTGTGAGGGTGCATAAATTCTCATTTGGTGGCACCATTCAAGAGCAACTGGGAATGGAAACATGAAGAGCATTACAGCTTTTGTTATCAGTGGGTAACATTTTCACATGGAATTTTCTGAATGCTGCTGGTCTTCTCATAAGCACAAACACACATACTTACAGGCTTTTCTATCTCACCGAGTGCGTTTGGTACAATACATATGCATAAATACTTATGCATGCATTGAACGGCGTGCCATAGTTATTTTCTTAAATTATTTTTGAATTCGTCCACAAATACATTTGCATGGAGAAACACACGCATACAAATATTTATGCATACTCTTAGTATTGTGTGTACACAGAAAAAATATTTTCATGTTAAATAATGGTAAGCAGGCCGCTGGATACCCGGAGTAGTCTAGCTTGTCCAGCTCACTTGGGTCCTGTAGTTGTTCCCTTTGCGATTATGTTCAATAATGAAATTCGCTGAATCTTAATTCAAATTAATTGTTTGAATGCGAGCCTATAAAGAAATTCGTGAATTCAAGCCATAATTTACTAAAAATAATAATTGAAAGAAAAAAAATATTTTTTCTCAACGATTACAAGTTTTTCGTTTTTTTGTATAACACATGTGGTTTGTTAGTCAAATCGGATAGTTTAGGGAGAAATATTATACGAGTATTATATTATACGAGAGTGTAGTGTTCTTTACATCATATTTCAGTAAAATGGTTATAGAGATGTCGAATTAAAAATATTGCATTGTAAGAAAACTGTTCAAATAAAAACTCATCACTATTTCAATATTAATCCATATACAATTGTTTTTATCTACTATCTAATAAAAAAAAAAAAAAAGTTGTTTACAGTGGTCCTGGATTTTCGGAATTTAAAATTAGATACAATTTTTTTCACTGCTCGTACTCTTAGATTCTCTTTCAGTTTTTATATTCAACCCATTTAGTAGCGAGATTCGAATAACTATTATTTTTTTAGAACTTCAACTATGGAGTGCCCCATATACAGTGGTGAGCACAAAATGAAAATATTTTCGATAGTAAGTTAATTTATTGTGATGGTATATCTGAGATTTTGTTGTTGGTTAACAAGACGCCGTTCATAGCGTTTTCCATCTGATCCCCACTGGAAAAACATGGATTTGTCACTCCATAAAATATTTTCCCAAAAACTCAATGGTTTCTCAACATTTTTTCTGACAGAACCCAATCTTTATTTAAAATAGTTTTTTGTAGACGAATGTTTTTTCTGTGCGATGCATCTACTTAAGGCACTTTCATTAAGCTTCCGTCGAATAGTTCTAGATGATATCTGAATACCATATGACAACTCTAATTCAACTTTTAGCTGTTTAGAGCTTTTTGTTCGGTCAGCTTTAGAGGAACTTATGATTACTCTATCAAATCTGGCTGTGGTTTTGCGTGATTTGGAGGCTCTGGGTACATTATTTGAGTTCCCAAATTTATCAAAATGGTTAATTGCATTATACATTTTCCCTCTAAAGCTCCGTCTTCTTCTTTGGGATAACACTTCTTGCTTTAAAGGTAAGGACTCTTATTTGAAGAGCGCTCCCCACAATCATAACTTTTGTTAGACTTAAATGCTTATAGCATATAGTCAAGTATTTTTAAGAAGTTTCTTTCAGAAGTTTCAAACAATGTTTAGAAGTAGCTAAAGTCAGGGTTTCATTTAAAATTAGGATTTTCGACCGATTTTTTTTTACTTTGGTCATTAACTGCCGTATTCATAAAAATTATTGTTTATTAAACTCCTACATCAAAACAAATAAACAACATCACCCCCAAGGTGATGTTGTTTACTTGTTTTTGGAAAAGCAAGAGTATTTTTTTGGAATGCAGATGTAAGTTTCCCGCTGAAAATGTCTACATAACGTCTGTTACCTCGAAAACATTCCTTGTGTAAAAAACATGAGTAAATCATGTACAAAATTTTCAAAATTTCATCTAGAAATCTGTGCCTTGAGAAAAACTTACCGACTGTTGATCTTGTTCCGTATCATCAGTCGGCTGCAAGAAACATGTATCGGCAGTAATATTTTATTATATCTTAAATTAGTTTTTTATGATAATAACAATATTTATTAACAATTCTTAAATTGCTTATATTTTTTTTTGTGTAAGTTTAGTATTATCACACTGATAGAAGAAAACCACTTAAAAAATCTTTTGAAATATCAGCTTCTCGGTGTCGCAGGCAAGCCTTCCTACCGGGGAGTAGGTTTTGCCTTGAGGTATAGAGGAGAAGAAGTCCATCGTTTTTTATAGCAAATAAAACTCTAGGAAGTCACATGAATTAAGTTTGGTCGGACTTACGAAACCCTCACCCATACAGCAAGAGTTATTTGGCAAAACGGGGATCAGCAATGCCATCCAGAGGTCCTACTTGCAGACCATCCCGGCGCTGATTACGGTTGAGGTGCCTACCGTGACTGGAATGTTCCGGCTGTGGTTAAAATCGCAGTAAGGGGAACTAGTTTTACTGATAATATACCGGTTTTCGGTGGCTAATAACCCCCCGAGGTAGTGTTGTCTTGCAACAGATACCTGTACTGTAAGGAAGCCGGAGTGATAGTTAGATGCGTGAGTTGGTGAAGGGCTGATGATCTTAATGCGCTTCGGCCTACCAACTCATAGCCTTGTATTCCATTCACTGCTGTCAAATTGCATAAAGGAGCAAACAGCAGGCCTGAACTTTTTAGCAAGGGGTTTGTCTATATCTCTACAAACTTCTGACTAAAAGTTGCGAATCGTGAATAATACACCCCGTGGAATTGGCCCTTCATCAAATTAGGCCGACAAGGCAGGTGCTGATGTAAATCAATTTCGCAATTTCATTAGGTAATGTTTGATTGACCTGCTGATATTTAAGTGAAGAAGTAAAATAAATAAGCAGATATCATGTCAGATGGCCGTTTGTGAGCAAACTTCGAAAGCCTTCTGTAATAATGACAATTGGGAGAGACAGAGAGAACTACATAGATGACATGTCAAAAAAACAAAACAGAAACAAAACATGTCATCTGCAAATGCCTTTACTTGGTCACTTATTACGTTGTTTTAGGTTTTTGTTAAAATAATTTTGGAAAAAGATACTCGTACTTGTAGTTTTTTAATAAGTTCTTTAAGAGAATGTTTATAATATTAAACTTTTATAACTTGTAAAAAGTATTAAAAGATCTAGCTGCAAATTTTAAGAAGGGTACTTTCTAAACAATTAAAGTAAAAAATAATGGCATTTGGTCTTGCCGTTCCAGATAGTTACGTAAAAAAAATTTTTATGAAAAGCACTCAACTTTTTGAGTGATTTCTATACAAATATTTTAGTAAAGTCTCTTGCTTGTATTGAGTAAACATCACATAAATATTAAATTTACAATATATAATTTTTTGCTTTGTAATCAGCTGGAAAGCATATATAACATTTTTTTTAAAGTTTTCGTTTCTTTCAATACAGAGAACTACAACAAGTCGAGAATACATGTGCAAATACGTGTGATAAAAAAAAACCGTTCTTTTCAAATTTCGTGAGTGACGTATGTTCGATTTTCGCATTTTTTTCTGTTATGTTGGTACACACGTCTGTTATTTATATTGGCAATATTATCCATTTCGGATTGTAGGTTTATTTTGACAGGTAAAAAGGTTAGTAGTGTTTTGGTGTGCCATTCATTTTTTACTATTCAAAAAAATGGCTCAACGAAATTGTTTTAAGTTTTGTGTAAAAGATTAAATTAAATGCCCAAGACATTTGAAATGTTGACTGTGGCGTTTGGCAAGCCCACTATGAGCAGAACACAAGTTCAATTGTTGTAAAGGGTGTTTTTTTAAGCCCGATAGAACTTGAAATTGTAAAAAATAACACAAAAAATTAAATTGTAATCAAAATTTTTTTTTATTCGAAAGATCAATACGTGACATTAACATTTGAAAATGATTTCGGGCATATGGGCACCGCGGCTGTTCTTGACGAAGCGCATTCTGGACGTCCAATTTTGGGCCACTTTTTCGAGCACTGCTGGCCGTATGTCACGAACAACACGAACAATGCTGGCCTCCAAGGCGTCAATTGTTGCTGGTTTATCAGCATAAACCAGTGACTTCACGTAGCCCCACAGGAAATAATCGAGAGGTGTCAAATCGCACGACCTTGGAGGCCAATTGACAGGTCCATTTCTCGAAATCAACTTATCGCCAAATTTTGATTTCTGTAAGTCGATGGTTGCGTTCGCCGTATGGCACGTAGCGCCATCCTGTTGAAACCACATCTCCTCCGGATCAATGTCATCCATATTTTCAAACAAAAAATCATTGATCATGGTGCGGTAACGATCTCCATTGACCGTAACGCGAGCTCCGGCCTCATTTTTGAAGAAATAAGGTCCGATGATGCCACCAGCATGAAAACCGCACCAAACAGTGCATTTTTCTGGATGTAATGGAGTCTGTAGGGTCTCTTGTGGATTGGTCTCACTCCATATGCGGCAATTCTGCTTATTAACAAACCCGTTAAGCCAAAAATGCGCCTCATCGCTTAACACAATTTTGCGATAAAACAACGGGTCAGTTGCCAACTGCTCTAGAGCCCAATCGGCGAAAGAACGACGCATACAATGGTCTCGTGGCTTCAATTCCTGCACCAGCTGGATCTTATACGGGTGTAGGCCGAGATCTTTGCGCAAAATTTTCCACGTAGTGGACGGACAGAGCCCCAATTCATGCGACCGACGACGAATCGATAAATTTGGATCTTCTTCCACACTTTCGTTTACAGCGGCGATATTCTCTTCAGTACGCACATTCCTTCGACGTGCTGGTGTTATTGCATCCTCTAGAGAGTATGTGGTACGAAATCTATCCACAGTTCGACGAATGGCTTGTTCAGATGGACGATTATGTACGCCATACAAATGACGAAGTCGTCTATAAGTTGCGCGAATCGACGACTGATTTTCAAAGTAAATTTGGATAATTTCGTAGCGTTGTTCAAGCGTGAGTCTATTCATGATGATTTGTCAGAGTATACTGAAACAAATAAAAAAAATGTTTCATCAAAATTTAATTTTTTGTGTTACTTTTTACAATTTAAAGTTCTATTTAGCTTAAAAAAACACCCTTTATAACCAGTTTAAGAAAGGACGAGAAGATGTCAATGACGATGCTCGTGCTGGTCGCCCGAGCACGTCAACAACGGATGCAAACATTGAAGCAGTGAAGAAAATGATTTTGGATAATCGTCGAATCACTGATCATGCTGGCATATCCTTTGGCTCATGCCAAGCAATTTTTACTGATGTTTTATGTACAAAATATGCGAATATTTTTCCACAATTGCTATATTTTAAGCAAAAACAGCGTCGCATGGACTCGCTCAGAAGCTGTTGAACATCATCAACGACGATCCAGATTTCTTCAAAAAGGTCATACCTGGTGACGAATCGTGGGTGTATGGCTATGACATTGAAACCAAAGCCGGATCATCCCAATGGAAGCGTCCAGAAGAGCCAAAACCGAGAAAAGCATGTTAAGTTCCGTCAAATGTGAAGGTTTTGCTCACTTTTTTCTTCGACTACAATGGCGTGGTGCATCATGAATTCTTGCCGCAAGGTATATACTACCTTGAAGTTATGGGCCGTTTGCGCGAAGCAATTTGTCAGAAACGCTCAGAATTGTGGAAAAACAAATCATGGATTATGCAGCATGATGACGCTCTAACGTGAGTTTTTGGCCAAAAACAAAACCGTTATCATGCCTCAACCACCGTATTCATTAGACTTGGCCCCCGCTCCTCTTCCCAAAACTCGTGATACCGATGAAAGGAAAGTGCTTTGCTACGATAGAGAAGATAAAAGAAAAATCGAAACACGAGCTGTTAGCGATATTAAAAAAGCGTGTTTTAGCAGTGTTTCGAGGATTGGAAAAAAACGCTGACATAAGTGTATTATGTCTGAGGGGGGTTACCTTAAAAGTATACTTTTTTAAAAAATTTAACATAATGGTTATTTTTTTTTGATCAGACGTTGTTAAACTGTGAACTTATTGTAAAGCATATAAGGTGCTACGGAATTCAATTATGGGCACCCCTTCAACATCTAACATTGAACAAATTCCAAGGCAGCTGCATGGTACGCAAAAAACTCAGTGTGTTCCTCTAGTAAAAGACGGATTTTCAAAGTACGCGATAAGGTATACCAGTAAACTGGAGCTTCACCCAAATCCTCTTGCAAGCAATATACTTAATTTTGAAGACCACTCTCGGTTGAGAAGGAGGAATAAATACCCTTGCCACCATCAGAAAGTTAAATAGGTGATTTTACCGATATTTTTCGTGCAAAATAAAACATTTTCGCCTAGCATTGGCTGGACTTAAATAACATTTTATATTTTGTATTAGGATTTGAATACTTATTGTCAGTTCATATTTTTAAGATTCAATAATTAAATGAATGGGGGGAAAATAAATTCAGCGGTAAGTCTTATTATGGACATTGGGCTTTATGCCCTGTTATTCACTTATCTACTAATATGTAGAGAAAACCAGAAGTATTTTTTTAATTAAATTTAAATTAAAGCTGCAAGTGCACAAAATGATTTTAAAGCGAAAGTAAAACTGTTCATACAGCTCGTAACTGCAAATATGCTATAGCAACACGTTTTTTGGAACTGCAAGTCTTTTCATTTAAGGATGTTATCTTTCTCGGAATTTAGTGCCGCATTCTCTAATATGTAACATTTCTGTGCTACAAATGTTGTGCATAAACTATATTTGCTTTTTGCATTCCTTCTAATTTCTGTGCTCTCTTGTCATTCTTCATAACATTTTAAGAATACATTTTGCAACAATAAATGAGTTTGCCTTTTTCATTATGAATCAAATTTGCTTTGAATTTAAACTTCCGAAATGCAGCACTAATTATGAAAAGTGTTTTTAAAATGCAAATGTAAAAGTGCAACTTTTTTAATTGAACTTCCAGATACAAACATAAATCTTTTTAATTAATTTAATTAACTTGTATTAGTTTATAATTCCAAATTATGGTGTAGCGGTAATTTGATTGCAAATAAGAAAGCTATTATGCATGCATTTAACTATTAAGAAGATACATATTTTATTATCAAAATCAAACAGACTTAATATATGACTAACAGAGCTAATAGCCTTATAATTTGTCAAAGGAGTTCTGATACACTTTAATTAACTCAATTAACAAAATTTTCTTTTCATTAGAGATTTAATTAGATGGCAAATATAAACTGTAAGTTTGTTTGATTTATTTGATCATTTAAATATGTGAATATTTGCAAAATGTTTTAAAAGTATTAAAAGGATTACAAAAATTTTGCTAGAGGACGAACCCACATTAACTTGACTCTGGGAATTGAAATAGAAGCAAGAAGCCAAAAAAGGCTCATCCGGTTTAAATGAAACATATTAGCATACACAATTAAATTTTAATGGCTACTTGCCTAAAAATATATTAGAATTTGAGATAATACCGTACTTCACGGATAAGTGCATCACGCTTAAAAAAGTTTCATGCATAAATAGTTATAAAATGAAACATTGATCCATTGGTAACGCAATTAATCAATAATTTGGCACAGTGACTTAATACGAAGAATCCTTTTTTTCTTATCTTGGACCAGTACTCAAGGGATGACCCCTAAATATGCAGTGCATTATGCTGAAACTAGGAAAATATATCATGATGAGGAAGAAAGAGGGGGTAGTGAAAGATTAATACCGCAATTAAAATGTTGGATTTAAATTAGTTAAAACTGATCATTGCCCACTGCTCAGATTAGCAAAATTTAGTCAAACACCTTCCACGCTACAAAGTAATGAAATGCATTCAAAAGAAATTAATATTGAACATATTAAGAAAACACGGACAACGGTGAAAAAAATAAACACTTGCTACCTATTCCGGTGCAATTTGGTTTCATACAAAATTAATAATGAACATACATATATAGAAAATACGGACAGCAGTAATAAAAGACGTATGCACAGGATGAAGGACAAAATAATACTCACCCCTTTTAAAGTCCAAATAAACTAAACAAAGAAAAAATTGCATGAGTGTACCTATCAGATGTAATTCTGAGAAAGAGCTTAGCTTTACTAGCAAAAACCTTTAGATTTCTCAGGAGGAATCTTTGGACAATATTCTGTCTCCACGAGATAGAAATCGCCCGCGTTCGTGCACATAAATATTACAGCAGAAAACAAGACATCTTCCTGTTTAATTTCTGCAGATAAACCGAAAACACAAATAGGCATGGACATGTATGTAACCGTGGTTAAACGGTAGTGAAGCCCCAAATCCGCTCAAATATCATATCAGACAAAAATGTCTATAACGGAGTTATATGGGAGAAAAACGTGAAATATTTAAGTGTAGTTTTGGACCCAAAGTTAACGTATAGGCATCATGTATCATATATCGCCAACAAATGTAATGTCCTAATTAGAACTCTTTACCCCTTAATAAATAGAACTTCAGCTTCACCTATTAACAACAAGATGTTAATTTTTAAGCTAATATTCCATTCGGTAATGTTCTATGCAGTACAGGTCTGGAAAAATAGTGCATGCTGCCATATTAAAAGAATCCAGATTCTTCAAAACAAACTTCTCAAGTTAATTTACAACCTTCCCAGACAATACCCTACGGAGACACTTCATCAAATAGCGGGTGTTGACTTGGTGGTGGACAAAATAGATATACTTTGCAACAATTTTAATTTTAGATGTTCAAATTCGGAACACGAGCACATATTTGAGCTAGCCCTTCTGGTTCAGATTAGTTTGTATGTTAAGAAGTTTTTAAGTTTTATTATACATTTTCACAAAGGTTTTTTGCGAATTTTCACGTCCAATTTATAAAATAGTATAGAAATTCCTTATAAATAGCAATAAATATATATATATATATATATATATATATATATATATATATATATATATATATATATATATATATATATATATATATATATATATATATATATATATATATATATATATATATATATATATATATATATATATATATATATATATATATATATATATATATATATATATATATATATATACGGTCTAATTCATAAATACATTATAACACGATGATATCCAACTTATAAGGAAAAATCGAAAAAAGCGTATTCATAAACGAGTGATAGCTTATTATACTGCTTATAAGCTATAACCTATATATAACCTTCCTTGACATTCAAGATTTTTATTGTGGCCTCTACCCAACTATAAGCGTTTAATAAATTGACACTTGTTAAAGTGAAGAACGTTTGTTTACACAAAAATTTATTGATTGTGTGCATATTTTTTTCTTTTCTACCACAAATTATATAAAAAAAGGAAAAATACGATACGATAAATACATTAATACGCACATTGTAAAGCAATTGTGAAATGGCAGTCAATCAAATAATTAAACATGTTTAGGTTCAAGATGTTTCAGCCGATCTTCATGGTTTGTCTCAAGCACCGATCTGCCGAATTTCCGCCAGAGTGGCTAGTGCTTTTGCACGAAGTTACCTAAATACTCAGTTTTTGTTATATGCATTACTAAGGCCCAGTTTTGGAGTTCGTATTAAAATGTTATTTAGCTTTAAGTTCCATTTAAATTCAAATTAAATACGAAAATCAGTTTTTCTCTACAAGTTTGGACAAAATTTAAATGCCCAAACTTCTTCATTTAAGTTTGTCTCATATGCTATATGGATTTTGTGTGCTTGCATTTGTATTAGTGCAAAAGAGGTAAACAAAACACATATACGAGCTACTGCCTGTAGATATTTGGAAATTAGTTGCAAATTTTGCACTAAACAATAGTACAATATGATAATTAATTAAAACTAACATCGCTTGTAATAAAATTATTAAGTTTTTCTACGCCGTTAATAAATTTAATATTTTTCTCTAAGAATTTTTCTATTCTTCTACTGGGTAGCCCAGAAAGACCGAAGTGGTGTGAATTCCTTATAACTTTTTTATTATAATTTTTTTTTTCTTTTCATTTCAGTATTTTGTAAAGAAGACTTGGATAATTTATAATGGAGCAATACACAATTGAACAACGTGCCCAAATTGTTGAAATTTACTTTTCAAATCAACGGTCCATTGTGTTGACTCAGCGTGCATACCGTCGTCAATTTAATGTGCGGGTTGCACCCTCTCAGTCAACAATAAACCGTCTGGTTGCAAATTTTCGAGAACAAGGAGCAGTAAGGAACCTTCCTGGTCCCGGCAGACACCGAACTGTCCACACGGCTGACAATATTCAAGTGGTACAGGAGAGTATTCGGGAGGATCCAGAAACATCAACCAGGAGACGTTCGTCACAACTGGGCCTCTCAAGGACGTCGCTGCAGCGAATTTTGCACACCATAGGATTTTTTCCATACAAAATTCAACTTGTCCAAGAATTGAAACCAACAGATTACCAGCAACGACTTGACTATGCAATTTATTTCCAGCAAAAAGCACAAGAGAATCCAAATTTTATTCATAACTTAATAATGAGTGACGAAGCCCATTTTCAATTAAATGGGTTCGTTAACAAGCAAAACTGTAGGATATGGGCTACGGAAAACCCGAGAGTACTTCATCAACGACAATTGCACCCAGTTAAGTGTACCGTTTGGTGCGGTGTTTCTTCAGAAAGGATCATTGGCCCATTTTTTTTTGAAAATGAACAAGGTGTCGCCATTTCCGTCAATGGTGATCGATATCGGGCCATGTTGCAAAATTTTGTAAGGCCAGCCGTGGAAAACCATCCGCAAATATGGTTCCAACAGGATGGAGCCACAGCGCACACTGCGAGGGCCACAATGACTCTTTTACGCGACATCTTTGGTGAAAGAATAATTTCTCGTAACAGCAATTTTAATTGGCCTCCGCGTTCCCCGGATTTAACCGCTCCAGACTGTTTTCTTTGGGGCTATTTAAAAGGAAAAGTTTATGTTAATAAGCCTAGGACTATTGAGGAGTTAAAAACCAATATTCGAGAAGAAATTAACAACATACCACCGGAAGTTTTGCGAAAGGTCATGGAAAATGTGTTGGAAAGAGCACATTTGTGCGAAGCAGAATATGGCCACCACTTGCGGGATATCATTTTTAATAACTAATCCAAAAATATTCCCCATAAATTTAATGTATTTAAAAAAAAAAAATATTAAAAAAATATCTCTTAAATAAAAAGTTATAAGCAATTCACACCACTTCGGTCTTTCTGGGCCACCCTGTACTAGCAAACAGTTCTTCTATGGAACACTTTCCATAATATTTGAAATCTAAGTAAAGCTGCTACACTTTCATCACATTTAAATAAGAATAATTATTTAAGACTGATAAACGGAACTTGCATTTAAATACAACTTAAATGAAAATTAACTAATTTTGTATTTAAATACGCAGTCAAAAATTTGGCCTAAGTACCAAATGACAATGAAAAAACCAAGGTATTGCCAACACTAAAGTACAGAAGTAATAAAAGTGTTGAATAGTTATTTGCTTGGTATTATGTGTTTATGAATCAAACTTTTTATAAGTTGCTTATAGCACAGTGAGAGTATGATAACTAATACCAGCTTAGAAGCTGAAATATGAAATTTTTATGAATTTTTAATTTAAAACATTATAAAGTTCAACAAAATATTTATATTTAAGTAGAACAAGGAAAAATCCTTAAACTCTTGTAAATATATGTACTTATGTGTTATTATAAACAAATTTGTAAATACCAAAAATTGAAAGAAATAAATTGAAAATTGAAAAAAATAATCAGAAAAAATAGTAGTTATTCGAATACCTTGATAGTGGCATCTTAAAAGTTGTAGAAGAATCAAAATTTAATAGAAAATAAGATTAAATAAAAACTGAAAGAAAATCAACAAGTACAAAAAGTAAAATAATTTATATAAAATATTAAATCTCGAACGTGAAACTTAACGTTGAACCATACCCTCTGCATTCTTCGGGTGTATGAACTCATGAGCCAATACTATATAATTTATGGAGCAATGTGAAGATTAGCTTGCATTTTTTCTACAAGGATGTCAAACTGTTGCTTCATAGTAATTTTAACCACTTTCAGATATATTTATGGAAAATAATTGTTCAGTTTGCTATTTTTAATATAATACTTAATGGCTCGATAATCGAGCCATAAAAGTTCGTATATGTATCAATGGAACAGCTCTATTTTTATGGCTATATCAATAGCCTTGATAACATATAAAAATATAATTTGTATTGCAATTTTATCAACAATTTACTTAACTACGCGCAAAATAAGCGTATTTGCAGAATAAGTTTACTTTAGGTCTCATTAACAATATTGTCATTATAGTCATTGCAATGAGTGTCAACACATTGAAAGGAAAATATGTTATCATTGATGAAAATTTTATGCAAATAATCTTGCATCATACTATTTGCAAAATGAGCGAACATTTTTTAAAATATATACAGATGCAATTGCAATATTTTTGTACATGAGTAAAATTAAAAATAGCAATTTATATTTACACTATGTACTTTTATATTTTATATTGCAGACAAACAGCTTCTAATCAGAGAGCCAAGCCGATCAACCAAAATAGTCGTCAATAGCAAAAGTTTTCTATAGCAGAAAATTGCTATCTCAAATGCAGAGAATTGTGAATAGGGCTATTGTTATCTGTTTCAGTTCTGATTTTAACGTGGTTGTTGTATTGGGACTGGTGTAAAAATTTATTAAAAATGTACTGTTATAGTATTTCCTGGAGGGTCCCATAGGATTCGCAGGAAATACTTGTTACTTATTATTATATATAGGTGTAGTTATTATTTTATCCTGGAGGGTCCCTTGGGAATCGCAGGATTTACTATTGTTTTATAGCCCTATTCTAATTTAAATAAAACTCCTTTTTTTTTTTATTGTCACTTTACTGAAATTATTTATTTGTTTAACGATTGCTTCTGTTCACTGTTTAACATTCCTTCGTTCACTGTTTAACATTACTTTGTCTTCTCTTAAATATACTTCTTTTATATGTGCTTTTGCCATCATAGCTGCTGCCGCAAACCTGGAGCTATAGCTGAGTGTGCTCGAATTCATGACCCACATCAGTATTCCATCGTGTCAGCAATTGTTATAGTTTATGTAATTTCCGGGTTGTAGTAGTTTTTTGTTGGTACTGCTGTTATTTCTTTTGTTCAATATATATTTGCTGCCTTGCAATATTGGGCCTGACACCAATATTCTTTTTATTTGTTAATCAGGCAGCAGTTGATGGTTGCTCGTTTTCAATATTATTAGCTGGGAGAAGAAGTGAGTTCTGACTCACAACATCCCTCCCCCCTTTCGGAAGCGAAACGTCCGAGTAAGGATGTTTCGGACTTTGTGGTAGTGGTGGCTGTTCCGGCATTTTATTTTCTATAGTTTGCCTGACTCCGTGATATCGGTCATGATGGGGAATAAAATTCGGCACTCTTCTCGTCTGGAGCGTCTCTAGGCTATTGGGCTCACGACTTTAGACTGCTGTAAGCGTGCTGGTGGCTGTATATCTTTTTATGGTAGCTCCGTTTTGAAGAGGCAGAGAGTGATGGCTGTTTGTTTATGATATTCTTATTTTAATTACTTTCTTTCTTTTTTTTTTTTTTTTAATTTTTTCATATTATTTTCTTATTGTCTAATTAATCTTACAAAATTTTTCCTTAAATATAATCATGAGAAATTCTTATAATTGAGACATAATTCTTTAACTTATAAACATAATGGCATTAAGGTCAGTCTACTGTAAAATTTCCTAACTGGTTGTTTTAATTACTGACCTTACGCAATATTATTATCTGTATTTACATTTTTTTTTCATTGTTTTTTTTTTTTACTTTGTTAATTTAGCAATGGATACTCCTGTTTTTTTAATGTTTTAATTTTTTAAGCCAAAAATGCAGTTGTTGCGATTTTATACATATACATACATATATGTGTTTGAGCGTACGTTTGGGCTCATTTATTTGTACTGGGTTTAAGTAACCCAGTACGCCAAACGACTGGTAAATATGTTTGTGAGACATATGTTTATAATATTAACCATGTGAAAGGAATTATTTCCTTGCAAATAGTTTATATATGTACACATGGCTTTTTATATTCTTATTTCGTCCTAAATTTACTTATGGTTCCGACCATATGGTTTATTGGATTATCCCAAAAGTTAAAAGCTTGAATTTCTTTTAAGTAAACAAAAATTAGTTTTAAGTTATACCCCAGCCAACATGTTTAAAGCAATCGCTTCTGTAATTGTTATTTAAAGTCCACATGTACGATGATGGATATCATTGCAAATGTGTCGGGATTTAAACTGAGTTCATTATCTACCCGTATACTATTATTGGATTGTCGGCTGGGTTATTTGTTGAATTCTAGTTATTTGTAACAAATGCTGATTAGGCGGATTATTATAAAAATTCTGACTAGAAGCGCACAAATAGTAACACATTGTCTGTGAACAGAGTTAATTTATTTTGTTTAAAAGTTTGATGAGGACGGAAAAATTGTTCTAACACAGTGAGTTAGAGTAATTTCCAGTATCCGTTTGGATACTGGGAAAATACTCACCGTGGATTGGACTCACATCAGGTATGTTGTGTTCCTCATTTTCTTGTGTTTGTACAGGTTAAATGTATATTCTTCCTTCCAGGTCTGTCTCCATTTTTAGTTTGGTGTTTCAGTTGACTTTGGCAGCGGATATTGATTCCCAGAGTAAGTTGCCACATCCTTCTTATATAAAACTTATGGCCGCGTTTCTGTGAGTAGCTCCTCTCAAGGCAATTCAGAGGAGCTTATTGTTGTCATCTGTAGGGTTTTACCAGATTACGGTGTAAGGTTTTTAGTTTACCGTTGATGAATACCTGAATATTAACCGCAGAGGGTAGGCCTTTTACCTCGTACGGCCCCTCCCATAGTGGGGAGAGTTTGTTTTTTCGAAGCTGATTTTTCACAAGCACTTTGTCTCCAACCTTGTATGTTGTGTGTTTGCTACCCTTGTCGTACCTCTCCTTGGACACAGCTTTGGCTTTTATCTGACATCTCCTGGCTATTTCATATGCCTTCTGGATTTGATGTTTTAACAAAGACGGATATTCGTATGGGTTATAGAGGGGGGTACTTATTTTGAGATTTGACGGTAAAGGCGTGTCAAATCCATAAAGTACCTTAAACGGGGTTTGGCTTGTAGATGCATGGTCCGTGTGATTATGCACATGCATTGCCGGGGCCAACCATTGGTCCCAATTTGACCCGTCCTCTTTTGCGAAATTCCTCAGATATTCGGCTAAGGGTCGGTGACTTCGTTCTAGAGACCCGTTAGTCTGTGGATGGTAGGGAGTGATATGTTGCTTTTTTATTTTTAAAAGTTTACACACACTCCCGAACAACTTGGATGTGAAGTTTGTGCCATTATCCGTGATTAGCTTTGCTGGGATTCCATACTTTGTTATGATTTCGTTATAGAAAATTTTTGCTACTGTCTCTGCTTCTGCATCTGGCATGGGTGCACATATAAAAAATTTTGACAAATCATCTTGGAAGGTGAGAATGTATTTGTTTCCTGTTGTAGTTGTGGGGAGGGGGCCAACCATGTCCATATAAACTTTTTCAAAAGGTCGGCTGGGTGTATCTGTTAATACCATCGGCTCTTTGTTTCGGTGTCCACTTTTATTCTTCTGACATTTAAGGCAACTTTCTATGTACCTTTTTATATCTTTCAGCATACCCCTCCATTTGTATTGTCTGCGTATTCTCCGGTATGTTTTCCATCTCCCCTGATGTCCGCCTAGGGGTGATTCGTGAAAACTTCTCAGGACTTCCCGAATATCGTCTCTTCTGGTTACAGTAATAGCGGCATCATGGTTTTCTATGTTTTTGATAGGTGCCTTAGACTCAGGCTCGGTTTGTTCTTGACATAGTGATTTACGGGGTTCTTGGTTTTCGTTGCTGCTTTTTGCCTGGGCCCGAGTTACTGCTTCCACTCTATGCTGTTCAAGAGGTAGCCGACTGAGTGCATCTGCGTTTAAGTTGGCTGCTCCTGGTTTGTAGACAATATCAAACTCATACTCGGAGAGCTTGTGTCTGAATCTAGCTAGTCTTGATGTTTGATCTTTTAGGTTCGCTATTCCACGCAGTGGTTGGTGATCAGTAAAAATCGTAAAATAGCGACCTAGTAGATAATGACGAAACGTGTGAGTTGCCCATACGATAGCTAACATTTCCTTTTCTATTGTGGAATATCGTTTTTCAGCATCACATAGTGATCTGCTTGCAAATGCGATGGGATGGTCTTTGCCCTCCCTTTCCTGGGACAGCACCGCTCCCAGCGCCTCGTTGCTTGCGTCTGTGCTTAGGCGAAAAGGTTCCGCAAAATCTGGATAGATGAGAATGGGGGGGCTTGCAATACTTCGTTTTATATTATCTAACGCTTCCTGGCACTCTGTGGTCCAGATAAACTTACTTCCTTTCTTTAGGAGCCGGGTTATTGGTGAGGCCTTGCCTGCCATACCTTTTACAAACTTCCTGTAGTAATTGACCAAGCCTAGGAGAGCTTGTACTTCTTTCACGTTCCTTGGGGGTCTAATATTTTGTACGCATTCCACTTTTCCCGGATCAGGCAATGCTCCCTTTTCTGAACACTTGTGGCCCAAATACACGATTTCTCTTCTAAGGAATTGGCATTTTTCTGTATTTAGTTTCAGGCCACTTTCTCTGAGTCTGTCTAGGACATTGAGCAATTTCCTTTCATGATCTGAGATGTCCCTCCCATAAACTACTATGTCATCCAGGTACACAAAACAGTCCAGTCCCTGCAATCCCGTTAGAATGGTGTTCATTAATCTCTGGAACGTTGCTGGTGCTCCCGTTAACCCGAAAGGCATTCTGCTGAACTCGAAATGACCTTTTTCTGTACTGAATGCTGTTTTTTGTTTATCTTTTTCATCCACCAACACCTGATGGTATCCGCTAGCCAGATCCAGTGTAGTAAAATATCGGCTGTTTCCTAATTGGTCCAAAATCTCGTCAATTCGTGGAATCGGGAACACCTGTTTAATCGTTGCCTCGTTTAACTTTCGAAAATCCACCACCATGCGAAACTTTTTCTGGCCGGCAGGTGATTTTTTGGGTACCAATAATAGTGGAGAATTCCATGGCGATGTGCTTGGGGTAATGACGCCTTCCTTCAAGAGCTCCGATACTTGCCGATTGATCTCGTCCTTGTGCATCTGCGGGAGTCTATATTGCCTCTGGTTTATTGGTGGCTGATCATGTTTTGTTGGTATCTTATGCTGCACCAAAGATGTGAACGGTAGAGTATCGCCAGATAGCATAAATACGTCGTGGTACTGTTCACAAATTTTCATCACCGATTCTCTTTCTTTTTCATTCCATGTAGCTTCCTGCATTATTATGTCCCGTAACTTCCTTATTCTTTCTCCTTTGCTTGTAATCGGCCTTGAGGAGTCCATTCCACTATACTCTGTGTAGTTATTTATGTTTGATAACTTCACCTTTATATCATCATATAGTGATAGTTCTTCTTCTGTAGAGTTCAGTATTGGTACCATTGCCTTTCCGTTTCGAACATTCACCACGGTATTCCCAACATATACTCCAGGACTCAATTCCTGTTTATCAATTACTACAGTTTTCTCATTCGAATTTACTTGAATTGGAATGACTGTAACTGCTCTACCCTGAATACTGAACTGTTTTTTTACACCACCGTCCTGAACATTATGCAAGGCGAATATTTTAATGCAATTATAATTATCAAATATCTGCAGAGTTTTGGTCAGAGTATTTATAATGCTAGAACCCCAAATATTATCTCTTCCTAGGATTCCATCTCCTGGAATACTACTTCCTTGGGCTACCACTTGGAATTCCCATTGTAGCTTTTCCTTACCGATTATATTGACTTTAATTGCGAAGAGTGTGGTTGCACTTCCTCCAAATGCACCCGTTAATAGTTTGACATCTCCCGAATCTTTTCTTGAGCATACCCTCATAGCTTCCTCCTTTATTATACTTGAATCGGCCCCTGTGTCAACAAGTAGGACCAAACAACCCTTCTTTGCATGATTGCAGGGAACAGTAATGAATGCTGCATCTATATCGTCCGTTGAGTTTGTGTCGTTGATTTTGACCCTCTCTATTTTTGATTTTGGTGCTGGTGTACATATTTTTACCTTTGCTTGGTCTCCAAAATCTTCCTCTGCAGAACTTCTTAATTCGGGTTGCAATTTCTTATGTGTGGGATTACTTCTTTTGCAATCGTGTCTATGAATGATTGCCCTGTGCGTCAACATTTCCGGTAGATCGATTTTAGAGTCGCTCCTTCCATGTGTACTAATTTCTGGCAAATCGAGTTTAGAGTTGCTCGTCAACTTTTTCTTGTCGATATTTTCCAAGAAATTATTTTCCACTTTGTTCTTCCCTCTCATACTATGTGAATTATTATTATTTACAATATTTGGTGCTGGTGCACATATTTTTACATTTGCTTCATCTTCAAAATCTTCCTCTGCAGAACTTCTTAATTCGGGTTGCAATTTCTTATGTGTGGGATTACTTCTCTTGCAATCGTCTCCATGAATGATTGCCCTGTGCGTCAACATTTCAGATAGATCGATTTTAGAGCCGCTCCTTCCATGTGTACTAATTTCTGGCAAATCGAGTTTAGAGTTGCTCGTCAACTCTTTCTTGTCGATATTTTCCAAGAAATTATTTTCCACTTTGTTCTTCCCTCTCATACTATGTGAATTATTATTATTTACAATATTTGGTGCTGGTGCACATATTTTTAAATTTGCTTCATCTTCAAAATCTTCCTCTGCAGAACTTCTTAATTCGGGTTGCAATTTCTTATGTGTGGGATTACTTCTCTTGCAATCGTCTCCATGAATGATTGCCCTGTGCGTCAACATTTCAGATAGATCGATTTTAGAGTCGCTCCTTCCATGTGTACTAATTTCTGGCAAATCGAGTTTAGAGTTGCTCGTCAACTTTTTCTTGTCGATATTTTCCAAGAAATTATTTTCCACTTTGTTCTTCCCTCTCATACTATGTGAATTATTATTATTTACAATATTTGGTGCTGGTGCACATATTTTTACATTTGCTTCATCTTCAAAATCTTCCTCTGCAGAACTTCTTAATTCGGGTTGCAATTTCTTATGTGTGGGATTACTTCTCTTGCAATCGTCTCCATGAATGATTGCCCTGTGCGTCAACATTTCAGATAGATCGATTTTAGAGCCGCTCCTTCCATGTGTACTAATTTCTGGCAAATCGAGTTTAGAGTTGCTCGTCAACTCTTTCTTGTCGATATTTTCCAAGAAATTATTTTCCACTTTGTTCTTCCCTCTCATACTATGTGAATTATTATTTTCAATATTTGAGGTGTATGTTTGTCGTTGCCAAGTTAGTCCGCAAATTTTTGGTTCCCCAGTTATTGGCTGTAACTGGGCCCAATTTAGTTTCCCGGGTTTTGTGGTACATTATTTCTTCCCCAATTGCCGCTTACATTGTGTCTGTTGCCTACAACATTATTTGTAGCCCGACTGCCATACGGGTTTCCTGCAATTCCTGCATAGTTTTGTGACATATTTTGTGTATCAATGCTTGGGCATTCTCTAGCAAAATGACCGAATAAATTACAACTGTAGCATCGCGGTTGTATGTTTACATTTGAGGCTACTCCTGTAAGCCTGTTTCGTGTCACTGGGCCATCGTTTGCTCTGTTATAGCGTATTTCGGGGGCTTCCATTCTGTTATTTTGCCAACGATTTTGTTTCGCTGAGCCATATACAGGCTGCTGCCTGCAAAACTGATTTTCGTTATGCCCACTAGTTCGGCACACTTTACAATACAACGAGCCTTGTCTTCTTCTACATTCCTCAATTGTATGGCCTCTATTTCGGCAATAATCGCAGCTTTTCTGTTTCGCCATGTCTGTTTTGCATTGGGGGCCCCTTTCGTGTCCGTATTTTCCGCAATTAATGCAATAGGGAGTGTTGAGCCTTTTTTTGCAATTAATTCGTTCGTGACCCTCCTTGTTACAGAAACTGCATGGTTCTGCATTTGTGACCACGCTTATCGCATGGTGTGGCTCCCCGAACAGCTCTTCCGCATCGACAATGATTTCTATTAGGGATCTCAATCCTTCGCCCTCTGATCCAAGTAGTCGGGCCTTGAAGGCTTGGTCCCTTAGGCCCTTAATGAAACTTTTAGCCGCTATCCTCTTAAAATCCGCCTCCATAGTGTCTCGGCCTACCCCTTCTGGCCACTCATCCCCTATTGTTGCTATGGCTTCGTTCAGTAAACTTTCCAGACGCTCTCCAAATTTACCCGCTGGCTCTCTGATGCCCTGTTTACAGCTTAATATTAGTTCCCTTATTTTATCCAGACTTTTCCTCTTCAAATACTGTTTTTTGATGGCGTTGCATAGCGCATCTACTGAGTTAAAGGTAAGCTGGGAGAAGTTTGTGTAAGCCGATCCTAATAGTCTCAATTTTAAGCGTTGGATGATATCCTGTGTTAAGCCATCATTTTGGTCTGATACTAACTCTCTTTCCACCATTTTACAACTCTGTATGAATCTGAAGACTTCGGCTTGTAGGTCCGGTCCTTCAGTGCCAAAGAAAGTAGGAACTGTGTTGTTCACTAACTCGGTAATATCTGATAAGGTTGGCATTTTGTGTGTGTTAATTGGGGCTGCTTCTGGAGTTCTAGTTCGCTCTGAAGGAGTTGATCTTCTCGTTAAAAGCTCTCGTGCTAAAGGTACCAATTTCTCAAATTCCCTGATTATATTGTCGTCTGCTATATTACCTGCAGATTGTCGACTGCATAACTATATTTATTTAGCCTATTTACTAGTTCGACCGTCTTTGTACCAGGGCTTTTCATTAGCAGATATATCTATAATTAAAAAAAAAGAAAAAAAAAATTATATTCTTAAACTTACCAACATCCTCATGGCTGGGTCCTCTTTTAGTTATTTTGCACTGTTTATGACTTTCACCTCTTTCTTTTATACAGAGTTTTTATATAGTTTATCTAATTTGTATATATTATATATATTTTTTCCTATATTTCACAAAAATATGTTTAAAAAAAAAACATACAAGGTTTTTAAGCTAACGAAATTTTATTATTATTATATATTTTCTCTATTATTGTTACTTTCTTATAAGCTAGATTTTGCTGTTGTTGCAGGCGCACAGGCAAACCGTAACTCATAGCGTGCCTGTTCCCATGCAACTACTGATAAGTAGTGTCACTTTTCTATCATAGTACTAGACAAGCTCAAGGATGCTGGAATTCAGGCTTTCCTGCTGTTTTGTACCACGATATTCGCAACAAAACTGACCTTTTAGTAGCTTTTTTAATTATTATTTTGTTATGGGTTTTCCCAAGCCGTACAAAGATCCCACCGAGTGGTAAGCTCAGAGTTCTGACTCACAACAGTACGAATAAAAACTGGAACTTCTTGCAAGAATAGCTGCAAAACCGCAATGTCTACAAAATTCCATAAATTACAAACACCAATTTTTTATATAGTTACATATAATATTTTAAAACAATATTGCAATACTAAAAAAAGTTCATACTACAGAGATTCGAGACTGTCAGGCAGACAAAGTGGAGTCTCAAGCACAAGAGAGAAAAATTCGGTCCAGAAACGAAAATCACTAGAAATGCCACAAGCTTCGTTCTAAAGAAAAGAAAGTGCACAATTCACACTTTCTTTGTATAATTTTTTGAATATATAGTTACTTGATTCGATATACATATAATAGAATGCAGAAAAGTCTGTTAAAGTACGAAACAAAATAATTTCGATTATCTTTTTGCGCCAAAGTCCTTACTAATATTATAAATGTGAAAGTAACTTCTGTCTGCCTGCCTCTGTCTGTTTGTTACCTATTCACGCCTAAGCCGCAGTGTACAGGTATCTTGAGCTTTGAGACTCGTTTCAAAATAGTTTTTCTTTTGAAATTTGAGCAACAAAGTTGTGAAAAGTCGGCAAAATTTTCGTCAAAAAAGCGTTTTTGTTTAATATTTCTGCAATTTATAAACCGGTCTTTTCCTTTGAGAGGGTTTCTAAAGAACCTAACAACAAATTTTTGGAAAAACCGCCCGCCCGAAAAATGATTTTTATTAGCAACTCTACCATTTATGTACCGAATTTCAATACTATTTCTTCCTTCAAAAGGAAGCGTCAACGATCTAAAAATAAAAAATATTTTTGGAGCGTGGGCTGACGAAATGTCCGTCCGAAAAATTATTGAATACGGAGCATGAACATGTTTTTAACTTCTCATGCCTAAGCCGCTAAGCTAATTTAAATGAAATTGTGTTAGCAGATAATGTGAAATTTCAGCCCCAGAAGGTGGAAAAGGGGTTGTTGAGAGGGCTATAGGCCGAGCCAGGAATTTCCCTGGGAATTTTGAACAAAGTACAAAGCGTAATAAAAGACTTGATTTATTATGCAGCGTATTTTTATTAAAATTCCTTGTAAACAAATAACAAAAATAATTATACATATTAATAATATATAGAAAATTCAAGAAAACAATATTATACTTTTTGGTAGGGCAATTTTTGGAAATTTAGTTCTTTTGGTTATATTTAAGAAGTTCTGAACCGCCTCGTGATTAAGTCTTTACAAAGTGGCGAGGGCGGTAGAACGTTTTTTGACAATGAAACTTTTATTACGTAACTCTAATTATTTTTTACGGTGTTTAAATGATGCTGCCAGATTACACGCATTTCATTATGGCGATTTTGGGAGTTGCGTTAACAGGGGTGAACCATTAAAGTTTAAAAAGTAATTTTAAAAAACCCCCCATTTACGAATTGATGTTTTCTTTTGAAAGAGTTTGACAGTACGCTGAAAACTTATAAAAATTTGGACACCCGACAGATGAAATTCCCGTCCGAAAAATAATTTTTTATTTACGCCGGCATTTATGAACCGATTTTCAATATTATATCTTCATTTAAAAGAGTTTGTAAACGCTCCAGAAAAAAGTTTTTGGACATCGGGCAGACAACTTGTCCACCTGAAAAAAAAATTTAATTAACTCTGCAATACTCGTATGTGAATAAACTTTTTTACTTCTTTTGAAAGGATATACCAAAAGCCTGAAAATAAAAAAAAAGTTTTGTCGGATTCATATAATGTCCGTCCGAAAAATAGCGTTTGGACATCGGACTGATGAAACCGAAAAATAAATGTTTAATATACTTCGCTCGCTATTTATAAAGATATTTTAATATTCTTTCTTATTTTAAGAGATCGTCATCGCCTGAAAATAAAAAACTTTTTGGACATATAAAATGTTGCGAAAGTTACTCAGTTAAAGTTAAAAGCAGCGCAACTAAATTGGCTTATGGGGAGAAATTCGATATTCAAGCTGGATTGCAAACTTTGGTTATACAATGCAATTCTAATGCCTACATGGTGCTATGGAGTTCAATCATGGGGCACCGCCTCAACATCTGAAAAAATTCAAAGGCGACAAAACAAAATTCTTCGAACAATTACCGCAGCTCCATGGTACGTAAAAAACTGACGAATTCATAAAGATCTCTGTGTTCCTCTTGAAAAAGACGAATTTTCAAAGTACGCAACAAGGTATATCAGCAAATTGGAACTTCATCCAAATCGTCTTGCACGCAATATACTTAATTTTGAAGGCCACTCTCGGTTGAGAAGGAGGGATACCCTTGCCCCCATCAGAACGTTAAATAGGTGAGTTCACCGGTATTGACCGTGCAAAATAAAACATTTTTTTCTAGCATTGGCTAGACTTAATTAATTTTGTGTATTTAGTATTAAGATTTGAATACTTATTTTAATTTACTTTGTGAAGATTCAATTAATAAATGAATGAAAATATTAAACAAAAAAAATATATATATATATATATATATATATATATATATATATATATATATATATATATATATATATATATATATATATATATATATATATATATATATATATATATATATATATATATATATATATATATATATATATATATATATATATATATATATACAAAATAAACTAATTAATTAATTAAAATAAAACATTCCGCTATTATAAACAGATTTTCAATAATTTTTATTATTTACATCATAGAAATACAAAAAATTAATTTATGATAAACTCTGATTTTCAAAACCTTTTTTTATTACACTTTAATCCGATTACATATGTTTTAAGAAAAGGTCCGTGCGAAAAAACCAATACATTATGTTTTTCTTTTGAAATGGCTGATGAAATGACTGAAAATACAAACAGAACTGGACATCAGACGGAATAACTTGAAAATCCTTTATTGTATTGGAAACCGGGCAAACATTTTGTTCATTCAAACTATGCAGTTATTCATGTATGCGATGATTGAATTTCATTTTTCATGCGTAACCAAACACTGGTCTGTAATATTATCCAGAATAGCAAATGGCCGAATGCTGAAGCAATGTAAGTTTGAAATAAATGGCCTACAAAAGCGTCGTTGCAGCTTTAGATTGGCTGATGATTTCAAGCAGACTCTACCGGTCATCGCTAGAAATACTCAAATAGCGGAAATATATGCTTTGCGTTTTCGCTGTAAATACATGCAAGAGAGCTTTTCAATTCTCAACAGCTAACAGGACTACTTTCCTATAAATTGAGACTGAAAGTTGGCGTTTTAATTCTATCAGCGCGCACTTTTATCACTCTAAGACTGTAACATCACACGATTGCAAATCATAGTTTTGGGACGGAGTCTTGTGAGAAAAATTATAGGGAAATAGAGGAATAGTTCAATCCGATTTGCAATTGCAGTCAAAAAGGCCCAGATTCTATAAATTCTTCACATTTTTGAAAAGAATTGCAATATAAAACAAAACAAGTTGCATACCCAGATTTATTAAATGTAAATAGTACTAATTCAAATTTGAAATAACATAAACTTAATAACACAAAACGCATGCTGGGAAGTCATGACTTAATGATAATTTTTTTTTCTTCTAAATTTTCCAGCTAAAGATCCTGATTGATTCTTGTTGTTTATAAAAAAGGTTTAACAGTGTTTTATTTTCGATATTTCGATAACAATTTGCTATCATCCTCAGGAAAATTAAAATGTTTTAAAAAATCAAGATCATTAGCTGAAAAATTTAGAAAAAAAATATATATAAACAAGATCAAATAATACGAATATTTCATTTTTGATAAATTTTTTTATCATTTTGGTTTCCTTTCAAAACAGGCTACTTAAAACACCTTTTTCCGCAGGAGAAGTCGCGAGTAAATGTTAATATTCATTTATTTCATTCTGCCCATACGTGTTTCTTATTGTCGTCCGTGTTTTCCATACATTCATTATTAATTCGTAAAATACCAAATCATACCGGAATAGGTAGTGAGCAGGAATAGGTAAAGTTGTGTTTTCCATCATGTGTACACACGTTTTTTATTTTCTTATTTTACTGTCGTTTTTATTTTCTTTATATGTTAATTATTATTGTCTTTTGAATGTTACTGCTATGTTTTACACTACTTTGCAGTGTGCGGGGAGTTGCACAAAGTTTTGGTAGTTTGAGCAGTGTCGAAGGTATATACAAATTTAATTCCAACCTTTTAAATGCTGTGATAACGTTTGTTTTTGGTCTTTCCGTATGTTAAGTCAAACATTACTCTCCCTTTCCTTAGCTTATGAGATATATTTTCCTAGCTCCAGTACAATGCACTGCATATGTAGAGCTTATACCCTGAGTACTGGTCTAAGATGAAAAAAATGAATATAGCTTCCCTTAGATGTGAGTTTAATAGACAGGATTCGGAAGACTTTACACTCAAACTTGAACAAATTTTGTACAATATTTCAAAACGCAAAAAGCAATCCAAATTTTATTTGAATCAAGAATTAATTTCTGCTGATTAAAAAAAACAACTCAATAGCTAACTTTGAGCGTATCTGTTGGCCTTATTGTATTTCGAACACCACTTAACCGCATGCAATAGGCTTAATAAAAGTCATCTCGCTATTCCAAGCTGCTATAATTTCAGCTCTGCTTTAATATGTGTAAAGTAAACAGATACAAAACATACGTCAATAAAAGAGATGGCGATGCTTAAAACGTTCCAAAATATTTTAATTACATTTATAATGAAAAGCTTGTATTAAAAGTTCATAATTAATCGATAAATGTTTAAAAATATCCAGCGAAGAAGAATTTGCTAATTAATTGTATTATTACTGAATATGTTTAAATGCAAATTTTTTAATCTCGGAAACATTTTAAAATGAAATTTAATGAATTTTGATGACTTTTAGCCATTTTTTTTAATTCATTGATAGTTAAACATATGCTTATTTAACAATTTTCCTCTTCTCTTCATCCATTGTTGTTATTTTAATAATCATAATGTGTACTTACCACCAATACTAGCATTATAAGCTACACCTACGCCACAGTAATTATTAAAAGCAACGGCAGCAACTTCGCCAGCACATCTGGTACCGTGCTTGTTATCGCCATTATCCTGTGGCGTTGGATCGGAATCATTACCGTTAATGTCAAATGATGCATCTGGATCCTGTTGAGTAAACATTAAAACAGATAATATTAATAAACATAATGGAAACGTATGCAAGTATGTGTGCATTGATATGTATGTTTAATATGTGTATACATACAATATATATAGAATTAAATAAATTTATAAAATTAATATTCATATATAGGATGATAAAAATATAGCTTTGCCTTAATTTATCCACTGTTTACATTTTAAAATACACATTGTGTATATACATACATATGTATATGCATTTAATTTGCATGCTCGTCTGCGTGTGTGTGTGTGTATGAATAATTTCCATAAAGTTCGATAGTACTTATGGTTATTAAAAATTATCTTTATAAATAAAGTGGCAGCAAAATAGCAAAATGATACCAATTTTGATCAGAGCTTTTATAATTTGAAAGACAATCAAAACAGACGAACTGTACGAGTATGCTCAAAATATTTTCATATAAATTTATTTAATAAACTTTATATATTCTATGCAGGGTGTCCCAGAACTCAATATCAAGCCGAAACAGGATGACAAGATTGATTATTAATTGATAACTATCATATACAAGGGCTTGTGCCCTTGATACTTACAATCTTATCATCCAGCTTCGAATTGACGTTCAGTTCTGGGACACTCTGTATATACACTGCATTTCACTTGAATAGCACACTTTTTTATTTTTATTGTTAATTGTTTATCTATCAATAATCTTAACTTTGATGAACTTCTTATCGTTGTTTTATTTTCGCCATCAAATTTCAAAAAATGCCGTTATAGGCTCTTGTTGCTGTAATTTAACTTTATTTAGGAATTCAGTGCTTTTTTTTAATTCACTTGAATAGCGCATTGCAGTTTGATGTAAATGGGAGTTAAATTTTAAGACCCGAAGTTGGTTTTGAACAAAGCACAAATTATCTAGGAATTATCGTCAAATTATTTAGGAATATTTAGGATATTTGGGAAGGGTCCACTGCTGGCAAAAGTTACTGTCGGTGTCGGTAATGACTTTTCACGGTTTTTATCGAACTTTCTCAGAGATCGCACAATACGATCTGTTTCAGATGGGTTCTTATCAAACGAGTTTAAGATTAATTCAAGAGAACCGCAAGGTGCCGTTCTCTCTCCTCAACGACCTTCTCTATCAAACTTCCAACCCTATTCACTATTTCGCGGATGACAGCACCATTTGCTACTCATACTCTTTTAGTTATAGGCCTAGACTATCAGAGATCGCTACCAACAGGCTAAATATGAATGATTCACTGAATAGTGATCTTCTATTAATCTCCGAATGGGGTCGTAAAAACAGGGTCGCCTTAAAGCGGCTAAGACCCAATGTTGTTTATTAAGACACCAACAAATGATTGCTCATGGATGATATAAATATTGAGGAATCGAATGCTCTTGATGTTCTTGGAATGAAGATACAGTGTGATGTTCGCTGGACTGAACACACTTTTCATGTCTCTAAAGAAGCACTCAAATACCAGGGGTTTTTGGGACGGTATAAGATGTAGTTCATTCCATCAAATCTTCACAAACACTACTCCCTCCTTCGTCTTCCTCACAACCTATTTTCGTAGTTCTGGTACAATATACTGCATATGTAGGCGTCATCCCTTGAGTACTGGTCTGAGATAAAAAAAATATAAACATATATATATATGGTTCAATTATGTATGGAACAAAATATTGCCCAAATGGCCGCTGCGACTTCGGCGGCACGCCTCCATACGATGGTTCAGATTTTTGTTGACGCTGAGGCACAATTGAGGTTCTGTGCCGTTAATGTGCCGAATTATCTCATCCTTAAGCTCACGAATTGTTGCTGGCTTATCTACGTACACCTTGAAAATAACTCCAAAGAAACAAGGCCAATTGGGGCCAAGATCACATGATCTTGGCGGTCAATTGAAATCACCACCACGTGAGGTAACACAGCCATTGAAAATGTTGCGCAATAGAGACGTTATCATATCGTCTATATCCATATCTTCCAATTCGGGTCATGAAAAGTTCGTTATCATCTCATAATAGCGAACGCTATTCACAGTAACTGCCTGACTGGACTCGTTTTGACAAAACTGCCGCCTGCTTGTAAACTGCACCACTCTTTCGGGGTGAATTTGTTTTTGAACCATCGTTCTTGGCTTATCATTCGCCCAAATTCGGCAATTCTGCTTGTTGACCAATGCACTGAAGTAAAAATGTGCCTTACCGCTGAAAATTATTTTCTTCGAAAACTGGTCATCCACTGTTGCCATTCACCATTTTGACCGTTCACAATGCTTGGAGTGGTCGTCAGGGGGTTCAAGTTCTTACGCCAATTGCACCGTGTAAGCGATTAAATGCATAATACACATCAAAGACGATCCTGAAAGGTGCAATTATTGGGAACGATGACAAGTTGAAGTGAACAGCAATATTTTTTTCAGAACGAGCTTGCGCTCGAGTTTTCACATCTCCTAAAGACCTGATTTGCTCAAGTTTTTGCACGATTTGGACGATTAAGTTGACCGTAGAAGTAACGAGCGCATAATATGTATATGCACGATATGGAGAATATGACTTTCTGTGACTGAAATATTAAAAAAAAAAACTGCTAAAAGCAGAAAAGTAATATCTGATTTTATTCAAAACAAGATGAACTATGGAAGAAACATGAAAAGCCGTGCGCATGTTGTGCTATTAACGTCATCAGCATAGATTAGTACATCAGACAACTATAGTGACAAAGCTGAATCATTTTTGTAAAGTAGTAGTGAACAAATCACCTTGTGTACACCAGATTTAATACAGATTTTGTAATGTTATGTAATATAAAAATTATATTATTGAAATGCATATCAAAATGTTATTTGAAACCCCCACCACATTCAAATTCTTCAACTGGTTCTTCCATTGGTTAACTCAATCACTTAAAACAACGTACCACCAGAGATCTGCAACCGGTGCCCTTTTCAATGACCTAAGTATACCCGTCTCAAATCGAATTGCGGTGTGATTGGCCACCGTATATTGTTTGCACAAGTATGTTTTCTACTCGTTAGAGCTTGTGTCTGTAAACTAGAGTATATAACATACTCAGTCAAGTTTGTATGCGGTGGCTGCTTGATTTGCTTTCTCAATTATTTTTTCCAGATTCAGCAATCGTACTCGTACTTCTTTTTAACAACGACCATAGTATTTGTATCGAAGAATTTGCAGTCACACATTTACCCTACCCATACCCATGAGAGTTTGCGTGTTCAGTTTTATGTATTTACTCACTCAGACTCGGTAAACGTATTCGGCGCTAAACATATTTAGGCGGTGTTGCCAGAGGGTTTTGAAAAAAACTTATGTTTTGGCGAGCGTGTTTTGGAGAAGATATATACACAAATTTCATTTGAGCTTTTTTAGTTCAAAGTCGGTAAAAACAATAACTTACATTAAATACCAGATTTTTTCTTTTAATAATATTTCTTTAACTTTTTTATTTTCATCAAATTCCTTTAATTTTATGTTCCATCATTTACGAGTATAATAATTTTTATTTCTTGGTTTTAACCCATAACCACAATAAATGCATAATTTTTTCTTTTTTTAGCTTTTATTTATTTATTGGGTCTTCACAATATGAACTAACAATAAATTTTAAAATCTTAATACTAAATACATAAAATTAACTAGTTAATTAAGTCCAGCCAATGTTAGACTAAAAGTTTTTTTTTGCATCAATTATATCGGTAAAACACCTATTTAACGCCTTGATGGTGGCCAGAGTATCCCTTCTTCACAACCGAATGTGAACGCTAAAATTAAGTATGATTCCTGCAAGAGGGTTTAAGTGAAGTTCCAGGTTGATGATATACCTTGTCGCATACTTTGACAATTCGTCTTTTGCTAACAGAACATACAAATCCTTGTGAATTCGTGATTATTTTACGTACCATGGAGCTGAAGTAATCGTTCGAAGAATTTTGTTTTGTCACCTCTGATTTTTTTCAAAGTTTGACACTGAAGCGGTACCCTATGCATAAATGCATAATGATATATAACTAATTGTGGAAGGTAATATTTGAATTGAATTTTCGTTTAAAATTTTTCAGTAAAAACAATCTTACAATCACCATTCAGAGTGTTACTTTTAAAATCATCAAAATGGTTTTAAGTCATTAAATCTGGCAGCCGCGATTTGAATTAATCTAAATATACAGAACTCAAAGCTGACAGACTGACTGACATAGTGATCTATCAACGCACAGCTCAAACCACTAGACGGATCAGGCTGAAATTTGGCATGTTATGACGTAGGTGTTCGCTGAAAAAGGATTTTGACTAATTCTACTCTCAAGTTGGTACAATAGGGGATGAAAGTTTCTATGAAACTTTGTTGGTGAGCAAAGCTGCGGTCAAAAGCTATTGTTAAATAAAAGGTGGCGCATAGACACAACAAAATAATTTTTCGAGAGCGTTGTTTTTACAAGTCGATTGCGTGACTACATCAATTATATATGTAGGTATTATTAAGAAAAATAGAAAATAATCAAAATCTCGCTTTTACCGAGTGGGAGTAAGAACCATACTCTTTCTATGATCGTTTCATTTTCTCTTAAAACCACACACAAGGTACGAAAGTAATTGGAGACATTTTTGATGTATCAACATCTCACAAATGAACGACAAATATAAATACCATTGCATCAATTTTTAAAAATATTTGGATGTGAAAATGATTGAGTAAACAACCGGTGTACTTATGGTTGCAGTGTACCGGTGCAGGTCTATGATACCCACTAGGTTCAACTCTACTGGGAAAATGGGTATGCTTGGCTTTTTATTTTTATTATTATGAAAATATAAATTACACTTCAACTTAATTTATTTTAGTTATTGATCTATAAACTCCATCTTAATTTTATTCCTGTTCTTTATTTCTGTTCAATAATATTTTTATATTATGTTTAACTATTTTATACTTGAATTTAAAAACAGAACCTTCAATAATTGAAATAGAATTGCAATTGTTTTCAATTAATCACCACATAGACACACACACCCACAGCGAAATGACTACTTACTTATGTACGAGTACGTATGAAATGAATTACAGCAGTGGAACATTGATATTCTCTTTCTTGTTATTCTTATACAATACAAAAACAAACACATACAAAAACACCTAAAATTTATAACCAAAAATTTAAATTATTTTTTCTGGTTAAGCGTATTACAGTTATAATATAAATGGTATTTATATGTATGTGGTTTGAAAAAGTTGTAGGAAGGGAAGAAGTGCAATAATGGTATTTTACCAAATAGAATGCTTTATTCAATATAAACACATCTGAATAGACAAAAGTACTCGTATGTGTGCACACACGTACACATATACTCACGATTTTATAAACATGCCCAGCAAACACAGAGACTTGATTTTGTATTATAAAAATTATGCAAGAACAAATATTTTTTTTCTTTAATTTTGTTTGAACAAAAAAAAAAACTTTGAAGCATGCGTTTCTAAGGTTTTATGTTTTTTGCAGTATTTCTTGTTTTTTCTTTTTATTGTTTGTTTCTATATGTATTTATGTGTAACACATGGGCTGAAAAGTCCCGTGCTTAACAAAGAAAACATAGTTTTTTTTTGTTCAAAATTAGCTTTATTCATCAACGTTATAAGAGCAATATTGGTTACGCAATCATTCCAGCGCCGCTCTAACATTTCAATACCACTTTTCTAGGCCTCAGTTTCAGCGATAACCTCTTTATTCGAGCGAAATTTCGTACCGGTGAGCCTTTTTTTCAGGTCTGCGAACAGCCAGTAGTCGCTGGGAGCCAAATCTGGCGAATACGGTGGATGTGGGAGAATTCGAAGTTCAATTCATGTAGTTTTATCATTGTTTAGATTGATTTGTCACACGGTGCGTTGTCGTTTCCTTGCAATTTCGGCGTTCAAACGCTCCAACAACGCTATATAATATTCACTGTTAATGGTATGTTTTTTCTCAAGATAGTTAATGAACATTACACTTCGCACATCCTAAAATACCGAGGCCATAACCTTTCTCGCCGAGTGTTGCGTTTGGATGAGATTCACCAGTTGCTGTCCACTCAGACGACGATCGTTTTAATTCCGGAGTAAAGTGATGAATCCATGTTTCATCCATTGTCACACATCGACGCGAAAATTCCGGTTTGTTACGTTTAAACAAGGCCAAACACTGCTCAGAATCATCAACAAGTTCTAGATTTTGGTGAACAGTAAGCAAACGCGTCACTCACTTTGCAATATAGAGCCAACGCGGATTTTATTTATGTATTCTGGTGTTACCGCCTCATTTGAACGTCCACTGCGTTCTGCATCATCGGTGTCTCTACGACCACGTTTGATGTCAGCAAACTAACGTTTTGGTGTTATTTTTTGTGGAGCGGACAAGCAGTATAAAATTAAAACGTTTGACGGTATAAATATTCAGAGAGAAATCAATACAATTATACATATCGTTGTGACAGCAGCATAATTTCCTTAGAGTATCTGACATAGCAAAGTTAGTGCGGAATGTCCTCACGTATAGAGGGTTGATCGAACGAAGTAAGCGATGAGGAGTATTGAAGGTTACGTTGGTTAACAAAAATTCTGAATGGATGTTCCCGTTTACAAGCCTGACCATGAAGGATACGTTAAGCATAGTTTTCCGGCTTTTTAATGTTGGTAAATTGATTTCAGATAGTCTTATTGGGTACGATGGCAAAACCAAGCAACGTCTTAAGCAGAAAATAACAAATTGTTTTTGAAGAGATTCAATACGATCGTTGTGAAATTTGTAGATTGAATTTTGTGTAATGGATAGTATATCATGAAATTTTAACAGCTGTGTTTTGGAGGTTAGTATTAACTGAAAAAACGTGACTGTAATAAAACTACCGTCATCTATTTGTTAGGCCCGGGACTTTTCATACGCACTGCCGAAAATAGGGCCCAATAAGAAAATAGTGGTTACGCTTTTTTGGGCAAATATTTGAACAATGTGAACGTACCTTAACAAATATTTGAACAACGTGAACGTACTTTAACTCAAAAAACAATTTTGAGTGAGGATCACTTAATCAAGTCACTGATCAATTTGACAACAAGTTTTGAACTGAAAAGTCAACTTTCGTTTGACCAACATGCTTGACAATTCTGCTCGATATCAAATGATTACCGGAGTTTTTTTTTCTGATAAAAAGTGCTGCCCTTTAAATGTTGATCGTTTTTTTTTCGATTACCAGCACCGTTGAATAGTTGTTCATATGTTATTAACACAAAATAATAAAAAATTCTAACAAAATGCCGGGTAATAATAGTGTACACTTAGCGTTTCAAATACATATGTATATCATGACTACTTTTAACAAACCAACGTTTTATTCACTACTTTTATCAAATAAAAGCTATCAACAGCAGAACCGTTTACTCAATTATAATAACAAAAGAATCTCATATTTGCATAAACACGTATGAAACAAAGATCAAAAAAAGAGCAGTATCTCCATCTAACTCGAAGTACAGTGTTGGATATATTACATTTTTAACCAGTTTTATGTGCAACATGCTTTGAAAAGAGTATGATACCCTTTAAAAGTGTACCAAATTGTTTTTAGAAAAGAACGTGTTAAACCACTAAATGTGGCACAGGTGTAAAATTTTTGTTAGAAAAGAAAACACCATTAGTCATTTCACTTTAAATGCTTGACTTTGTGTCTGCTGGGCAAACAAGTTTTAAAACAAATGTATGCATGTGTGCACTTAAACACAAAAATTGATTGTTTATGTGGTTGGCCAAAAAACAAAGTAAAAAACTAAAACAATAAAAGTTATTTTGAAAGCTTTCAATTTATTTGTATGATGGTCGTAAATAAAAGGTAGTTTTGTTGGTTAAAGCAGAAAAAAAAATAGACAAAGGCACACGCAAGCTGTCATGACACGCACAAACTTACATTTATTCAAAGAACAAAAAAAAAAAAAAACCAATGAGTGATGTAATGTGTCTAAAGCTTGATTGAAGGATTAAGGTCCTGCATGTTTAATATTGACGAGAAAATTTTGTAGGCTAAAAACGCTAGCATGATAGACTTACATTGCTTACTGCGTTATGATGCTTGTCAAAATAAATGTGATTACTTTAAAACCCTGGATCTTAAGTGACCTTCATTTTGAATATTTAATACACTGGTACCTTCGTACTTCAAAACAAGAATTTAAGAGTTTTTTAAAAATTTCTATCTGCAAAAAATTCCGTGAACATAATATAGAACTTTTATCAGTATTAGCTTCATAATTCTTAACGAATATTTTTAATATTATATAATGGTATTTTTCTGCGACAGTCGAATTCAGTACAAATGGCATATGTGATGACCATGCGCCAAATATAGACAAAACAAGTACGAGTAATAGTGTAGTATATTCGGCTGGGCCGAATCTAAAATATCCTTCACAATAGCCACGTAAATATATAGTATATATTACAAATTTGAACTAAATATGCTCGGATATATATGAACCGATATCGGGGAAGAATTTTTTTTGCCTTGTAATCGCCATGCCAAAATCTCATGGAAAAATTGGTTTAAATTATATTTCGGGTATATACGAGTATGAACCGATATTGGAAATTTCCATTTTCTGTACTTTATTAACCTCCTTTTATTACCAGAACTACTTTTGAGCAGAAAAAAATTTTTTCATGAAAAAACCAGTTTAGGCTATATCGCGGGTATATATGGACCGGTATCGGAAAGTTTCATTTAGTAACCTCCTTACATTACAAGAAATATGTTTAAGCAAGCAAAATGTTTAAGTTCACTTATACGACGTTTTCATTATAAATCTGTTTAAACTATATCTCGGGTATATATTGACCGATATCAGAAATTTTAATTTTTTGTATTAAAATAACCTCTTTATGTTTATGGTTATAAACCATACTTTTAAGTAAAAAAAAAATAATCGCGGAAAATCAGTTTAGATTAGGCGTTTTTAACCTATAAAATTTTCTTCTCAAAATTTAACATGCAGGACCTCAATCTTTCAATCAAGCTTTAGACACATTACATCACTCATTGTGCTGTTGCTAAAATACAGGCGAGCACTCGTCTAAGAAATTTTATATGGAAATCACTCAAAAAACTGAGTGGCTTTCATACACGTTTTTAGACGAGTTGCTCTACTGTGTTCTACGAACAGCACATATATTTCGGGTATATGGACCGATATCGGAAATTTTCATTTTCTGGAATTAAGTAACCTCTTTATATTACCAGAACGGTTTTTAATCAAACAAAATGTTTAAGTTCGCTTATACGACTTTTTCATTAAAAAATCGGCTAAGGCTATATCTCGGGTATATATAGACCGATTTCAGAAATTTTCATTTTCTGTATTTAAGTAATCTCTTTTTATAATCATACTTTTAAGTAAAAAAATTTTTTCATGGAAAATCGGTTTAGACTAGGTGTTTTTAACCTATAAAATTTTCTCCTCAAAATTAAATATGCAGGACCTTAATCCTTCAATTAAGCTTTAGACATATTACATCACTCATTGTGCTGTTGATAGAATACAAACGAGCAGTCGTCTAAAAAATTGTAATATGGAAATCACTCAAATATCACTTATCACTGAGTGGCTTTCAAATATCACTTATCACTGAGTGGCTGTCATACACGTTTTTCGACGAGTTGCTCTATTGTGTTCTATGAACAGTTCATATATCTCGGGTATATGGACCGATATCGGAAACTTTCATATTGTGTATTTGGTAAACTCCTATATGTTTAATGTTTTGGTTTTACTGAAGCCGGGTTTTTCAAACTATCTACTTTTCGAATAACGACTAAGCCGATATTTTTAACATGGTTAACCGGATTTTTAGATATTATTCTTTATGTTTTCATTTTAATTACATATATGGTTGTCTTCGAAGTATATTTTATGAAAGTGAAGAGTACGCAGTTGTTTCACATATGTGAATGACACTGAGACAGATGTGGTCGATAAGTTTAATAGCGATAATTGTGAGCAAAATTAAGGAAATGAACTAGGCAATACTATTCAAAGGCCAGATTCGAAAAACTGGAAAATGTTCTTAATGCTTTGTATTCTTTATGTTAAGGGAAAAGTCAATTTGAATGCGAAGGTTAACAAAAACGTTTTAACTGTGTATTGGTTTTAAAAGATGCAATCAAGAATACACGGCTTAATAAGTTTTTGCTTTTAATTACGTACTAATGCTTAATAAAGAAAAAAAAACATTAAACAGCTTTTTTCTTTAATTTTTCACCAAAACCCGGGTTTTTTTAAATGCCACTATTCGAGCTATTGGAAAACAGATTTTAAAAGAAAGTCGAATAATCGATTATCCTAGTACGCACACAAATCAATTTCAGATCTGTGGGCAAATGTTTGATCACCAGGGCGAATAAAAAGAACTTAAGTGCCAAATTTTGCCACACCACGGCAACTATAATTCCTTTGAAAAAATAGTGGCATATAATTCCTTTTTCGAGCTAACAGAATTTTTAATAAAATACAAACTCATTGAAAACTTTTCGCTAAAATAAAACATACCAAAGCAAATATTGCATCTTTATTTCTCGCAACCTCTTTGAAACATCTTTTGCATTTCTTAAGTTTAATGTGAAACTTTTAGTGATATGAGCTTCATTTTCATGCAATTTTGAAGTGGAAATAAAACTTTTAGTTTTCTTTTAAATTTTGCATTGCGAAAATTCTTTTCTTAATAGCAAATAAATTGAAAGTTGTTTAGTAAAAGGAAAACAAGAAAAAAATTAGTTTTTCAGTGTTATTAATATTTTTAAACACAAAACTGCATGATAGTTGCTTATTAAAGATGTACTCATATGTATGTCATACTTAGCTGTTGAAATATTTTGATGATATTAGTTTCAAATTAAAATGTTTTGGCAAGAAGCAATTTTTTTTTTATTTTATGCTATTGATATTTAAACAGAAGTTTCAGCTGGCTTAAGTTATATATTTTCTTTTTTAATTAAAATTAATATGGCATTAAACGGAGTTAGATCCAGAAGAGCTTCCATGTCCAAGGTTGGCAACCGTGGAGCGAGCATGTGTCTGCATAGACAAATGTGGCCTTTTTTCCATCTGACCCCACCGTATTAGAGACACAATTTTATATAAAAATAATTGATTCAGCAAATTAGATATAAAGCAATATTCCACTTCAGCTCTTCATTATTCTCAGATCAGCATTTGTTGAAGTTGGCACATGCGCCATGAAGAGATTCGCTATCGGCATATACTCGTACAGAACGATGGAATTTCAATATCAAGAGTTTAAAGTTGCCTAACAGGAACATTACAAAAGGAACTCAGAACTAATAACACCACGAATCAGGCTCAGAACGAATAAAGGAGCCAGCATCAATCGTCAATTTCAAAAAATCCTAAGTAAATCAGCCATGATACGGCGGAAAAACAACCAAGACTGCAGAAGCAAGAAAGCTTTTCTACTAAATCAATACTTTTGATATGTATAGAATAACATGACTTCCAAACAATCCACTACTACTCCAGAATTAGTCGAACAAGGCCAAGAAATAAAAGTGTTGTAATATAAAGATATACAAAATGTATCGATCACCGTGTCGAGATAGTAAGTCCAGTACTTTATTGTTCATCACTTGTTATGCAACTAGCACAGCTTTTGAAGGCTGAATAAGCCAATTGGGATTACAACAGATTTTTAAAAAGCCACTTAATGGATTACATATTTTCATTTTGTTAAAATTTGTTTTATATATGGTTACATTTTTGCCTTTAAAAACTCTTTTACGAATTTTTCAATTGCAAATGAAATAATGACTAACATATCTTGTTACACAGTACTTAAATAATTCACAACTTTATTTTATTTAATACCACTACACTTGCTTACTTTTATTACTTATGATGTTTAAAAATAAACTGACTCGCTAGCGCAGACTAGCCTGCTATTTATACTTATTTTTCATCTTCTACAACCATGAAGTTTCTAGCCATTCAAATGTACAAATATAGTTCTTACATATATACACACTCATACACAGGCTTGCTGAACAATAAAAAAGCAACAACAATAAATAACAAGAAACGAAATAGCAAGAACAACAATAACATCATTCATAGTTAATTTATTTGGAGTTTTGCCTGCTTTAAATCATGTTTGTTTGTGTTTTATGTTTTTAGTTTTACCTTGTGAATATGTAAATTTATAACAAGCAGATCAAAGGCTGCACAGTGGATTAGATGTGATGCAAATTCGTAACTTTCCAACTTTATAACAAGCGGAATCACGTTTGCAAGCAACTTGTTCCACAGACGAAGCGCACGGCTGAAAAAGAATTCCACGGACAATTGACCACAAATCTAAGTGTTGGTGTCATTATTTCATTTGCAATTGAAGAATGCGCAAAAGCGTTTTTCAAAGTAAAAACGTAACAAATCCGCAAATGGATGCTGATGAGTAGTGTAGAAGCTACGAAACAGCTGGTTGTTGCCTAGCTAAAAAGTTTTGAATATTTTTCTGGTCTTCTTCAATAAAATGTTACTGATCGCAGCAAATTTGTATTGTAAAGAATCCGTCTTAGCAAACTTAAAAAAGGAAAATCTTGAACAAAAACCCGATGTACACATGTACAAAAACCAAAAATTGATTTTACTATAATTTTTGCTCATAATACTCACAAAACTTCCGTTTTATTGAAGTAAAATCATTTAGCAAAAATTGTGGCAAGTTCATTTTCATTTGCAACAATACCTCTTACATAAAGATATTTCTTCTGCACTATATACTTTCCTCTGACCTAGAAAAGTATACTTGAAAATAACTTAACTTGAAGTATTTCAGAGTTAATTGAAATGGTTAAAATTTCACTGGTGAAGACAAAAATGTATATTAGTTTTCCACATTTTATTTTTATTTTTTGAAACAGATATTTATCTACAAGCCAACTAGCTGACCCTAAAACAATATACGTACGTCTTACTTCAAATAGAACAACGAAAGCTGTTGAATTCTTTCCTTTTGTTTCTGTAATATGTTGATGTTTTTGTCAATGTTGCATATTATTCCCAGGATACTATTAAAAATTCCTTTTCGTCTTACTGCAAATATGTTGCAATATTTTTCCTATTTTGTATTTACCATCCCTTTTGCTGCTGGTAAAGCTTTCGTAAAAAACAGGCTGACAGTTATATTTTTGTTCGTTAAAAAAGCAGTTTGAGACATTGTTATTGACACAAATAACAGTTTAATGTTACAGGCTTAAAAGGTTGTAAGTTCAATACTCTAGAGCAAGTGAGAAAGAAAGTAAAGCACCTGGTGAGAGTACTAAAATATTTATAAAAGACTGCATTTAGCTACAGCCTCTTCATATCAGAGACGGTACTCACAAAATGCAAATAGATCTAAGTTTGCTGGCAATCACAGTTATTGTAAAATTATCACGATTTAAGTCACATCTTATGCATTTTATTTCGTTTAGGTTTTTGTTTGGTATTTGTGATAATGATTTTGCTTCATTAGACTAATTGAATTTTACTTGATCATTGCAGTAAACGTTTTGAAATAAACAACCTCATCCAAAAAAGCTCAATGTTGAACTAAATGTTTATATGTTCAATTTAGAAGCTCAATTATATGATTTATCGTTGATAACATTACGATTTTTGTGTATCCGCTTTCGAACATGTTGTTTCGTAAATGTTGTCTGAAGGATATTTAATGAGGAATTTTATAGTGACTAATAGTTCAGCAAAGAAAACTTGAAGTTTTAACGTGCTCCTGTTTAAGGCAACTCTATTTTGCCTACACCAACTCTAAGTGTATTGCAACGAAAACGGAGTCTAAACGGTCTACTTGTTTGTTTGCTACTTCGTCAAGCTTATTTCAACCAAATAAAGCACAGGATTTTATATAAAAATTTATTAAATACTTCTATATAGTCTCTTTTGAGTTTGATATATTTAGTACAACGTCCCCCTCTTTTGGTATCGCTTCCGACAAATTTACCTTGAAGTTCTTCAAAAAAGGCATTTGTCTGTGAGAGAATTTCATCATTAGAATCAGATAGCTTTCCGTCTAACCATTTCTTGAAGTTTGGGAAGAAAAAGTATTCACACAGCTCCAAATCTTGAGAGTAGGGCTGATGAAAGAGCAATTGGTAGCCCAGTTCGTGTATTTTTTCACAGAAATGCTTTACATTTTTTCAGTTTTCATTGCATCGATCCATTAATTTGGTATAATACAAGTAGTGTTTAGTCTTCCATCCTGAGGTTCACCTACATATGCAGTGCATTGTGCCAGAACTAGGAAAATGGGTTGTGTGGGGGAGGAAAGAGGGAGTAGTGTTTGTGAACATTTGATTTTAACATTCTAACATTATAACTGACAGGAAACGCCTCTGCAGGCAATATATTCCACATACGAAGCATGCGGTTGAAAATGAAATTCTCTCTGTAATGCGCAGTATGATTCCCCGGGCAATCGACCACAAATAGATGAGCTCTGGACGATGAACGCATAAAAATGTGGGAGTTTCAGGAACAAGATCCCTAATCTCGTCAGAACAAAATCCATTGTAGTAACGATAGAACAGAGTAACACATCCTACAATGCGTCGATGTTCTAGTGAGTCAATAGAGTTGGATACCGATAAGCTCGGTTATAGGTGGTATAAATAGTAAGCAGATCGGAAAGAGTGAAGTACATCTTACACCGTTTCAAAAACCCGAGACACTTGAATGCTTCTATAGAGATATGAAAAATGTGTTCAGTCCAGCGAACATAACACGGTATCTTCACTCCAAGAAGATCAAGAGCATCCGATTCCTCAATATTTATACCATCCATAAGTACAGATTTTGCATTTGAAGTCGTTTGTTTGTGTGTTAATAAGCAACATTGGGTCTTACGAGCGTTAAAGGCGACCTTGTTTTTACGACCTTATTTGGAGTTTAATAGAAGATCACTATTCAGTAAGTCATTCATATTTTGCCTATGGGCAACGATCTCAGCTAGGCTGGGTCTATAACTAGAAGAGTACGAATGGCAAATGCTGCTGTCATCCGCGAAAGAGTAGATAGGGTTAGAAGTTTGATATAGAAAGTCGTTGAGGAAAATAAGAAATAGGGTAAAAAAAGAACCTTGTAGTGTGGGAGGTGTTGAATATTTGTTAGTCTGAGCAGTCTCGAAGGTATGTGCACTGGGCACTAATCAGTTTAAATTAATATAATTCCTTTATTTTTATTTTAAATGCTGGGATAATGTTTGTTTTCATCTTTCCGTGTTATTATTGATAGGTTCAAATCAAACGTCCGAAAACACTACCCCCTCTTTCCGCCATCTAACAACTTATTTTCCTAGTTCCAGTATAATGTGTAATGTAGAAGTCAACCTTTGAGTACTGATGCAAAATAAAGAATAATTATTAGTTTTTTTTTCTACATTTATACATTGGGTTTTAGTTCAAGTTTTTTTTTCCTCACACTTATCACCGATTTTTCCCTTTTTTAAGTTAATGTTGATTATATTGAGTGTGTTTCACAAAATTACTGACATGACTTTATTGGCTGACAAATACCCTTTGCTTTTTTTAGGCCCGAATCACCCTGGAAACCCACTGTTTTGACTGATGTATGGTATCGATGTGTTGTGGTGAATCAACTTTTTTCCACGGTTCCACGGATGAAACTGTGCAGAAACTCGTCGATATTGCGTTTCAACAACGACAAGCATTCCTGCAAAATTGTTACATGGTTGCGTTTGTGGTCGATTATAACAAGCGTGGCAGCAATCTTGCAGAAAGCTTTCTCATATCCAATGCTCATTCAAAATTGAAACCACTGAAACACATGAGAAGCCTATGGATTCCACACTCTCTATTACTTTTATATTTAAACGGCCAAATCATACAGAATATTTTTCCAATAGTTTCGGATATAGATACCTCAACTGGGCATTCAGAACGTACACCATCTTCCGTGCCAGGTCGAAATTCAGTAAACCACTCAGGTTAGGTAAGGTTGTATAGGCCACCAGTTTCATGAAACCAGCCCACTTGGGTCCTTTCTTGGTCCCATTGCGTTGCCTGAGGGAGGAGTGTAGCCTATGAGACTAACATTTTTCCCGATGATTCACATAAAAATCAACCCGAAAACCGGATAAAAGAATACAGTCCGTTCACTCCGCATTCCGATATATCTGCTGACCCGTGCAGCATCCGCCTCGATAGATCGCTTTTATAGAACAGAGAGCCAGGCACTGATAGAAGAAGTGCCAAACACTCTCTTCTTCTTCCTCATCCCTACAATTTGTACAGAAATCATTAAGTGGAAGATTTAACCTCCTAGCAGAACTACGAGTACCACCAATGTACGCAACCTTTACCGAGGAAGACCCCTCAGGACCGTAGTCCTCCTACGATCATACACAGGCCATGTTAGCCTCGCTACTCCGTAGATAACCTCATAAGGCCATCTGTCCTGTGGAGTACCTATAAGTTGACGCTACACTTGGTTCTTACAGCTTTCTACCATTGTATCAATATCCCCTCGTTATAGAAAAGTCCCGGCCTTCGCCAGTTCATCCGCCACAATATTTTCTAGTACTTCACAGCTCCCTGGTATTCAAAAAAGCTCCAGGTTTTATTGTCTCGTTATCCCATTAAGAGATATCAGTCATTCTTGAACTAACCTGGACGTCGTATAGACACCCACAAGAGTATTTAACGCAATCTTACCATCAGTACAGATTCGGATATTCAACCCGTATACCCTATAGTACCTCAACCAGTTAGCTATTCTCGTTATTGCTGTAATTTTAGCCTGCATTACGCTGCACTCATCATTTAGCTTAAAACTGATCCTCCTCTGATACTGGGGGATAAAGATCCGACTTGGACCTATCTGTAAAGATCTCAAGCACGTCCTCTTGGCGACGTATTTGGGTCACTATCAAGGTGGTGCTTGATTAGATTATCGTCATATCTCTTGCTGGTAGACACTAATCAATATACTCCGGGAGGTACATTAAGCTTTCCACTCGTATTGTCGCAGCATGACCTTCTGCCACTTCTTTCCACATCCCACTGGCTCTTAGCCTGATTGTAGAGCACATGACCATTTCACCATGAGATCACCTGGCAGCCAAAGCATTATTGCAATTAGTGCTTTAGTTGGCGTATTGCAAGAAGCATCAGTTATCATCAGAGCAGACGTATGCAGTATTTAGTAAACCACTTGATTGCTATGGAAATGGATGGATCAGGATCTCCGTAATATTTATCTAGCTTGGTCTATTTCACGCACGGTAGTCTATTATCAACGGCTGCCCAAACTAGACGACGAAGCTTGTTCTAATTTAGACAGAAATCAACTGACTGATTGCTTGCCAACAGTAGCATTGTTGCCATTTCAATTAAAAGTTATGAAAGTTAAAAAATCACGGCCTTACTGACCCACCCTCGTATTAACATTATATAACTTTGTGTTAAATACTCACTTCAATACAAACCAGAAAGTATATCTGCATAACGGAAAACCTCAAATGATTTAGGAGCAATTGACCACTATAGAAATATTTAAACCTTATCGCTAAATGAAGCATGCCGAATAAAACTTTTGCTTAATGTTTATACGTCAAGTTAACGATCGCTTAATATTTTTACCATCACTGTAGCCGAGCAAATAAAATATTGAGGGTAAAAAAAATAAATCAGCATCATCCTTTAGTGCTTATGGTAATACATTTACATTACAAATAAAGTTATCATGCTGTCTGTTAGATTAAAAACGTAAAAGAAACAAATAATATAAAAGTTTCAATTTATTTACAAAATTGTTTCTTTCATCTAAACTACCAGTACAAGTTTTGCAGAGTGTGCAGTTGAGGATGATGGCGAAGATGTGACTGACACAGCAGGATGTAAGAATTTCATAGTTTGTAAGCAAGTAATGAAGAAAATTGATTTTCAAGGGCGTAACGAAAAATATATTGAACTGGCAAAGTTTATTTGGTAAAATGACAGATAACTTGAATTAAGCTGTAATAGGAAAATACTTTCTCACAAGTAAAAGAAAAAGTGGAAATAAATCAACTTTGTATTCATTTTTTTTTTTCGAAACAAATAAATGAATTACTTTACACAAATTAAAAAAATTAAATAACTACGTATGCTCTATTACTAAAACAGAAAAGTTTTACAAGAAGGGAATGCTTTCAAAGATTTTTTCCGGTATTTGTTATTTTTAATCTACAATAACATTTATTAAATTCAAGTTAATATGTATATTTAGAAAGAAATTTGCAGCAAATTTCCATAAAAAATAAAATAAATAAATAAAGCAAAACTTTGGGGTTATTTTCAAAGGGAGAGTCTTTTAATTACATTTGTATGTTCTTCAAGATGGTATCTAACCGTTTATCAAAATTTACTGTCGGTAACCTTTTTTAGGGCTTTATTAAAACTTATTTTTTTAATATTAACTTTCTTAAGAGAACTTTTATAAAATTTAATTTATGGAAGTTAATTTTCTTAGAAGTTCTTTTGCAACTTGTTGAAAGTTACGTCTATCTAAAAAAAAAAAATGAGCAAAAAACTTTACTGCAAAACAATGGAATCAGTAATGAAATGGAATGGAAGATGATATTCAATACATAACATTCATATGAACGCTGTTGAATCTGTACTGTTTCTTTTCTTAATTTACTATGTTAAAATCTTGTCTGCCAGGCCGCAGAACAAATGTACAATTGCATTATTGAACTTAAGCAAAAGAAATATATCTTGCGAATTCTTAATAAGTTTCTTATTAAGTGTATTGCATCATAACATCTTATGCGTAATTTTTTTATGCTTTACGTTCAAGTCTAATTATGCCAATATAAATCTGTTATTAAAAGTAATGGCAATGGTTTTAGAAAGAACTATACGAGTACACCTAATGTGTTCCTTAATATTGGCAATTAAAACTTTATCATAACTAATCATATGTTTTTGTCTAATAAAATTTAATAACAAATATTCAAACCAAAATCATTTATCAAGTATTTAATAAATTTAATTAATAATTTAATTAATTTGTTTACAAATAAGGCCATACATGTATGTTTCAGAGAACTGCAACGAGCATGCTCGGTCAGACACTACTGCTCGTTTTATAAGGCCTATTTAGTCGACAGTAGAAATTGTAACTGTAACGTAAATGTAATGTAAATGCAACTGTAAGTGTGCTTATAGAATACCTAAAATAAAATGTTTAAAAGTTTTTTCCAAATTACTATTTTTTCTTTGAGTTTTTATGTTCCGGAGACTGTTTGTACCAGCAATGATTTGCCTGCAATCAAATATATTACAGGAAACAAATAAAATAAAAAAATAATACAGCTGCTCAAAGCAGTGGTGAAAGTTCATAATATTCAGTACATATACAAAAGGTACGAAAGTTGCATAAATTGTACCTAAAATTTATCTTATATTAATACAAAATGCAATAACTTTGATAAAAATGTGTATTGCAATGTATTATTATTATAAATGCATAATAAAAAATATTAATATTTTTTTATTATTACATTTTTTTAATTATTTCTTATTTTTGCAGCTAAAGATCGTTTTGATTTTATACAAAAAACTCAACAGTATTTATTTTCAATATTTCGATAATAATTTGTCATTATCGTCAGGCAAATTAATATGTTATGACTATGATGACAACTTGTTATCGAAATATTGAAAAGAAATACTGTTAAACTTTTTATCTAAAATCTAAACGACTTTTAGCTGCAAAAATAAGAAATAATTACTTAAACAAGATCAAATAATTAAATATCAAATACTACATTTTTTCTTCACAGACGTAAATATACAAGCATGTTCTGAGGAACACAAATCGCTTAAATTTAGCGTTTTCAATTTGAAAACGCCAAATAGGTGTTCTAAGAAAAGTATAACGCAAGAAGTATTGTATTGCGATTCGAAATCGCCAAATAGGTGTTCTGGAAAACGCATAACGCTTAAAATTGGCGACTTCAACTCACATGTGTAAAATTAAGTGAACTGATTGAATTTGCTAAAACTGAACTTGCAAAACGTAATAAAATTATTCACAATAAAAATTTGATACATTTTCTTTTTATTTCAGAAAAAGTTAAGAAATTTTTACACATTTTCAATTAAAAAAACTAAATTTAAAAATTTTTCTATTTGCTTTTTGTATATACTTAGCTGGTGAGGCCTAACGTGCTTTATGTCAATAAAAATGCAGAATTTTTATTACATATTTTCCCAACGTTTCGTGAATTTTATGTTTACTAAAAAATTGTTCTTTTTGTTTTTTTTTTCATTTTATATAAGTACCACATACATGTTGTATTTTTTCGGAAAAAACTCCGAAACGCCAGTAAAACGCACATTTCTTAGAACACCTAAAAATCAATTAAGCGTTTTTCAGAACGCTTTGCGGTTTCAGAACGTGCGTTTCTCGGAACAAGGGTGATAATAACGTATTGCATTCTTACATTTATAGAAGCATAACTCTGCATTATAATCCGCTTTTGAAGACTCATTTTTTCGTTAGAAGTTTATGCTTGTGGAAAATATTTTTCGAAATCGTGCGATTAAATGTTGTGGTTACATATAAAATGACATTTGCAAAAATGGTGCACAGTGTATACATTATGCTACCTATGTATGCACATTAATTTAGCTTATTTTACATAAACTCTGAGCAAAGTTCTTAAATTTATTAATATATATTGCAAATTCAACTGCTTAAACAGTTCAATTATCAAATAAAGAAAAAGTACTAAGACCAGGTTTTTGTGCCATCCTCCTACTTACAATAATATATACCATCACTAACTACATTTGTCATGTAAACACGTAATGAAATTCTATTTTCTACAGATTGAGACGTTACGATTACATTTCATTATACTCAGGTAAGCATTTTCGTATAGTCTCATGCAACAGAAACGATCAGCTGATTCAACTACATTTACGTTTCAACATTTACGGTCGGCTAAATGGGGCTATACACTAGTGATTTTAGTAGAAGCTAATTAAATAAAGAAAAAAATTATAAAGCGTATATCTTCGTCGGAAGTATTTGATTTGATTTACTACAACCCAGCGAAAAATTCTATTCCAAAGTAATGTGTTAAAATGTTAAAAAGATACTCTCCACTACTTCTACTTTGGCATTTTTGTCATTATTTTAACATGGCGATGCCATTGAAGGCAAGTGCCTACCATCCTCGCTTATGAACAACTATTTCAAAATGTCGTTAAAAAAAAGTAGTAAAACAAATTAATTACTTATGAGTGCTTTATATACGAGTAGTGTCGATAAAAACTATCAAAATGGCTGAAGGTGCCTTTTATAAATGCAAAAAATGCAACATACGTGGTCTGATAAAAAAATAAACGGTATTTTAGATTTGTGTAAAAAGTTTTTATTTATTCATCCATAACTATTTTGTCCCCTTCAAAGTAATCCCCCTCATATGTAATACAGTTATGCCAGCGTTTTTTCCAATCCCCGAAACAATACTGAAACGCGCGTTTTGGTATCGCCAACAGCTCCTGTTTCGATTTTTCTTTTATATCCTCTGGAAATCTGGATCGTCATTGACTATGTTCAACAGCTTCTGAGCAATGTAGATGCGACGTTGTTTTTGCTCAAAGCTTAGCAATTTTGGAACAATCTTCGCTGCCGCACGTTTCATGCCTAAAATATCCGTAAAAACTCATCACTGCTTCAACGTTTTCATCGGTTGTTAACGTGCTTGGGCGACCAGGATGAGCATCGTCATTGACATCTTCTCGGCTTTTTTGAAATCGGTTACACCACAATTGAACATGTGTTCTGCTCATAGTAGACTCGCCAAATGCCACAGTCAACACTTAAAATGTCCTTAGCAAATTAATTTCATTTTTTACACAAAACTTGATACAGTTTTTTTGATCAAACTAAAACACGACTAACCTTTTTATCTGCCAAAAATAAACTGACTATCCCAAATGGCTGATATTTTTTTTTTATCTGGGACCAGTACTCAGGGGATAGCGCCTACATATGCAGCGCATTCTACTGGAACTAGGAAAACAAGTTATGATGAGAAAAAAGGGAGTTCAAACTGATCAGTGCCCATTGTATATACCTTCGACACTGCTCAGACTAACAAAATTTAGTCCAACACTTTCCACACTCAAGGTAATGTAATGATATAACAAACATGTATAACAGACATGTGTAGCAACATAACAGAAAACAAAATGCGAAAATCCAACATACGTAACTCACGAAATTTTTGAATAAGGGTTATTTTTTATCAGACCTCGTATATAATGTATTGGAAGCATAATCAAATATATACAAAAGATAATGGAAACTTTTTTATTTTTGATCAAGGCAGCTTCAATACGATAGTGGTTTAAGCGCAGCTGTCTTTCGTTTTCTTTGCGTAAATTTGTCAAAAACATATAGACTTCCATGCTTTGCTAAACAAAATTTTGACAACTATTCGTAAATTCCGCCAATAAATTACATGTTGAGGTTTTTTGGTGTTGTATTTATTGTAAGTCTGCCGCTATCGATATAAAGCTGCCTTGTTTTTGATAGTGCTTTGAAGAAATTGATAGAAACTTTTGATGTGTATTATCTATATATCTGCACTACCGGTCGGATTACAGTCAAATGACTGTCACTGTCTCTAATAGAGTGAGCATTTATAGATCTAAAGAACTTTCTTTTTTGTATAAGTGGTTATTAATCTTGCTAGATATAATTGAAACACTTATATATGAACTTTAATTCTTTCTTTGCTTTTTGTCGCCTTTTCACCAAATTATTTCTACATTTTCCTTTTATTGAACAAGTTGTTCTCTTTTTTTTTAATTCAAACACAAATATTTCTAACGTTAGTTTCTGTGCAGACTGAAGGATAAACTTAATGTGTTTAAGAAAACAAACATATATGTACATATACATATGTATGTATGCATGTATGTGTGCAGATACTTATATTATGGACTTACATAGTTTTGTGCAAGGTCGGGATGATTTGTTTGTATGCCATCGTCCAATATTGAAACAACTACACCCTTGCCAGTATAACCTTTTTGCCAAGCTGGTCCAATATTCATATCCAATCCGTCTTTGGCGCCACCGTTCTGTTGTTGGTTTTTACCGCGACCATATTTGTTTTTTATTCAGTTTTGCATGACCGTGTAAATTCATGCACACATAATTGAGCACATCCGTTTTGGAGCGGGATCCAAGGCAGACAATACGGTACGAGGGATAAATTTGAAGACAGCAATGTTTGCAAGTGTGTGAGTTGTACAGAGCAATGGGGCCAACAGTTGAAGTCATCGTCGTTCATTAATGGATTTAATTGATTGTATGAAAAACAAGAGAAAAGAGAAAATCAAGAGTGAATAGAATAAACAGAGTTAAGAATATATGAATTAAAAAGTAATTTATTTATAGTAGTGATTACTATGCTACGAGTATATTTTTATAAAAGTTTAAGTTTCTTTCAGCATGTATTTTGTTTGCTCAGTTAAAGTTATTTTTCCTTAGAACCTTTTGTTTTGTTATTTTAAAATGAAGATGTGTATTTTTTGTTTTTACACTAATATGTTTTTAAATTTTTTGTTTTTACACTAATATGTTTTTAATTACTTTATACCAACAGCGACATCAGCAGAGAAAAACTAAAATAATTGTGTAAAAGCTGAGGAGAGTGGATATTAAAAATATATATACAGCACCACACATTAGGACGTTATTGTAAAGAAACCAGCTAAGAATTTTCCTCCAGCTTTACCTACTTATCATTAATTTTTATTTTCCTTATGGGCGGTAATTATTTGTATGCAATTCAGAGCAGATCTATGAAATTCTCTCCTTTCCTAAGACAAAGCACTAATTATGTTTTTAAATTTTTTAAGTGGCTTTTTAAATAAATTTTTGATCTTTATAAAAATGCCAAGTTAAGTAACTTTAACATTGTGTTAATATTATTATAACAACAATAACTAGTGTTGTTGTCAACAACGTTATAAAGAAATATTTTAATTATAGATTCAATATTGAGTCCAACAATTGCATTGCTGCTTAATTAAAACACGATTAGACGTAGCAATAATGGGCTGATTCATCATCAATTATTAAGTTGGACTCTTGCTAAAGTAAATTTTTACGAGACTGGTAAAAGTGTAGTATATTCGGCTGGGCCGAATTTGAAATACCCTTCACGATAGTCACGCATATATATACATATATAGTATATATTACAAATTTAAATAAATATGCGCGGATATATATGGATCGATATCGGGAAAAAAATATTTTTGCCTTGTAAACGCCATGCCCAAAAGGTAATCTTTCATGGAAAAATCGATCCGATATCAGAATTTTTCATTTTATGTATTTTAGTAACCTTTTATTATAATCAGAGCTGCTTTTAAGCAAAGAAAATGTTCGGTATTCGGCGAATACGTGATGGACCGTTTGTGGGTGCAGAGCTTCCGCGCAACTGCTTTGGCTATGCATGTTCTACAGCCAGGTCCAGCCGATCTACAAAGACTCCTGAAAATTGAGAGCTGCAAACAGTTTATGGCACAATCCGCGACTTTCAATATGGGGAAGGGCAGCTTCACTGGCACTTCAAAGAGCGATTATTCAAGAAATGCGAGAAAAGAATCTGAATTTCCATACTTCTAAAATTCAAATCATTCAAGAACAGAAAGAAAGTGCCGTTGATTTATTCAAACATTTTTGTGAAACGATGTTGGAGCATTTTCTCACGGTAAATCCCATTTTTGGAGCGACGAGGCTCATTTTTACTTAAACGGTCACGTTAAGAAGCAAAATTGCAAAATTACTGGTCTCTAAGAACCCTCAACATTCGACTGAAACGCCACAAATCATTGCATTGTCCCAGGGTCAATGGCTAATCCATGCATGAGATAACTTCGGGGCCAGGAGACAAATGTCAACGGTGAAAATTTTCGAAGCATGATTACGTAAATCTCTTTACCAAACCTGCGTATTCATACATACGTGGTTTTAACAGGATGGGGTGACAGCTCAAACAGCCGGAGCTTCAATGAATTTGAGTCGGAAAAACTTGCTCCAAAAACTGATCTGTCGCTTATAGATCGATCGAACTCGGTGGCCCATGGATTTTTTTATTAGGTTACCTCAAGGCGAGGGTTTATAATGACAATCCCCAATCTCTTGTGGCTTTAAAGGAAAATATTCGTCGGGAAATCAGTTCTATTGAAACAAGTCTACTGCAGCGTGTTGCACATAACACAAGGCTCCGTTTTAAACAGTATGTCCTACTCGACGGAAGACATGTGGATAAGATACTCAGTAGGAAACAAAATCCGCATTTCCATTCTATCACTTAATGCTCTCAAAAAAACTTTGTGACATTTATTACGTTTTATATTTAAGTTTTATATTTATATTATTTATGCATCAAAATATGCGCAAAATACATTAATCTTGGATTTGTAGATTAGGAGGTTTTATTCATCAAACCATTAGGTAGGTGGCTGTACTTTAAAATATATAAATAGGCTTTTTATTTTAAGAAAAATTATTGACAACTGTTTATTATGCCTGAAATGTGGAGAAGGAAAAACTACTGCAAGTCGGTTATATCGGGTGGTTAAATTTCAAGGGCCGATGTTGTATGTGAACCACACCTAAACGCCAAGTTTTTTTCCGAATTTTATTTGACATTTCTCTATTTCAGACTTGCTCAATTTGAACCATGCAGAGACACACAATCCAACAACGTGTTAAAGTTATCCAGACTTATTATGAAAATGATGATCAATTTTCGAAGAAAATCATCTTCAGTGATGAGGCACATTTTCACCTCAGTGGATTCGTCAATAAACAGAATTGCCGCATTGGGGCGAATGAGAATCCAAGAGTGACTGTCGAAAACCAATGCACCCACAAAGAGTGACTGTTTGGTGCGGTTTATGTGCTGGCGGCATCATCGGGCCGTATTTTTCCCAAAATGAGGCCGGTCAGGCAGTTACTGTGAATGGTGTTCGCTATCGTGAGATGATAACGAGCTTTTCATGGCCCGAATTGGAAGATATGGATGTAGATGTAATGTGGTTTCAGCAGGACGGTGCCACTTGCCACACAGCTAACGAAACAATTGCTCTTTTGACCAACAAATTCAATGGCCGTGTTATCTCACGTAATCGCGATGTCAATTGGCCGCCAAGATCACGTGATTTGACACCGTTGGACTTTTTTCTTTGGGGTTATTTGAAAGAAAAGGTGTACGTCGATAAGCCAGCAACAATTCAACAGCTAAAGGATGAGATAGTTTGGCACATTAACGGCATAGAACCTCCATTATGCCTCAGGGTCATCGAAAATTTGGACCATCGGATGGAGGTGTGCCGCCGTGGTCGCGGCGCCCATTTGGCCGGTATTTTGTTCCATACATAATTGAATAATACCAATATATCATAATAAAATAAAATTCCAATAATTTCCTAAATAGTTTGTGTTTTATTCAAAATCAACATCGGCCCTTGAAATTTAACCACCCTTTACATAAGACTCCTCTCTAAAGATTTCCTGAGATTGGTTAGTGCGATAGGGGAATATGTTTTAAAAATATCAGATATATATGTATGAAAGTATCTCTGAGAAGGGGAGCAAAAGATTGGTCTGTTTAGAAAATGCAATATATTAACGGGGAAAAGTTGATGTAGACGGGCAGTTGTGAAGCTTTTCTTGATTCTTCAACCTTTTATTTCCAACTTTGATTTTGATGAACTTCCACCTAGTAATGGATTTGTCTTGTATATAGTTTAGTGCTTCTTACAATTGTTATGTTTTGTTTATTGTTTTTAAAACCTGATTTATTAAATACTTTTATTGTTATTAATATAAAAATATTATACTTCTTATCTAGATACATATATAAAAATTAATGTTTGTCTGTATGTCTCTTGTGATGCTCTTTGACAAAATTGTTGCGCATTATCCAACAAAGGTTTCTAAGTTGGTACGAGCAATTTTCAATAGATTTAATTCCGATGAATTTCATATATTGTCGTGACGCTCAATACCACAATTTTTTCAAATGGACCAAATTCAATAAACTGACACAAAATGAATTGAATATTTGTTTAATATATTTCCTTCAAATTTATTTTAGTACACAATAAATTTTACAAAAATTTTAATTGAGAAAAAAATTTGGTGTGTTTATTTTGAAACAATGGTGTTTTCAATTTTGGTGCACTGTGAAAATTTAAAGTTGACTACGCGGTATATAAATATATATGAAGCAGTGACTGCAGACAAGACATTGCGTTTTTTTTTATATCATTTAATCAAAAGAGTCAGTAAAATGTTTTTTTAAATGGTCAGAACGTAAAAATTTTTGTGTGCAATGAAAGTGTTTGCAACGCGCACTTATAATATATTTGCATGAAACACACGTATGTTCGGTTAACGCAAATTTCGGTAACGGATCTGTTCTTAGAGAATAAGCTTTATATTCCCAATATAGACAACATCTTAGTTCATTTGAAATTTATATTTTTTAATATCAGACTGCTTGTTGGTGCAATAAAAAATAAAATTCAAAAGAATTATCTATCCACAATGTCCATTACAATGTTAATTATAAGGGGCACCTTAACGTCAAGTTTAATGGTCAACTTAATTTGATATTTCTTTGTATCAGTGTCTGACAAACTCAACCGAGGAGAGGTATACAATTGAGCTGTACGTTAAGACTGTTAAAGCCTTTGACGATAATGCATTTCATGCACTTCGTGTTCTTTTTTTTGTTTGTCAGCACAATCGGGAGAATTGTGCTCAAATTTCCGCAAACCGTGTCTGTAGAAAATGTAAAAATACCTGTGCATGCGGTTTATGGGGTGGCGACGTCGTCGAGCGGTACTTCTTCGAAATTAACTCGGCCAAGCAGCTATCATCAATGGTTCAACACATTGGGACCGGACAAAGTTGGTCCTAAGTGGGCTGGCTTTTTAGTGGCTAGCCGCCTTTTAAACCGAACCTACAATCAATGTTAACTGCTCGTTATCTCGAGATGATAACAGACTTCTTGAGGCCAGAAATGATAGAAATGGACTTGAACGGTATTTCCAAAGATGGTCCTAATAGGATGGTGCCACTTGCTACACAGCCAAAGAATCAATATATTTTGCATGAGAAATCCAATGATCGTGTTACCTAACGTCATGTCGATGTTAACTGAATACCACGATCATGAGATTTGATAGCGTTGGACTTCCTTCTTTGGGGTTACTTAAAAGAAAAAGTGTATATTAATAAACCAATAACAATTCAAGAGAAACTTTAGAAACTTTAGCACATTAACGACATTGAACCTCAGTGATGTCTCAGAGTCATTGAAAATATGGACCATAGGATAAAGGCAGAGGTATGCCCCCGAAGCCGTAGTGATCATATAGCTAATATTTTGTTTCACACATGATTGTAAAAACTCCTGCTACCATTATAAAAAAAATTAAAATAGTTCTTTGCATTGTTTTATTTACAATTTACATGGTTCTGCTAGGACTACCCAATAAAATAAATCGGCTGGGCACACATATGAGCACAGGATAGCGGATGAATCGCGCTGCAAAGTGAAGTTGAATATAATTTGTTTTAATCAATATAAATTTATTCTAATATTATTAGATCTTCTTTAATCAATGTATTTAATTTTGTTGTTGTAATAAACTCAATTTAATATTATATAATTAATTGATTTCGACCATAACGATTTATTTACACTTATATTTGACACTCTGATCAGAAAATTATTAATTGCGGCCTGAAGACGGGGTTGCCTCAATTACTATTTTTCCACACCTCTCACATGATATAGAAACCAAGAAAGTATGGGAAAACCCAGTTTATCTATACATATGCATATTTAAAACGGAATGTGTGTCTATTTCCTTGTAGTTTATAGTAACTTCTATAGCGATCTTCCCTAAATTTTCACAACATTTATCTGGGACTCTGGAATGAACTATAAGCTCCTCTTTTTGGGACTACATCCATTTTTTTTAAATTAAAATTTTTTTTTAAATTCGGCATTTATGGATCAATATCCAAAATGTGTTTTATTTTTGAAAGATAAATTTTTTTTTTTTTGTATATTTTTTTTTATTTTTATCTTGGACCAGTACTCAGAGGATAACCTATACATATGCAGTGCATTATACCAGAACTAGGAAAATAGGTTGTGGAGAGGGTGAAAGTAGAAATAGTGTTTGTGAACGTTTGCCTTGAACTTTCCAATGTTATAACAGACGAGAAACACGTCGGCAGGCAGCTTATTCCACACACGAAGCGTGAGGCTGAAAAACGAATTCTCTCTATAATGCGTCGTACGATGCCCCGGGCAATCGACCACGAGCCCTGGATAATGTACGCGTGTTACTTAGAAATGTGTGGGTTTCATCCCTAATCTTGTCAGAGCAAAATTCATTGTAGTAACGATAGAACAGAGTAACGCACCTTACACTGCGTCGATGCTCCAATGAGTCAATAGAGTTGGATACGCTACTGTCACCGATAAGTTTCTTCGCTCTTTCCTGTACACGGTCGAGAAACCCCAAAATAAAGTCTGAGGCACCGGCTCAAACATGAGAGTTTTCTTCCATTCATGGCCGGATATAGCTGGTATAAATAGTAAAAAGATCTGATGGAATGAAGTAGATCTTACACTGATTCAAAAAACCGAGGTATTTGAATGCTTCTTTAGAGACATGAAATTCCAACGAACATCACACTGTATTTTCATTCCAAGGTCATTAAGTACAGATGCAGCAGCATCAACGGTCGTGTGTTTGTGTGTTAATAAACAACACAGGGTCTTACGAGCGTTGAAAGCGGCCCTGTTCTTAGGACCCCATTCGGAGATTAATACAATATCACCATTCAGTGAGTCATTCATATTTTGCCTCTTGGCAACGATCTCGGATAGGCTATAACTGAATGAATATGAATGGCGAATGCTGCTGTAATCTACGAAAGAGTGAATTGGGTTGGAAGTCATTGAGGAAAATAATAAATAGGGTAGGAGAAAGAACGAAGCCTTGTGGTACCCCTGAATTAATCTTGAACTCGTTTAATGAGTTTTTGAAAGTAAAGGAGAAGGCGGAAGCTGTACATACGAAGTAAATATTAAGTAACTTCGTCCGTATTCGCATATTACGTTTTATGTGACAGGGACTATTCTGCCCGGTTTTGACGATCTGCAGCGAACGAGTCATTTGGAATGTTGCCTCAAATTGCTGTAAAATGCAATTTAGAGATAATGCAGGCATATTAAAAACCTCTTATGAGTACTAGCTCTACATTTCTGTTTCCCTCGTTGTTTTAGGACGCTCGAACCGTTGTTTGGTTATATAAATTCAGGGATCTCAAACTTCTGGACGCATTCCTTAATGGTTTTAATCGTTGAAAAATGACTCCTATACCGAATACAAAAACGATAATATTCGAAGAATCGATGATACGAAGAATTCATGCACGCAAAATACGCGTTGTGCCCCGCTAAAAGAAGTCGTGCCATTAAATCCCTACAGGCTCCAGATTCGTGGCCGCCCGCTCCAGTTTACTCGCCCGCGCTGATGCAAGCGTTTATTTAAATGTTAAGGGTCTACTTTATATAAGCAACAATTGCAAGTATTTACATACGATTATTAACATCAGTCGACGACATGATAGCGGCATCTGGCTTTTGCATAGTCGTAGGTGGTATGCAGAAAGATATTTTCGCTTGTGCGGTCATATATGAGTTCGCGGTAATTTTTTTGAAGCTGTCTTAAATATGTGTTCTACGAACTTTTTAATGTCATTTCAAATGTTTTATATACATTGCCATACACGTACATATTTTTTACAAACTATCTTATTTTTGCTAGTATTTTAAAGTTATAGTTTGTATGATATTAAAGTAAAGAGTACAATATTTTCTTATTACATATAAAACTATAATACATGTATTTGTTTATGGGGAAAAATTAATTTGAAATTCATTTGAAGTGCATTTGTGTAGAATTTCATTTTAAAAACCACAGACAACATGCTGGTAACAGAACCGCATATAGCATTATATATACTAGATTTACAATCATTCGTATACTCGAGTGTGTATGTAAAATGTATTTGTATGCAAATAAAAATATTAAATTAAACCCTTTTTAAAATCTAAAATCCAAAAAATATGTAAAAGCTCTTAATAAACTATTATTTAAATTCTATTTTATGTGCACAATAAAGATACCCCTAAGTTATATTAGATTTTAGATGTTTAGAAACAAACTAAATCTTTCAATGAGTTTTAAGTGCTATACGAGCATAAAGCATTTCGTTTGACTTCGATTTACTTCCATTATTTAAAAATGTATTTCTTTTATTGCATATACTTTATTGTGAAATTGATTTACATCAGTCCCTGCCATTACGGCCTAGTCTGATGATAGACTAACTCCACGGGGTGAATTATTCACGATTCACCAGCGGTCCTGTGTGACTTGCTGGGCTCGCATCGGTTGCTGCTTTTCGCGATAAGTTTGTAGCAAATTGCTTAAGAGTTCGTGCCTTCTAATCTCTTCTGTGTGCAATTTCCCAACGGTCAATGGAAGTCAAGGCTTAATGAGTTGGTAGGCCGAAGCCCACTAGCAGCATCAGCCCTTAAACCAACTCACCCGTCAACTATCATCACTGGTTCCTCACAGTGCAGGTATCTGTTGTAAAGGCAACAGATCCTCGTTAGTTTGTTAGTCCCCGAAAAAAGCCACGCTAAGCAGTTATCAAGGATACTAACACCCCCTTCCTGCGTTTTAGGTTTCAAATACAGCCAGAACGTTTCAGTCAAGCCATGATCAGCGCGGGTTGAACTGCAAGCAGAACCCTGGGGCCACGATGATCCCAGTTCCGTCAATTTATACCCTTGATAAGAGTTTTGAAAGCCAACACAACACAAGTCATGCAGCTTCCTAGAGTTTTATTTGCTAAAACAAACGAGGGACCCTTTCTCCTTTATACCCGAAAAACAGAGTGCCCAAGTTAAGAATACGCCAAGGCAAAACCTGTTCCCCGGGGGATGACGTTCTGAACAATTGCATAAAGGACCTAAGGGACAATTCAGTATCTATCATTGATGGTTTAACACCTTTAAGATTTTCACTTCACACTGACGTTCGCCACCTGCTATGTACCATAGAATGATAATGAGTACTTATGAAATGTATACATAAATATTTATTTTCGATTTCCTGATTTGGTATATTCACAAGTATATTATATTTGAATCCCAGTTGACCATGTATTGAAGACATCTTAAACGATGGGTACAAAAATATAGAAACCGTATGTTGACAATATTTCAAGCAATTCAATGACGAAATGTATTAGATTTCAAACACAGGGCGTCTGCCGGGAAGGTACACAACTCGCAATTATTCCATTAGAAGCCTGGCTGTATGCAATGTGACACCGTCCTGTTGATATCATATGTTAATCAAGCCCAGTTGTGGCGTTAAAAAGTGTTTAATCATATCATGATATCGCTCCCTATTCACAGTTACCGTTACGCCGTTTTTATTTTCAAAGAAGTAAGGTCCAGTGATTCTTCCTGACCAAATTACATACTGCCACTCTTAATGGTTGCAAAGGTGACTGCTAATTAACTTGAGAGGTTTCCATTACCCAAAACCGACTATTCTGTTTATTAACATATCCATTCAAATGAAAATGTGCTCGATCACGGATTATGATTTTTTCATGAAAATCGGTAATGTCGTGTTCGAGCTGTGATATCCTATTGGCTGTGTACGGCGTAGAAGGAATGTACGTACGGCGGCGTAGAAGGTCTTGTAGATGAAGCTATTGTGGCAACTGAATCCTAAATGGAAACCAATGCAAACGCTTGTGCAAAATTGAGTTGAGGTTGATGGATTGTTTTGAAGACTTTCTTGTGTTGGAGTAATATTTTCAGCTGTTCCTACGGTATATTGTGGTCCATGCTTGAGCCTATCAGCTACAGTTCCTCTTTCTTCGAAATCATTCACTAGACGATAAATAGTGTGCTTTGTTGATACATTGTGTCTTGCAAAAATTACACATAACTTTCACATCGTCACAGGAAAAGGTGATTGATTTTGATAAATTGTTTCAACGATTAAAACTCGTTCATGGTTTATGGAATATTGTTCCATAATAAATTTGCCACGAGTCTACTTCACGACTGCCGTGGGATTATCGAACATTTTTATTTATATAATAAATTTGCTACGACTGCCAAATATGAACTGTTAAAACTAATTTTTACCAAAATGACGACAAAACGAAGACCTTCTCGGCGGTTACCCGGTACTTTTGATAGTAAACCCTAGCGCATATATCGTCGAACAGTGTCATTGTCTAAGAAAATTTTGCTGCCTGGAATGGTGTGAATATGTTGTGTATGTAAGTGAATTTCGTTTGTACTCATTCATACACCTCCCTAAAAAAAAAAGATGACCGAAACTAATACACTCAAACGTTATTTTCCAATACATTCACAAAAATGTTATACGTATATTATATTTTTGAGAATGTGGTAGAAGAAACATCACACGTACACGAAACTTTCGGTCATTTTCTTCATGTTGCCCTTAATAACTTGATAGAAAGTTGTGACCTATGTTTCGGTCAAATGACCGGTCATTTGACCGTCACTGTCCTTGTAGGGCTGTGGCTAAAAATGCTGTTCCTAGAACACAGGCGAATAACTTACACCGAAAATTTATATGAAAGTTACTCATTTATTTGACTGATTTCCATACACTTTTTTAGACGAGTTGTTCGTCTGTGTTCTATGAACAGCATATTAATAAGTACTTAAAATTATATTTTTGTCAGTTACATAGTGCAAGCTCACGTGTAGCGGCAAAATTACATGAATACAAAAAGTGTTGCGCGTAAGACTGATTGTTGTTATTCCTATTGTTTGCTGTTCTGTTTGTGTGAACAGCCAACGATTGTATTGAGTTCATGCTACAATGTCGAAACTGTGTGTAGTATTTATATAAGTAAGGGACTGTTTTTGCCTTAAGTACCAATGAAAAAATTTTTTTTTGCTTAATATAATCAAATAATAATCAAATCTAATGATGCATTTTATTCTACTCCATAAATATATGGTTATTTTTTTTTTTCTATTACCATTGTAAGTTGAAGCATTTCTACTGCCACCCAGTACTCTACTTTGCTGTATATTTGTGCAGTCAAAGAGTAAAAAATCAAATCTTACACATACTTTACTCACCAAGTACCATTGTTCCTTAAACAAAGGGTCGGGAAAGATATTGTGAGGACCAGCATCACGGTATTGAATACGTGGCGCCCGCTGTACTAAAGGCCGATAAAGAGAGGTGGGATTGTATGATAAACGTGTTGTTGACATACTGCCAAAACCAGTCGAAGGACGCACAACATCGTAAGGACTGTAACCGGCAATACTGCTAAAGGAGCCATCACGTTTTTCGCGAACTTTTTCATGTTGTTGTTCCAACCATCGGACCTAGTTAAAAAAAAAGTATAAAAACATATTTTTACCTATTAAGAAGTTAAATTTTGTTTGCACTACTTACCTCTGGTTCAGCATTTAAGGCGGTGTGGTGTTCATCACTGGTTCTAAGGGAACGCTTTGAGATGCGTTTGTGGTGGAATAAGTAATAGTCTTCTAAGGATCCAATCTAAAATACATTTGAGAAGAGAAAATAAAATATGTTATTGGTAAAGTAACAGAATATATCTGTCCGGAAATTGCAATATTTAAAACTCTTCAGGTAATTTTTAGATTTCTGAAAAATATATCTGCGAACTTTCAAAGAGGAAGTTTGATATACTAAAAATGTTGACATTATTATTATGTGGCTTTCTTCAATAACGAATAAAAATCTTAAATAGATGAGATCTAGAGACACAAAAATCTTTCTTAATATTAAAAGAATAAGGTGTAGTATATTTTTAGTTTTTCTGTTTTAATCATTAAGTGAAGTGAACCGCGATGGGTCGGTGAATAAAAGGAAAGTTTATTTTTAACACGCTTACTCATATATTAGTTTCACTTGTATGTTTGTTTCTATGGTTGCAACACTCGAAATGTAAGTATGCAAAACTCTGTATACAGTGTTGCCGCTTTAGTTCGATGTTGAAGTTGCCAGGGAAGTGCGGGTAGTTTGGGGTTTCACGAAACCGATTTTGGGAATTCCCAAAAAAAAAGTCGAACTCACTTCGTTAACCGGTTTTGAACCGGATTTTTATATTCATTGTGCGTTTTTTCCATCGAATATGCATCTGAACTATAAACGGTCATTCGCTTTATTGCGAAAATTTAAGTAGCCGTACCGCTTCTGAGGAAATGGGAGGTTTTGACGTTTCCTGGGAATTCCCAAAAAAACTCGAAACCACTTCGCTAATCGAATCGGAATCGGGTTTTCATATTCGGTGTGCGGTTTGCCCCGGATCGTGTATCTGAACTATTCATGGTAATTCGATTTAGTATGAACATTGAAGGTGCCGTATTGTTTTCGGGAGCGTAGGGGATTTTTGCAATTCCAGAAGCCGATTTTGGGAATTCCGAAAAAAAAACTCGCAACTCAACTCAAGCTTAAACAATAGTGAAGGAAAATATTTGAAAGCGCGTTTTATTATTATTTTTAACTTAAAGCTTAAACAATAGTGAAGGAAAACATTTGAAATGTGCTATCAAAGCGCGTTTTATTATTATTTTTAACTATACTCGTGTTTATTATATTGTAGTTAATAGCATTGACTTTATGTTTTCAGCACTAACTATAAACAGAGTGTTACAGAGATGATAAAGTGATTTTTTCGAAGGTCAATATAAGATGGTATACAATTGTGTTGAAGAGACATCTATCTTGTATATTGTGTACTAAATTTGTAATGTAAAGGAACACGAAAATAATTGAAATTGTATCAAATAGTATTTAGTTTATATTAAAGCAAAATTTATTGTCCTAATTGCCAAGCCAAATGGTAAATTTGTTTTTACTGATATCCAATTGATTTTTTTAACGAGAAAAAATGTGTTATTTATTGTTTGCGAATAAGAATATGTAGTGTGGAGAGTGCAGACACTACAAAGTGTTATCAATTAAGAGTTCCTTACTTATTTTTGTACGTAGTGTTTCGCCATCTAGGTACACGTGTTATTTTCATTGTTGTCCGTTATCTTTATATGTCTATTATTAATATCTTTTCAATGTAATTCATTATCTTGCAGTGTGAGAGATGTTGATCTAATTGGTGCTAGTCTGAGCAGTGTTGAAGGAATATACGAAGACGGATTGGTAATGAAGCTACCTAGTGCCCGAATGAACAACCGTTGGTTCCTACGATTTATTTGAAGTGTGTGTAGCATGATCACGGCATAAATTCACTAATATTCTTTTAGTTATTTCTAACGCATGCCTTTAATAGGATGCATTTATGTTATGACTAAGAGAGTGAATTTATGTCGTGATCATGCTACAGGTGTAAAAAGGTATAAATGTGTGTAAAAGAAAAAGGCTGGTTTTTTGTGTTTTGTAATATGTTTGTTATTAGAATATTTTCTTTTTAAATTCTCAATAATTTATTTAAAATTTTGATACATGAAGTTGAATGTTTGAGAATATCTTTCAAAGGTTTCCAAGTCTATTGATGATTGGGATAGCTCCTATTTCAAATTGCCATAAAACATTTTTGTTTGGTGCAAATTTTTAAAATATAACTGCTATTTAATTTTAAATGTACGTAAGTACATACCCAGCGAAATTTTGATAATGTGTTGTTCTTACCTAGAAACACACTTATATTTATATATACATATTGTAGTATTTTTTTTAACAATTTAATTATTTATTGTCTTATTATCTTCTAAAAGAACTAACAATAATTATGCAAATCTTAAAACTAAAAATTAATTAATTAATATAGAAAAAAAAATTAATTAATATTGAAACATTTTTTTTTACTTAGGTCCAGCCAATGCTAGACGAAAAGTTGCTTCTTGCGTGTATTTTTTTTTTTTTTTTTGGTAAATCACCTTTCCAACGCTCTGATGATGCAAAGATGTCCATCCTTCTCAGTCGAGTGTGGCCGCCAAAGTTAAGGATGCTATGTGCGAGAGGATTCGGATGATACTCAAGTCTGTTAATGTACCTTATATATTATATATTATAGTATTTAACTCATGCATTACCAAGAAGAAGTTAAGTAATGACTTGCTTCATATATGTTGTATATTTATGTATATAACTAGATGTTCTTGACAAATATAAATAGGAGCACATATACAATATTTACAATGAAATAAATAAAAAGAATTTGAGTGATACTTGGATTTGCTAAAATGCAAAAATAAGGAGATAGAAACAGGTTTTAAAATGTTTGCAAAATGAAAAATGCAGTAAATCAAAATTTGCTTTTATAAAATGTTGCTGTTCTAGCAATTTTATTATTCGTGTCGTCTTTTTTGTTTCTATTGCGACTTACAAATTTAAACGTGATATTGACGTGCTAGGCACGTTTAAATGTTTTAACTACAAATGTTTAAAATTGTAGTGCTAAGAACCAGTTCCGTACTTAATTTCATGACATTATAAATTAATTTTTTTGGAAAAATTTATAAGTGGTACTTTAATCAAAAAGAAATTTTTAAAAAGGTACACTCACAAAAAAAGCCTTTCTCAAAAGATAAAAACATATGTTTGTTACACATAGTGTGATCGATGTTTAATTCTAAAATAGCTCTTTATAAAAAACACACATTGTTCAGAATTTTTATCACATCTAACCCAGTGTGCAGCTCTTGATCTGCTTGTTATAAATGTACAACACATTCACGCAAACAAGATAAGACTAAAAACGTAATATACAAACAAACAAACATACATGATTTAAAGTACGTAAAACGCATTCTTGGTAATTCATTTTATTATTGTTTTTTAATTTTTTTTATTGTCAATTGCTTATTGTTCGCATGTGTATATGCATAAGAAATATATTTGTACATTTGAGTCTATGAATGACTAGAAAGATCATGACGATTGTAGAAGATAAATAGCAGGCAAGTCGGCAGCAACAAGTCAGTTTGTTTTTAAGCTTTTTGCAAGACAGTCATAAGTCAGAAAGAAGCAAGTCTAATGTTTTGGTACACAGTGGTATTAAGTGTAAATAAAGTTGTGAATTATTTAAGTTCATTTGCAATTGAAGAATCCCCAAAAGTGTTATTAGCGGCAAAAATGTATACGAAATTTCTAAAACTTTTTGTGAAACTGAAGTGTTTTTGCTGCCTTATTTTCTGAATTAATTTAATTTTTTTCTATTATGGTCACTAAACTCACACTCAACTGCAGTAATTTTCAAACTTTATTCAATTTTACTCGTATTACAATTACTTTTTACTAATTATTCAATAACTTAATTGAATTTTTGTATGGAATATTTGATTCAATTAAGGCGTTAATTTCGGTAATCTCAATAATGAAAGTAAGTACAACAGAAATAAATTCCTTACATAAGTATATAAGAGTATAAGTGCTCTTTTACACGTAGTTCATATATGTAACAATGCGCCATTGCTTCTTTAGACGAATGTTAATAAGGACAGTCATATTATAGTAATGTTAGAAAACGTAATTGTGGGAAATTTTTTAGATCTTTAAACGTCTCAAACATATGCTTCAATAGCTTAAAATGTTTTTAAGCACTCATTAGATTTTACTCGTATTTACGTCCTTTTTAAAGCAATGAAGTAATAGCTTTAAGTGAATTTTGTAATCACCTCCAAGTTCCCAAAGAAGCATTAGCAACTTATTAAACTTTAATTGTTAAAAAAATGTGAAATGCGCAATACACTGTCTTAAATTAATATAAAATATTGATGTAGCATATAAAATGTATTAAAAGAAATAATATTTCAAATTAATTTTGTTTCTACAGTTTATCAATGCTGACGTTTCGTTTCGATTTTATCGCAACGATTTGTTTCTACGTTTTATAAAATATAATATAAACGATTTTAAGTTGATGTGTCTTAGAATTTCCAGCATTAAAAATTGTAACTTAACAATTTTTATTGCGTAATATATTTTTGCCGCAACTACAGAATCAGTAAATAAATTTGTAATACAATACATGTTTTAATAAAAAAATATAATGAAAAAAAAATATATATATATATATAATAAATCAATATCATGTAGTATAAATTTCTGTAAACGAATAAAAGCCAAAAATACAAATCTTTTATTAAATCGAATGATTTTCAATAAGATTTTAAAATTTGATTTAATGTTTGTTGATTTCTCTTCTCTATTTCTAGTATTACACTATTGGATGAAAGGAAGTAAACAAACAATCAACCAAAAATATAAAAGACCTTATCGTTCTGACAGTAAATAAAAAATGTCATACGCATTTCCTGCTCTTTCTTTTTGCTTGCAAAAAATTTTAAGTTTTCTTTTCTATCTCAATGCTTTTCCTTGAATTCATTTTTAGTTTTGTATTACAACCAATTGTATTGACTTCGTAAGTTTATCAAAAAATTCTGTTATAAAAAAAATATCTGCTTTTAAATTTAATATTTCAGTTTATTGAAGAGTATTTTCATCATTATCATATAAAAACTTGAAAAAATATATTGTATAATAATGAATTTTTTTAGGAAAGAGCTTTTCTCAAACAGTATATCTGATTTATACTTAGTTAAGCACTCATATGTTTGAGTGGCAAAATATAAAGGTTGGCAAAACAAAACACTTACGATAGTTTTGTAAAAGAATAAATAATTGTTCATTAATCTGTTACCACTGCCCAAAATTAATCTGTTACCACTGTCCAAAATTAAAGTGATGCACATGCCTTTATGTATTAAGCGCTGCTATTGCCATTGCAAAATATGCAAACAGCCTACTGCTTATACTTGCTCTAAGGCAAAGTAAGTTTACATGTACGTATTTACTTCGAGGCCTACCACAAAAACTTTAAATCATTTTTTTAATGCGCTGTTCATAGAACATAGAAGAGGAACTCGTCTAAGTAATTTGAAAGAAAGTTACTAAATTTTTTAATGGATTTCTATACAAATTTTTTAGACAAGTCGCTCGTTCGTTTTCTATGAACAGCACTTAAATATACTACGCTGAAAGAATTATGCGTCATATATTTAATAAAACTGTGTCATTAAATATTTTTCATTAAACCAATGAAAGCTTTTCACAATATGCATGAAACTTCATATATATTATGAAATAGTTCCATCAGAATGGTTTCATTAAGTTTCATAGTTTCATTAAAAAAATCATTGGATTTATGACTACAACAAAATTAAATGTTTTGTTAAATTCTTTGAATTTTGGTAAGATATATTAATGGACATTTACTAATCTTGAGCTACAGTTTAAAAAATGTCAAGTTTTTTTTATTAAAATGTATGTTTTATGAGTTTTATAATTCCAATGAAATAGAATTCATTAGATCAATGACAAATAAATTTCTGGCTACCGAACTTGGGTATGTATGTACATATGTGCATGTACCCAAATCAGCATAATAATAGTTTAAAAAATTTAAATACCAGTGTATTGAAGTCATTTGAATTAATAAAATCTGTTTTATTTGGTGAATACTTGTTCAACATTATCTTTTATCATAATTAGGTACAATTTCACAAAAGCAAGGAATAGTATTTTTTGTGTAATGAAATAAAGTATCAATGAATAAATGAAATAATTCCATTGATCTTATTACGTACATTTGTGAACATATTTTATTAATGTGTGTTATTGTATTATTTCATTAAACAAATGTAACTATTTCATTGATTTAATGTAAATTTTTCAGGTGCTCAATGAATAATAAAATTAGATAAATGAAATAACTTCATTGACCTTATGAAGGAGTTTCATATTTTTAATGAATATATTACATTAGTACAAAGCAGTTATTTCATTAAATAAATGTTACTTTTTCATTAATTTAATGTACAGTTTTAATGTGCTTTATGAAATTGATTCTTTGATCTAGAGAAATTATTTCACTAATCATATGATTTGTCTTTCATACTTTTAATGAAAATAAGTCATGTGTCTTATTAAAATGTTTCATTACTTTTATGAAGGTTTTCATTAAAATAATCTAAATAAATTTGTTATATTATTTCTATGAAAAGTTACAATGGTTGAAAAATAATGAAAAAATTCATAAAAGTAATGTCAAAATTCAGAGAATTTCTGAACAAAATTTTTTCAGTGTATGAAAATCAAAAGTGAGTCAACATCAGTACTGTGTTTTGTTTTTTAGTATATACATATCGATTTACTTACAATAATAAAATTGTTTATTTATTATTTATAACGTTTAATAGGAAAAATGGCTGAAATTATATATAATTTCTTTTTTATACTTTACGACAAAGAGTCAATAATATATGATCAACAGTGAGTATACGTAGATGTACGATGCAGTCGTATTTCTCGGAAGTCTGCCATTAAATTTATATCTATGCAAAGTGGGACGTATTGTGCTATCACAAACTGCTTTATCAGGCTCTGTAGTGATGTCCTTGGCAACTTGTACCGCATTCTTCTCTTTCAGTTAACAGCTTTGGACGTTCTCTTCGCTTAAAATAGTCTATTTTTTTAAAGTTTTTTAATTTTTCCACAATGTTCCTGAAATTTTACTAATTTTTCGAAATGCTTTACTTTTTTCTCTTAGCTCTGTTTTAATTTTTCTTGATTCTATTAAAATTTTCATTAAATGAGCATTAAGTAGTGTTATAATTGTAGTTACTACCTGGCTCACGAAGTCGTTTCGTTAACGTTCGCTAATGTTTTATAATAAAAATAAGTGACTCATAGTCAGATATTATTCAACTAACGGGTATATCGGAGCTTGACAAGGCAAATGATTCAAGATCAGGAAAAAATAAAGCTTATAAACGCCATCGGAATAGGTTTTTTGACCTTAAAAATCATGATGAATGTTTACGAAACGACATCGTGAGCCAGACAGTAAGACTATTCTAGTGCTATTACTCGCAATATAATAAAACTAAATATAAAACTATCACTGATGTTGACTCATTTTTTTGCTCATAGTATATAATAATATATGTGCTGTTCACTGAATACAGACGAGCACATGTCTAAAAAATTTTATATTGAAATCACACAAAAAAATTTAGTAACTTTCATACAAATTTTCTAGACGAGTTACTCGTCTGTGTTCTAAGAACAGCACGCTAATTACTTAATTTATCTTATTTTAGGTAATCCTATTTGAATGGTATTAATTTATCATTTATTTAACTATATTTAAGGTCATAAAATATATTAACACAAAGAAAATTTATTGTCCTAATTCTTGCAGTGGTGGAGATGTCGACTAGCAGTTTTCAGGGTTATCCCAGCAAAAAAAAATTTTTTCCAAAACTAATATTTTTTTAACGATATATAACTAGCTGTGAAAATTTTATTAAGATATTAAAACGTTTATGTTATGTATGGTACAAAATGGGTTAATTAGATTCGTCCTAATGTTCCTCATATTATAGGTATCTACTCATATTACAAAACACCAGCGCCTTATTAGCCTGGATTGTTCTCTCGAAATACGACTCCCACCACTAGCGTGAAACACCAATTCTTTTCCCTGTGTTTTTAGGTTCAAACCAGCACTTTTCAGCCAAGATAGAGGTACGTCAGCAATGATCAACGCTAGAATGGCCTGCCAGGCAAAATGTCGTGGAGTCTTATTGATGTCCGTTCAGCTAATTTGATAGAGTTTTCAGAAGTTCCTGCACAAAGAAAGTTATTTGCGACCTAAGTGAGCCTAGCAAGCCACACAGGGACGCTGGTGAATCGTGTCCGTAATGGCAAGCGCTGATGTGAATCAATTTCATAATGCATGACCAAAGTCATGCACTCCCTTTCTAAAGTGTTGATTCCCAAATATAATCAAAGTGCCAAGGTTTAAGAAGTACACTACGCCAAAATCTGCTCCTTAAAGAAAGTACCAAGTTTATGCTAGTGTGAGCAATATTTTCATTTACTGCTGTTTGCCACAAAGTCAAATAACACATTAAGAAAAACGTGGTTTTGAAAACCAACTTTGGTGTTTGACAGGATCTTCAGCAGTTTTGTCAAGCGTTTCGGGCATATTTGAAAGAGAAAGTTCAGCAAATATTGAGATAAGTTATAAAAAAATTGTTGGCAAAATTTTACACTAGCCCAAAAAGAATCTTTGATTTTAAATTTTATTGTTTCTGCTGCCGTTGTTCTAAAATTATAAGTTAGTAGGAGAAGCGACTCGTAAACAATAGTAAGTCCAGCAATTGTTTGATATTTTTAAGAGCTCTTTTGTTTCCTTGAAGTAAAACAAAAAAATAAAATAAAGTTAACTTCAATTTTTTTATACACAGTAGTGTTTTAAGTATATTTATTATAACTTTACTAGTCTTAAGTATAAAGTAGTTGGTGGTAAAAGAACAATCAATGTATGTAACAAAGTCAAACGACAAGAAAGTTGCAGTCAAAACTTTGTTGCAGTTGTTGAGGGAATTTGTGCATACAACTTTATCTTTAAATCTTCTTTTGCCTTCTTAATCAATAAGATTTTCTGGTATTTTCAACTCAGCTAAGGACTTTTTACTTTACTTTCTTTTTTCCTTGAAGTCGGTCTTGAATGAACTTTATGTTTCATTTTATCAAAACGAATGGAAAAAAGTTCTAAGGACATGAAAAACATTTTTAAAGATTTGTTTCTCAGTTGGCTGTTAAGCCAACACCACAGAAACAAGCTTAATTTGTTTTGAAATATCATTTTGTGGTGAGTACTCAAACAAACATAACAAAATGATTATAAATGTAAATAAGAAACGTTTAAGCGGATTTTTTTTAGCTTACTTAAGTCATTTTTTTTTTAGCTTAGTGGAAAAAATAAAGAAATTAGAGTTAAAAAGATTCAAGAGGCAAATATACTCGTACATATATCAGAGCAGTCAACGACTGAGTATGATTAATTTTTCTGAGGGAAGGAACCCCAAAGGGACTAGCAGACTCAAATTTGGGTATTTTCTCATATATAACGAGTCGCAGAGCAAAACGTGCTTTTTTGATTATTTGAAAATGTTGGAAAATAAAAGCTTTTTTTCATCCGATTATTTTATAGTGCGAGTCCTGAATAACAAACAAGTTAATTCCTTATTTCAAAATGCATCGGACGGCAATAAGTTGCCCCAATATATGTCACCGTTGTACAAAATTAGAGGGCCTTTAATATACAAATAGCACGTTTTGTTAAAATGAAACAAAAAGGGCATGTTTAGTTTAAAATAAAAAGAAAAAACAATATTATGATGTGGGTATTTTTGATATGTAAATATTTTTTTATATAATATATATGTAGGGTATCACCCTCAGCGACCAGACCGACTGACTTAATCTTAACGCACATGCGAACATAATGGAAAAGAACAGTTACAAATGAGACAAAGCTATCGGTTTAGAGACATAGAAATGTATTTTTGAAAAGATGAAGAGTCGAAGTTGAACAGTTGAAGACGGACAACGAAAAGAAGTAGAATTGCGAAAGTAATTTAAACGTGAAGTGGTTGTGAAACAAAGAAGATTAAATATAATAACTTTTAAACCTAAAAAAATTACCATAACCATTATATTAATTTAACTAAATATAAGACATTGCACTAAATACAACCTGAATACTCATTAAAGTGCTAGTGTTTTATTTCACCAAGTAGTAGGAATTATCATAGTTTTGTTAATTGAGGTTATTCAAATTGGACAATATATATTTTTGAGTTGCATTAAACTTTTCAATAAAAATATCAATTGGACTCAATTAGTTAATATTTTATTTCTATTTAGTATAAGGTTCAATTAAACAGCCAATTAGCCAATGTTGAAAGAATAAGTTCATTCGCATTCTAGGCGAAAGAAAATTGATTTGAGTTTCTCTAACTGTATTCTCTGCGAAAGATGTGTGAATTAAAATACATAAGTATATGCGAGCGAATAATATATTTTTTTAACAATTCAATTACACTGCTTTACAAATTTTAAATTTGGAAAAATACCAAGAACGCCACATGCCTAGATAAGTTAATTGGGAGCTCCTAAATACAACAAAAATTACAGCGTTTTTTGTGTTCAGGAGGTCTGAATTAACTTATCTAGGCAAGTGGCGTTCTTGGTATTTTTGGCTGTAAACCAGTGTTATTTATTATATCTTCTAAAAGAACTAACAATAAGTATGTAAATCTTAAAACTTTTTTTTTTTTTATTTTTTTTTTATTTATTTATTTATTTGCAATCTATTTTACAGTTAAAATAATAAAACTAAAAATTTATTAATCAATATAGAAAAAAATTAATTAATATTAAAAAATTTACTTAGGTCCAGCTAATGCTAGACGGAAAGTTTCTTCTTGCGTACATTTTGTTGGTAAATCACCTTTCCAACACTCTGATGGTTGCAAGGGTGTCCATCCTTCTCAGTCGGGTGTGGCCGTAAAGTCAGATTGTAAATATAGCCAAGTTTAAATATGTGTACTAGTAGGTGGATATCGTCGCCGAAAATCCACAAGTGTCATCAAAAAAAATCAAAATCGAGTTTTAGAAGAATTGAAAATTTATTTAATTTTTAATACAATATAATGGTATCATTCCTCTGGCTCAAGTTCAAACCTGGCTTTAGCCAAGAAATATTTTTATTTTTAATTATAACAATAACTTGACCCAGAGGAATGATACCATCACATAATATTAAAAATTAAATAATTTATCAATTCTTTTTAGTTTATTGAAAGATTAAATGGATTTAATTGTTATTTATTTATTTATTTCTTTAGATATTATTACAATTTAAATTATAATAAATCTGTAACAATAAAGCACTAGCAACAGAGGCTATCGGCTTATTTAATTGTTTTTTTTTTAATTATTATTAATAATATATTAATTGTTTTTTTTTAATTATTATTAAAAAATATTTCGAAAAATTTAGTTTTTTCTATTGAATTAGGTTAGTTATTCATTTTTATTCCATTTTATGTCAATTCTTTCTATATCTGAAGTGAGGTTACATACTTATGTAAAGCCATTACGTAGAGCAGCGTATATTCAAAAGCCTTTATACAACAAAGTCAAAATAAGGAAAATTAAAGCAAAAAAAAAAAAAAAAAAAGAATTGATATAGTCTCGCTACTATTGTAAATAAACGAAATTTAATTGCGTTTGCAAGTGCATTACAAACTATTTAGCTGGTTTTGTTTTAATTCTTACCAAAATGAGTATTGGTCATATTCTCTTGGTGAAAAGGTTTCCATAATTGGCATCAATATTTGCATGATTGTATGTGTTTTGTTGTTCTTCATATACGAGTATCGTTATCCCAAATTTTCCCTGTATAATGACGTGTTTTGCGATCACCTTCAACTTTCTTATATCGAAGCTTCATTGATTCGAAACGAGCCGTGAACTCACATCAAAGCAAAAAGCTCGGAAAAGCACTAAACTACATAAATTCACGAACAAAATTACAATAGAATTAACAGCCAGTTTACCAATAGCAAAAGAAAATGTATTTAACAGCCACTTCGCCGATATCGAATGAAAATGTATGCGAAAGCAAGCTAGTCACTCCATTCGAATCAATTTTGGTTTGTCTATGTCACTATTATTCGTTCGCTTGCACTTATGCATTTTAATTGAATATTGAGAAAACGTTCGCATAGAATAAAGTTAGAAAACCCCAAATAAATTTATTAAATATTCTTTCGATATCGACGAACTGGCTGTAAAAGAAAGCATGCAAACCAACTTGGGTTTGTCAACCTCATTATTATTTGCTAGCATATGCGAGGGCGGCTTGATATTGAAGCTACCTAAGTAGGGGAAAAATTTTTTTTTCCCAAAAACCATTTATTTTTCAACATAGTCTCCTTTTAGCTCACTACATACACTACGTAAGACAATATTCCAACTTTTTTTTTTTTATCTTGGACCAGTACTCAGGGGATAGCCCCTACATATGCAGTGCATTGTACTGGAACTAAGAAAATAGATTATGAGGATGGAGGAGGGAGTAATGTTGTGAACGACCAAAACAAACGTTATCACAGCATTTAAAGTGTTGAAATTAAATTAATTAAAACTGATCAGTGCCCAGTGTATATACCTTCAACACTGCTCAGAATAACAAAAATTAGTTCAACACCGCGCACATCGTAAGGCAATAAAATACATAAGGGGAAAATAATAAGAAATTAATAATAATAAATAGAGAAAAAACAAAAAAAAAAATAAATAAAATAATAAAAAAACACGTGCACACATGATGAAAAAAAGAACTCTACATACTACGGCCTAATTTTGTTTTTTACAAATTATTAATAAACATAAATATAAGTATAGAAAACACGGACAACAATGAAAAACACGTGTATACAGAACGAAAGACAAAACACTACTTGCAGTAATCTTCTTTAAATGTGTTCGTTTTATCTTAATTGCATCAACTAATTGATCCAATAATGCACGTTATACTTTCCTGTGATTTTGGATCCTTTTTCAAGATAATTGATGAGCAATATTCCTTGTGCATGCCAAAATACAGTGGCCATAACCTTGACGGCCTTCTTTGGAGCACTTCTGCCAGCTTCCACCCATTGTTTCGATTTACGTTTGGTTTCAGTTATTAATCGACACCAAAAATCAACAGGATAATGCTTTATCATGTGCAAATACGGACGCTAAATATGAACGATTCACCGAATAGCGAACTTCTACTAATCTCCGAATGGGGTCGTAAAAACAGGGTCCCCTTCAACGCTCGTAAAACCCAATGCTGTTTATTAACACACAAACAGACGACCGCAAATGCTGCTTCATCTATACTCATGGATGGTATAAATATTGAGGAATCAGATGCTCCCGATCTTCTTGGAATGAAAATACAGTGTGATGTTCGTTGTACTGTTCACATTTTTCATGTTTCTAAAGAAGCATTCAAATGCCTCGGGTTTTTGAAACGGTGTAAGATGTAATTCACTCCATCCGACCTCCTTACTAATTATTGTACCGAAAATGGAATACAACTCTCATGTTTGAGCCGGTGCCCCAAAGTCTATTTTACTTGACCGTGTGTAGGAGAGGGCGAAGAAGCTTGCCGGTTACAGTAGGGTATCAAACTCTAATCTGTGGGGTGCGTTACTCTGTTCTTTCGATAAAGTAATCGATGGATTTTGGTGAAATTTTAACCGCTGACTTTTGACAGATCGCAATTTCACTAGCTAGCTTCAATATCAATCCACCTTCGTACTTACTCGTAATTTGACAAATCGTTCGCATCAAGGGAAATTTATGCAGGTGAATGCAAGCGGAAAGGCGAATTCAGTGATATGTATTTTGTTATTGTAAAACATATCGTGAATGTCAAAAATCTAAATTGTTTAGCTGGAAAAAATTTTATATAAACGTTAAATGTAAACTTTTATAATTGTTTGTAATTAAAATCACAGATTATATAAGTTTTTCACTTTTAAATGCACACAAGTTTTTTGAAATTGCGCTAAATCATACAAAAAAAAAATCTTCAGATTAAAATGGCTTGAAAAAGTTTGTAAGCAAAAGAAAATAAATTTGACAGTCTCATTGGAAAATACGCGAGAAGCAAAAAATAATCACCTGTGCTGTTAAGTTCACCTAGTAATGAATTCGCCTTGGTTCGCATATAATAAAATTAGACGAACATTAATTTATTTTCTTTCGCCTAGAATACGACGAACTTATTCTTTCGATATCGACGAATTGGCTGCAAAAAAACTTATTTCAGCTCTATGAATATACAATTCTACATACATAATACGGGTACACATACCAGTAGTTAAAATTTTATTTAAAATATACATATTTTGTGTATTATTTTAAAATTTTGTAAATTTAGCAGCATTTATGAAATCACCGCATATACATACATATATTTCCCACTAGATGGTTCGCGGTTTGCTGGTTATCTTTTTACGAGTACTTGCACGGAAACTTATGTCGGCAAACGGTTTTTTTAAGTTAACTTTTATTTTATAGCTGTTCACAAAATTTTATAACCAAGTAACCTTATAACCAACAAACAGCCAAAATGGAAAGGTTTAGTTACAACAGAAACAAAAACTTAAAAACAATCGTAAAATTTAAATTCTCTTCGAGATTTTTTAAGTTTATATACAGAAATGAGTTGAATATATTTATTTATCGCTTGCCACCACAATGACAAATACAAAGTAGTAAAAGTTAAGCATAATTTTAAAATCTGAGGTATTCAAATGCAGGCAGACCTTAAATAGCGAATTTAATAACTTTTTCATCACTCTAAAAAAACATTTTTCCACATACACATTAGTATATATGTATATTAGTAAGTGCTCAATTTAAAGGTTTTAAGTTTATTCTTACTTACTTTATTATCTATTAAAGCTTGCTTTTTGTGTTTCATAGGAGCTACGCAAATTATCAGTAATCTTTGAAAAATATTTTCAAACACTTGACAATATATTTTTAGCTGATATAAATATTATTAGTACAATAAAATAATAGGATTTATTTATTTTACTAGCTTCTAGCTAAGGTTTTCAGGTCTACTGATGATTTAGGCACCTCCTATGAAATGTCGACATGTAGACAGCTAAGAAACACAGAAAACAAGCTATTTATATTGTTTGGTTTTTATCAATATTAGAAGCAAATAAGTAAGAGTGAAGTATTTTCAGCTGGTCCGAATCTAAAATACCTTTCACAATAGTTATGTATATATTTTACAAATTTGAACTTAATATTCTGTTTTATATTTATAATAATCAGAATTCATGAAACTCTTAGATATAAACTATTAATTTCCATAATATGGCAATAAGAAACGTTAACGTAATGAAAATATTTATTTAGTCTATTTATTTATTTATTTAGTTAGCCTTTACATTTTCGGGCAGGATATAAAAATGTACCAATTTGATTGGTGAACTTAATTTAGGCGTCGTGAAGTTTTAAATGGAAATTATAACTTTTTGTAATTTAATAAGTTTCTTCTATTATCAGACCTGTTTATAAGCAAATAAAACATCGGACATTGATTTATCTATCGATATATATGGGTTATTCTACTTCAAGAGGCTATCTGAAATTAGGCCGCCTTACCGAATATCTTGTTAAAAACATCTAACATAATAACTTTTTCAATATAATCGTATTTAATCAGTAAGAATGAATGCATATTAATTAACGGCCTTATGCCAGTATTTTAAGTAGCCAGGGGAGATACTCTATTCAGGGTAAAGACATGAATGCCAAAACAGAATACCGTACTTTACAGGGGAAAGATAAATTGAAAACAAACCTTATTTTTGTTACATTCTTTACAAAATTATGACTTAAAACTAAAGTAAAACTTAAATAACAATACATCTATATGCACATACATATGTGTGCTAGACGTTACATAAAATAATGTAGTACATAAATTGCAATGTATACAATCCATTATCCTGCATTCCAAAAGCACACTCTCATCTAATATAATAAGTCTACCCTATGTAATAAAGTAACTCTTAGACCCTGCTACACTAACTATTTAAATTTCGCAAACTAAAAGCGAATACTTGGAATTTAGTAAAAACTTGGTTAGCGTGGTTTTTTATCATTTTATATAGCGACGAAAAAAAGGACAGGACTACCTTCTATTATTGTCATATGCAGTATATATAACTAACTTAAAAGAAAGTTTATATTATATAAGGCATACATACATTTTTAAAATTTTAAAACACGTATAACTAATAAAGTGGGTATGTGTTGGTTTACCGTAAAATAATATACGTGAAGTACTAATAAAGAAGTGGCTCGTGCGATTTTTATTATCAAATTCACTTCGCAGCAAATGCTCCGATATTTGAATTTGTAGCGTCTACGCATTTTAGCGGCATTTTTAACCCGTCGAAAAGTGAGCAGGGGAGGGGCTTAAAATACGAGGTACAACATTTGTGGGATTTTTTTAATAGAACACAAAAGTATTTTGAAAGTTTATTTATGCAATTAATAACTATTAAATAGTTAATAAATTAGTAGTGTTAAGTTTCAAAGATTTTGTTGCAAAATGTTTAAGGGGCAGGCCAGGGTAGATACTTTATTTCTCAGTAAAGATGAAGTATTGACTTAATTAAGGTAATTTAGGCATTGCCATTTCTCGTTGACAAAATGTTACTTTATTTATTATTAAACACGTTTGATACTTTGAAAAATCTTCAAATTATATATGATTCTTTAATGTAGCCGGCGGTAATACCACCCATATACATATTTTACAGGGTCGAAAATGAACATTGTGTAAATGATAAACGGAATCACAAACTTACATATTTGAGAGTATCTTAAAAAAAAAAAAATACAAATCGTAGCATCAAAAGGATGTTCATTTGTTTGATATGTCTAAAGTAGAAGGATTTGGTAAAGTAAAAGTTTGTTTTTTGTTTCTTTAAGAGTATTATTAGAACGTGTTTCTTTTTAAATTCTCAATAATTTATTTAAAATATTGCGATATATAGTTTGAAAATATCTTTCAAAGGTTTTAAGTCTACTATTATTAGGGTAGCTCCTATGAAATGCCGACATACAGAAAGTTAGGACACATAGAAGAAAAGCTTTTTGTATATTTTTGATTGGTATTAGTACAATAGATAATAGAGTTTGATTGTTTTATATCCTTTGGTGCTTTTAAAATACAAATCGTAGCAACTAATGTTAGTTCATTTGTATAAAATTTGTTAAGAAAAGTAGAAAATGTAAGAAGAAAATATTTCTGTTTTTGTGTGTTGAAAAATATTATTAGAACAGTTTTGTTTTTAAATCCTAATTATTTCTTTAAATTAATTTAATATAATTAAATGTTTTAAAACATTTTTCAAAAGATATCAAATCTACCGAAAGCACATATGAAATGTAGACAAATACAGAGTAGACTTTAGTATATATATCACATATATAAATACTCATTTAATGGGAAGTTAACTTTTTTAGATAAACAAAAAAGTAAGTTTTTAATATACTTTTTTGGGAATAAAAGTGTTGTTGTGACCTTGCGGTCTGTATTTTTGTTTTTTTTTTTTCTTAAAAACCTTTCCAATTCTTTACGCAAAACTATGAAATAAAACAAATGCCTGATCGAGCCATTCTCGAGGTTTGCGCTAAGCAGTTCATTTGGCGATTTATTTAAATTTATGCGGATAATGGCCGTAGAAAACAAAAATTATGTAAAAAATCTGAACAATCAATTTAATCAATAACTGCCAGAAAACATTTGTTGTAATTTTGAGCCACATATTTATGAACCTTACTTCTTTATTAAGGTCGCTGGGCCTAAATTTTGCAATGTAAATTAAAACAATTTTATTTAAATTTTTTCCCATTGCTAGCATGTTTATTGGTGATGCGCCATATCTGAAAACACTGATATGTCAGTATGATTATAATAATCTTGCGCTTACTTAAAAAAATTCTATTCAGTGTTTTATTAAGGATTTTAGAAACGACGATCAAAACTACACAAAACTGGAGGAAATCAATGCAAACAATTAAGTCTAACAGTGTTGCAAAGATATGCCAAAACAATCGCACGAAGGGCTATTGCAGCTGAAATCTTGCAGCTAAAGCATTTTCCCAAAGACTACAATTTTCAATTAAAACTTTTCAACAAATTAATGTTAGGATTGTGACAAATTTTTATAATTCTTATTTTAAAAAAATCATGCATATATATAAGCAAAAAATCTTATACAATTTATAGTCTTTAAAAAGATAAATACCTCTCCTAAATAAAATACTACAATGAAACATATAAATGTGTATAATTTCGTCATTGCAAGTTTGCTTAAAATTCTTTGAAATTGCAAAAATATTTGAAAAATTACAACCGAATAAAGTTTTATATATCTTGTAAATTCAAAAATGCAAAGTATACCAACCGCTGTTCACAATTGACAAGATTTGTTTGCATATTTTTAGGAGTTATTTTAATTTGAATTTTATTTTCTTCATTTTATATTAATATAACTTATTTTGTTCACATTCCCCATACAGACATTTGCAATTAATTCGCGAATGATAATTGTATTCACATGTTTTCGTTGTCATCATACGATTCAACTTGCGTCTCCGCACTAAATTACCTGCTGTTGTCACTTTAATTAAGTAACATATATTTTGTTCTTTCAACGTGCATGTAAAACCAACAAAAAAACAACTTTAGCTATATTTTCATTCTTTCTAACTTTTCTTATAAATTTATGCAGCACCTAAAATATGTATGCAATTTGTTAACGACTAACTGTAGGAAAAAAAAGAAAACTTTATAAAAAAAAAAAACCAGAAACGTGGCATTTCAGTCAGACTTATTCAGAACTGCTGATTTCTCTCATGTGCAAGGATTAAAAATTGCAATTTTAGTTATTTTTTGTTGAAATATTTTGAATGGAATTAAGCACTAAAATTGCATTTAGCTAAAAAAAAATTTTAGCATGCAGTATTTTGCAACAACAGGTAAACTAAGAGTTTTATTGCATATCTCATAAGTAACAGAGTCTGTTGGTTTTAGTATTTTGCTGAATAAATTCTGAGCTCAATTTATTTATAATGATTCAAAAGATAGTTGTATGACTGAAACATAATTATTTATTAAACTAGGTTTTCAGTAGATGCGAAGTTTTTCGCACTCGTAGAGCTCTTTGATTTACTTAAGTAGGGATAGGTAATTACGATTGGCGTATCTCGAAAATTTCAATGATAAAAAAAAAATGTGTGATAAGCTTATTCACAGACCTAGTGACTTTTGTTTCACTTTTATTCTTTCTTTGGAAGCAAAAGAATGCTTTGTGTGTTTTTCATTTAACATTTGTAAATATGTAAAAAAAACGAAAAACCTTAATTTATGTAAAATTTTTTTGCCGACTCTTTTATTGATATGCAAACCTATGTACGTCGTATTCAACATATTTCTGACTAACTATACTATGTACAACCATAGTATAGTCAACCAAACTCCTGCAATAACGTTGGCGTGACATAATGTACAGTACAGTGTCATAATGTCCATGGACATTACGAAGCACTTTAAAATGTCATAATATCCATGAACACTATAACACTTAACATCTTCCCAAATTTCCAATAATTTCCAACAAAACTAAAACATAATTTTTTGTTTTTCCAGAAATTTGTCTTAAGCATACGAGGGCCTAACGCTAAATCGCAGCACAAATATAGCTTCTTTTGAAATCACGATCTGTCAAATGGCAGCTGTTAAGATTTCACCGAGATTCATCTAATCGATGTTTATTTGTTGTAGTCATTTGAAAAAAGCAACTTTTGTGTTTCTTGAAAATGGAAAAAAGTAAATTTCGTGCAGAGATGAAATACTATTATTTGAAAGCGAAAACGGTGTAAAATGTAAATCTCGATAAATATTCCGATAAGTTTGTCCACTCCGTCAGATTACATGCTAAAATATTAGATTGCTGAATTTAGACGCGGCAGAACAAGCGCAAACAGGACGGACAAGAGAGGAGGTTACTGAAGAAAATATAAAAAAATCCTCGATATCGTTATGAATGAACGACGAGTCAACTTACGTTAGATTTTTGAACTGATATGTGAACGTGTGTTCAACATTTTGCATGAACATATGCATATGAAAAAGCAATCGGCAAGATGGGTGCCGCGTTTGCTTAGTGTGAATTAAAAACGAGTTCGACAGACCACTTCACAGCGGTGTTTGGACATGATAAAGAGTAATCCTGTTGATTTTTGACTGCGATTAATAACTGTTGATCAAACGAAACAATGGTTGGAAACTGGTGGAATTGCTTCGAGGAAGGCAAAGAGAGTGGAACTGGCTGGAAGGCTATGACCACTGTATTTTAGAATGCATACGAAATATTGCTCATCGATTATCTTGAAAAAGGATCCACAAGTACAGGAAAGTATTATCGTGCACTATTAGATCAATTGGTTGATGAAATCAAGAAAAAAAACGACCACATTTAAAGAAGAAAAATGTGCTCTTTGTTCAAGACAATGCACCGGTTCACACAGCATTAAATATGATGCTAAAATTACGTGATATATGTATATTTTGAATTGGTTGATAATCCATCTTATAGTCCAGATTTAACTCCTAATGACTTTTTCCTATTTCCAAGCTTGTAAAAATGGCTCAAAGGCTTCCTCTCAAACGAAGAAGTGATTACCGAAGCTAACTCATATTTAAAGGGGTTCCCAAAATCGTATTATTCAGATGGTATAAAAAAGTTGGAAATTCATCTTAGTGTATTGGGCTGAAAGAAGACTATGTTGAGAAGATGGTTTTTGAAAAAAAAAATCTTTTTTCCTACTTAGGCATCTTTCATATTAATCTGCCATATGTGTGTGAATATTTTTTCAACATTATAATACCAATTCTTTATATATATTTATAATCGGAACTATTTTTTAAATAAATTTTCTTTAAATTGTTAAAAAGGAAGCAATTAAGTTACCTTTACGAGTATAATCCATTGTTTTTTTAAATATTTTACGAAATAGTTGATATTGACCATGATATTGTAAAAGAAATACTATAAGTTTGTAACTATACTATATTTTAATTAGCATTAATTAAAGTTATCAAGTAATTGTCATATCAACCATATTATACCAATCACACAACACTTTTCTCATATACGAGTAAAACTATATTACGTTCATGAATCCACCATACTAATACCACAAATAGCTTTATTATAATGCAATGGACCCATATTTTTTGTTAGAATAGGCATAAATACATACTAATGATAAATAATTATAACAAGAAAACTTGGAGAAAACATAATCGTGTTGGAGGTGAAATATCTATCTGCTGCACTAAAACAAAAATATTTATTAAATATTTCGTATATTAATATAGTTGCATGAATTATTGGATGCACCAAACATATGTTTACATCTTAAACATGTTAAATATTGAAAAAAAAATATTGTTAAACCTTTTTTATAAAAAGCGACCTAATCACGATCTCTAGCTGCAAAAATTATAGCAAATAAACATAAAAAAGAGTAAATAATATGAATATTGAATTAAATTGTATAAAATTATTTTTCCAGATATGTTCTTCTTCAAATTAATATCTTTGGTTATGAATTAATATGGTTAATGGCAGCGATATTGCGTCTTCAAAATGAACTAACAATAAGTATTCAAATCTTAATACTAAACATAAAAATAAAAAATGTACATTTTACTTCAGTCCGGCGAATGCTAGATGAAAAGTTTTCTTATGCGGGAACTATATAGGTAAAATCACCTACATATATAAAGTAAAGGTATCCCTTCTTCTCAACCGAGTGTGGTTACCACAATTAAGTATGTTGAATGCAAGAGGATTTGGATGAAGTTCTAGTTTGCTGACATACCTTGTCGCGTACTTTGGAAATTCGTCTTTTACCAGTGGAACACACAGGTTACTGGTTGAGCGAATTTCGTTATTGCACAGGAATTTTTTTTTTGTGTAAGTTCAGCAATAATTGTGCAGATATTTACTGTATTCTGCAATGAATATTCTACTGTGTAAATATTGTTGTTTGTAAAGTAAATATTCTTTAATTTATCTTTTATTTTCTGTTACAAATCAGAATTATAACAGAGAAACGTAAATTTTATAGCCGACAGTTGTTTTAATTGTTAAGAAGTAAAATTTAAATGAAAATATTTTCTTTTTGCACAAAAGAGCTTCTTTTACAGGTAAATACTGACTTTAGGCATGGAACATTATTATCTTTGCTCAAAGTACACAAGAATAAATAACAAATGAAAGAACGTGGGAGTTATGAGAAGTTTGTAATTGTAAAGTGTCAACTGAACAATACCCAGAAGAAATATGTATCATTTGTGAGTACAACAATGTTGCAGCCAGAAAACTGCTTATTTCATATATATGAACCTGAACAACTACAGAAGTCGTTCAGGTCCCGCAGTAAGAACACTGTGAATGACTAATAATTTATCTCATAAACTGTAAGTACAGTTGGTTGGAATATTGACAGGAGTTATACAGCTGCTAAGTAAAAGAGCACGAATACAATAAGTAAAATATTAAAGGATAATGTGCGGGAATAATTGCAAATTTGTAGTCAAGAAGTTCTCCCAACGCCACGGTTCTTTAAATAACATGTCGACGAAACTGCGCAAAAAAAAAAAAAAAGAAAAGTGACTCGAGCTAAAAAAAAAACAAAATGCTATTGTGAAATTATATAGTTGTGGCTGATAATACTAATAATGTTTAAAATACCATGTATCTAATTAGTTTTAGAGGAAGGATTTTATAATTAACCATACAGTACTTCTGGTCGCCAATGTAATAAAAACCAAGCAGACATAATATTATATTAATTGAAGTTACCATATTATTCTCACAACCAACCATATAATTAAGCTACTCAATCATATTTTTGCAGTAAAAAACCATATAAGATTCATTTAACAACCATATTAATGTAATAAGCATATGCACAATTATCGTAGGCCAACATATTAATGTCATATTATATATACTATATTGTATTGTTTAATGTGTTTGAATAGGAGGTCTGATAAAAAAAATATCCATTATTTTTAAATTTAAAGTCAGGTATGTTCAATTTTCGAATTTTTTTCAGTTATGTTGGTACACATGTCTGTTATATATGTTGGCAATATCAGCTATTTTGGATTGTCTTCGATTTTTTACCATTCGAAAAAATGGATCAAAGAATCTTTATTAAGTTTTATGTAAAAAATTAAATTAAATATGCCAAGACATTTGAAATGTTGACTGTGCCGTTTGGCGAGTCTACTATGAGTAGATCACAAGTTCAATTTTTTTTTTTTTTTTTTTGAAACCAAACCCCAATTATCCCAATGGAAGCGTCCAGAAGAGTCAAGACCGAAAAACGCACGTCAAGTTCGGTCAAATGTAAAGGTTTTGCTCACTGTTTTCTTCGGTTGCAATGGCATGGTGAATCAAGAATTCTTGCCACAAGGTCGTACGGTCAATAAGGAATACTACCTTGAAGTTATGCGCCTATCTCGCAAAGCAGTTCGTCAGAAACTCACAAAAAGAATTATGGATTTTGCACCATGACAACGCACCAGCTCACACATCGATGCTTGTGTGTGAGTTTTTTGGCCAAAAACAGAACCGTTATCATTCCTCAACCACCGTATTCACCAGACTTGACATCCGCTAACTTTTGCCTCTTCTAAGGGGAACTACTTTGCTTTGACGGGGACAAAATAGTTATTGATGAATAAATAAATACTTTTTGGAAAAATTGAAAATAACTGCTATTTTTTATCAGACCTCATACATTCCATGAAGACTACAAAGAGCGTTTTTTTTTTCTTTTTGATTTGTTACTTTTAGAGACAACGAGAAAATCTGATCAAATATTATATTGTTTAATGTGTTTGAATGCACTGAAGAAATTCAAAAGCGACAAAACCAAATTCTGCAGCTCTCTGGTACGTAAAATCTCGTGAATTCCGCCGTTTTGAAAATGCCAAGCTGGTGTTCTGACAAACGTATAACGCAAGAAGTATGATTTTGCGACTTGAAATCACCAAATAGGTGATCTAATAAACACATACCGCTTAAAATTGGCGACTTCAACGCGCATGTTTATAATGAAGTCAACTAAACTAAACTTGCAAAATGGAACAAAGTTATTTACAAGCAAAATTTAATAAGTTTTTTTTTATTTCAATAAAAAATTATCGAATTTTACATTTTTTCAATTAAAAATACGAAATTAGAAAACTTCTCTATTTGTTGTCAATTTGTTTTCCTTAAAAAAAATATGTATATTTCCGTGATACCTCAAAAATGCCAGTAAAACATGCGTTTCCCAGTATTAATTTTAATTTATTTAATAGTAAGTTTTACAATTTTTTACACTTAAGGAAACAAATATTGCACAGAAATGGCTTTGCCTTATATCTTAAATATTAACAATTTCTAGTGAATAAGTTTAGTAATGCAGTTAAATGATTTATAATTTTGAAGGTTTCCCAGTATTAAGCGTTTATCAGAATGGTTTGCGGTTTCAGCTCACGCAATTCACAGAAAATGGCTGATAATTGGCCTTGAGAACATTTGCCAAGATATTGCACTCTCGATAATCAACAAAGTATATATTTTAATATGAAATCTTTTTAAAGTATCATGAGGTTCGTAATAAAGTGAAATTCTGCTTGATTTTTTTAAGCTTTATATCATTCCTTAGAAAGTTCAAATCACTATCTAAGATTTTTAAAACTTGATCAGCCTTGTTACAGACAGACAAGCAGACTTACCGACTGAATAACAAATTGTATTATGTGCCTAAACAATATTCAAAGAAGGAATTCGTTTGATTTCGCAAGCGCTCTTCCAATAAACTTCTTTATGCATTCCGATGCGATTTTATATCGATTAGCAAACTCAGAATTAATGCTTTTAGTTAAATTTTCCATCTACTTTATATTGTGTGAAATTTTGCCTCAAAAATATCCTTCCACTCTTTTAACATTATTGCAACTTTCTGCTGCACACACAAATGCAAGTTTGAACATGCACGAATTATTCCCACAAATGTAAATACAAATATAGAACAAGGTAAAAATATTTTGGAAGTTGCAAACTAAATACAAATGAATACATATTTCTTGTAAGATTTGTGAGTGTTGTTTTACTGAAAAAGAAATATTTGGTTTGGAAAATGTTTGAGTCTTTGTTCAACAGTTTGTTTACATACGTTGGAAAGTTTATAAAGATGTACGTTCATGTGTTTTTGAACATTCCACAAGATTGGTTTTACTCTACAGTTAAAAATAAATTCTCTAAATAATCTAAGCCCGAATGGCAGCGCTGTAACTTACCCAAAACTCTTATTTTATGTTTATTTATCTTCTTATTGCAGAAACATGTTTGCTGGAGAATTTTTTCATTAACCGAATTAGGGATTTGATATATTTCACGCAAAATTTTCATAAGCCTTAAAAATTAAAAAACCAAACCATAACTTTCATACGAATAGCTAACCCAGAAAATCACTAAAATCCTTTGTAGGGATGGTAAGAAAGTACACGCAAAGAAAAATCTGTTTGAAGTATGGTTGAAGCAACATTACTATATACTTTTTAATATTGTGTATTATTGTGAAAATCTGTCGATTTAATCATAGGTAATTCCTCTAGAAATGTGTTATTGTTTATTGAAAGAAGTCATTTTTGACTCATATTGTTACTGATGATAAAAAACGGATACATTTCGATAACCCCAAGCGCAAAAAGTCATATGTAAAGCCGAGCCTACTATCGTCGAAATCGAATAGTAACGACGTCAAGGTAATGCTCTGTGTTTGTTGGGGGTTCAATAGAGTGTTTTGTATTACGATCTGTTCAGTGGACCTGCACCGCAAACGATTGATTCGTTTAAAGAGAGAAATGAAAGAAAAATTACGCAAATATTCGACAAAATATTCATGACAACGATCGGCCGCATGTTGCAAAACCAGTCAAAAATTACTTGGAAATCGATGAATAATGAAATCTTTGAATAATATATTAACTCATATTGTTATTATAAACATGAATTTTTTAAGCAACACAATCGCCATACTAATATAAATATTATAACAATTGAGTTTTGTTTCCACTATTTTAGCTTTTGACATTGATACCCATAAGAAAGAAATTATTATTATTTTTCTTTTTAAGTTCTCAAGAATTTGTTCAGATATAAAGTTGAATGTTTGAGAATATCTTTCAAAAACTTCCAAAGTCTACTGAAGATTAGGGTGCTCCTATGAAATGTCGACATATAGATAGCTGAGAAACATAGAAAACAAGCTATTTATAATATTTTATTGGTATCATAAATATTATATTTATGTAACTCTATTGTACCGTTTATCAGTTTCGCGAGGAAATCCGTTGAATTTTTGAAATCATTGTCCAACACAACAGCACGTTTGTATGTTAGTTGAGCCAACGTGGCCAAAGTTGTGACACAAACTTTTTGCATGCTGGTAGTGAAGACAGTGCAAAATTTTTTATATTAACTGCTGGTGCAGATTTGCCTTTCGTGCAAATTTCTGGATTCACAGGTACAGAAGAAAGTGATGAATCAATCATTCCTCTCTCGGAATGTATTATCGCCTTATCGTCTAAGCGTTTCTGATAACACTTCTCAAATCCTGAGTGTTAAAATGAAAATTATTTCAACTTTATATTTACCGATATCGGAAACTTTCATTTTCTGTATTTTAGTAACCTCCTTTTAAGAACAGAACTACTTTTAAGTAAAAAAATTTTTTTTCATGGAAAAAACGGTTTAGACTATTTGGCTGATTCAACTAACGGATATATAGGATGTAGACAAAACAAATGATACAAGATCAGGGATAAATATAGCTTATGAACAGCATCGGAATAGGTTTTTTGACCTTAAAAATTATGACGAACGTTTATGTAACGACATCGAGAGCCAGAGAGTATATCTCGGGTATATGTGGACCGATATCAGAAATTTTCATTTTGTCTATTTAAGTAACTTCATTTTATTACCAGAACAATTTTTAAACAAAAAAATTATTTAAGTTCGCATACGCGACATTTTCATGGAAAATCGGTTTTGGCTATATCTAAGGTATACAAATATGGACGGATATCGGAAATGTTCATTTTCTGTCTTTTAGAAACCTCCCATTATTACCAGAATTGCTTTTAAGCAAAAAAAAAAAAAAAAAAGATTTAATTTCGCTTACGCAACATTTTCATGTTTAGCTATATCTTAAGCTATATCTTAGGCATATCTGAACCGAAACCGAAAATTTGAATTTCCTATCTATCTTTTATTACCCGAACTGCTTTTAAGTAAAGAAAGTCATTTAAGTTCGCTAACGCGGCATTTTCATTGAAAAATCGGTTAAGTCTATATCTCGGACATATATATGGACCGATTCAGGGAAAAATTTTGTTTTGCAATGCTTAATAATATTATTAAGTTTTAAGCAAAACAAAGACAATTTTTTTTAATTATACAAAATTGTAATAATATAGAATGGTGAAAGAAAAAAGTTTCGAAGTCTAGAGGTTTTCTCAGAAACGGTATTTCAATGGACGAAGGACGGCTATCCCTTAATCGACTTTTCTATCAATTCTGAATCAGAATATATATACTATATATGTATGGTCCCAACGAAAATTTTAGAAGTTACTAACGAAATCACAAACTTATATATACAATTAAGATTTTTGTGAAGGGTATAAAAAATAAGTCGATTTACTCGTACCTCGTAAAACACTATATACAACCCGCTACTTGAAAGCAGTTCTGGGCTGAACATCTCTCGCGACATCAAGCTTATTATTGCATGACCTATGACAGTTTTGCGTCTCGCTCGCACTGATTAAATGTTTGCTTCAACTAACTGTATTGGTTTACAGTTTTTTTTAGAGATATTTCGTTGCTAACCACACTGCATCTTCCTATGTGAGGGCATATATCGCTATGGATGTACTGTTAATACCACCTTGGGCATACAATTTACGTTGTATTTGTGTATTTATATAAATAAATACAAATATTTCCGCCGATGCATATTCACAAATGGCATACACCAGGAAAGTTTTAAAGGTAATAAAAAACTTGCATCTGTTTGTATGTGCATGTATGTTGTATTAAAAACAAATTTGATTCATTTGTAGCTTCCATCCAGAAATGCGCTTGAATGAAACAATACTCTAAGATGAGATATTGGAATAGCTTTTAATATTGCTGAATAAATAAATATTTACTTAGCTAAATATAAATAAGATATGTAGAAATTAAAAAGCACTAGTTTAAAATCGGTTAAAAAAATGCAATTTAATGTTTGATTATTTATCTTTCTTAAAAATAAACAATTTCTTAATGGCACCTATAAATATTTATTTACGTCTTACGTTTGGCTTTCATAAAATGTTTACAAGTAGGAAGTGTAAAATTGTTTGAATTGCACTATTTATTTCATGCAAATAACTTAACGCCTTAAAGTATGCTTTGGTTTATATGTAATAATTATATAAGTGTGTAGGTATTTATTCTAAAACAATAAAGGCTGCTTTTTGTGGAGGTATAAGACTTTGATATCGAATAAAACAATAATGGGCTTTTTAAATTCACATGAAATTTAGTTTATTCGAAAAACAATCATCCGGCATTATAATTTAAATATGACTTCTGGAATATGACTATCAAGCAGCGTTGTCAACTCGGTACGTTTTGCACCGTTTTTGGTGCTTTTTTAAATTATTTGTGCGAAAAATTCTTTAGTAGGTGCGGAGTGCACTTTTTTTACATTTTCGGTGCGTTTTAGTATAAGAAAGAAGTTTAATCAAGTGTCCAATATTTTTACGTTTTATTTTGCGTAGAAAGCGTACCATGTTATACTCGTATACACACAGTAAGACGATATTTATTTTGCATACACTCTCGAAAGAAAAAGAAACATTTCATTTTATAAAATTTGTTGCTTTTGGATAGTTTTTAGCTATTAAACGATTAAGCTAAGTTTGTCAAATACTACAATAAATGCAGTCTCTGAATAGTGAAGTTCGTTTTTATGATGGCTCGTGAATTCGTTACGATTTTGGTAATAGGGAAATTACGAGATTATTAAATAAACTATAACGTTAATCTAAAACGTTTGCATTAAACATTGCTTATGATGGTAAACTTCTTTTTCTGTTTGTTATAATTCTGACAATTTTTCGTATATATCAATAAAAAAATATGCTTACGAAAACACAAATGAAATGTTTGATAGAATTGATATTAATCGAATTTGAAGGCGATTCTGTAGCTTTTAATGTTACGATAATCGTAAATTCTTTCCACAGTAATGATTGTATGCTCCTGCAATATAATTTTGACAGTAGTAGTAGGAAGTAAAAGTAACAGCTGATTTCGGTTGACAGCGAATATAATTAAATAATATAGCTGAGTAAAATAAATTTGATAAAATATCGTTATAATTATTGTAAAGGAAACATTATCTTAATATAACTAACAGAGTCGTACTAGAGGCCAAGTTTGACAAACACGAATTCTAGCTATTGAACGAATTTGATGGCCGCCGTCAGCTGCTGTTATCAGAACCAATTTGATTGTAACTATAATAGTAATATTATCGTGTTTTTAGTGTAAAAATACTTCTTAAAATGCAAAATAGGTTTTTAAAACTGAAAGGAACAAATTCAAAATTCGGTATGTTTTTGTTGAAATAACGCGCTTGTTTCTCCATTATGGTGCGTTTTGAAATTTCAAAGTTGACAACGCTGCTATCAGGACTGGTACGGACGTAATCTAGTTTGCGAGTGCAATTTTTGATTACTTTTTCTAATATTTCTGCAAAAACACAACAAATGTTGTGCTCCAAGTGGTAAATCTTTTCGGGCTTATCGGTGTGGACTAGCGACTTCACATATCCGCATAAAAATAGTCGCATGCCGTTTAATTGCACGAACTTAGCGACCAATTCATAGGCCTGAAACGTGAAACTATGCAGTTACCAAACAGTTACTTCAATAAATCAACTGTGGCACATACGTACATATGCAGTACAGTCTTACTACCACAGCTACAGTACATCATGGTTCTTCAATTGAAGATTAAAGCCAGTAATCTTGGCTCTATAGTGGTCATCATTGTCTTTAATTTGCCGACCAGCATTGGTTTCAAAGAAGAGAGGATCAATGATTCCACCAGCCCATAAAGCACAGCAAACAGTCAGATTTCTGGATGCAATGATGTCTCAACATGCTCTTGAGGATTTTCATCATTCCAAATACGGCAGTTCTGTTAATTGATTTATCCATACAAATCTGAGCTTTATAGCTAAACAAGATTCGTTTATTAATATCTGGAAGAACAAAAATATTGTTTTGGGTCCAAATTTGCACAGTTTGGAGTTGTTGTCTATATAAATATAAATATGCCAAACCGAACAGAAATCAACTAACAGCTGGCAATATGGCCATCAATTAAAAGTGTATTGCAAATTTAGAGTTTTATACCTCTATAAAAACACCCTTTATATGATTAATATTGCAAACATAATATACTCGTATAACATTTATCAATCAGTACGATATAAACATACGTGCAGTGGTAATCTTATTTAAAGGTATAGAGCACATAATTTCGAAATGAAACAATATATTGAAAAATTTTAAATGCGAACTTTGGTGCATGCCAGTTTTTGGGGGCTAGTAACCCCAGAGGTGCCCGGACTGAAGAATTAGCTTTTATATGGTTTTATGTTCAGATTAAAACAAAGTAATAATCAACAACCGAAAACGTATGTGGGTTAACTTCTTACTACCAGCCACGTCTCAGATCTATCATGTAGATATCACTTCTCTAGTAGCAGCACAGTACCAAGTTTTACATTTGTAAATATGTATGAAATTATTGAAATTAATTTTAATTTTGATTGCGACAGGTTAATGAACTAGAAGCGCATTTTTGTTTTATTGGCAGATTGTGAAATTGATTTGCATGAGCAGCTGCTTTGTCGGGGTGAATTATTCATGATTCAACAGCACCCTCGTGTGGTTTGCAATGCTCACTCAGGTTGCAACATTTGCGATAAGTTTGTAGCCATATAGACAAATATTTTGCTGAAGAGTTCGGGCTTTGTAAGTAAGTAAGGGAGTTAGTATTCCTGATAATTGGTATGTGGCCTTTTTCGGGGCTAACAATCTCCCGAATGACTGTTGCCTTTACGAGAGATACCTGTACTGTAAGGAACCAGTGATGATGGTTGGCAGGTGAGTTAGGTTAAGGCCTGATGCTCTCAGTTTGCTTCGGACTACTAACTCATTAAGCCTTATCTTCCATTGATTGCTGGGAAATTGCACACAGGAGGCCCGAACTCGTCAACAAGACGTTGCTCATATGACTACAAACATATAGCAAAAAATTCTACCTGTGTCTGCCTAGTTAGCCAATCGGGGGCGTCGGTAAATCGTGAATTCACTCCGTGAAATTGGTCGATCATCATAGGACCGTAAAGGCAGGCGCTGATGTAGATCTTTTTCACTGCTGTATGTTTGCAAAACTCGAAATCCATGCCATAAGTGTATTATTACATATCCAGTTATATAAAACTGTATGTACAGTGTTGCTACTTTAGTGCAAAAATTGGAGTCGTTGCATTGGTTCCGGGAAAGTGGGAGATTTTGGGGGTCCACGAAGTCAATTTGGGAATTATCAAAACTTGGAACCGTTTCGCTAACTGAATCGAAACCGATTTTTAATATTCGGTGCGCGTTTTGGCCTGTATCTGAACTATTAACGGTTATTCGATTGAGTGCGAAAAGTGAAGTTGCCATATTGTTTCCAGGGGGGTGGGGGATCTTAGCGATTCCTCAAGCCGATTTTGGAAGTTGGCCAAATGCGTTATAAGGATATTTATCTGGTTATATGGATAAATATTTTAGTTTGATATCAAAGCGTGTTATTTAAACTATATTTAATTATTTAATTACCATATACTTAAACTAAGCTTTTATATATTTATAGTATAGAAAAATGTAGTTTTAATTAAAAGTGACTTAAAGTTGCTTAGAGTACACTTTTTTGTTCACAGTTATAGCCCAATATTTTTGCTCTTATCTAATCATTAAATTTGGTATTAAATGAAGGACAATAATTTATATAGAATAGAAGAACAGAAATGTCTGCATGACTATTAAATGAATATTTATGATTTGGAATTTTAAGATCAATTTATTAAGCTAAATTAAATTTTCTTGGCTTCTTAAGCACACAAATATTTTCAAACGTTCCCAACGTGGAAGATGAAAGATGTCTTTATTATTTTATATGACTTTGTTCCGGTTCTGTTTTAATAAACAACATCGATGCCATCCAAAAGACTACATTAGCAAAGCAGAACTTTTGTAAATTTTTAAGACCTATAAGAAAAATTATAATGCCAGTTATTACCATAACTGTGTCTGTATTTCCAATTCTGTAGAACTGTCAGGGCTGGTGTGAGATGAAGAGAAAACAACTCAAACCAGCTTTTGGCAGTAGTCGATGAAAATTGTGAAATTAGCGTGAAATTAAATTCATTTTACACCTTAAAGAACATAAAATAAAACTTAATTAAGTGTTGTAATTGGCACTTTGCAATAGACCTAAAGACACAAACACTTCCAAAAATAAAAAAATAAAACGTTTGGAAAAGTAAAACATTTGGAAAAGTAAAGTTCATTTATAAACAGTCAATAACGGCCTAATAATTGTTAATAAAATATTATGTAAATAAAGGGGAAGATATTGATGTGATTTTCGCTAAGTAAAAACTGGAAAGTTATTGATTAGAAACTTGTGGAATGTATTATCTTGCAAAAGTTTAATTTTTATAGAGAAAGCAGAAACATATTTGAATATTTAGCAATAATTGTTTACTTAACCTAATTAATTATAAGATGGTAAAGTAAACAAAAGTTTTTTTCATCCTTGCAAATATTTTCAGTAATCGACAGTCAATTATTATTTGAATGTATCTTGAACGAAACAAATATTGTCCGAAGGCATACTAAACTTTTAAAGCGCTACGTGCGCAGCATTAAATCCATCGAACACTATCCGGGATTTTCATGTCAAAAGCAGTGTTTGGGTATCAACGTACACACTTGTTTGAAAATGTTGTGGATGTGGCTTATGCCACTTTTGTTTGCAAGTGACTGTAATGCAACCTTCACTAACGCACCAACAAAAAAATTTAGGTACTTTCAGAACAATCTAGGCAATTTCCATTCGAAGATTTTAAACTTATTCGAATAGGTTATTTTAAATGTGCAAACACATAAGTTTATATAACACTGTACGTTTAATTATTTTCCTCTTCATAAAATTCGTTTTCGGATTTGGCAAAGGAATTGTGTGGACTTAAAAAAGAGAGGAAAAGTGCCAAAACGAAACTGAGTATAATTTATATGCCCACTCGTAGGTTGGTTGTAACAGTCGATCTTTTTGAGGTAGTTTTCGATCTTTTCTTCGTGCATTTCGAACGGTATCTCAACCAGAGCTTAACGAATATTACAATCTTAGTTAAGGTTTTACCGCTTATAAATTGACAAAAGGAAAAACTAAAGTTAGGTAAACTTATTGGTTATATTGCAATTCTAGATTTGATATATCTCTGACAAGTGCCCTCATAGATTCAACTCATTCTGTTATCAAAGGAAGAATGAGGCACGAACACTATGTGGCTGCGGAATGGTTCACGAAAGTGTTACACGAATGGATCCAAAACGCTTCAAGGAGTTGGAGCGTGAATTGTGGGTCCTAGAGCACGCGTGGAAATACTACTTAGCAAGGGCACCACAATCTTCCAACCAGAACTGTATGCAATAAGGGAATCGGCGGATATACTTTCCGATAGGAGACACAAGGCAGTGTTGATTAAAATGCTCTGTGAAAAAAAGCCCTGAGCAGTTGTGTCTTTACCTTCAGATTATGGAATGTCACAAAAGGATAAATGCCATGGCAAACCAAAACCACCATACTCTGATCTGGGTGCCAGGACATGAGGAGCATTATGGCGCGTTTAGCTTCAAAAAGAGTATCCTTAATGGGGAGATGAAGAAATGAACGATGGAGTTCATGGTGGAGTAACATTGGAACGAGACAAACTATAGTGAACATTTAAAGAAAGTTTCGATGCAAAGAGGGCCAAACGCGCTCAAAAACTGAATAGAAAAAACCTCATAACACTAACAGATGCACTTGCAGGTCGGACCAACTTAAACATCTGCGCAGGAGTCCATAGACCACTTGCTGACCCACTGTGGGGCATTGAGACACAGGAGATACAGGCTGTTACAAGCTCATATTTTGATCACAGCCAATAAAGACCTAGTCCGATTTCTGGACAAACTTAACCCGTGGAAGGACAAGGGGAAGTACAATAGATAAATAATGGTCGCAGATCAAGTATCCGTTGGGAGCCATAATAATAATATAACAAAGGGTTTACCTTGCATGCGTGGTTTTTGACCTAGCTTTACAACATGAAATCAAATATTCATAGTTCCCAATTAACGTCACCGCAACATGAAATTACACGTTGTGGAAAATGATCATGCAATAAACACAGAAGCGACTATGATATGCGGCTAGTGACACCATTTTGTTAAGCAGTACTTAAGTGCAGTAAAGTAAAAAAAATCGTATTATGAGTCAAACTTCAGCTAGCAAAAACGATATTTTCATCTATTATGCAAAAGCTTGACCACACCTGTAATGCTCTTACATTTTATTTATAATCTTGTCAATTTCTGATACAGTATATCGATATCATAACTACCTCATAATGCTAAAAATGTAGTCATATTTGGAGTTTTGAAAGTTTAAAATTTTACTCATTCTTCGGTTGTTATACGCTTATAAATAGCAAACTTTTCACTATATTGTTACGAATTTGCATTACCTCTAACCCATTATGCAGCCATTGCTCTGCTTGTTGTAAATGTGCACGCACATCCCCATATACAACATAAAGCTAAAAACATAATACGCAAACAAACAAGATACACATTTACGAACGCAAATTTCTAAGTAAATCAACCACTATTGATTTTATTGTTGTTGTTGCGCTCTTATTTCTTTTCGCAAGTAGGTATGTGTATGTGCATAGACATTCGCTAGTCTAGTGGGTTCATACACAGTGGTATTAAGTGAAAGTAAAGTTGTAAAGATTTTAAGTACTGTATAATGAAGAAGAATCCGCAAAGCGTTTTTAAAGGTAAAAAGGAATTTAGTTTAACGTTATTAATTAATTATTTTATCTTGGTTTATCCATATTTATTTAATGTTTTATTTTAATATTTAGTTTTGCTGATCAGTCGCGCAAGCGGCCTTTTGACCTTTTATTTAATTCTCCTAAAAATATTTTATAATTTTCTTCTGCTTAATCTAAGCATGAAAAAATGCTTGGTCGACATAAATACATGTCGATCAGCTGCATAGTATGTGTGGGTAATTTTCTGCAACAATATGTGCATATTAAGTGTCATGCTGACGGCATGACGACTTACAGTCAAACTCATATAATGTGGACTTATTGCATTTACAGTCAAACACATATAATGTGGACAAATGAACTAATTACTCACACTACATTAGTACCATGGTGGCCTTTATGAACACAAATATCCGGGCATGCTGAAACGTCGAACTCGTAAGTGGTCTGCAGGTTTAAATATGTCCCGATCATCTCTAAATCGCATTTTACAACAAGATGAAGCAACATTACATACGTCAAATATAGTTGGCTGCAATTCGTCAAATTTTTGGCTAACGAATTATATCGAAAAGAGGTTACATTAACTGGCTACTCCATAGCTCGGATTTGTCTCCAATAGGAGATATCTAAAAAGCACTAAAAGAAAATATACGCAAAATGCAAAACATTTCAACCGATACTTGTAGAGCGGTCACGGAAAGTTCGCGGTGTACGCTGCAAAATATAAAACTGTATTTAATTTATTTTTGCAATAAATAAACAGCTTTATAAACATATGTCTATTTGCTATTTACTAATTATTCAAATCTAAAGAGACTTATGGTGCACGCTGCATAATCAGAATTTTTATGCTAACTTACTAGCTGCTAAGTTTTTTTTGCGTGTAAACTTCCATAAAGGAAAATCAGCAGCAAGTTTGATAGCGCAAGATTTTTTATTATGCACAAGGGCTTGGAATTTTTAGAGTCCACATTGGCGTCCAACTATCAAATCTTTATTACATAGCTAAATTAACATTATATATAACTATTTCTATTCCCTTCGTTTGCCTCAGACGGAACAATGTTGTGTTGTGAAAAGTTTTATATGCAGAAATATTGCCAAACATGTATTTCGAACGGGAAATGGACAAGAATTATTAAGGAGTAGTGATGAACTAAGTAGTTGACTATCAAGTGTTCATATATTAGGTGTACAACTTTGCTTCCGTCACTTTGTATTAGCGGTAAGTGGTAGTCAAAATAAATAGATCGCAGATGTCATGAAATAAGCTAAGTGTGCTGTTCATATAATAACAACGAGCAACTCGTTTAGAAAACTTGTATGAATGTCACTAAATTTTTTGAGTGATTTGAGTCTGTGTTCAATGAACAGCACATAGGTATTTGTAAACATAACGCCATCAAAATATTAGTCGATTTGTGTCTGCATCACAAAGTTATTCTCGATTAAACATGACAGCTTATGAGTCAAATTCTCTTCATTTACAGGAGGTTTCAAGTTTCTGCTTTAATATGAAGAAATCTGCTCTCTCAAATACCAATATTAAGACCGCTATTAGTGAAAGAACTTGCCGAGGGTATTTTCAACGCTACAAGATTGGTAATTTCGTCATCGAAGTCCAGAATGGCGGTGGAAGAGAGAAGGTTTTCGAAGAAACAGAATTGGAGGCATTACTTGATCAAGACTCGTGTCAAATGCAACAGGCAGACTTTGGTTCAATCAATAAATATATACTTTTACGACTTCTATGATGCATTAAATGCTGAAAATGCAATCAACTATTTTACCGGCTATTTTAAAAAAATGATTTATTTAAAAATATGTTTCTGGAACGCAAACGGCATACGCCAACATAAAAATGAACTTGTGCACTTCCTGACGGAAAGGCTAATCGATCTTATGTTGATTGCTGAAACTCATCTGACCGCAAGAAGTTTTTCAGGATAAATGTCTATATACTATGTGACACTAAAGATCCGCGTGGAAAATCTTGTGAAGGTTCGGCTATTCTAATTAAAAATAGAATTAAACATTACTTGTTAAATGAGACATGTGAAGAATATTTTCAAGCAATAAATATTTGTATTGAACACATTAGCAGTAAATTGGTAATTTCATCGATTTATTCCCCGCCTCAGCTTTCAGTTACAGAAAACCAATACTCAAATTTTTTTACTTCACTGGAATCCCGATTTATAGCTGCTGGTGACTATAATGCTAAGCACACATATTTGGAGCTCAAGATTAATCTCCCCGAAAAGTCGTGTGCTTTTTGACAAGAGAGACTTGATAAAGTATTTTTACAGCATTACAATGCTGCAAACGTGGCCCAGAAATACGTGAAAACGTAGGAATGGGAAGTCCTATCCCACTCGCCATATGCTCCAGACGCCGCTGCCTCGGACTATCACTTGTTATAATCAATGGCACACAGTCTGGCTGATCAGAACTTCCGGTGTTTTGAAGAATTTGAAAATTGGGTCGCTTTAAAAGATGATCACGTGAGATTCATACGATGCCTGAAAGATAGGAGAAAGTAGTGAGCAGCGATAAACAGTGCTTTGAATCATAAATTTGTAACCAGTTTTTTACAATAAAGTCTCGAATTGCGGGAAAAAGAAGGTTAAAGCAAAGTTGTACATCGATGGACATGAACATCTTTAATAGTAAATGTACTCGTAACATACCACAAAAAAAAATCTTTACAGCAGGGGTGCCCAAAAATTCTATATGGAAGAGAAAACACCAATACATTTAAGGAAACCCCACTTTTATTTAATAGTTTTTGTCGAAAAAAGCAAAATAATTTACAAAAACGAAATTTACACTGATAATCGCTCTCGTCAATGTTTACCAGCCGATCATGCGAAAGTGTTGTTGCTTAGCTCTTGTGTGTGTGCAGTGAAGAACGACAAAAAATATAACTATAACACGAAGTTGTTTGTGTATTTTTGATAGCTAGTGCTGAGTGCAGTATGTATGTTTTAAAGAGCACAGCCCTATAGCTTTTACAAAAACAATTGAGCATCAAGCAAATAGGCCTGGGCATATCTGCTTTACAGATATTGTACAAAGTTGCTGTATGGGATCACGGCAACTTTGGTTAAGCAACCATTCTTCAGAAGGGGATACTGAATAAAATAATGTGTAAAAATGATTGTTGCTATAATTTGCTCCGGCAGAACAAATTGTACGAGGGTGAATTTTGTAAAAGATACGGTTAGAATTTCTTCAAAAACTTTAACGGGGTTTTAATTTTCACCTTTTATTCGCAAAGATAATACGATATACATTTATGTAAAGGTATACACTTATGTGTAGATGTAGGGGACTGCTCGTGCTGACTATTGGTTGCGTATTTAAAGGAAACTCCCGAATTATATCGGGCTCTACTTTACTAATAGAATGCCATTTCACAATCTTTCCAATGGTCAGTGTAAACAATCTTGCATAATTGACTAGTATTCGTAAACAACTTCAAGCTTGTAAATTTAAATAAATTTAAAATACTCGTAACAATCGTTTAGTTAAAGGTAAATTTTGGTAAGTATATATGGCTTAATTTCCGCTATGTTTATATTAATTTAGTTTAAGCCTATATGTAAGTAAATAATATTATAGATAAAAGCAAGTATAAAAATAAAATTCAGATTCATCTTACGACTTTAAATATTTATGTAGTCCAAACTTGCTTGGACATGCCGCCGCACTTGCCTTCAGGCAACAGATATGAACTTTTCCATTGAGCAGAGTACGTTGGCTAGGGATCTAATTGTCTCTACAATTATTCTGTTTTCTCGTGCTGCGTGTTGTATTACCATAAATTTAGCTTATAGATATTTTTATATGAATTACAATATTTAAAAATAATTACATAAAAATTAAGCTGAACATTTGTTAATAATTTCGGCATAAACATTTTTTCAATTTATGGTTTTCAATCAATATTTGTAAATGGTTTTTTTCTAAAGATATTTTATTTAAGTTTTTTAATTGCTAAGCTGGCATTTTTGTAAAATTTTTGCATTGTAAATTTTATTTTATCATATAAAATTTATGGATATAATTGTTAACATTATTTAGTGCACATATATTTCCTAATTGCTAATTAGTTTTTAAAAGTAAAGATCCCTTAGGTATTTTTCATATAACAATTTTCATTTATAAAGCAAACAAGCAGAGCTTTGAAATTCGGATGTGTGTGTTTATTTTGAGAGCTAAATTTCATTTTACTGCAAATAATATTTCAAATGTTTATAATTTATTTATTTAAATCAAATAAAATTAAATTGGAAAAAAGAACAATGCATGAATGCTGCATATATAATGCTTTAAGCCTACATACATAAGTACGAGTGTGTATCCCTTAAAGGCAAATATACCAATATGTACATTTTTTTTTCAAAAAAGCCCGTTTATTTAAAAACGAAGTTAATTTTTATGTGCTTTCCAAAATAATATCTAATTTTTATTTTGTATGTATTTTAGAAAACGAAAATTCTGCCTTTAAATCATTAACCCAGTTTACAAATTTAGAACATTTTATATAAAATTGGAACTTTAGTTTTAAATTGGGAAAATTCTCAAACAAGCGACTTGTCTAAAAATTTTGTGTCATTATACCCTTCACAAAAATGTTAAGGGTATATATAAGTTTGTGATTCCGTTTGTAATTTCTACAGTTTTTTGTTTTGCGACCCTTTAAAGTATATATATTCTGGTTCAGAATTAATGGAAAAGTCGATTAAGCGATGTCCGTTTGTCGATCGTTGAACTACCGTTTCTGAGAAAACCATTAGACATAGAAACTTTTTTCTTTCACCGTTCTATTACTCCATCGTGCCATGTGTTTGCTATTGAAATTCAGTAATATCGGTTCACGTATAGCTGAGATATATTCAAAATTCCGAAAAAAGCCATTAAATTTTCAATTTTGTATGAAAATTTTTTGAAAATTTTGTTTTGCTTCAAACTTCACACACTCATTAAGCATAGTGACTAAAAGGCAAAAAAAAAAAAAAATTTTCAGATTTCGGTCCATATATACCCGAGATATAGCCCAAATCGGGTTTTTCATGAAAATGTCGCGTAAGCGAACTTAAACAACTTTTTTTTTTGCTTAAAAGCAGTTCTGGTAATAAAATCAGGTTATATTAATGTGGAAAAAGAAAATTTCTGATATCGGTCCATATATACCCGAGATATATCCTAGACCGGGTTTTTCATGAAAAAGTCGGGTAAGCGAACTTAAACAACTTTTTTTGCTCAAAAGCAGTTTTGGTATTGAAATCAGATTATATACATAAATATGGAAAATGAAAACTTCCAATATCGGTCCATATATATCCGAGATATAGCCTGAACCGATTTTTCTATTAACATTTAGTTTTTGCTTAAATGCAATTCTCGTTATAAAAGAAGGTTACTATATATAACCGACCATATTTAGTTCAAATTTTTAAATATGCTATACATATACGTGACTATCGTGAAGGGTATTTTAGATTCGGCCCAACAGAATATACCACACTCTTACTTGTTTTTCCCCGTCTTCTTTGATCAAGAGTTATTGATCGCGGCAATTATTGTTATAATTATATAAATTATATAATAAAGATATTTCTTGGCTTTAGCCAGGATTGAACTTGAGCTAGACGAATGATACCAACCCATCATCATATAATATTAGGAGTAATGAATAACTTTTTGATAAGATGTCGCACATATGTATGTCTCCAAGGGTGGAGACCATTTGAATTCAATTATTTTCAAAACCTAATGAATTACTCTAATAAAAACGTATTATTTTTCAAATGAATTTCTAAAACCTTAATTAAATAAATTTAAAAAAAAATTATTTGATTTTCTTAATGTAGCAAAATTGATCAGCGAGATGTCCAGTGCAAAGTTCTGCTTTCAACTTCAATTTTTGTTTGTATAACGTTACATTTTGCTTTTAGTTAACTTTTAAACAAAAAATTTTTCTTATTTATAAATTTTCTGATTATTTTTTCACTTCCATATTTATTTAAGTGAGGTGATTGCGGACTATTTACTTCTAGTCCGAACTTACCCAAAGAAAAAGTTCATGGTACTTTAAACAGGAAATGAAAGTAATTACTTTCTCATTTTCTCTCAAAATTGCGCAAAAATTGTTCTGTGGAACGTTTTTCGAAAACGTTGGACTAGTTCTGTTTCTTTATTTACGTGTACCACTCTCACTCGTATGTCGATTAAGAGGTAAAAATGCTTCATAATATTAAAAAAGTTAAAATAAATGGAATACTAAATTTTAAAAATGGTTATTTTAGGAGAAAAATCTTCAAATCTTATTGTGCATGAGAAATTTTTGGAATTAAAGTAAAAGCTTCATCTACGGTTAAACTCTCGAAAAATGTAAATATGTAAATGGAAAAATAAATCTAATATATTAAAAATGAATGTAAAAATTAAAAAAAAAACGAATGGAAGCAGTTACATTTATTGCAGCGCCAAAAACATAACTTTACTCTGCTTTCAGCTATTTATATGGTGACGTAATTGTCATAGATGAAATAAAGACGATGTAAGTTCAACTAATTAATTTACGCTTAATGAAGATTCAGTGGATTTGGTGTAAGGAACTCCATTTAATCCTTTTTCTGACAATCTCTTAAAATATTTAAAGTATTAAACTGGTTTAGAAGTTTATTTAATTTTTTATTTCCTTCAGTAAACTTTGGTATTGAAACACACATTAAATTTTTAATAAGCAAAATTTATAAATTCTAAAAACACACACAAACAACACGGCGGGTTTTTTCCTTTAATAATGCAAACACTATTAAAACAGTTTCATTTCAAATGGTTTTTGTTTTTGTATAAAAACTGCAGCCCACGTAGCTTTTACTCGAACTTCTTTTGAAAATACAGTTTCTATTGTTTAAAAAATTTACTGAAAAATATTTTATTATTGAGTTATTTTATAAAATAAAAATTATATAACTTTCAACAAAACCAAACAGGGCAAGAATTTTAACAAACATACTAATACATATTTATATATATTTTTCCACTTCAGGGAATTTTAAGTGGATAAAGATATATTAACATATAAAAAAAGTAAATTTTTTATAAGTTAAAAAAACATATTTTTTGTTCATGAACATGTTTGAAAATGTTAAATTTTTGTAATAAAAAGTAAAGCATAGGTAAATAATGCTGTCATAGATAAAAAAGTATTTAAATAAATGAACAATATTTTATAAATTTTATAAATGTTTCCCCAAAGTATTCAGCAAAGAATTCCGCAAAAAAAGAACAAACTGAGTTAAATCATGTGTATTCGGGCAAAACAAAATATTAAAAACTTTTTGTAAGTAATTAATATTTATTTACGTACGTTCAAAAAATATAAATTAAAAGCAAAAAATATATTTAAAACTCGATAGTCAAAGGAATAATCAACTTAATGGAACAGCTGTCATATGACCTAATTAAACACAAAATCGTAGCATACCTGCCAGGCGTTCTTAGCAGCCATAGAAAGCAACAATATGTATGTATATTCTTGTGTATACACTGCCTGCCACTTGAATAAGGAATCACATTGTTTTAACTTTAATTGTCCCATAAATGGATCAGGATGTAGATCTACATCGCATGTTAAAACCGTTGTGTCAGCATTTGTAACGTTTTTCACGAAATTCCCAAGTACAAATTAACCGTTATCATGTGCAAAAATAAGCTAAACAAATTTAGTCAATCCTGAATGTCAAACATTGAAAAAATTCAAAGGCGGCAAAACCAAATTCTTCGGACGATTACTGCAGCTCCATGGTATGTAAAAAATTCACGAATTCATAAGGATCTGAGTGTTTCGCTGGTAAAAGAGGAGTGTTCTAAGTACGCGACAAGGTATATCAGTAAGCAGGAACTTCACCCAAAGCCTCTTGCATGCAACGTACCTTTGTCACCATCAGAGCGTTCAATAGGTGATTTTACCAATATAAATCCCGCATAATAAGCCTTTTTGTTTAACATTACTTAAGTAATGTTAAGTAAAGTCATGTTTAGTATTAAGATCTGAATACTCGTTGTTAGTTTATTTTGAAGATTCAATAAATAATTAAAAGCCTAAAAAAAAACTTATTTTACTATCTTGAAAAGTTTTAATAGGAATAACTTAGTTTGTGATTAATTTAGTTTTGGTGTGCGCTAAAATGTGTGTTATGAATCAAAGAACCTGTATTAAGTTTTGTGTAAAAAACTAAATTGAATGCATAACAACATTTGAAATGTTGACTGTGGCATTTGGAGAGTCTACTGTGAGCAGAACATAAGTTCAATTGTGGTATAACCGGTTGGAGGAAGGCCGAGAAAATGTCAATGACGATGCTTGTCCTGGTCGGTAGAGCACGTCAACAACCGATGAAAATATTGAAGCAGTGAAGAAAATGATTTTGGATAACCGTCGAATCATTATCATAGAGGCCGCCGATTATGTTGGCATTTTATTTGGCTGATGCTATGTAAATTTTACGGATGTTTTAGGCATGAAACGTGCGGCAGTAAAGATTGTTTCAAAATTGCAATATTTTTATCAAAAACAACGTCTCATGGATATCGCTCGGTACCTGTTGAATATCGTCAATGAAAATCCAGATTTCCTCAAAAAGGCCTTAACTGGTGACGAATCAAAAGGCCTTAACCATGACCATAATGCGAAATGCCACCCAATACCATTTTTCTAAAAAATATATCTCATTATTTGGATAATGATTGCACCCGTGGGCACTATCAATATTAAACTTTTTTCCAATGAAAAATACAACTTTAAACCATTTGCTAGGCCATATTATTGGATTTTTGGCAACCTGTAGACGTTGTGATTTGCGTTTTTCACTAAGTGGTCGTTCTTTTCAGCTTTCGGCGGACTATGTATGGGCATGACTTTTAAAATAGGATGCTCTGTTCTTAGACTGGAACTGACAATACTTTTTTCACATATTTTGATAGCGAAATAGGAGAGTTTGATGGAATTCTAAGAATTTTTCGGCTTTCTTTTGAAGTTGTTGCCATTTTCTTCCTCCTTTTTGTGATTATTCTATATCTTTCCATATTTATTAAATAATTGTACACAACTGTTTTTCCTTTATTAATGTTTTTGACTATTTCGACTGGATGCTGACAATGATATTTCAAAATCAGATTTTCTTTTTCTGACTTAATACTCGTAAGAGCCTTACCACTTCCCATTTTGAATAAAGAACCATAAAATTAGATATGATCTAGTCGTTTATATTGAAAGAAATTCAAATCTGAGCCTTCCTGAATAATATTGTTAAGTTTTTGCCTCTAAAAACGCTGTTGAGGATTCTTCAATTGTAAATGAATTAATGGCACTCACACTGTACTTAAATAATTCACAACTTTATTTACACTTAGTACTACTGTGTACTAAAACACTAGATTTGCTTGCCTTCTGGCTTATGACTTTTTTGCACAAAGCTTAAAAATAAACTGACGGGTTGCTGCCGACCTGCCTGCTATTTATACGTCTATATTAGTTTCTACAAACGACATCAATTTTCTAGTCGTTCATAATGTACAAATGTATTTCTTTCGCACATATACACTTATACCCATGCTTCCGAAGAATATGCAAACAGCAGACAATAATAAAACGAACACCAAAAACACAAAAAAAACAACATCATTTGTAGTTGATTTACTTGAAAAGTTACGCACTTTAAATCATGTATGGTTGTTTGTTTGTGTATGTTTGCACATTTTGGACATGCATATCAACAGCTGCACACTGGGATAGATGTGACAAAATATTCTTAACAATATTTAAAGAATTTCTTATTCAACTGACACACGAAAAACTACCTCAGAAATACATGTCTTTAAATAAATGCATAATTTTAGTGTAACAATGTATGTATATTTTTTATTTCTACAGGAAATATAAGTCAACACCTTGAAATTTGGTTGTGCAAAAAACTATTTTTTCTGAACTTAAGTTTAGGAGATATACTTGATTAAACTAAAATAAAATGTGATTCTTTGTTCAAATGACAGGCAGTGTATGTGGTTTTGATAAATTACTTTGACAGCAGGTAATTAGTCTTGGGCAATTCCTTCCAAAAAAAATAGTACTTGTGAAATATTTCTATTCTTCTAATTTCTTTTAAATTAAACTGATAAAACTTTTATTTTTAATTTTACTACTATTTAAGTTTCAATTAATATGCCAACAAATGCTGTTGGAAGATAGATACACAACTATTTATCAAATATTCAATTGCATATTTGGAGAACAAAGGTTCTTGCTCAAATCTTGCATGAGAAACGTTTGGTTTGTTTATTTACCAGTACTTGTGTACAAAGTCTTTTATTTACACTTGGAAACAAATTGTGAGAACTCTTTGGAAAGTCTTGTTAATTGCTGGATAGTAAATACATGCAAATTTAAGTCTATTTAAACAGACTCTAAACGAGCTACACGGAGAATATTAAAATAATATAATTAATTATACGCTATTAATTCTAATTGCTTGAGGAGCGAGCCTCCGGGCTGAAAAGAGTGTTTAAGAGTAAACGACATATTTGAAACTGTGAGTCGTAAAGTAGGTCTGAAGACTGAAGAACATCTCTCGCTTCATCGTAATTATATCTTAAGTGCGGCCAGGCTTGTTGTTTTTGTTGTTCGCCTTTCGAGAGTTTGCGTCACGGTTGCACTAGTTAACGGTTTGCCTCAAATAACTGTACGGGTTTACAGTTTTGCCAGAGGCATTTCGTTGTTAACCACGCTGCAACTTCCTATGCGAAGGCATAGACTGTTATAGTTAGTCACGGAGATGATAAAGTGTACTGTCAATACCATATCTGGCATATGGTCTGCGTCACCCTACCCATGCTGTGCATCCTATATTTTGCAAACTTACTTTGCAACTGTATAGTTATATAAATAAATATTGGTAATTGCAACTGTTTTTTGAATGCTAAGAATTTGCTATTACATTTGTTTGTCAGTAACATCGTCAAGTTTTTTTCTGCATTTTATTTGACATTTCCCAAATCCAGACTAACTCAATTCGAATCATGAAATGATACACAATCCAGCAACGCATTAAAATTATTCAGGCTTATTATGAAAATGGGCCCAACCATAGCACCTCTCACGCTCGTCGTTGATGAACATTATGCATAAAGATTTGTATTTACACGCTTATAAGGTGCAATTGATTCAAGATCTAACGCCTCTTGACCTTTCCAAGCATCATCAATGGTCAGAATGGTGACAAGAAATGGCAATATTGGATCATCAATTTTCGAAGAAAATTATCTTCACTGATGAGGTACATTTTCGTCTCATTGGATTTGTCAATAAGCAGAATTGCCGCATTTGGGCGAGTGATAATCCAAAAGTGATTGCCGAAAATTCAATGCATTCACACAAAGTGTGACTGTTTGGTGCGGTTTATATTCTAGCGGAATCATTAAGACGTATTTTTTCCACAATGATGCCATTCAGCAGGCAGTTACTGTGAATGGAGTACGCTATAGTGAGATGGTAAGGAACTTTTTATGGCCCGAATTGGGAGATATGGATGTGGACGATATGTGGTTTCAACAGGACGGTAGGGCACTTGCCCTACAACTAACGAAACGATGATTCTTTTGCGCGACAAATTCAATGGCCAAGTTAACTCACGTGGTGGCGATGTCTCATTGGCCGCCAAGATCGTGTAATTTGACTGCATTGGACTTCTTTCTTTGGGTTTATTTGAAAGAAAAGGTGTACACCGATAAAGCAGCAACAATTCAAGAGCTAAAGGACGTGATAATTCGGCACATTAACGGCATAGAACCTCAATTATGACTCAGCGTAATCGAACCGACCGACTGGACCTGTTTAGCTGATATTTTATTTCATACGTAATTGAATAACACCAATATTATCAAAAAAAAAAAAAAAAGAAATGACAACAAATCCTAAATAATTTGTATTTAATTTAATCAACATCGGCCCTCAAAATTTAATCACACTTTAGGGTCTATCAGCAGTTCATTTTTCACTTAAAATTTGTAAAAGTAAAATATATTTCTTCTTACAAAACATTCATAAAACAAACAAGTAATATAGCTGGAACAAACAGTAGTGGTTAATGACCGATAGTTTAATCTTAACACTTAATTCTAAAAAAAATTGTAGTAGCAAAAATATGCAGTAATACAGATTTTGGGAAACCCATTTCATTACAGAGGCACATTTGGTGTGAGCAAAAATTGAATTTAAACTTCTGACATTCTGGCTGCAAGTAGCGTGTAGTGTAAAAACATATATTCTTTTCATGTCTGTAAGTTCCAGCTGAAGTACAAGCCTCTTACTAAGCCAATACTGGGCCTACGATATCGTGGGCATACGATATCGTATCGCATAACATTACGATACGTCTAAATTATGGCAAACGAAGGGTATAGAATCTTAATTTGTAAAAAAGGTGCTAGATTTAAGGCCGTATGTTTCCTAAAAGTACAAACACAAAAATATGTTTAAACCTATTATTACGATATAATTCATTCGATATCGAGTACCATGATGGCACAATGAAAAATTTCGATTAATCTTTCTCGTTATCGTATGCGGTGATTTGGGCTCTGTTATTTTTAGTTTACTATACTACTAGATTCTTCATTGGGTCTATTTAATTTATATTTGGAAAAATATGATTCCTAATCCACTTGAATTTAGAATGCAAATTAACCTGCATATTTTGCGTTTCTTGAACAGATTGCGAAAATTGATTTACATGATTTAACTTGTTATCTGAAGATGGACCAATTCCACGGGTTGACTTATTCGCGATTCACCAGCGCCCTCGGGACATACACAGGTCGAAACTTATTGCCATAAGTTTATAACCATATAAACAAACCCATTGTTGAAGAGCTCGCGCCTTCTATCCCCTCTTGCATACAATTGCCTAGCAGTCAATTGAAGATAGGGCTTCATGAGTTTTTAGGCCGTTGGTAGCCCATTAAGGGCATTAGCCCTTAACCAACTCACCAGTCTAACCATCATTATGGGTTCCTTAGACCGGTATTTCGCCAAAGTTAACTTCGTGCGATTTTAGGTCTAAACCACAGCCAAAATGTTTCAGCCAACGTAGGCACCTAAATCATGTTTAGCGCAAGCAGCAAGGAAGATTCCTTTGTTGAGGGTTTTGGATGTCCAATACAACATAAGTCAGGCGACTTACTAAACTTTTTTGCTACAACAAACGTGGAACTCTTACAACTCTATGTAAATAATTTGTCTCCAAAATTGCTGTCTATTTGAATACTGCTATAGTAAAATATTAGTAACATTTTCAGTAGCAAATGTTTTGCGGATAGTCTACATGTATATGCATGTATAGGAGTATTATTATAGTGGATATTTGTATTTGTAGTAGCTTATTTTACTAAGTTTTAGCCGGCATGAAACTACAAGCAGGCAACCAATAAATGGTGTTTAAATTGATACATTCTGTTTTGTATAATTTTTAAACAATGCTATTCGAACAGCGTTTTAGTAACTGAACTATTTATTAATACTTTTATCTACTTCAAATTCCTTTTTATACCCTTCACAAAAATGTAAAGGGTATATATAAGTTTGTTATTTCTTAATTTAAACAACAATTTTGCAATCAATAACATATCAAATATCGTAGTTAGTTTTCCAATTGGTCCTCCTGGGAGCTAAACAATATTTTTATACCCTTCACAAAAATGTAAAGGGTATACATAAGTTTGTGATTCCGTTTGTAATTTCTACAGTTTTTTTTTGCGACCCTATAAAGTATATATATTCTGAATCAGAATTAATGGAAAAGTCGATTAAGCGATGTCCGTCTGTCCGTCTGTCCGTCTGTCCGCTGTTGAAATACCGTTTCTGAGAAAACCATAAGACTTAGAAACTTTTTTCTTTCACCATTCTTTTACCCCATAGATTCATGGGTTTGCTATTGAAATTCAGTAATATCGGTCCACGTATAGCTGAGATATATTCAAAATTCCGAAAAAAGCAATTTTTTTTTGCATTTTTGTATGAAAATTTTTGAAAACAAAAGTTGTTCGTTTTGCTTCAAACTTCACACACTTATTAAGCATGGTGACTAAACGACAAAAAATTTTTTTTTCAGATATCGGTCCATATATACCCGAGATATAGCCCAAATCGGATTTTAATGAAAATGTCGCACAGGCGAAGCTAAATAACTTTTTTTTGCTCAAAAGCAGTTCTGGTAATAAAATTAAGTTACATAAATATGGAAAATGAAAATTTCCGATATCGGTCCATATATACCCGAGATATAGCTCAAACCGGGGTTTCCATGAAAATGTCGCGTAAGCGAACTTAAACAACTTTTTTGTGCTCAAAAGCAGTTCTGGTAATCAAATAGGGTTAAATAAATATGAAAAATGAAAATTTTCGATATCGGTCCATATATACCCGAGATATAGCCTAGACCGGGGTTTTCATGAAAATGCCGCGTAAGCGAACTTAAACAACTTTTTTGTACTCAAAAGCAGTTCTGGTAATGAAATAGGGTCATATAAATATGAAAAATGAAACTTTTCGATATCGGTCCATATATACCCGAGATATAGCCCAAACCAAGTTTTTCATGAAAATGCCGCGTAAGCGAACTTAAACAACTTTTTTGTGCTCAAAAGCAGTTCTGGTAATGAAATTAGGTTACATATATATGAAAAATGAAAATTTTCGATATCGGTCCATATATACCCGAGATATAGCCTAGAACGGGATTTTCATGAAAATGCCGCGTCAGCGAAATTAAACAACTTTTTTTGCTTAAAAGCGGTTCTGGTAACAAAATAAGGTTAGATAAATATGAAAAATGAAAATTTCCAATATCGGTTCATATATACCGCAGATATAGCCTGGAACGGGGTTTTCATGAAATTGCCGCGTAAGCGAACTTAAACAACTTTTTTTGCTTAAAAGTAGTTCTGGTAATAAAATAAGGTTGTATAAGTATGGAAAATGAAAATTTACGATATCGGTCTATATATACCCGAGATATAGCCCAAACCGGGTTTTTCATGAAAATGTCGCGTAAGCGAACTTTAACAACTTTTTTTTGATTAAAAACAGTTCTGGTAATAAGATCAGTTAATATAAATATGGAAGATAAAAATTTCCGATATCGGTCCATATATACCCGAGATATAGCCTAAACCGGGGTTTTCATGAAAATGCCGCGTAAGCGAACTTAAACAATTTTTTCGCCTTAAAGCAGTTCTGGTAATTAAATAAGGTTATATAAATATGGAAAATGAAAATTTCCGATATCGGTCCATATATACCTGAGATATAGCCCAAACCGGGTTTTGCATGAAAATGTCGCGTAAGCGAACTTAAACAACTTTTTTCACCTTAAAGCAGTTCTGGTAATGAAATAAGGTTATATAGGTATGAAAAATGAAAATTTCCGATATCGGTCCATATATACCCGAGATATAGCGCAAACCGGGTTTTTCATGAATATGTCGCGTAAGCGAACTTAAACAACTATTTTTTGCTTAAAACAGTTCTGGTAATAAGATGAGGTTATATAAATATGAAAAATGAAAATTTCCGATATCGGACCATATATACCAGAGATATAGCCTAAACCGTGGTTTTCATGAAAATGCCGCGTAAGCGAACTTAAACAACTTTTTTCACCTTAAAGCAGTTCTGGTAATAAAATAAGGTTATATAAATATGGAAAATTAAAATTTCCGATATCGGTTCATATATACCCGATATATAGCTTAACAGGTTTTTTGATGAAAATGCCTAGTAAACAACTTTTTTGTGCTCAAAAGCAGTTCTGGTAATGAAATAAGGTTATATAAATATTGAAAAAGAAAATATCCGATATCGGTCCATATATACTCGAGATATAGCCTGAAACGATTTTTCCAAAAACATTTTTTTTTCTGAAAAGCAGTTCTTGTTATAAAAGAAGGTTACGAAAATAGAGAATATTAAAATTTCTGATATCGGTCCATATATACCCGAGATATAGCCTAAATCGGGTTTTTCATGAAAACAATTTGTTGTGCTCAAAAGCAGTTCTGGTAATGATATAAGGTTATAGAAATATGGAAAAAGAAAATATCCGATATCGGTCCATATATACCCGAAATATAGCCTGAACCGATTTTTCCATTAAAAAAATTTTTTTTTTTTTGCTGAAAAGCAATTCTCGTTATAAAAAAAGGTTACTAAAATACAGAAAATAGAAAATTCCGATATCGGTTCATATATAACCGAGCATATTTAGGTCACATTTTTAATATACTATACATATTCGTGACTATCGTGAAGGGTATTTTAGATTCGGCCCAGCCGAATATACTACACTCTTACTTGTTTTATTTAAAAATACGGCATCAAATAAACTTGCAAAGTATAGGATGCACAACATGGGCGGAGGAATGAAGACCTTATGCCCACGAAAGTACCAACTGTCATTTGCAGCAACGTTATGAATAACTATAATGACTTATGTCTTCACATAAGAAGCTGCCACGTGTTTGAAAAAGAAATACCACAACAACAAAAAATGTAAAATAATAGTCGAGACAAACATTTTTAGTTATTGGAGGAATAATTTTCTTAATTTGCGTGTAAAATCTTCAAAACTAAGTTAAAATCTACATTCTGGCAGCGCTGCAAACAGTTAAACTGTGAGAATGAGACGCAAAACTCTCGAAGCCCAAACAACAAAAACAAGCCTGACCGCCATTGTTGTCAACTACGAAATATTAAAACGCACCAAAATGGGAGAAAAACGCGTTATTTATATATCTTTTTGAGCACGTCATCCGCAATACAGTTACTGGCGAATGCTACAGCGCCTTGATAAGCGACTTTTTACTGCAGGAATTTAATGAACCGGGCTTGGTGAACAAGGCTTAATGAGTTGATAGGACGAAGCCCATTAAGAGCATCAGCCCTTAAACCCACTCACCCATCAACCATCACCACCGGTTCCTTACAGTACAGGTATCTGTTGTAAATGCAACAGACCCTCGGGAGGTTCTTAGTCCACAAAAAAAGCCACGAAACAAACAATTATCAGGGATAATAACTACCTTCTCCTACGTTTTAGATTTAAACCATGGCCTGAACGCTCCAACTAAAGTAGGCACCTCAACCATGATCAGCCCCGGTTGAATTGCAAGCAGAACCACCCGGGGGCAGGCTGATCCCGGATGCCAACACAACATAAGTAATGCGGCTTTCTAGAGTTTTATTTGCTACAATAAACGAAGGACTGCTTCCCCTCTTTAGAATGCCTTGGTGTGACATACGCCAAGGCAAAACTTGTTCCCCGAGTGACAACCGCACATACAGCAGGATATTGTAAGGCAAGAATTTCCTGGTAGCGTAATCTCCCATTTTGGCGATTTGGTACGGCCAGTATGATCGCTCGATTTAACCATCCCAGACTTCTTTCTTTGCGGCTACTTGAAGTCGCGGGCTCATGCCAAAAACCCTTGACAATCGTAGCCCTTAAAGGGAATATTCGCTAGAACTGCGAATTGTTATCAACAGAAATATTGCGAAAAGTTATGGAAAATGCGATAAAAGGCCCACAAATGTGTATCAACACTGGCGGCAGTCACTTGGCTGATATTTTTTCTAATTAATAGAATGTAATGTACCGGTCCAAATAAAGATTTCCAAATTTTTAAATATAGCGAGGAACAAAAAAAAAAAAAAAAAAATAGCAGGTATTGATATTTTAAAACAACATTGCATGATGGGTGTTTTCATATACATTTCATAAATTTCGGATATAAAGTTTTCATTTAATGTGTCCAAACTATTTTGGACACATGTGATATATTGCTGGTATTAAATTTGCATAATATTTTCATAATAACATTCGCGTAGGAATATGTCAGAAAATTTTTTTGGGCGTATTAGTATAAGCTTTTTCTTGTACTAACTTGATCTATAGATTATGAATAAACTAAAATTGAATTGAATACCATTATATGTATGTAATTTTGCTGACTGTTTTCTTATAAATAATGCCGAAACACTTGACAACCAGTTGTCAAACTGAAGACAATATGAAATAACATCAACCAATATATGCTTTTGAATTTAGTCAATAGTGTTTAAGGATATGAGTGAGTAATTTTGAATGTTAATAGACTTGTAGACTAAATACGTTTATTTACAAATATCTGAAGCAAATTTTGAATTGGACAAAACTAAAGAAATCATATGAAAACATGTTTAAGGAAACAGAACAAAAGCAATTTACTAACACAACTGCATGCATACTTTATTTTTGAGTTATAAATTTATTCGCACACACATCGACTCCTACAAATGTGTAAAGTTGTAAAGAATTCCCCACTAAATTGCATTCTGTGTAAGTCTGCTAAATAGACCAACAACTTTAGGTACATATGCAGACATAACTAGCATGCAAATATGATTGTTGACATATTCAACAGTAAATATGTACACAAATGCAAACAAATACAACAACACTTTCTAAAACTTGAAAATTTCCAAAAACATTCATGCATACATGTTACTTACATATATGCTACTATAAGTTTGATTGTGGATATAAATCAGTGTGTAAATGCTTGTGTGTGCGTTTATTTAACTTATACAACAGGAACTTGAAAATGCTCCATTTTACAAAACATACACACATAAACACACGCTCTACTATTTACATTGAAAACAGAATAATTTTACATGCATATTTATGCACACAATCATATTGCAATTGTAGTTAAAAAATTTGTGTGTGAGAGTGAGTACTCTACTAGTATATTCCCCTCCAGCAACTCACTTAAATGTAATAAATTTTAAGCTAACCTTTTTTAACTCAATGGTACCAGGGATGAACGAAGTGGGTTGGTTTCCGCAACCTTTGCAATTGATAGTGGTTAATTTCTAATATTATATGATGCTGAGTTGGTATCATTCGTCTGGCTCAAGTTCAATCCTGGCTAAAGCCAAGAAATATTTTTATTTATAATTATAACAATAATGGCCGCGATCAATAACTCTTGAACAAAGAAGACAGGAAAAGTAATTGAGTGCACTAAAGCTGGGGGACAACTAGCTGTTTCGCAGACGCTATACGACTTATCAGCACCCACTAGGATTCGAACTCGGTACCATGTAAACATGATGTAACTTTAATACGGCCGCTTAACTAACTCAGCCTTATTTATTTTTTCGTCTATATATGTCCCATATTGATCACATATGAATTTGAGCCAGACAAATGATACCAACCCATCATCATATAATATTAGAAATATTAAAATAAGTTCGACTATTTAACATTAACACATACGTTAATTTTTATACTATTTTCGATGGGGATAAATGACTAATCCAAAGGAAGCAGTTAATTGTCTGACTATGCATTACTTTTCAACTAACTAAAATGAAATCGCGCACGACTTACGTTGTGTTGCACTTCCTAAACCCTTACAAGGGTTAAAATTGACAGGACGGGGATCAGTAAAGCCCCGGAAGGTTCTGCCTGGCAGACCTCTCGGTGCTGATCATGGATGGGGTGCCTGCCTTGGCTGAAACTTTCTGGCTGTGAAAGGGGAATTAATTTTCCTGGATCGTATCGGTTTTTCGGGGCTAATAACCCCCAAGGTGCTGTTGTATTGTAAGGAACCAGGAATTATTTTATTATTAATTTTCCTTTTTTTTAATTTATACACATGTATACTATTTATTTTATAAATATTTTATTTGGTTGCTTAAATTAGTACAATTTGAACTTCAACTTACTTGAACAATAAAATATATTAGAAATAAAACATTTTGGAAAAATTTGATTACAATAAAAAAATGAATATTTGATTTAAAATATATGTATATAACAAAATTAATAAAAGGTATAATGAATAAATATAAATAGAACAGAATCCAAATGTATCTTTATTGCAACAAATATGTAGATACATGTAACTCAGGGGTGATGGTTAGGCAGGTGAGTTGGTTAGGGGCTGATGTTCTTAATGCACTTCGGCGTACTAATTCATTAAGCCTAATCTTCTATTGTTCTCTGGAAAATTACGTACGGAAGGGATAAGAAGGCTCGAACTCTTACACAAGGGGTTTGTCTATATGGCAAAAAGTTGCAAGCTATGTGACCTGTGATGGGGGCGCTGATGAATCATGAATAATTCACCCCCTGTAGTTAGTCCATCATAAGGTTAATCCGACAAGACCTGTCCCAAAAGTGAGAACTCCGGGAAGCAGGTTATGACCTGGAGTTCTCCAAAACGCGCACTCTGCTTTCTGGGGCACAGTGGGGAAGGATTCCTCGTTTGTTATGGCAAATAAAACTCTAGGTAACTGCATGACTTATGACGTGTTGGACTTCCAAAAGCATTACAACGGGTTAAATTAGTAGAACGCGGATCAGCAAAGCCCTGAGGAGGTTCTGCCTTCCAGATAAACCTAAAATGAAATAAACGTAAAATAAAATAACAGGGAGGGAAGTTAGTTTCCCTGATAATTTTGGCGCGTGCCGATTTTCGGGGCTAATAATCCTGAGGTGCGTTGTCTTGCAACAGATAAGGAACCGAGTACGATGGCTAGACGAGTTGGTTAAAGGCTGACTTTCTTAATGGATTTGAGCCTAGCAACTCAGTAAGTCTTGTCTTCCATTGACTACTGGAAGAATGCATACAAAAATGATAAGAAGGCCCGATCTCTTAAGCAAGGCGTTTGTCTATATGGTGCAAAGTTATGGCAAAAAGTTGCGATCTAGTAAGCCACATGTGGACGCTACTGAGTCGTGAAAAATTCACCGCATGGAGTTGATCCTTCTTCAGATTAGACCGTCAAGACAAGTGCTGACTTGAAAATAAAATCAATTTCATAACCTGTCCCAAAAGTGACTACAGGAACAGAACAGCATCTTCTAAGTTGGTTTTTTTCAGTTTGTTAAAGTGCTAACTATTATCTATCTCTTTCTCGTTCCGCTATATGTTAACATTATTTTTCACAAGAAAAAAAAATCCTATGGCCTTTTTCTCTATATTGAACTACTTCGTTCAAGTGAATAAATATGTGAGTATATTAAATGGCTTCTCCATATCCGGCAGCCTAGTAATGTGTTAAAGTATATTAAACCAACCACAAATTTGTTTCTAGTGTAATCGGCTACTATATGTTCTATCCAAATAAAAACTCATGTTTTAATTTTTGTTGTATATAATGAAAAAAACTTGTACGATCTAAAACGGCAAACGTGCATACTCGTATGTACGTGGTAGTTACATAAAATGAAAATAAGTTGACAATAAAAAGAGAAATTATTTAGTTTGGTATTTTTAATTGAGAATGTGTTAAATTCTTTTAACTTTTTTCTTTACAAAAGGAAAACATATTAAACTTTATTTGTGGAGACTTTCCTTTTTTTAAATTCCACTTAAATCAGCTTCCTTCAATACACATATGCGAGTTTAAATTTCAAGCGATATAACAGATTTCACAGCGCCAAGCCATACTTTTTGATTTATACGATTGTCAGAATAGCTATTTGGCGTTTTTAAACCGAAAACGCTAATCAAAACAGATTTGCGTTATTCCTATTAAAAGAAATATTGAAGCTAATAAACACCTGTGTGACGATCTCGAGCATTAATGTTTGCCGTCATAAGACGATAAACTCTTTTAAGCACTTTTAATGCAGCATAATTTAAGCAAACGTATCAAGAAAAAAGCCAGTACACTATAAACGATTTTTTTGGCTACAAATTTACTTCTTTGTCATTTGAAATACTTGCTCAGCCATATGCACACACAGAAGAAAAAATATGGTTGATATGACAATATTCTAAGGGCAAAATACTATTATTGAGTTATATGGTTGAACACAAACACATAGTATGGTTGCAATATGAAATTTATTTGTAAAAGTACAGCCAAGAACCAAAACTATACTATATAAACATATATTTGATCAAAGTTACAACAATTGTATCACGACTAACACTGTTATTATAAAAATTATTATTTTACTGTCATGTCAAACCATATAATATATTCACTCCCACACATTTTATTGAAAAATTGTAAATTCTATTGTCACAATCAATCGTAATTGTGTTGAACGTGACATTATTATATGGTTCCATAATACATACACATATAAATAACTTTTCTAATTATAACCACATACTTTTGATTGATTTTATATAAATATACATATTCGTTAACCAATATTTTAACAAAAAATGTATCACAATTCTTAGAAAAATTTTGCAAAATCCTGAAACTGAAGCAAATTTGATCTGGCCCACATATGTATGTATCTGTAAAAAACATATACATTTAAATCATATATACTAAAGCACATAGATATTATTATATTCTTATACAGACCTTTTTGTTTTTAAATGTCTATTTTTATGATGTTCCTATTTTCTCCAAAAGTATAAATGAATGCTTATACATATATTTTTAATATTATTAAATTTTAAAAACACATACACAATGAAATTGAAAGAAAACTTTGTACACAAACTATGTTTGTCAACGACTTGTATAAAACCAACAATAGTAAGCTTATTTTGTAAACAAACGTATGCTTTATTAATAGTCTATTATTGCACATTACAACACGTTTTGTTCTATTCAATAATTTTTTTTAAAGATTATTGTTGCATTCAACCATATTTTTAAATGATAGGAATGTAACAATAGAAAAGCAAAGATTTGAATATTAAAATAATTATAGAGGATTAAACTATATTAAAAACGGTAATTCGCCGCAAGCGGTAACAAAACAAATTGTGACAGAGTATATACTAATGTTGTTACAACAATATTCCAAATTGCCTTTTCTCTGCGTGCACGAGCGTCGATGTCAGAGCATGAACAAAACATGGACAGGGTCGGTCCACATTTTAGACATTTGCGATGTTCGACATTATGCTCATACCATGTTCATGGCTAATGGAGACCTCCAGTAAAGAGCGCGCTACCTCATTCTTTGTCCATTACGCGCTTGGCACTTTCCAAGTTTCGCCATGCTTGTATTTTAAAATTATTAGAAGTTAGAATACTGATTTCAAAAGCTGCTTAAACTCGATCTTCATACTATTGCTTATTATAAAGTAATCCTAATACGAGTATACACGCAGAGAAAATGCATTTCCCCATATTGTTATGGCAACATTAGTATACATTCTGTAATATTTTGTATTGTGACGTATTATTGTTTTTAACATAGTTTAAGTCTTTATAAATATAGTAGTGTAAAAATGTTAACGTATCTATTATTATGACTCTCTTATTTAACAGAGTTATTCATTTTATATATGGCCTACATTATAGGGATCATGTGTCTTCTTACGTAGTTAAAGCGTTAGGCTCTGACTTTTCAACTTTTATCGACCAGTGACTTATGCTGCAGTTTTATAAAATAATTAAATATAATAAGCCCCCATACATTTTAGAAAAATTTGTTTTCGGTTGTTTTTCAAGAACTAATATGCTGACCTGCCCCCATCATTCCACTTTAGTGATGAGCAGATATTTTGTTGTGAGAGTAGCGCAAATTTGGAATACAGTTATTCCATATGAGGAACGGAATTTTTACAAATCTATTTCTCAGTTCAAAAGTTTGCTCAAGCAGTATTTATGAAGATTTTCACTGTTACTATAACAATAACAATAGTTATTTGGACCATATTTTTTTTTTCATTATTTAAGCAAACTTCATTAATGATACCGTGCCTTAAGCAGTTTTAAATTATTTTTTTTATTAATAATTAATATTGTAAATATATTTTACATTATGCAATTTTAATAACCATTTGAAATTCTGCACTAATTTGGCCATGAAGGCTTGTAGTTCGTAATAAATTAATAAAAAGAAGAAAAAAAAGAAAGAAATATGGTTAGATGGAATAATAGTATTTAAAAATATAGTTTGAATACAACAATATCTGTAGTTATATGTATTTAAAAGGTTTTTTTCTTGAATATGTATGTCAGACTTATCCCCTGCAACACTTATGTATGTTTACAGAATAAACTTACTATTGTTGGTTTTTTTTTCAAGACATTGACCTGTAATTTTATTTCAGTTTTATTTTAATTTGCCATGCCAAGCAGCAATTTTTTTTTTGTATGTTTGGTTGTTAACAAATATAAAAATAAAAGAAAAAGTTTTAATAATATAAATTTTCCGTAAAATAAATAAATAAATAAGCCGGTCAAGGAGAATTTTGTAAAAACATCGCCATAAATGAACAATCATGCATGAAAACAAAGAGGTTTGTATTAGCATTTTTATATTTACAAACGTTTCTTGATAATAAATTATTTATATGCCGATTTTACAGATCTGCGAACCAATAATTTACCAAAGATACCAGGAAGCTGCCTACCTTATTGCTTTTTTCAATATAAAGTAGAATTAATAATCTTTATATAATATTTTTAAAATAGTTAGAGCGATAATATAAAGTGTTTGCCGTGCAAATATTATTAAAACTTTTACCAAACATGTGATTACATGACATAATATGGTTCTTGGATCTACTTAGTTTGGCAAAGAACATTTCGGATTGGAAACATTTTATTTGGTTGCCTTTAGGCATATAATTCAACAATAGTATGTTGCCCTTAGAATATTGTTATTTCAACTATATAATTTTTTCTACGTGTAGTATTCTATAAAAAGTTATAATCAAACAATCAAATATTGTTGAAACGGAAATGTAGTTGAATATTTTGTATGCTCTCATGCAATTGCAATTCGACTCATACAAAACCAATTTTAACTTCCTTTTTGGTCGTAAAATATATAAAACATATAAATCCCCAGAAAATTTTTAACAAATTTAAATAATTAAATTTGTATGTGCATGAATATCTAAACCCATTTCTAAACTCAAAAATCCATATGACAAAAATATTATTAAAGGAAGTAGAATATATTAAGAGGAAAAAAAATAACAACAATAATCTTCTGGTAGATTAGTGTTACGGAAGTGTTGCACATTTATATGCATAAACACTTTTTCATTATGCATACATGCGTCAGCTCGGAAACTTTCACATACTCTAGCAACAAACAAATAAATCTAAAAAAGATACATTTACTTGACATATTACTAAATAAAAGTGAATGCGTGTGTGTGTGTGTGTGTGTGTGCCACAGTCTGACAAGGCAAGTTTAAGTCTCATTTTGAGGATGCCTAGGAGAAAAAGTTTTGCTTTTTGAAAAAATACGAATAAAAAATAAGTTTTGAAATCTTTAACATTGTGACAGTTTTAATTATTAAACATTTAGTTTTTTCTCTTTTAGAAGAATGCTTATTCTACTGGTATTATGTATGCATTTTGTTTCCGAGTCACTCAAAAACTTTGTCAGCTTTTGTAGTCTATTTCAAGACTGGGACGGTTAAGAAAATTACTTGAAATAATGCCATGTGTTTTAAATAATTTTTTTCATTTTGAACTAGATATATGGAAATACTAAAAGTTGTTTTTCATAAAATTTGTTTCAGTTAATTGAAATTGGAGGAAGAAGTTTCTTAAGAAGAGAACATAAATATGCTCGAACAGAGAAGACCTAATATAGTTTAAGTTATTTAAGTTTGTTTGATGTTATAGAATATGAAAAAGTAATTCGTTGGTAAATTACATTAAATCAGTAGAGAAAACGGTTAACTGACATAAACAAAATGTTTTTTGTTTTTAATAAACAATTTTTCACTATAAATTTTCAAGCTTGAACACTTTAGTTTTCTATAAACAATACATAACATTTTATATAACAATAATTTTATTAGAGATTATTTTCTTTTTCGCTTCAATATAAATTTATCAACTTCTTAACCCGTAGATTTTAAGAAACAAGTCTACCTAATCCTTGTAATTAAAAACGAAATTATTTACAATATAAATAAACATATGTATTTATGAGAACTCAAATACGTACACTTAAAGAATTATGCGTCATATATTTAATGAAACTGTTTCATTAAATATTTTTTATTAATCCAATGAAAACTTTTCACAATATGAATGAAACTTCATATATATTATGAAATAGTTCCATCAGAATGGTTTCATTAAGTTTCATAGTTTCATTAAAAAAAATCATTGGATTTATGACTACAACAAAATTTAATTTTTTTTAAATTCTTTGAATTTTGGTAAGATATATTAATGGGAATTTATTAATCTTAAGCCACAGTTTAAAAAATGTCAAGTTTTTTTTTATTAAAATGTAAGTTTTATGAGTTTCATAATTCCAATGAAATAGAATTCATTAGATCAATGACAAATGAATTTCTGGCTACCGAACTTGGGTATGCATGTACATATGTGTATGTACTGAAATCAACATAATAATAGTTTAAAAAATTTAAATACCAGTGCATTGAAGTCATTTGAATTAATAAAATCTGTTTTATTTGGTGAATACTTGTTCAACATTTTCTTTTACCATAATTAGGTACAATTTCACAAAAGTAAGGAATAGTATTGTTTGTGTAATGAAATAAAGTATCAATGCATAAATGAAATAATTCCATTGATCTTATTACGTACATTTGTGAATATATTTTATTAATGTGTGTTATGATTTTATTTCATTAAACAAATGTAACATTTCATTGATTTAATAAAAATTTTTCAGGTGCTCAATGAATAATAAAATTAGATAAATGAAATAACTTCATTGACCTTATGAAGGGGTTTCATATTTTTAATAAATATATTACATTAGTACAAGGAAGTAATTTCATTACATAAATGTTACTTTTTCATTCATTTAATGTACAGTTTTCATGTGCTTTATGAAATTGATTCTTTGATTCAGAGAAGTTATTTCACTAATCATATGATTTGTCTGTCATACTTTTAATGAAAATAAGTCATGTTTCTTATTAAAATGTTTCATTACTTTTATGAAGGTTTTCATTAAAATAATCTAATGAACTTTGTTTCATTATTTCTATGAAAAGTTACAATGGTTGAAAAATAATGGAAAAATTCATAAAGTTTCATAATTCCAATGAAATCAAATTCATTAGATCAATGACAAATAAATTTCTGCCTACTGAACTTGGATATGTATGTACATATATGTATGTACTCAAAGCAGCATAAGAATAGTTTAAAAAATTTAAATACCAGTGTATTGAAGTCATTTGAATTAATAAAATCTGTTTTATTTGGTGAATACTTGTTCAACATTTTCTTTTATCATAATCACAAAAGCAAGGAATAGTATTGTTTGTATAATGAAATAAAGTATCAATGAATAAATGAAATAATTCCATTGATCTTATTACGTACATTTGTGAACATATTTTATTAATGTGTGTTATGAGATTATTTCATTAAACAAATGTAACTATTTCATTGATTTAATGTAAAATTTTCAGGTGCTCAATGAATAATAAAATTAGATAAATGAAATAACTTCATTGATCTTATGAAAGAGTTTTATATTTTTAATGAATATATTACAATAGTACAAAGAAATTATTTCATCAAATAAATGTTACTTTTTCATTAATTTAATGTACAGTTTTCATGTGCTTTATGAAGTTGATTCTTTGATCTAGAGAAATTTTTTCACTAATCATATGATTTGTCTTTCATACTTTTAATGAAAATAAGTCATGTTTCTTATTAAAATGTTTCATTACTTTTATGAAGGTTTTCATTAATATAATGTACTGAAATTTGTTTCATTATTTCTATGAAAAGTTACAATGGTTGAAAAGTAATGAAAAAATTCATAAAAGTAATGTCAAAATTCAGAGAATTTCTGAACAAAATTTTTTCAGTGTAGATATCTTATACTATAGTAACACTAACGCTATGCGAGTTTAGGTAAATAATACCTTCCGTTTTTTAAGCTATAATTGACAGTAGTCTGCAGTCATTTTTTGGTATTATTTGATTTATTTCGTAATATATTATTAAGTTATATATTAAATAATTTCTTATAAAAAATAAAGTTAGAAACATATGGATACAAATATACGAGAACAGATTGATATTGGAGGTACCTAGCACTAGATGGCAGCGCAAATAGCAAATCAAAAAAAAATTTTAGTTTTTTTTTTAAATTGCGTTCTGTCAAACGTCAGCTGTTAAAATTTCACCCCAATTCATCGATTAGTTTATTTGTTGTAGCCGTTTGAAGGAAGCCACTTTTGTATATCTTGAAAAATGGAAAAAAGTGAGTTTCGTGCAGTGATTAAAAACTTTTATTTGAAAGGGAAAATGGCGAAAGAGACAACAGAAATGCTCGTTAAACATTACGGGGAGCTTACATGGTAAAATATTGAATAGCTTAATTTAAATGCGGCCGAACAAGGATTGCAACAATACCATCAACAGGCAAGACAAAAGAGGTGGTTACTGTAGAAAATATCAAAAAGATCCTCGATATCATTATGGATGATGGCGGAGTCAAATTACGTGAGATTGTTGAAATAGTAAACATATTGCAACATAGTCATATCTCAAAAAAATTAGCTTTTCGAGTTAATAATGTAGAATTATTAAGAGTACTATCATTTATATTGCGCCAAAAATTTATTCAAATTGCTTTTAAACTGTTTCCTTTAGGAGATATTTTCTAAAAAATTTTGCTAAGACTTGTATGGAAACTAAAAATTTTATAAGCGTTTTTCTCGCAACGAGCTTTTTTGCGATATGACTATGTTACAATAAAAGAGCGATATCATATGAACGTGTGTTCAACTTTTGATATGCACATTTACATTTAAAAAGCTATCGGCAAAATGGTTGTCGCATTTGCTCAGTGTCATACACGGTTGCCAGAAATGCAGATTTATCTTCATTTTGCAGATTTTTCCTCTCCAAAAACACGAAATGAAGATTTGAAGATGTTTGGCCTAAAAACGCAGATTTCCCCTTATATTTCTACTACCATTTGTTAACGTTATGTTATAACGTAAATATCAATTGTTTATGTTATAACATAGACAAAATGGAATAACGTCTTGCACATGTTTTTGAATGTTATGTAAGAGTATTAAGCGAAATATGAAAAAAATTATAAAGGTTGCAATCTACCCGCAATTGATTATTTGTGGACTCAAAGTTTAAAAAGTTACTTTGTTAAAGCAACTTTGGCAAGTTTATGAGCTTATTTATACGATAATGTAAAGTCTTTTTTTATAATACTCTTTTAAAGTTGCTACCAAAATCATGTTACGTTTTTACGACGATTTTTAAGTCATGTCTTTTTCTTTAATTTTTTAATGTCGATTAAAAATTCGTTTGCCTCTTTTCATCCATTTGCTAAAACATAGCAAATGAGTCAAAAGGAAAGTAGAAAAAAAAAACGTGAAAAATGCTTTTCGTTGTAACAATTTTCCTTTACAACAAGAAATGCCGTTTAGACATGGCTTTAAACCATTCTGGAAATCTGCTCTACCTAAAATATTTATTTATTTATACTCATACAGTTCCAAATAAATTTGTAAAGTACAGGATGCACATCATGGGCGGAGTAATGAATTTGCAGCGGCGCTGTGACTAACTATAACGACTTATGACTTCACATAAGAAGTTGCTGCATGGTTAACAAAGGAGTACCTCAAAAAACTGTAAACTAATACAATTAGTTGTGGCTAATAGTTAACCACTGAGAGCAGGACGCAAAACTCTCGAAGACCAAACAACAACGACAAGCCAGACCGCACTTAAGAAATAATTACGATAACACGAGAACTGTTCTCCAGCCCAAAGCTGTATCGAAAATAAAACCAGCTAATTCTGACATAATTTTCAAATCCTAACCAAGTTTATTAAATATATAATGATTTTACCACCTTCATCAGCAAATGTGGAGAGAATCTTCAGCTAGGTAAATTTTAACTACTACCGAATATACTCGTACATCGTTATAGGTGTTTAGGCATTAAATAATTTGAACAACTTGCATATATGTTCTTCTCATTAAATCTATTTGCATTTTAATATTCCGAAATGCATAATTTCTTTCAATATGTTGTTAACATTTTTAAAATTATTTATATAAAAAGGCATATTAATAAGAGTTTGAAGATTTTGAAAATAAAGTGCGGATTTTTTCATGAGAAATTCCTGAGTTTTGCAAATTTGACCTCTTTAAATTCTGGCAACCCTGGTGTCAAACAAAAACGAGTTCAACAGACCATTTCACAGCGCTGTTTGGACATGATAAAGCGTAATCCTGTTGATTTTTGGCGTCGATTAATAACTGTTGATGAAACGTGGGTCCGCCACTACACACCTGAAACCAAAAATCAATCGAAATAATGGGTGGAAGCAAGTGAAAGTGCATTTGGAATGCACACGGAATATTGTTCATCGATTATTTTAAAAAACCATCCACAATCGCAGGAAAGTATTATCGTGCATTATTGGATCAACTGATTGATGCAGTTAAGAAAAAACGACAACATTTAAAGAAAAAAACAAATTCTCTTTCTTCAAGACAACGCACCGGTTGACACAGCATTCGCTACGTGGCTAGGATTATGCGTAATACACTTCGAATTGGTTGTTAGTCCACCTTATAGTCCAGAACCAGCTCCTAGTGACTTTTTTCTGTTTTCAGACATGAGAACATGGCTCGCAGGGAAGTGATTACCGAAACTAAAACATATTTTGAGCTGTTCTCAAAATCGTATTATAAAGAAATCGTATATAAAAGGAGACTATGTTGAGAAATAAATGATTTAACAAAAAATGTTTTTTTCCTACTTGGGTTGCTTCAATATCAATCTGCCCTCGTAGGTATTAATCAGCTTCTATACTTATACAATTTTAAACAAATTTTATTTAGAGCACAAAAATTGTAGTATAGGATTTATAAATACAACAATAATAGGTAGTGATTCTGTTTCTTTGAACAGTCACCATGTAAATAGAGATGAAGCAAAACCAAAACGAGACGGGAAAGAAACGTGGAACTATGTATAGGTACCTTTTAACTTTTTCTCTGCGCGTTTTGTGTTTTCATTCGTAAAAAATATATCTCTCTAACATCAAAAGTAAGTAAGGGTTAGCAATAATAAACTATCTTTTAAATCTGTTCTGACCCTCGACTCCAAACACAGGAAAATGCCTCAACTTTCTAGGATTGCAAAAATAATTAAATAAGTATTATTTTATAAATAAGTATTATTTTATAAAATTTTCAATGATCTTTGCTTGCTAGATAGCGTTTCAGAATTTCCAACTTCAAATGTGTATGAAAAAATCTATCACTGAACTTAACAAACCTTTGAAGGTTTTGTTATTGGATTTCATTTGCAATTGATCTCATCCCATTCCTATTCGAAAAGTTAAATTTTGTATAACTGCGTTATTACTAATTCCGTGTTTACAGGATTGTTTTAAAAACAATGTTGAATGTGTAACGCCAAGGTTGAATGTCATGATTTAAATTCATGGCTTTTTTATTTTTTTTTTTTTTAAAGCAACTATCTAATAATTTTACATTCACCCAATGATTCGTGACACTTGTTATTTTATTATTCATTGGCATTTCTTTAATCATAGTCCTTATTTAATCATTATGTTACCAAAATCAATTCACATACTGTTGGTCTCATGTAGAAAGGCCCTAACAAACATAATTGCAATTTTACAGGACAAGGACAAATCGCAATGGAAACTAGCTTTATCTAAAAGTAACTTATTGGTTTAATTACTTGCAAGAGAGATAATTATGAGAATATTTGATTAAATCTTCGTGACACTGTGTACTTGTGTGAAACATAGTAGAATCCCTAAAAAAGCTCAATTCAGGCAAAATGCGATTTAGGGTCTTTCTGCATGAGACCAACAATACACTAAACGATTTGTGAGACAAGTTCTTTTTTAATTTTTGTTGCAAACAAAACGATGATCTGTCTTTAGATCCTTCGCTACTAGCGATATACTCATCTTAACCCTGCACCATCATCCTTCATCGAAATGATGATGCACGATTTCATGTTTAAATAAAGACTTGTTGTTTCTTTTTTTCCTAATTTTTTGTAAGCTTTTTTTTTTTGCCATAGTCAAAATGACGAAAGATGACATTTGTGTAACTTTCAGGTTTTTCGGTATATTTTTCTGGGAAGAAAAATTTTATTGAATTTTTAACATGATTAACTAGCAATCTCTAACAGGTAAATAAATTAGGCAGTTTGCCTGCTGGGCTGAAAACAACAATGAATTCGGAAGCGATCTCAGTAAATTTGGTTCTAATATAATGGGTGATTTTATAAGAACTATCGGAAATTTAAAAAGAAAAAAAACACATAAAATTCAGAAAAATGCATGAAATATTTATTTGGATCGATTGTTGAGTCGATATAATTTAATGTTTAAAGATTGTTTCATGCAAATGTTGGCCGCGGCTGCGCCTCAAATGGTCCATCCGCTTAGTCCAATTTTGGCATACTCTTTCCAACAGTTCGGCCGGTATCTCACGAATAATGTTGGCAATGTTGGCTTCCAGTGCATCAATCGAAGCGGGCTTGTCGCTATAGACATTAGCCTTAACATAGCCCCACAAAAAATAGTCTAGAGGCGTTAAATCGCACGATCTGGGCGGCCAATTGACTGGTCCCAAGCGTGAAATAAACTGTTCACCGAACTCGCCTCTCAATTGGTCCATTGTTTCGCGTGCTGTGTGGCATGTGGCACCGTCTTGTTGAAACCACATGTCATGCAAGTCAAGCTCTTCCCTTTTGGGCAAAAAAAAGTTTGTTATCATCGCATGGTAGCGCTCACCATTCACAGTAACGTTGTGATTCGCATCATCTTTGAAGAAATAAGGCCCAATGATGCCGCCAGCCCATAATCCGCACCAAACGGTTGTTTTTTGTGGATGCATTGGTAGCTCTTGCAATGCTTCTGGCTGCTCTTCACTCCAAATACGGCAGTTTTGCTTGTTCACGTATCCATTCAACCAGAAATGAGCCTCGTCGCTGAACACAATTCTTCGATAAAAAAGTGGATCTTCATCTAACTTTTCAAGAGCCCATTCACCAAAAATTTGGCGTTGTGGTAGGTCGTTTGGCTTCAATTCTTGCACCAGCTGTATCTTATAAGGCTTCACACCCAAATCCTTCCGCAAAATTTTCCACGTAGTGGAGTAACAGAGGCCCAATTGCTGCGAACGGCGCCGAATCGATAATTCACGGTCATCACCAACACTGGCCGATACGGCTGCGATATTTTCTTCAGTTCGCACTCTACGTAAGCGTGTTAGTGGTTTAATGTCCAACAATGTAAATTTGGTGCGAAATTTTTTTACAATAGCCCGAATAGAAGCCTCAGTAGGTCGATTAAACGGACCATAAAATGGAAGAAGCGCGCGATGAACTTTCTTAACAGAGCACGCATTTTGGTAATAAAATTCAATAATTTGCAAGCGTTGTTCATTTGTAAGACGATTCATGATTAAATTATAGACCAAACTGAAGATGTTTGACAGTGAAACAAGATACAAAACGTGCGTGAGCTGTCAAAACTAGTGTTGCCAAAAAGATAATAGCAAAAAAATCACTCGTTATAAGTACTCGTAGGTTCTGTTATAGACGGTACGGTACCGTAACGCCATGGTTTGCCATGATAATAACTTAACGATTTTGTCTTATAAGCCAAAGCCAAGCAAACTGATTTATCTTTTATCATCATGCAACGAAAAAGTCACTATAAATCCAATGCTAATAACAGTACCAACGGAGGAGTTGATACATTCGATCTGATGTGCAGTATTATGAGCTGTTCAAGAAAACAAACAGATGGTCACTATGCCAATTTTTTTGGAATTATGAACATATATTTTATCAATTCACATATAATTTTTTCGCACAATATGTTTCAATCTGGAGGAGCTGATACATTCGATCAGATGTGCAGTATTATGGGCTGTTCAAGAAAACAAACAGATGGCCCTTATGGCAATTTTTTGGAATTATGAACATATATTTTATCAATTCATATATAATTTTTTCGCACAATATGTCTCAAGCTGGTCAAAACCTTTTAAGCCGCTTTTATTTTATGAAAATCCTTTTTTTGAGACTCGTAATAAATGTCTGAAATGATATCCAAAATGAGCTACAAGTTATTAACTCCACAGATTCCGAAAATATATTTTCAGAAACTCAATCTAGGAAAAGTAAGATATGTGCAAGTTTGACCCTGTTCAAAGATAAGAATAGCGAATGTGCCCAGCGGCGAACGCTGCCTACCATATTACTTCTCTTCAATGATGTATGCAGAACTTTGTAATCGATGAATGTTAACTTACAAAGTGTATGAAAGTAGTATATAGAGTTCCCAAAATGAATTACGTTCATCTTTTGTATCACATTTATATTTTGTATCACATTTAACTTTTATATGTAAATCTAAGGTCCGCAGTCTTTGTCAGACTACGTTGCAAAAATTTTAATTAACGAAATCAGTGCTAAAGGTAACAAGTGATAAGAAAACATTATAAAAAGGTACAAGAAATATAAAACATTTAGTCAAAAAAGAAAATAGTGTAAACAAAAAGCAGAACAAATTTATTTAATTAAATATTTCAAAAAAAACTAAAGTCCGCAATTCGTCTTCGACCTACCTACAAATTAAACGAGGTTGTATTCGAGCTGCCTATAACTAACAATGTATACTAGGAAGTAATGAGCATTTGTTGGATGAACTCCTCACTATCTCGTTTACTTTGTAGGTGTTAACTGTACAAATGTGGCAATGTGAAAGAAAATATATACTAGGTTCGTATATGAGATGGTGTGCATTATCGACTTACAAGTTTGCATCGGATCATCGCTTCTATAAGCGAAACTTTAGCCGCTGGATGTTTGTACAAGGTGCCAAAAGAGGCTGTGTGGCGAGCACTAAATTGAAGTATTGTGCCTCGTCTGTCGGTCTTTGAAATGCCGTTTCTAAGAAACCCATTAGACTTAGAAACTTTTTTCTTCCACCATTCTATTACTTCATCGTGCCATATGTTTGCTATTGAAATTCAGTAATATCGGTTGACGTATAGCTAAGATATATTCAAAATTTCGAAAAATAATTTTTGCAGTTCTGTATGAAAACTTTTGGAAAAACAAATTTTTGTTTTACTCCAAACTTCACACGTTCATTAAACATGGTGACTAGAAGGCAAAAACAAATTTTTTTAGATATCGGTCTAGATGTACCCTAGAAATAGCCCAAATCCGGTTTTCAATGAAAATGAAACATAAATAAATCTAATTTTTGCAGCTTCAGATTTGTTTTTATAAAAAATTTACAATTTAAAATCTTTTATTTCTCAATATTTAGATAACAATTTGTTATCATCGTCAGGAGAAATTAAATTTTTTATAAAAACAAAAACAGGGATCTAAAGCTGCAAAAATTAGATTTATTTAACAAACGAAGATCGAATAATATTGAGATAAAATGAAAATTAAACATTTTTTTTTTGCTTAAAAGCAGTTTTGGTAAAAAATATATAATAAAATTTATATAAATATGAAAAATGAAAATTTCCGATATCCGTCCATATATACCAGAGATATAGCCTAGACCGGGGTTTTCATGAAAATGTCGCGTAAGCGAACTAAAACAACTTTTTTTTTTTTTGCTCAAAAGCGGTTTTGGTAATGAAATAAGGTTATATAAATATGGAAAATGAAAATTTTTTTTGCTGAAAAGCAATTCTCGTTAAAAAAAAGGTTACTAAAATACAGAAAATAGAAAATTCCGATATCGATTCATATATAACCGAGATATAGCTTAAAGAAACTTTTCCATGAAAATGTCCATGAAAGATTTCTTTTTTGGAATAATGATTAAAGGCAAACATATTTTTTCCCCGATATCGGTCCATATATATCCGAGCGTATTTAGTTAAAATTTGTAATATATACTATAAATGTGCGAGACTATCATGAAGGGTATTTTATATTCGGCCCAGCCGAATATACCACACTCTTACTTATTTTACATTTCATTTTAGTTGTCGTTTTTATTAATAATGATGTCAGCCTTCTAAAATTCACAATTCACTTATATTTATGTATGTTTTTCTTTATAACAATATATTTTAGCTCAGTTAAATAAAATATTTACAATTCTTCATATTTCTTTTTCTTTCCTTTTATATAAACTTGCAGCTTTGTGTTTTTGGCTTTCTTAGGAGCAAGTATTATTAGATGTCTTTTAGCCATTTTCTTACTGATTTACAATTTTCTGTAAGTAAAACTTAGGAATTTCCCGGGAGTTTCAACCAGTCATAACGATAATACTTATATTTCTTCTACTTTCTATCTGCCAACTTTTACTTCTCATCACTAGCATGCAACTTAAATAAACTTTTATTTGTTATAATTTTGTTTTGCGTTTAGTAAGGAAAAAAGTTAAATAAAAATTTAACTTCTCAATCATATGAGCAAATGCAGTAAATTTGTTTTGTTGTCTCTAGAAAAACAAGATGGAATTGGGAAAACGGTATGAAATTTGAAACCACATGTGTAAGAGTACAAATAAAGGAATTTTAGGATTTATTCCACAAAATAAAATAAAGAAAATTTTTATTGCACTTTGGGGAAGAAGAGCCAGCCAGCAGTCCGAATAGTTGATATTTGTGGGATCAGGCAAATGTAGCTTCCGAATACAGGCTCCGAAGTTGACAGCAGCATCTATTCTCCACCAATATTCGTTGACACGTAAAAACATACGGTATGAAAAAACTATTTTTAAGATTTTTACTTTCCAAAAACGTTTTAAAACAAGCCACAACATATTTTTGCTGCAATGGTTTTAAATTTGCAAAAGTACTCGTACTACTTGTTTGAATTGAGATCCCATAATTCATCACTATTATGTTTTGACTGATATGTACTTATTTTTGTTGCAGAACTTTATTTTGCACAATTTTACACACGCCCAGCCATATAAATACACAATCACATATCTATAGTAATTGTTTAGGGAATAGAATATATGAGTAAATATGAAAAAATGTGACTACATGATGTTGTACGAGTATGAGCTTACAAATATGTGTGTGCATGAAAGGACGAGTAGAAATGGTGTGTTATACAAAAAATGTACAAAAAGTTCTTTATTTTACTCAATATTTAAGAACCATGTGTGTGCATGATATTGTTTGTATGCGTGTGTTAGTTTGTGCGCCCAGTTGGCAAATTTGTCCTATACGACATCGTCTTTGATGATATATGCACGATAAGTCAATTATTTTTCTGTGAAAACTGTATAAATTTGTTTCTTAAAGCCGAAATTCACTATCCTATACAAAATTGTGCGATCTACCAAATATAAGTTGCTGAAAAAGTACTAAAAATCGCGAAAAGCATTTTTTGATGGTTTGTATGCGATCGGAGTGGTATTTATTGTGAAAAATATGAAAATATGAAAATATTGTTGGCGTCTCGAAAAATTAATTAAAATAATATTAATAATATGTTAATAATAGTTTTTAATAATTTTACTATACCTATGTATATAAATATTACAATCATTCAAATATGATAGTGTGGCTACACGTAGAAGAAAAAATATGGTTGATATGACAATATTTAAGGGCAAAATAGTGTTGTTGAATTATATGGTTGAACACAACCACATAATATGGTTTCAATCTGAAATTTTTGTTACAAAATTAAGTACAGCCAGGAACCAAAAGTATACCATATAACCATATCTTTGGTAAAATTCGTAATATTTGTTTCATAACGAATACTGTTATGGTATAAATTAATATTTAACTGTCATATCCAACCATATAATATTATCATCCCCACCCATATTATTGAAAAGCTTAAAACTCTATTGTTGCAATCAATCGCACTGGTGTTGGACGTCACAATATTATATGATTACACATATATATAAACACACACATAACTTCTATAATTAAAACAAAATGTTTTTAATTAATTAATTTACTTTATATTTTTTCCTATTAATATTTTTAAAACTATATTACAAATTATTGAATTTTTCAAAATATTGATGATGGAGAATGATTGATTATTTTCGCTCTGGCCCATATCCATATCTGTCAAAACACACATAAAGGCACATTAAAACACATACATAAATGTATTTGTCGAGTTAATTTCTTGTACCAACCTTTTTGCATCCAAATCTTTATTATTATTTATCTTTATTTATTATTTTTTATATTATTAATATTGAAGAAAAACACATAAATAAACTAATTGCTTAAAATTAAAAATAAAATAAATATATGTATACGTATGTTTAACAACAATAGTTAGTTTAACGCACATGTGTTGCTGATACATAAATTAAACATACGTACTTGGAAAACCGTTCTATTATTGTACATAACAAGAGCTTTTGTTGTGTTCGAATTATTTTTTTAAATATTATTATTGTATTCAACCATATTTTCAAATGTTAGAAATGTAATAATAGATATGTGGAAACTTAAACACTGATATATTCATAGGGGATCAAACTATATTAAAAACGATAATATACTGCTAGTGGCAACAATTCAAATTATGACGGAGTAAATAATAATGTTGCGACAACAATATTCCAAACTGTTTTTTTTTTGCGTGTACACAACTCCATTGGGAAGGGATTTTGTAAAGTCGACCAGACTTCCAGAATATTTTTCTGTGAATGAATCGTTCGATCGTGTAGGATATTGAATAAGTGCTTTAAGATATACTACGAGTCTCATCAATAAAAAATATAGTGTTACCATGCTTTTCGTACAGCAAAAATCGTAATTTTTGGACAAAAATCAAATCGTTATTTTGCCAAATTTGGGCATGAAAATCGTCAAAATTACGATTCATGGCAGTTATGGCGACAATGTCTTCGACCTAGTCTTCAAATCGTTCAAGTAAAATATTTTTGCAACAGAATTAAATGGGACATTATTATCCAGTTGAAGAGCAGCACGAGAAATATCGCCGGTGTTTTGTGTACATTTTTTGTGTGAATTTTTTATACGAATATACACATTAAGTCTCTTAAAACATATGGAAAAACTGAATGGAACTTATGGTCAAGAATAAATTCACTGAATTATTAATAAATTTATAAATTAAATTTTCATTTCTTTATAGAAGCCACAAAAAAAGACGACCAACCTTAAGATGAGTTTATAATAAGCCTCCAAAAATGCAAGAAAAGAAAATAAATTGAGTGGTAGTAATATATTAAATATAAAATACGAGGTCTGACTAAAAAATTACCCTCATTTTCAAATTTCGCCCTGGTCGCCCGAGCACGTCAACAACCGATGAAAACATTGAGGCAGTGAAGTGCATGATTTTGGCTAATCGTCGAATCGCTATCAGATGGGTTGCTGATGATGTTGGCCCATCGTTCAGCTCATGCCAAGCAGTTTTTACGGATGTTTTAGGCATGAAGATTGCCCCAAAATAGCTAAATTTTGAGCAAAAAACTGAGCGATGTTCACTCAGGAGCTGTTGAACATCGTCAACGACAATCCAGATTTCCTCAAAATGTCATAACTGGTGACGAATCGTGGGTGTATGGCTATGACATTGAAAACAAAGTCCAATCATCCCATTGGAAGCGTCCAGAAGAGCCAAGACCGAAAAAAGCACGTCAAGTTCGGTCTAATGTGAAGCTTTTGCTCACTGGTTTCTTTGACTGCAATGGCTTGGTGCATCATGAACTTTTCCCATAAGGTAGTACGATCAATAAAAAAGACTACCTGAAGCTATGCGCCGTTTGCCCGAAGCAATTCTTCAGAAACGCACGGAATAAAAACAATAATGGATTTTACACCATGATAACGTATCAGTTCACACATCGATACACTTGTGCGTGAGTTTTTGGCCAGCAACAAAACCGTATTCACCGTATTCACCGGATTTGGGCCCCGCTGACTTATTCCTCTTCCCAAAACTGAAAACACCGATAAAAGGAAGGCGTTTTACTACGATTGAGGAGATAAAAGAAAAATCGAAACAGGAGCTGTTGGCGATACCAAAAAACGCGTTTCAGAAGTGTTTCGAGGATTGGAGAAAACGCTGGCATAAGATTATTATATCTGAGGGGGATTACTTTAAAGGGGACAAGGTAGATATTGATAAATAAATAAATACTTTTTGAAAAAATTTAATATAACGCTTGTTTTTTTATTATCAGCCCTCGTATATACATGTGTTTTTCTATGAAAGCCTTTTGTTTCTATGTGTATTTTATTTTGATTTATTTTTCAAAAGCATATTATTTTTCAGAAGCATACAGAACAACTGTTGAACACATCCCTGCATTGATTTTTGTTAACTATTTTTCTTCCAATACAAAAACTCAAAGGCCAGAAATCTTTGTCGAACTTTAACGATGATTACACTCACGTAGCGAAGATATTGCTCATTATGTTGCTGATCAAAAAACAACTGGGCATATGTGTAACTGAACACAAAATCATATTTGAACGAAATGTATTGTTTTTCATGCTGTATAGCAAGTATGATTTTTTTTTTTTTTTTTGCAATCGCTCAAAGCTGTTCTCTGATATGTATGTGAACTAAAAAAAAAATATTGAAACAAAAATGTTTTTCTCAATAATTTTAACACAATTTTTTCAATTAATTATACATGCATACAAATCAATTATAAAAAAATATTCCAGTATAAACATAGTGATTATTCATTTTTAATTAATTTTTTCGGCTTTAAATATTTTTAAAAAATGTAAAATATTTTTATGTCATTTTAAATATTTCGCTTAGAATTTGTTAGTATGCTTTGCAAATTGTATTATAATACTATTAATAATTTTATAAAATTTTTGTGATGATTTAAAGTAATGCAAATTTTATAAAAACATCAAAAGCTGAAAAAATTAATATTTTTTTTAAAGCACTTAGTGCCACTGACAACAGTTTAGTAAAGATATCGCCGAAACAATCGTAAAAGATTAGATGCAATTATGTCGCCTATGTAATCGTCGACGATGCTATGGTGGAAATCGTCAGCTACACAATCGTTGACGAGGTCGTAGGGGATATTATCACTTATGTATTCGTCGATGACACGGTAGATGAAAATGTATCTTTATATTTGTTGACGATGCGGCAGTGGAAACTGCCGCTTTTGTAGTCTTGTATGATTTCGTGGCCATTCGTTCGAAAATTTCGTCAAGGATTTCTTTGAGGTGTCGCCAAGATGTCTGCCATGATTTTATGTTGTCTTGTACTGGTCGCTTAAGATGTCTTTAAGACATGGTCAACTGGGCGGGTAAATTTTTTCGTTGTAGAATACAGAGTCAAGATTTTAATTGAATTGCTAGAAGTGTTTATAAAAATATAAAATTGTTTTTTGTTTCTTATATTATTTTAAGTATTCAGATTTTTATCAATTTCCAAACTTTCTTGCAATTATTTACCATAGACAATAAAAAAATAAAATAAATATAATAAATACTAGTAAATGAACATTAGTCAAGATCGCAAGGGAAAGATTTAAAAACAATTTTAAATAAAGGATTACAATCTGAAAAAAAATTAGAGAAATATTGAAATGTCTTGTTGTGGTTATTTTGCCAGAAATTGTGCAAAAGAGTTCTGTTTAAAAGGTTTTTTGTAAGGCTTTAATAAACTGCAAGTATTTATAGTTATAAATAACGTTATTTGTTTAATTTAATTTTACAACTTTTATTTCTAATATGAAAAAAGAAGCAAATAAAAAAACCCTTTAAAATAAACTCGGAACCATGTTACTCGTAACCAGTGGTGCCACGAGATTTTTTGTAAAATCCCTACCATAGCGCATAAAAATCATTATTTTTCCCTACATTAAAAAAAATATTTCCCTACATTTTTCGCTACGCAGTTTTTTATATAAATTTTGTGCAAATAAATTATTTTAATACGATATTTATGTTTAAACAGATAGAATCCTTTACTAAAAAGTAAATTAGTGTAAAAAATATAACTTAAACGATCCATAGGATTAAAAATGTAGGTATGTGTTTAGCTATATAAATAAATTGTTTTAAGTGACTTGGTCTACATTCTAATTTAAACTGGTATATGCCTTTTGTAATGAAATAAGTAAGAATATCACAACGCTAACATGCATAAATGCAGCTTTGCAGGAGTTGGAAAGAACACAGCAGAAACTAGTTCCATCAATATGCGACTTTTATTTTACATATTATTACGTGTAGAACCCCGTTGTTTATTCCTTTAAGGGTTATTATTACAACATAATGATGAAGTTCCTGATAGTTAACCTTAACATTAGTTAACGAGAACGATAAAGTCACCATTAAATTTTTCCCATTTTTACAACTGAACTTGTAACATTTTCAGCAGAATATATGGCAGCTTCAAATGCTTAAAGTTAACTTTGAGAATAAACCTGATGTTAAGTTATAAGTAACTTTTCAGGTTATTGTTAACTTAGAATAACCAAAAAACAAAATTATCTGTACGACAAAACGCTAATTCGTCACTTGTAATAATGGCCCTAAATCTTTGCGATGAGGTGTGTTTATATAAAATATGTTAAAATCATTAACAAACCTAAGTTCGAAAAAAAGAGAGTTAGTAACCTTTCTACTGAGACCAACGATATACATATATCCAATATTTAATATCTTGGTTAAGAGATCTTTGTCATTAAAGTTTTTAAGGAGTTTAGGGGGTGTACATCTAAAATTTATGTAATTGATTAAAAACCTTGCAAATGAGATCTTAGAATACATATGGAATTTGAAATTATAAGTTATAAAAAATATTTAACTTTGTATATAAATAGGATGAAAATGCATCGATGCAATCCGATTTGGACAACGATTTTGTCTCATAGTCGAAAATATAATAATATTGTAATAATAAATAATAATGTTAATCATAGTCGGAAAAATTATAATAGTACAATAATAATCAATAACGTTAACCATTCGTGATCATTTAAAAATTCCCTACAATAAGCCTAATCATGCAAAATCTGTCCCTTTTTCCCTACATGTGGAAATAAACACATAAATCTGTACAAAAAGGGAAAAATCCCTACGCTTGGCAACACTGCTCGTAACTCAAAGTAAGTTCATTTTATGTATTGATAGCTCAGGTGACAAATTTTTTGCTTTGTACAATTCTTCTTCCTTAAACGTAATTTTGTTTTTCATTGTTTTACCTTTTCTATTCTTGTTAATTTCTAAATAATATTTAATCAATGAACTTTAACTAATAAGAGATATAAATAAAAAATTCTGTTATTTTATCAAACATTCTATACAGCTTCTGTTTATGTTTTTCTTTCATTTTTCGTCAACTCAACGATTTAAGCTGCCGAATTTAGAATATGACACGTGAACCAGAATTTTCTAAAAAAAATATCTTCACTTTTCAACAAAACGTCTGAATTTTAGCGAACAAATCTTATATGTTTCGCTTTTCTGACACCAAACAGTTAATTAAGTTCACATAAAAACAAAAAACCAATTCAATCAAATTTATTTGCAAAATTAGAAATATAGGGTGTCTCAGTAAGAACGCACTTTTTAAATATGGTGTCATTATATTTTTGTGCAAGTAGAGCCCGTGAAATTTGGCAGTTCTCACATGTGTTTATTCCGAATATTAACATATGAATATGAAGTGCTTTGTGAAAGAAGAAAACAGAACAAAAAACATAACAGAAGGTTGGAAAGTTGTGCTGAGAAAAAAAACCATCTTTAATGAATCGCATTTCCATCCGAATGGCTTCGTGTCTGCTCAAAATATACTCATGTAATCCATGAGAAACATATGCACCAGAACTGTCCAAGCCCTATGCGCTTGGTGCTCATTTGTTTTTGTAAAACCACTTAGCTATAGGCTATGCGCTTTAATATACATATGTGTGTGTACACACAACAACACTTTCGTATGCTTTGCTTATTAAATAAAATTAGTTTTTCCTTAAATGTTTTGGTGTTTGCTCTTCCATAAAGAACTTATGTACCTTCAGCGAGCAATGCGGATTTTGGTTAGGCGGCATGTTTGGGCTTCACTTTTGCAAAGATGAGGCTAAAATTGCAGTGAATGTCAATGACATTCGTTAGAAGAACATAGCAAAGGAGTTCTTATTGCAACAACTGGAAGGCATAGATGTAGGCATAGATGTGGTTATAGCATGACGGCACTACTTGCCACACAGTGCACGAAACAATCGATTTATTGCAACTATGGTTTCCAGAAAGAATTTTCCTAAGAAAATTTAATGCTATCTGCCCCCCAAAAAGACGTGCAGAGAGATGATGCAAAGTTTTTTGTTGCAGAAAATTGATATTTTAGACGTAGATAATATGTGGTTTCAAAAGAATGATGTCACTTGTCGCGCAGCAAGGAAAAAAAGGATATTTTGAAAGAAAATTTGGAAAATCACATTATTTCTCGTAGAAGAAGAGTAAATTGGTCACTAAGATTGTGCGATATTAAACCTTTAGATTTTTGGGGGTCTTTTTTGAAATCGAAATTGTGCAGCCATAAGCCCACAACAGTTAATTATCGAGCAAACATCAACTATTGAAGACAGTTTATTGAAAACCATGGTTAGTAATTTCAGTAAAAGACTGAAGGTCGTAAGACAAGCATACTTTTATTTTTAAACAGTAATAAACTTAAATAAAAATATTTTTAATATTGGCAAAAAAAATAAGTTTTTTTTTATTAAATTAAAATCGTGCTCCATTTGGACAACCCCTATGAATTGTGCTTACGAGATAAGAATTATTTCAAGATTCATTGTAAGTTTGAAATTCTGAATATTATAAAACTTCATTTTAAAAGTAAAATCTTCAAATCTTATTTTTGCACAAAAAATCTTCAAAATGAAGGTAAACTCTTCCTTATGACAACGCTGATGCTAACTAAACATCTGCATGATTACGCTCAGAAAGCATTTGAATATCTTCATTGGCTTTCTGAGTAAATAAAGTTTCGTACGACACACGATTTGAATACGAAGTGGTTCATATTATATTTTAATAAGAACAAATGAATGAATACACAAGCCGAATGTAATTATAATGATAATAACTCTAGTAGTGGAGAAAAAAGTACAACCGCATTCAAATAAAAAGAATAAAAGAAAAAGTTCCAAATATATCGGGTGGTTAAATTGTAAAGGCCGATGTTGCATGCAAACCATAACTAAACGTCAAGCTCTTTTTTCATTTGCTTAGACATTTCTCAATCTCGATTTGAACCATGGAAATACACACAATCGAGCAATGCGTTGAAACTATTAACGCAATGGCGACAGTGTGGATGATAAGTTTTCAAAGAAAATCATCTTCGGTGGTGAGGCAAATTTTCATCCCGGTGGATTCGTTAATAAGCAGAATTAACGCATTCGTGCGAATGGTAAAGCAAGAGTGGTTTTTGAAATACCAGTGCACCCACAAAGAGTGACTGTTATGGGCAGGTAGCATCATCGGGTCGTATTTTGCCTAAATGAGGACGGTCAGGCAGTTGCTGTGAACGGTGTTCGCTATCGTGAGATGGTAATGAACTTTTTATGGTCCCAATTTGAAGATATTGATGTGGTTTCAACAGGACGGTGCCACTTGCCACACTGCTAACCAAACAATGGCTCTTTTGCGTAATCATGTGATCTGACACTGTTGGACTTCTTTCTTTGGGGTTATTTGGAGGGAAAGGTGTACATCGACCTGCCGGCAACAATTCAAGAGCTAAAGGATGAGATAATTTAGTACATTATCTTCTTAGAACCTCAATTATGGATGAGACAATTCGACACATTAACTGCATCAAACCTCAGTTATGACTCAGCATCATCGAAAATTTGGACCATCGGGTGGATGATAATGTGTCACGAAGTATACGAGTGCATGCTCGTACAGCTCGTTCGCGATAGCATGGCTGAAGAGCCATCGAGCTAAACTTGTCGTCGTGTCCAACAATTGCACCGCTCACGCTCGTCGTTAGTGAACATTATGTGTAACGACTTGCATTTACAAAGAAATGTCAGATGAAATGTAGAAATAAAACTTGGCGTTTAGGTGTGGTTAATATTCAACATCGGCCCTTAAAATTTAAGCACCAGATATACATACGTATGAGGGTTTTAACGGTTTTATTAGTTCACCAATGGGATATTACTTGAGTGCATTATTTAACAGCGGTAAGAAAAAAGAATCCGGGCGATTGCGTCGACCGGTGGTTCTTACTAGTTTAACTTAATCAACAGTTTATAACAGGTTTCTGTCTAGGGTTAAACACAGGCTATATTCATAACAAAAGTAAAATTAGTTTTATTAAAATTTTGTATTGAATTTTTAAATTAAAACTCATTATATTTAAATATATATATTTTGTCGCCTTTAGGTTTAGTGATTTGTAGTATATTTTTTTTAGTTTTAAAACCGAATAAAAACCAGCTCGGAAGCAAAGCTTAAGTATTTAAATTCCAAAAAAATTCATAAAAACCGCTGAGAACAATTTGCATAAAAGATTTACGGCGTTATTCATAAACAAAAGTTATGTTTCTCAAACCCTTATTTGACAAATTTTGTATAGAAATTTGTCAAATAGGAGCTTATTAATTATCATAAAATATTTTTTTACGAACAAGGCAGTTAATATAAAAAATTGATTTAATTAATAGTTACACATCTTAATCTTGTTTCATTATATTAAATAAACTTTATAAAATCTTCGATCTTTCTCACATATTTTTTTAGCATAATCATAATAATTTAAAAAAATTTACATGTTTTTAATATGGTGGGCATCAACGTTTTCATCTTAAACCGGTATTTATGACAGCGCATATACATGCAGCGTTTTGATAATAAACTCTGTTCAACATTTATAACGCCACTTTTAAAACCACACTTTTATTGAAAACGAAAGGCATTAGAGTACACCTTATTCAACGTAAAAAAGCCCTTCAACATACAATACTTCTCGTGCAAACCAAAAGCCATCTGGGCGCCAAGAGAATCATATCGTCAGCTTAGCAAGCTAGAGATGTGTAAGTCTTAAGGACAGTCAATCGCAGATCCAGCCAAAAGTCTGTAAATTCATAATATAAAAAATGCAGTGTAACTAGAAACTAAATACGCGTCATTGAGGCTAAACTTATGTTTGACTATGTTAATATGAAAACAAACTGAAAACACGCATACTCAATTAGACAAGTATTTCCTGCGAAAAACTCTCAAAAAGTATGCCTCAATCATGTTTTCTACCTAGGGATGGAATGATCTGAGTAAATACAAGCAAACACTCGATACTTTTCTTACGATATCAAGTACTTTTGGTATCGATGCTTTACTACCCAGTACCAAGTAGGTATCGATCAAAAATACTCGGTATCGGTTGGAAATACTATTTTCTTATTATGCTAGAATACACGAAAAAAATTTTTAATGCGAACAATTTTTGTTCTTTTCATCACTCACGAGGCTACCGTAACATGCATATACACAGCATTTTGTATGTATTAGCGTTTTTATTCATTTGATTGCTTTTCCTGTGCAAGGCGAATTCATTATTAGGTGGATGCATCGGCGAATTCAGGCGAATTCGATCAATCCGCTGGCATTTCCTCTGTCAAGTTCTGTTTACCTTTTTTAGCGCCATTTAAATTTTTGCACACTTGTTTATCAACTAATTTGACACCTGAAGTGTCAATTTGTCTTTTACACAAACAAAATACCTGTTGTTTTTTGTTTGTTGTTGTAGCGAAGCGGCTACCTTGTTTTTTGTATCATGTTCCAGTGTTTCTACGAGTGTTGTGCTGCTTGAAAAAATTATGCCGACAAAACGTAACTCCCTTCACCCCATTCGCCTACTAGCTGTCAGAAGAGTTGTTCTCGTGTGGGATGGAATATTGGCAAACAAAAAAAAAAAAAAATTAGTTGGACACCATTTTTACCATAATTTTATTTGTTTTCAAAGTTTTTATAAATTAAATCCGTGAATCAATGCGAACAGCAAAATATAAAATATTCCGGTGACGATCTTGAGATACTAAAACAAATAGTCCAGTTAGTAAAGCCATTCGAAGTTGTCACTAAGAACCAGCACTATGTGATTTTATCGAAGATTATACCAATGATAAATTGTTTTTCATCGAAGTTTCAAAGTTTTTTTCCTCCACATACAGTCACACAGTTACAAGACAAACTATTTGGCGTTTGAAGAAATTGACCGATACAAGTTTGTATCGATGCTTTTTCTTCGATGCCGATACAAGTTTGTATCGATGCTTTTTCTTCGATACCGCGTGAGTATCAATACTTTGCAATCGAAACCGTACTGAGTATAAGTATCCATACCCTGGTGGTATCGTTTAATCCTTATTTCTAATGAGAATATGGAGTCTCGATGGACCAGATGAAAAAAAGGTTATTAGAGGGGTTTGTGAAATGATATTTATATTATTAAAACTGATAGCTTGGCGGCGGAAGTGTGAAAATAGATTATTCTCAACTAGAAATTAGCAACTATCTGCAAAAATTAAAAAAAAAAAATTTATTCCCCTCCGTACTCATCATGAAAAAAAAATTGGACTTATCAGCAAGATAATGCACCGATTGATGTAAGCCGCGTGGCCAAGTCTTCGATTTCTTGCAGAAAACTATCTCCTTTCTAATGACCTGTATGGTCTCCAGACTTGAATCCAATGGGAAACCTCTGTGTGATACTAACCAGCGGTATTTACAAAAATAACAAACAATTTATCCTATCAAAGATGCAATTTGTCGTGATTGGGGATTAATAAACCAAGACATTGTGGGAAGTCTCATTATAAGTATGGACAAAAAGAGTTGTAAATTTTTCTGCAGCAAAAGGAGATATGTTTGAATAATTTTTTATGTAATTACACCGCTTTCACACACACTCTTTACTTTCCCTTGTCATCACCAAACTCAAGGCTTTGCAAAGTAATCTTTCCGTGTGTGAAAGCCGTGTTATTTTACCTATGTATCTTTTGAGTTTTTGTTTTCTTGAAAGTTTTGTAAAACTGGCGTTATATTTTTTTAACAAGCATAATTTTCTTTTTATTTCAAAAGATTTACCGTTATTAAAAAAAAATTGGTTCCATTGTTTTATTTTTCTACTTTATTTTGTGCATTTATGAAAATAAAATATCACTTTACTGCCTTTCGTTTCAATACCCCCGAGGAGGGGGTTTTAGCGTGGCGTTGAGGTGGATGAGTACCTCGTTTGTTGTAGCAAATAAAACTCTAGCAAGCCGCATGAATTATATTGTCTCGAACTTCCGAAACTTTCACAAAGGGCTAATTGGCAGAATTGGGACCAATAAAGTCCCCGGGAGGTTCTACTTGCAGGCCATCTCTGTGTTGATTTTGACTTTTCACATGGAGAGTAATTAGCATCGCAGACAACTATGGTGCACTACCGGTTTTTAGGGCTAATAAGTAAGGTGTGTTGTTTTTACGGGTGAGTTGGTTAAGGACTGATGCTCTTAATGGGCTTCGAACTTCCAACTCATTAATGTAAGACCCATTAGCTTCACGGAAACTATATCAAGGAGGTATTAGAAGGCCACAACTCTTTAGCAGGGGGTTTGTGTATACGGCTACAAACTTATGGAAAAAACTTACAACATGTGTAAGCCTTGCAAGCCCAACGGAAGCCCTGGTGAATAATTTATCCCGTGCAGTTGGTCCATCATAAAATTAGGCCGAAAAGGCAGGTGCCGCCACAAATTTATTTCACAACCTTTCGGTTGCAATAAAAGAGTGGGCTTAAAAGTATGTTGAACAGGTTTTACAATAATGTAATTAGCAAGTATTTGCAATAAAATATTTCTTTAAAGGTTTATTTACTCTCGACTTTACGCTCTCGTACAAATTTATTTATTTTTATATAAATAATGCAAAAAATTTTACGTTAAAAAAATACTTAAAACAAGGAAGAAAATTTCTAACTATATAATTTGTCAGTGTTATAATATTTTGCTTTCACGTTGCTTACACGTCTTAATACAAACCATTAAAGTGAAATGCGTTTTACCATGTTTAGAAATATGTATCTACATTTGTGAAGCAGCCTTTGAGTGAAGAACAACTCTCGTAACATCTTAAGTGTGGCCAGGCTTGTTTGGCCTTCGGGAGTTTTGCTTCTCGCCTGCACTGGTTAACAAATCTGCATCAACTAACTGTACTGTTTGAAAGTTTTTTTTGAAAGTATTTTGTTGTTAACCAAGTGGCAACTTTCTATGTGATAGCATAGGTCGTTATAGTTCGTCACAGTGACTTTTCTTATCTACTGTTAATACCATTTTGGGCATATGGTCCTCTATGGTCAAGCGCGCCCGTGTTGTGCATTCTATACTTTGAAAATGAGTTTTAAAAGTAAATATATATCACAAGAAGAATTCACTATCAATTGCATGCATCGGCGAATTCAGACTAATATGTTAGCTTATCAGTTCGCCATATCTCAATTTTGCAAATTTTATACCACTCTACTCTTAACAATTGCGCTATGAAAACAAAACACTAACTATACACGTGTTAACAGCAGTGATGCTAAACACTTTTGTCGAAAAATCTTTTGTTGCCATAAAGAAAATCTTGTTAAGAACAAACCTTAAAATGTTTTTCTTTGGATTTTTATATCAAACGCAAAATAATGTTTCTTTATTATTACAAAAAGGTGATTATTCTAACATCACAAGAAGATAATACAAATTTCTTTGCAAAATTAGCTGTATAGGTATCTACACATTTACACATGAATGAATGTATGTCATATGCATAAAGTTTAAAAACAATAAGTTAAACATTATTTCACGTCGCATTTTATTATAGATATTATAGATGTCGAATATTAAATCTCAAACATCTTAGTTTTGACAGACATATCTCTAAATCTTATATTACTCATAAAATCTTCAAAATTAAGGTAACAACTTCATTCTGGCGACGCTGCTCATTGGGTACTTTTGACAACTTTGAAGACAGGAGCTTATGATGCATTACGTCGAAGAAAAGAGTGAACAACACCTTCACATATACCGAACTTGACGTGCTTTTTTCAGTCTTGGCTCTTCTGGATGCTTCCATTGGAATGATTGGGCTTTAGTTTCAATATCATAGCCATAGGAGTACACCCATCATTCATCACCAGTTATAATCTCTTTCAGGAATTCTGGATCGCCAGTAACAATTTTGGAACAATCTTCACTGCCGCACGTTTCATGCCGTAAAAATTGCTTGCAATGAGCTGAACGATATGCCAATATCATCACCAACCTCTCTGATAGTGATTCGACGATTATCCAAAATCATTTTCTTCAGTGCCTCAATGTTTTCATGGGTTATTGACGTGCTTGGGCGACCAGGACAAGCATCGTCATTGACATCTTCTCGCCCTTTCTTAAACCGGTTATACCACAATTGATCTTTTGTTCTGCTCATAGTAGTCTCGCCAAATGTCACAGTCAACATTTCAAATGTTCCTGCGCACTTAATTTCATTTTTACACAAAACTTAACACAGCTTCTTTGATACATTTTTCAAATAGTAAAAATCGAAGAGCAAACCAAAACACGACTAACATTTTATCTGGAAAGTGTTAGTCGTGTACAGTGGTGGCCACATAATTAAAACATTTTTGATAGTATAGTAGCAGAATCTTAATTCAAAATAATTGTTTGAATGCAAGCCTATAAAGAAATTCGTGGATTCAAGCCAAAATTTACTAAAAATAATAATTGAAAGAAAACAATTATTTTTCTTCAACGACTACAAGGTTTTTTTTTGTTAACACATGTGGTTTGTTAGTCAAATTGGATAGTTTAGGGAGAAATATTACACGAGTTGCCCTATATTTTTAGTGTGTAATGTTCTCTACATCATATTTCAGTAAAATGGTTATAGAGATGTCGAATTAAAAAAATTGCTTTGTAGTCCAAATACAATTCTTTTTTGTCTACTATCCAATAAAAAGAAAAAGTTGTTTACAGTGGTCCTGGATTTTCGGAATTTAAAATTTTATATAAATTTTTTTTTTCACTGCTCGTGCTCTTCGATTCTGTTTCAGTTTTTTATATTCGACCCATTTAGTAGCGGGATTCGAATAACTATTATTTTTTTAGAACTTTGGAAGTTTGGAGAGTCCCATATACAGTGGTGGCCACATAATTAAAATATTTTTGATAGTAAATTAATTTATTGTTTTGATGGTATATCTGAGATTTTGATGTTGGTTAACTAGACGCCGTTCACAGCGTTTTCCGTCTGATCCCCACTGGAAAAACTTGGATTCGTCAATCCATAAAATATTTTTCCAAAAACTCATCCGTTTCTTAACGTTTTTTCTGATAAAATGCAATCCGGATTTAAACTTTTTTAGGAGACGAATGTTTAGAGCTTTTAGTTCAGTCAGATTTAGAGGCACTTACGACTATTCTATCGCCTCTGGCTGTGGTTTTACGTGATTTGGAGGCCCTGGGTACATTATTTGAGTTCCCAAATTTATCAAAATGGTTCATTCCATTATAAATTTTCCCTCTAGAGCAGATAAGTAATTGAGAAAATCCACTCACCGTCCTCTCGGAGTCTCATTAATCTAATGGTTACCTCCCTTTCTTGTTCAGAGCAACTTGGTCTTTTTCCCATACCTAGTGGCAAATACTGGTATAAAGCTTTACGGATATCAATTAAAACAGAACTATCAAAAAATTTTCGCAACCAAACGAAACTAGATATTAGAATAGTTCTATATAAATAGCAGAACTGAAAATGTTTTAATTATGTGTCCACTTGAAAAATGTCCCTGTAACCCTTATTTTTGAGAGAATTGAACATAAAATGAATGTAAAGAAAGAACCAAGTGCAAAAGAGAATAAACTTATCTTTGCAGTGGAAAAATTCCATTGAAATAACAATAGATCATATAACACATCGATTACATGTCCACCACTGCCAAAAAAAACTACTTACATACGAACCTGTACAACAGATACTAAGCAAGTCATTACATAACTAATTATATGTAATGCAGGCTATATACATTATAATAATGAAAAGTTTGTTCCTAGGTAAGAGCAACAATTTACCAAGGTTTCGCGGGGTAAGCTTTGCCAAATATGTGTTTGCATTTGCCACTTTTAAAAAACGTGATTCCTATTAAGTCGTGCAGTCTCATACTTTGCTGGTGTATCTTTACCTCACTCTTCTGGTCAACTTACAGTGAAAAGATAAGGTTTTCAAAAAGCAAAAGAAATTGCGCTACTTTTGCAGACCTCAAATTTAAAAGAATAAACAATAATGTTGCATACTTATCGTGTATATGCGATAAAATTTTGCTTATGAACTAAGATAAAAGAAAAAGGACTCATCGGAATCACTCACCTGTCCCATATTGATAAAGCCATACTTGTCAGCAATCACATCGGCAATATATTTTCCAGCCGGAATGTGCACAGCAAATTCATTTGTGTACATGGGCTGACGAGGTAAACTGTGTGTGCCGCGTAAACTATCCAAAAGATCGTTGTGCAACACAGAAACTACTGGCTTCATTTCCAATAAATGATTTTTAATATTTTTATGTTGCTCTTGCTGCTGATGCTGGTGCTGCTGTTGGTGTTCAGTCACGGGCAACATTTGCAAAAAGGCATCGCTATAATCATTTAATATTAGTTTAACAGCCGAATTTGTTGTGTTATCGTTGTTGTGGTTGTAGTTGTTGCTGTAATTACTAGAACTATTTACACTTTGACTAATTGTGGCAATTTTATCATTTTTATATTCACGATTTTGCTGTATTATATTAGCAAGAGAAGTAGTAGTAGTATTAGTATTTATGGCCTGAAGACTGGGCGAAGCCATGACGGTGGCAGCTGGAAAACTTGTTAATATCACGACAAACATTACTAGGAAATATTTACAGACATTTTGTAATTTGAACATTTTGTTTATATTTAGTAAATTCCGTATCACTGGTTTGTTTTTTGAAAGCGTCTGCCCCCGTGGTCTCTGACGCCATTTCTCTAATGGTTGAATATTGTGATGTTGCTCCTGCTGTTGACCAGGTCGCTTTTGCTCTTGCTGCTGTTCAACTACTAAAGGGCAGGTATTGATAAATAATTTAATTGTTGTTGTTGTTGTAGTTGTTTCACTTGCAGTGGTTGCATTTGACATTGTTATAATTTTCTTTTGTAATATTCGGCCAGTTTGACTGCAGTTGCCATAATGTGTTGTGCATTGTTGTGTATCACTGTTGTCATATTGGCCTGGACATATTGTGTGGCCATGTTGTTGAATTTGTGGTCTCTGTGATGATATTGAATTGTCACATTCATCATCGTTATTAAGATTATAATGTAAATTCATAGCTAGTTAGATTTTTATTTTTCTATTTTCTGCTGGCTTTTATGGGTTGAATTTTGTGGGATATTTATTTAATAGCAGACAAGAAATTGTATTTTTTTTGCGGGAGAGAGAAAGAAGAGCTGTTTTTTACAGATCATAAAAGTGGGATTTTGGAGTAGTTGTCGTATATTAAAGAGACAGGAACAACATGTGCACAGAGTAGAGTTTTGATTAAAAACCTTGGTAAAAAATTTTGATTTTATAGGATCAATTTTCGTTGCTAGAATATATTCACGTCAGTCATTCTGTTGTTGGTTTGTAGCAAAATCTAAAAAGAAATAAGAAAAATTATTAGCATCTAGTCTGGCTTACAAATATATGTATAGAGAAAGAAATTCTGGCACAATATCACATATACAATCAAAATATATAATAAAGCAAATAAGTAAATTTCTTGCTTCCAATTTTTCGACCCTTTTTATTTAAATTATTATTAGTTGGTTTAACTAGTGGGTTCCTTAGTAGTTCTTTATTTCCCTCAATATTTCGACATTTCGGTGTGTGTCTTTTTCAGACAATTTTTTTTTTTTCATAAAGAAGTAATTTAATTTCTTTATTTTTATCTCTTAATTTCAGAAGTAGTTTTTATAAGGTATTTGTGCGAGCTATTATACTCTTTTTCTGCTCTCATTGAAAGGCTTGGAATTAAAAGTAAGTATAAAGTTATAAGTTTTGTAGTGTCACATAGTACAAAGATGAAACAAGTGACGTTTGAATCAAATAAAATCAGGTTTTAAAATTTTCAGAGAGATGTCACAACAGAGACAGCAATACTTAGCTATTGTTTTTCCTGCATACATGTGGCTTTAGGGTTACAGAATTTTTTGCTCACGAAGAAGAGCACAAAATGAGGAGAGAAAGACTTAAAAAAAATTTAATATTACGCATTTTTTTGGTTTGTTTCATCTGTGGCTAAGCCTAATAAAATAGAAAAATTTATCACATAAGTTTTTTTTTCAAAATTTTGATGTTCTGCAAATGATGCATAATATACATATTGTCCTAAAACAAATTCTCTATTTATTACTGAATTGCAAAAAACATGAATTGGAATTATTCTCAATGTGTCTTGCCTACAATTTTATTCTAACATTTTGATTCTTGAGGCTGGTGAATTTTACACTACAAAGGGATTCTTTATACATATTTTGAGCCCATCTTTTTTACTTTTTACTTTTCCTGAAATTAATCATCTTAAGAGATTCCGTGCTGTATGCACAGAGTTACTGCTTAAATGCGAAAATTGAAGTTGCCGTATTGCTTCCAGCGAAATGGGGGATTTTGGGGTTTATCGAAGTCGATTTTGGGAATTCCTAAAACCAACTTCGTAACCACTTCGTTAACCGGTTTCAAACCGGTTTATCACCTTCGTAGCGCGTTTTTGACATAAAACGAGAATCTAAACTATTAACGGCCATTCGAATTAGTGCGAATATTGAAGTTTCCATATTATTTCCAAGGTAATGGGGGATTTTGGCGATTCCTGACGCTTATTTTGGGAATTCCAAAAATAAGCTCGGAACACGTTGTACGGATAAACTGAGCCTGGTTATATAAATAATTATTTTAGTTTGAAATCGAAGCGTGTTTTTTTTAACTATTTTTTTGTTTTTTTTTTTTTTTTGTTTAAGTCGTGACAAGAAGTACTCGTATATTGTATATATTTTTCCATCATTTACTTATTTACTGAATTTTCAAAATGAACTAACGATAAGTATTCAAATCGTAATACTAAATTTGCTTGCCCGCCCCTCTGCTCTTTTCACTATATATAAAGGATCTGCATGACGAACTTGTTGATGACTTATGCATAGAAAATTTAAACATACGTCTCTTATTATACGCTGATGATATAAACGTGCTTCAAAAGATGATGAATAATCTGGAAAAGTATTGTAGCTACTGGAATCTACAGCTTAATCTGTCAAAATCGAAGATTATAGTTTTTCAAAATGGTCGAAGGGATGCGAAAAATGGACCTACGGAGGTAATGAAATTGAAAAGGTAAACAATTACACCAAAATGTGTGTTTACCAAGCATGTTGAAAAAAAGAAACAAGCTGCAACAAATTGCATATTTATGCAACGCGGGGTAATTTTTTTTAGTACAAATGAAATAAGCATTGTTTCGAAAGTTGCTCTTTTTAATGCTGTGTGCCGTTCTATGCAGTCATACGGAGCACAAGTATGGGAGCATTCGTACTTCGAGCAAGTAGACGGCTTACCAGTGATGTTAACTTTAATTTTCAAAGTACTGTACGACCTTAAAAAAATTACCTTTCTATGAGCAAAATTACCATACTAACTAACAATGAAATGGGTATTTAAACATGTGTTACACTTAATGAAGCAATATTACGAAAGTAATAATTAAATTATATACACGAGCATACATATATGTATCTTAATCTAGTTCTGGGGTTTTCAATAAAAAATACAATCTGCAATAATTTATCAAGTAAACAAAAACTAAAAATATTTTTTGTACTATGTACAAATTTTACTATGCAAATGTAAAACGTATTCAGTGGGGGAGAAATCCGAATTCAAATTTCGACAACTGGTCGGGAAATCTAAATTTTAAAAAAGCATTTAAGAAAACACTTCAGTTTCAGCACACCTTCGCCGCACTTGCCTTTTGTTTATGTTATGTAAAATAAACGCAAAAACTCTTTTATATAAATAAAAGAGCTCTATACGTAGATCGTAAACCAAATTTAATAACTATATACGTTATTTGTTTACACAGATGAAGTCGATTGAAATCCTTATCGTTTTTGCTCTTAGAAGATGTAATTTTAATTCATGTATACCTGAAGTGCCACAGTTCAGTAAATTTGGCGATTCTTACGAAGTTGTAGTAAGATTGTTGTATTTTTAATAAAGCAACTATAATTTTAGAAGTATTAAAAATGAATCCCAATAAAAACAACTTTTTTGAAAATTACCTTACAAGTAATAAAATTACCGTGCTACCGCTTGACGGACAAAGTTACCGTATAATACGGTAATTACCGTACAGTTAACATCACTGCGGCTTACAAAGATTTTTTGTTAAACGAATGTTAAAATTACCGATCTTCACTCCAAATTACTCATTAGAATCTGGGATGCAAGATGGTCACATTGTAACTTAAATATATCAAACAAACGGTTTTTGAATATTCAGAATCGCGACTGTCCCACCGATTTAGCCTTTTAATTTTAGACAAAAACATATCTTGGTCAGAACGTTTGAACACTCCAGAAACTGAATATAATCTGCAATGGATACAAAATATGACTGCAAGCCAGTGAACGGATCAAATGTGCACTGAAAAAATTTTGTTCAGAAATTCTCTGAATTTTGACATTACTTTTATGAATTGTTTCATTATTTTTCAACCATTGTAACTTTTCATAGAAATAATGAAACAAATTTCATCAGATTATTTTAATGAAAACATTCATAAAAGTAATGAAACATTTGAATAAAAAACATGACTTATTTTCATTAAAAGTATGAAAGAGAAATCATATGATTAATTAAATAACTTCTTCAAATCAAAGAATAAATTTCATAAAGCACATGAAAACTGTACATTAAACTGTACATGAAATAACTTCTTTGTACTAATGTAATATATTCATAGATGTATGGAATAACTTCATTAGAAATATGAAACTGCTTCATAAGGTCAATGAAGTTATTTCTTTTATCTAATGTTATTATTCACCTGAAAAAATTACGTTACATCTATGAAATAGTTACATTTGTTTAATGAAATAATATCGTTACACACATTAATAAAATATATTCACAAATGTACGTACATAATAAAATTAATGGAATAATTTCATTTATTCATTGATACTTCATTTCATTACACAAATAATACTATTTCCTTGCTTCTGTGAAATTGTTCCTAATTTTGATAAAAGAAAATGTTGAACAAGTATTCACCAAACAAATTAGATTTTATTAATTTAAGTGACTTTAATACACTGGCATTTAAATTAAATACATAAGCACTTTGCATAGAAATACATATTCATATTAAAAAATACATATTCATATTTTTCTCATTCCTTTGTTTTTCTAGTATATTTTTCTGTTGGGATAAGAAAGTAGTGAAGTATCCACATAAGTTTTGCTGAAAATATATCTGGTTCTGGAACAGAATGCATTTATTTATAAATTTATTTGTCATCGATCAAATAATTTCTATTTCATTGGATTTATGGAACTCATAAAACTTACTTTTTAATAAAAAAAAAATTGACATTTTTGAATATATCTTACCAAAATTCAAAGAATTTTCAAAAAAATTTTATTTTATTGTAGTGAAATTAATGAAACTTAATGAAACAATTCTAATGGAACTGTTTCATAATATATATGAAATTTCATGCATATTGTAAAAAGTTTTCATTAGATTAATGAAAAAAATTTAATGAAACAGTTTCATTAAATATGTGACGCATAATTCTTTCAGTGCAGTGTGACTAAAGTCACAGCCGTATATTCTTAATCAAAATATGTTTACTTATTCTTAAAACAAATTTTTAAATAAAAAAAAAATTAATACTACTATTAATGCTAAACTTGAAATTTTTGCTAAAAAACATGTGCTTTTTACTCAAGTTCAGCCAACGCTAGACAAAAATTTTTATTTTTCGCGAACTACTAGTACGTCGATAAAATCACCTATTTAACACTCTGATGGTAGCAATGCTATTTATTCTTCTCAGCCGAGTGTGGCTGAGAGGATTTTGGTGAACTTCCAGCCTAATAACCAATATTTGAACAACCCTTATTAAGTCACCATTTTTGTCACAACAGTTTTAGTTGCAGTATTCCAAGACGCTTTCCTTTTTTTGGAGTTTAAGTGAGAAAACTTTTAGCTATATTATATTATAACAATTATGTTAGGCGTGTCATGTTAACTCCTTATTATAATAATTTGTCTATTTATGTTCATTCGTTTTTTGAGATCACAATACTGGCGCTTATTAAACTTCCATCATCCTATTAAATTATTTGTTAGTTTTATTTGTGCTTTTTTATGACATATTTCCTTACAAATATATTTCAAAGCGTCAGAGACATTAATAAAACTGAATATGCCAGTTGGCGGAAGAGATATACTGCTGCATTCACACATGCTTATTGAGCCTTCAACAAAAAGAAACAAATGTATTTTTGCTTTGTATGTTTCAAAATAAGACTGTAGCTAATGCTGCTGCATTCATAGTTATAGGAGTACATACTTCTACAAGTCTTTGTAAGTCATTGTTTTAGTAGGTAAACTGCAAGGAGCATTAACCTTTAAACATACTTACATACATTTATGAATACGCATGGAACCTGCATATGTATATGTCTATGTTAGTATTAAAGACGAGAGCACACACTACGAGTATTTTTACGAGAGTTGTGCTTTTAAAAATGCCTCCACTTTTGTGCGATTTTTTTAATAGAATAGTTTTATATGCAGGTGTGCGCATAAATTTCTTTTGCAAAAGTGTTAGATGACTGAAATGAAGGTGTAAAACAAAGAATAAAAAATAAAAAACAACAACGACAAATGTTCTTTTATTGTTTTCAGATAAGCTGACTTACATACGAGTCTATAAATGTGTTTTACGCCACATCTCATATAAGTATATAGCCGCAAGACACATACAAACACTTGTGAAATATTATTATAGGGTATAAATTTATACATATTATAGCTTAATATGTGTAAATGCAAAAAGCGTATAAGCCACAAAAGCGATATTTTGCAAGAATCAACTTTTTAATAAAGAAGAAAATGGAAAAAATTTTGCAACTGGCGACCATTTGTCAGCTGTTAAGTGATTTACGTTTAATTGAATTTGGCAATTCAACAACTGAAGACACACGGTCACCTAGCAAGGTATAGAATGGGCCCAAAACAGTTTGACATTCATCCCTATTTTCAGAAGCAAATTCTGTTTGCAATGAAGTTCCCTTCTGCTTGTTATATATAAATTGATGTCAATGATTATCCTCAAATGTATGTTGAGCGTAAGTTAAATCTTGAAAAAGTTGCTGTTTGATGTACTTGTTAAGATAGTGGAATCATTGGCCTATATTTCTTTTAAAATGATGCCAATGGTGACCATTATAAAGCTATAATTACTGACTTTTTGGTTCATCAGACAACAAACAACCACGACGTGCGGGAACTGTAGTTTCAACAAGACGGCGCCATATATCACACCTTGTGCAACAAATGATTTATTGAAGGAAACATTTGCTAGTCATCTAGTCTTTTTTTTCGGTGGAGATATGTAAAGTCACTAGTCTACACCAATAAGTCCGAAACGCTTCACTACTTGCGGAATAATGTTCGCCGCAAGATTGCTGATATACTGTCACAAAGGTTGGAAAAATTTGTCGAAGTTTGCACGGCTAGATTACACCACGTCCGAATCAACTTTAAATTATACTAGAAGATTATCTTTTGAATAAAGTAAATTTCTTGTCAATTTTAATGTTTATCTTTGTTTTATTCCATTTTAAAGTTAAATACCTGTATTGTATTGCAAATTCATAAAGAAGTGAATAGATACGTTTACACGATATATAAATATGTTAATGAATGAAAGATTCATTAACATATTTATATATCGTGTAAACGCATCTATTCACTTCTTTATACAGTAGCAGTATTATGGAACTATTTTAGATAACCTTAACCTACTACTTTTGATTTACATATGTGTAACAAATAAGAGTATAAGATAAGAATAAAGACGGGAAATTTTGATTGTTAACTGCCAACTAAGCAGATGTGTTTTATTTCTAACACCATCTTCCATAACCTCTAAAATCGAGCTTTTACAAAAATTTCTGCGAAGAGCGGATTTTGCTTTGGAAGGTTCTTAGTTTGGGCATTATGTCTTCTGGATAGGATTTCCCGATTGTGATATAAGCACTAGGATGGGAATACAAACAGAAGCTTTTGAAACCTTATAATTACTTTGCCGCCAGCATATTCTTACCGCTCATCATATTGATATGCTTTTGCCTCTAAAAACGTTATGAGGATTCTTCGATTGCAAATGAAATAATAACACTCACACTGCTTCGTTCCACAGTACTTAAATAACTCACAACTTTCTATACGAGTACACTTAACACCATTGTATTTACATACTAGACTTGCTTACTATTCTGACTTATGACTGTTTTGCACAAAGTTTAAAATTGAATTGTCTCGTCGCTGCAGACCTGCCTTATACTTCTTTATCACCTTCTACAATCATCGCGGAGTTTCTAGCGATTCATAATTCTAGACTCAAGAGTACAAATATAATTCTTACACTTATACACACTCGCACACATGCTTGCGAACAATAGGCAAGTAACAACAACAAACAATAAGAAATGAAATATCGAGAATGCAAGAATAACAATGTAGTTGAGTTACTTGGAATATTGTATACTTTAAATCATGTATGTTTGTTTGCTTGTGTGTGATGTTTTTAGTTGATATCTTGTTTCTGTGAATGTGCTGTACATTTATAAGAAGGTCAACGGCGGCACAGTGGGTAAGATGTGATACAAGTTCGTAACAACATGCAGTGCCTACCTTGGGGTCTGCAGGTGATGCAACAGATACATATAGTATCTGTAGAGTAAAGAATTCGATGCTGGGAAACATCAGCTGATGCTTTTTTCAATTATGATGTCTTAAATTACTCAAGAGAGTAGAACGTTACTAGTAGGATGTCTAGTCCATCTAGCCCGAACTTTTTAGCTATAAATTTGTAATATGATTGAGTCTGTCATACTTACAAAATGTTGACTACTGTGTGTGTCTAGCAAGTCAGGTGAGCAAGTGTTCTTGTAAATCAAATTTACATCTGTATCCGTTGTACAGAAATATGATTGCTCTTAATAAAGCTAAAGTAAATTTTGCTTTTATTTTAAATAGTTAATTCATAGGAAAAATTTTGAAGTTTAAAATAGAATAACAAAATCCTAAGTAAGTTTTTAAGAGTATATCCAGAGCATTATTTATTTCAAATTCTTGTTACATAACACAGCGTTTTTACTCTGATGTCAACACGAACTGTTCGCGATAAAATCAAACGCTTTGACAGTTGATTAAATTAGATTTCCTTTAGTTCCTGCTACCAAAACTTTTGCCTATAATAACTCACGTCTTTAGTAAATTTTGTTTTGAAAAACATTTTACAAGCCATCTGGTTTTAATCGTAACAAAGTTAACTCATCACTGTCCAACCATGGAAGGGATAAAGAATATTAAATGTCCATTTAAAAAAAAAAATTCGTAAATTTTATTATCGAATATGTAATAGAAAGAACAACAAAATAAAAAATTTGTTTCTTAACACAATTTTAAAATTACATATATTTATAACTTAACACAACAAAATTTTCCTGAAGAAGTCTTCCGAAGGAAACCGAAATATCGAAGAATAAAATCATTAAATCAACATTTCAATTTAATTTATAGCTTAAGTTATTTTCATTCTTTATTCGACTTTCTTAAATTCTTTGTTGATAGAACATAAATAATATCAACAGAGAATTTAAATTATATCATGTAAAATAATCTGGTGCAGCTGTTTGCATATCTGTTGTCGAAAAGGAATAGGCAAAATTGGTTTTGGTATATTCAACTATATTTTTGTATATATAAATATAACCACTAAAAGTTAAAAAGGTAAAATTAAATTTTAATTCTGCAAGTTTGACTGTTATTGCATTAAGCCTGTCGTCATTTACCTATATACAAATATGTGAAACTTTTAACAATGGAAATGACATTTCAACAGTCATTACCACTACCACATATTAAAGTTGTAAAACTTTTTTTAACATTAAAAAACAATATTGTATTGTATTGCAAAAATACAATAACAAATTACAATGAGTTTTTACATACAACAGGTTGAATGAAAATATAAGTAGGCAAACAGAAACACAGTATAACCGAAATTAATTTACACAAGAAATGTTTGTATAAGAGTTTTTATTATTTTAGTTTATTGGCCAAAAACTCAATGAAATGTTAACTGATCATTTTTAGTTCTCAGAAGAGATACAGCATGATTAATCATTGAAAATTGATTTCAAAATAAAATAGGACAGAACATGAAAAATTTGAAACGACATATTTATTGTACGGTTGAGGTAGAACTCAGGACTTGCATATATAGTATATACTTATGTCTTACAAACATATGCTGTTGTATGCTTAGAATATGATATAAATTGTTGTTAAATTTCAAAGGCCGATGTCGATTTTGAAAAAAACACAAATTATTTAGGAATTATTAGCTTAAATTTCTTCTGGTTCAATTATGTATGGGGCAAAATACCAAATAGCCGCTACACCTCCATCCGAGGATCAAAATTTGCGATGAGGCTGAGGCACACATAAGTGAGGTTTTATACCATTAAAGTGCCGAATTGGCTCATATTTTATCTATTCAATTGTTGCTGGCTTATCGACGTACGCCTTTTCTTTCAAATAACCCCAAAGAAAGTAATCCAACCGTGTCTAATCACATGATATTGGTGGCCAATTGACATCGCCAACACTTCAGATACCCCGGCAACTTTAGCTGTATGACAAGTGGCACGTTGTCATCGCACGATAGCGAACACCATTAACAGCAACTGCATGACCGGCTTCATTATAAAAAAATAGAGCCTGCAGCAAACCCATAAACCGCATTATACGAGTAGTCACTCTTTGTAGGTGCACTTGTTTGTCAACAATCACTCTTGGATTATTATTCGCCCAAATGCGGCAATTCTGCTTATTGACGTGAATTGAGGTGATTGAGATGAAAATGTGCCTCATCACTATAGGTGATTTTCTTCGATAATCGATTATGCATTGTTGCCATTTCTTGCCACCACTCCGACCATTGATGACATTTGGAATGATTAAAAGGCTTTAGCCTTTAGTATTAATTGCACTTCTAAGCGTGAAAATACTGTTCATCAACGACGAGCGTGAGAGGAGCATGTATGTGTTTTACGTAATTTGAGCATCGTATCTAATGCTGTATGAACCGGTGTGTTGTCTTGAAGAAAGAGCAATCCTTTCTTCTTTAAATGTGGTCGTTTTTTCTTGATCCATTGATCCAATAATGCACGATACTTTTCTGTGATTGTGGATTTTTTTATACCCTTTACAAAAATGTATAAGTTTGTGATTCCGTTTGTAATTTCTACAATTTTCATTTCCATATTCAGAATCAGCATTGATAGAAAATTCGATTAAGCGATGCCCGTCTGTCGGTCGTTGATATACCGTTTCTGAGAAAACCATTAGACATAGAAACTTTTTTCTTTCACCATTCTATTACTACATATTGCCATGTGTTTGCTATTGAAATTCAGTAATATCGGTCCACGTATAGCTGAGATATATTCAAAATTCCGAAAAAAGACATAAATTTTTGCAATTTTGTATGAAAATTTTTTAAAACAAAAGTTGTTTGTTTGCATCAAACTTCATACAATTATTAAACATGGTGACTAGAAGCAAAAAAAAAAAAAAAAAAATTCAGATATCGGTCTATATATACCCGAGATATAGCCTAAACCAAGTTTTTCATGAAAATGTCGCGTAAGCGAACTTAAACAACATTTTTTTTGCTTACAATCAGTAAGCAAAAGAAGGTTATATAAATATGGAAACTGAAAATTGCCGAAATTGTCCATATATACCCGAGATATAGCCTAAACGGGGTAACCACCGTAATGTTTATCGAGCTTTTCTTTTGTCACTTTCGTCGTTTACCCTTTCAAATAATTCTGTTTAATCACTGCACGAAATTCACCTTTTTCAATTTTTCATGAAACACACAAGCAACAAAAGTTGCTTGCTTCAAACGACTACAACAAATAAACTAATCGATGAATTTGGGTGACATTTTAACAGCTGTCGTTTAACAGATCGCCATTAAAAAAATAAAAATAAATTGTATTGTGCTACCACCTAGTGCCAGGTAGCTTCAGTATCAATCAGCCCTCGTAATACCTATAATATTAGCACTCGAAATATTATTCATATCGCTCCTTTTATTGCAACATAGTCATATCTCAAAGAATGAGCTTTTCGAGTTAACAATGCAGAATTATTAAGAGTACTATCATTTACATTGTGCCAAAAGTTTGTTTGAATTGCTTTTAAACTGTTTCCTTTAGGAGATATTATCTAAAAAATTTTGCTAAGACTTGTATGGAAACTAAAAATTTTAAATGCGTTTTTCTCGAAACGAGCTTTTTTGAGATATGACTATGTTGCAATAAAGGAGCGATATGTAAATCAAAACTTTTTAAAATCAACATAAACATGTTTTAGTTGTTATTATTTTTTAAAATTGTTTTTAAAAGTTTCCGCAGCTCATAAAAATAATTACACTTTTCCTGTATCACTCATCTTCAGTCCCATTCTTTATACGTGAACATACAAAAAGGTTTTTTCAAGCATTAAAGAAATCCAATGGCTTATGCATGATTTTAACCGTGTTTGTTTACCATGAACAATGATTTCTTAAGTATTAAAAGGTCAATGGCTGGACCAGAAAGAAAATGCAATAAATGACATGTTTTGCAAGTTTATGTAGGAAAAATTTTATATCTGTTACATAAAATTTAGAGCTGTAGTTCCAAAAAGTAATAAATTTAAAGACAATTACAGTACGAAAATCGTTTTCGAAAATCTTTAATGTAAGGAAAAAAAAAGTTGTCTCGAATGGAGCAACTATTCACCGAGTATAGCATATGAGTACGTCTTTTTGGTAATAGTATCTAATAACTACACTCATAGAAAACCCGTCATATATTTTAACATCAATGCAATACCAATTGTCATCATTTTTGACCCCTTGACGCTTTTCATCGCTGTGATGTTAACCATTATATCAGTTGCTCTAATTATCATTAGGAGTAATTATGACAATTATTTCATCAATGACATGCTATACTGACATCATGGTAATGCTTTATTGGAATACGTTTGATGTGAGCATGTGACCAATGCAATGTTGTTCCCCGGATTGGTATTTTTCATTCATGCAGGTGTGAAATTTGTGCAATCACAAAACCACACAAACACAAATAAAACTTATAGTTTTTACGTACCTGGCAATAATGTGTGACATTTGCGATTAAAAGCACAAATGTGGAAAACGTCAACGTTTTAACGCTAAGAACTGACAAATCATCTATTGAGAATAGGCAGTTTTTCTATGTTTGTGCATTATTATTACATATGTGAAAAAGATGTTCGATAAAAAAACAAATACTTTTTAAACCAAATTTTAAAAAACCAAGCAAACTACCATTTTTTAACTATTATCAAAATTTACCAATTTTGGTTCAACCAGACAAGAGTGACAGCTCTGGTGTTTATTTTTATCTTGTTGATTTAACCAGCAAAGATGGACACTTAAACTAGCAAAAGGAGTAGTTAATAATCATATGAAAAGTGAAACCAAAGTTTAAAGACCACAAAATTTCTGACCTACAAAATAATCTGCGCAGAACGTTCTAAAGAACACAGGTACCTTCTATGCAGTAGTTCCAAGCACTGTATTTTTAAATGAATTTTAAAACAAAACGAATGAACTATAGAATATTAAGAAACAGAACAATCACTTCATAGTTTCGAAACACCTTCGCAACAGTGCTTGGCAGTACTGGAATTCTATTTCATAGCAGAAACCAAAACAAATCATATGCAAATACACGATGACTCACAGCAAGCATAGCGAGTGTACTAATACATTGTCATTTCAGTATACTGCATCCTAAAAACCAGATACATTATGCAAATTGTTTGACAAACACAAAGTTTCCATTTGCATATAAACGATACAAATATAGTTCATACAAACACAACTTAGTAACTGTGTTTTTGTTTTCAATGGGAGTAGACGGTGATTGGTTGCGGCAATTTGCTCGCCATATGAAATCTACAAGATTTTTTTTCAAGATTTTTTTTTTTTTTGCAAGCAATTGCTATAATCTTTGTTTTTTATTATCGATTAAAACGACAAACTGTTATAAAATTCTAAAAATGTTAACAGGAAAACTTAAACTTGATCCATTTTGTGTGCTGCTTCTTCCACCCCTTTATTCTGGAAATTTGTCATTGAAATGACAGAATTAAGTGCTAAGCAACACAAGTGGTTTGACAAACATCAATATGTTTGCGCGAAAATAAAAAATGTTTGAATTTCAAGCAAACGTGCTTCAAATATTTTTGCAAACAACCAAACACCCCATAAACTACGGAAAATGCTTGTACAAACGTAAAGTTTTGGCATATTTGCCTAGTAGTTTGTGTAGATTATTTGGTACTTATGCTTAATACAAAGAAAAAAAAAACCATTAATAACAACAAAAAATTTTATAAATAAAAATTGAAATAGTAGTTCTAGTTCAACTTCAATTTCATTTACCGAGTGTCCCAGAACTCAACGTAAAGCCGAAAAAGGGTGACAAAATGATTGTAACCATCATCAGAAAAATCAGCTTTCTTTAAATACAAGTGCTTGTGCGCCTAAAATTCTTTGAAGTAAAATGTCTGTTTTAGATTTTTTTTCTGAAGTTTATCATGATTGTTACAATCAATATTGTCATCCTGTTTTGGCGTTACGTTGAGTTCTGGGCACTTCAGTTGGTTCTACTAGTGTGTTTTGTTTGTTCTAAAGGATTATATAAACGTCTATATGTTGAGAATATTTCGGCACTGAAGTGTTTGCTTGATATGTGAAACCAGAATATGGATACAGGGCTGTCAGGAAAAGTATGGAATAAACCATCAATATCTTGATAATTTTTGTAAATATCATCATCTTAGTTTTCAAATATCGTCAAGAAGATCAGGCTTATAAAACTACAAAATTTTTAATATAATTTGAATTTTTAGTTAGAAATATAACATATTTGTCCTGCAGGCTAATGGTCTCAGATTTGATTCGCAAAAGATAAACTCTCGATACTCGGAATTATGATCTTGTTGTTCATATACCGGGTAGATAAATTTTAAGGGCTGATGTTGAATGTGAGCCACACGTAAACGTCAAGTTATTTTCAGCATTTCATTTAATATTTTTCAATTCAGATTAACTCAATTTGAACCATGGAAAGATACACAATCGAGCAACGCATTAAACTCATTTATGAAAATAGGCGTTAATTTTTTTTTGCTTAAAATTAGTTCTAGCAGCAAAAGGAGCGAATAAAAATTTGCGATATCGGTTGATATATACCTGAGATATAGCCAATGTCGGATTTTTCATGAAAATGTCGCGTAACCGAACTTAAACAACTTTTTTTGCTCAAAAGCAGTAATATAAAGAAGTTGCCAAATACAGAAAGTAAAAACTTCCGATATACCTAAGTATATAGCCTAAACCGATTTTTCCATAGACAAATTTTCTTTTTTGCTTAAAAGCATTTCTAATTATAAAAGGAGGTTACTACAATACAGAAAATTAAAATTCCGATTGCGATCCATATACACCCAAGCTGTAGTCTAAACGGATTTTTCTATGAAAAATATTTTTTTTTCTTAAAGCAGCTCTGATTATAAAAGAATGTTACGAAAATTATATATTTTGATATCGGTCCATATATACCCGAGATATAGTCTAAATCAATTTTTCTATGAAAACTAATTTTTTTTTGCTTAAAAGCAGTTCTGATTATAAAAGGAGGTTACTAAAATTGAAAATTCTGATATCGCTCCATATAAACCCGAGATATAGTCTAGTTTTTTCATGAAACAATTTTTTTGCTTAAAAGTTACTAAATACAAAAAATGAAAATTTCCTATTTCGGTCCCAACTTGGGCTGCCAGAAAATATATGAAAGAAATCGTCAATTTCCCAATAATTTTTGAAAATATCGTAATTTTTTAAAATATTCGTCATCGTATTAAAAATACATCATGTTTATATGGTACTGAGTTCGAATCCTAGTGGGTGCTGATAAACAGTGTGGAGCGTCTGCGAAACAGCTAGTTGTCTCCAGCTTTAGTGTATTCAATTATTTTTTCCTGTGTTCGTTGATTAAGAGTTATTGATCGCCGCAATTATTGTTATAATTATAAAAATATTTCTTGGCCTTAGCCAGGATTGAACTTGAGCTAGACGAATGATACCAACCCAGCATCGTATAATATTAGTAATATTAGTAAATAATAAATTAAAAACTGGTTGTTCAGGGACAGAAAATCCTGTACAAACAACTGGGGTTATAGCAATTGCATATATGTGATCAATATGTGGCAAACATTAACGTAAGAATAATTAAAGAGCTCGGTGGCTGAGTTGGTTAAGCGGCAGTATTAAATATACATAATGTTCAAATGATCCCGAGTTCGAATCCCAGTGGGTGCTGATGAGTAGTGTAGCGACTACGAAACAGCTAGTTGTCCCCCAGCTAGCTAATGGTATTCAATTATTTTTTCTGTTCTACTTTGGTCTTATTGTTTCAAAGCAATTATTGTTATAACTAAAAATAATCCTTCTTCTTGACTGAAGTTGGACTTGAACTCACAACTAGTTAGTTAATATCGTACATCGTCATTTTATTTTTGAAATATCGTCAAAAAAAATCGGATCCATAAAACCACCAAATCTTCTGTATATTTTAAATCTTTAAAACAGATTTTGAATGTAAGCTTATGGTCTCAAATTTCTACACTTGTAAAAAATATGTATATAAATTTAATTAATTAGATTTACATACATATGTACATATGTATATATAGTATGGTATTATTTGATACATTGAATTTTCCGAAAATTTGATAAATTCAACAAATTGGGTTTAATTGCTAGTTATATGAAAGAAGTTTAAAGGATTGAATTTTAAGTAGCCTTTATAATAAGGAATGCCTTCAATTGTGTAATTTTCTAAAGAGTTTCGTATTTTTTTCTTATTTTAATTAAAAGTCCACGTCGCAGATGAGTAGGCTAATGTCACTAAGTTTTGGAATAATTTTGAATACATTAAAAACGCTCGCACTTCAATTCATATATATTTTTTTATTTTTTCATTAAGTGCATAAATTTAAATCTTAGATGGTAAAAACTACTTCAAAATCTGAAAAAATTAACTCTTGATACTCGGAATACACATCTTGTTGGTCACATTTTTTATACAAACAAAATGCCTGCTTTTTGTATTGTTGTCGAGATGCATTTACTTATAGATATTTACTTATAGATATACAAAAAATTATGTGTTACCATGCTTAGCAAAAATTGTAATTTTTAGGACAAAAATTGTTAAATCGGCACTTTGCTAAGAGTCTAAACACAATGTTTGCGGTGCGGAACGATTTTCCGTTGCGGGAGAGAAAAATAAATATAATACAACGGAAGACGGCGAAGGCAATACTTGTCATTGTTACTCGTAGTTTAAATTTTTATTAATTTATTTGTGCACGCATTTTTGAAAAATTTTCTAAAAAATTTAGTGCTTGTGTTAAGTATTTTGCAATAGCAGCAAATAAAAAAGCTATGGCTGTTAAAAAAAATTGTGAATTTGGTAGAAACCACGTTTATTTTATGCGTGAAATTAACTTCCCGACAGTCATACTTCTTAACTTCTTCACAAAGTCTTTCGGTATTTTCCATATTTTTTTTTCTTCCGTTGTTCCGTTAATACAAATATTTTTTATGACAAAAACTTATAAACTTCAAAAACATGTTTTTTGTTTACAATAATGTTGAGAAAATCGCCAATTATTCAAAAACTATGGCAATATCGGAAAGAGAAAGAGAGTCAAAAATATACAAAATATAAAAGACCGCAGGGAAAATAAAATAAATTTTAATTTTATGCCGCTCGGCACTGCGGTTGTTTATTCCAATTCGTATGAAAAAACGCACCGCAATAAATTATCGTTACATTGTGTTCAGACTCTAAATTTAAGTACGGAAATTGTTAAAATGACGATTTATGGTCAAATCTGGCAGTTATGGTTCCAAGATATAACCTAAACTGATTTTTGCGCGAAAATTGACATGAAAGAATACCTTTGTGGCAATATGATTACAAGGCAAAATAAATTTTCCCCCCGATATCGGTTCATATAGGTATATCCGAGCATATTTAGTCCAAATTTTAATATATACTATAAATTTACCTGATTATTGTGAAGCGCATTTAAGATTCGGCCCAGCCGAATATAAAGGGTGTTTTTTTAAGCTAGATAGAACTTTAAATTGTAAAAAGTAACACAAAAAATTAAATTTTGATGAAACATTTTTTTTATTTGTTTCAGTATACTCTGACAAATCATTGAATTGAAGCCACGAGACCATTGTATGCGTCGTTCTTTCGCCGATTGGGCTCTAGAGCAGTTGGCAACTGACCCGTTGTTTTATCGCAAAATTGTGTTCAGCGATGAGGCGCATTTTTGGCTTAACGGGTTTGTTAATAAGCAAAATTGCCGCATATGGAGTGAGACCAATCCACAAGAGACCCTACAGACTCCATTACATCCAGAAAAATGCACTGTTTGGTGCGGTTTTCATGCTGGTGGCATCATCGGACCTTATTTCTTCAAAAATGAGGCCGGAGCTCGCGTTACGGTCAATGGAGATCGTTACCGCACCATGATCAATGATTTTTTGTTTGAAAATATGGATGACATTGATCCGGAGGATATGTGGTTTCAACAGGATGGCGCTACGTGCCATACGGCGAACGCAACCATCGACTTATTGAAATCAAAATTTGGCGATAAGTTGATTTCGAGAAATGGACCTGTCAATTGGCCTCCAAGGTCGTGCGATTTGACACCTCTCGATTATTTCCTGTGGGGCTACGTGAAGTCACTGGTTTATGCTGATAAACCAGCAACAATTGACGCCTTGGAGGCCAGCATTGTTCGTGTTGTTCGTGACATACGGCCAGCAGTGCTCGAAAAAGTGGCCCAAAATTGGACGTCCAGAATGCGCTTCGTCAAGAACAGCCGCGGTGCCCATATGCCCGAAATCATTTTCAAATGTTAATGTCACGTATTGATCTTTCGAATAAAAAAAAATTTTGATTACAATTTAATTTTTTGTGTTATTTTTTACAATTTCAAGTTCTATCGGGCTTAAAAAAACACCCTATACTATGTTGAATATTCAATAAAGAATAAAGAAATGCTTTCAAAAAAATATACTAGTATATATTTTTTATTATTCTCTTTTTAATCTCTTAAAGAGAAATAAATGCAAAACAAAACAAAAAAAATCCAATTTTATTTAAGGAAATTTTACATAAAAAGGTTATTGTTCCTTCCTTAACGAATGAGCCAAATTTTTATGTGTCTGCATTTGAAAGTGTTAAGTGGTGCTTAAATCCATGTGGAGCATTATGCAAAATATATAAATGTTCAAAAAATTTTTTTTCCTTTTTGTATTAAATGAACAATTGTATTTTATTCGCAAATGATTATCTAACAAGTAGCAAATAATATAGTTGATGTGGTTTTAAATAACATTAAATTACGAGTAAAGAGTTTGAAAAGGAGTAAATTTAAGGTAAAAAGTTTTGACTTGGAAAACAAACCGATAGAAAAATAATTTAGCCGAGAGTTAAAGGAATATGTGATCTTATTTTTTTAATATTGTAACTTCCTACAGAATTTCTAACTAAATAATTTTCGCAAATGGAAATTCAATGTAAAACGTCACTAACCAATTTGGTTGTGTATCTTCCCAAGGGTTCCAAACTCTTTTCATATGCTAATGATAAAGTAAAATTTATATAAAAAAGTGCCTTTAAATTTTTGTTTTCCAACAAATTTTTTAACCCGCAAAGCTGTAAAGGAAAATATTGCTGACATTTAATATGAGATAAAAAGTCTAAAGACTTTTATGAAAAATACTCTACAGCAAAGGATTTCCTGTTCTACTTTTTAAATTTTTGTCTAATAAAAATGATAGTAAAACAAAAAATAAAATAAAACATCAAACACGAGCATTTTTTAATATGTATGTGTATAGAATTGCCAAAGTACGTGTTGCTTTGTCGTTAGATCCATAAAAACATAGAGTTTTTACCCCATGGCACAGTTTTGTGTCACAAAAACAAAAGTGAAAAAGCTTCGAACATATTTATTTCCATTAAAAACTGAGCAGCAGTATTCATTTACAGAAAAGTGAATGACTGAATATGAAAACATACTGAAAAAGTAGCGAACAAAAATAAAACGGAAAAAAGTATATCTTGTCGTAAAATTGCAATGAAGCGTTAAAAATATCTGTTCACTAAAGGAACAAAAAGAAAAACTATAAAATATTAAGTATGAAATAATATTTAACCTTTATAAAAGATGTCTCACAATAAGCTGTGATTTAAGTATAAAATATCTGTCAATGCAGGAACGTGCAACAATTTAAGTTTCCCCTGTTGGCAGCTGAATGAATCGCATTCAGGATCTTTAACAAGTAAAAGTGATTTTTCACAACAGATTTCCCAAAGAAAACAAAAATAAAAAGTTAAACAATTTTTTTTTCTTTCAGTCAGTAATACTGTTAAGTGGCTTTTCAGCAATTTATTTTTTTCTTAACGACGCAAAAAGCATTTTGAGAGGAGGCGGACTTTACAGAAAAACAAAAAGTTCACTGTATTGAAGATTGAAACCTCTTGTCTAAAGGATTGTGGATAGTGGGAAAGTTACCACAGGGAATCAACTTTCTTTTTTTTTCTTTATGTTGGGCCAGTACTCAGGGGATGACCCGTAAATATGCAGAGCATTGCGCCAGACCTAGGAAAATAGGTTGTGTGGAGAAGGAAAGAGGGAGTAGTGTTTGTAAACATTTAACTTGAACTTTCCAACGTCATAGCAGACAGGAAACTTATTCCACAGGCGAAGTGTACAGCTAAAAAATGAACTCTCTGTAGTGCGTAGTACGATTCCCCGGGCAATCGACCACAAATGGATGAGCTCTGGACGATGAACGCGTGCTACGTAAAAATGATCGCGTTTCGGGAACAAGATCCCTAATCTCATCAGAGCAAAATCCATTGTAGTATCGATAGAACAGAGTAACGCATCCCACACTGCGTCGATGCTCCAGTGTGTCAATGGAGTTGGATACCCTACTGTCACTGATGAGCTTCTTCGCCCTCTCCTGCACACGGTCGAGTAACCCCAAAATAGATTTTGAGGCACCGGCCCAAACATGAGAATTGTACTCCATTTTCGGTCGGATATTGGTGGTATAAATAGTAAGGAGGTCGGATGGAGTGAAGTACATCTTACACCGGTTCAAAAACCCTAAGCATTTGAATGCTTCTTTAGAGACATGAAAAATGTGTTCAGTCCAGCGAATTACGTTGTATCTTCATTCCACGAACATAAAGAGCATCCGACTCCTCAGTATTTATACCATCCATGAGTACAGATGAAGAAGCATTTGCGGTGATCCTGAAGGTGAATAAATTCTATGAAAGCGTTGACTATTTCTTTAGTGGCACCTTTGAAATGATTGTTTAAAAATAATGTTGAAATAAGTCATGGTTTAGTTATAATCATTTAAGATTGTAGAGGACTATAGAAAAGTATTCTGCAAAAGCAGCTGTTCTGATTCGAAAATTTCACACGTAAAAATATAATCCACACGTAATATAATATATATATTTTACTGAAATTTTCCTTTTTTGAAAAGTTCTTTTTCGCATCTCCAACATTACCGTTTAGGCAATAAAATTACGAGCTTAACAAACTGTCATTAAAAATTTGTATCCAAAAACACATATTAACTGATAAATTACGTAAGTAATTTTGAAATTTTGGACTGGTTACGGTATACATCAAATTGTTCGTTGACTTCCAAAAAATTGTAGATTATGTTCTAATGATGAAAAAAATATATATTATATTAATCGCTAATGGAATTTACGAATAATGTTTAGTACAACAACAAATAATAAAATAAACATTTGCTTACAATAAACATTCCTTTGCTATTATCTTTTAGTGAAAAATTTTAAATTGAGCATATTTTCGAAGGCAAATGAGATATATATATTTTTTTCATTACGAATATAAGAAACTCGAATTTCCTTACTATTACTTTTTTGTACAACACTTTTGTGTGTGTGTGTTTTAGTGTCATTCAAAAATACAAATTTATTAAAATTGAAATATGAATAGAAAATGTACATATCGCTTCTTTATTGCAACGTAGTCATAACTCAAAAAAGCTTGTTTCGGGAAAAACACATTTCAAACTTTTAGTTTCAATACAAGTCTTAGAAAATTTTTTTAGAAAATACCTCCTAAAGGAAACAGTTTAAAAGTAATTTGAATAGATTTTTGGCACAATATAAAAGGTAGTACTGTTAATAATTCTGCACTGTTAACTCGAAAAGCTCATTTTTTGAGATATGACTATGTTGCAATAAAGGAGCGATATGTACCTACAAACATCCATTCATATGTATTTCGGCACATTTTTTGAATTTCAAATAAAGAGTTTATTTCACAAATTTTTCATACTTATGAACATATCTACACACACATGCATATTCACACTTCTATATGACCAAAGAGGATTTTGTTCTGAATAATGTAAAATATTGAATAATGACAAAATGCATAGAAAATGTGTAAAACAAAGTTTAAGGTTACTTTTACCGTAGGTTTAAAGATTGGCTTTCAACATTTGACACTGATTTAATATCAGTATATTAAACAAATATGGGTTTTTTAATAAAACTTTAGGGAATTTTGCTTAATAACGATAAGTAAACGTTTCGTAAGTTTTTTTGAATAATTGTAGTTGTTTACAAATATATTTAAAAAATGTACACAAAAAGTGCAATTAATTACAAACTTTTCTTAATAAATACAGATGCGTTTTCAACGTTAAACATTCCTTGCAATCTTCAAATCTTTGCCAGAATAATAATCTTTATTTAAAATTTTTTAAAAACTAATTCTATCATGTTGGACAATAGTTGAAATCATAATAAAGAGGCCGGATTGATATTGAAGCTACCTAGCGCTAGATGGCAGCACAAACACTACTTTTTTTGAAATTGCCATCTGCCAAACGTCAGCTGTTAAAATTTCACCCAAATCCATCGATTAGTATATTTGTTGTAGTCGTTTGAAGCAAGCAATTTTTGTGACAGTAGGGTATCCAACTTTATTGAGCATCGACGCAGTGTAGGGTGCGTTACTGTGTTCTATCGTTACTACAATGGATTTTGCTCTGACGAGATTAGGGATCTTGTTCCCGAAACTTGCACATTTTTAAGTAGCACGCGTTCATCGTCCAGAGCTCATCCATTTGTGGTTGATTGCCCGGGAAATCGTACTACGCATTACAGAGAGAATTCGTTTTTCAGCCGTACCCTTCGTCTGTGGAACAAGTTGCCTGCAGACATGTTTCCTGTCTGTTATAGAGTTCGAAAGTTCAAGTCAAATGTTCACAAACACTACTCCCTCTTTTCCCCTTCTCCCAACCTATTTTCCTAGTTCTGGTACAATGCACTGCATATGTAGGGGTCCAATATAAAAAAAAAGTGTATTTCGTGCAGTAATTAAACACTATTATTTGAAAAAAAAAACCCCCGAAAGAAAGCTCGATAAACATTTCGGCGAGTCTGCTTCGTTAGATTACATAGTAAAATATTGGATTGCTGAATTCAAACGCGGCCGAATAAGTACTGCAACAATATAATCAACAGGAAGGCCAAAAGAAGTGGTTACTGGAGAAAGTATTAGGAAAATCTTCGATATCGTTATGAATGAGTGCCGCGTCAAGTTACGTGAGACTGTTGGAATAGTAAACATATCACATGGACGTGTGTTCAACATTTTGCATGAAAAAGCTATCGGCAACGCGTTTGCTCAGTGTCCAACAAAAAAGAAATTCGACAGACCACTTCGGACATGATTTTTGGCATCGATTAATAACTGTTCATGAAACGCGGGTAAATCATTTCACACCTAAAACCAAAAAGCAATCGAAACCATGGGTGGAAGGTAATGGAAGTGCTCCGAGGAAGGCAAAGAAGAGTGAAATCGGCTGACAAGGTTATGGCCACTGTATTTAGGGATACACACAAAATATTGTTCATCGGTAATGTTGAAAAAGGACCCACAATCACAGGAAAGTATATCGTGCCTTACTAGATCAATTTATTGATGCAATCAAGAAAAAATGACCACAACGCACCGGTTCACACAGCATTAGATACAATGCTAAAATTACGTGAAATACACTTCGAATTGGTTGACCATCTGCCCATAGTGCAGATTTAGCTCCTAGTGGCTTTTTCCAAACTTGAAAAAATGGTTTGCAGCAAAAAAATTCATCTCAAACGAAGAAGTGATTACCAGAACTACCGCGTAGTTTATAATTTTGCTCAGTTTGAGTGGTTCCCAAAACCGTATTATTCAGATTGAATAAAAAGGTTGGAATATCGTTTTATTAAGTTTATTGAGTAAAAAGGAGACAATGTGGAGAAATAGATGATTTTTGAAAAAAATGCTTTTTTTTCAAATCAATCCGCCCTCGTATACCTCTGACTGTCTTTGCTGATGAATGAAAAATCAAGTTAGAATTAAAAAAATTACTTTTATAAAATTTGAGTTCCAGTTTGGAATTGAATAAATAAAAATTTATTTTATTTAAAAAATAAAATAAATTGTTTTTTCTTTTAACAAATATAAACTAAAATAGTTTAAATTACGTCTGGCGATTATTGACAGATAAATTACGTTTGAAGCGAATTTATGTTGCACTGTAAACTGTCTGCTGTTGTATTGTTTTTTTTTAGGGATGCCAATGCTTTCCTGCACAAATGGCGGCAAGTGCAAATCTTGCCTTAATATTGGGATTACAGCATATATTTATTAAACCGGCATACAAATTTGTTTACGAAAGCTATAGTGCATGGAAAAAATAAGGGGGAAATCATGTCTAAACAACATTTGATCGTACCGTATGGCAGTTTTTCATGTTTGGGAGCGTTGGTGGTGGCATTGTTTGTCATCCGGTGATAAGCTCACCGCAAGGCAAGACCACATCAACAGGTAACCACGAAAATCAATTTCACGCTTGCATCTACTGGTTGAAAAACTTCTTCAGCACAGATGTACGGAATCTGCATTTAATTTGATTTGAATTATCGGTTCAGTACTTGAAAGTGGTAAAATTATAAGTTAAAATCAAATCTACTTACATAAGCATATATTCAAGCATACTTTCTTAGAGAAATAGTTAACTTTTTAATCTAGTAAACCTTTTAATTTATACATATTTCAAGAATCCCATCGATTACGTCAGCCAGGGGAATACGCAAGTAATATTAATTATACTAACATTTTTAGTTTTTCTATAATTATGGTTATCACGGTTTTTGGGAATAAAATAAAAACTAAGCAACATTATAAACAAAAAAATCGTCCACGAATGAGAGAGCATCGAGATTATCCAGCGGCGACCACTGCCTACCACATTACTTCTCTTCGATGATGTGTGCAACACTTTGTAATCAATGAATGAGAACTTACAAAGTTTATGAAAGTAGTATATGGAGTTCCCAAAAATGAATTACGTTCATTTTTTGTATCACATTTATAAGTGCGTATTTTATTTTTTAGTTGTAAATCAAACGTTCGCCGTCTTTGTCAGACTACGTCGCAAAAATTTTAATTAACAAAATTAGGTAAAAATGCTATAAAACATTTTAAAAAAGGTACAAGAAAGATAAAACATTTAGTGGAAAAATAAAAGAATGCAGTAGACAAATAACAGAACAAATTTATTTGATGGAATATTGCCAAAAAACTGAAGTGCGCAGTACGTACGAGTTGCCTACTTCCAACTTACAAAGTATGCGAGATTGTATTCGAGTTGCCTACTGATAGCTTACAATGTATGTTAGGAAGTAATGAGCCTTTGTTGGATGAACACCACACTAGCTCGCTTACTTTGTGTGCAGGTCGTAGGCATTCACTCTACAAATGCGGCAATGAGTATGAAAATGTATACTAGGTTCGTATATGAGATGGTGTGCATTACTGACTTACAAGTGTGCATCGGATAATCGCTTCTGTAAGCGAAATTTTGGCCGCTGGGTAATATTTGTGCTACGCTCACAATATTAAAGTACAGAATGCTACCCCTTTACACCCTTAATACAAACTGCATATGTGTATGTACATGTAAGTACTTGTAAAAAATTGATTTTACTCAACTCGTTAATAAATACACCTTAAAGGTTATGTTGTCTCCTCTTTCCTTTATAAACTTAAAGCACTTTGCATGTTCTTTTTTTCAACTTTAAGGTGCTCCCATTAACGTTAAGTATTGTCTCTGAAACGTGTTAAGTTAATATACATATTTTCCTGGCATTCCTCCATACTTGACGTTGTCTTGACAGTTTCTCACAAATCTTCATGAAAGAAAAATGAAAGAGAGGAAGAGAGAGAGAGCTGGGGAAAATACATGCCATTTCTTTTTGATGCATGATTAATTTCTTGATAGGAGATGATTTCTTTTTGCATAATGGCTACATAACATATTTTTACATCTTTCTTTTTCATTTTTCAAAAACATACATTCCGTTTTGCATTTTACAACGTTATAATGTACTAACGATTTGTTTCAACTCGATTGTAATACAGCTACTAAATGCAGAGCTCAGATTTGGTAGTTAATAATGTTGTAATATTATTTAAGAGATGAGTTGAAATTAGTTTAATGGTAGAAGTCATTATCATATCACCACTGACGTGACAATGCCACTAAGATTCTTCTTTAGTAATATAAAAAAACTGGCAACAAAAGTATATTTATTGATGGCTTATAAAAAATCACATCAATTTTTTGCAATTTATATGAAAATTTTTTACAACATATAAAGTTAAGAACATTACGTTTTGCAGTCCATTAAATGTTTGATATATTTTCTTTGCAAAGAACATAAAAGATATTTAAAGATTTGATAAGACAATGAAAAAAGAAAATCATTAAAGAAACATTAAAATGTATTACAATATTGCATCAAGAACCCAACTTTATGTATTTGCTTATTGGTCGCAAGCATGTGTGTGAATTTGTACATTTGAGTCTAGAATTATGAATGATTAGAAAGATCGTGAAGATTGTAGAAGATAATAATGAAGTATAAATAGCAGGCAGGTCGGCGGTCAGTTTATTTTTAAGCTTTGTGCAAGACAGTCATAAGTCAGAAAGTAGCAAGTCTAGTGTTTTGGTATTAGTTAAGTACTGTATAACGAGAAAGTATATAAGTCATTGTTTCATTTTCAAAAAGCATTTTTTGGACGCAAAAACGTAACAGTATATTGACTGGGCACTGATCTAACACTTTAAATGCTGGGAAAATCTTTGTTATGGTCTTTCCGTGGTGTTACTGACAGGTTCAAATCAAACGTCCATAAACACTACTTCCTTTTTCCACGTCATCACAATCTATTTTCCTAATTCCACTGCATATGTTGGCAACGTTCCCTAAGTACTGGTCCATGTTAAAAAAAGAGCTGTCAAAAACAATGTAAGTATTTGTGTATAAAAAGTAGTGCAAAATAGAAAGAACGTTTCATTTTGAGCATTAACGACTTAAATGATTGATATATTTTGCAAAAAAGTGTATCTATAAGAATCTTCTAGAAATCCACAAAAACTTCTATTAAAGTGTGTTCTTCTCGTCGGTCTCTGGTTTACCAATTTCTACAAGATTAATGGACATACGTTCACGCTTTGTGCATTATTGAGATAAACATGCAGAAATGTACTACTCGTTATGCCGACGTTATCCATTTAATCGGAATTAATCGCGGTTATTAAACAAACGTTGATATATTGTAATTTTGAAGCAAATTCGATTTAAGCTTATCAAGTGTATGAATAAAAGACGTTACAGATCGTATAAGAAATACTTCAATTAAGAGCATTTTTGTAATTAAAGTAAAAAATATTAAAATACAACGTTTAAATAAAAAAAAATCCTTGTTTATTCGACATTCGAAAATTTACTTTAAAAAAAACTGGCATTAGCAAAACCAAAAAACCCAGCAAAAATTGACTGAATAACCAGCCTACGATCGCCCTACTTGTTCCCTAACACCTATCTATGTATGGACGTTTCTGTTCCATTTTACTCCTTTTTATTTAGTTAAAGTTATTGTTTTGGCTTTTCTGGCATTTATTTTATTTTTACAAGTACATACATATGTACGTGCATATGTTGTATGTATGACAACGATTGTGTCCAAAAAATATTTTATCTATTGTGCAAGGAATCTTTACTTTTAAAATGTAATATGTCATCAACATTTTTTCGCCTGAACAATAACTATTATAAAGCTAAAATGTTTTGAAATTTTCTCTCATTTTTTGGAAAAATAAAAATAAAAAAAATACTCTAAGACCTTGGAAAATACTTATTTGTTTACGGAAACAATACAATACAAAGGATTCTGCAATGAGAGTCTTTGGTATCTAAATAAATTTGTATAAACCTAACCGTACATAAGTATGTACTCGTACATAAATATGTGAAAACACCCAACTAGCAACTAGTGTTGCTGTTGGCATAGCTATATGTATTGCCAAAACCTTTCATAATTTTATTATAAATCAATTAAATGGTTTTTAGTAAATGACATTTCATGATAAAAGCAAATTTATCATTTAACCGATTGAAAGTAGGCATACATTCTCGTATGATTCATCCACGTGCTCAAATAATGATTTCTTGCAAATCGAACGTCAAAATGCGTAGAACGTTGATGAAACTTTTTATATAAGATATTTTTTTTATACATACTTAGTTTTTATAACAAAAAGTTAATGAATACATATAGTTCTACAAAGATTTGCAAAAAGCAGGAGCTAATCGCTAGATAATCCAATAAAATGCTCATAAGGATATAGTAAACCATATTCATAAACTTAATATATTACGGTTGATATGACAGACATTATTTTTTGAGATGATTCTCCTGCTGGGTACCATTATCTCATAACGGGAACCGGGAGTCGTAAAATAAGCTCATATTTGATTGTTTTATTAATCCAATTGATTGCAAAAAGTATAATCTAGTTTACTTAACAATCATTAGGTGGGGTCAAATATTCTGTCAGGCATGACTAAAATAGAAATATAATCAGTAAACGATTCTAAAAAATTTTGCGAAGCACCCATAAAATTTAATTGAAAATTGGGTGTTCAAAGTACCAAGACTTCTTCATAGCTGTGCTGCCTTTATTTCGAAACTAATTTTCTTATTATTGTAGCTTATTTGCTTCACGGTATGTGCCGCCATTAAGATGTGCCTAGTTAATTTCTTTTATTAAACGTTATATTACCGTTTCTTACGATAAGTAATTTAAAGCTTGTTGGTTCTGAAATTTGTAGAAAAAAAAAATTCATAGGAAATTAAATACTAATCACAAAACTGATTTTTATTTGAAAGATCACTAAATGTCATTCAGACGTTCGACACTCAGCGTCAGATAAGAATATGTGAAGTGGGATGTTTCAAAAAAAAACTCATGTCACATACAACTTTACATAAAAAATTTTAAAGTCGACTAATTACTTAGAAATACTTTTAGTTGAAGAAAAAAATTATCTAAAAAGAAGTGAACAAGTGAAAATAATTTTTTTTAGATGTAGGATGTACTATAGAATAAAATCAAAATACCAATAACAGAATAAGAAAATTTAGTAAAAGAACAAACAAATTGCATAATCTAAATGATATAATTATGTATTTTAAATACTAATTAGTTTTATATTCTTATAAAATATTTAATTTTTTCATAGTGTTAAATAAGAATGAAATTACCATATTTAACGAAATTATGAAGGAAAAATAAGAAATTGCCCTACTGTTATCTTTCTACAAATTTGAAATGTAAAACTATTTCGGGATGCCATTTGAACAACCTGCGTAGAGCTTTTAATTTTTGTGTTCGTGTTGGCGTCATTTTGTATTCTATTATTCTTGAGCGTGAACTGTTGTTGTCAAAAACATTTGAAATTATTTTCACAATTGTATACATAGGCTAAAAAGTCCCGGGTCTAAGAAAGAAACCACACGTTTTCTTGATTCGAAATTAGCTATATACATGAACGAAAGCTCCATCAACAGCAACGCAATCATTCCAGCGCCGCTCTAACATTTCAATACCACTTTTATAGATCGATTTATCTTTTGCTTCAAAATGGGCCTCAGTTTCAGCGATAACCTCTTCACTCGTACGAAATTTCTTACCGGCGAGGATTTTTTCAGGTTTGCGAACAGCCAGTAGTCGCTAGGAACCAAATCAGGCGAATACGGTGAATGTGGGAGCAATTCGAAGTTCAATTCATGTAGTTTTGCATTGTTTTGATTGACTTTTGAAAGGGTGCGTTGTCTTGTTGAATCAAAATTTTTTTCCTTGCGGCCGTTTCTTTGCAATTTTGATCTTCAAACGCACCAACAACGCTATATAATATTCAGTGTTAATGGTTTTTACTTTCTCAAGATAGTCGATGAATATTACACTACGCACATCCCAAAATACCGAGACCATAACCTTTCCAGTCGATTGTTGTGTTTTCGGGCGCTTTGGACGAGGTTCACCAGTTGCTGTCTACTCAGATGACGATGGGCTTGATACCGGAGTGAAGTGATGGATACATGTTTCATTCATTATCATATATCGATGCAAAAATTCCAGTTTGTGACGTTTAAACATCATCAATATGTTCTCGTCAATAGAGAGCAAACGCGGTACCCACTTTGAACTGAGCTTTCTCATAGTCAAATGCTCATGCGATATAAAGCCAACACGTTTTTTTGATATCTTTACCATGTCAGCTAACTCACGCAACTTCACTTTTCGATCATTCAAAACGATTTTGTGGAGTGTATTTATGCTTTCTGGTGTTACCTCCTCATTTTGACGTCCATTGCGTTGTACATCATCAGTGTCTCTACGACCACGTTTCAAGTCAGCAAACTAACGTTTTATTGTCGTTTCTGATGGAGCAAAGTCCCCATAACACTTTTGAAGCTATTGCTTCGCTTGAACGGTAGTTTTCCCATCAGGAAGTAGTGTAAAATTAACACACGAAATTGTGTGTGATCCATTGTTTTGAAAATAACAAAAGTAGCGTCACTCTTAGCACAATAACTCGCAAGCTAATGAATAGAATATCATGAAATTTTAAAAGCTGTCTTTTGAAGGTTGGTATTTACTGAAAAAAGGTGACTAGCACTATATATGTATTAGGCCCGGGACTTTTCAGCCCATGTAGTAAATAAATTTAGTTTAAATTATGTTTATTTTCACAAAATGATTTTTGAATATTTAAATCAGAATACACGACTAATTTCACTTTCAAAAATGTAAACAATAAATCTGACGTTAAGCGCTCACGGTATTACCAGTAGCAAAAAGCTGTCATATGCCGTAGCGGTAACACCTTATAGATGTTAACACAACTTGGCCACTGCCTTGTTACAAACACTTTGTTAATTTTAGTGAGCGTAAAAAGTCACTTTTTTATCAACATTAACGTCAAAGCATTAAATTAAGCTTACTGTGGAAGACAACAAGGTTGTTTATATATTAAGTATTTAAAAGAAGTAAATCGTTCACCTTTAATAATTACTTTTTACTGCTCCTATTCCTAATTTTAACTATTAACAAGCTAATGTTTTGTTTTTATTCTCTTTCAATATTACACTTAGTTTTACAATAAATTTTTCTTTTGTTTCTCAGGTCTTCGCAACTCCAATAAAAGCAAAATAAAACAGAAATAAAAAAGCAGCAGTACGTTTTTGAACACATTATCATTTTATCTGCAAAACTTTTTAACACTTTTATAAAGCTCGTTCAAATATATTGTAAAACTGTGTTCTATAATATGTACGAGTATGATAATCAAGGTAACCAAAAAGGTAAGACATAAGGTATTTCTCTAACTATTACGTTAACCCTTGAGAAGAATACGTATTCTACCACTAACTCTTTAAGGATTTTTATACCAACTTGTGAGAGCATATTGTTGCTCCTATACAACAGAAATTGCACTAAACGGAAATCAATCAAATACTTGTTTGTATTTTTCAATAAATATTTTTTAAATTAAAAATTTTTTGGTTTGTACATATGTACATCGGGTTTTAGTTCAAGTTTTACAATACAAATTTGCTGTGATCAATAATTATTGATTGAAGAAGGCAAAAAAAAAAATAATAATTAAATCTTTAGCTGGGGGACAAGTAGCTGTTTCGTAGTCGCTACACTACTCATCAGCACCCACTGGGTTTTGAACTCGGGTCATGACGTTTCATGATCTGCTGCTTTAATCACTCAGCTACCGAGCATTTAATTATTCTCTATCTATATTCATCTCATATTGAATAAATATTTTTGCTGACTTATGTACAATAGTATACTTTCTTCTTACATACATATGTAATCCAAAAAAATTTATATTTGTCTTTATACAGGGTAGCAGATTTATGTTTTCAAACTTAAATAAAAAAAGTAATAAGCTTTATTAAGGGCATTGAACGGTAGAATGGAAATGCGGATTTTATTTTTTAAAGAGTGCGGCCTCCAGAAGGCTTCCGTCAAGTTGAATACACAAAACGGAGCCTTCTGATCTGTGCCACACGCTGCAGTAGACTTGGTTCAATTGAGCTGATTACTCGATGAGTATTTTCCTTTAAAGCTACAAGAGATTGGAGATTGTCATAAAAAAAACCTCTGTTTGTAGAAGGCTCATAAAAACTGATGGAAGTTAGATCGGGCGACCTTGGTGGCCATGGGATATTTAAAAAGCGACTGATCAGTTTTTGGGGAAAATTTTCCAGCAGAAAGTTTATCCAGTACCTCGCTCCCATCCTGTTGAAATCACGTGTGTGAAGAGTACAATGGATGAACTGGAAGATTTGGAGAAAAATAATTGCGTAATCATGCGACGATAATTTTCACCCTTGACATTCATCGCCTGGGGCCAGATTCCGCTACTATGAATTTTTTTACCAGTGACACTCAAAAAACCAAAATTCACCGAAGATTTTTGAGTGAAAAAATTATTACTCAGTATACATTTTAAGTGTAAAAATTATTTATTCTCACCATTGCGGGCTCAAAAATCAAAAGTGAACACTGAAATTGATGAACATATCAAAACTCATCGTTGCAGAATTTGTCCCCTGGCCTCGAGAATTAAAAAAAAAAAATTGTCCAATTATCTCATGTGTGGATAAGGCACACCAAACAGTGACTAGGAAGCAGTGTTCATGTTTCAGTCGAGGGTTGCTAGTTTTGGAGATCAGTAACGGCAGTTTTGCTTGTTGACGTAACCGCTTAAGTTAAAATGAGGCTCCTAGCTCCAAACAAATTGGATTGACATTGCGAAAGACCTCCAACATCGTTTCAAAAGAATTTTTGCGTTAAGCAAAGTAATTTCCTTTCAGCTCTGGAATGATTTAAGTTTTAAAAGGATGGAACCTCAGATTTGTTTTTAAACTTCATCACTCTTTTAAATCCCTATGTGGCTGCTCTTTTCCATATTGAAAGTCGCGAATTTTCACGTAAACTGCTTTCAACCAGTTCAGTCTTTTTGGAAGCCCTTGAGGATCGACGTAGCCGCGGGACATTCATAGCCGAAGCAGTTGCATGGAATATCTGCATTCGCAAACGTATTAAATTTACATACGATCCATTGCATGTTCCGTATACCGAACAACTGTAGACGAATAATATTGCAGACGAGCTATTAGATAAGACGCCATCGCAACATCGGGACTGATAAATCCACACAATCGATTATTCCAACGGCCCGATTATTCCATTCGTCCCCACTGTTTATTGCTTTCTTAAATAATCTTATTTATTAAAAATATAAATTTGCTAGCAGACACCCTGTATTCAAAATACATCGTTATTTGTATGGCCGATTATGCAAGAGAGTTTGTGCTAAGAGCATCAGTATTTTCATTTGTTTGACATTTTTATTGGTCATACAATACTTTAGAAGCAAATTTTCGGTTGCCCTGATGATGACACTTTTTGCGCAGCATATAAAGCAGACAAAATTTTTACAACCTTTGAAATATGTATATGTATGTATATATAAATATATACATGCATACATGTATATGTAGTTATAAATGAGAGTGTATGCAGACATTGAAGCCGTGTTCCACCTGCCAGTTTTAATACCAAATATTATTTGCTCTTTTCAGCATCATACACTTTTTGTTTCACTAGCGTATACTTTGTGTTTCCCTTTACTGTAATATGACAATAAAAAATCATTCGATATTTGAGAACAATAACAATATCCTTTTCCATTTAGCAACCATTTTATTACAATCTAATAACATTTAAGCGCATATTTTTGTGAATATAAAGACTCAAGCACACATAATACGAGTATTAAAATACATTTCCTTTGTAATATGTCGTTTTCCCAAAAATATGTTTAGTAGAATGTGTTTCACCTCACACAAAGAATATCTTTATTCTTTATAAAATTATATTGAGTGAAAAACTTCGCCATACGCAGCACACATTCCTTACAAACATATTTTCTACATGTTAAATAATGAAGCGGAAATTGAAGACATCTTACGATAACAGTCAAATAAACACATACATGTGTACATGCATATGTATGTATGTCTGTTTAGTGACAAAATGTTTTATATCATTGCTTTTAAGACATAAGGAAATTGTACAAGAGCTAAAAATAAATGCATATTTGAAAATAATACTTGTTTTTAAATTATTCCTCTCTTACACAATTATTTTTTCATTCATAAAAAAAACATTTCTTAGGAATATTTCAAAAGCTCTTTTATTTAATTGTTAGCTAAACTTTAATGTCGGTTCTTTTTAAACAAATAAAATTTTAACAAAAGTCAATAAACTAACTGGTTTTTAGTTGAACCGGTTTTAAATGGGTGCCGCACTTAATATCGCATACTCAAGTTTTTAAGAGTTTAAGTAAAACTTATGAATCACCCCTATTTTACTTGACGACATCAATACCATTGTCAATTTAGAGTCAACATCAATTTGACACATCAACAATAAAAGGGGTATTCCCTAACAGGTTTAGCATGACATTGACAGTTAATCGATAATTCCAAAAATATATGTATGTATCGTGTGATTCATCGTGAGGTCTGATTTATGATGTAAAACAAAACGTAAATTTCAAAGTGAACTTAAATGTTTTATTATCGGTTGAAACAACGATATATGGCATTTACTGGTTAGAAATAATGTTATGTAAACGTTGGCGACTACAACGTCTGAGTCAGTCTATTTGAAAGATACAATTTTGGGCATTTGTTTCCAGCATAGCGACTGGCATCTTGCGAATAACAAGAGCATTGTTGACTTCCAAATCAGCAATTTTAGCTGGCCTATTCCAGAAGAACCCAGGGTTTCCTGAAATAATTTTATAATTCTTTCGTGAAAGTATCCTAAATTCTCATTTTAAACCATCAGATGTCATCAGCGATGCTTGGTGGATGGAGAATACTATATACTGCACAAAAATATGTTTATTCCAAAAATATCGCAACCTGAATAAAGAAGAATAAGTTGACAACACAAGTACAGTCAAGGCTCCAGATAATGATTTTAATTTATTGAATTTCTGATTATGCCTTGATTAATGATGCTAAATTAGAAAAACTGTGAAATAGGTTCTCTGGTCATATTTGGTATGACAGCGGTCACTGTTGCTCCCGCATTATATGACAAAAAAAAATCGCCCATGACACCGAACATCAATTAGTGGACGCAAATCGTGGATTTAAGAATGAAAAATATAGATATACCAAAACCAGTGACTAAGTCATGGAAAATGAGTAGGATATCTAGACAATCAAGATTGTCTATCCCGATATTATCAGACTGAAAGGTGTAAAACGAATGCGGATGCAAAGAAAAACAGTTTGATATATGGTTGCGACCGCCTTATTATATTTTCTGTAACATTGTTATTATATATAAAGCATATAACAGTTTTATTATAGTTTGTTCCTCTATAAATATGTTACTGTTTACATTTCTGTAATTCTATATTTACCACTTATAAATTTCAAAATATGGTTGCATACAACAATAGCAATTGTGAAATATTTTTAAGTACAACACACCCAATACTATTGGGTGTGTTGTACTATACTAATATGCAACCAAGGTAAGTTACGAAATAAATTTACTATATTTTCCTTCTAATCGCTGATCTATAATTTTCTTTCAGTTTGATTTTTTCGTTGGAAATAAAAAAGATGTTTTGTTTGATTTTAATATTAAGAACTTTTTTTTTTATTTTGTTCAGCTTTATTAAAAAAAGATAAAAAACGTGATATTGCTGATAATATAGATATTGAGTATTCTCGAATATATCGCTCCTTTATTGCAACATAGTCATATCGTAAAAAAGCTCGTTTTGAGAAAAACGCATTTAAAATTTTTAGTTTCCATACAAGTATAAGCAAATTTGTTGAGAAAATATCTCCTAAAGGAAAGAGTTTAAATGCAATTTGACTAAATTTTAGGAACAATATAAAAGGTTGTACTGCTAACAATTCTGCATTGTTAACTCGAAAAGGTAATTTTTTGAGATATGACCATGTTGCAATAAAGCAGCGATATAAAGGTATGTGTGTTGAATATTAAGATGTAAACATATGCTTCCAACAATATATTCAACCATATTACTATGGTTGTCTGACTTTTAAAATTGTAATTGCAGATGAAATTCTCAATAAATATTTTTGTTTTCTTTCAGCATTAATTCCGTAGAGATGAAATCCGATTATTTTTTTTTCTAATTTTTATTATACATATCTATTATTAAAATATATTATAAACTGTCTTTTTGTGTAATTATTATATGTTTAAGCTATCTGTGATATCAGAAAGATTACTTCCTGAAAGCAATACTGCTACATATGAGAAAACGTATGAAGGTTTAGTATAATAATATTATACATATTATATGGTTGAGTATGACAATTGCTTGATAATTTTAACTATGGCTACTTATTATTATAACAATGTTGAACTAAAATAAAGTATAGTTACTTATTTTTTACAATACAATTGTGAGTTTCAATGGAGTTTTAGATATTGTACAACAATATAATATTATCAGATACAACCATATAACTCAATAATACGAGCCCTTGGAATGTTGTTGTATCAACATTATGTTTTTTCTACGTGCGGACTCAACACAAATAAAGAAAGAACTGCTAAATAATGAGCCAGTACATAACACTCGAAACAACCAAATTCTTGCTGCGTTTTGGATTAACAATGTACTACATAATTGCTGACCCGGAAATCTGGGAAGAATATGCCAACTACCAGAAAGTGATAGGAATATTGAACAAATTATAATGCTACTTACGCTGTAGTAAGATATAATATACTGTGCCGTAACGAGAAACAGAAAGTATGTTTGTTTTAAGTTGTGGCTGAAAATATAAGGCATTATCGTTCGTAAAATGCAAAAGTATTGATCTAACTACTTAATAAATGGCGGTTATATTTTAATGGCCGACGTTAACATTGAATAAAAAAATTATTTAAGAACTATTGTCATTTCTTTTATTTAATAATATACCAAAAACATTGGTGTGGAGTGGAATAAAATATCGGCCCACTGGCAGCCGCGATTTTGGCGGCACACTTCCATCCGATTGTACAAATTTTCGATGACGCTGAGAATGTGATTGAGGTTCTATACCGTTAATATGCCTAATTATCGCATCCTTTAGCTCTTGAATTCTTGCTGGCTTATCGACGTACGCTTTTTCTTTTAAACAGCTCCAAAGAAAAAGGACAAGGGATCACATGATCTTGGAGGCCAATTGACATTGCCACTACGTGAGATTACACAGCCATTGAATTTGTAGAGCAAAAGAGCCATTGTTTCATTAGCGGTGTGACAAGTGACATCGTCCTGTCAATACCACATATCGTCCACATCCATATCTTTTAATTTAGGCCATAAAAAATTCATTATCATCTTACAATAGCGAACACCATTAACAGTAACTGCCTAACTGGCCTCAGTTTGGAAAAACTACGGCCCGATGATGCCACCACTACACAAACTGCACCGAATAGTCACTCTTTGTGGGTGCATTGGTTTTTCGATAATCCCTCTTAGATTATCATTCGAACAAATGCAGTAATCCCGTGAAGTGAAAATGTGAAGATGAGTTTCTTCGAAAATTGATCATCCACTGTTGCCATCTCTTGCCACCATTCTGGCTTTAGTCCTTGAGTCAATTGCACCTTGTAAGTGTGTAAATGCATAATGCTCATCAACGACAAGCATGAGAGGTACAATTGTTGGACACGACGACGAATTGAAGTGGACGGCTATTCAGCCACACTATCGCGAACAGCAGCAATATTTTCTGCAGACCAAGCTGTACGAGCATACACAGGTGTTTTCATATCTTCTACAAACCCGGTTTGCTAAAATTTTTGCATGATTTTTTTCGATTGTACACACATTTCGACGATTAAATTGACCGAAAAAATCACGAAGTGTATGATATACATTTTGATTTGAACGCCTGTTTTCATAATAAATCTGAACAAATTTAATGCATTGCTCTATTATATGAAAAACCCGGGGTTTAAACTTTTGCACTAAAATTTTTCATATAACACTTATTCCCCCTAATAAGTCACGTGCCATTTGTAAAAAAATACAGACTATCGAATCCAAACCTCGCGATGATGTACCCGATTAAACACATATATAGAAAGTGTCAAAAATTTCATTTTTGCGTTACTTTCGCAATTGCTTTGACAAATAACGAAACATTTTCCGATCGAAACATTAGATGTTTTTCCGTTTTCAATACAAAATTTTATTTGAACTTTCGCGGAAAGAAGGTGAGGTGTCAAAATAGTATTTCTAATAACATTTTACTGACTTACTGACACATACATAACAGTTTAAATCAGTGTTCTCTTTGTGGGGATCAATTACCTTTGAGGGAACCGCGTGGTGATTAATGGTTTAAACAGTTAGATTTGTGGACATGGTGTTTTACACGCAACTCCAAAAATTATGTTAATTTCAACAATCTAAATCACTCCATATATGTGAATAGCGTCTTGTATAGATATCAGTTCTTGAAAATATCAGAAGTGTTTCAAAGCTTAATATTTTTTTTTTTAATAATCTATGGATTTGTTATAAAGAGTGTCCCAAAATTAACACTAGATCTGAATTAAATAGAAAACACAGTTGGTAGTTTTTTGAATGTTATTTTTTTTTATTCAATCACAGAGTATATAGGATAGGCTTATTTATAGAAGAATGCATCGGGCAAATACCCTCATAAAAATAAAAAAAAAATTCATTGTCAATAAGGAAATTCGCTGAATGAATTAATAATGGTTTGAAGACGGACCTGTAAAGGAATTCGTGGCTTGAAACAAAACTTTAGTAAAAATAATTATTGATCGAAAGCAAATGTTTTCATCAACAACAACAATATGTGATATCAAAGATTTCTTTTTGTTTTTTACATATAAATTATTTTTTCAGACAAAAATTTTATGGATTTTATTTTTGCAATAATTTCCCACAATTTTGTATGCACATCGGCAGTCGTGTCGAAATTTTCCCATACATTTTTCAAAAATGCAGTGCTGAACCTCTTCCTTTAATGCTCTGTCAGAACAACTGAGTGTGTTTAGTGGGCTTGTGGAATCATTCGTCGGTACTTCTTTAGAAACGATGCTGGCGAATGGTAACCGCTATGATTACTGACTTTTTCGTTATACAATTGAACAACCATGAGCCCCTTCAGGATTTGCTTGGCGTATTCCTAATTTGGGCGCTCTGTTTTTCGGGGAAAAGAGGGGAAGGAGTCCCTCGTTTAGTGCTTCCGAAACCCTTACCAAGGGTATAAATTGGCAGAATAGGGATCAGCATGGTCCCCGGGTAGTTCTACTTGCGGTTCGAGCCGGGCTGATCATGGTTGAGGTGCCTACCTTGGCTGAAACGTTCTGGCTGTGGTTGAAACCTAAAACGCAGGAAAGGAGTGTTAGTATCCTTGATAATTGTTTGGTGTGTGGCTTTTTCCGGGGGCTAACAATCTCCCGAGGATCTGTTGCCTATACAACAGATACCTGTGTTGTAAGGAACCAGTGGTAATGGTTGACGTGTGAGTTGGTTTAAGGGCTGATGCTCTTAGTGGGCTTTAGCCTACCAACTCATTAAGCCTGGTCCTCCGTTGATTGCTGGGAAATTGCATACAGGAGGGATTAGAAGGCCCGAACTTATCAACAAGAAGTTGCTCATATGACCGCAATCATATGGCAAGAATTGCTACTTATGTGAGCCTAGTCAGCCACACGGAGCCGCTGGTGACTCGTGAATAATTCACTCCGTGGAACTGGTCCATCATCAGATAAGGCCGCAAGGCAGGTGCTGATGTAAATCTTTTTCATAACTGAACAACCATGATATACAGAAACTATAATTTCAAGTAGATGGCGCAACATATACCACAAATGATTTATTAAATGCAACATTTGCCAACCGCATTTTTGGATGTTTCGGAGCCGTGAATTGTCCTCTATAATCGTCTAATTTATTGTGTTATTGCTGATATATCGCCACATGTTAAAAAAGCTATTTTCAGATTAGACGTCGGCCGAACTAAGAGTGGCGACTATATACCAGAACTCATACTAAAATTATAATGCCTGAAGATAATCTTTCGGGTGAAGCAAATTTCATGCCACTTAAGAAATAATTATTATTTTATTCCATTTAAAAGTTATTTACCTCTATAAAAACACCCTTTATTAATTATTACAAACATATTTTTATAACTGAATGTGGTTTAAAAAATAAAAGTTTTGAGCTATTATACAGAGTAGAACATAACTCTATTAACATTTGAACAAAAGTCAGCATCAAAGCGGGAGGACCGGAGCGTGTGGCTATGAAACTGAAAAATTGTGAAAACGTAGAGCGAGTACGAGCATATTTTCGAGAGGAACCGAACCTCTTTACACGTAAGCGGTCTGCGCTTTTTAATATGCTTCGATCATCTCTAACTCGCATTTTACAACACGATGAGGAAATATGCCATACGCCCAATAACTCGTTGGCTTCAGCTAGTCAAATTTTTTACCAGAAAATCGTATCGAAAAAAGGTAGCGTTAACTGGCCACCTCGTAGACCCGACATGTATCCAATGGAATTTTACCTCTGAAGATATCTAAATAACAAAGTTTTCAGTAACATACCGACGACCATTACGGAACTAAAGGAAAATATACACAAGGAAATACAAAACATATAACCGATACTTGTAGAGCAATCATGGAATATTTCTGGTCTAGGTAGCATCATTGCCACAAGGGACAAAATTGCATTTAAGTGATGTAATTAACGAAAAATAAAACCGTATTTCATTTACTTTCATAATAAATAAACAGTTTTACAAACATGGCTATTTGTTTTTTATTATAGTGTTCAGCAAGTTTAGTTAACCCTGTATAAGTTTTGTAAGCTCTGCAAACATAAGTCTGACAGACCAGGTGCGAGGTTACGCGTTTCATAGTTTGACGTGAGTATAGTATGATGAAAAGGAATGATCTAAAATCTATTTATTTCTAAAAGTACTTTTAAATGGTACTATTTTTAAAAGCACTTTTAATATAAAACATTTTTATCTTACTTTGCTGAAATCCTTTTTTTAAACCCCAAAATCAAAATTGTGTCGTCGTCTTTATCCCTCCTTCTTGTTATGTTCAGTAACAATAACTTACGCCATCTCCATAAAGGGAAAAATTGAATGCGGTTATACAAAAATAAAACACAAATTCAGTGTACTTGTGTAAAAATACTTCTGAAATGCGTTCAAATTTTACGTTTCGTTGTAAATTTCACTGAAGCTGAACTTTTAATTTTATTACTCTTAACGACTTTTCGATTTCAAACCCGGAAATGCTTTAAGTATAATCATATTTATAAATAAGAAGAAATAAAACAAATGCGACTTTTTGTATTGCAGTTGTTTTATTTTCCTTTACGATCTTTAAGCTTCTTGTCAAAAAGAAAAAAATTGCTGTTTAATTCGTTTGCGCTGCTTAAAGAATATACATATTATAAAAATAATCGTAAACATTTACGACTTTTTACGTACTTTTTGACGTTTTTATTCCTTTTCGTAAACAAACCCTAAACAAATCTTTCTTTTCTGTTTGGGAGAAGACACAATCAGATTATGGCCATCAAATGTGTTTGACTGCTAAACAAAAAAAACTTTGTGTTGAGAAGCAAAGTTTTATTTTTAACTTTTTTCCCATTTTAATATGTGTTTATAACAATTTAATATTTCATTACAAAAAGTTTTGCTGTCAATAATAGAAAAGTTTTCATTACTTGCATATATGTACAGAGTTTTCGAAGCCATTATTGTTAATACAATTACGGTTGAAGTCAATTAAGATCTACATTAACCAGATATTTCCGTGCTGGGTGTTAGGAAGCAAACAAATCTTTGGATTGTTGTTTTAAATATTATTCATATAAAGAAGCCTTAAGTCCAAGCTATACTTGAGCCAGTAGGACTGATATTTTAAGCGGCATAGCCACACAAGTCAAACTGGTTCGTCAAACTTAGTTTTTTATTGCATTAGTATGAAAAAAACTTACACTTATATTTAGTTATACATGCACAACATGGACAGAAAAGTCCCGGGCCTAACACATAGATGGAGCTAGTCACCTTTTTTCAGTAAATACCAACCTTCAAAAGACGGCTGTTAAAATTCCATGATATTCTATTCATTAGTTTGTGAATTATTTTGCTACTTTTGTTATTCTCAAAGCAATGGATCAAAAACAATTTGTTGTTTTAATATTATACAGCTTCTTGATGGGAAAAATATCGTTAAAGCCAAGCAAGTGCTTGAAAAGTGTTATGGGGACTCATCAGAAACAACAATAAAAAATTGGTTTGCTGAATTCAAACGTGGTCGTAGAGACACTGATGATGCAGAATACAAATGATGAGACATCCACATGTTTTCTGGCAACACCAGAAAACATAAAAAAAATCCACAAAATCGTTTTGAATGACCGAAAAGTGAAGCTGCGTGCGTTAGCTGATATCGTAAAGATATCAAAAAATGTGTTGGCTTTATATTGCATGAGCATTTGACTATGAGAAAGCTCTGTTTAAAGTGGGTGCTGCGTTTGCTCACTGTTGACCAAAAACGAGAACGTGTTGATGATTCTGAGCAGTGTTTGGCCATGTTTAAGCGTCACAAACCGGAATTTTTTTGTCTATATGTGACAATGGATGAAACATGGATCTATCACTTCACTTTGGAATCAAAACGATCGTCATCTGAGTGGATAGCAGTTGGTGAACCTCGTCCAAAGCGCCCGAAAACACAACAATCGGCTGGAAAGGTTATGGTCTCGGTATTTTGGGATGTGCGTAATGTAATATTCATCGACTATCTTGAGAAAGCAAAAACCAATAACACTGAATATTATATAGCGTTGTTGGAGCGTTTGAAAGCCAAAGTTGCAAAGAAACGACCGCATATGGCCAAAGAAAAACTTCTGTTCCATCAAGACAACGCACTGTATCACAAGTCAATCAAAACAATGGCAAAACTACATGAATTGAACTTCTTTGCTCATACATCCACTGTTTTCGCCAGATTTGTTTCCTAGCAACTACTGGCTGTTCTCACACCTGGAAAAAAGGCTCACTGGTAAGAAATTTCACATAAATGAAGAGGTTATCGCTGAAACTGAGGCCTATTTTGAAGCAAAAGATAAATCGTTCTACAAAAGTGGTATTAAAATGTTAGAGCGGCGCTGGAATGATTGCGTTGCTCTGGATGGAGATTACGTTGATGAATAAAGCTAATTTTGAACCAAAAAAACTGTTTTCTTTGTTAGGCCCGGGACTTTTCAGCCCATGTGTTAATTGTGATTCTTACCACTATACGTTGCAGCGGAGTTGGTGTGTGTGAATGTAATTACCTACTATTCCATCTCTGTGTGGCTCTCGCAATAACTTTGACAACACAACAATTTCCGACCAAAATATTATACATTCTTTCGTTTTCGATGCAAAATTGTATATGAGTTTGAAGTGTCGGTGCCTTAATTCAAATAAAATTTTACTACAGCATACATTACAGTTTACACAGTTCGATGCAGCGTTGCCAGAACGAAAATTTTACCTCAATTTTGAAGATTTTTCAAATAAAATTAGATTTGAAGATTTTTTTTCAAAATTCAGATTTTTGAGGCTTAGTGCTAATAATTATTATATGAGCTCTTTCACAAAATGAAACTTGGAATATTTTATTATTACTTGGTTCCAAATCTATCTACACTACATACAGTCAGGGACTTAAGTGTTCATACATACCCAAAATTGCATATATTCGCCAATCAAAAAGTACCAGAAAAAAAATTTTTAAGCAAAAATGATTGAATTCCATTTTAACTAATGTAGCAAAGCATACATTTTTATTCTTTTAAGAAAATAACGGTATATACGAAAAAAACCTAAAATAAAGAGAGACTAAAGTGTTCATACACAACATTTTACTCTGCTTTATTTATAATTTGAAAACAGTTACTGTTCAAATACCGTCAGTTTTTTCCAAATCAAGTAGCCTACGTGACTGTTGAATTACTTTTTAGCATTTTATCATTAAAATAAATTTATACAAATTGTCGAAATGAGCAAGCGAAAAGAAGTTAGTGTCGATATAAAAAATCTTATCATTCAAGAAAGGAAAATCTTACCGCGCAATCAGTAAACTGTTGAGTACACCTTTTGCTACGGTCCAGTACATTATCAAAAAGTATGAAAACACTGGATCTATTGAAAATAAACCAAGATCAGGGCGCCCTAAGAAGCTCTCCAGGCGAGACGTCAGCCTTATATTAAGAGAAGTGGCGAAAAATCCAAGAATTTCAGGGCCCAAACTAGCGGAGAGAGTGGAAAATACTACGGATATAAAAGTGCATCCAAAAACCATTCAAAGGGCATTACGAAATCAAGGTTATGCAAGCCGAGTTCCCCGCAGAAAACCCCTCATATCTGAAAAAAATCGAAGACTTCGGCTCGAATTTGCAAAGACACATATAAATCGAGGAATTGATTTTTGGAAAAGAGTTTTATTTACGGACGAAAGCAAGTTTAACTTGTTTGGAAACGATGGGCGAGGAAAGGTTTGGCGTAAAAAGAACGCAGCACTTGAGCCAAAGAATATTGTACCGACTATATATATATGAAATTTTCGGCATGTATGAACACTTTAGTCCCTGACTGTATGTGCATAGTTAATGGCATAGTTGGTAGGTAATTACCTTGCAGTGCCGCAGGTGTTGGACCAATTTTTGTTAGCCTGAGCAGTGTAGAAGGCATATATCACGTGGTTAAGATTTAAAGGCCCATGTTGAATGTGCACCACAAAAAAAAAACGTCAAGTTTGTTTCTGTATTTCATTTAACATTTCGCAGTTTCAGACTATACCAATTTGAACCATGGAAAGAAAGTGGGCGTTCAAATCAGTTGGAAAAACCGTGCAAACGGGGTCTGCAGGAGAAGTTCGCGATAGTGTGGCTGAAGAGCCGTCCACCTCAACTCGTTGTCGTGCCCAATAATTGCACCGCTCACGTTCGCTGTTAAACACTGTGCATAAAGGCTTGCATTTACGAGTATATGCTAGCAAAGTGTTATTGACTAATGACCATTCCGAGCGCCCTCTATGGTCTGAATGGTGGCAAGAAATGGTAACAGTGATTGATTAAATTTCGAAGAAAATCATCTTTAGTGACGAGCCACATTTTCACCTCAGTGGTTTCGTCTATAAGCAGATTTGTCACAATTGCGCGAATGATAATCAAAGAGTGATTGTCGAAAAACCAATGCTCCTACAAAAAGGTACTTTTTGGTGCGGTTTATGAGTTTTCGGCATCATTGGTCCGTATTTTTTCCAATATGAGGCCTGCCATGCAGTTACTATGAATGGCGTGTGCTATCGATTTGGCGATTTGAAAGATACGGATGTGAACGATATGTGGTTTCAACAGGACGGTGCCACTTGCCCACAGAGCTAATGAAACAATGGCACTCTTGAAGTTTTCTTATGTGCGGCAGCATTATAAAACTTTTGTTTTACTCGTAGTCAAAGCAAATTAATATAATAGAATTATTTCATTTATACAAAACAAGCTGAGGCTTATTGAACGCTCTCAAATACCTCTAATAACACAGCTGTTATAAAGACAACGTGCCGCAACACAACGAGAGACATAAAGTGATTTTACAGCATGAGAATGTTCGACCCCATGTTTCGAAAGTGGCCAAGGAACTGCAGGGTAGCAGTTCCTTGTTTGTTATAGCAAATTCTTGTTCTTGAAAATTGCGTACAGGAGGAATTTGAAGACAAGAAACCGTCACCAAGGTTTAATTGGCAGAACGGGTATCGCAGGTTCTCTTGCAACAGATTCCATTGACTTCTTGGCAATTGCATACAGGACGTATTTGAAGCCCTGAACACTCAGTTATGTGCCTACAAATTTATGGCATTGAGTTGCGATCTATATGAGCCTTGCAAGCCACATATGAGCGCAGGTGATTGCTGAATAGTTCACCCCGTGGAAGTGATCCATCATTAGATAGGGCCGGCAAGACAGGTGCTGATGTAAATAAATTATCACAATCTGCACACTGTAACTCTTTAGAATTTATTGAACACTGATCTCACTGCGTATCTATTAAGTTTTTCATATATTTCAATTTTTTCATGCTAATACAAGCGTATTATTATGAATATAGGTGTTGGGCCGCCACTGTGCTTGTAATGCCAATTAAAATTGGTTTAAAACTTTTAAAGTCTAATAATTATCGAAAAGATTCTTCTCTACGTTTATTTCTTATGTAGTACTTTTCATGGACTTCCGTAAAATAATTATAGTTGTTAGTTTGCGAAGATCTTAAGTTTAATTTTTCCTTATTTATAACCTACAAAATATTTTACCATTTTGGCTTGGGATTAAATAAGCTACGTCTTCCACATAAAAGTTCATGTATGTTGTCCAGCTGAATATTTAATATTTTTGGCGGCAGCACCAGCAACTATCAGCAATATCATAATCATCATCACATGCTATTATTATCATCAGCAACAACTGGAGAGATATGAAAACAACAAGTAAAAATGTTGTGACTCGTTGATATCAACACATTTGTTTTATCTTAATAAAATATTTATTTATAACAGCAGCCAAAGGTTGCCCGCCACCAGCAAAAGCAGCAGCAGAAAAAAATGACACTACAAACAATATTTCGTGACTACCTGATGACATGTTCTACATAGGCGACATCATACTTATGACATTCCCTTTTTCACCTTCAACTTTTTTTTTTGCTTTCATTCTGTCTAGTTTTATGCTGCTGCTGAACAAAATACTAAATAAAAATTAATGGAAAACGTAGAGCAAAAAAATTTAAACAAGATGTTTTACCTTGATACGAGACAGTGTTGTATTAAATATTACAAAATGTAACAAAAAAAATAAAATTTTATTTTCCCACCAGCTGACCGTTGTTGGGTTGATTTATTAACGAGAATCATAAAAAAAAGTTGCGGAGGTACAACATCAACTCTGCTTATTCCTCAAAGGAATTCTTGAACAAATGTTTGCAGAATAATAAAAATTTAAAAACTTTGTTTTATATATCGATATAAAAATATAAGACCTTTATTTTTTAGTTTATTATTAGGTGTTTTATTATATGAAGAAGAGAACATCTACACTTTCGGAAGATAAAATTTAACACATTTTCATTTAATGTAATAGAATTATTATTTTATTTTTATGAAACTTTAAAGGTGATATGCAAGTTTAATGCCCTACCGTATGCATACAAGTATATATATCTAACATTAGGGTCAATATGAAGAGAGCAACACGTGGTTTTGTGAATTTTCTGCTGTTATGTTCGACCTTTGACCCCGATGGAAAGCCATTTACCCCAATCCTACTGTCCAAAGTTTTTGGCTTACGCATTTTTTTATCAAACCCCACAAAATATCAAAAGTTTCAAAGTTGTTATTTCTTCTACAGTGAAATCAATCATTTCTTTTTTAAAATGTTCAATTAGTTTGCAATTATTATTTTTCCAACTATTTGCTACACAAAACAAAAAAGTTAGAATTTCTTATATTATGAAAATATTTTACAGCCATATATTGAATATTCTTAAATTAAATAATGCTAAATATTTAAAAACACCAACTGCTAGAAAAACATGCAGAATACGCAGAAACATTTTGGCAAAAATGCCAAAATGGTCACGCTATCATGAGTATGGGTAAATAAGAGAAGTTGAGTTTAAATAATGCTTACTCACTTATACCTTAGATTTCGTGAGTCTGTCTGAATAGAGCAAAAACAATTCATTGCCAATCACTGGTACATAAGTGTACTTAAAACAAGCCGACTACGGGTTTATTCAATAAACCCTACCCTCCGTCTTAAAATGAGTATGAAATTCTGGAGTCAATAAAATAAATCTTGAAATAAGCACACAATTCTTAAACCGAGTATAAAAAAAAACTGAAGCAAATGCCGCTCTTACACAGATATTGTAGAAAGTTATTTCTATGAGCATCTGCCTTGTCGATCTTAACTGATGATTACCCAACTCTACAGGAATTTCACACACAGATAATTTGCTGTCAAAAGTCTCCAGTTTGATGGCAGGGCTGTCAGATTTTGTCCCACCTCCAGTGCCAAACTGGCCTTCAAAATTCGCCAAAAATCGCTAAAGTATTTTTTGTATGATCTTCACAAGACAAACAGCTCCCTAAAAGTCTCCTTAAATTATTTTTGATAGCTTTGTAGTCATATATAATTTTTATTCTTTTAAATCATATGTATTATATTTATTTAATAGGATTATTGTTCCCATGGGCCAATTACATACTATAAATAAATAAAATAAAATTACATACATATGATTTTTTTTTTACCTTTCTATACAAGTAGCTAAAAGCAATATTTAGAAGGTTATAAATCTGAGTCTCGTCTTTTTGATATCACATTGAATTTTTTTGCACTGAGAATATTGTTTTAAGAACACCTGAAGATATTAATGCGTCACTAAGCAACTTTAGCGAAAACCTTAAACAAGCCTCTGAATTTGGTTCTAGCGTTTATTTAATACGCAGAAACATTCAAAATAGAACATATTCTTCAGAAATCGAGCAACTTGTGTTAGAAAAAAGAAGAGTTAGACGAGAGTGGCAACTTCGCAGGTCTCCGCAACTAAAAAAAAGGCTACGTGAGTGCACAAATCAACTAAGAAATTTGCTTGCAAACCAAAAAACGGCTTCTCTACACACGTATTTAGAAAGTCTGGATGGTACTCCTCAGTCCGACTATTCTTTATGGCGGGCGACTAAGGGTTTAAAAAGGCCAGTTAGAGGTAAGCCGCCCTTGCGAGAACCGTCTGGTGACTGGGCTAGAGATAGCTCGGAAAAGGGTAATTTATTTGTTAGCCATTTGAAAAACGTTTTTACCACAAATAGGTCTGATAATGCAAATGAGTTGCCGCCAATTGTTAGTGGACCTCTTGTGCCTTTAAGATTCAATTTTGAAGAAGTTGAAAATGCTATTGGTAATCCAAACCTTACAAATGCTCCAGGTATGGATAAAATCAGCAACAAAATGCTCGTAGAGCTGCCTCGTGTAGCTAAAAGAATTGTTCTTTTTATTTTTAATGCTATTTTACGACTTGAGTATTACCCTGCAGAGTGGAAGGTGTCCATGATAACAATGGTCCCTAAGCCAGGGAAGGATCACACGAAAGTAGAATCATACCGTCCAATAAGTCTACTGTCAACCAAAACTTTTCGAAAAATTGCTAAAGGCGAAGTTGGATCCAATGCTTCATAAGGTTGAATGTCACCAATTTGGTTTTAGAGCGAAACATGGCACCATTGAGCAAACACACAGGTTAGTTAACGTCATAAGAAAGGCATTTGAAGATAAAAAATATTGCTCTGCCTTATTCATCGACGTCTCACAGGCTTTTGATAAAGTGTGGCACGATGGCTTAATGCATAAAATAAAGTTTAACTTACCTGCAAACATACATAACCTTTTGGAAAGCTATTTATATTGTCACCAATTTATAGTAAAAGAAGGCGATTTCATAAGCCCCGCTCAGTCTATTGAAGCAGGAGTTCCCCAAGGCAGCATATTAGGGCCTATCTTATATTTGATCTACGCATCTGACATGCCAACAAGCACCAACGTTCACACTTCAACATTTGCAGATGATACAGCATTCCTTAGCATACATAGTAACCACCAGCAAGCATCAATAAATTTACAGGAACATATCGACAAACTAGAGAAATTGCTCAAGCTTTGGAAAATCAAGGTTAATGAACAAAAGTGTGCCCATGTTACATTCGCACTGCGTCTAGGAACATGCTCACCCATTACTATTAATAATAAAGTAATACCTCAACACAATGAAGTCAAATACCTCGGTATTCATCTTGACCGTAGACTAAGATGGAAGTTGCATATCGAGGCAAAAGTAACGCAAATGAAAATAAAAGCAGTGCAAATTAACTGGCTACTAGGCAGAAATTTAACCTTGAAGCTTGATTGTAAACTTTTGCTGTACAACTCGATTCTAAAGCCAATATGGTGCTATGGGATTCAATTATGGGGCACAGCCTCGGCATCCAACATTGAAAAAATTCAAAGAAGTCAAAATAGAATTCTCCGTAGAATTACAGATGCTCCATGGTACGTTAAAAACTCACGAATCTACGCAGATCTGAACGTACCTTTTGAGAAATCTGAATTTGTGAAGTACGCGACAAGATATATTAACAAATTTGAATTCCATCCAAATCCTCTTGCAGTTAATATTCTTAACTTTGGTGGTCATACCCGTCTGAGAAGGAGGGATACTTTGGCTACCATTAGAGTTCTAAGCAGATGACTGAATTCTGAAATAATATTCGCATAAAAAAAAATTTTTGTCCTGCTCTGACAGGATAATCACAATTTTTTTAGTATTAAGACTTGAATACTTATTATCATTACATTTCTTATGTAGATTCAATAAATAAAATAATAAAGTAAAAAAAAATTGAATTTTTTTAAATTCTTGGGTCAAATATATTGCAACAGATCTTGTTTACATTCATATAGTTTATTATTCTTATTAATGCATCAAGAAGTTTATGGAGGATACTTTTTCTAAGAAAGCGTTGCTAGTTGGAATGACCAACATAGAGAATACAGCCAAAGATAATTCTTTAAGATGGAACGCACCGCTGTGTCTTTGTGACTATAAGCCTGAAGCCAAAAGTCAAGTAAATTCGTAGATATTTTTTCATTGAAATAATCTCTCCAATTAATATAGCATTGAATCTCATGCTCACCTGCTGAAACTTTTGTGCTCATAAAAAGGGTATTAGCTAATAATGAATGACGGAAAACTTTACTTGGATTAGCGGATTACCGCATTTTGTTATTGAAAATTCTTTAAACACCGTAAATAGCTTTATATTTTTAGGTAAGCAGCACAACATTTCCTTTAAAAATTTTTTGATATATGTGAGACAATTTGTTTTCAAATAAATTATTTCTTCTGGTGTTAAATTATTCCTGTGTTCCTTAGCTGAGTTTCAAATTTAGAGCCATAATCTATTGCATTTATTGGTAGGAAAGATGCCGATCGATCAATGGCTGCATACAAAGTAAGCAATAAATTAGCTACATTTTCAAAATTATTTGGTTTACAATCATTGAGGAAAAAACTTGTGTGGTAGAAAATCCACACAAGTGATTATGCAGGCTTCCTACATTTGTATATATAATCAGACTGAAATTTAAGATTTAACTGATCCATTTTGATAGCTATCGGGCAGACAAAACAGGACAAAAAGAGGCGATCTTTTTCGAAACATAGTTGATTATAAATCATTTGAGTATTAGCCGGACCTAAGTAAAAAGCACTTTTTTATTTTATTTTTATATATATTATTAAGATTAGAATACTTATTGTTAGTTCATTTTGAAGATTCAATAAATAAAAAAAAAAAACGCTTAACAACAAAAAAGTGTGGCAACAACACATTGGATAAAATAGGAATGCCAGCTACAAAATTCAAAGAATGTAAAAATAGCCAACTATTTTGCCACATGATTTTTAAATAGCAAAAAAAAAAAATCGCTAGTTGCCAACCAAAAATAGATAAAAATTCGCCACGTTTGGCCAGAAATCGCCATATCTGACAACCCTTTTTGGTGGTGGCAACAGTAAAGAGAGTGGCTCTCTTATATTCTCTATTTTCGCATGCTTTCTCCAAACTCAAGATTTTGCAAAATAAACTTTCTGTGTGCGAAAGTGTTGAAAGACTCTCTATTGCGATGCGAAAGTGAGTTCGATGCGAAAGATAAATGCAATAAGAGTATAATTTGGTACTCTGTTCTCTTTGCGCATACTTTTTCGCGAAATAGTTTGAAAACGAACCAAATAAACAGTAGCGAAGAATATAAAATAAAATATGCGAAAGGGAAAAAATAAATGCGAAAGGAAAATGAGATACAGGGGGCTAATTCTATCATTCGCTTATGAGCGAGTTTTTTCTGCGAGTTTTTACACTTTTGGGTATATCTCATTCGATATCGAGTAAAAGGTATCGAGATTTCTAATGATGGCATTCGATAACGAGTAACCATTCGAATGCAACTGTGCAACTTTTTACTCGTAAGCAAAAGTACTATTGAAAACCCACCAAACAGAAAAACACAAAATAAATGTAAGTTCAAAATTTGTTTTGAATATAAAATTAAATGTATAAATAGTTCTTTATTTCAGGTCAGCAGTAACGAAAATTAATTTTACACAAAAAGAAATTTTGGCCAATTTTATGGCAGTACATACTTATATATGTATGAATTGGTCACACAGCTTATTTTCCATTACAGCTTTGTAATTTTGCACACAGTACTTTGGCTAATCCCCATAAAAAAATCATTGCCAACGTAATGTTGGAATCCTCCTGAAGCTCAAGTGTGGCTACCAATTGCATTTTTGGTGGTACTGCGGTGGAAGGCTTTGCCTCAAAATTTAACTGGCCTAACAAATAGTTAAACGCTTTCTTTGTGAGTCTAAATCGTCTCATGAAACTGTGAAATAAACATTCTTTATGGTATGGATGTATTTGAACAAAATATTGACTGCACTTATTCGTTGTTTGGCAAATTTAAAGGATCTGCACTTCCCCTATTTTTTTCCCTTTCGTCCGAGTCAGACGATGTTGCATAATACAGGGTGGCCCAGAAAGACCGAAGTGGTGTGAATTGCTTATAACTTTTTATTTAAGAGATATTTTTTTAATTTTTTTTTTTTAAATACATTAAATTTATGGGGAATATTTTTGGATTAGTTATTAAAAATGATATCCCGTAAGTGGTGGCCATATTCTGCTTCGCACAAATGTGCTCTTTCCAACACATTTTCCATGACCTTTCGCAAAACTTCCGGTGGTATGTTGTTAATTTCTTCTCGAATATTGGTTTTTAACTCAATAGTCCTAGGCTTATTAACATAAACTTTTCCTTTTAAATAGCCCCAAAGAAAACAGTCTGGAGCGGTTAAATCCGGGGAACGCGGAGGCCAATTAAAATTGCTGTTACGAGAAATTATTCTTTCACCAAAGATGTCGCGTAAAAGAGTCATTGTGGCCCTCGCAGTGTGCGCTGTGGCTCCATCCTGTTGGAACCATATTTGCGGATGGTTTTCCACGGCTGGCCTTACAAAATTTTGCAACATGGCCCGATATCGATCACCATTGACGGAAATGGCGACACCTTGTTCATTTTCAAAAAAAAAAATGGGCCAATGATCCTTTCTGAAGAAACACCGCACCAAACGGTACACTTAACTGGGTGCAATTGTCGTTGATGAAGTACTCTCGGGTTTTCCGTAGCCCATATCCTACAGTTTTGCTTGTTAACGAACCCATTTAATTGAAAATGGGCTTCGTCACTTATTAAGTTATGAATAAAATTTGGATTCTCTTGTGCTTTTTGCTGGAAATAAATTGCATAGTCAAGTCGTTGCTGGTAATCTGTTGGTTTCAATTCTTGGACAAGTTGAATTTTGTATGGAAACAATCCTATGGTGTGCAAAATTCGCTGCAGCGACGTCCTTGAGAGGCCCAGTTGTGACGAACGTCTCCTGGTTGATGTTTCTGGATCCTCCCGAATACTCTCCTGTACCACTTGAATATTGTCAGCCGTGTGGACAGTTCGGTGTCTGCCGGGACCAGGAAGGTTCCTTACTGCTCCTTGTTCTCGAAAACTTGCAACCAGACGGTTTATTGTTGACTGAGAGGGTGCAACCCGCACATTAAATTGACGACGGCATGCACGCTGAGTCAACACAATGGACCGTTGATTTGAAAAGTAAATTTCAACAATTTGGGCACGTTGTTCAATTGTGTATTGCTCCATTATAAATTATCCAAGTCTTCTTTACAAAATACTGAAAAGAAAAGAAAAAAAAAATTATAATAAAAAAGTTATAAGGAATTCACACCACTTCGGTCTTTCTGGGCCACCCAGTATAATAATATTGGGTCCATTTCTTTTGCGGGTTTATTTTTATTGAATTTGTTGCTCGTAAATTTTAACTTGTTTTGTCAAAACATGTGATTTTTTTGACAGTTTTATAAAACACATTTTGTCAGTATTTTGCAACACTGAAGTGATAACTCGGAATTATTTTCTACTCGATAGTATTTCCGATCACAAATGACAGAATTAGCCCCCAGAGTACCAATTCTTCCATTTTTCTTTCTCATCGCAATAGAGAGTAACACCCCAGCTTTATTCTATGAGAATAACATGTAAGTGTTATTAAATCTCTACACCGGTATATTTCAAGTACGGATTTGGAATTGCATCAACTACAGAGGTCTTGAATAAAGAATATTTTAATATTGGTTCGATATCATTTCTCCCTAAATTAATCTCATTTTCGGAAGTATTTAGTGCTTAAATAATCCGTACTGGAATTAAGTAGTTTAGGGTGGAATTAACATGTACCATTACTCGTACTATTTTTTTGGCCGCATATATTGGAACCATTTATCAGTTTCTTTTTAATTTTATTTGCAACTTGTTTTCATGTTTTTTTTTGTAATTGTATAAAAAATAAATAAATGACAAAATAACGTGTTGTTAATTTGATTGATTTGAAATGTGTGTGACTTTTAAGGGCACCGATTGGTTCATTTGAGAGGTTCATTAAGCAAGCGAGAAAAGAAAAACAACAACAAAAACTTAATTTATTGATTATTTAACAAAATAAATGACTGACTAATGAAATTAAATTGCATTTGTTCTTTTTTTCAAACGAAGGTTGCCAGAAAGTAATCAGCAGAGCAAGTATTATCGACCAAATACATGTTTGCAGACAAATTGAATTCTGATAAATTCTTTCCCGTATCAAAAAAAAAATTGCAATAAAAAGGGATAAATTTGTTAATACATATCAATGTATACTTTTCATTAAATACTTATATGTATATGCGTATTTTACAATAATGCATATTTTTGCATATTTTGCAATCAATATATTTTTTTTCATATTGTTTAAGGCATATGAATATTTTTATTTAATTCTTCTATTTTTTCGGTGCATACTTTTTATATTTATATAAAAAAAGATTGATGAAACCTTTCAAGTAGCCAATTTAAGTGTATATCAATTTTACAAAAACGCCGCAATGAATTTGATTTGAACCATTTGACTGATCTGTCATGTAATAAACACATACGAGTATATAATCGATGAGGCCGCTTATTTAGCGCATATTTCATTTTTTATTGCTGGTTCAATGTGCATATTTAGAGTCGTTATATATATATAATTTTCTGGTCTGTGGCTGTATTCATTAACTTTGGCGAGAAGTTCTCGCGTCGAAAACTTCTGCAACAAATTATTCCATCGTTTCTCGAAATGTGAGAAAAAAATGCGTCTGTAACTCTGTCTGTCGAAAACTATCCAAAGCGATCACGTCGTTACGTTAGATATGTCTGAAAATATAAAACGATGCCGACATGCAATTTTAAAATATAAAAGCGCCAGACACAATTAGTACCGCCGCCGATCAAAAATTACTAAAATTAAAAAATTTTGTTCGGCGGCGTCATATTATAACCGCCGGGTAAAATTAAAAAACAATTGCAATTTGCGAATTCTGAAAAAAACATTATAAACGTATTACAATCAGAGACGTCCATTTTTATCGGCGGCGGTGGCTGATGATATATTACTCGGCGGCGGCTCAAAGCCGGCTATAGCCAGGATTTGACCAGCTAGCCTTTTTCCCATCGGCTCTTATAAAAAATCGGCTAAAAATCAGTAAACAATTTTAAATTCCGCAACTCCTATTTTGCTCGTTTAGTGCCTAATGCTTTAATAAAATATATATATATATATATATATATATATATATATATATATATATATATATATATATATATATATATATATATATATATATATATATATATATATATATATATATATATATATATATATATATATATGAACTGTTATATATAATGAACGCTTTCATCAGTATTTTTCAGTAATTAAAACAAGTAGAATTATTTTAATTTGTATTTTTATTTTTTATTTTACGTAGTTGAACAGAAACTATTATTTTCAATAATAGACCAACTGCAATTATAGAAACATTAAAAATTACATCAAATATAGGGTGTTTTTTTAAGCTAGATAGAACTTTAAATTGTAAAAAGTAACACAAAAAATTAAATTTTGATGAAACATTTTTTTTATTTGTTTCAGTATACTCTGACAAATCATCATGAATAGACTCACGCTTGAACAACGCTACGAAATTATCCAAATTTACTTTGAAAATCAGTCGTCGATTCGCGCAACTTATAGACGCAAAATTGTGTTCAGCGATGAGGCGCATTTTTGGCTTAACGGGTTTTTTAATAAGCAAAATTGCCGCATATGGAATGAGACCAATCCACAAGAGACCCTACAGACTCCATTACATCCAGAAAAATGCACTGTTTGGTGCGGTTTTCATGCTGGTGGCATCATCGGACCTTATTTCTTCAAAAATGAGGCCGGAGCTCGCGTTACGGTCAATGGAGATCGTTACCGCACCATGATCAATGATTTTTTGTTTGAAAATATGGATGACATTGATCCGGAGGAGATGTGGTTTCAACAGGATGGCGCTACGTGCCATACGGCGAACGCAACCATCGACTTACTGAAATCAAAATTTGGCGATAAGTTGATTTCGAGAAATGGACCTGTCAATTGGCCTCCAAGGTCGTGCGATTTGACACCTCCCGATTATTTCCTGTGGGGCTACGTGAAGTCACTGGTTTATGCTGATAAACCAGCAACAATTGACGCCTTGGAGGCCAGCATTGTTCGTGTTGTTCGTGACATACGGCCAGCAGTGCTCGAAAAAGTGGCCCAAAATTGGACGTCCAGAATGCGCTTCGTCAAGAACAGCCGCGGTGCCCATATGCCCGAAATCATTTTCAAATGTTAATGTCACGTATTGATCTTTCGAATAAAAAAAAATTTTGATTACAATTTAATTTTTTGTGTTATTTTTTACAATTTCAAGTTCTATCGGGCTTAAAAAAACACCCAATATAAATACCTGCTTACAAAATTATCGTACAAATAATAATATTCCGTCCTACAATTTGTTGGTAAAAATTACCGTAAAAAGCGGTAATTATCATGGAGTTTGTAACACTGCAATTGATTGAATTACCGTATTAAAGCACCCCATACACGTTTCAACTCGGTTGGCAACTGATCAACTCGATTGGCAACTGACCAAATCAAAGAGTTGTTGTCGAGTTGATTGAAGAAAAATTAAAATGTTTTGATTTTTTCAAGTCGACTAGCAAGTCTTTCAATTCGATTGTGTGTGTGTTCGAGTCTCTTCATCAGGTCTCAAAATTTATATTTGTAGTGTTTTTGCAAAGAGAACGTTATATCTTTTTAAAATTGTCTATAATTGCATTGAATTTAATAGTTGAATGAAAATCTTTCAATTCAGTTTATGAAGTGTGTGGGCTATAATCAATTCAATTGAATTGAAACGTGTATGGGCTGCTTAAAAACGAACTTTATTATTGTTGCCGTATCAAATTTCAAGTAAACAATGTTTCTTTTTTAATTTCTTTCGGTGAAAACATTACGATAGTCTCAAAAATCGCTAGAGTATAGTCAATTTGTTCTGACGAGAAAAATTTTGTTAAAATATGTTGCGCAGAATATGTTTATCCATTGTGTTACGCAAATAGTAATTTATTTTTTAAGCTCTTTGGCATTAATATCTACAAAACGCACAATTTGGCTTATATTTTTTAAATTCGTGACCTAGCATCGGCTGTTCATTTTTAGGCGAAATTAGCCGTAAAAATTTCGGCGGCGGCAGCTTTCAAATATCATCGGCGGCTCGACTTAGTCGGCTATAGCCACTTCGGCGCAGGTCCCTGATTACAATATACTTTGTTGGGTCTGAAATTAAAATTGTAGAAATTATAAACTTATATAAGTATTCCCTTAAAACTTTTTGTGTAAAGAGTATAAAAACTAATTAAAAAGTTAAAAAAAAACAATCATTCTAAACTGTGTAAATATATTAAACGTAATTTAACAGCAAAATATTTATGTTTTCAGTATTATTAATTATTTAATGATGATTATTGTAGTTTGAAATACTATCTCACAGCCTTTTTATTTGCGAGAAATAATGACAGTTGAAAGCGGAAAATTTTTTCGCAAAAGTTTTACAGACACAGTTTTTCTGTAAAATGGCGAGTAATTTCCATACGTGACAGCTATTGCTCACCAAGAAAAGTTATAGCTACAGTTTAGTAAGAAAAGCAGCTGTTTGCTTCAACTTTGTTTTATTTCACACGTCTCAGTCGAAAAGTTTCTCGTGGCGAGAGTTACAGAACACAGCCACTGGTTATGAGTAAAAAGATCAGCATAGAAATTAAAAAAAGTTATTTAATATACTAGAAACATATGTTTGTAGATGTAGATGTAGACGTACATTGTACATATTAGTATAATTTTCAATTAAATAAATAAAGGGTCTTCCAACGACTACTTGACAGATTTGCATTAAAATGTGAACGCACTATTTGACTGATCATTTACCTGTTACTCTTTTTTGCAATAAACTCAAAATTTTTATTATGGTAAAGTACGCAAACGAGCAACGTATGCAAATTACAAAAATATACTATCAAATTCGCAACTTTAAGAGCTAATATTCGGTTGTTATTCTTGTCCTAGTAGACAAGCAATTTATCCGATTTTTGCGTAAAGATCTTAGTTTACACCCATACAAGATCAAACTGATTGACAAATTAAAACCGATGGTCCGTTTTACGCGACGTACGAGTACATATTCTCCAATTTGGCTTTGGAGAAGAGACACCAAAATTATTAATTTCATTGCAATATCATCTTCATGTTTGGCTTAATGGGTTCGTCAATAAGTAAAATATACGTTATTGGTCTGGTGAAAATTCATATGTGTTTCATGAATCACCACTTCATCGACAAAAACTAACGCTGCCAGCTATGCTCTTTCTTAAACTTGCATCTAATGAGTACCCTCATAAAAAAAGTAGGTAGGTATACAAAGTTTATTTAACAACGATTCCACTTTTTTCACTTATTCTGTTTTACTACTTTACTCCGTTCTTATTTTAGTACTTTGTGCCCAAGTTCAAATATGTCCTTTCACTTTCAGTACTATAACACAAATTTATTAACATTGAAAAACTTTCTTGCTTTACAATTTTCACTTTCTTAATAGACTATACAATATTTTTTGAGTAATTGACGTGAAGTTGACTTGATGACTTGAAGTAGTGCAATAATAACAATATTCTTTTACTCGATGTGGTTTAAATTTTACTAATACAATACATAAAATAGTAATTATGGCTGTCTGTTACCTTTTACGCTTAAGCCGCTGAACGTACAATTAAGACGCAGATAGTTTGAGGTCTTGGTAAGAACATTACATTTGTTGTTGTTGTTGTTTTTTTTTTTGTGTGGAAATTGCCTTATTACGGGCGAAACGTGGCTTAAATTTGTTTTCAAGTATGAGATGTCATTAGTGAACTTAGAAGAATGAAAACTGCTGTGTTTACACTCGTATAAAGTATTGATAACAATTAGATGTTTAAACAGCAATTTTCTCAATTATGACCCCTAGAGGAATATAATGGGGCGGTAACTTGTTACTATTACTCTGATAATTATTTTAGATGTTTTAATTAAATATCTTTCACTTTGATTTGTTTTCACATCGAAAAGAAAGAGGCTACTTGAAATACTATTTTGCCGCAGAAAAACTAGTGGAGAAGTTAGGATTTAAATAAAACTAATGCCTCTTTGATTAGAACAAAAGGTTTTGCTTTCCTTTATTCAGCAACTATTATGTCTTTGACTGCGTATCTACTGTAAAATTAGGTTTCAAAGATAATACAGATGAGAGTGAATAGAAAATGAACACAAACATGCTTATTTAAAGATAACAAAACTAGAATAAAAATTGTTTTTACAACCACGTGTGTCTTAAATACTTTCAGACTTTAGAAAACCATACTTGTATACAGACATACGAGTATTAAATACAATAACGTCTGGTCTGAACGAGTGCCGTTGTTTTGTGTGCTCAATGGTGCGTCTGCAGTGTATTTTAACTATCTTATGTCTGTATTGTGTAAAATACTTTTCCAAACCTTTTATTTGGTACATATAAACGAATTTGCTCGATGAAACCTGTTGGTAGCTGATGTCTGCAGCTTTGAATTAATGATGCCATTAAAATGAAAACATTGTTTCTTTGTTACTGATGCCTTTATATTGTTTTAAAATGCAAATAGTGTTCATTTTCATATGATTGTAAGATTCGGTGTGCTAAAAGTTTAACTTCTGTCTACTATTAAGACATTGCGTATGTACTGTGATTTAGTGTACGATTGTTGGACTTAGATTCGTTGTAACCTCTTACTTTGCGGGGTTTGGTAAAATAAATTCATGAGCGAAAAACTTATGATGGTAGAATGGGGATAAATGGCTTCGAACCAGGGTCAAAGGTAACGCAAACCAAAGAAAAATCCAAAGAAAGCTTTCGCTCTATATTTCTTGCCATCATATCTACCCCCTAATTGTTCTCTTTAAAGGGGTACCCATACAAAGTATTAGTTATAACAATTTAGGGCCAACAGCTTTAACTAGCCCCAGAGGACTGCTAGAAGTGCCAAATATATGACCGACTTTCGATATTTTTGTGAACGCAGTTTTTTTGTAAAACATACTTAGCTTCTATCTCTATACAAAATAGAAATTTTTATGAAAAATATAAATAGCACATCAAATTCAATTCAATTCATTTCAAGTTTTTCCATATAACACTAATTCACCCTAATATATATATGACTATGTAAGAGATAAAAGCTCAAAATAAAGAAAATTATATATAGATGAATACAATATACGAGGTCTGCTCAAAACACAACCATTATTTTAAATTTTTTCAAAAAGTATTTATTTGTTTATATATTTTATGTATTTATTTACAAGTTTCTTGAGCCCTGAGGGCCAATAAACTATGACAATATTAATCATGATATGATTATTCATCAATAACTATCTTGTCCGCTTTAAATTAATCCCCCTCAGATATAATACACTTATGTCAGCGTTTTTTCCATCCTCGAAATACTTCCGAAACGCATTTTTTGGTATCGCTAACAGCACTTCTTTCGATTTTTCTTTTATTTCCTCAATCGTAGAAAAACGTTTTCCTGTCATCAGTTTTGGCAAAAGAAAAAGTCAGCGGGAGCCAAGTCCATTGAATACGGTGTTTTAAGCATGATAACGGTTTTGTTTTTGGCCAAAAACTCACACACAAGCATCGATATGTAAGCTAATGCGTTATCATAGTGCAAAATCCATGATTGTTTTTTCCATACATACAATATTTTTTTATGAATAATGCGCCATTAATATGTATTATTCAGAATTTTTTCAGGTTTTTTTCAAGAATATATGTTTTACTGATTTTCCAGCAAATGTTCTTAGAACTTTTGAAAGAAGTAGAAGAATTTGATGACTTTCAATAACATTTATTTTTGTTTTTGTCTTTTACCAGTACTCGTGGGATCACCCTTTCGTATGTAGTGCTTTGTACCGGAACTAGAAAAATAAGTTATGACGAGGAGGAAAGAGGGATTAGTGTTTATTGACGTTTGACTTGAACCTTCCAACGTTATATGTGAAAGGAAACACGTCCTCAAGTAACATATTCCACAGACTGTATATAAAAAAAGCAAATTTTGAAGATATTTTTTTTATATGTATGTATTAATGTTAAATAGTCGAACTTTATTTTAATATTTCTAATTTTATATGACGATAGGTTGGTATCATTCGTCAAGCTCGAATTCAATCCTGGCTAAAGCCAAGAAATATTTTTATTTATAATTATAATAATAATTGCCGCGATCAATAGCTCTTGATCAAAGAAGACAGGAAAAAATAATTGAATACACTAAAGCTGGGCGACAACTAGCTGTTCGCACAGTCTTTCGTGTTGTCATTGTTGAAGTTAAAATAATTTAACATAATCCGCCATTTACCAAAATATTTTTGGTACTCAATTAATATTAAATATGACCTTATCAGCCAACAAATCCCAGCTAAGTACAGCTGTGTCATCAGCAAAAGTAGACAGAGTACAATAGTCCAATTTTGGGAAATCAGCTAAGTATATACAAAATTTATAAATAGGTGACAAGAAAAAGCCTTGTAGGCGCTCTGCTGTAAAAGTGAAAAGTTCGGAAGAGGTATTACCTATATAACCTTGGAACGTTCTGGAGGAAAGAAAACTGGGTATTATATTAATAGGAAGTAAGCTGAAGTTTTAGTTTAACAATTTACATATTAATCCTTTTTGATACACTGTGCCAAAAACTGCTTAATTCAACAAATATGTTAAAAAATTTATCATTTTCATTTAAAAAAAATTCATTGGTTGAATCGAAGAAAAATTTGTTAATTTTAATAAATTTTGTTCAGACTCGAAAAGTAATCTTTTGATTTGATTTTTTTTTTTTGCGAAGGTTTACTAATTTTTTTTTTTAGTTAATAACAACGACTTAAGGTACAATTATGCGAACGAGCTAACTACCGTTCCATAAACGTACGTGGACTATTTAAGTATACATTAATAATGTAAATGCTTACTGAAATTAACTGTCATGTTGCCGGAACGTCTCAACTTATTTAAAATAGAATTTGACGCCGTTGTGACGTGACATTCGTAGACCAGTGCTGGAACTTTTTAATAAGAGATAGTATTCTGGCACATTAACCCCTTTTTGGAACTTTTTTAGTGGTGCAAATATAATATTATAATTTACAGTTTTTGCAATTTTTATCATAATAGTTATAAGAATACTTTTAATAAAAATATTAAGATTGAATAATGATAATAGAAACGTAAATATATGTGTACAACTATTTCTTTAAACACAAACTTTATATTTCTTGAAGCCAATTGGTACTTATTTGACCGTATCAAGTACAAAAACTAACGTAAAAATGCCCATCACTATGTTGCAAAGCTCAACACGGTTTTGAACAGCCGACAATAATTGACAAAAAAAGTCAATTTGGCTGTAATATATAAATAGTTTTATTTTGTTTTACTAAGTGAAAACTTTTTGTTAATAATTAAAAAAAAAGGGATATGGATGATCTTTTTTTTAAATTAAAAACACCGAAAAATTAAATTGCACTTGAGAAAAATTACTGTGTTGTGCAATGTTTTGTTTATTTTTTGTTGACATGTGGTACGTTTTTTAAAGTTCTATAACCATACAAACGGCCGTATGTTAAGTTTTTCTAGCATCAACGTTCTCATAACGATGCCTTTAATTTGGTTCAGTGTATTCTCCCTTTAATGTTTCTTTTTCATGTTTACTTATACTAATATTTACCCAGCGGGAAACTTCTAAAGGTCTTTGTCCAAAATGCCTTCTTGAAGGTCTTCGAAGGCATTATTTTAGAACCGATACTGATTATTGCCTGCCTTCTGATGAAGGCCTTCTAGAAGGCCTGCACACTACCTAACATAGGAAGGAATACAAATATTTTTGGATCCCAAACTGTTGCAATAACAAAATCACGTACCAATGCAAAGAAAAAAAAAATTTGAAAATAACAGAAAGTGAAGAAGAACAGAATGAAATTTAATAACTGGTGATTTAAGTTTATAAAAAGCGGTTGCCCGGTAAGCATTTTTCATGTTTTATAATAAAACATTATATTTTTAATATTATATTTTTCTTATATAAAATCCTCTTCCTGTACAATATTTTTCGCTTCATAATATGTTTAAATTAATTATAAATTTAGACCTGGTAAAGAAAGGATCTATTGAGAAGTTGATAGCCTTCCATGAGAACTGATAAAGCAGACCTATAATAAGACCTACTGCGTAAGAGAGCGCTGCCTAAGACATCGTGTGTAAAAAATATATGAATATGGAATCGAATGTGTAAAAAATATATGAATGTGGAATCGAATGTGTAAAAAATATATGAATATGGAATCGAATAAGAAGTACTTTTGCCCGCTAAATCAGGCATTTCAGAAGGCCTGCTTACTCCTTCCTTTTACCAATGGGTAAGCATGTTACTGTGCATGTGTGCGTCAGAATTTTTTTAAACTTTTGTTGCTTGTCTCATGATGACTTTGACTTAAGCGGATTTTCTTGTTTCATTTTAAGTTTGTTTTTCCTTGTTCTTTTAAGCCCTGATACCAAGGATTTATTTCTATTTTTTTGCGATTTTTTCACAATTCTGTTGTTTCCATTTTCATAATATTTTAGTCTCTTCCTTTTTTCATATAATATTTTATTTCCGTTTAACACTTCACTGATTTTAAAAGCAAATTTAAAAAAGCAAAAATTGTATTGATAATATATTGATTTATTCCCAACAGTATACATAATTTGTAAATAGTTTAAGATGTTTAGTAAATTAAAACGTAATAAAAATAAATGAGTTACTAATACTTTTTGCTTTCAGATCTGTTGTATTGCAAGAGCTTTAAGCTGTCTTTATGTTGACATTTCAATAGAGTTACTCAAAGCATAAGTGCTTTTGCCTCTTTGTAGAAGGTAATGAGAACTATTAAGCCAAAATGAGATTTTTCAATACATCTTACTTTTCTTAACAGCCTTTTAAGCAAAACGTCCGACTTATGTTTAGGATAGCGTAATTAAAGTGTTTAAAAGGTCACTAAGAAACACAAGGTTTACTTTATAAACACAACTTTTGAGCTTGCATGCACCTTATTAAAGACCCGGAATCCTTTCGATGTATTATCATTTATAAAGATGTCCATGTAACAGCGCAACGTAGTTTAACCTAGTAGTTTTGATTTCAGCGTAAATTTTGTGGTTGTATGTCTCCACAGCGAAGTCGCAGTGCTCACTCGACGACTGCGACAGCAAGATTGACAAATACGCCCAATTGGTAATTCCAACGGCACCAACCTCCAATAATTGTATTTAAAAATAAAAATTTGCTACCAGACACTCTGTATTTAATGGGTTGTGCCTTCTTTACATGGACTACGAACTTAAAACGCATACACTTAAATACGAGTAGGTATGAAATGTAAACGAAGTCGATTTTATTTTAACATCATGCGCGGGCGGATAAATTTGCCTAAGTATGCAAAAAAAAAAAAAATTTTTTTCAGAAACCATTTATTTCTCAACAAAGTCTCCTTTTAGCCCAATACAGTTAGTAAGACGATGATCCAACTTTTTTGTACCATATGAATAATACGATTTTGGGAACCCCTCAAAATACGCGTTAGTTGCGGTAATCACTTCTTCGTTTGAGATGAATCGTTTTCCTGCGAGCCATTTTTTGAAGTTTGGAAACAGGAAAAAGTCACTGGAAGCTAAATCTGGACTATATCTGGATGATCAACCAATTCTAAGTGTATTTAGCCTAAATGTTAGCTTCGTATTTAATGCTGTATGAACCGGTGAGCTATCTTAAAGAAAGAGCGTTTTTTTACTCTTTAAACGTGGTCATTTTTTCTTCATTGCATCAACCAATTGATCCAATAATGCACTATAATACTTTCCTGTGGTTGTGGGTCCTTTTTCAAGATAATCGATGACCAATATTTCGTGTGAATCCCAAAATACAGTGGACATAACCGTACCAGCCGATTTCACTCTCTTCACGTTCTTCAGAGCACTTCCATAAGATTCCACCCATTGTTTCATTTGAGTTTTGGTTTCAGGTGTTTAATCGACGCCAAAAATCAACAGTATTACGCTTTATTATGTCCAAACTCCGCTGTTAAGCGGTTTGTCGAACTCGTTTTTTTTTTCGAAACGCGGCATCCATCCTGCCGATAGCTTTTTCATATGTAAATGTTAATGCAAAATGTTGAACACACGATCGTATGCTATGTTTACGATTTCAACAATCTCACGCAACTTGAGTCGGCGATCATTCATAACGATGTCAAGAATTTGCTCGGTATATTATGCAGAAACTACCTCTTTTGGCCTTCCTTTATATGGTATTGTTGCAGTACCAGTTCGGTTCCCCCGGTGAACAGGTATTGCCTTGGCGTATTCCTAACTTAGGCGCTCTGTTTTTCGGGGAAAAGAGGGGAAGGGGTCCTTCATTTGGTGCGGCAAACAAAACTCTAGGAAGCCACATGACTTTTGTTGTGTTGGCTTCCGAAACCCTTACCAAGGGTATAAATTGATAGAACGGGGATCAGCATGGCCCCCGGGAACTTCTGCTTGCGGTTCGACCCGGGCTGATCATGGTTGAGGTGCCTACCTTGGCTGAAACGTTCTGGCTGTGGTTGAAACCTAAAACGCAGGAAGGGAGTGTTAGTATCCTTGATAATTGTTTGGTGTGTGGCTTTTTTCAAGGGCTAACAATCTCCCGAGGATCTGTTGCCTATACAACAGATACCTGTATTGTAAGGAACCAGTGGTGATGGTTGACGGGTGAGTTGGTTTAAGGGCTGATGCTCATAGTGGGCTTCGGCTACAGGGGAGATTAGAAGGCCCGAGTTCCTCAACAAGAAGTTGCTCATATGGCTACAAACATATGGCAAGAATTGCTACCTGTGTGAGCCTGGTAAGCCACATGGGGGCGCTGGTGAATCGTGAATAATTCACTCCGTGGAATTGGTGCACCATCAGATTAGGCCGCAAGGCAGGTGCTGATGTAAATCATTTTCATAGTACCAGTTCGGCCGAGCATAAATTCAGCAGTTTAATATTTTACCATGTTTTATATTTTACCAATGTTAGCTGTTTTCATCACCGTGTCATAGAATATGAATTGTTCAAAACTTGGTTGCTCAGTTACCGGAAACGATCATATGGTATCTAGTTGGCTATGCTTAAATACATACATTTAAAATGTTGTGGGTTAAAACCGCGTGATGCCGACTGTTGGATGCTTCTAAATCACTTCATTGGACATGCCCCAACTGTAAAAGCATAGGCATTGAATTTTATAACATGTTTAAAAATTCTCGAAATGAATTTACAAATATTAAGACTGAGTGTCAAGAACTTCGGAGGAAATTTGAGGATTTTAATAAAATCTTCAGTTATCCAAATTTGGAGCAATTAGCAGGTCACCGCAACCAAACGTCATCACTTGCAGCTACTACACCTACATTAAGGGTTGAAAACGAATGTCAAGGACATAGTCCTGCGACTGTCAACAATATACCGTACCGAATCCGAAACTGCTTGCAGTTCACGTACAACAGCTGCTACCACCGAATTTATCAACAATGACATTATTCAAACTTTAACCGTTATCCCACCAAAAAAATCAATTTTTATTTCCCGTTTTGCAGAGGAGACTTCGCCTGCTGATATTGAGTCTTATGTTAAAAACAAGCTGAATTTTAATTCATGATGACGTATAATTTTTTTCAGTTTGATTTTTTTGTTTTTAATAAATTTTTTTCAGCTTTATTTAAAAAAGATAAAAAACGTTAAATTGCTGAAAATATAGATATTGAAAATTCGCGAATATATAAAAGTAAATGTGTTGAATATTAAGATGTAAACATATGCACCCAACAATATATGCAACCATATTACTATGGTTATGTATGACTTTTAAAATTGTAACTGCAGATGAAATTCTCATTAAATATTTTAGTTTTCTTTCAGCAGATGGATATATCAACAACAAATCGGAAATTTGTGCATTAATTCCGCAGAGATGAAATCCGATTATTTTTTTCTAAGTTTTATTGTACATGGTATTAAAATATATTATAAGCTGTATTTTTGTGTAATTGTTATATGTATATATTTGTACGAATTATAACAAAATAAAGATATCTGTAATATTAGTAAGATTACTTCATGAAAGTAATACGGCTACATATTAGAAAACGTATGAATGGTTAGTATAGTAATATGGTTGAGTATGACAACTGCTTGATAACTTTAATTAATTCTATGGTTACTTATTATTATAACAATGTTGAACCAAAATATAGTACAGTATTTTTTTACAATACTATTTTGAGCCTCAATGAAGCTTAAGATATTGTGCAGCAATATAATATTATCAGATACAAAGATAGTATGTTGCCCTTTTGTATCAACCATATATTTTTTCTACGTGCAGAAGCTGCTTACTATAAATGACTTCAACAAATAAACTAATCGCTGAATTAAAAACAAAAATTGTGTTTGTGCTGCCATCTAGCGCTACGTAGCTTCAATATCAAACCGCTTTCGTAAACGGTGATACATAAAAGTGATTTTATTTCGTAGTTTAAGTTTACATTGAACTGGAAAGGTGAAGCAGAAAGTTTACTTATATTGAGTTTTATTGTGAAATAAAATAATATTTTTTGCTCCACTTAATTTTAATAAATCAATTGCATTCATAACTCGTTTGATAAATTTTTAGTAAATTTAAAAATACATTTGTGATAAAAATACCAATAGAAACAATATGAAATTTAATTAAAAGCGAATTTTTTTTTTAAAACAAAATATTACTAATAAACTATATTTAGCAATTTTATGTATGTATCTTTTCTATCTAAAAGATATAAAATTTCCTGTGTTTTTTAAATAAAAAAAAGTTGATTTTTCCTTTTTTTAACTTTTGCAATTTTGTAGTTATTTTTGTACATTCAGTGTGACATTTTAGTTTTTAATAAATTTTCAAAAAAACAATATAAAAAAAAAGCTCCAACTTTATGTCATATAGCACATGCACTTTCTAAGGGCGGCGGGAACAAAATGAACGATTAAAATAAAGCAAAAATATGTGCAAAAAATAAACAAAAAACTCTAAAACACTTCAGTGACAGGCGTTTTTTGTCACACAATTCTATTTTTAGTCAGTTTTTCAGGCAAATAATAAATTATGCAGCGCAGTTTTGTTTTTCGTTTTTGCCTTTTTCGTTTTGTTTGAGTTTAGTAAAACTTTTAGTTTTATGAAAAATCTAATATATTACTTTTTTGGGAAACTGTCTGCAAAAATAAATTTTAATTTAGCTGAGAGCCAGTGGGTGGCAAAAGTAAAGCATATGAATAAATATGCAAAATTTAAAAAAAAAATTTAATAAATACTCGTAGATTAAAAGTATGTTTTATGCTAATAAATTCCTAACAATTTAATAATTTATGAAATCTTTTTTAAAGTGCATCTATTTCTAGTCGTTAACAAGTTAATATGGAAAATATATAACAGAATGACGATAAATATTGAGGATTACTGTTGTTAAGAATACAGCTGTACATTTTTCGTCTTTATTAAATTTATTTATATGGATTTTCCTCATGAAAATATTCTTTGTGTTTGTGGAAACTTTCAAATGATGAATTCAAAAGATAAGTAAGTAAATAGAGGAACAACAGAAACTTGCATTACATCAGATGTTTTTGAAATTTAATAATCAAAAATGAAAAAAGGATATAGTTCCGAGTAAGTTATCAAGTTGTATAACAACATATAATAAACATTTTCCTTTCAAGTTCTTTATTTTTATCTCGGAACTAGGTAAATAGTTTACGAGAAGGGGGGAAAGGGGAGTAGAGTTTATGGCCATTTGAGTTGAATTTTTCAATTTTATTATTAACACGAACCACTTCTGCAGGCAACTTGTTCCACAGCCGAACCGTACGGTTGAAAAACGAGTTCTCTCTGTATTGTGTTGGTTATCTGGATGATGACCGCCTGTTAGGTAAAAATATGTGGGTTTTGGGAACAAGATCCCTAATCTCACCAGAGCAGAATCCATTGTGGTATCGATAAAACAAAGAAACGCACCGCATACTGTGGAGATGCTCCAGTGAGTTAATAGAGTTGGATACCCTACTTGTTGGTAGTTGGAAAATCTGGTATTCTACTACACTACTAATACTATTGTTTATCATTAGGTGCAATTATGTGCAACTTTTTTTATTACCCTTTTTAATTCCTTTTTACTTCCTTCTTCTTACAAAAGCCGTTTTTAATAAAACATCTCAACACACTATTCAGTAAATCAATTGCTTTTTATATGTGAGATCCCAACACTACTGTCACCAATATGCACACAGTCCAGTAACCCAAAATAGACTTTGAGGCCCAAACATGAGAGTTGTATTCTATTTTCGATCAGATATAGGTGGTATAAATAGACAGGAGATCGGATGGAGTGAAGTACTTCTTACACTGTTTTAAAAAACAGAAACACTTGACTGTGTCTTTAGAAAATTGAAAAATGTGTTCAGTCAAGCGACCGATTCCTCAATATTTATACCATTCATGAGTTCAGATGACACAGCATTCAAGGTCATGACTTTGTGTGTTAATAGATAACATTGGGTCTTACAAGCGTTGAAATCAACTCCTTCCTATCCCATTCGGATATTAAAATAAGACCATTACGCAAAGAATCATTCATAAACTGACTCTTGGCACCGATCTCTAACAGACTGGGCCTATAACTGAATGAGTATATGTGGCAAATGCATCTGCAAAAGAGTCGATAGGGTTTGAAATTTAGTATTGGAGGTCATTAAGAAAAATAAGAAATAGAGTAAGAAAAAGAACGGAGCCTTGAAGTCCGTTGAATTTGTTGAGACCCCATCTACAACAACTCATATAGTGCAGTCCCTGGGAAAACTACAAGTCGAGAGAAATCATCACCGACATCAAAAGTTTTGACGGTAGTTCTCCATGATGCACTCTATCAAATACCTCGAAAATATGCAGACCCACTAATTTACGGGTACTTTCAGCGCATCGAATGGTACTATTTCTCCGAAAAATATGCTAAAAGATCAGCAATAGAGCGACGCCTACGGAATCCATATTGACGGTCACAAAGTAAATTGTTTGCCTCCAGATACCTTACATTATAGTTAAGCATACTTTCGAAAGTGCAGAGCAATATGCAATTGGACGGTAATTTTCAGGGCTATTTACTTTAACGTTTTGTAGATTAATGTTATATTAGCAGCTTTAAAGCAGAAAGGGTAACTACCAACGCGGTACAATGCTAAAAAGGCGTGCTAATGTTCGTGTAAGCGTAGAAAAACACTGCTTTCAGACCAATAAGAGAATGCTATGCGGGTCAGAAGACTTTTTTATGTCGAGGTCGGCCGAATCCGGAAAAATATCTTTGTCATAAATACAGATACTCTTCCGAGCTTGGGACTGGTTTCGGTAAGTAAGAAGTACTTGAAAAATTTTCATCTAGCAGGTTAGTCTCGCCAACCGGGTCGGTCACTATTTAAGAGTTGGAATTGTCGGCTTAACGAAATATGTCTACAAGGTTACGATTTGTGTGACTTTTGCAAGGCGCAAATAATTATTCACGATTGAATTGGAATTTTCAAAAAAAGTGGTTATAGCTTTTTGAAAAGTGATCAATACCAAATATTTCCTACCATATATGACCATATATGTAAAATTTAATTTCAATTGCAAATTTTATTATGGCAAACGGAAAGATATATTCTCGAGCCTAATTATTAGAATTTTTAAATAGAAAAACTTTCGTAGGTATAACGATTTTGGGCCAACGTAAATCTTTATTCGGGCCATTAATAATGTTTTATTAAAGAAACAACATTCAAACAAAATTTGTTCATTTATGAAAAAAAGTCCGTGGCAGGAGTCGAATCGGCGACCCCTGGACTGCTGGTCGAATACTCCACCGAATGAGCCCTCGAGTATATAATGTAAGTCTTGCTTTCACAATATATGAACACATTGTTACGTAATATCATGTTAATGATATTTACTACACTGCATTTTCATGCAAAAGTTTTTCATAACACGAATGAAAGAGTTGTCGTAATATTAATAAAGTTATAAAAGAATAATTGTGGTGGTGCGCAAAATTTGTATCCCATTAATGAAGCTTTCATAACGGAAATGAAAATTTCTTTAAAGAAATAATGGCGAACGAAATGGTTTCATTCCTTTATCAAAGCGTTTTTCTTTCAGTGTATGCACGTATTTTTTAAATACTTACAGATTAATGACAGTATTATATGGATGTAGTAAAATTATACCTGGAAAAGAGAAGAAAAACAGTTTTTGTAGTTTATTAATATTATTAATTTTTGAATTATAATATTACAAAACGTTTTCGCCATTCTGATAGAGATGGAATGGAACGGAGCTTACTTAGATAATAATCGGCTTGAAAATTAAGTTTTTTGTATAAGAATAATATAACGTAAGCATATTAAACAAGTGTCATTTGTGAAAACTGTTAAATTACTTCTTTAGTTAAAATAAATATAGCTTAAAAACTAAAGAACATGCTTCGATATCAAATTAAAAATTATGACCCGGTTAGCGAAGCGGTTGCGAGCTTTTTTGAAATTCCCAAAGTCGGCTTCGGGAAACGTCAAAATCCCCCCACTTCTTCAGATGCAATACAGCAACTTCAATTTTCGCACTAAAATGAATAACAATTTATAGTTCAGATGCATGTTTCACGGCAAAAAACGCACACTGAATATGAAAAATCGGTGGGAAACCGTTTAGCGTAGTGAGAGAATATGTCGTAGTAGTTTACAAATTTTTAAAATGATTACAGCATGACAGATCGCAGTGGAAGGTTAAAGAAATGAAGAATTGTAAAAACTGTAGTGTGCAAATTTGCCTTAAACAAAAACGGAGCTGGAATTTATTTTTGAGGTCGGCCAGCGAGAACCATGATAATTGGGTCACACACGATACTACTCCAATCTCCAAGATCTACTTCCTGTCTAACGTTTTTGCCAACATTACTTTTGGTTTACAGTTACATTGTCACACGTCACATTAACCATATATGATAAATTTTTAGCTTTTCCCATTACCATTTAACTTACTGCCACTTCCATTATTTCGGATAAAAATTTTCGTTCGCATAAAAACATTTAAAACAAAAACAAAATTTGAAAATTTGTTTTTGTTTTAAATGTATTTATGCGAATGAAAATGTTTATTCGAAATAGAGGAAGTGGCAGTTATTAACATTACTGTACAATTCATCGTTTATATGCCATCTAGCTAACACATAGAAAATACTTGAAGAAAAGTATTTAAAAAATTATACACAGCTTATTTCCTATGTTTCCCAGCTGGCTATATGTAGATACTTCATAGGAGCTACCCTAATCATCAGTAGACTTTGGAAATTTTTGAAAGATATTCTCATACATTAAACTTTATATAAATTATAATAAAGCGTTCTAACTAATTGTCTTCGTTTCAAACAGCGTAGGTTAGCGCTTATTTGTTTATATTTTCTTATGTTGTATACTCGTAAATTGCAAAACCTAAAAAAGTATTTGAATTCCTTATTTTTCCTTTATTTACATAGGTGTACAACTATGTTTTCGTCCTTTTTTGCCGAAATTCGAGACTTTATTATAAAAACTGGTCATACATTATTCAAAGTATTATTCATCGCTGGCCACTACTTTCTTCACCTTTCAAGAAACGTACGAGTCCCGCGTTGTAAAAATTGGTCTCCTTTTTAAGCGATCTGATCCGATTTACTTCTTTATAAGACCGGAAGTGGTGGTCAGCTGATCGAAACAAGTGATATTCCAAATGAGCAAGACCTGGGGAATGCGTATTCTAAGTATGTGTTGACCACCTTCGTACCATGGGATTGAGCGTTTCCATGCTGTGAAAACTCTTTTCTTGCCTCTCGTTGTATTGCGGCCGTTTGTCTTTCAATACTAGGCTTAAACGCGTTACATGCGTTAGATAAAAATCGTCTGTGATTGTTCCGGTTTGAACAACTCATAATACAATATGGCGAGCTGGTCCCACCAAATACTGAGCATGACCTCGGAACTGCTTTGGAAATATCCAAAGCCACCACCTTACCTTCACCGAAATGATGGAATGAGTGGCACCATTTCTCCGAGAGATATACCAAAAGATCGCCAGTGGAGCGACCCTTGCGAAATTCATTTTGACAATAATTTATGCGACTCTAGATACCTCACAAGGTGGTAGTTAACCATAATTTCCATTACTTTGGAAAGAGCAGAGCGAATTGCAATTAAGCGGCAATTTTCAGAGACATTTGGCTCACTCCTTTTGGGAACTGGCGTTGTATTAGCAATCTTCCAGCACGATGGGAACTCGCCAACATGGTAAAGTATGCTGAAGAGGTATACAAATGGACACGCAAGCGTTGAGGAACGCTGCTTCAAGACCAGTGCTGGAATGCCACCCGGTACAGGAACCTTATTTATTTCGAATGAAGCTAAAGCTCTTAAAGCTGTGGAAGCAGCAAAATGGTATTGAGTAAACTGATGCCACGATTTTTCAGGCGGAGCTATACGCAATAATGGAAGCTATGAAAAATCTACCCAAAAGAGCAGACAAGGGCATAATGATAAAAAATAAATGATAGTGAACTGGTATTTAAGGCCTTAATTTTTACATACAAGCCAGTGCTGGAATGGGCTGCCAATTAAGCATCAGCTGGCTTAGTGGCAAACAGATGGCAAGCATTTACACCAAGCCGATGTGACTTTCACGTGACCCTTCTTCTTTACAAAAGAGTCTCCTTAAGATGAAGATAAAGAAATGTAGAGCATCTATCGTGGAAAAATATGAGAACGGGACAAATGGCCTTGAATGATCCAAAAAGTTTATAAGCATTGATGCCAAGAGTATAGAGCTGACCATAATACTGGTTAGGAAATATACTGACCGGTGCGCTCAATGGTCACTATATTGGCTTTAAGTAACTGTACCGAAAGGGCATTTTCATGCAACCTTTTTAAATGCTCGAGCCCGGAGAGGCATTTTTGCCATAGTAAAATATACTCTTTCGAATTCGGGAAGTGGCTGACTGCTTTCCAGCAAGTAGAAATTGTTTACAAAAATTTCAGCCAGCATGTTAGCCTTGTTAACGGGGTCGGTGAGTGCTTGGTAATTTTCACTAATGTTTCGACACACCCTAGATCTGTACGATTACGAGATAATCAGTGAGTCAACTGCTCTCTCATCGTCTCCCATATTGGTGATGATGCGGAAAAAAACTGGAGAGGATCTTGCCCTGCTCTTCGCAATATTCTGTTTTTTCTGGCAATTAATCTTATAGTACTATATACGAGCCCTAAGCAAAAAATTACCGTTATTTTCAAATTTCGTGAGTTATGTTTGTCCGATTTTCGCATTTGTTTTTCTGTTATGTACGTGTACATGTCTGTTACATAAGTTGGTAGTATCATTACCAACCATTTTGGGTTGTCAGTTTGTTTTTGACAGAAAAAAGATTAGTCGTATTTTTTGTGCTTTTCGATTCTTTACTATTCCAAAAAATTGATCAAAGAAAGAAGCTGTATAAAGTTTTGTGTAAAAAATTATATTAAATTCGGAGGGACAATCTAAAAGTTTGACTGCGGCGTTTGGCGAGTCTACTATGAGCAGAACACATGTTCAATTGTGGTATAACCGGTTTAGGGAAGGCTGAGAAGATGCCAATGACGATGCTCGTCCTGGTCGCCCGAGTACGTCAACAACAGATGAAAACATTGAAGTAGTAAAGAAAATGATTTTGGATAATCGTCGAACCACTATCAGAGAGGATGCTGATGATGTTGGCATATCGTTCGGCTCACGACAAGCAATTTTGACGTATGTTTTAGGCATGAAATGTGTGACAGCGAATATTTTTTCAAAATAGCCAAATTTTGAGCAAAACCAACGTCGCATGGATATCGCTCAGGAGCTTTTGAACATTTTCAGCAACGATCCAGATTTTGTCAAAAAGGTCATAACTGGTAACGAATCATGGGTGTACGGCTATGACATTAAAACTAAAGCCCATCCCAATTTAAGAGTGGTTGGAAGAGCCAAAACCGAAAAAAGCATATCAAGTTCGGTTAAACGTGCAGGTATTGCTTACTATTTTCTTCGACTGCAATGGCATGGTGCATCGTGAATTCTTGTCACAAGGCCTTGAAGTTATGAGCCGTTTGCACGAAGCAATTCGTCAGCAACGCTAAGAATTGTGGAAAAAACAATCACGGATTTTGCACCATGCTTGTGCGTGAGTTTTTGGCCAAAAACAAAACCGTTATCATGCCTCAACCACCGTATTCATCAGACTTTTTCCTCTTCCCGCAACTGAAGACACCGATGAAAGGAAAACGTTTTGCTACAATTGAATAGATAAAAGAGAAATCGAAACAAGAGCTGTTGGCGATACCAAAAAAGCGGGTTTGACAAGTGTTTCGCGGATTGGAAAAAATGCTGTCGTAAGTGTATTATATCTGAGGCGGATTGCTTTGAAGGGGACAAGAAAGTTATTGATGAATAAATAAATACTTTTTGAAAAAATTTACCTCGTAAACTATATAAAAAACCCGCAAAATACGTAACAATTGCTCTTGGGCACTTTAAAAATATTCATTACTTTTGTTTTATGCTACGACATTTAAAATAAGGCTGATACGCAAAACTTTAAGCGGACATGGAAAAAAAATTATTAGTGCAAAACAAATAGTCATTTGTTTATGATCTTAAAATTTCAAGTTTGAATCTTAATGGCGTAAAAATGGGATGGAAATATTAAAGCGAAATTGAATTCTTAGTTAAAAGAGATATTTATTTGGTACTTTGGTGTTAGATGATTCTGTTTTAAACTTCCGATATGAATACTTTTGTATCAAATTATACATACATACGAGATAACCAATTTTTTTATTTACCACACTTCAATTTGCAAGATCAAACTTTCTCAAATTTAGATACCTCTTATCTTAAATCTTACAATTAACACGCAGCAGCTATCAATTTAAAAAATATTTGTTTTCAAGCTTTTAATACATATTTATTTTTTATTTATATAAATTGTATTTAACAATTATGTAAGTATTTTATTCTGTAATATTACGCTTTATGAATCACATAATGTAAAGTAAAAGATTATAATATTGTTGTATGTGATAACCACATTTTGAAAAATAAAATAATTAATTGGAAAATTGGCATTTAACATTAAAAATGAGTATAGAAGACCTTAAGATCTTAAACTGTTTACAAATTTTTGTTTGAGAATAGCAGTTTAAAGTTCACAGCATTCCGCTTTAAGCAGATGACGTTTAATTGGTAATGAATTTTGCAATGGATAAAGTAATAAAAACTTATCAAGTAAATTTAAAACAGATTTACAGGCTTAAAAAGTCAGTTTTGGAATGAAATAAAAGTGGGGTCTGGTACAGTATGGTATTTCGCTCTCTAGCCATCGTTGATCTGTTGTGCTTTTTAATTTTTCCTCACAGGTTTAATATACCTAGAAACGATTTCAACTCTTTTAATGAGAGTTCTAGCAAGTCCTGTTCATATGCCTATGTAATAGCATTTATCTCTTGTATTCCAGTACCACATAATTTGTGGACAAATGTTACATTGGCTAGTCTTCCTGGCCGCAGAAACTACAAGTGTAACTGTTGGATAAGTTCATTTTGCATAGGTGCTTATTACATGCATAATGATTTGTGAGAGCCTTCGACAGTGCCCTTAGGCTTTTCCTATCTAATTTTTCAGCTCTCCCAGAGCAAAAGTTTTGAAACTTTATGAAATATGCAAGCCCATGATGGACTTGGTTAATTTTTGAATCATTCCATTAAGACCACTCTTGAGCTACCTGTCTGGCGTAGATATCACTCATCTCATTACCTCACATACTTTGGCACCCAGCCCAGAGTAATCTATGTTGAATATTCACATTTCGTTTTTAAATGTAGTGCGTAGCCTTTAGTAGTCAGGAAAAAGCCCAACATGTAGTTCATATTAATCAAAAACGAAAAGAGTTTTATTAACCTAAAACAAAAATTAATCTCAGAAACTTCTTTTCCATAGTTTTTTCTCGCCCAAACATACATATTTTTAGCTCTAACGCAACCGCTGTTAAAAAAACTTATTTTTGAATTTAGACATGAACAAAATATGATAAACTTGAAGCTGTGAAATTAATAAAATAATATCTAGTACGAGGGCGGCTTGATATTGAAGCTACCTAAGTAGACAAAAAAAACATTTTTTTTTTCAAAATCCATTTATTTTTTTAACATAGTATCCTTTTAGAACAATATACTTAGTAAGACGATATTCCAACTTTTTTTACCATTTGAATTATACGATTTTAGGAACCCTTCAAAATACGTGCTAGTTTCGGTAACCACATTGTTTGAGATGAATCTTCTGCCTGCGAGCCATTTTTCTAGTTTGGAAACAGGAAATAGCCTGGAAACAGGAAAAAGCTAAATTTGGACTATAGGACGGATGATCAACCAATTGGAAGTGTATTTCACGTAATTTTAGTATCGTCTCTAATTTTGTGTGAGCCGCTGTGCTATCTTGGACAAAGAGCACTTTTTTCTTCTTTAAATGTGGTTGGTTTTTATTGATTGCATCAATCAATTGATCCAATAATGCACTGTTATACTTTCCTATGATTGTGAATCCTTTTTCAAGACAAGTAATGAGCAATACTCCGTGTGCATCGCAAAATACAGAGGACATAAACTTGCCAGCCGATTTCACTATCTTCGTCTTTTTCGAAGCACTATCACCAGCTTCCGCCCATTATTTCGATTGACTTCTGGTTTCATGTGTGTAGTGGTAGACCCACGACCATCAACAGGTATTAATCGACGCTAAAAATCAACATTATTACTCTTCATCATATCCACACCCCGTTGTGAAGCGGTATGTCGAGCTCGTTTTTGTTCGACACTGAGCAAACACGGCCCTATCTTGCCGATATTATGATATGATATGTTTACTCTTGCACCAATCTCACTTAACTTGACTCGGCGATCATTCATAACGATGGCAAAGATTTTCTCGATATATTATGCAGTAACAACCTCTTCCTGTGATGGTATTGTTGCAGTGCTTGTTCGACCGCGTTTAAACTCAGCCATCCATTATTATACCATGTAATCTCAGCAGACTCACCGCAATGTTTATCGAGCTTTCCTTTTCTCTCTTTCGCTATTTTCCCTTTCAAATAATACTCGTTGTGTTTAATCACTGCACGAAATTCATTTTTTCCAGTTTTCAAGAAACACACAAGTTGCTTTCTTTAAACGACTACAACAAATAAGCTAATCGATGAATTTGGGTGAAATTTTAAGAGCTAACATAAACCCCAGGAAAGCTCCAGGTATTGATCAAATTACTGGTAAAATGCTTGAATAGTTACCTCGTGTAGCTAGAAGAGTTCTACTTTTTATTTTTAACGCTATTTTACGCCTTGAGTATTACCCTGCAGAGTGGAAGGTCTCTATGATTACTATGATACCCAAGCCAGGGAAGGATCCGACCAAGGTAGAACCATATAGACCAATAAGTCTACTACCAACAATTTCAAAACTATTCGAAAAATTGTTAATGGTTAAGTTGAGTCCAATATTGAACAATGTGGGATGCATCCCTGATCATCAATTTGGGTTACGGGCTAAACATAGTACCATAGAACAAACACACAGACTAGTCAATGTCATAAGACAGACCTTTGAGGAGAAGAAGTATTGTTCAGCTCTATTCATTGACATTCCTCAAGCTTCGTCTGTGGAATAAGTTGCCTGCAGACGTGTTTCCTGTCTGTCATAACGTTGGAAGGTTCAAGTCAAATGTCCACAAACACTACTCCCTCCCTCCCTCACAACCTATTTTCTGGTACAATGCACTGCATATGTAGGGGTTATCCCCTGAGTACTGGTCCAATATAAAAAAAAAGTGTGGCACGACGGCTTGATGCATAAAATAAAGTTGAACTTGCCTGCTAATACTCACAAGCTTCTGGAAAGCTACTTATATGGGCGGAAATTTGTTATCACAGAAGGTGATTTTATAAGCCCAACTCAACCTATCGAGGCAGGAGTTCCCCAAGGTAGCATACTTGGGCCTACTTTATATTTGATTTACGCCTCTGATATGCCAACGACATCCGGAATCCACACTTCAACCTTTGCAGATCACACAGCGTTTTTGAGTGTTCATGAAAACCACCAATTAGCTTCACGAAATTTACAGGAATTTATTTCAATATTGGGAAAATGGCTGAAGCTTTGGAAAATCAGGGTTAATGAACAAAAATGTACTCACGTTACATTCACACTGCGTAAGCAAACATGTTCGGCTATACAAATTAACAATACACCTATTCCGCAGCAAAATGAAGTCAAGTACCTTGGTATTCACCTGGACCGTAGGCTAACGTGGAAGTCTCACATTGAAGCAAAAGTCACTCAGTTGAAACTAAAAGCAGCGCAACTAAATTGGCTTATGGGCAGAAACTCGACTTTGAAGTTGGATTGCAAACTTCTGCTATACAATGCAATTCTAAAACCTATATGGTGCTACGGAATTCAATTATGGGGCACCGCCTCAGCGTCAAATATTGAAAAAATTCAAAGGCGACAAAACCAAGTTCTTCGAACGATTACAGCGGCTCCATGGTACGTAAAAAATTCACGAATTCATAAAGATCTCAGTGTTCCGCTGGTAAAAGGGGAATTTTCTAAATACGCGACAAGGTATGTCAGTAAACTGGAACTTCATCCAAACCCTCTTGCGCGTAATATACTTAATTTTAGCGGCCACAGTCGGTTGAGAAGAAGGGATACCGTTGCCACCATCAGAACGTTCAATAGGTGATTCTACCGATATTGCTCCCGCATAATAGAACTTTTTGTCTAGCATTGGCTGGACGTAAGTAAAAAGCACATTTTATTTTATTTTTTTTAATATTTAGTATTAAGATTTGAATACTTATTGTTAGTTCATTTTGAAGATTCAATAAATAAAAACACTTAACAAATCTACCTTAACACTTAACATCTACCTAGCGCTAGATGGCGTGTGCCATCTAGCGCTAGGTAGCTTTAATATCAATCCGCCCTCGTAGCTGTCACTGTAAAGAAGACTGCAACAAATCGAATTCTTGCTTTAAATTCACTCTTACGATAAAAATAAATGATAAGTTGAGGGCAAAACGAGCTTTAAAATTTATTGCTGTTAGGTCAGAAACAATAAAATAAATAAAGCAAATAGAATAAAATGATAACCAAATCAATTGTCCACAAAAAAAATAAAATAAAATAAAACCAAAAGTCAAACGGCAATAGTTCAAACCAAAAGGGAGTATAATTGTTTACTAGCGAGGAGAGCAGCCAGCAAAACTAAAACGTAATAAACCCATGAAAAAATTTTACACACACAGAATTTCGTTAGTCTGGATGTTAAGAAAAACCACAGAAAAGTTGGGAAGAAAGTAAATTGATTAATTTGTTAAACACTGAAATACCCGCTGCTGTTCAAAATCAAGAGGCACCATTTAAAAAAGGTTAAAAAGGATACAAGAAAATGGATAGTGGTCACTTCAATAACTCACTTCAGCAGTAAGAAAAAACATGTGAAGAGAAAACATAAATATGATTAATGGTAAAGACCATTTAGTAATAAAAAAAAATCTCACCAGCCAAAGTAACATCTAGAAAGGACTAAAACAGGACACAAAGTTTTGAGAAAAATAGTGTTCTGAAAGTGTGCAATGATAGAATTACAAAAAAACAGCCACGGAATGCTGTCTGCTATTTAGAAACGCGTGTTGCAAATTGTTTTACATGTGGTTATGTGCTTGTGTATAAGTCCAATTTGAGCATGTAAAAGCCACATAGAAAATTGTTGTCAGAAAAACAGTGGCTAGCCAAAAAAATGGGAAACATACAACAAATATTGTGCACAAAAGTCGATGAAAAGAAAATGTAAGCACATTACTCGTATACGGAGATATAAAATATGTACGTACATAAAATATGTCGTATCTTAAAATAAGTTTTTATATTCAAAAACCATTTTAAACATACAATTATACCAAGAGGTTACCAGTTTCCAGATTTTTGATTTTGTTGTATAACTATCAAATAAATTCGTCGGTATTATTAATTAAAAAATTTAGTAAAACCTTCACGAAAAAAGAAAATATTCAAATCAAAAATTATTTTTCAAATCGAACAAAAATTTATTCAAATAAATAAAGATTATTCGATTCAACTCCGAAAGGTTTTGTTAAAAATATAATTTGTATATTTCAAAAAAGATTTGTTAAAAAAGTTGGTAAAATTTTGTTGAATCAGTAAAACTTCAACTATCAGCAAAGCAAAAGCACACATAAATATTCAAATTTATATCCTGAAGGAATGTCAGTTTGGATAAAACATTCGTTTATTTGACTAAATTTTGTTAATAAAATTGACATTGTAGATTTGAAAAAATTTTTTTTCTATTTTCCCATTTGACTAAAGATATTTATTATTGAATAAATGCCTATAGAAATGAACAAGTTTCTGTATTTTTTTTTTTAGTTAAATAAAATAAAACAATTAGTACTCCGAGTAAATTTGAATAAAATATTTTGTAGATAATATATCCTCAAGTTTACATCTCATTATGCAGTATTTAGGTAAATTTTTCGTTCAGTGTACTTGAATATTTTTACGTGATTCAAATATTCTTTTTTGAAATAGAAAAAATTTAAATTGTTACACAGAAAAATTTATTTTTAAATTTTAATAACGAAATTCACTGAACCATGTCAAAAATTGTGCAATACAGACCTAACACATGGGCTGAAAAGTCCCGGGTCTAACAAAGAAGCCGCACGTTTTCTTGGTTCAAAATGAGCTTTATTCATCAACGTATTCTCCATTAAGAGCAATGCAATCGTTCCAGAGCCGTTCTAATATTTCAATACTACTTTTGTAGAACGATTTATTTTTTACCCAAAAATAGGCCTCAGTTTCTGCGATAACCTCTTCATTCGTCCAAAATTTCATACCGGCGAGCATTTTTTTCAGAAAAAATGCACTCAGCGGCTATTGTCGCCAAATTTGACAAATATGGTGGATGTTTTGGTCTTCAAACGCTCCAACAATGCTACATAATATTCACTGTTAATGGTATTTCCTTTCACGAGATAGACGATGAATATAACACCACGCACATCACAAAATACCGAGACCATAATCTTTCCAGCCGATTGCTGTGCTTTCGAGCACTTTGGATGAGGTTCACTAGGTGTCCACTCATAAGACGGTAGTTTTGAAGTGAACTGATGGATCCATGTTTCATCCATTGTTATATATCGACGCAAAAATTCCGGTTTGTTACAGTTAAACATGGCTAAACACTGCTCAGAATTATCAACACGTTCTCGTTTTTGGTTAACAGTGAGCAAACGCGGCACCAACTTTGAACAGAGCTTTTTCATAGTTAAATGCTCAGGCAATATAAAGCCAATACGTTCTTTTGGTACCTTTATGATGTCAGGTAACTCACACAACTTCACTTTTCGATCATTCAAAAAGATTTTGAGGAGTTTTTTATGTTTTCTGGTGTTACAGCCTCATTTGGACGTCCACTGCGTTCTGCATCATCGGTGTCTCTGCGACCGCGTTTGAAGTCAGCAAACCAAAGTTTTATTCTTGTTTCTGATAGAGCGGAGAAGCCATTGCTTCGCTTGAACGGTATTTTTTCCCATTAAGGAGCAGTATAAAATTAAAACACGAAATTGTTTTTGATCAATTGTTTTGAAAATAACAAAAGTAGCGTCACTCTTAGCACAATAACTCACAAACTAATGAATAGAATATCATGAAATTTTTACAGCTGTCCTTTGAGGGTTAGTAGTAATTCAAAAAAAGTGACTGCAATCTTTTATTAGGCCCGCGACTTTTTAGCCCATGTAGTACATTAAAATACTTTTTGTGCTTAAAAAATGTCTATAGCAGATTTAGTAGTTTCTATAGGAGTTATTGCGAAAATAGTGTGAGCTATTTAGTATACGATGCAATAATATAAATACATATACATATATGTAATAATTAAATTAAATGCAAATCACAACCAAAATTTACAATTAAAATGAAAACTTCTAATATAAAGGGTGCTTAAATTTTAAGGGTAGATGTTGATTTTAAATAAGATATAAACTATATAGGAATTATTGTTATTCCTTTTTATTATGGCAATATTGTTATGGTATGGTAATATTGGCCAAATGATCGCCGCGATCTCGTTGGCATACCTCCATCCAATGGTCCAAATTTTTTATGATGCTAGGGCATAATTGAAGCTCTATGCCATTAATGTGCCGAATTATCTCATACTTTAGCTCTCTAATTGTTGCTGGCTGATTGACGTACACCTTTTCTTTCAAATAACTTTAATGAACGAAGTCCAACGGTGTCAAATCACATGATTTTGGCAGCCAATTGACATCGCCACCACGTGAAACCACATATCGTCCACATTCATATCTTCCAATTCGAGTTATAGAAAGTAAATTAGTATCTCACGATAGCGAACACCATTCACAGTAACTGGCTGACCATGATGCTGCCAGCTTATACACCGCTCCAATCAGCTACTCTTTGTGGGTGCATGGGTTTTTCGACAATCATCATTCGCTTAAATGAGACAACTCTGCTTATTGTAAAAATTTGCCTTATCACTGAAGATGATTCTCTTCGAAAATTGATCATACACTGTTGATATTTCTTGCCACCATTCTAACTATTGACAATACTTGGAATGGTCAAGAGGCACAAATGCACAATTCTGCTTATTGTCGAATCCACTGAGATGAGAATGTGTCGCATCACTGAAGATGATTTTCTTCGAAAATTGATCATACACTATTGCCATTGACTAAATAACTTCAAGACATTGCTCGATTGTGCATTTTTCTATGGTTTAAATTACGTTACTTTGACATTAAGAAATGTCAAATGAAATGCAGAGAAAAAACTTGACGTTTAGGTATGTTTCACATTCAATATCGGCCCTTAAAAGTTAACTATAAGATGTAAACAGCTGTTTTTTCAGTGATGACAATTATAATTTTTTTGGCTTTTTCTAAATTACAGAGAGTTGAATAATTAAAGAAATAAAAATAATGAAATGCAATGAACTTTTTAATAACTAAGCTAATTTAAAAATAACTTCACCATTTATAAACCAGTATACGAAAATAGTTTTTTGTAAGAACAACAAAGCCTTTTATCAACTCTGTTTTTCCAAAGCAGTGTATCTATGATTATTAGAACTACTTTTAGATTGAAGTGAAAACCTTCTCAATATATAAAATATAAAAAAAACAATAACTAAATGCACAAACAGTCTTAAAAATGGATTCAATTGGTTTTTTTTAAGTTAATTTATTTACTTATTAGCTTATGCTTTTCTTACACTGCAATAAACTATAGTATTACATATTTACATAAATTTACATATTTACATAAATACATAGTCCCAGGCACGGGCTCTCGAGTAGTATTTTTATACAAATTAAGATATATTTGTTTAGAAACAAACTATATACAGATCGCTTATAGACGTTCGACATTATTTTTTTTTAATGAATGAGTTCAATTAGTTTTAATAACGGTTGATTTACAAAAGTTCTATTTAAAAAGAAAATTTTAATGCAAAATTAGTGTATGAATACAGTTTTATCATATTTTCTCTAAAAATAAATTGAATAGCTGTTTAATAGTGAAAGGCCCAATGTAAGCGGCATGTGGCAGCGGGCGGCAACAATGTGACCCATTTGCACAAAATTATATTTTTTATAAAAATATTTGTACATAAATTTCAACATATTGAATTTAATTTAATTTGGCAATGCCGTTAAAGGCGGCCGAGCGGCAATGTTGAATTCAGTTTAACTTTTTGTTTTGCCGCTTCAATTTGTCAAACCAAAAAGTAAAGGAAAAAAATAGAAGACAGACATTAATTTTCGGTATTAAAATTTCAACAGTTGAATTTGTTTATTTAATTTGGCTTTAAAAGAAATCAAAATGTTTTTTGTTTAATCTTCGAAGCACAAATTTTTCTTCAATTAGCCGAGTTCATTTGCCTACAACAAATAAACTCAAGCGGCAAATAGAACAGGTGGTTGCCGCTCGTTGCCGCAAGCCGCTTACATTGGCCTTTCACTATAACGTTGTCAACACTGGTTGCCGAAAGCAACTTACTCGTTGCTTTTGGCAACAGGTCTTGTTCTTGTGGTATCGATGGCATGTTTTCATTCCTTTGACAACTGCATAAGAGTGTGCATCTACGTTTACGACAAAATCTCTAGTTTTCTTGGATAAAAGTATAAATAATATGTAATTTATCTATTAGAAAGGGTTGAACCTTTAATGTATTACCGTATTCAATAAGTTCGAGCAAGTTGTGATTAAATCCCTTAAGAAAAATAAACCATTTTTTTGTGAATAAAGTAAATGTGAATTCCCAACCAATTGTTTCTGTATTCGGTGTGAATAAATGGTAACATTAAGAATCCATTTTTCAAAGGACTAGCTGATCCAGCCGCCACCATCAAATAACCATTACAGACGATAATCGCATCATCGTCTTCATCGTCAGAGGCCCAGAACAGAAGCAGGGCAAGTCTCCACCACCGGTCCGTCTACAGTCCACCACAACGGTTGCTAGCGAGACTGAGACCGTAAGTCAAAGGTTCAACGAAGAAACGTCCGTTGAACTCTTCGGTAAGTCCATTTTTCTATTTTATTAACCCCCGTGTGTATGCACAAACTTTTTATAAAAACATTTTGCGAATTTCTTTTTAAATCACTAATCTACTTGATTTTGTTTGATATATCGACACCACTGACATAATTTTTGTTGCCAACAAAAATAGTATTAACCTAATTTGATGATAGCTACGACGGTGGTCATGTAGTCGTGTGACTGAACTGTCATCAAAGTATACGTTGCCATAAGAACGTGTGTATTTTAGTTTTGACATTTTGTAGTCGGTAGCCGGCCGCCTCAAATGTGTTTAAAGCCTAATATATAAAAGCAAAGCTTGTGCACTTTCGTTTCATAAAGAAAGAGCTTACCAAATCGTGGGCATAATTTACTGCTCTGTGACGTACTTTAAGAATTCATTTCTACTTTTCTTCATTATTTGTTCATTAGAAAACTGGCGTTGAAATGATTGATTTTGTGGAAATTAAATTTCCTCCTTAGCTTCGTGTCTAACTAACATTTTGTAGTCAGTCGGTATTTAAACTAAAGAAACAATTAAACAAACGTTTAAAAAATACTTTGCCAAATATTTTTGTTTTTTTTTACATAAATTTCTTTAGAATCCCCAACTGCATGTCAAACTATCATAACAAAACTTCCACAAAAATAAGCCATAAAGCATTTCTTTTTATGACGAAAAGAAAAAAGTACAATTAAAGCAGAACGAAATTTTCTACATTTTTTTGTCCAATATACTATTTAAACAAACGAGGACTTCTTTGTGTAGAGAGTGAGAGAGAGTGAGTGAGAAAGAGAGTGCGAGAGAGAGGAGGGGGAAGCAAACTTGTGCATAATTTAAACTTAAAAGTATAGGATTGTTCCAACATTTTTTACATTACTTGCGGTCATTTGTGGAAAGTAGAAAAGAAATATGCAGGAGTATAAAAATAAAATGTTACAATTTTTCTTTACATTTATTTTGCGTTTAACATCTTTTTTTTTTTGTTTTTGCTGCTGTGCAGAAGTATTTTTACTTTTATTTCATGTTCCCGTTGCTGCTGCTGCTGCTGCACTTTCAATTGCAACAAAACGTACATGTGTTGCATGAATTATGAAAAAGTATAATTGTTTGTGGCAAGAAAAGCACTTAAATTGAAAGAAACGGAAATGCTAAAAACTCAAGAAGCTTTTAAAACTATATAATTTTTGTATTAAAAAGGCAGGCCATTACACAGCAGTGCAGCATTTTTTGGGTGAGTATGTGTGTGTGTATGTTTGAAAAAGAATTTTTTCTGACACAATTTTTTAAGGTTAAGTTTCCTTTTTGAACAAAATAAAATATGAAATAAATTATGCAGAATGATTAAAAGCAACATAACATAACAAATTTCTCTGTATCATGAGGAATAATATTAAACAAGAGAAAGCTTGCCAAATTGTAAGCAGTACTTAGCCTTCGTTGCAAATAGCATTTGCAAACTAATGCAAATAAGTGAACGTAAGGCAAAAGAAAACTTAGATATTGTAATAGTCTACCTTTTCAAATACTTATGCACTAACAAGCAAAGGCAATTTAGATGAGCCACAACGCAAAATATAGCAAATAAAAGTTCACTAGATGGTTTCACAAGAACCCGGCAAAAGACTTAAGCAAACATTTCAGAAGCATAAAGTCAAACTTAACTCTGAATTTGAATTCAAGAAAGCCTATATGATACTATATGACGTTGAATTATAAAGTCTATATGATACTGCGGAATCCAATATGGAATTCAATTATGGAGTACCACCTCAACATATAACATTGAAAAAAAATTCAAAAGCGACAAAATCAAATTATTCGAATGATTACTGCAGCTCCATCGTATGTAAAAAAACTCACGAATTCATAAGGACTTGTGTGTTCCACTGGTAAAAGACGAATATTCTAAGTATGCGAAAAGGTATATCAGTAAGCTGGAACTTCACCCAAACCCTCTTGCGCGAAACATACTTAGAAGAGAGAAGAAGGGATACCTTCTCACCATCAGAACGTTAAGTAGATGATTTTACCTATATTGTTCGCGCAAAATAAAACCTTTCGTCTAGCATTGGCGGGACTCAACTTTACATATTAAGTAATAAGATTTGAATACTTATTGTTAGTTCATATTTTAAAGATTCAATTAATAAATGAAAAAAAAAAAAAATTGTGTTGTAAAGTGCGCACTCCATACGCAGTGCATTGTACTGGAACTAGGAAAATAGATTGTGAGAAGGAGGAAAGGCGGAGTAATGTTTGTGAACTTAACACATGGAACGACCAAAACAAACTTTATCACAGCATTTAGAATGTTGAAATTAAATTAGTTAAAACTGATCAGTGCCCAGTGTACATACCTTCGACACTGCTCAGACTAACAAAAGTTAGTTCAACAAGGCGCACACCGTAAGATAATAAAATACATAGGAGGAACATAAAAAAGAAATTAATATATATTGTTATTACAAATACAAAAAAAAAAAAAAAAAAAAACAAACGACAGTAAAAAAATAATAAAAAAAAAACACGGACACACACTACCTATTCCGGTAAAATTTCTTAGGTATAGAAAACACGGACGACAATGAAAAACACGTGTGTACAGAACGAAAGACAAAACACTCTGTCCTTTAATGAATAAAAGTGTTAATATATATTGTGATTTAGTTCATACTTCGAAGGTTATAAGGTAAGTCAATGTGAACTTTTATAATAACTTTAACAAAATGATTTTTTCGTCATCTTTTTTATCCGGTATCTTTTATTAGTCGTAAGAAAAATTTATTTCGCTATAGAAATTGAAATTAAACAAGTAAGAGTGTAGTATATTCTGCTGGGCCGAATCTAAAATACCCTTCACAATAGTCACGTATATGTATAATATATATTACAGATTCGAATTAAATATGCTTGGATATATGTAAATGGACCAACTTCGGGGAAAAAATATTTTTGTCTTGTAAGCACCATTCCAAAAACGAAATCTTTCATGGAAAATTTTGTTTAGGCTATATCTTGGTTAAATTTGAACCGATATCGGAACTTTAAATTTTCTGTATTTTAGTAACCTGCTGTTATAACAAGAATTGCTTTTCAGAAAAAAAATGTTCAAGGAAAAATCGGTTTATGGGAAATTTTTGGAAATTTTAGTTTTCTCTATTTGGAAATATTAATTTTCTGTATTTTAGTAACCTGCTTTTATAATCAGAACTGTTTTTAAGCAAAAAAAAAAAAGATTTTTTATGAAAAAATCGGCTTAGTATATATAAAAAATCGGCTATACGAGTATATGGACCGATATCGGAATTTCTCATTTTCTGTAACCTACTTTTATTACCAGAACCGATTGTAGGCAAACAAATTTTTTTAAGTTCGCGACATTTTCATTAAAAAATCGGCCGAGTCTATATCTCGGATATATAATGACCGATATCGGAATTTTTTTTTGCTTTGTAATTGTCGTGCTTTTGAAGTTTGAAGCAAAACAAGCTAATTTTTTTTTAAATTTCATACAAAATCGCAAAAAATAATGGCTATTTCGGAATTTTAGATATATCTCTGCTATATGTGAACCGATTTTACTGAATTTAAATTAGTAATAGAATGGTGAAAGAAAAACTTTTCTAAGTCTACTCCTAATGGTTTTCTCAGAAACGGTATTTCAACGAACGACAGCTTAACCGCCTTTTTTATTGATTCTGATTCAGAATATATATAGTCTATATGTTCGCAGATAATAATTCTACAAATTACAATCGCATTATTATTAACTCTGGCGTTACTGGGCTATTTTCTTAACTAGGAAATAGGAGACATCGCGAACCCTAATTTCGCCGATGTCCATGCGTAGTCTAGTGCCGCCACTGGTCCCAGGTAAATGCTAAGTATGTATTTAAAGAAAAAGTTATTACATTTTTAAGCTTCACTTTTTGGGCAGTTTTTCGGCTATTCTGTCTTAATTAAAATTGAAACTGGTTGAACTAGAATTTAACTCATTTAGCAACAGTGCTGACCAGCTAGCATTTACTTTTAAGAGAATAATTTTCGTTAACATACAATGTTGTAAATTAAAAATTTAAATAATTTTTGTTTAGCAATAATTTGCAAGAAAAATGTATTAATTTTGTTTAGTTCGTCTTGATGTTTCAGATAGAGACGATTTAATGAAAGTATTAGCGATATTTAATGTGTCATGCATTTAAAGCTAGTTTAGATAAAAACCAGCTTAATTTTACTAAAGTTGTTTAAGTTTACTCGTAACTTAGTTCAAAAGAAGAAAAAAAAACTTTAACGTTTGACTAGCTTGTAATCAATGGGTCATTTCAATTTACGATATCCAAAGTGCATTAAATTTATGTGTTTTTTAAAACAAAGTTTACAAAAGTGCCAATAAAATATTCAAGTTTAAAAAATGTTAATAAAGTTTTTTATCTCAATTCAAAAAAGAGAAACATACTTTCCAATTACATAAAAAATTTACAAAGTATTGGGATCCCTTAGCAGCAAAATAAATATTTATGCGTATTAACATAATCGTATTTATGTAAAGCAAAAACAAATTTTATACATCTTTAGCAGCAGTAACAGATAACCTTGAACTTGTATGAATATTTTTTCTCTTTGCATATAAAATTGATTTAATTTAGCATGCTGTAAATTATGTTTTACTGCGATAACCTTTTTGATAACCTTACCCTCATTCTCTGGCAGATGAAGTCAGGGTTAAGTCTATCATTTACATACAACTGCACAAATATTCACATACAAATTCTCATTTAGCAAATTGAAAAATGTTGTTAGTTGTTCATTCATTTTTGCTTGAATTCACACACGACACACGTTATTATTCTTTTTTTTTTTTTTTTGTTGCTGAATGCAGTCAAGTAGAATGTTAATCGACAACAACAACAGAAGCATGATATAGCCTTATTTGTCAAAAAATACTGCACAACAATTTTATTTTATTAAGTTTAAAATAAGTGGAACATTTTTGAGTCACGCCGTCGAAGCCACAGGGCTTTTCGTAATTGAGACATTAGGTGAAAGTTTTAAACTCTGGTGGTCATACACACATGTACATTCATAGTTATACGCTGCATTACGCAGTGTTCACTAGAGGGCTGCTCAAGCATAAGAAAAATGTCTTACAAGACATTGTAATATTTTCAAGTACTATTCTTCTTTCACATTTCAAAACAAACACTTCAGTGCCGAAATGTTCTAAACACATAAATGAATACTGTCTTACAATCAAAACAAGTAGAACCAACTGAAGTAAAACAAAATTGAAGTAGAACATCAAGCACTGTAATAATATTAATGCTTCAGTTTTGGTTATAAAATTTCTTGTTGTTGTTGATGGTTTTTGTCTTTGTATTAGTGGTGTATACACAGTGTGCTCATGTGCCAATGTGTCAGTGGCAATGTTTTAGGGCACTCGCTATGTTTGGCTATGAAACAGATTTTATTTGCTTCAGTCTGGTGTTTTGTTTTGGTTTTTGCTGGTATTCAAGTACTGTCAAACACTGACTTTTATGTATTTCAAAATTATGAAGTGTTTGTTCTGTTTCCAAATGTTGTACTGCTTGTTTATTTTGTTTTAAGGATTGTTCTAAAATACAGTGCTTGGAACTTCTGCATAGTAGTTAGATAGAACATTCTATGCAGCCTTTTAGTGTTTACACGTGCAACTTTGAAAAACTCAACATATTCAAATATTTTTACTATCACACACGAAATCAAACATTTGATATAAATTGACTTTATCATTTGATATCAAACACAATTTTCAAACCTTTTTCAATAGTCTGACTATAAGATTTGAATTTAAATTAAGAACCATTAGAATACAAACATTTGACATTCAATGTTTTATCAATTTGATTTTGAGTGTATCTACCAACTATAAAATAAACGTGTCCGCAATTCAATTAATGAAAGAAAGTTCAATATTTATTTACAAAAAAAAAAAAAAATAAGAGTTCGGGAAAAGATCTATATCTATGCGATTTTTTTGCATTATGCAATTAATGGTGAAAAAATAAGTTTTATTTATCAAAAACGTATAATATAACCGTAATGTTCTGATGGTGACAAGGATATTCCTTCTTCACAACCGAGTATGGGTTCCAAAATTAAGTATATTGCGTGCAAGAAGATTTGGGTGAAGTTCCAGCTTACTAATATATCTTGTTGTGTTCTTCGAAAAATCGTCTTTTACGAGCGGAACACACAGATCTTTGTGAATTTGTGAGTTTTTTTTACTTACCATGGAGCTGCGGTAATTGTTCGCCTTCGAATTTTTCCAATCTTTGTCACTGAGGCAGTGCCCATAATTGAAGTCCGTAGCACCATATAGGCTATAGAATTGCATTGTATAATAAAAGCTTACAGTCCAACTTCAATGTAGAATTTCTGCGCATAAGCTAATTTAGTTGCGCTGCTTTTAGTTTCACCTGAATGGCTTTTGCATCAATGTGAAACTTCTACGTTGGCCTACGATCCAGGTGAATAGCAAGGTACTTGGCTGCATTTCTCTCCGCAATAGGTGAGCTGTTAATTGAATAAGCGTGGACTGTACATTTTTGTTCATTAACTTTAATTTCTCAAATTTTTTGAAATTTCTCGAATATTGCAACATATTCCTGCGAATTTCCAGAGTGTTTGCAGGCAAGTTTAACTTAATTTTGTGCATCAAGCCGTTGTGCTACACTTTATCAATAGCTTGAAAAACGTCAATGAATAGAGCTGAATAATACTTTTTTTCCTCAAAAGTTTTTCTTATGACATTTACTAGCCTGTGTGTTTGTTCTATGGTGCTGTGTTAAGACCGAAAGCCGAATTGGTGACTACGGAGACATCCTACATCGTTTAATACTGGAGTTAACTTCGCCCTCAATAATTTTTCAAAGAGTTTTGAAATTGTTGAAATTGTTTTGCGCAAAACACGTGTTTTCGAACAAAACACATACATCGTCTCATCAAAAAATACCCGTTATTTTTAAATTTCATGAGTTACGTATGTTCGATTTTCGCATTTTTTTATTTCTGTTATGTTGGTACACACGTCTGTTATATATGTTGGCAATATCAGCCATTTCACATTGTCAATTTATTTTTGACAGATAAAAAGGTTAGTCGTGTTTTGGTGTGCTCTTCGATTTTTTACTAAACTTTGAGCATAAACAATGTCGCATGGACATCGCTCAGGAACTCATGAACATCGTCAGCGACGATCCAGATTTCACCAAAAACGTTAGAACTGGTGACGAATCACAGGTCTATGGCTATGACATTGAACTCTAAACCAATCATCCCAATGGAAGAGTCCAGAAGAGCCAAGACCGAAATAAGCACGTCAAGTTCGGTCAAATGTGAAGGTTTTTCTCGCTGTTTTCTTCGACTGCAATGGCGTGGTGCATCAGGAATACTTGTCACAAGTCGCACGGAAAGTAAGGAATATCTTGAAGTTATGCGCCGTTTGCGCAATGCAATTCGTCAGAAACGCACAGAATTGGGGAAAGCCCAATCATTCGTTTTGAACCATGATCATGCACCAGCTCACACATCCTTGCTTGTGTGTGATTTTTTGACCAAAAACATGAGATTGAGGAAATAAAACAAAAATCGAAACTATAGCTGTTGGCGATACCAAAAAACGCGTTTCAGAAGTGTATCGAGGATTGGAAAAAACGTTGGAATAATTGTATTATATCTGAGGGGGATTACTTTGGTGCGGACAAGTTAATAATTGATGGATAAGTAAATACATAAATAAAAAAAATTGATAATAACGATTCCGTTTTTTCACCAACCTTCGTATATGGAAACACACTATTGGCATTAATTTTCGTTGGTTTAAGATTATTTTTAGGACCTTTTAGTCATTTTAAAGCTGATCTAGTTGCAAACTAGTTTTGGAAGTAACCACACTGCTTAGAGCTAAAGCAAAAAAAATACGGGGGTTTTCGCAATTTTTCCTGGGGAATGAGTTTAACTTCCAATTTATAAACATACATTTTTTCTAGTGGCAGAAACTGTACTAGTAATTACGGAATAAACTACCTGGCTATAGGATAGATAGTGGGTTGCAAAATAATGTGTTTTGCGCATAACATGTAGAAATAAACATATTTTCCCATACATTTTTGAAACAAGCAAAACTCTTCTATCTACGTGTTTTGGATCAAAACGCTTCGAAAATGTTTAGTACATCAAATAAATTTATTTTCATTTGTCATTGAACAAATAAAGAACACAATTAGTGTTCAAAGTTCTTTTAACAAAATTAACGTTTGCGGTTAATCATTCAGAAAGGCGCTACAGTTTTCACCCCTGAATTATGTTCGAATCTGCAGATTGCCATATTTTTCTTTATATTCGCTGTACTAAAATAAGATCGGTTCGGTATTTCCTTTTTTTTACGAGACACTTGGCTTTCTAGCGTGCTCTCGGTTGGTCTCTGGACACTTTTTTTCATCCTGCGGCTCTTTAAGTATTTTGCATCTCTATATTCTACACAACTCCATTTTTAATTCATAATTTTACTTAAATAAATTATGTAAGTGAATTTATATAATTAACGATTTATTGATTATAAAAAGAACTCAATTTGCTACGGTGAGTAGATCATAGGAATCCCTCCTATATTAATGTTATTAAAACTTATGCATAATTAAACAATTAGAATATTTATTATCTATACATAAGTTTATATTAAAAATTATCATTTACAGAAAAACAATACTATAGCTAGATAAAGGCTTTTATGGAATGGAAAGCAGTTTTCCAACCACCATGGGGCTAAAAATAGTTAGATGTGTGCTTATGATAAAAGTTTTATATTTGCCTACAGTAAATATAAAAGAGATCTCATGCAAGAACATTGCGATCTTAGATTAAACGCATAAGCGCTTTCCAGCGCAAAACACAGCAGAACAAGAGAAAGTGTTTTAAATGCAATTATCGGACTCGCAACAGGCTTTCTTCTTCCCATTTCTACCATTTTTTTAAGGACAAGAGTTTTTGCTTTGCCATTCATATTGCAATGATATTGTTAGCTTTTTTTCTTTGCACATGCCCTTTCCTACGTTAGTTCACCATGTCATGCAAAAAAATTGTTCCATACTATATTCCATGCGAACAACATGAACCATCACATACATATTGCTTAACCGAAACTTAAAAACAGGTACTCGTAAGAGTATTTAATATTCATACTGGTATTTTACTTGTATATTCGATGGAAGCCAGATACTTTGCTCCAATTAATAAATTCTTTCAATGTCGAGATAATTGCAAAATTCCACCTTTGCATAAACCCAACCCTCTTCATGCATAAACTTAATATTATTACTAAATGCTTATCCAATATTACTAAATCCTTATACGAAGCTGCCTGCAATTAATATAACCACCTGTCAAACGGCTAAAGTCTATTAAATATCAAAAACTATGAAATATATTTTCTCTTCAATTAGACATGTAAAAATTAGCATCACTATATTCCTCGTTGATTTGAGTTATCTGATCTAAAGAGACACCTAAAATTCTTTATATCTAAAATAATACATAAAGAACTATAATAGCACTCTATTGTTGTGGAGCAACGATTGTAATGATTGCCACAATCTTTTCTGTGGAATTAAAAGTGAGTACGATGACGACTCTTAGAATAAGGGGAAATAAATAAAACTCTGACACATAGTATACAGTACTTTTTCTTACGATTTCTTGAATCGTTGCCTTACTTTTCTTGCTTTTTATTTTGTTTTAAATAATACATACATACATATATCGCCCAAAATATTCGCGTACTTTGAGATGAACTACAAATCCATGGCAGACCAGACGATAATATCGCTTCTTCATTGCAACATAGTCATATCTCAAAAAATTAGCTTTTCGAGTTAAAATGCAGAATTGTTAACAGTACTACCTTTTATATTGTGCCAAAAATTTATTTAAATTACTGTTTCTTTTAGGAGATATTTTCTAAAAAAAAATTTATAAGACTTGTATGGAAACGAAAAATTTGAAATGTGTTTTTCTCGAAACAAGCTTTTTTGCGTTATGACTATGTTGCAATAATTTTTTTTTTTTTTTTGTAATTCAATTATATATTGTATCTTCTAAAAGAACTAACAATAAGTATGCAAATCTTAAAACTAAAAATTCATTAATTAATATAGAAAAAAATTAATTAATATTAAAAAATTTTATTTACTTAGGTCCAGCCAATGCTAGACGAAAAGTTGTTTCTTGCGTATATTTTGTTGGTAAATCACCTTTCCAACGCTCTGATGGTTGCAAGGGTGTCCATCCTTCTCAGTCGAGTGTGGCCACCAAAGTTAAGGATGCTACGTGCGAGAGGATTCGGGTGAGACTCCAGTCTGTTAATGTACCTTATCGCGTGTTTTGAAAATTCATCTTTCACGAAGGGTACACCTAGATCTTTGTGAATTCGAGAGGTTTTAACATACCATGGAGCTGCAGTAATTATAGGGAGAATTTTATTCTGGCGCTTTTGAATTTTCTCAATGTTAGATGCAGAGGCGGTACCCCACAATTGAATTCCATAACTCCATATTGGCTTTAGGATTGCGTTATACAACAAAAGTTTGCAATCTAACTTCAAGATAGAATTTCTGCCGATGAGCCAATTTAGTTGCACCGCTTTTAATTTCATCTAAGTGACTTTAGCGTCAATGTGAGACTTCCACGTGAGCCTACGGTCGAGGTGAATACCAAGGTATTTGACTTCACTGTGCTGCGGAACAATGTAGTTGTTGATTTTAATAGCCGAACAAGTTTTTCTACTTAGTGTCAATGTAACATGGGTACATTTTTGTTCATTTACTTTGATTTTCCAAAGTTTCAGCCATTTCTCCAATATAAGAATATGTTCTTGCAAAATTTTTGATGCTAATTTATAGTCTTCATGGACACTGATGAATGCTGTATCATCTGCAAAAGTTGAAGTGTGAATTTTGCAGCTCGTTGGCATATCTGAAGCATAAATCAAATATAAAGTTGGACCCAATATGCTACCCTGGGGAACTCCAGCTTCGATTGGCTGAGCTGAGATTTTGAAATCACCTTCCTTAACGACGAATTTCCGGTCATATAAGTAGCTCTGAGTTAAGCCTTCGTGCCACACTTTGTCAAAAACTTTGGAAACGTCAATAAATAGAACTGAGCAATATTTTCTATCTTCGAACGCATTTCTGATAACATTCACCAGCCTGTGTGTCTGTTCTATGGTGCTGTGCTTAGCCCTAAAACCGAATTGGTGGTTAGGAATACATCCTACTTCATTCAATATTGGGGTCAACCTCGTCATTAGCAATTTCTCGAACAGTTTTGAAATTGTAGGCAATAGACTTATCGGCCTATATGACTCAACTTTTGTAGGATCCTTTCCTGGTTTTGGTATCATAGTAATGACAGACACCTTCCACTCAGTAGGAAAGTACTCGAGACGTAAAATAGCATTAAAAATAAAAAGGACGAGTCTTCTAGCTACTCGGGGTAACTGCACAAGCATTTTGTTGGTAATTTTATCAATACCAGAAGCTTTTCTGGGGTTTAAGTTACTAATAGCATTATCGACATCTTGAAAACGAAGTCTGAAAGGTACGGGTGGTCTAACGGCATATGGCGGCATATCAGCTTCATCATTCAGTCCGTCAATGGCAAACACGTTTCTCAAGTGGTTAGCGTACAGCATTCCCTTTTCGGAGTCACTTCTGGCCCAGTCCCCAGTTGGAGTACGCAAGGGTGGTTTAGATCTAATGGGTCTCTTTAACCCTCTTGCTGCTTTCCATAAAGAATAATCGGATTGAGGACTACCATCGAGGCTTTCCAAATAGGTTGTGAGGGAAGCCACTCTTTGGACTTCAAGCAAATTTTTTAATTGATTTACGCATTCTCGAAGCCTAGCTTTAAGCTGGGGAGACCTGCGAAGTTGCCAATCTCTTCTGATTCTTCTTTTTTCTGAAACAAGGTGTTCGATTTCAGAAGAACAAGTTCTGCTATTCATATTTATAAAATTTGTAGTGGTAGCATGTTGCACGGCTTTTATAATATTTTGGGAAAAATCATTAATTGACTCATCAATATCCTCTGGAGTTCTCAAAGATATATTTTCCGTACAGTGAGTGCTTAAATATTTTTTATATTTTAGCCAATTCACTCTAGACTGGAATACACCTATGTGTTAAATGGGGATCCAATGTTCTGGGGAAAACATATAGAGACCATAGTAGGTGAGTGATCGGAGGACAAATCCAATAAAAGCTCCACATGCATCCATTCTAAGGGGACGTTTTTTACGATTCCAAAGTCAATAACATCTGGGATCTTTCGCTGGTCAGATGGCCAATAGGTGGGACTCCCGCTGGAGATTACATCTAAACCCAATTTTGATATAGTATCAAAAAGCACACGACCTTTCGGGGAGATTAATCTTGAGCCCCAAAATGTGTGTTTAGCATTATAGTCACCAGCAGCTATCAATCGGGATCCAAGAGAAGTAAAAAAATTTGAGTAATGGTTTTCTGTAGCTGAAGGCCGAGGCGGGGAATAAATTGATGAAATTACCAATTTACTGTGAATGTGTTCAATACAAATATTTGTTGCTTGAAAATATTCTTCACATGTCTCATTTAACAAGTAATGTTTAATTCTATTTTTAATTAGAATAGCCGAACCTCCACAAGATCTTCCACGTGGATCTTTAGTGTCATATAGTATATAGCCATTTATCCTGAAATAACTTCTTGACGTCAGGTGAGTTTCAGCAATCAATTCAGCAATGTTGCAATAATGAAGCGATATATAAATTTTGAAAAATTATAAAAATTGTAAATAAATTGAAAATAAGCTGATGTCGAAATCAAAAACACTTCATATTATAATGGTAACTCTTTCAAATGTTTCCCTCAAAACTAGTGTTTACCTTTATAGTAGAAACATGGTATTATTCATACGAGTAGTTTAAATGTTTTTAGTTTTCGATTATTTTCATAGTAGATTAACATGGCAATTTTTTCGTAGGTTTCTGTCCTTTTCTCTGCTCTTCACTTTACTTCTAATTTCTTCGCTTTCTTCCTCTTCTTTTCTAATACTTTCTTTCCCCTTTACATTTCACTACTATTCTCTTTTTTTTCTTTAACGTTTTTCCTTAAACCTATTAGTAATTGAATTTCAAGATATTTTTGATAATTTTGTATAAAAATAAAGAAATAAAAATACTAAAAAGTTCCTTTGAAGGAACTTTTCTATTTCTATATTTTAAAGCATTTAAATTTCTTGTTATAAATATTTACGAATACGTGTAAAAAAATTGTAAAGCATGTTCACAACAAAAACAAAATTTTTCAAAAAGAAAAAAGATTATAAATATTCATTGAATATTTCAACTCTAATAAAATAAACCAATTTGCTGTAATTGCTTTTGAAATAGACTAGGATTTACAAAACCGTGTATTTGTTTGAAGTTAAAGAATTTTTAAGAAGTTTATAAAAAACAAATTTTATACCTTTAAAGAAGAATAAAAATAAAAAAACTAAAAAGAAAAACAAATATAGAAAAAAGCTAGAAAGAAAAACATTGCACTGTGGGCCTGATCAGATAATACAAAGTAATATAATCTTGATTTTATATTAAGTTAGTTGAAAGAAGCAATGAAAACAATCAATATTTAATGAATGTGATATTATCGACAAATGAATATTTAACGATATACACATAATGATGACAAAAGTAATTTTTACTAAGGCCCAAAACTAAGTTGTCGTTGCAGGAGTTGAATTTTAAGAATATTAAGGTATTATTAAATCTCAGATCGATGTAGTCCTGAGTGTCTATTACTACAACATTAGAGGGCATTTTCAAGTATTGTTTATATCTGAAATTATATATATAATAAAGTAAACAAAGTATATATAATAAAGTAAACACTAATCCGATCAATTTTTTCTTTATTTTCATTTCATTCTCTTATACTCCTAACTTCATTGCTAAGTACCAAAACTAGATTAATAATTTAATCCCATACAAGCATCCATTAAATACTCGCAAGCAAAGCAAAATAATAAATATAGAGCACACAAATACAGATTACTATAGGGTGCCTGTTGGCAAATGTTTATTACACCCTTCACATAAATGTTAAAGGTATATACAGTTTTCATTTCCAACCCCGTAAGGTATATACATATATTTTGAATCAGTATTGGTAGAAAAGGCGCTTAAGCGATATCTGTCTCTGCGCCGTTGAAATACCATTTCTGAGAAAACCATTAGTTTAGTTTATTTACTTAAGTCTATGGACAAATTTCTGTCAGACTAAGTTAATATTTGAATACTGTAGATGATATTTTACAAAATGAACATTACTGATTTAAAAATAATATAACATTGCATTTAATGGTATTAATGTTAAGAGAAAAATCAATAGTAAAGTAATACATTTCGTTGAAACAGCAACATAATTTCCTAACTGGATCCAACATAGATGATTAGTGGATTAGACTTTGAAACTATTTTCTTTCACCATTCTATTACAGAATTGATTCAATATATAAAGAATAGCACCCCCTTAAAATTCAGTAAAAGGCTTTACGTATAACTGAGATATATCTAAACTTCCGGGAAAATCATTTTTTGTCCGATTTTGTAAGAAAAGTTTTGAAAAAAAATTCTTTTGCTTCGAACTTAATAAGATTATTTGGCATGGCGATTACAAGGCAAAATAAAAATTTCCCCCATATCGGCTCACATATACCCGAGATATAGCCTAAACCCACTCTTCCAAGAAAATTTTTTTTTCGCTTAAAAGCAGTTGTGGTAATAAAAAAAGGTTATAAAGGAAAATTTCCGATATCGGTCCATGTATACCCGAGATATAACCTGAACTGAATTTTTCATAAATGATTTCCATGAAACATTAACTTTTTGACATCGCGATTACAAGGCAAAAACAATTTTTTCCCCGACATCAGTATATATATATATATATATATATATATATATATATATATATATATATATATATATATATATATATATATATATATATATATATATATATATATATATATATATATATATATATATATATATATATATATATATATATATATATATATATATATATATATATATATATATATATATTCGAAAATATTTAGTTCAAATTTAATGATTTAAGTGGCTATTGTGAAGGGTATTTTAGATTTGGCCCAGCTGAATATACTACACTCTTACTTGCTTAAATTAATTTCCAAAGTAATAAGTCTAACGGCGTCAAATCACATTATCATGGCGAAGCCTCGTCACGACCTGAGATAACAAGGCCATTGGATTTCTTGCGCAAAATGGTTATTGTTCCGTTATTTGTGGGACAAGTGACACTATCATGCTAAAACTACATATTGTCCAGCTCCATATTTTCAATTTTTGGCCGCAACAAGTCCGTTATCACTTAGCGGCAGGGCATACCATTTACGGTAACTATTTCGGCGAGCCCATTTTCAAAATAAATACGGGCCGGGCTGCTGACGCCGCCAGTCTACAAACCGCACCATATGGCCTGGACACAAGTGTTTTTATACTAAACATATGCACGGATACACTTAAAGCATAAAAATTTTTAAATTTCATCTACTTGTAATTATTTTGTGAAGTTTACAACGTTTCTTGTGTGGATTATACTGTCCTACATAAAATGAATGTCTATTAGAGGGCTGCTCAAGCACAAGGAAAATGTCTTACAAGACATCACAAAATTTTCAAGTACTATCCACCCTCTTCTTTCACATTTTAAAATGTTCTAAGCACATAACAAATACTGTCTTACAATCGTTTAAAACAAACAGAACCAAACACAGTTACTGAAGTAGAACAAACTGAAGTAGAACAAAATTGTAGCGGAACTTCAAGCACTGAAGTAATGTTCTACTCCAGTTTGGTTTATAAATTTTGTTCTTGTTGTTCATGGTTTTTGTCTTTGTATTAGTGCACAAGTGCTGTATACAATGTATGCTCATGTGCTAATATATTATTGCGAATGTTTTAGTGCACTCGCAATGTTTTGCTATGAGTCATCGTTTTTTTGCTTCAGAATGATGTTTTGTTTTGGTTTTTGCAATTTTGAAACAGAATTCAAGTACTGTCAAGCATGGTCGTATATGTGCTTCAAAACTATGAAGTGTTTATTCTGTTTGTTTTAGATATTGTTTTGATAGCCAGTGTTTGGAACTACTGCATTGTAGTGAGATGTGTTCTTTAGAACATTCTATGCAGCCTTTTAATATCTATAAATGCAAGTGCTTATCCTTCTAACATAATTGTTTTACTTCGTATGAGAAAGAAATATACAAAAAAGTACTGAAGCATACTTCTTGTTACAACTTAAGCAAAAAAAAAAAAATTGAGAAAAAATACCATGTGACTTGGCAAACTATGTGTGCGTGTGTCTATGCGCGCGTGCCAATTTTTAAACAAAAAATAACAAGAAACCGTAAATATAAATTTTTTTTATCTAGTTAAGTTGATTGCGATAGTAAGAGTAAAGCAAAACAGCAGCATACAACATAATATTCTTATTTGAATAAAAAGTAATGCGTACTAGCTTGTTTAAACTGTTTTCGCAATACTATCTGTTACACTCCAACACATGTTTATTTCATACGAACGCTCGATTATGCTGACCAAAAACATCATTAGGTGCAAGAAATAAATTTTGATTTTAAGCCCCATTTTCGCAAAAAGCTTCAACAATCTTAATGCGATGCACAATTGTCTACCCCTTCATGGTTGGATTTGTTAAACACGAAGCAAATATATTTAAAATTTAATTGGGCAAAAAGCGTGACATTTAAGTGTGATACAAAATTACCATGGTGGTGGAACGACCCATTATCTCGCAGAACAGCGTGTTAAACACAGTACTGAAAGAAAGAAGTTGGCTCTAATATACAAGGCACGAGAATGTCTCTGTGAGCAACATAAAAATTGTCGAAGAGAGAGTGTTAGAGTTCAGCAAGTTTCACCTAAATTACATCTAGTGACGCGAGTTTTCAGGATCAAGCGATAGAACTAAGAGCATGAGACTGCAGTAATGGATAGTATGTTACGCATTTATATGTAGAAAACATATTGATATTGACTATACTTTTGTGATGAAAAATATTGCTTTATTATTGTATGCTACGCATGTATATGCAGAGAATATATATTGAATATATTTTTGTAATGAAAAATCTCCTTTTATTTTTGAATTGATAAATTTCTGGCCCTTTGACATACATCACTTTATCGTATTTCATAAAATTACAGATTAAAAGGCAAACAATATTTTAATCCTTTTAATACTCTCTATTTTAAATACAATTTCTATTTGAAACCAAGTCATCTTTAAATTTTCTCTATCGCCATTATGTTTTCTACTTAATTAGAGACAAAATTTCAGTAAGTTATTTAATATTGCCGTAATAAAATAGATATGAAAGTGTTAAAGATATCCAACTAATAAAGTCCTTAAACTTGTTTCTGTTTCCTTTGCTCCAGTCAATTAATTTTATTTCCTAACCACACTGCACTAACCTAGGACCACAAAAAATTGCAAAACACAGCAGAAAATAGACATCAAAACTCCTTCTTGAACGCAAACTATTTAAAAAGAACAACTTGTGCCATATTGATTTTATAATTTTATTTAACATTCTCAAGCTTAAAATCTACCAGCCAGAAACATCCTTAAAAATTCTAACAAGAAAATTTCTTAATAAAAATGTTTGTCCAGGAAGAAGACCAAAATCTGAAGATCCTTAAAATAAATACATAAAATGGTGTTGGGGTGCTCAAATGTTGATATGAAAGTGGAGCAAATAACTTGTTAGTTTTTGTATTTAATGGCCATTGTCCAGCCTGATACGTTCCAGCTTTAATATTATGTGCCGAATTCTAAACTAAAGAAAGATAAAATATAAATAAATAAAAGAAAACAGAAAAAAAAATTCTATTGATGTGTGATTATCCTTTGTGAGTAAATGTGGTCCTTTTGTGTGCTTTACTCACACATAAAAACACAAACGGGAATGCTCTTTAGATTGTGTTTGTGCAAGTACTTTGTGTGTGTGTGTGTGTGTTAAAATATATGTCTAAAAGAAAAGAAATGTCAAATATTTGTATAGTTTTAACAAGTCCTTTAAATAAGTGTTATTTACTATTCTTCGTTTTGTTAGCTTTCCTTTTTTTGTGTTTCGAAATGTTTTGCCTTGATTACACATTCAGGAACTGAATTTATTTAGAAGCTTATTGTGTTAAATTTAAGGCATTTGAGTGTTAATAATGCACAAGTTAAATAATTTTTCTTTGTGCCGACTTATCAACAAATAATTTCATACATATATAATTGTCAATTAATATAAAAACATGGAAAAGTAATCTTTAAAGATGATAATTTTTACAGAACTGAAAAAATAATAAAAGAAAAATGCGTCCACATTATAAAGGTGAAATTAAATTAAATGCATTATTTCGTGGAATCTTTTATATCTTTTGAATGTTCTAACGTCACATGATTACTCATTTTTTTTTTTTTTTTTTTTTTTTGTTAAGCGTTTTTATTTATTGAATCTTCAAAATGAACTAACAATAAGTATTCAAATCTTAATACTAAATATTAAAAAAAAAAAATAAAATAAAATGTGCTTTTTACTTACGTCCAGCCAATGCTAGACAAAAAGTTCTATTATGCGGAAGCAATATCGGTAGAATCACCTATTAAACGTTCTGATGGTGGCAACGGTATCCCTTCTTCTCAACCGACTGTGGCCGCCAAAATTAAGTATATTACGCGCAAGAGGGTTTGGATGAAGTTCCAGTTTACTGACATACCTTGTCGCGTACTTAGAAAATTCCTCTTTTACCAGCGGAACACTCAGATCTTTATGAATTCGTGAATTTTTTACGTACCATGGAGCTGCAGTAATCGTTCGAAGAATTTGGTTTTGTCGCCTTTGAATTTTTTCAATATTTGACGCTGAGGCGGTGCCCCATAATTGAATTCCGTAGCACCATATAGGCTTTAGTATTGCGTTGTATAACAAAAGTTTGCAATCTAATTTCAGTGTCGAATTTCTGCCCATAAGCCAATTTAGCTGCGCTGCTTTTAGTTTCAACTGAGTGACTTTTGCTTCAATGTGAGACTTCCACGTTAGCCTACGGTCCAGGTGAATACCAAGGTACTTGACTTCATTTTGCTGCGGAATAGGTGTATTGTTAATTTGTATAGCCGAACATGTTTGCTTACGCAGTGTGAATGTAACGTGAGTACATTTTTGTTCATTAACCCTGATTTTCCAAAGCTTCAGCCATTTTTCCAATATTGAAATATATTCCTGTAAATTTCGTGAAGCTAATTGGTGGTTTTCATGAATGCTCAAAAACGCTGTGTCGTCTGCGAAAGTTGAAGTGTGTATTCCAGATGTCGTTGGCATGTCAGAGGCGTAAATCAAATATAAAGTAGGCCCAAGTATGCTACCTTGGGGAACTCCTGCCTCGATAGGTTGAGTTGGGCTTATCAAATCACCTTCTCTGATAACAAATTTCCGTCCGCATAAGTAGCTTTCCAGAAGCTTGTTGCACGCAAGTTCAACTTTATTTTGTGCATCAAGCCGTCGTGCCACACTTTATCAAAAGCTTGAGAAATGTCGATGAATAGAGCTGAACAATACTTCTTCTCCTCAAAGGTCTGTCTTATGACGTTGACTAGTCTGTGTGTTTGTTCTATGGTGCTATGTTTAGCCCGAAACCCAAATTGATGATCAGGGATGCATCCCACATTGTTTAATATTGGACTCAACTTAACCATTAACAGTTTTTCGAATAGTTTTGAAATTGTTGGTAGTAGACTTATTGGTCTATATGATTCTACCTTGGTCGGATCCTTCCCTGGTTTGGGTATCATAGTAATCATAGAGACCTTCCACTCTGCAGGATAATACTCAAGGCGTAAAATAGCGTTAAAAATAAAAAGTAGAACTCTTCTAGCTACACGAGGTAACTGTTCCAGCATTTTACCAGTAATTTGATCAATACCTGGAGCTTTCCTGGGGTTTATGTTACTGATACCTTGTTCTACATCTTGAAATGTGAATCGCAAAGACACAGGCGGTCTAACTACATATGGTGGTAATTACTCATGTAAACGCAGTCGCTTTTCTAGCCCTCTTAAGGCATTATTTTGAGTCTACAAAATTTTTTGCAGGCTATCTATAGACAAATTTTACCTTCCCTTTACAGATCAATTTTGATGTTTCCATTTCAGTTCCAATAAGTCGAATGAAAAAATCAATAATTCATAAAATGGTGTTAAGCTACGTACACACGGTTGTCAGATCTTACAATATTGCCAGTAAAATTGTCTGAAAATGTATTACAATCGTGTGAGCTGCCAATTTTTAACTTACAACGTTGTCAGAAAAACCATTGTTAATCAATTGTAAGACGACAATATTGTCAGGCATCTGACAATCGTGAGAACACTCTTCGTCGGCATTGCTGGTATTGTCAGCTCAGCTTTAATTGTCAGATGTATAAAATTAATGCATCTGACAATGGCATCATTGTTAGAAAAAAGTTTGATGGGCAACACTGTCAAACAGATCGTTATTGATATACATAAGTGGCAATGCCTTACAACATGACTGACAATTTTTTTCATCTAACAATCTGACAACCGTGTGAGCTGACAATTTTTGTTGTCAGATGAATTATTTGTCAGACTATAGTCTGACAATGAAATTTTAAGATTTTCTTACGATCGTCTGAACACAACTTTTGCGGGACAATTTTTTATTGTCACTACATTGTCAGCATGTTGCCAGATCTTACAATATTGTAACATCTGACAACCGTGTGTACATAGCTTTTATATAGGTGATGTTATTTACCATTATTTAATTTATTTTCTTAAGTAGAAGAACAATTATAGGAAGCATTTAATATATTTATAACAATATTTACACACGCAAGTGCTATGCACATACATTTGTAAGTAGTGTTTCGAATTCTCCAATTCATTAAAAGCCTTTCCATTAACTACATACAAACTGGTTTTCAAATATGGAAAATATGGAAGAAATGTTCTTAACAAATTCTATTTTGATTTTTATAAGGAAAATTATGCATTTAAAATATTTACAATGGATGATACTTAATACAAGACTTTAACACGTGATCCATTTTTTTTTAATCTTTATTATTTTATAGTATATATAGAAATTTTAAATTTGAAAAAATGTTCTTGTAGCAGAAGTATATTGTTGATTGTGAACGGATTCAAAGGAGCGTTTAACCATAACTGCCGATAAAGCGTCATTTTGACGATTTTCAAGCTCAAATTCAGCAAAATGACGATTTGACGATTTTTGTCCTAATAACTACAATTTTTGCTATACAAAAACCATGGCAACATTAAATTTTTTATAGATGAGACACAAAGTATATTTAAAAGCCCTGATTCAATATCCTACACGATCGTATGATTCGTTCACAGAAAAATACTATACGAGTCTGGCTGGCTTTCCAAAATCGCTTCAAAATGGAGTTGTATTGCTGCACTATCATATAAGAATGATTGTAATATTTATATACATAGGTATAGTAAAATAATTAAAAACTATTGTTACCATAATAATTTTATATTATCTCAATTGATTTCTCGGGGCATCAATAATATTCTGATATTTTTCACAACAAATACCACTCTGGTCGCATACGAACCATCATTTTATGAAAATGTTCAAAAAATTTTTAAAATCACTCGATTTTTACACCTTTTCAACACGCGAGGTATATTTGGTAAATCGCACAATTGTCTAGGATAGTGAATCACGGCCTTAAGAAATAAATTTATACAGTTTTTGCACAAAAAAAAATCTATAAATGGAAATGCGAGCATTTCCTATATATTCAAAATTATTCAAAAATATAGTTACATTGCCCTATTCTTCTGTAACGTGGACATAATATTCAGCCAAGTTAGTTAAAATAAGACAATAAATATAAAAATCTTTAGAAAATGAAACAATTGATGGCATTTTTTATTATAAAGACTTATTAAAACCAAATCCTTCAAACTTCTTTGATATTGCAATCAAATCCAATTTGTTAGAACTATTCAATTCCGATATATCCTTCAAAAACTTTCAACAAATTCAATGCATCAAAGCATACAAGGTATTTGTTTTTTAATACCATAATAAGTTCGTATGTATGTAACTCTAATTAATTAAAAACTAAATTTTCTAATAAATTTATATAAAACTAAAATGGGGATATTGTAGTAATTATATTTTTGGCCAACGTATTTTGTTATTTGCTGTTTGTATATACTTAGCTGGTGAGGCCTAACATAAAGAATGTTACCAGCTAGGTATATACAAAAAGCAAAATGGGGATATTTTCCTAAATTTTCGGGATATTGACGATTTCTTCAATATTTTTTCTGGCAGCCCTGCGTATAAGTTGATGCTTTTTTTTATATTGCACCTCTACTCAGGGGATGACCCATACATATGCACGCCAGAACTTCGCTGGGCGCTGATAGATCTACTTTTATAATTTTCTTGTAAAAATCAGGTCTTAGAGTTTGATTGCCTACTTCCGATTCCAAGAATGCACGGCAACCCATGTTTATGTCCATAACACAAGGATACTTAAAACCTTTAAGTAGGTATTGTAGTTCAATAAACTTTTCGGTGTTTTCCATTGTAAGCAAACTCTTGTGATAACTGCTGGTAGGCCAAAACTTCAAAGTCGAAAAAGCAGGCCACTCCTTTGCGCATTATTCCCCTTATACGGGGCACTATAATTTCTGGACAGCTGTACGATTTATTAATATGTTTCTGATGTTTTTGTTGTTACTATAGCTACGCCGGTGTTGTTGGGGCACTCAATTCCAAAGCATTAATAGTAATTTTAACAGTAGATATGCATATACATATGTATATGTTTACACATACACATATAAGTAAATAGCATTTAATAACATACAGTTTATTACTAAACATATCTTTACAGATCAGAGGACTATTGTTGAACAATAAAATACTAATAAGTTTTTAATTGTTCCATGCCGAACGGAGTACACTTTGTCACATCACATCATATTACAGTGAGACATCATCGAAAGGTTTAACAGCATATCCGCTTATATTTGAAGTAATGGGCAATATGCTTTAAAAATCTTCCAAATCGTTCTGGCGATTCGCCGCCGGTTTCAGCATTGTAAACATTTGAAATAAAGTAAGCAACATTTAATTATGCTCGTTCGCAGCAGAAACTGCTGCAGAATCTATGATTATGTACAAATTTCTTGACATCTTTTGCGAACACAAGGCATAAATCAATTCCACTTGATAACAAGTTAACAACTATATATTTTTGGTTACCCTAGTCATCAGTAGACTTTGGAAATTGTTTGAATTCTTTTCAATATTTAATTTAATAATTTTTTTATATAAAAACTTTCTGCAACCCATTAATTTTACACGCCGTTATTTTTTGCCAACTAAATCACTTAAAAGGTTACATAAAACTCACGTGCATACATATTTTGTTAATTCCATATATATATATATTTTTTTATTTCTCTCACAAAGCAGCAACTGCAACATTCAATTTAATAAATCCTTAAAAATCGATTTTTAAACAAATGTTCACGATTGTAACTACAAATCTTGACGATAAAATTACCTTAACACAATTCCCTGCACAAAATACAAAAAAGAAAAAAAACTGCTTTAAATCCAACGTAAAGCGAAATTGCAGCAAGTTGAGCAAAAAGCAACAATTACATGCAAACATATCCCAGAAAATCTGTTAAACACATGTGTAAAGCAGCAGAAAAAAGCAAAAGCAAAAGGTATAGAAATAAAACCAATAAATTCTAAAGAAATTATTCTCTCTTTATTTAAATAAAAATGAAAAAAAAGGAATAAAAATCGAAATTGAAAATAAAATGGAATGGCAATTCCTCTTTATGCTCGTATTGCAGAGCAAATATATTCTTGAATATACTTGTGTTTAAGTCTTAACATATGTGCATCAATATTCGCATAAAGATGTGCAACTGTTTCCAGTTGTAAGTACAAGGGTGAGATTTCAACTTGAAAGAACAGACTCAAACTCAAAATATACCAGCAGGTTGAAGGTCTTTTAAAACAGTACGAGTATTTAGCATTTTAAAATATACTCAGATTGAAAGTTGTATAACTCAAATGACCTGCAATGTGATAATATTAATTTAAATATTGTATCACAAAACAATTCTGTTGAAGTAAGTGCATACTAGAGGGCTGCCCAAGTACAAGAAAAATGTCCTACAAGACATCATAATATTTTCAACTACTAACAATTCTCTGCTTTCACACTATAAAACAAACACTTCAGTGCCGAAATGTGTTAATACATAAATGAATATTGACTTATAATTGATTACAGCAAACAGAACACACAAATAAAACGTACTGAAATAGAGTAAAATTGAAGTAGAACTGGAACCACTGGAGTAATGTTCACTTTAGTTTCGGTTATAAAATTAGTTATTGTATTTTTTTGAATCTTCAATATATGAACTAACAATAAGTATTCAAACAGTATAGGTAGAATCACCTATTTAACGTTTTGACGGTGGTTTTTTTCTCAACCGAGAGTGGCCGTTAAAATTGAGTATGTTTCGTGCAAGAGGGTTTGGGTGAAGTTCCAATTTGCTGACATACCTTGTCGCATACTTGGAAAATTCATCTTTTACCAGTGGAGCACACAGATCCTTGTGAATTCGTGAGTTTCTTGCATACCCTGCAGCTGCAGTAATCGTTCGAAGAATTTAGTTTTGTCGTCTTTGAAGTTTCTTCAATGTTAGATGTTAAGGTGGTGCCCCATAATTGAATTCTATAGCACCATATAGGCTTTAGAATTGCGTAGTATACAAGAGTTTACAATCCAGCTTCTGCCCATAAGCCATTTTAGTTGCGCAGCTTTTAACTTTCACTGAGTAACTCGCATCAACGTGAGACTTCCACGTCAGCCTTCGGTCGAGGTGAATACCAAGGCCCTTGACTTAAATTTGCTGCGGAATAGGTGAGTTGTTAATTTAGATAGGTACAAATGTTTGTTTACAAATTGTGGCATGAGTTCATTTCTGCTCATTAACCCTGATTTTCCAAACCTTCAGCCATTTCTCTAATATTAAAACATACTCCTGCAATTTTCGCGAAGCTACTTGATGGTTTTCGTGTACGCTGCAGAATGCTGTGTCATCTGCACACGTTGAAGTGTGGATTCCAGATGCCGTTGGCATGTCAGAGGCGTAAATCAAATATAAAGTAGGCCCTATTATGCTACCTTGAGGAACTCCTGCGTCGATAGGTTGAGTTGGGCTTATCAAATCACCTTCTCTGATAACAAATTTCCGTCCGCATAAGTAGCTTTCCAGAAGCTTGTTGCACGCAAGTTTAACTTTATTTTGTGCATTAAGCCGTCGTGCCACACTTTATCAAAAGCTTGAGAAATGTCAATAAATAGAGCTGAGCAATACTTCTTGTTTTTAAAGGTCTGTCTTATGACATTGACTAGTCTGTGTGTTTGTTCTATGGTGTTGTGTTTAGCCGGAAAACCAAATTGATGATATTGAACAATGTGGGATACATCCCACATTGTTCAATATTGGACTCAACTTCGCCATTAACAATTTTTCGAACAGTTTCGAAATTGTAGGTCGTAGACTTATTGGTCTATATGATTCTACTTTAGTGGGATCCTTCCCTGGTTTGGGTATCATAGTAATCATGGACATCTTCCACTCTGCAGGATAGTACTCGAGACGCAATATAGAGTAAAATTTTATTAGTACGAATGCATTTGCAAGAGTACTTCGTGTGATTTTTACCCAACCTCTGTTTTTTTTAGCTTAATTTAAAACTAATTTTATATTAAAAAATTGATTTTTTTTGATACTATGCTAAGCAAAGGCTGAAACTAACAGAAAAATTTATCATCAGTTTAGCATAAAAAAGATTTTTGCAGACAAAGGACAAGAAGCATATTCCCAACACTCCCCTACAATCACACCCATAGACACGTACCCATGACCACTTGATTTCTACTGTCCCCATGATTTTATGTTTCACAAAAAGGCAGCACATATTTAAAACGGAGTTAAATGTTTGAAAAAAAACCCAAATATTTATTTAGGTCGGAAGAAAAGAAAAATTAAATTAATTGAAAAAGTTTTAAATAGTTTTCATATACAAATTTACTTCCATTTCAGTTTCAGCACACTGAATTCTAAAAGAGGCAACTGGAGCTGAAGAAAGGGGAAATATTTGTCAGATAATAATTTAAAACTTACCACAAATACTTTTGTTTGATTGAGCTATTTCAAATAATCTTACCTGAAAATAAAAAGAAAAAAAGTCAACTAAAAGTTCACAAAGCTTAAGTTTAAATTATTTGAAATTAATTGTTATAAAAGTGTAGGTCTAACTTTGTTTTCTTTCTTAATTAGACTTGGTTACAAAAATTTGCCTTGGATAGCATAAATAATTGATTTTAAACCCTTTTTCTCTTTTTTTTTTGGGAAAAAGTTTTTCTTGTGCTCCGAAATTAACACACAACCAACCACCACTTCCCACTAGCCAGCAATGTGTCTGTCTGTCTGTTTCTGCCACTATCCTTTCTCGTGCCTTGAAGTTTGCTTTGAATGTAACTTGTTCAGTTTTCTTTCCATTTCAATGGAGTTGTGATATATGACAGCTAGTTCAAATTAAGTTTGAATTTTTTCTCTTAGTCTAGCAGTTAGTTTTTGTGCAGTTGTAATTTGTATCAGAACAGCTGCTTTTAAGTTATTAAATTACAATTTCAATTATTATTCTATCAATAATAATTTTGCCAGCACAAAAAAGAAGTATTGAGGAACGAAAGGGTATAAAAGAAACTTTTTGAAAGGAATCTTTATTCCTTCCGTTTTTAGTTATTCACAAAATTTTATATACATATATACTCGTATAGTTTTTGTTCTTCCAACACAAGGCGGCGCTGTGTGTTACAGTGGAAATGGAATAAGTTAATTTTGAGGTTAGAAGGGTTGGGATTATAAGGGATGAGGTTAGGGATGTTTTTACACAAAAACACTATAATTGGTGATATGCTAAACTATTTATAAATCTGTATACCAACTTATTAAATTACGCTTTTTTTACACACATTTGAAACTTCGTTTAAGTAAAATATTATTACAAACTACATTTCCCCATTAAATTCTATGGACACGTTTTTAACCAAAAGGCAAAAAGTTTTTTAAATACCACAAATTAACTCAAGCATGAGAATTTCAATTAAACTTTTTGCCCAACGATGTAATAGATTTATGGAAATCTTTAGGTTTTCAAATGGTTGGCGAAAACTATATGTATAAGTTCTGAAACAAAGGAATTTCCTTCTAAAGCTGATCTGGCTTCATGACTATTAAATACAATTGCTTTGTTTACAAAAAAATAGTAATTGTAAAAGTCACTAGTGAAGCAAAACAGACGTTTTTACACGCAAAGAAAAAGTGTTTCTAAATATTGTTGTGGCAACATTAATTTATTTCTTTTATAATTTTATTTCTTTTACACTGTTGTAAGTAGAGTTCTGTTTGTGCCAAAATTGTTGTTGTTTTCATTTTAAGATGTTTATTGTCAGACTAAGTTAGGTTTAACATGCTGCCAGCCATTGAAAAGCCAGGGCAGTTGCGTTCAATTTGGCACCGTTGTGTCGCCTGAGTGCGATATGCACCTTAGCAGATCTACACATAACTGGTACAGCTTAGAAACCAAATACCAAAGATCGGATGACAGTGGCCAATCAACCTACATCACATTCCGAAATTTTGCTAAATCGTACAGGTCTGTCATACTCATAACTTCTACAGAAATTGTTAAAGGCAAGCTTTAATCTTCTCGCATGCATTGAATGCAGTTCATTACCTTGTAGTGTAAAAGGCGTTGGACTAAGTTTTGCTAATCAGAGCAGCGTCGAAAGTATATACGCTGGCCACTGGTCAGGTTTAAATAATTTAATTTCAACATTTTAAATGCCGTTTCTTTTAACCTTTCGTGTTGTTATTGTTAAGTTAAACCTCCACAAACACTACTCCCTCTTCCCTTCTCATCTAGTTCCTATCACAACGCACTACATATGTAGGGGTCATCTCCTGAGTACTAGTCCAAGATAAAAAAAATATGTGACAATGTCCCTGCAGAACCGTCACAATAGTGAAAAAGATTTACATCAGCACCTACCTCTATGGCAATATCTAAGGATGGATCAATTCCAGTGAATTATTCACGTTTCACCAGCGCCCTTGCAGCTTGCCAGGCACAAGGTCGCAATTTTTATCATATGTTTGTAACCATATAGGTAACCCCTTGTTTAGGAGTTCGGGCCTCCTAATCCCTCTTGCATGCAATTTCTAAGCAATCAAAGGAGAACAAGGTTTAATGAGTTGGTAGGCCGAAGCCCACTAAGAGAATTAGCCCTTAAACCAACTCACTCGTCCAACAATCACCCTGGTTCCTTACACAGGCATAGCAACAGTACCTCAGGGGTTGTGAGCATTCAAAAAAAGGTGTGCATCAACAATTATCAGGGATACACTACACCCCCCCCCCCCCCCCCCCCCCCACCCCCCTTTCCATCACCACATCCCTTCCTTAGCCTTTAGTTCTAATCCACAGGCAGAAAGTTCCAGCAACGGTGGGCACCTCAACCATGATCAGCACGGGTTGAACTACAAGCAGAACCGCCCGTGCATCAGGAGATCAGCGCATGCTGATCTCCTTTCTGCCAATTTATACGAAGCCAACGCAACATTAGTCATGCGGCTTCTTAGATAGATTCTTTCACTTCTCTGCCCGAAAAACAGAACTCCCTGGTTTGGAATATACCCCAAGGCAAAGCCTATTCCCCGGGGGGATACAGCTACGAAGCATAAAAAACAAGTGATCAATGGCTTGATTGTGCATTACTATGTATCTTACTGCATTTCCTATTTAACACTAGTCACTGCCGCCGAAAATATTTGCTCTGTAGCCGCCGCCGAAATTTTTCGTTTCGCTTGCTTCTCTGCTGTATAGTACTGTTTGTGGCAACCATATTATGCAATAATAGTGTGTAGGCATAAAAATATTGTCGCCTCGACCATATATTTTGCTCTATAGTTGAGAGCTTAGAAAAAAATTTAGTAAAATTAATTTTTGTTACAGCAATAACTTTTTTTTTAAGTTTTTGCAACCATTTTATAATGGCGTGCTACAAACGAAACTTTATAATTATTAAAACCCTACAAAAACATGTGACTTGGTTCATAAAAACAAAAAAAAATCATAATAAAAATCGCAAAGCTATGCAATAAAATGTTTTATTTGGCAGCTTTTTAATGAATACTCTGACTTAGTGGAAAAAACAAATGAAAAACAAATAATAAAAAAATATTATGCCTCATCACAATATTATCGCTTTTTTATACTTTACGGTTAAAGGACAATAAAAATCATACCAAATATTATAAGACACGCACACGCACCCACTCACGCCAAAAGTGATAAATTTGCTCGCAGTATAAAATTTTATGTGTTACTGGCAACAAACTGACATTTCGTATAAGTATATACAAAGGAAAATGTGCTGCAAGGAAAAAAGTTTCGCGAGAAAAACAAAAAATTAGGCTGCTTGCAAACGATTTTTTAAATATCCTTAAGAATAGTTTTTTGTTTATAGAAAATATCTGTTCAAATCCAATCAAACAGACGATTTTACTAAATCGAACAATTTTTTTATTATTGTCTGCCCAGGTTTCAGTAGCTAAAAAAAAGGCTACAAGTAAAAAAGATTCGGATTTGTTATAAGAAAAGTACTGAAAACAATTATGGGTACTCTATAATATGTTCGTTGTTCTTGGTACTTGTTCGGCCGTGTAACCAATTTACAGGATGAGGTGGAAGAGTGATAAATGTCTGATCATGTCCGAGAATCTATGGACATAACCAAATTTTCTGGCAAATTGAGTAGTGTTCTGTTTGAAATCATCTGATTTTCTTTTGAAAACTATAAAGCAAAATAAATATAAAGCGTTACAAAAATGCTTGAAAGTAACATATTGTTACGAATTTTTCATTTCTGACCCACTGTGCAGTCTTTGATCTGAGTCTAATTTCACAACGATGAATTCTTAGAAGTTTACCATATTTTGTTTCCACTTTTGACTTTTGCATTCGAAATGGTGAGAATGAATAATTCCAATAGTTGCAGTAAAAACTTAAGGAAAAATTTTTTCACTCAAAAATCTGTGGCGAATTCTTATTTTATTAAATATTTTGACGTCGATAAAAATCAAGCAGAAGTATTTGGTAAATCAAAACTTATGTTAAACATCTTGTGTGACTATGTAGAACTAACACATTCAGTGCAATAAAATGCTTTAATTTTGGCGGAATCGACTCTTAATGAAAAGTGAACACTATGCCTGGCGGAATACTTGTTATAAATCTGCACACACATACAGCAGAAAACCAAAGACATAATACACAAGCAAACAACCTACATGACCTAAAGAATGGAAGATTCCAAGTAACTCAATAATCAATGATTTTACTGTTGTTGTTGCGTTCTTATTGTTTTGCAAGCATGTGTGTGCATGTGAACTTACAATTAATTTTTGTATATTCGGGTCTGGAATGAGCATTAACTGGATATTTCAAGAAAAATTTAGAAAAAAATAAAACAAAAAAGTATAGGCAGTAGCAGTTGCTCGGCACAGACACAGTTTAATTTTAAATGTTGTGAAAGACAGTCTTAAGTTAGAAAAATAAAGAATTCGAGTTTGTTATTGCAGTAAATGCAAATAAAGTTTTAAAGTACTTTAGAACTGTATAACAAACAAGTGTCATTATTTCATTTGCAGCTACACAATCGGCAATATTATATTTAATATAACATTTTAATTTTTGAATGTTTAACTTCAAACCGGACAACATATTAGATGCAGAAAATATTACACAACCAAATGAAATCAAACTTTAAAATAATGGCAAGCTTACCATCACAAGTTCGAATTTGATGTCATGTGTTTTAAAGCTGTAAAGAGTGGCTGTTTTTATAAAGGATGGTTAAATATGAAGGGCAGATGTTGATTTCGACTAAAACACATATTATTTAGTAATTATTGCCATTTCTTTTTATTATGATAATATTGGCATGGTTCAATTATGTATGGAATAAAATATCAGGCAAATGGCTGCCACGACATTGGCGGCACACCTCCATCCAATAATCCAAATTTTCGGTGACACTGAGACATAATTGAGGTCTTCTGCCGTTAATATGCGAACTATCTCATCCTTTAGCTCTTGAATTGTTGCTGGCTTATCTATGTACATCTTTCCTTTCAAATAATACCAAAGAAAAATGTTCAATCTCATGATCTTGGCAGCCAATTACATGATCTTTCAGCCACCATGTGAAATAATACGGCCATTGTAATTGTTGCACAAAAGCACCATTGTTTAGTTAGCTGTGTGGCAGGTTTCAGAGTCCTGTTGAAACCACATCCATATCTTCTAATTTGAGCCACAAAAAGTTCGTTATCGTCTCACGATAGCGAACACCATTTACAGTAACGGACCGAACGGCCTCATTTTGGAACAAATACGGCCCGATGACACCACCAACCTATACAGGATCCCAGGAGTGCACCAAACAGTCACTCTGTGTGGTTTCGTTGGATTTTGGACAATCAGTCTTGGTTTATCCATCGCCCAAATATGGCCATTCTGTTTATTGACGAATCACTGAGGTGAAAATATGCCTCATCACTGCAGATGATGTTCTTCGAAAATTGATCATACACTGTAGCTATTTCTTGCCACCATACTGACCATTGACGACGCTTGGAATGAACAAGAGCTCTTGAGCCAGTTGCATCTTGTAAGCGTGTAGATTCAAGTCTTCATGCATAATGCTCATCAGCGACGAGCGTGTGAAGTGCAATTGTTGGACACGACGATGAGTTGAGCTGCACAGCTCTTCAGCCACACTATCGCGAACAGCACTAATACTTTCTGCAGAACGAGCTGCACGAGTATGCACATCTCCTACATACCCGGTTTGCTCAAATTTTTGTACGATTTTTCCGATTAAATTGGTTGAAAAAATCACGAAGTTCTCGATATGCACTTTGATTTGAACACCCATTTTCATAATTAGTCTGAAATTGAGAAATGTCAAATAATGTGGTTCATATTCAACATCGGCCCTTAAAATTTAACCACCCGATATAGCAAACCAACAACGTACTTTAGCGCTTAGATATTACGTTGAAGTGTATTGTATTTTTGTAATTGTAACTATACAGTTGCAAATAAATTTTCAAAGTATAGGATGCACAGCATGGGCGGAGTAATGTAGACCTTATGCCCACGATGGTATTCACAGTATTTTTTTTTGCGGCGCTGTGACTAGCTATACTTACCTATGCCTTCGAATAGGAAGTTGTCGCGTGGTTAACAAGGAAATACCTCACAAAAGCTGTGAGCTAATGCAGTTAGTTGAGGTAGACAGTTAACCAATGAGAGTTAGACGCAAAACTCTCGAAGGCTAAACAACAACGATGACGAGAGGGCTGTTCCCCAGCCCAGAGCTACTTTACGACAGGCGTTGAAGTGACTAACTTACTTTGTTTGACAAAAACCGCTATGTAAAAATAAAGATAGAGTCGCTAAACGCTGTGATAACGTTTGTTTTGGATTTTAAGTGCTGTCTTTGATATATTCAAGTCAAACGTCCACAAACACTACTTACCCTTTCCTCTTCCTCATAACCTATTTTACGGGTTACAGTCCAACGCACTGCATATGTATTAGTTATCTCCTGATGTAATGCGTCAAGAATAAAACAGGATCCCAGAGGTGTGTTGAAGCCAACTTTACTGACAGAGAGTAAAGTTTATTATACGCGCTGTAAAAATTGCAAAGCATTGGCCCTGCGCTATTTGGGCCAATCTCATACATTTTATATGCGCATGAAGATTTTTTGGATAGAAGCTACACGGAGGCAGCTGTTCACTGACATTAATCGAGTTTTTTGTTTGTCAAATATTTCATTTCTAATGTCAAAATTTTAGGTGGTAGAAAAACAATTTTTGACGTTTTTAGATTTTTCTCAATATAGCTGAACTCTTTGCTCTTAATAATAGTTTAAATTGTGATATATTTATAATCTTCTCCAAAATCTTAAAAAGGCAAAAAAAAAAAAAAAAAATATAAGTATCATTACAGTTTAAAGCAGATGTGCCCAGGCCTATGCGATTGATACTCAATTGTTTTTGTAAATGCGCTTAGCTATAGGGGTGTGCTCTTTAATACACACACATACTGCGCTCAGCAATAGCAACGAAAAATACACAAACAACTTCGTCTTATATATTTTTTGTCGTTCTTCACTGCACACACACAAGAGCAAAGTAACAACACTTTCGCATATTTTACTGGTAAACATTGACAACACAGATAATTTTGTTCTTGTAAATTTTTATACGTTTCAAAAGAAAAAATATTAAACAAAACTAGTTTTTCCTTAATTGCTTTGGCGTTTACTCTTCCATATAGAACTTTTGGACACCACTGACTTAAAGAATAATAACAATGATTTTTGGGCGGCAGCATTGTCAACTCAGTATGTTTCGCACTGAGTTTGGTGTTTTCTTTCAATTTTTGTACAAAAATTTTTTTGGTTAGTGATTGTTTGAATTTTCAGCGCATTTCTAAAATAAAATACACAGCCCAATTGCAAATGAAAATACCGTGAAAGTTTTCACTTTTCCATTTTCTTCCAGTTATGAACTAAAATTGATCTTCAATTCCTACAAGCAAGCTGACAAAAATTGTGCTTTTTACTTTAAATGGAGTTGAAAAAAGTACTTTACGTAAAAAATAAATTCCGTGGGGTATAAACTCCGTGAAAAACAAATTCCATGAGAATATTCATAATTGGGCTGATAGTGTTCTTGCACAGATTACAAAACGCTGTATTTTGGAACCTCTTTTTTTTTTGAACTAGCTGTCAGTCAAAATTGATAACAAAATATCGACAAAAGGAATACAATTTTAGCGATTTATAAGTGGCGATAACATTCTTCATCCCGTTGATTCTATTGCCTCAATATAAAAATTCAATGCAACAATATTAAAAAAAAAAAAAACGAATTTATAGAGTGAGAGAATGAATTTAAGTCCTTGAGTTCAACTTTACATATATTTTTAAGATGGCAACGAATCATTTATAGTGAAACGCATGTACACGTGCACACTTGTGCAATGATTCTTTCAACCACAACTACAAGTGTAGTTATGCGTATGAGTCACTGGAGGATTCATGCCAACAGAAAAAGCAGAACCATAGTTATTTATGACACCATGACAGGTTACCAATTCTCACTCGCTGTCGTTACACATTTAACTGGACTCTTCTTATAATAGTTCTGCACACACACACACACAAGCAGACTTGGAGGGGTATTTCATTTTCAAGCAACAAAACAGATTCTGACACTCATTTTGCACATTTTGTTTTAGCGTGATATGGAGTGTGTGTATACGAGTATGTGTGTAAATAAATCCCTGGCCATTTTAGTGATACATTTAAGTCATAATTTGTAAATGTTTAGTGCATGTTTATATATTTACACGTGTTCATATGGGAGTGTGTGTGCGCGTGCATTTTTACAAAAGGACATGTTTGTTTTAAAGTTTATTAACAAATAACTCCTTTATGGTTATGATGATAGTGTTGATTTTGCTGTTGCCTTTAATTTTGCTACTGGCGTTTTGCCATCTGCTGGGTCGCGTGTGTGCTGTTAATCACAACAACATGTGAAAAGGACAATGGGGAATTGTAAGCATCTCAGTGTTTGCTGTGTGTGTCTGGCCTGGGTAACCCAAATCAACATGGCAGCATAAAATGTAGTTAACATGAAAATATATTTTATTTACACTTGATTTTTATATTCATACATTTATTTTATGTTTCTCCAAATTAGGAGTGATAGTCATTAGTTGGTGATTTTAATGAAAGAGAAAAGTAAAATAAATGTTTATTATATTAAAATTAATGTCTGGTTATGTTGGGCATACAAAAAAAAACTGAAATAGTTCGGATTTATCAAAAAGTTGTGGTGTAAATACATACATACGTATGTACATGTTTCGGGCAGTTTTTAATGACTCATTAAAATAACAACTTACACGATATATTATTTAACAGTGTAAATTTTTTAAACTCAATTTATTTTAAAAGAGATAAATTTTTGCAGGAAATATATTTTAGAGAAATTTTAATTTTACTTTGCTTTATCTTTTTTCATTGCCGGCTTTTATTTTGCTTAGTTCAGATAACTACAGACTTTTTGTATCTTTTTATTGAATAAAGAAGCAAACAATGTTTCAGATGCTTCTTAAGTAATATTTACAGCAGCCGATAGTGTTGAACATTTAAAATCATAAATTAAAAAAATCATAAAATAAAAATAGATTAGATTTTTTTCAATCAAGTTACGTTATTAATATTTATTATTTATTTTATTTAAAATATTAGTGAATAATTACAAATTATAAACTAATAGTATATCAGGCCATGGCTACGAGACCTTAGGCACAAAATTTATTACAATTTGTAGTGTAAAATAAGTTATGATAATATAATAAATACTTCTAATTTATTTTGGAGATATATTTTAGATTTAATTATAAAGCTTGGTTTCTTTTAAAAAAGTTATTATTTGGATAATGTTATTTTTTGTCGGTTTGGTTAATAGGGATAAAGGATTTGGGCAGTTTTGTAAAATTGTATGACGCTGATTTTGAAATTTTGGGCAAGTCAGTAATAAATGTTTTAGAAGGTTGGATGCTGTAGTGTTACATCTACAAATTGGAGGTTTAGGCAAGTTAATCAAGTGTCCGTGGGATATTTTTGAGTGTCCTAGGCGAAGTCTTTCAAGTTTGATAAGGTCAAGTCTTTTTATATCCGTGTTCTTTAGGAAATAGTCAATTGATTGTTTATTTGGGGTAATATTTCTGTACCATTCAGATGTTTGTTCAAATGTATTGTTATTTTCAAAAAAAATATTTTTTTTATGAATTTGCTTATGTCAATCCGCTCCGTTTGCTACTTTGTCTGCGTATTCATTGCCACTGATGCCACAATGTCCAGGTGTCCATATAAGGATCACTTTTGAGTATTTATAATGAGGTTATTTCTTATTTTTGAGGCGTACATATTTTTGTTAGAAATGTTAGAAATAGCTTTTAGAGAAGAAAGCGAGTCAGTGCAAATTACATAAGAGCTATCTTTGTTAGTTGTTGTGTTGATTGCCTCCATTATTGCAATGATTTCGGCGGATAATATTGATGTATATAGTTCGGAAGGGATTTGTTAATGATTGTTTTGTTAGTATGGGTTACACTAAAACTTACACCGTTATTTGTTTTTGCCGCATCAGTGAATATAAATTTGTAACTTTTATATTTCTCTTGAATTTCTAAGAATAACTGTCTGAAAGTGGAGTTATCTGTATTAAATTTAATGTAGTTGTGAAGCATGGTGTTAACGACACCATCTTGAAACAACCACGGGGGTTTACTTTCCTTGTTTTGCATTTTCTTTATGGGAGGCAGCTCCAGCTTGTTGCAGTGTTGCAGCGTTCTCTGTAAGACGGAGGGGACCTTTGGATTTTTTTTTTTAATTTAATAAATTTTCTGATAATCGGGTGTAAAGAAGTGTTGTAACTATTCATAAGTTTTTTAAAAAGTTTAGTGTAATTCTAATGATAATATATTGCTTTCGAAATACATGTTTGAAGTGGGTGTTGTGCGAAAAGTACCTAATAAATATCTAATGGCAGTGTTAATTTTCGTTTTTATTTTTCTTAATAAATATTTTGCGGAATAGCCGTAAAAAGGCAAAGCATAGTTTACGTTATTAATAAAAAACCATCAATTTAATCAAATTTGTATTGGCTCAATTAAATTATTATTAATATTTAATTTTTGGAAATATCTCTTAATAAAATGCAGTTAATAAAAAGTTTTCCAATTTATTGATTGTTATTCAATAAATAAATTTCAAAGTTTGTCACACACAGAAAAAAATGGTTTGTAAATGTAATTAATTTTTTCACATATTTAATAAAAATATTGTTTGATTTTGCGCTAACTACGATTTTTGCAAATACAAACACGGTTTTGTAATTTTTGAAAAAAAAGTCAACTCACTTTTTTTCAATTAAATTTGTGGTATTATTTGCAATTGAGTTGTTGACATAAGCAAAATATTTTAAGTATTATGCTTGCTAAACTACAACTTTTTTCAACTATAAATCTTGCTGCAGTTAATGATAAAGTTTGCTGGTTAAATTAAGTGTTTTTTAATAAAATTTTATGATAAAAACTTTGTTAACGTTCTTAAATTTTGTTAACAATATTTTTCAGCAAAGAAATTGTTGACACTTATATTTCTTTTCAACAATAACATTGTTGCTTTTTTACAAAAATACAATTACTTTTCAACAATAAAATTTATTGTTTTTGTTTTAATTTTCAATTAAATTTGTCTACAAATTAAGTTGTTAATTTTAACAATTATTTTAACAATATTATTTATTATTTTTGTTGTAATTTTCAATTAAATTTGTGTACAAATTAAGTTGTTAATTTTAACAATCAATATTGTTGCCCAATGGATTTTTTTAATTAAATATATCAGCAAAAAAAATATTACCTTTTAACATAACATATTTGTACAATATGTTGTGCCACCGAAATAAAAGAAAAGTTCTTTCACTTACATACATACGAGTAAGTATATAAAAATATAATTTTTTTAATTTCATTGACATATTATAAAATACATGAACATATTAAGTAAAAATAAGCTTCTAATTCATCCGCAGTTTTGCCAATGATTGCAAACGGTTCTTGAGAATCAGCTACGGTAATTTTTTTCGCATCTTTGTAAAAATGACCAACGATGGTGGTAAAACGTGGTGAAGGAACCAAAACGTAAAAAGAGTTTTTGTTTCTAAAAAGTAAAACAATAGTCACTAAATATGTTCTATATACACACATATATTACATACTCGTATATCGTATTCAAAATATATCAAATATTGGTTATTTTGTAATTTAACATATCAACCAAATTCACTTTAAATACGCATACTTATGTACGTACATACAGGTACATATTTTTAAATATATACATACATAGTAATTTACCTTCATTGCTCTTTACAATAACGTGTAGATCGATAGATGCGGAGCCTGAAGTTACTTTGGTTCTGAGTATATTAAAAATTTTTCCACCAAGTCTATCCATTTTGCTTCTAAGTCACCCGAATTCGGAAATTTTGTTTGGAAGTCAAAACCTGAAAATTATATATATGTACACATACATTAAAAAATAGTCAATATTAAAAAAAAAATGTTACACTTACCAACTGATATCCCGAGCTCTTTGAATATTCAGGCCATTCTTTTAAAATGTCAGATGTGAGTTTCATATCCTTAATTTGATTCAGCCTAAAATAGGCGCATTTGCTCCAGTACAGATCGAATTCTTCTCCCGTAATATTTCTTGTTCTTAAGGCTTTAACTGAATTTTCCCAATCCGCTTCTGATTCTGAAAGAATATACATATGTATAAACTTATGTTTATGTTTTACTACGCCGATTATTACACATGTGTGTTTATTAAGTCTATGGGCATGGATACAAATATATGTATTTTAGGTGCAATATATGTATGAGTAAACAAGTAGTAAATTAATTACCTTGAACTTTGTTAACTCCTGTGGTAGTTTGATTCCGACTCTATAAAAAGTTTTGCGTGACGTTTTAAATTGTGCAGCTTGTTCGCGTTTTCCAGCTGTATAATAATCCTACAAAGAGATTGAGATATAAGTATGTATATTAAAAGTCATATTTACTTAGACTTGAAAAAGTGTAAGAACTTACCAATTCTTCTGTGGAAAGCAAAGAACAAATTTGAAACTCAATATCTATGCAATCCGAAATTGTGCAAGTATATGCTTTTAAATCAAAATATGTTGCTATAGTAGAAATCAAAAGGTCACGATGTTACTAATTTTGTATGAAAGTGGAGTGGAAATTAACTCCATACTCAATATATACTTTTCAAGAGTATAATCAAGTGCTCAAAATAATCTTGGAGGCAAGCAAATATGTCCTCACACAAGAAGCCACTAATGTTACACACCATATTTTAATTAAAACTTATTAGTTTTGCGGAATTAAATTTATTTATATGTACATATATTATTAAACACCAATACCCGTCAACCACTTATATCACTGTAATGCAACTGAAGAATTTTTTTCTTTAATATAGTGGTGTCAACTTTGTAATTATTTTTTTATGTTTTGGAAAAAAAACACTAAATAATAGATTCCAAATTATATGAGGTTTTCGTTGCAGTTAAAGCCAGGGGTTAAATTTGTTTTTGAATTGTTCTTTATTTCGAACAAGTATAACTATACGTTTTGTCGGAATATTTAAAAAATTATATACACTAACATGTTATAAAAATTAATCTAAAAATATATTACGATAAACACTAATAGCAAACGGACCCAAAATATATTCGCAAGCATATTTTTATTGCGCTCATTATGAAAATATTTTTCATGTAAATTAAGTTATTTTGCACTAAAATCGCAATTTGTTCTACATCATGTGAACACATATTAATATGTTGTTTCTAACGTGCGCAGCTGTCTTCTTCACTTGCATTCAAGTTTTTACATGTTACCACTTATTTTTTATATTTTTAAAAAATTTTAGTCAAGTTTTGGAAAAAAATTTTTGTGGTAGGACGAGTTGAGATTTGAATAAAGAACCTACAATTTACACGAAAATGAAATATGTATTTGCTAAAGAAATATGAAGTTGAAAGATATTTTCATACTGAGCGCATTTTGGTTCTTTTTGTTATGATCTGCATACTATATGTAAAGTATATATAAAATATATATGTAAAGAATTTTTGTAACATGTGTATATATGTATGTACTTGTAATTATTGATGAAATTGTTGTATTATAATTAGTTACGTGTCTGTTCATTTCGACTTACTACATATGCGCATCTAAATTTATTTTGCTGTTGAATAATTTGAAAATAGGTATTGTTTTTAAATCTACGAAACTTTCAGAATACACTAAGACCGGCGTAAAAAGCAAAAAGTTGTTAACACTGAGCAATTTGTTGTGTATGCCAAGCAGCGTTGCCATTTAAAAATGTTTTATCTTATATTTCAGATATTAAAGATTTATTTTTTCCGGAATAATAAGATTTTGTGTTCGGTATTTAATTTTTAAATTATTTTAATTAAGTTATTCCATCAAAATTATTTTCACGAAGGTATTCCATGTTAATATAAATTACATTAAAAAGCTAAAATGGAAACTTAACCAATATGTTTTTTACATATGTATGTCCGAATATATGATTTATTTTAACGTCATTGATGTTAATTTTTTTTTATTATAAAAGAATAAGTGCATAAAAGTTGACATTTTTGTGTAACTTTGCTTCTCTTACATTTTATTTTAAATTATAGCTTATTCATTTTTGCTTAATTAATTTATTGAAACAAATAAATATGTATGTAAAATAATTTATATACATATACAGATGTTATGTACAGTAACCACAATTTTCAAATTAAAAAGTTTATAATTGTAATTAAGGAATTCACAATTATATTAAGTTCATGACCGGCAATACTGGTAAAAGAAAAATGTAACTACAACAACACTTCTTCAATTTTACCGTTTTAACTTGTTCTTCATTTTTATACCGTGAACAAACATGCATACATAAGTATATATGTATATTTACTTATGTGTTGTTCCACCGGGACAAAAATCCACTGTTACTAAAGCTATGTACACACGGTTGTCAGATGTTACAATATTGTAAGATCTGGCAACATGCTGACAATGTAGTGGCAATGAAAAATTGTCCCGCAGAAGTAAATTGTGTGTTCAGACGATCGTAAGAAAATCTTACAATTTCATTGTCAGACTATGGTCTGACAAATAATTCATCTGACAACAAAAATTGTCAGTTCACACGGTTGTCAGATTGCTAGATGAAAAAAATTGCCAGACATGTTTAAGGCATTGCCACTTATGTGTATCAACAACGATGTGTTTGGCAGTGTTGCCCTTCAAAATTTTTTCTAACAATGATGCCATTGTCAGGTGCATTAATTTTATACATCTGACAATTAAAACTGAGCTTACAATACGAAGTTGACAATGCCGACGACGAGTGTTCTCACGATTGTCAGATGCCTGACAACATTTTCGTCTTACAATTGATTGACAATGGTTTTTCTGACAACGTCGTAAGTTAAAAATTGGCAGTTCCCACGATTGTAATATATTTTCAGACAATTTTACTGGCAATATTGTAAGATCTGACAACCGTGTGTACGTAGCTTAAGCTTATAAGTTTATGAGAAATGTAGGTTTGCATACATTTGTATGTACTCGTATGTCATTGATTTTTTATACGTACGTACATGAATACATATGTATGTATTGTAAAAGAACTAGTCAGAATTTATCTCAACAATATATTTAATTAATATGTGTTATTGAACAAGAAAATCAATTTTGTCATATTAACATTTTTGATCGCTAAAGGAATTGTTAAAAGCTATGTATGTACGTTTTTTTCAGAAGAACCAGATTATTACATGATATTAATAGATTCTTACCTGCGAGTTTAACAAAACAATTATTCAGTTTTTATAGTTAACTTTTTTTCTTATGTTTTATCATATTAATGTAGCTTCCTACTTTATTAACAACTTTATTTTTTAAATCTATATTTGGTATATAATTAAGTAGAAAGTATGTATTATATTCAATTATGAATACTGGAAATTGGCAAATTTTTTTGTCAATCAGTTTAATAGAAAATATTATGTCATGTTTGTTGTTTTAAATAATGGTTTATTTAAATAAACAACAAAATTTCTTAAATGGCAAATAGAAGCCAACAATTTATATTGCTGCCTTCGATTTAGTGATATTTTTTTCTGTGCATAACAGTGAAGAGTTGTTGTTTCTTTGACATTTTTTTTGTTAAGTATATTTGCAGATTTTACATATTTAGAACAATTTTTTTCGACTCAATAATTTTTGCTTTTAAGTGAAAAAGCTATTTCTACTTATAATTTGAATTATAAATCCAGCAAAAAATTTTTTCACAGAAAATTTGATAAAAATAGTGCAATTTGTTTTTATCAATATGGCATCTATTTTTTCTGTGTCATCACATTCGTTAATGAAATTTTTGACAATACCTTTTGGCAATATCTTAGCAGAATAAATAATACTTATTTGTTCATACATACATATGTATTAATAAAGTTAAAATTAATTTTGCTCCTTTCTTATATTAAGAAGGAGTTTTTACTATTATAGTTAATAATTTTAAGGTCAAATAAATGGCTAATAAAATTACAGTCGAAAACTAACTCTACATCTTTTTATAACTTGTTAACTCAAAACGCCAATTTGAGACTATATCAAATACCGGGCGGTTACATCTTAAGGGCCGATATTGAGTGTAAACCTGATCTAAAAGTCAAGTTTTTTCTGCATTTCATTTGACACTCCTCAATATCAGACTAATTTGATTTGAACCATGGGAATATACACAATGGAGCATTGCGTTAAAGTTATTCAGGCTTATTATGAAAATGCGCGTTGAAACCAAATTACATATCGTCCACCACGTGATTTCATCGAACAATTTAATCGTCCAAATGTGCGTACAATCGGAAAAATCGTGCAAACTGGATCTGCAAGAGATGTGAAAACACCAGTGCATGCTTGTACAGCTAATTCTGCAGAAAATATTTATACTGTTCGCGATAGTGTGGCTGAAGAACCGTCCACCCCCTATCCTATCACGTACGCTGTTAAACATTATGCACTAAAACTTGCATTTACACGCTTACAATATACAATTGACTCTAGAACTAAAGCCTCTTGAATATTCCAAGTGTCGTCAATGGTCGGAATGATGGCAAGAAATGGCAACAGTGCACGATCAATTTTCGAAGAATATCTTTTTCAGTGCTGAGGCACATTTTCACTTCAGTGGATTCGTCAATAAGCAGAATTGCTCCACTTGGGCGAATGATAATCCAATAGGGTTTATCGAGAAACCATTGTACCCCCAAAGAATGACTGTTTGATGCGGGTTAAGCGCTGGCGGCATTATTAGACCATAATTTTTTCAAAATGAGGTCAGTCAGGCACTAACTGTGAATGATGTTCGCTATCGTCAGATGATAACGAACTTTTTATTCCCCGATTTGGAAGATATGCATAAGAACGATATGTGCCTGCAACAATGGCACTTTTGCGCGACAAATTCAAAGGCCGCGTTATCTCATATGATGGCGATGGCCATTGGCCTCCAAGACAAGAAAGAAAAGCTGTACGTCGATAAGCCAGCAGTTCAAGAGCTAAAGGATAATATAATTCGGCTCATTAACGGCGTAGAACCTCAATTATGCCTCAGCGTCATAGGAAATTTTGACCATTTGGCCGATGTTTTTCCCGTACCAATGTAATGATGGAATATATAGGAGGACTGTATGGAATGGATGAATAGGATGGTAGATCTGGAACCCGGAAATTCTCAGTGAAGTAGAAAACCAGGATTGGGATGATGAAACGTGATGAAAAGAAAGACGAATGGATTTTACTTATAAATAAATCTTTTATTATTTTAATCCAATAAAATTCATTACCATGTAGTTTGACGGTAGGAAACAGAAATAGACTCATACCAATATTGTCATAATAAAAAGAAATGACAATAATTCCTAAATAATTTGTGTTTTATGCAAAATCAACATTAGTCCTTAAAATTTAACCAGCCTTTACTTGAAATATGGTTCCGGCCGACGATACACTCATCGGTAATGTGTTTTCAAAATTTCTTCGCAACAACATACTCCAATCGATTACAATTGTACCTATCAGTTAAATTTAGAAGATTTTCTTTCAAATGCAAGATCACTTAAATCTTCCTCTTATACCGATCCGGATGGAGTACTTCAAACATTGCGCAGAGTCCTTGTATTATCAACGTATGATAATATATATAACAAGTCCAACTGTCAATTGATGTATGCTACCTTCCCCTCCTAAATGGAAAAAATCATTCATTATCCCTTTGTTTAAATATAGAAGCAGGTTTACATATCAAACTACAGAGACTAAATGTTATTCCAAGACTTCTGGAAATAATGTTGAGTAACATTTTAAAATTGACTACTATGACAAATGATGGGTTTTTAAATAGTAAGCGAACGAATGTAATCTACAGGGATTTTAGTAAAGCATAAAGTAAAGTAAACCATGAACTGTTCTAAGACAAGCTTTCATTAATGAGATTTAGCATTACCACCCTTAAATCACGCCATATTTGTCTAACAGAACCCAACATGTCAAGGTTAGAAACGTCGTATCAACAAATTTGACTGTTCTTTCTTGTGTTTCCTAAGGTGTTCCCTAAGGAAGCCATCTTGGCCCGTAACTACTTACCCTTTTTATCAATGATCTTAATGTATGCAACTGATGCTAAAATCTTTAAATATCTAAATGACCCCGAAGATGAACTTCTACTTCCAGCCGATGTCAATAGTTTTGAGGAGTGGCGTAAACTTAATTTAAAGTACCTGAACAGAAAATATAAGCCATTATATCTAAACTACTATTCAAATTCTTGTTACCACATTAATGGAATAATGCTGGAAAAAGCTAACGCTATTACTGATTTGGGATTCAACCTTGATCATAAACTTGATTTTAGGCATCACATTAACTGTCAATAAGGTTTGGGGAGTTCTTGGATTTATAAAACGCTGCTCTACAGAATTTTCATAACACAACTCTAAATGTTCGCCATATTCTTGAATATGGGATCCTTACTTCTCCATTCATTTAATTAGTATTGAATCTATCCAAGAGCAATTACTTATTTCCTGTCTACGGGGTCTTTGATGCAACTCGTGTATGCTACCATCATATGAAACTAAACTTGGACTTATTAAACTATCAACTTTGAAAAGTTGTCGAACCATGTTTAGTATATATTTCTTCCTTGGATTGAATATCCAAAGTTGTACTGATATTACGGCTGCGTTGAATGTACTAGACGACCAGGTTGATGTATGAGTGATAGATAGCGAGACATTCGAATCTCGAACTTTTCTGTGTACGGGGGCCTGTTAATGTTGCAGCGAACGAACTGGTAAAGCCCAGGCCCCGGGCTTTATCCCCAGGGATAAAGTTGGGGTGGCTGGGATCCTGAGTAAGAGCTGTAAGAACCAGGTACAGTGTAAACCTTTAGGTCCTACCTGTCGAATATCAAGACTGACATGACCCAGGCATGGTAATAGAAGGACTATTATTTTTAGGGGTCTGCCTCAGTGGAGGCTGTATTCTACGGTGATGGTTCTGACAAGACATTGTCACATAGGAATGCACACGAGGTAATAAATGCCATTTAATTGTTTCTGTAGAAACTGTTCGGATAAAATTAAATATTAAATAAAGGGCTTTGTATCTAGGCCGACCGATGATGCACAGTCTGGCAGAAGTATCCGAATGTGATATGAGTCCATTGTACTCTTTCATCCGATTTTTGGCTTGGTTCTGAACTGGACCAGTGATATTTAGGTCTGCTGGCCCCAAGTGAGCTGGCTTTTCAATGGCAAGCAACCTGTTAAACATAACATATACATGTGTGTCAATATTTCCTCGTATCCAGATATACTTGTAAATATTAATTATAATTTTTGTTTAACATTATAACAGCGAATCAATTATCTTATTTGTCCGTATGTACTAATCTGGTTAAAAGTTTTGCTTTCTAAAATTAAACCAATCATTTTATAAACGTTTCTACATATAGCAACAAAAAGAAATTTTAAGAAAATTTTAATAGTTTATTTCATCAGCAAATCTAAAAAAATACTTTTAAAAAAGCAAAAGGCACCAAAAAACATTACTTGCTTGCCTTGCAGAATTGTGCTAAAAAACAAAATACCTACAGGGTGTCCGCTAGGAAGGTACATTACTTTGTTTTGCCTCCATTTTGGTAAACATAAATCTTATCCAATCGTATTTGGCAGTCGTGAAGTAGGCACAGAGTAAATTTATTATGGGAAGATATATAATATATAAACCAAAGTTTTTTAATCGTTGAAACATCTTATCAAAATCAATAATTTAGCCTCAAATTATTCATTACTCACTTTTGCATCCATTAAATTAATTTGCTTCGGAGGAATTATTGGACCTTACGTCTTTGAAAATGAAAATGGCGTAACAGTAACTGTGGGGGAGCAATATCGTGTTAAGATTGAAAACGTGTTAACGTCAAAACTGCATACTCTGGGCTTGATTAACATGTGGTATCAACAAGACAGTGCCACCAGCCAGGTTTACAATGGAATTACTGCAAGTGCTATACCTTCCCGGCAGACACCCGTTATTATGGCGAATAATTAATTAAGTTCTTATTCGATATTCATAGTGTATAAACAAGAAAGAAATGTACTCCTCCCAAAAATGGGTTAAAGCAAACACCAGTATATGTAAAAAATGCTGCATAAGCTGGCCTTGAGTCTTAATTAGTCTATCTAATACATTTTCTGTTATAATGAGCAAATCAATCAGCAAATGTATGCAATTTGCACTAAGTTGCCTCTAAAATTATCATTTCATTAGATTTTCCATTTTATAGATATGAAACCATTTCCTTTTCTAAAATATTTGCATCATATGCTATCTTGCCATATAAACTCAATTGCAATGCGTTAAAAGTGCATTAAAAAAGTCTTCACGAAAGGAGAAAAAAATCAGTAAAAATATGAAAAAAGTTGCATGCAAAACATGCAATTCCATTAGAAAATTTAGCCGTTGAGCACGTTCTGAAAAATAAAATTTTTGCAAATTGATGAAAATAAGAAAAAAAACGTACAGTTTTATTATCACTACAATTCTTTATTTGTAGTTTTTGTTTTCGATTTTGGTCGGTATAATTCTATTGAATTGAGAGCCCTCCTACCATCAAATGCAATTGCTTTCGAGAGAATTTGCATTTAGTCAATAACGTCAACAACTTGGCTCTGCTGAAGTGTACTTAAAGTTATCGTCATCATGACGATGATGATGGTCTGCTCAAAAACAACAAGTAGATTTGAGAACAATGATTTTTCTTTATAACCTTTCAGATATGCACGTCGAACAATAAAAAGGAGCATTTTAGCAATTTAAATTAATAATTTTGAACAATTTTTGTTTATTAATCATAACAAATATCTTAAAAATAATAATAAACAAGTGCTATTTGAAAAGTTTTCTTTGAAAGACATTAAAAGTATTTGTTAAAGAACCATTCATTTATGGAAATAAACATAAAGAATATTTTTCATAAGATAAGTTTTTAAAGGAAAAAAACATTTACAACTATTAAGTTTGAAGCCTTTTTGTATAACAAAGAAATTTTTCTGATATTAAAAAGAAAATTTTAAACAAGAGTGTTCGTTGCCATAAAATATTTCAAGATTTCTGGGCATTTTCTTTAAATTTCATTTGGAAAATTGTTTTTAGTTATGACACACTGTGTGGATTATTTAGACGAACATGTTCAGCGATTAAAATTGGCGCGTTAAAACTTGCTTTTACCAAAAGCGTTCCGTGGAAGTTCCATTTTTTGTCTTGCTATCAGCTATTTCTCAGTAGATATGGAGAACAACCGAAGGATGATTGGCATTCATTGACTGAGGAGCTAGAAGATGAGCTTAACTTATCAAGGCTGGAGGAGTTGAGATTGCAGTAGGGATTTAGAGCGGTTCGATGTCTTTAATAAGAGAAAGTTAGGAGTACATAGCGGAGGCAGCGTTATTATAATTTTTAACCTACACGTAATGTGGTCTACAGCTTTTGCCTGACTCTTGCTTATGGTTGCTTAATTGCTCCCTGGCTACGCTGTTTTTGCTGTAATTTGATGCTGTTGCTACATTGCGCTCAGCGTTGTTTGCGTCCTAAAGTCTCACGTTTACGTTGTTAAGTCCCCAGGCTTGTTTCACATTGGATCAGCTATGAGAATGACTGTTAATTGTTTGCGCAGTTTGTTGTTTTATATTATTTTTGCCAATCTATGGAACGAGGAATTTAATGACAATGTCCCATGTGCAAGGTGCTCAACTCCTAGACTTAGAATCGAGAATTAACAACCTCAAAATGATCTAGGCGACAAAAGTTCGAGTATAACAGGATGTTTTTTGCCGATACGACAATTTTATATACGGATAGGATGGGCCCCATGGAGGGAAAAGTTTATTGATGAGGAAGTTATAGATAAATAGTAACATCAGATGATACGACTTTTATACAAAGCAGAAATAATTGTTGCTAAGGAATTATGCAGCGATACTCCGTTGCCCATATGTCAGAATTTCGTTTGTTGATTAAGGCATTAACTGGAAATTGTTCGTTTGTATAAAATGAAAATTAACCTTGGCTTTTTGTTTTAAAACTGGATTGTGTTTCTTGAAGAAGTTGAACTTTACTTGGGAGTAGTACTACTTTCCTGTCTCCTTATATTTTTCTACGCGACCTCCTTGAAGCTTTGAACATTTCATCAGTTCAAGCGCCTTAACTAAGATTATACAATCAGGCGATTTATTATCGCTCCTGTTAGCCTTGTTCTTATGCCGCTGATAGTATTGGTCTTAACATTTATTCGTGGCACAAGAGCCTTTGATTGCGGCTTTTCAAACTACGAGTAAAATTAAATTAGTTTAGTTCGTTCTTCAATGGTGTATCAGTCCATTGTGAATTACTACATTTAAAAATGTAATTTGTTTATTAAATGTTTGGAGCTCCCAAGAATTCTAAAGTTATCTTTAGCAAAATCTATTGTCTTTTAAAACGCCTTAGATAACACCCACAGACGTTATGGTTTACGTCTGTTTTTTTTTTTTTTTTAATATGTAATTCCTCATGTATTTATTCATGTCTGTCAAAATTTACAGACGGTTTGTAAAATTTGCTCACAAACGTACGTGTACCTGTACATTTACGTCTGACATTATCTATGCTTTTTATTATTATAAGAACAATTATTTAAAATATTAATGCTTTAAAATTTCCTCAAGCCGACTACGAGTACTTATACCGTCTAAAGTCAACGGCCGCTGAATTTTTCGCAAGGCATAGAGTTCTAATGTCAGATGTTTAAACATAACAAAATAGAACACACTCTATTTGAGATTTTATTTTATGACTTTGCTCATGTTTTTTACAGGCGAAATGTTTTTAGGTAACAGACGATATGTAGGCATTTTACGTTGTGAAAAATGACATCTACATTGTTAAAAACATATCGTGTGTTATCTACTTAAGCATTCTTTTAAGAAAATTTTGATTGTCATGTCAATGGACAGTTGTTGTTTGTGCAGTCAAAATAGTCTTACTCTCAGCTTAAAACGTATCAAAGAATGAATACTACTCCTAACCCTCCAACATACTACATGTACGGCGACGGATTGATATTAAAGCTAGCTAAGTAGGAAAAACATAATTTTTTCCTAAGCCATTTATTCTTCAACATAGTCTCCCTTTTGCTCAATACACTCCGTGAAACGGTATTCCAGCTTTTTTATACTATCTAAATAATACGATTTTGGGAACCCCTCAAAATACGCGTTAATTTCGGTAATCACTTCTTCATTTGAGTTGAATCTTTTTCATGCGAGTAATTTTTTAAGTTGGGAAACAGGAAAAAATCATTAGGAGCTAAATCTGTACTATAAGGTGGATGACCAACAAATTCGAAGTGTATTTCACGTAGTTTAAGCATCGTATCTAATGCTGTGTGAACCGGTGCGTTGTCTTGAAGAATCAACACTTTTTTTCTTCTCTAAATGTGGTCGTTTTTCCTTGATTGCATCAATCAATTGATCCAATAATGCACGATACTTTCCTGTGAGTGTGGTTCGTTTTTCGATATAACCGATGAGCAATATTCCGTCTGCATCCCAAAATACAGTGACGATAACCTTGCCAGCCGATTTCATTGTCTTCGCCTTCTTCGAAGCACTTCCACCAGTTTCCCTGTTTTGTAGATTGATTTCTGGTTTCAGGTGTGTAGTGGTGGACTTACGTTGCATTAACAGTTATGATTCGATGCCAAAAATCAACAGAATTACGCTTTATCATGTCCAAATACCACTGTGAAGTGGTCTGTCGAACTCGTTTCTGTTCCACAGTGAGCAAAGGCGGTACCCATCTTGCAGGTAGCTTTTGCATATGCAAATGTTCATGCAAATGTTCATGTTTATCATTTCAACAATTTTGTATTTCAATATCGATCCTCCCTCGTAAGAGCCAAGGTGGCTACCGGCAGCAAAGCTATTGTTTTTCAACTGAATAAAATGTAAAATCTAAATTAAGTCCAAGGATTTTTATTAGAATTCGAAACTTTTTCGAACTATCTATTAAAAACTATTTATTCGTAAAGAAAAATAATAGAGAAAAAACTATTTTAATAGCTATAATTTAAAGGTATGATACCAGTAGTACGTTTTTATGGTTCTATTAAAAATTTTACTCAAGCATGACTGTCATAAAGTTGACATTCACTCTGTTGACTCAGTGCTTTAATTTCGTATGGTCGCCAATGGCTTTTTTCTGTATCTTTAATGATTTTTTTTTGCAGAAAAAACAAAAATGAAATTGAATCATAATCGCATAGAAATTATTTTATAACAGTTTTATTGTGTTTGGTAAAGCTCAGTGAACATGCCCCAAATAATTCAATTCTACTTTTGTTTATATCTTCAAGTTGCTGCTATTGAGTTGCATGGCATGTGCCTGAATGTGTAACGAAGGTGTGTTAAAACTTTGTAAAAAATTTATATATGGGTGTGTGTGTGTGTGTGTATGTGGTTACATTTTTATAGCACTTATTTTTGTTGAAAATGTTGCAAGCACAATTGTTAATGATTACTACACTTTTAGACATTACGTTTTGTTATCGTTTTGAGTTTTTTTTTTTCTTTCTTTTTTGAACGGTCTCTTTTTTAGTTTTGTATTGCAAAATACGGCAAATGGTTGCATTTGCACGTTTTTTTCTTAATTTGTATTTGTGTTACTATTCTCTTTTTGTGTGTGTGCGTAGTTTGGTTTGCTTTTTTATATTTAGCTTATCGAAACTTGGACTTCCTCAATGTCTTAGTTTGCCTTTACAGTAGCAACGCATGGCTGCGCACGCTCCTTTTATTTTACACAAATTTGTAGGCTCTTAAACTGGTATAAAGTGCACTGAGCTGTTCGCTGCACTTAAAATACGGTTAAATTGTTTTCATTTCTTTTTTGTACGAAACAAGAGAAGCATGGTGAAAGTAAATTGATGTAAAATAAACAATGTCGTCCTCACAATGCAGCGAAACCAGTAAGGGATGCCATATGTTTTTACAAACCTTGTCGCCAAAATAAGTTTTTCCAAACATTAGCTTTTCAAGGGGTACCTTTCGCAAAACAATTTACTCAAAGACAGTTTTGAAAGAGCTATTAATTTTTAAGTCTACATCTTTTAAAAAGTTACTACTATAGAAAATTCTTCTTTTCTACCTTTTTTAAAGGTGCCTATTTAAAAGGAGCATATTTTAAAAGGTATTTGTTTTAGAAAGTACTTGTATTAAAAGGTACTTTTTAAGATGGGACTTTTTCAAAATTAAATTTTTTAAAGTCTCTTTTTAAATGGTGCTTTTATAAAACGTACTTTTAAAAAAAACTTCTTTAAACAATACTTTACTGATTTAAAATGTACTTTTTAAAGGCAATATTTTAAAGCACCAGTATTGTAAGATCGTAAGAGTTTTTGCTAGGTTTTTAGATGCAGAAACAATTTTTTCTTTCCATTTTTTTTTTTTTTTTGAGTTTGTACATCTTTGAATAATATGAAACCAAAAAGAGAAAGTTTTTTTTCCGGCATATGAAATATTTTTTGAAAAAAATATATGACAATACCAAGGGACATGAAAGAAAAAAAAACTACATAGGTGTACAACTTCGCTTCCGCCTTTTTTCCTGAAATATAAGGCTTTATTGTAAAAAACTGGCTATACATTTATGATTCGAAGCATTTTCCATAACTGGCTACTACTTTTCTCATCTTTCAGGCAAGTTACGAATCTCGCGTTGGCAAAAATGGTCATATTTTGAAGCGCTCCAAGATTTGATGTTTTACTTCTTCATAAGACCGAAAGTGTTAGCCAGTCAGGCCGTGTGCCACTGATCGGAACAAGTGATCGTCCAAGACAGCAACGTCTAGAGAACACGGCAGGTGAGTTAGGACTTCATATTTCCACGTTGCCGATTATGTATTGACCATTTTTGCAACATGGGATTGAGCATTATATTGCTGTAAAATTACTTTATCATGTCTCAATTGTCTCTCAATGCTCAGCTCAAACGCTTTAATTGCTTTTGATAACTTTTAATCGTGATTGTTTCAGTAGGTTTCAAAAACATACAATACACTACCTGGTTTCAACCTATACTGAGCATGACCTTGAAACCGTGAACTTTCGGTTTGGCCGTCTACGTGGAAGCATGGTCTGACCCAATTTCCTTATTACTGAATCACTCCCATTACTTGTAGGCATTTTGAAATGGTTTATTGCGTCACTCCCAAAGAGTTTGCCAATTATTTTTGCGTTTGTCACGAGTCTTGATCATGTAATGCCTCTAATTCTGTGTCTTCGAAAAAATTCTCCATTTCACCTGGTTTTAGACGTTAAAATCACCGTTATTGAGGAGTTGAAGAGTTGAAATCACTCTTCACACGTTCTCTCACTAATAGCGGCCTCACCATAGCTATTTGGAGCATGGCACGAACCTCTGTTGCCTCTTACTTCTTATTAAAGCAGAAAATTGAAAGCTCCTGCAAATGATGAGGATTTCGCTCATTAGTTGACATGTTTAATCGAGAATAAATTTATAATGCAGACACAAATCCACTAATATTTCGACGGCGTTATGTTTACAAATACCTGAGCTTATTGTATGATATCTACCACTTACCACAACAAGGTGTACAATTTTGCTTCCGCCGCTTTGCAATAGGTGGAAGCAAAATTGTACACCTAATAATAAAAATGGATCTCTTCGAAAGGTACTTCTGTTTAGAAGGTATTTTATGTAAAAAGAATAATTTTAAATGTGCTTTTCTAAAGGTTATTTAAAAAAAATATATATTCTTAAACGGGTAATTTTTGTAGTTAGTTTTTTGAAAGGCACTTTTTTGAGTCAACTTCAAAAAATGCCACTTCTTTTAAAAGGAATATTATTTTAAATACACTTTTTTTAAAACGTTTTTTTCCTAAAAATTCATATTTAAGAGGTTTTTTAACCTTTTTTATTTGTTTTTTCTAAATTTTTAGTAAACTTTCAAAATGCATAGAATTTTTTATTAATCGTAAAATAACAAAATATTCCTTCCTCTACAAAATCCACTTATCTGGCATCTCTTTGTGATATTTTTAGCCAGACAAATGGAAGCGCATATAAATAACAACATTTTGTACAGTTGCCAGATAATGCACAATTTTACCGTCACCACTACCGCTACAACCACAAGTACCTACACACAAAAAAAGTTAAAATTAAAAAAAGTAAAATGTTTAACAAATATTACGTAAGCAAACATTTAACCATACTGGCTTTGGTAACACTCAAAAACAAGACTGAGAAGGAAAAAATGTTAAATAGATATAAGAGGAATTTGATATGTTTGTAAAGTAAAGGCGTTACTAATGACGAAATAAGGCTAATGTTAAAAAAAAAAACAAAACAAAAGCAAATAAAGTTAAGTTTATTTCTGTCTTATATTTAAACTAACCAACTTATTAATTTTCACAAGCGAGTGTCAACAACGAAAATGTACTTTGCAATTTATTTATAATAAAAAAATTATTATTTAAAACATTTTTATTTTGATAAACTTAATATGCATGAGGAATACATAACAATTATTTTAATATTTTTTTTTACCTGGTGGCGTTCCAAAATTATCGAAGAAAAAAAAACAATTGTTTATCTTGTTTTTGAATAGCAAACAGTGTTTCGATTAATTGTTTTAAATATATCGTAAATATGCAAAAAGAAGTGATATAAGGCTAGGTTGTAAAGATCGCTAGTTTAATGAAACCAGGCCACTTGATTCCTGTTGGCTGACGAAGGATTGCAGCCTATGAGACTTACTTTACCATAAAGCCGGGTAAAATAATCCAGTCCGTTTACTCTGCGTTCTGATATATCTGCTAACCCGTGCAGCACAGCAACATAGATAGTACTCAACACTTTCTTCCTTGTCCTCATCCCTATAAATTCTACAGAAATAATTGAATGGAAGATTTAGCCTCCTAGCATGCGTCCCTGCGTGACAATGTCCTGTAAGAACTGCCACCAAAGCAACCTTTGCTCGGGAAGACCCCTCAGGACCGTAGTCTTCGTATGATCATACACATGCCATGTTAACCTCGCTACTCGACAGGTAACCTCACCAGACCATCTGTCCTGTAAAGTCCTTACAAATTGGCGCTACACTTGGTTATTACTAATTTTATATCACCTCGTTGTAGACGATCCCCGGCTTATGCCAATTCATCCAACACAATATATCCGGACACTCTATTGTGCCCCGGTACCCAGAAAAGTTCTAGGTTTGAATGTCTTACTATCTCATTTTGAGCCCCCCGGGGAACAGGTTTTGCCTTAGCGTATTTCTAACTTAGGTGCTCTGTTTTTCAGGGAAAAGAGGGGAAGGGGTCCCTCGTTTGGTGCGGCAAACAAAACTCTAGGAAGCCACATGACTTATGTTGTGTTGGCTTCCGAAATCCTTACCAAGGGTATAAATTGGCAGAACGGGGATCAGCATGGCCCCCGGGAAGTTCTGCTTGCGGTTCGACCCGGGCTGATCATGGTTGAGGTGTCTACCTTGGCTGAAACGTTCTGGCTGTGGTTGAAACCTAAATCGCAGGAAGGGAGTGTTAGTATCCTTGATAATTGTTTGGTGATGGCTTTTTTCGAGGACTAACAATCTCCCGAGGAGCTGTTGCCTATACAACAGATACGTGTACTGTAAGGAACCAGTGGTGATGATTGACGGGTGAGTTGATTTAAGGGCTGATGCTCTTAATGGGCTTCGGCCTACCAACTCATTAAGCCTTGTCCTCCATTGATTGCTGGGAAATTGCATACATGAGGGATTAGAAAGCCCGAACTCCTCAACAAGAAGTTGTTCATATGACCGCAATCATATGACAAAAATTGCTACCTGTGTGAGCCTAGCAAGCCACACGGGGGCGGTGGTGAATCGTGAAAAATTCACTTCGTGGAATTGATCCACCATCAGGTTAGGCCGTCAAGGCAGGTACTGATGTAAATCATTTTCACAGTATCTCATTTTGAGATAGGCATGAACCAACCTGGACGTCTGTATAGACACCCACATGTGCATTTAATGCAGCCTTACTATTAGCACAGGTTCGGATATTCGCACCATATACCCCATATTACCTCAAATATTATAGCTGTAATTCTTTATTATAGCTGTAATTTCCCTTATATTTTCAACTCGGACTTCAGGCGAATGATGTGTCTTAAACGCAAATGTCAAGAAGTAAACATGTTTAGTGAAGATGCAATTGCTTTTTCCGGAAAAAAATTGCATATGGTTGGCTTTTAATAAAAGGCGTTTAGTTGTAATGTTCTTAGAATATATGAAAATATCGCATTTGCTTAACGTTACCAGACGTCATTTAGACCTAATCTGATGGTGAACTACCCACACGGGTTAACTAGTCAAGGGCTCACCACCGCTCTATTATGACTTGCAAGTCCAAAACAATTTCTGGTACTATGTTGGACACTGTTATATCACAAGACTCTTGTTCCTGGAATCTGGCTAATAGTTCTTCCTGTAAGAAATTCCATTGACAGACGGGATGGTACAGGCACCTGTGCTATCGCTCTGAAATTCATAAAGGGCATCAAACCTTATCCAGAGTGCCCTGAAGTTATCCACCATCTAAAACCAAATAGTGTATGAGTACGGTGAAAGTTAGAGAAATTTCTGCAATATTTTCCTCGAGTATCAATTGCCTAATCAAATCAGAGACCAGAATGCCACAGTTACCTTCAGCAGTTAGCCCGCCTCCCTTTTTTACAATAAACGATTTATTCTTTCCACATAAACAGAAAATTTACAGCAATATTGCTAAAGTTATAAAAAAGAAATAAAAAATTTCACCGTTTATGTATTATACAGGGTGGACTATGAACTTCTTAGTATTTGAACAGACCATAGCATTAGCGCGGGTGAGGGAACCGGGACATTGCATCCTTTAGCGGAGCATAACACGTACCGTAATTGGATAATCATCAATCTTATAGTTCAGATTTAGCTCCTAGTGACTTTTTCTTATTTCCAAACTGGAGAAAATGTCTCGCAGGAAAAAGATTCATCTCAAACGAAGAAGTGATAACCGAAACTAACGCGTGTTTTTAAGGGTTTCCAAAATCGAATTATAAAAAACTGGAATATCGTCTTACTAAGTGCATTGAGCTAAAAGGATTCTTCACTCATAGAAAAAAGCTTCTTCATATTGATGAGGCAGGTCATCAGAATTGTGACATCAATAGTATTTAAATAGTCATCAGTAATATGAAAATTGACATCAATCTCAATGACAAGTCATGTGACAATTTTGTCATATATTGGGTATCATCACTGCTACAACTGTGGTGACATCAATTCAATAATACATTTTATTATAAGTTATAATACATCTAATTTGTTAAACTTGATTATAAAAAAGCCTAAATATTGTTATAAAATTTTCTATTTCTTGTTGAAAAGGAATTAATTAGCTAAAATTATTAGTTTTTAATTTTAATTAATTTTTAAGAAGTATAAAAAATGCATCATATTAATGACATTTAGTCATCATATGCAACGTTAGTTACATAAATATTATGAGTAGAGAGTTGAATAAAAAAAAAAAGAACTACGAGATAAAGAAAGAGAATATTTTCTCGTACAAAGCATACACACAATTAAAATATGATGATGCAACACACAGACATTGTATTGATGGCAGGAAGTCATCAAAACTATTATTAGAAAAATTTTAATTCTCATTGATTTCTTAAAAATGGTAGAGTATAAAGTTATGTGTTTGAACATATTTTTTAGATCGTTAAATTGAACCGGAGTTTAATGTTGATGATGGCGGACCATGGTATTTATGTTATTTCGTCATCAAGTTTACTTCACGTGCAATTTTTCGTATGTTAATGAGCTATCATAACATCAATGAGATTTAATCGAAATTATAGTTGGTCTGATGTTAGAGTGCCATTCTATTGATGATATTTTATCATTACATTGACTTCATTTAGTAAATTCTTCGGTTGTTGAGTTTGCTTGCATTGATGTGCATTGATTACACATCAAACGCATTTCGATAAAGCATCCCCATGAAGTCAGTATGACACTTCATTGATTAAATAATTGCTGTAATTGCCGCTATTGATATTTAGAGCAACTGAAGTAATAGTTGACATCACAGTTACGATGAAAAGTGTCATGGGGTCAAAAATGATGACATTTACATTGCATTGATGTTAAAATACATCACAGTTATGTATGACAGGTTTTACATGAATGTATGTTGAGAAATAAATGGTTTTTTAATAAAAAAAAAATATTTTTTTTGTTACCTAAGTAGTTTTAATATCAATCCGCCCTCGTAGCTTTGTTTGTTCGAAGTAGGTGAATTGTTTAAGAACAAACGCTCAAAAAGCTAAAACTGCTTGGGAAATAAAATTTTGTTCCGAAACAATGCGTGAATACAGATTTAGTGAACGCTGATTCTATTCTAGAATATAAAACAAGTTCAACAGTATCCGAAAGTGTATCGCAGTTTAATGACATTTATTAAGTTCTTAAATAAAAATTTAAAAATGTTCAATAAATTGTAATAAAATTAAATACAATTCATGCGGCATTTAATTTTTCTTTTTATTGAAATGAGATGATGGGAAAAAAGTTGTTATAAAAAATTTAATTAAAATTAATTTAATAATGAAAACAATTTGCATACATTTAGCGATTAAATTTTACTAAAAAGGAACTCTTAATGCAAAAAAAAGAGAATTCATATTAAAAAATAACTAAAAATGCGTTGCCTGCAAATTCAATAAAAATATGAATTAATAATTTTAATGCACTTTTTGTTTGGCATAAAAGAACTTTCTATAATTAACCTTCAATTTATGTTTTTAAAATGCAATGATTTTTAATTAATGTTCCGAGCTCGTTTGAATTCGTTCCCCCCTTTAAGTAATTTTCCCTATTAAACGTTCATAAAACAATGCCAGAGCACTTCAGCTTATTTAACACTCTACATGTAGTTGTGCTTGTTTGACTGAATGAGTAGTAGTTGTTGAGTGCATTTATGCAGAGAAAATGTGCAAAGGCAAAAACAATATTATTAATGCTCTATTCAACAAATAAAAACTTATGTAATAAAGAAAAAAAAAAAAAAAAGAATGCTGCAATAAACGTTACAAATGGCAAAAAACCAAATGGAAGCCAACAACTAGTAAATGGCACAAAAAACACAAAACGAGCAGTCAGCTTAAAACTGGAATGCACTTAAAAAGCTCAACTAAAACAACAAATTGACCACATTAAAAACAAGAGCAGTGAACAAAAAAGAATGCAAAACATAAATGTTGTAGCTGGTACGTACAATGGACAAGAGTCAGTCATAAAATGACTGATAGCTGGAACAGACAACAACAGTTGCTTGTAAAACAAAAAAAAAAAAAAAAACAACAACAAAGTTTGTGGTGAGGCAGGCCTATTGACGGCGGATTTTCCAGCCACTCAGACAACTGGCTAACTGGCTAAATTTTATATGCTAATTGAATTTGTGCTGCAACCAGGATGAGAGGCAACAAGAGACTAGAGAGAGAGAGAGAGAGAAAGAGAGGCGACTTGTGATACATGTACATGCGGAGACTTCAGTCACTTTTTGTTTTAAAATTAAACAACTATTGTTTATTATGAAAACTTATACTCGTATTTTACATTGAGAAAAAAAAAAAAAGCCAAAACAACCTCAAACCATTAACATCAATGAGGTAACAGAGTAACTAGACTGTATGGAGGATTTTATGCACAAAGAAGTTTCAATAAAAAAATTCTGTAAAACGATAATTAAATTTGCCATAAAACTGTTTGCACATAAAACTTAACTGGCGCTGAGCAAAAAAAAAAAAAAATGTTTACCAAAAAAAAATTTACACAATGATTAGGTGAAGAAAGCTCGTTGTTGCTACTGAAATTCACTTGAGTAATACATATTTGAATTTCATTATTTAATGATTTGTAAATTATGTTGCATTGCAAGTGATATTATAGTTCTGCTTAGGAACTTTTACTGGATCAATTAAGGAAGATATTCTGCACGTTGTTCTGCACAAAAACCTGTTTAACCACGCTTTGTACAGGGTGTCTATTTCAAACTTACATAAAAACGTACTTGCATGGTCTGAAAAGTCCCAAAGAAGACACAGTTTTTTTAATTCAAAATAAGCTTTATTCATCAATGTAATCTCCATCAAGAATAACGCAATCATTCCAGCGCCGCTCTAACATTTCAATTCCACTTTTGTAGAACGATTTATCTTCTGCTTCAAAAGAGGCCTCAGTTTCAGCGATAATCTTTTCATTCGTGCGAAATTTCTTATCGGCGAGCATTTTTTTCAGGTCTGAGAACAGCCAGTAGTCGCTGGGTGACACAGCTGCCGAATACAGTGGATGTAGGAGCAATTCGAAGTTCAATTCATGTAGTTTTGCGATTGTTTTGATTGACTTGTGACACGGTGCGTTGTCTTGATGAAACAAAATATTTTTCTTTGCCATATGCGGTTTTGGCCTTAAAATGCTCCAACAACGCTACACAATATTGACTGTTACTGGCATTCCTTTCTCAAGATAGTGGATGAGTATTACACCTCGCACATCACAAAATACCGAGGCCATAACCTTTCTAGCCTTGAACTGGGTACCAGTTGTTGTCCACTCAGATGACGCTAGTTTTGATTCCGGAGTGAAGTGATATCGACGCTATATCGACGCAAAAACTCCGGTTTGTTACGTTTAAACATTGCCAAACACTGCTCAGAATCATCAATACATTCTAGTTTTTCAGCTAGCTTATGCAGCTTCACTTTTCGATAATTCAAAACGATTTTGTGTATTTTTTTAAAAATATTTTCTGGTAAATTATTAAAATTTTTGCAGCTCAAGATCTTTTGTTGTTTTTTTTTATAACAGAGTAACGTATTTTTTATTTGTTTCGATATTTCGCTAACAGTTTGTTAGCATCGTCAGGAAAATTAAAATGTTAACATTTTAAATGTTAACATTTTAATTTTCCTGACGATGCTAACAAACTGTTAGCGAAATATCGAAACAAATAAAAAATACGTTACTTTTTTATAAAAAAAACAACAAAAGATCTTGAGCTGCAAAAATTTTAATAATTTAACATAAAAGAAGATCAAATAATATTAGGATAAAATTGAATATTTTCTGGTGTTACCGCCACATTTGGACGTTCACTGCGTTCTGCATCATCGGTGTATCTACGACCGCGTTTGAAGTCAGCAAAACAATGTTTAATTGTTGTTTCTGATGGAACGGAGTCCCTATAACACCTTTCAAGCCATTGCTTCGCTTGAACGGTTTTTCTCCCATCAAGAAGCAGTGCAAGGTTAAAATACGAAATTGTTTTTGATCCAATGTTTTGAAAATAGAAAAAGTATCGTTACTCTTAGCACAATAACTCAAAAACTAATGAATAGAATACCATGAAATTGTAAAAGCTGTCTTTTAGTATTAAATGAAAAAACATGACTGCAATAAAGCTAACGTTATCTGTGTGTTAGGCCCGGAACTGTTCAGCCCATGTCACAATAGATAAAAACTTTTATTAGAGCTTTGAACGATAGAATGGAAACGCGGATTTTATGTTTTAATGAGTGTGTTATCCAGATGTCTTCCATCAAGTTAAACATACTATTGAAACCGGAGCCTTGTGTTCCGAAAACTTTCAAAAGAAAAATGATCGAATTTTTTCATGCATGGATAATTCACATCAAGCAGTTACTCTGGGACAATGCAATCATTTTTGATATTTCAATCGAGGGTTGCGGGTTCTTGGAGACCAGTATTTTAATTATTTAATGTGTGTTTCAATGCATTTCATGAAATCTACAAAGAATGTTTTGTTTGATTTGTTACTTTTTGAGGGCAACGAGAAAAGCTCTTGGAGACAATCAACGGCTGTTTTTTTTCTGTAGTGGCCATTTAAGTGAAAATAAACCTCGTTGCTCCAAAAAAAAAATGCAATTTACTGTGTGAAAAAGTTCTGGGCTACAGAACAGCTCTCGCGTCATCATAATTATTTCTTAAGTGCGGTCAGACTTGTTGGTGCTGTTTGGCCTTCGAGAGTTTTGCGCCTCGCTCTCACTGGTTAACTGTTTATCTCAACTAACTGTATTAGTTTATAGTTTTTTGAGGCATTTCTTTGTTAACCACGCGGAAATTTCTAATGTGAAGTCATAAGTCACAGCGCCGATATGAATTACTATTTGTCTAGCATTGGCTGCACTTACTTAATTTATTGTGTTTAGTACTAAGATTTGAATACTTATTGTTAATATTTTGAAGATTCAATAAATCAATGTATGTAAAAAAAAAACATTGTTGATGCTGATCATCCAATACTTTGAAAATTTACTTGCAACTGTATAGTTATATAAATAAATCAATCAATAAATACTTTTTAAGTAGCATGTTATACCGATGTCTTTAATCTAGTTGAACACACAAAACGGAGCTTTGTGTTCTGCGCCACAAGCTTCAGTAAACTTGGTTTAATTGAGCTGATTTCTCCACGAATGTTTTCCTTTAAAGCTACAAGATATTGAAGATTATCTTCCCCAGCCCAATAAAAGTCCATAAGATCAGATCGAGCGACCTCGATGGCGTTGGTGTGTGCCCAAAGCGACTGATAAGTTTTTAGGCGAAATTTTCCCAAAGCAAATTCATCGAAGCTCTGGCTGTATGGGCAGTCGCCCCATTCTGTTCCACGTGTGAGAAGAGTAGGATGAATGACGTCGCAGGTTTGGCAAAAAGAATTACGTAATCAAGCATCGATAATTTTCATCGTTGACATTCGTCGCCTGGCCACAAGAATTTTCGAAATAAAATGGTCCAGTTACCCTGAAGCAATGATGTTTTAATCAAAGGTTGCCATAGAAAATGAACCTCATCGCTCCAGAAAACTAGATTCACAGTGCGGAAACGTACCAACATCGTTGCACAAAAACTTTTGCGTAAATTAACGGCACTGCCACTCAGTTCTTGAATTTTAAAAGGATAGAACTTCAGATCCTTTTTTAAAATTTCTTTGAAGAACCAATGAGGCTGCTCTTTTCTATACTGAAATATGCTTTCAACCAGTTCACTGTGTTCGGAAATCCTTGAAGATCATCACGTACGAGTATTCGCCGAATATCAAACTTTCAACAAAATTGTCAACGAGCAATTACGTAAGAGTTATCTTGAAAACATATACGAACTTGCAATGCTCACTCGACCACTTCGACATCGCCACTGAAGAATTCGGACTATCGATAGAAACCACGAACGTTTTGCCCTAAAAATAGCACATCTAGGTGCATACATATATTTCGTCTGGAATTCTACAAGGCAGTCATCTCGGACCTATACTCGCAAGTATAGACATTTTGCCTTCGCCTTTTTATACACCAACACAATAGGCATTATTAAAATTTTTATTTATATTTTTTTTTTATTTGAAAGATGAAAGAAATACAGCAAATTTTCATCTTCTCACTTGAATTAAACGTATTGAACACATTCAGACAGCAGGCAACGGACTACAATCTGTCATATCAAGAATACAGGTGTTTACGTGAGATTGAATTTTTTAAGGGTTACATGGCTGCACAACCACTATAGTAGCTGCCGCCATTTTGAGCTAATTTCTAATTTTGTTGGCGACAATAAGCGGGTTATAGATGCGAACTAGTATAATTTACGAGTAATATATATTTATATGATATATAACTTAATATAATAAAAGATCGCGACAAATTACGAAGTGTCGCCATTGAATCCCGAGTGTCCGCCGGAATGTAAATATTAACTTTTTTGCCTCCATTTTAGTAAACATTGGCCTTGACAGTTCATATTTGCCATCCGTGAAGTAGACACGTGACAAATTTATTATGGAAATGTGTTCGGTAAACCAACGTTTTGTAATCTTTAAAACATTTTAACAAAATCAATCACTGATTTTCATGAAAAAATCATAATGAGTGGCGAGAAGCACATTTTCATTTGAATGGTTATGTGAATAAACAGAATAGTCGGTTGTGGGCAATTAAAAACGCTCAAGTTATTCATCAGTCACCTTTGCATCCATTAAAAGTGCCAGTTTGGTGTGCAATGTGCTCAGAAGGAATCATTACCTTACTTCTTTAAAAATGAAAACAGCGCAACAGAAACCATGAAGGGGAACCGATATCGTGTTATGATTAAAATCTTTTAACACCACAATTGCATGCTTTGCACATGATTAACATGTGGTATCAACAAGAAGGTGCTATATGGCATATAGCCAGGAATTACTGCTAGTAGTATACCTTGTAGTCGGACAATCGCTATAATAAAAACTACCAAGTGGCACCATTGAATAGAAGGAGAAACTGCTCATATGTGTTTTTTAATTTTTCAGTGGATCATTTTTTGATTGGATTTTATTTTGTCTTGTGCTTTTTATTAGCTACTTTTGAATGCAAAGACTTTAGACAAAAACAAGTAAGAGTGTAGTATATTCGGCTGGGCCGAATCTAAAATACCCTTCACGATAGTCACGAATATGTATAGTATATTAAAAATGTGACCTAAATATGCTCGGTTATATATGAACCGACATCGGAATCTTCTATTTTCTGTATTTTAGTAACCTTCTTTTATAACGAAAATTGCTTTTCAGCAAAAAAAAAAAAATTTTTTTAATGGAAAAATCGGTTCAGGCTATATCTCGGCTATATATGAACCGATATCGAAAATTTTAAGTTTCCATATTTATATAACCTTATATCATTACCAGAACTGCTTTTGAGCACAACAAATTGTTTAAGTTCGCTTACGCGATATTTTCATGAAAAACCCGATTTAGGCTATATCTCGGACCGATATCAGAAATTTTAATTTTCTCTATTTTCGTAACCTTCTTTTATAACAAGAACTGCTTTTCAGCAAAAAAAAAAATGTTATTGGAAAAATCGGTTCAGGCTATATCTCGAGTATATATGGACCGATATCGGATATTTTCTTTGTCCAAATTTATATAACCTTATTTCATTACCAGTACTGCTTTTGAGCACAAAAAAGTTGTTTACTCGGCATTTTCATCAAAAAACCTGTTAGGCTATATATCGGGTTTATATGAACCGATATCGGAAATTTTCATTTTCCATATTTATATAACCTTATTTAAATACCAGAACTGCTTTAATGTGAAAAAAGTTGTTTAAGTTCGCTTACGCGGCATTTTCATGAAAACCACGGTTTAGGCTATATCTCTGGTATATATGGACCGATATCGGAAATTTTCATTTTCCATATTTATATAACCTCATCTTATTACCAGAACTGCTTTGAGCAAAAAAAATTGTTTAAGTTCGCTTACGGGACATTTTCATGAAAAACCCGGTTTGCGCTATATCTCGGGTATATATGGACCGATATCGGAAATTTTCATTTTTCATACCTATATAACCTTATTTTATTATCAGTACTGCTTTTAAGCAAAAAATATTGTTTGAGTTCGCTTACGCCGCGTGTTCATGAAAAACCCGGTTTAGGCTATATCTCGGGTATATATGGACCGATATCGAAAACTTTCATTTTCAATATTTATATCACCTTATTTTATTACCAGAACTGCTTTAAGGCGAAAAAAGTTGTTTAAGTTCGCTTACGCGGCATTTTCATGAAAACCCCGGTTTAGGCTATATCTCGGGTATATATGGACCGATATCGGAAATTTTTATCTTCCATATTTATATAAACTCATCTTATTACCAGAACTGTTTTTGATAAAAAAAAGTTGTTAAAGTTCGCTTACGCGACATTTGCATGAGAAACCCGGTTTGGGCTATATCTCGGGTATATATAGACCGATATCGGAAATTTTCATTTTTCATATATATGTAACCTAATTTCATTACCAGAACTGCTTTTGAGCACAAAAAAGTTGTTTAAGTTCGCTTACGTGGCATTTTCATGAAAACCCCGGTCTAGGCTATATCTCGGGTATATATGGACCGATATCGGAAATTTTCATTTTCCATATTTATGTAACCCAATTTCATTACCAGAACTGCTTTTGAGCACAAAAAAGTTGTTTAAGTTCGCTTACGCGGCATTTTCATGAAAACCCCGGTCTAGGCTATATCTCGGGTATATATGGACCGATATAGAAAATTTTCATTTTTCATATTTATATGACCCTATTTCATTACCAGAACTGCTTTTGAGCACAAAAAAGTTGTTTAAGTTCGCTTACGCGACATTTTCATGAAAAACCAGGTTTGGGCTATATCTCGGGTATATATGGACCGATATCGGAAATTTTCATTTTCCATATTTATGTAACCTCATTTTATTACCAGAACTGCTTTTGAGCAAAAAAAAAGTTATTTAGCTTCGCCTATGCGACATTTTCATTAAAATCCGATTTGGGCTATATCTCAGGTATATATGGACCGATATCTGAAAAAAAAATTTTTTGTCTTTTAGTCGCCATGCTTAATAAGTGTGTGAAGTTTGAAGCAAAACGAACGACTTTTGTTTTCAAAAATTTTCATACAAAACTGCAAAAAAAATGGCTTTTTTCGGAATTTTGAATATATCTCAGCTATACGTGGACCGATATTACTGAATTTCAATAGCAAACCTATGAATCGATGGGGTAAAAGAATGGTGAAAGAAAAAAGTTTCTAAGTCTAATGGTTTTCTCAGAAACGGTATTTCAACAGCGGACAGACGGACAGACGGACAGACGGACATCGCTTAATCGACTTTTCCATTAATTCTGATTCAGAATATATATACTTTATAGGGTCGCAAAAAAAAACTGTAGAAATTACAAACGGAATCACAAACTTATATATACCCTTTACATTTTTGTGAAGGGTATAAAAATATTATGTACCTAGATAATTGAAAAGTAAAAATTATAGACCATTCATTCATAGCTACATTTGTAGTCGAGTACATATAGGTGGTACTCTACTCTCTTGAATATATATTGAATACGTCACTCATTCTTGAAGGACACAGACGCTGGAAACGGCGTAGTTCTGTTTGACCATTTATCATACACACAACAAAAAATTATATATGCCTTCAATTTTGTTTGAAAAAATAATTTGTAATGTGTGGCGGAAAATTAAACATCCAATTTCTTCTGGCATAACTTTTATACTAAATAAAGAAAGCATTATTTTTAATGTTGGATATATTTAAAATTGATTCGAAAATATGATGTCAATTAAGTGGCTGTCACCAATGTTGATACATATTTGCACCCATGTTTCTCAGAATAATTTAACGAAAATTAAAAAGAAGAAATAAAACAAAGGAATTAGAAAGCTTTCAAATTCGCTTTATTATATTATTGAAGAAGTGCTACAGGCCAAGTATTTCAGTAACTTTTTTATATTACAGAAATAAGCATTTTCGACATGTTCGATTTACTTAACGAAATCAATACTGCAAAAACCATACAATACAGGTTTTGTATACGATAAAGCCGATAATGCAGTGTTATGTTAAAGATAATTCGCACTATTGTTTTGACATAAACAACCCATTTTATCACATTTCCCATAATTTTTCGCAATATTTCTGGTGATAATTGCTCGCATTCCTACCGAATATTCAACTGGATTTGTCTCAGGTTTGTTGGCATAACCCCTACAGTTGTAAGTGTCCCCAGAGAATTAAGTCTGGGATGGGTAGATCGGGAGATATTTCTGGGCATGCCAAGTTGCAAACGGGAGATTACACGACCAAAAAATGCTTTCCTCGCAATATCCATTGTGGCTCTTGCTGTGTGAGCGGTTGTACCGTTTTGTTGAAACCCCATATTTACCAAGTCGCGCTCATTCAAGGCCGGTAATAAGGAGTAACTTATTATGGTTCAGCAGCATTTGCTAGTGACAATAACTGTATTTCCAATGTCATCCTCAAAAAATATGGTACAATCACTTTTTCCGCATGTACACCGCACAGAGTCACTCACGCCCTACCAGAGAAAATTTTGTTTATTGGTGTAACCATTTAAATAGAAATGGGCTTCGTCGCATACGATCACCTTCAACTCAAAATCCTGGTTAAAATCGAAACAATTATTGTGCGATCTTGCGGAGCTTAGCGCTTCATTGTTAGTTTGTTTGCATTCTGTAGCTGACTAGTTCACAAATGTCAAGTATGATTACATCTTGCGATAGGCTGATTAATCTTTCGCCTCACCGTATATAGATATATGTATACTAAAAAAATAGCCCTATTTATCATATTTTGTTGTCGTTGTAAAAAACTAATTGTTTTCGATTAATAAATATTTCCAATAAATTTTTGATTGAATCCACGAATTTATTTATAAGTTTATATTCAAACAATGTATTAACTGATTTAGGTAATTTCGTTATCGAACATGAATTTGTGCTGTGTATAAAAACTTAAACTTTTTCTATTTTTGTAATTGTTTTGTTATTTATGTAGTGTATGACATGAATGAGTGATACGTCTAGAAAATTTGTATGCAAAATACTCAATTTTCATTCGTGTCCCATAAACACCATATTAGTCACACATGCCAACATACCTAGCATTTATTTTTAATCGAGCTTATGTTTGTTATTTCTTATTTAAATTAAGAAACAAATATTTGAATAACTTATTGTCGTTAATAATATTTGTTTAAATAAATTAATAAAAATAGTTTGTAAAGCTTTATGAGTTTGGAAGCAGTTACCTTTTGTACAGTCGCTTCACTATTCCCCAGCACCCCTCAGTCTAATGACCCAGGTCAGTGGTAGTGCTTGTTAAAATTGTTCAAACAGCTTTTGTGTATTCAATTATTTTTTCCTGTCTTCTTTGATCAAGAGTTATTGATCGCGGCAATTATTGTTATAATTATAAATAAAAATATTTCTTGGCTTTAGCCACACATTATTCAAACACTTCAAATCTTGTTTTACTTCCTGTCTATTTGTATTCTATTCTTTGTCTTTCTATTTTTAACCGAAAATCGTCTGCCTAAGTATGAAAAGTCTCATACGTCATTAAACATTTTACTAAAATCTGTTGTTAAAAACCAAAATTAAACTCTGCCATTTATAAACCAGTTAAATCAAGCTTTAATATTATGGTTGGCTTAAATAAAAACAGAAAAAAAATTTGTTGGTTTAACATTTTCGTTTTTTTTACTATTTTATTATTATTAAATATTTGTTTGTTTTTATTACGGACTTGTTAACAACATTAAGTGCAAGTGGATGTACACACATACATACACAAAATGCACATTAATATGTGTGTCTATATTAGTTTCCCCATTAGAGGATTTGCCGTAAATGTAATTCGGTGCGTGAGTATGTGTGAGTATGTTTGTATATGTGTGTAAGCGATTGAGGACTTGTTTTTGGCTTTTAGTGGATTACGTTTATTTATGTGGTAATTGTGGTTTTAAAAGGCACACATTTTTTGATTGTTGCCAATTTTTAGTGCGACTTTTTTTCCCAATTTTATTTTATTTCTTTTTTGTGTTTCAGTTAAAGTTTTATTTGTATTTTTTTGGTCTTTGTTTTATGGATAATTCTGTTTCTAACTGCAGCTTTGCATTGTTAAAAATACAAGCAGTAGAAAAAGTAGTATAACAGAAATGAAATGCAAAAAAAAAAATGTTAAATAGCTTAAATTACTATAATAAGCTAAAAAAGTAAATTGCACTACAATTATATTTCAAAAGCTTTTGATTTTTGTCAGATTTTTGTTTTCTACTTTTAGTTCATGTGTAAATATACATATATATACGTGTATGTGCATATATTCTCTTTTTTGTGAGCTGCTCAAGGCCTTATTATGCCGATAGATGGCAGTTGTAATAAAAATTGTTTAATTTGACTGTTAAGTAGACCATTAAAAAAGTTTGAAAATATGTGAAATAATCTAAACTTTTGCGGCACAATTCACTAACATAATATTTTTACACCCTTCAAAAAAATGTTAAAGGTATATATAAGTTTGTGATATGTAGGTTTGTGTAATGACTACAATTTTCATTTGCGACCCTATAAAGTATGTATACTTTTTTTTATACCTGGACCAGTACTTAGGGGATAACCCCTACATATGCAGTGCATTGTACCGGAACTAGAAAAATAGGTAATAAGGAGGGGGAAAGAGGAAGTAGTGTTTGTGAACATTTGACTTGAACTTTCCAACATTAAAACATACAGGAAACACGTTTGCATGCAACTTCTTTCACAGGCGAAGCGTACGGCTGGAAAACGAATTCTCTCTCTGTAAAGCGTTGTACGATTCCTTGTGCAATCAACTACAAATGGATGAGTTCTGGGCGATAAACGCGTGCTACGTAAAAATGTGCGAATTCCGGGATCCCTATCCCGATGCTCCAGTGAGTCAATAGAGTTGGATACTCTACTGTCACCAATGAACTTCTTCCTGCGCACGGTCGAGTAACTTTTAAATAGACTTTGACGCTCCGGCCCAAACATGAGAGTTGTATTCCATTTTCGGTCGAATGTACTTAGGTGGTATAAATACTTATTCTGAATCAGGATTGATAGAAAATTCGATTAAGCGATGTCCGTCTGTGCACAGTTGAGAAAACCATTAGACTTACTCTTTTTTCTTCCAGCATTCTATTACTCCATCGATTCTTGGGTTTGCTATTAAAATTCAATAAAATCGGATGACGTATAGCTGAGATACATCCAAAAATCCGAAAAAACCATTTATTTTTGAAATTTTGTATCAAAATTTTTTTCAAGAAAAAATTGTTTGTCACAATTATTTGGCATGGCGATTAAAAGGAAAAAGAATCCCTGATATCGGTCGAGATATAGCCTAAACTGATTTTTTAATGAAAATGTCGCATAAGCGAAACTTAACAACTTTCTTTGCTTAGAAGCAGTTCTGGTAATAAAAGGTTATTAAAATACAGAAAATAAAAATTTCCGATATCGGTTCATATATACCCGAGATATAGATAAACCGATTTTTCATGATATTGAAAAATCAGTTGAAACTTAAACGGGTGAAACTTAAACAACTTTTTTTTTTATTAAAAGCTATTCTGGTAATAAATGGAGGTTACTAAAATACTGAAAATGAAAAATTCCAATATCGGCCCATCTATATACAAGATATAGCCTAAACCGAATTTTCCATGAATTTTTTTTTTTTTTTTTTTGCTTAAAATTTTTGAGTTTTTGTTTTGAGTATAAAATGAGGTTACTAAAATACAGAAAATAAAAATGTCCATATTGATACATATACGAGTATACCTGATATATAGCCTAGAACGGTTTTTTATGAAAATGTTTATGAAAGATTACCTTTTTGGCATGGCGTTAACAAGGCAAAAATTATTTTTCCCGATATTGGTCCTATACATATAACGCAGCAAATTTAGGTAAAATTTGCCATTTGAATATATGCTACATATACGAATGTTTTAAAAAACCCGCTGAAGCGAAAAAATGCGTACTGAAAAACGCTAAAACAAGTGTATATATAGTCTCGAGTCCGTTCTTGAAATAAGCTAAAAACGAGATTGATTTGAGAAAACCTGAGATCGAACCAATTCTAAAGTGCATTGTAGAGTTGATTCAATCTATTTCCGTCCTGGAAATAAGAACAATTATAGGGACTCCGCTCCATCAGAAACAACAATAAAACGTTAGCTTGCTGACTTCAAACGTGGTCGTAGAGACACTGATGATGCAGAATGCAGTGGACGTACAAATGAAGCGGTAACACCAGAAAACATAACAAAATCCACAAAACCATTTTGAATGTTCAAAAAGTAAAGTTGCACGGGTTAGCTGACATCGTGAAGATATCAAAAAAACATGTTGGCTTTATATTGCATGAACATTTGATTATGAGAGAGCTCTGTTCAAAATGGGTGCCACGTTTGCTCACTGTTGACCAACGTGTTGATGATTAAACGCAACAAACCGGAATTTTTGCGTCGATATGTGACAATGGATGAAACATGGATCCATCACTTTACTCCTGAGTCAAAACAATTGTCATCTGAGTGGACAGCAACTGGTGAACTTCGTTCAAAGCGCCCGAAAGCACAACAATCTGCTTCGGTATTTTGGGATATCTTGAGAAAGGAAATACCATCAACAGCGGTGTTGGAGGGTTTGAAGGCCAAAATTGTAAAGAAACGACGGCGTATGGAAAAGAAAAAAATTTTGTTTCATCAAGACAACGCGGCACGCCAGTAGTCGCTGAGAGCGACTACTGGCTGTTCGCAGACCTAAAAAAATTATAGCCGGCAAGAAATTTCGCACGAATGAAGAGGTTATCGCTGAAACTGAGTGCCATTTTGAGACAAAAAATAAATCACTGCTGCAAAAGTGGTATTGAATGCTGGAATGATTGCGTTGCTCGTGATAAAGATCACGTTGATGAATAAAGCTAATTTTAAACCCAAAAAATTGTGTCTTTGTTAGACCGGGGACATTTCAGCTTATGTGTTATATCCTATTAATTCTTGTTATGAAGTCTATTTCTATGTGCTGAAGATGTGTAAGTACTTAGATTTTTTTTCAAGCATTTGTTTTGGTGGAATTGAAGCTTTTTTATATCTGTTTTAGCTGTTTTCTACTAGATAGGGCCTAACGATGGTCTAGCTACACTTTTATAAATTAATGGCCTTATTTATAAAAAATATTATTAACTGTTCCTATAGAAATTTGTCAAATAAGTGTTTAATAACCATACAATATTTTTTATGAATACGGTCGTAAATCTTTAAGATTTAACTTAGAGGGTGAATCGGTGATCGGATTGCCAAAAAACTACTGAGTAGATCTTGGGGCCTAAGTCCTAAGATGACATACTGGTGATGACATAATATATATGACAGCCAATCAGTGCTAGCAGTTGTGTCTTTACGTCCAAGTTAGTACTGGAATGTCACAACAGGCTAAACGAACTGGCAATCCAGAACCAGGTCACCCTGATCTGGGTGCCAGGGCACGAAGCTCGTCACGGCAATGAAATGGCTGACATTTACGGCAAGAAAGGAGCAGGGGGCACTTTTATTGGACCCACTCCAACTTCTGGCTTCAATAAGGGTCTCTTGAATTAGGAGGTAAAGAAATAGACGTTGAACAACGTTGGAATGAGACAGCTGGTCTTGAACACTCCAAAAAATTTCTAAACTTTGATAAAAAGAGGGCCGATCGTGCTCTAAAACTGGACAGGAAAAGACTCAGAACATTGACATTGACAACTTGACCCTGCACTTGCACAGGATGGGTATTTCCAACACAGACATTTGCAGATTCTGCGGTGAGGAAGAGGATTCAATAGAGCACTTGATCAGCCTCTGTGGAGCACTGGGACACAGAAGATATAGGCTACTACAAGCCTATATGTTAAGTGAATGTGACTTAATATCACTCCCAATGAAGGAGCCTGTCCGTTTTCTTGACATACTCAACCCATAATGGGCCAGATTCCGCAACTATTAGTTTTTTTACCAGTGAACACAAAATAATTTCACTGACAGACACAGTGTTCACTTTTCATTAAAAACCGATTCCGTAAAAAACAATGAATTCTATTGCGCTGAATTTGTTTCTTCAGGCTAAATGATATGCTGATTTCTCAAATTAACTGTGTCAAACAAGTTTTTTAGTAGATAATTTTAATATACATACATAATCCTTTTGTTTATTTTTTTCAAGTTCAAAATATTTTACAAAAAAGTAAAATTCACCAAAGATTTTTGAGTGAAAAAATTATTATTAAGTGTACACTTTAAATGTCAAAATTATTCATTCTCACTATTGCGGGCTCAAAAATTAAAAGTGAACACTGAAATTGGTGAACATTTCAAAATTCATCGTTGCGGAATCTGGTCCCTGGTGGCAGTGCAAATGGCCGATGAGGGTCATGTCCCATCCAATAATAATAATAATAATAAAATAAATTTAGAGAATTTTCTAAGAATTGGCAATAACGATTTAACTTACACGATCTGAAATACACCTGAATTTTTATTGAAGTAAAAGGTAAATCAATGTTACAGCAGTGAACAAATTTTCCTTCAGATTAAAGTCTCTCCTAATTCAAGTTAAGCTGTAATGTTTTATGACGACAGACTTTATCGAACGTTCGAATAAGAAAACAACAGATTAACTTTATTCAAAAATAATTTTCCTTAATTATCAAAAACTTACTAAACAAAAACCACATGTCAAAAATTCTGTACCTTAACTTTAACCGCAAACATTTTTCAGCTCGCAAAAAATCACAGGACAACTAACCAACATTCTCATTTCTTAATTTCTGCAGCCATTAAAAATAATCTTTTTATACGACTTTTGTTGTTTTAGTTTCAAGTTTTGAAATATTTTCAATGTTTTGTATGTTTTTAGTAAAACTTTAACTTTTTTTCTCTGCACTTTTATTGTTCCTTAATTGCATGTAATGTTAATGAAATTTTTGTGGCTTCAATAAATTTCGTTTTCAGAGCAATTAAATAAATGAAACAATAACAAAAAAAATAAAACCAAGAAATTTAAAGAAAACACACACATATTGTGGTTTTGCCACTAACAAGTAGTTTTTGCAGAGTCAAGAAAAAAAAACTTCCGATTTTTTTATTACTGGCAGCCAGCAATTGGATGCAGCTAAAGAAAAATAAAAAAAAATGTTTAAAAGTTGGTTTTCTTTTTGCGGAGAAAAAGAAGCACAACACAAATTTCGTTTAACTGAAAATTAAAATTAATGGAAAAACTTAAAAGTTGCATAGAAACATGTGATAAAGAAAATTTAAAAAGAAGACTAAAAATGCCTTCAAAAAAAGAAAATTGTATGTTATTAACATAAGAAACAACAAAACAGCTTTAAATGTTAAGCAAAAGAGAGGGGCAGAGAGAACAGGAGCCAGAGAGGGAAAGCTAGAGGAAATACCGGAAATGTAGCTTAAATAACGCGGATGTAACACTAATACAATCAAACACACACACACACACACACACGGACACACATACACACCTCTCTTCCTAAAACGTTTACCGGTTTACAAAAATGCTACAAAGATGTTTTTCCACCTATTTATTTTGATTTTGATAGTGAAAGAAGAAAAAAATAATACAGACAATATGAATGGTATGGTTTTTACGAGTTTTTCCTTTTTTTTTTTTTGTTTCTTTCGCTTATTTATGTACGATTACTCACAGTGTTAAGTTCAAAGCCAAGTTTAATATTCAAAATTTGCTCTGTTGCATGTTTGCTAAAAAATACGTAAATTTTTGCACATATTTCAAAAATATAAAACAAGCAAAACCAAACTATTACACACAGGCATACACACCAATTTACTGGTTGTGTTACTGACGATATTATTTCATATGTGATTTAACGTAAAGTTGCAAAACACAAGAAGCCAGAAAGACGATACAAAAAAAAAAAAGACAGGAAAAATATGAAGAAATGAAAAGTAAAAGTCAACAATTTGTTGTTAAGCTTGTGGCATACAAGTTTATATGTTAAATATTTTTTTTCTTTGAAGTTATTACCATTGACATTGAATTATTAATAAATGTAATTTTTTATGACAACAGTCAGCAACTTTTGTTTATTTAAATAGCGCCACTTTTTTGTTCAAAGAAAAAGAAAATTTCAAATTTTTTTTATCGATTACTAAAAAAATACTTAAATGGTTTATAGGGGAAAAAATCAGAAGAACTAAAAGAAAAAATGAAGGAAATAAAAATAACCATTTGTGAATAAAACAAAAGCCTGCCGTAATCAGGTATAAATCTGTTTAATAAAATATACAAATATGCTATCTTGATTAAATTACGGAAGTAAAAAAACCAAATGCAACAGCTAACAAAATTACATTTATTACGGTCATTAGTCCACATTTGGGTTGACAATAAATACGAGTATCTTAGCATACATGTCGTCATAGAAAATCTAAAAGCACGTAACACCAAAAAATAATAAAAATGTAGTTTTTGATTGATTATGATTCGCTAGGTGAAGTTACACGCTTCCACAAAATTTTAGTTTTCTTCTAAAAAATTTGTTTCATTGTTCCGCTCTAGCTCGACAAGAAATAAGTTCGCTTAGTGATTCCCTTGCACTGCAGTATTCTGTTAATGGTATATATTCCAAAATAATGTTTGCGATTAAAATATAGTCAGCTAAAGCCTTTCTTAAAGCAATTGCAAATTTAAAACTATTATATTTTATTAAACTAAGACACTAAAATACCAAATTTTTTGTAAAAATATTTCCTATGAAAATTTGTTCGTTCAGTTTATTTCCACAGCTCTAGACAAAAACGCGTTTGCATGTTTATTATGCAAACAATAACCTGCAATTTTTTTTATTGACTTCATGAATATTCATAAGTTTTTTATTTTTATTTTGCATAGTTGTTTGTTTGTCGCATAAATGCTACTTTTTTAAATTATTTTTAAATTCTTTTCTATTCTTTCTTTTGTAAAGCAAACACCGAATTAATTTACTCTTTCTTCTTTAACGCCACTGATGTTTCGTGTTTTGCTCAAAAATTTTAGCTAGAGCTCGTGTTTGTTATTCGTAATTAATTATTTAAATTTGGATTGCTTTTTTCGTTATTAATTATAACAATTAGCTGTTACTAGTTGGAGTGGTAATAAATAATAATAATAACATTTGTTGTTCTTTGTTTTTTTAAAGACTCTCTGGCAGAGACTTGCGCCGAGCCGATTTCAGCCGGATAAGCCTGAGCCGCTGATGAGTTCTGATAGCCGCCGCCGCCAAAAAATTTTCGGCTAATTCGGCTTAAAATTAGCTTTTTTCTTATACTTATATTTTTTTCTTATGTATTTTTATATATTAATAAAAAATTAAAATGTATTTGAAATGAATTTTAGCAAAATTTTCTATTCTCGCAACTATGTAATTGCATGCAACTGTATAGACAAGTGACAGAAAAATGTGCAAACTAGATCGTATTTCTCTAAAGCAGTTCGTTTTGCAAATATTTGCTACGCATTTTTTTTGGTTCCAAGGGCGAAGAAAAAGTTGCAAAAAGTTAACATTTCTGTTATTGCTCATACATAGAAACAAAAAAAATCTCAAAATTGAGGAAAAAATAATTTTAAAAAATTATAAACAGCTTGTTTTTATATTTCCTATCTGTCTATATATATGTCGACGTTTCATAGAGCTACCCTAATCAACAGTAGACTTTGAAAATTTTGAAAAATAATCTCAAACATTCAACGTCATATCTCAACAATCAAAATAAATTATTGAGAATTTAAAAATGCTCTACTAATACCTGTCAAAACACAAAAAATAAACTTTTTCATTTATACAGTCTCTTACTTTACACCTTTCAAACCAATGAACAACCGTTGGTTGCAACGATTTGTTTTTTTTGTTTTTTTTTTTTTTTTTGAAAGTATCAAAAAGCAGAGAATAGAACTTCAATTAATTGAGGATATTATTCTCTATATTAGCTTCTAAGCTGTTTATAATTTTTTGGCTGGTGTCAATATTAGTGTCTTATTCACTAATATAGTGAATTATAAACACAATTGTTTAAAGTAAATTAAATTAAAGTAAATAAAAATTGTAAATATGTACATCAACACAACGGGACCAAAAGGACTCAAGTTTCGTGAAACTGGCGGCTTGTATAACCTGAATATGTATATGCAAATAGACATAAATATTTGTTTACATTTAATATCTTTCAGTTATTTTCAGCCGATTTGAGCCGAATAGCCGCCGCCGCCGAATTATTTTTGGTCAGCCGCCGCCGCCGAAAATTTTTGCCGGCGCAGGTCTTTGCTCTCTAGCATTCTTCTAATGTGCTTAAGACGTTTATGTTAATAAGTTACAAATTCTTTGAATACAAAATGAACCTACATAGCAGAAAAAGTTTCGTGCTTCGCTTTAAAGAACAAACTAACATTTCTATGAATAAATCATTCATTCTGCTTGCGTTATGGAAACAGCTCAAAAAACACAATGTTTTTTAGATTGGGGAAATTTTCGACTTCTGTGACCAATAAAAAAACTGGTACTGTAAAGACAGTATTTAGCAAACAGTAGATTATTTTGCAATGCAGGTTTCTATTTTTTACACAAATTTATTGGTGGTCTTGAAATAAAGTCAAAAATGTCTTAAAAGAAATGTTTTATTTTCTCCTGTAATTCTGTGTTGAATAAAAAACTATTCGCTAAAACTCTTTACTGGTGAGTCCAAGTTTATATTTGTATTATTATTAAGAAAAAGTAAAGTTATTTAATGATTTAATAGTAGTAATTGAATTCTTTATTTTTTCAAATTTAGTAACGTATGGAAATTACTCAAATAAAATTCCTTTAAATAACGCTTATAAATTTAAATAACATTTATAAATTTAAGTATCATTAATAAATTTAGGTAAAATTTATAAATCGTAAAAGAGTTCATGAAAAAATAGAACATATGACTTTGACATATTGTCGTCATTCGGTACTACGTTTTTCAAATTAAAAATTATGTATTTTAAGCATTTCATTTTTAAAGTTTAATAATTAAATTCAATAATTAGCTTCTTTCTATACTCAAGTGCATCTATTATGTAATGATATAAATCTTTCCAGGAGACTTCTACATTGTTTAATAAATAAATGGTTATTTAATGATTTAATATGTTAAAAAAACTATAACTTATTGGCCTCCATTTCTGCATTTTACAAAAGTTTACTAGCAAAAGACAAAAATCACTGTATGCATTATTGTCAGTTTTTATCGGAATATTGACAAAAAAAGCTTAAAATTTCTTTTATTTGAATCCGAGTTTTTTACGTACGAGCTGCAGTAATCGTTCGAAGAATTTGATTTTGTCGCCTTTGAATTTTTTCAAATTTTTGACATTGAGGCGACGCCCTATAACTGAATTTCGTAGCACCATATAGGCTTTAAAATTGCGTAGAAAAACTTTGCAATCCAGCTTCAATAGAGAATTTCTGCCCATAAGCCAATTTAGTTGCGCTGCTTTTAATTTCTACTGAGTGACTTTCGCATCAATATGAGGCTTCCACGTTAGACTACCGTCGAGGTGAAGCTACCTAAGTAGAAAAAAATTTTTTTTTTCCAAAAACAATTTAATTCTCAACATAGTCTCCTTTCAGTTCAACACACTTTTGTTATGTCCGAAATTGGAAATTTTCATTTTCTGTATTTAAGTAACCTTCTTTTATTGCCAGAACTGCTTCTAAACAAATAAAATTGTTACACGAAAAAATCGGATTTGGCTACACATATCTCTGGTGTATATGAACCCATAATGAACATTTTTATTTTCTGTGTTTCAGGATTGCATTTGAAAATAAGTAATCACCTTTTATTACCACTACTTCTTCTAATAGCACATTTACACCAACTCAAAATCTAGTAGATTTGAATTGAAATCTACAACGAAATCTACATCGTTTACACCACCGTTTTTTGACACCTAGCAAGATTTTATTTGCTCAAAAATAATTTATGCATGCGGGTTTGACAATACAATATTATCAGAGACTGAATACACCAGCATTAAAGTGTATATTTTTTGTGCCCAGAGACTGCATACACCACATTATAGTGCAATTTTTGTTGCAGCGTAGTATTTTTAAGTACTTTTTGCAAGAAATCACAGTTGCATCGCTTAGTACTGAGTAGATTTCAGGAGATTTCTTCGAAATCTACTCATAAAGTAGATTTCATTTTGTATGCGAAATCTTCTCAAAATCTGCTAGATTTGGTTTGAAATCTCGAATGAGCAGATTTCGGTTTGGTGTAAATAGGCTAAAAGCAAAAAAAAAAAATTGTTTTTCATGATATCGGAAATTTTTATTTTATGTATTTTCGTAACCTCTTTTTGTTACCAGAACTGCTACGAAGCAAAAAAAAAAAAAAAAAAATTCATGGTAAAATGGGTTTTGGCTATATCTTGGGTATATATGGACCGATATCGAAAATTTTCATAGTCTGTATTTAAGTAACCTCCTTTTATTATCAGAATTGCGGCGCCATGGACCGATATCGGCAATTTTAATTTATTTATTATTTATGTTCTTTCTTAAGATGTTATTACAATTTAAACTATAATAAATTTTTAGCAATAAAGCACTACCAACAGAGGCTATCGGCTTGAGAATATTACAATTAGTACAAACAAAAAAATATTATATTAAGTCTAACCTTTAGATTTTTTTATTGATATTTAAGCAGTTTAGAAAAACCTTGGTGTTATTTATATTATGTTCTGATGGGGGTTTCAGGAGGTTAGTGATGTCATCAGTCACCACACAGTCTGAGGCAAATGAAGCTTAAAAAAGCGCATATTTTCAAGAGCTGTGTAATACTTAAGCGATACTTGTTACAGAAGAGGCATTTGGCTTGAGAATCTCGTAAAGAAGATATTGGTGAGTGAGTTTCGTGTATGTGAGATACAGACGAGTATAGGCTTTATTGTTGAAAAAACTGGTTGTGATAGGTAGTTTCAATGTAACTTTATCGGGGTTAAGTTTTTTATATAGATGATCGTTTTTTTTCCATGATCTTAAAAGAACGTTACTAAGGTGATGTAAAGTCGTTCGTATCATAAAGTTCTTCGAATGTGACATGAATGTAAATGTTGGGTGCAAATTTGCTTGCTTAGATAAAAAATCTGCTGCCTCATTTCCAACTATTTTTGTGTGGCTAGGGACTCAAAATATTTTTGCCCTACCATTCATTTGGATAAGTCATTGCCGAATAGATTATGTTATTTCATTTTTATATTTAAAATTTTTGTCCGCATCACAAACCGAATAACTGTCCGCACAAACTAGGATTTTTTTGTTGTCCTTTTTTTGGCGTTTTAGGGTCGCATAGGCAGCAAATGAAAATTGAAGAGCTAGAGGGTAAAAAACCAATATTTTCAGTAGAGCTATTTTCGTCATGGAAAAATCTGTTTAGGCTATATCTTGGGTATATATAGACCAATATCGAAAATTTTCATAGTCTGTATTTAAGTAACCTACTTTTATTACCAAAAGCACTTCTGGTATAAACAAACAAGTACAAACAAATTTTTCAAGGTAAAATCGGTTTAGGCTATATCTTGGATATACAAATCTGGACCGATACTGAAAATTTTAATTTTCTGTAACCTCCTTAGAACTGCTTTTAAGCAGTATATCTCGGAGATTTTTTTTATCTTCTATTCGCCATGCCAAATAATTGTGCTAAGTTTCAAAAAGCAAAAGAATTAATTTTTTTTTTAATTTTCATAAAAAAAAAAAAATATATATATATATATATATATATATATATATATATATATATATATATATATATATATATATATATATATATATATATTAAGTTTTCGAATTGTGTCGACCCTAATGAAGAAGATGGGTGCTAAATATGCTTTACAAAAATACCGATTGCACATTCGGCAGATTTGTGGGTAGTTAGGGAGTTTGACCCTAAAATATTTAAAACTAATATTTTGTGTGGAAGCCCCTGTAAGGAGGGTTTTAGAAAATTAAAATTATTGTATTGCTTCCGAGGAAGTGGGTGATTTTTGCCGTTTCCTGAAGCCTACTTTGGAAAGTCCCTAAAAATGGGAACCAGGTTTTCATATTCAATGCATGTTTTGGCAGAGGAACGTGTACCTAATCTGTTAGCGTTATTCGGTTTAGTCATTCAATTTAGTGTTGCCATATCGTTTCCAGAGAAGTGAGGGATTTTGGCGATTCCTTAAGAAAATGTTGGAAATTACAACAAAAAAAAATCGGAATACCTTAAACGGCTATTTCTTAATGTTTAGTTTGATAGCGAAACGTGTTTGTTGCTTTTTTAAACGATAATTATTATATAAAATTTGTATTTTCCACATTTTCTAAATTTGTATTTTATATAAGAGCATTTTTGTATTTTACACAAAATAATTTTAGCTCTGATAATTATTGTTAAGATAAACCGTTTAACAAAAAAAGTTGAAAGAAACTAAGATTATGATAAATTGAATCCGTCTTAAAAATAGTACATATTTATAAAACGTATATTAATTTTTTTTAGTCATTGCTTAAAAAAGTATTCCATGAGCGTAAATGAGTTTGCTTCCTATTTAAATCTTTAATGTGATTTCATTTAATTAAATATCTTATGGTATACTTAAAATTTTATTTCAAACTGACAATATTTGTCTACATGATCCAAACAGTGCAAAAGTTTAAGCTTCGGGCTTTTCATTTCATATTTAGAATGCAAAAATAACGAAAGATATCTACTTTTATATATTGTACGTATCTTAAATTGTTTCGTCATTTAAATATAAAATTATTTTAAAACATGTCTGTTTAATAAAGTTTCTCTTTTGCAGATTTTGAAATGATAAGTCACTTAATACCAGAAAAATAAAGCTTTGGATATTAAAGCTTAACAATATAAACTGCTTAACTACTGAATAAAAGAACAACTGCTACAAAATATCTACTAAATTATTATCAAAATTTAGCATAATGTATTTAAGAGAAAATATCGAAACACCAGTGCTTTTTTCACTGATACCCAAACTTCAACCGTACATTTACTTACAATAAAATTACATGACAATATCTGAACGCATTGGACATTTTTTAAGTTCTGCCATTTTAAAAATGAAAAACTGCTAAAAGTTTCGTTTTATTTTTGGCTAAATTACAAAAAAAGAAATTAAATGAAAATAATACTGAACCACAATATTTGCATTTCCTGTATATTTTCTGCTACAACTTTTTATGTAAATGTTCTACAATTGAGGTTTAAAGTGGTTGCAAGTATTTGCAAAACGGCGGAGTTGAGTAAAATAGGTGTTCGTTTAGAAGAAAATAAGTTTCAAATAGTCTGGCTTACTGTTATTTTAATGCATTGATATAACATTTAACAACAGGAACGAAGTATAAAGAATACTATTTAGCAGTATACGGGTATAAGGGTCTAACTATTATGACAACTGCGAAGGTAAACTACACTTAAGAGCAATCAGTGCTCTCAGATCGTAAGATTTACTGTTTATGGGTTTGAGAAGCCAAAAAAATTGTTTCTATAAAAGTCTTTAGGAAATTTCTGTAGCTAAATTTTTATAGTAATCTAATCATGGCATATTTAACGAGATAACATCACTAGCGCAAGTGAAAAGTTGTTTTTTCGTCTACTTTAAGTCGCACTTATATCTAAAAGTAGTTTATTTTTGTATTAAACCAAATGAAAAATTCTAATAAGGTTTTAAACAATTTAAAAAAGTGAAAAAAAAAAAACATACAGCCATGTTCCGAGAACGCGCGTTCTGAAACCGCAATGCGTTTTGAAAAACGCTTAATTGATTTTTAGGTGTTCTGAAGAACGCGCGTTTTACTGGCGCTTAGGAGTTTCTTCTGAAAAAATACAACATGTGTTTTACATACGTATATATGTATATGGTAGTAATATAAAACGAAAAAATATTTGACAATAAATAGAAAAATTTTTCAATTTAGTTTTCTTATTGAAAATGTGTAAAATTCTTTAAACTTTTTATTGAAATAAAAAGAAAACATATTAAATTTTAATTGTGAATAATTTTATTGCCTTTTGGAAGTTCAGTTTTAGCAAATTCAATCAGTTTACTTCAATATATACATGCGAGTTGAAGTCGCCAATTTTAAGCGATATGCGTTTTCCAGAACACCTATTTGGCGATTTCAAGTCGCAAAACCATATTTCTTGCGTTATACGTTTCTCAGAACACCTATTTGGCGTTTTGAAATCGAAAACGCGATTTGCGTTTCTCAGAACATGCATGATAAAATAGTTTTCATATATATCGGGTGGTTAAACTTTAAGGGCCGATGTTAGATGTGCACTCCTAAACGTCAAACTTTTTGCTGCATTTCAGTCGACTTTTCCCAATCTCAGACTAATTCAATTTGAACCATGGAAAGATAGATATTCAAGCAACGCGTTAAAGTTCTTGTTTATTATAAAAATGGCCATTTAAATCAATAAATAATCGTCTAAATGTGCGGGCAAAAATTTGAGCAACCCGAGTCTGTAGGAGATGTAAAAACACCAGTGCATGCTCACACAGCTCGCTCTACAGAAAATATTGCTGATGGTCGTAATATAATTATATGACTGAAGAGCCATCCACCTCAACTCGTCGTCGTGGCCAACAATTGCAGCTTTCATGCTCGTCGCTGATGAACATTATGCATAGACTTGCATTTCACGTTTACAAGGTGCAATCGACTGAAGCACTAAAGCTTCTCGTCCGAGCCGAGTGTAGTTAATGCTCGAAGAAAATCACCTTCAGTGATGAGGCACATTTTCACTTCAAGGGATATTGTCAAAAACTGTTTATACATTTACGATTTAAGGTATTTTTCATCGCTAGTCATTACTTTCTTCTATATTTTGAGTAGCGCATGAATCTCGCATTGAAAGAACTGGTAATTTTTTTGATGCGAGCCACGAATCCATCAAATGTTTGACTTCTTCATAAGACCGGAAGTGCTGGTCGGCCAGACCTTATCACATTTATCGAAACAAGTGGTAGTTCGAGAGAGCAACATGTGGAGAATACAGTGAATGGGGTACGACTTGCAATTTGTGATTGTTTCAGTTGGCTTTAAAAATCTTGATACACTACACCGAGCTGGTTCCACCAAATTATGAGCATGTCCTCGAAAACGTGAATATGGTGCAATTAAATTACTCTCAGCCGCAGATTTCTTCATATTAAAACAGAAATTTGAAACCTTCCGCAAACGATGAGAATTTGGCTCGTTGGCTGACATGTTTAATCAAAAATATATTTATGATGAAGACATAAATCCACTAATATTTCGATGGCGTTATGTTTAAAAATACTTAAGGCTATTATATGACATTCACGATATATTTATTTCAGCTTACCGCTACAGCTATTTATTGCAAAATGGCGGAAGCAAAATTGTACACCTAGTATATATCGCTCCTTTATTGCAACATAGCCATAACTAGAAAAAAGCTCGTTTCGAGAAAAACGCATTTCAAATTTTTAGTTTCCATACAATTCCTAGCAGTTGTTTTTTTAGAAAATATCTTCTAAAGGAAACAGTTTGAAGGTAATTTGAATAAATTTTTGGGACAATATAAAAGGTAGTACTGTTTACAATTCTGCATTGTTAACTCGAAAAGCTCATTTTTTGAGTTATGACTATGTTGCAATAAAGGAGCGATATTTATTTACAATAGTTATATGTATTCTGGAAACCAATATAAAAATATTGTACCAAAGACCCGTTTTCGTTGTTAAAACTTTGAAACAATAAAACAAACACCTTTGGCAGTTTATACGCGTTTAATTTTTATTGTGTATGTGTACATTTACATATGTATGTAATAATAAAAATATGTAGTAACTTTGCTTCTTATAATTTAGACATAATTGTGGCAAGTTGACATAAATTACCTGATTTCAATCTAGGTAAATGTTTGCATGTATAAAAGTAATTCAAAACAAATGATAAAAAATAAAAAAATTGCTTGAATTAAGTGTGTGCGCAACGTATCTGGGCACAGCACTACCAATTTACTTGTGAATGAATACAAAAGTAGGTTTAGAAATAAGTGGGTTCATGTTCATCATATTCTGCGCAAAACATCGAATTTTTGCGACGTTTTTGATATATTGTAGTAGACAATTAAACTCTAAACTGCCAATATACTCCACACTTTTATTTGATCTTGTTAAAGTAACTCATTCTTATTTTTGTAGCTAAAGATCGTTCAGTTTTATATAAAAGCTCAACGGTACTTATTTTCGATATTTCTATTACAATTTGTTATCAAATTAACATTTTAATTTTTCTGACGATGATATCAAGTTGTTATCGAAATATCGAAAATAAATACTGTTGAGCTTTTATATAAAACCAAAACGATCTTTAGCTGCAAAAATAAGAATTTGATATTTTGATATATACCATGTGTTGACAAATATATAGTTTGCAGAAAATGAAATGGTATGAAAGATAATATAATATAGTGATTTATTCTCCTTAATCAAAAACCGCATTTAAGCCTTGAACAGAAATGGTCATCGATAGGTCTGTCTTTAGAAGGGGCAAGTTCAGATGAAAAACAGTTTTAAATGCTTTTTTGCATTTTTTTGTAGATATATAAATTCTGTTGTTTTTGCACAAATAAATAAGGGGTCTCAACAATCTGGTAGGCCAAAGCCTATTAAGAGCATCACCCTTAAACCAACTCACCCATCTAACCATCACTCCTGGTTCCTTACATATAGGTATCTGCTGCAAGAGAACAGCATAGGCATAGTTAGCAGGGAAAGTTATTCCCCTTTCTGCGATTTTAAGTTTAGATTACAGCCAGAACGTTTCCCCCAAGGTAGGCACCTCAACCATTATCATCACCCAGAGATCTACAAAGCAGAATCTCGCGGGGAGCTTTGCCGATCCCCGTTCTGCTAATTTTAACTCATGGTAGGGGTTTTAAAAGTCCAACACAACATAAATATGCCACTTCCTAGAGTTTTATTTGCTACAACAAACGGGGGGCTATTTCCCCTCTATGCCCCAGAAAACAGACTGTCCTGGTTTGCTGTACGCTAAGGCACAATCTATTCACGGGGAGTCTAAATAAGAGACAAATAAATATCCAGTTCAGCTTTAAAATGCATGTGATAACCTAGTCGCGAATGAAAGTTTATACTACAAAACTGCAATATGCGTAGGCCAACACAGCTTTTGTTACAAATTTACATTCAAATATTTCACTGCAAATGTTTCAATAACTTCTTTTCTATCCACATTTATAATAAATTAGTTATATTTTAGAATCAAACTATACATTCAAAGAGAATAATAAGAGATTAGATTTAAGTTCTCTAACTAAGTTTTCCATTTCTGAATTGATCGAACACATTGTGGGTATCATGATGTGATTGTTCGATAATGGATGGTAACTGCTAAGCAGACAAACACAAATTTCATATTGCCCAAAAGACAATAAAGCATTAACTTGGGTGTTGTCAATCTGTTTACTATATTATCATTTTACCTCACTGCATTATCACTGTCAGTGCAAATACAGTTCGGTAGGCATCGATGGTTAAGCTCTAAATTATAATACTTTATTTTTATTTTTTTAATTTTCCAATTAAAAATTTTAATTTTATGTACTCGTATGTTGGGCCAATATCTAAGGCAGAACTAGCTTGTATGTTACTATACCTTCTGAATAAGTTGCTTTAGTGTTATTACCTTCTGTTGTTGACTAATCTTTTGAAAATATATTTCAAAGTTAAGCGATAGCCAGATATGTGCAACTATTACTGTTTTAGCAGAAAAAATTATAATCTTTATAAGAAGTCTAACAAATTCGGCAGATATGTATTTAGCAAAAAGTGGACTGTTTTGTCACGATTTCTAAATTATTATACAAAAATTTAGAACTGGGTTTTTTTTCAAACATGAACATTTTTATGAAAAATTTGTTTTCCTATATCCAATGTCTGAACGTCTTTATACAGAAAGTAGTTGTAAAATATTGCTACAGAAAATTACTTTACAGAACGGCAACTAAAACTGAAAACTAATAAGCCCTTTACACTATTTGACAAAGTAATAGACCGAAATTGGATGAAAATTTAAGTATATCTGAAATGATCGAGAAAGAAGTACCTTCCAAAGGTTTCCAAGTCTTATGATGATTAGGATAGCTGCTATGAAATGTCGACATATAGACAGCCAGGAAACATAGAAAACAAGCTGTTTATAATTTCTTGACTGGTATCAATATTAGAAGCTAATAAAGCGTATAAACTCGTTTGTTTTATTATTATTTTGCTTTCATTGTGGCCTGTTATCGAGAAAAATTAATAAAACAAAGAAAATAAATGAAAAAATAACAAGATGGATCTTACTGAATTTAAGTAGAAACAAATTTTCATTATTTTGTCAAAAATTGCTTAACCTAAAAAGAAAACAAAAAGAAAAATGAGTGATAAAATCAAGATGTTTTAGAACTTATGGTGCCTACCGCACGAAGACCACAAAATTAAAATGAATGCTTGGAGAATCATCAAGCCTGGAACTGCAAAGCATTAATCACACGCTCACAAAGCTGTCAGCAAACATTTTGACCGTGTCAATTTCGCTTTTTTTTTGGCATAAACAATATACATATATCTAATATTCATAAAAAGTAAAAACATTTTCGTAAATTCGATTTCTAGTCAAACACTACATTTATATGAAAAAATTATTTGCAAATGGGCTAGAACACATGAAAACAATTTTTTTCTTATAATCCGTCACAGAAGAGACTAATTAATCTGCCGTAAAATGTATACGTATACACAGCATTATATGTGTATTAGTATGTCTGTATTCATGTGATTGCTTGTCGAATATTTGCATTGGTTTTGTGCTGTTTGTGTGGGTATAAAGCCGGCTGAAAACTTATACCAACAAAACAGCATTCCCCGCACTCCCTTCGCCATCACGCTGTCAAACAATTGTTCTCGTGTGTGACAGAACAATGAGAAGGAAAATGTTGCCGTAAATAGAGTTCCTGAGTAACAACTAAATGTAAAATGTTGCCAATTACTTTAAATATTAGAAATTAGAAACTAAACGAGTTTAACTATATCGCTTTGAAGTTTTCTTCTATATAATTTGTGAGCTAATTATTTACAGATCATTTTTATTCTCCAATAAAGCATGTGGCACAATAATGAAATTATTTGCACCATAAATTTTACCCATTTATCTACGTTTGGCCCAAGCCGAATGCAAAAGTGGGTAAAGCGCATGCATGGAAGTGATTGGAGTATTAGCGGGCGTGCTACACTTACCACACCTGGAAAAGCGTTGGCTGCATGCGCAACTTCTAATTAGTACATGTGGTTCGGGTCTATTTTTCCGAAGTAATACCATGAACTCCGAAGAAGTGGCTACGTTTGCTTGCATACCAGTCTGCAGGCAAGTGCAAGGGACAAATAGGGGCTGGCTGCTCCTCACCTTTATCTTGTAACGATTCGCCATATAATCGTTTTAGAAGTCGGAAAGGGGCACTGGATTGGCTTTAAACCCAAAACTTTGTGAGTAATCATGTTTTGAACTATAGACAAAATATAACATTAGGTTTCGTTTGTAATTTATTTAGGGGAACCCTGGAAAACAAAACCACCAGTATCCAGTTTCATTTGTCTCCGTCTTTTGGCTCATGCAAGCGTATTTCTGTTTGAATATGCTGTTTTTCTTTTATAAACCAACATATGATAAAATTCCATGAATGTAATGGTTTTTAATATTTTTTTTTGTTATTTTCAAGGAGGAAAGCATTTAACGTGCATGTGTACTAGTGTGTATGTGAGTATAGTGCTTGTGTTGGTTTTAACAAAAATGACTATTTTCTATCTGTAACTACTTAAAAATTTAATATGCATTTTTGTTAAGCTCTAATGCAAATTGTTACAATTGAATAAACATATAGTTCTTTAAACACACAAACACACATGAACTGATAAGCAAACGCATGCATTTATGCATAAAGGACACATGTAAGTATAACATTAAATACATGTGTGTGAACATTTGCAATTCAGTTGAATATATACCCTGTCAACAAATTGGTAGTCTTTTACAGATAAAATCAACTAATATTTCACTGTTTTGGTCTAACTACAATGTAATGTAAGATCATCCCAAACGAAAGGGTATTTATTCTGCGCAGTTACTTTATTTCTTTTGGTTTGCTTTTATGCGCTAGCTGCTCTATTACACGCTCCATTTAATATTATGAATTCTTCTACATATACGCAGAATGTATGGTAGCAGATTTATATTTTCAAACCTAATAAAAATTGACGCAAACGGAATATGTGAAGACTTTGGGATGACAGATGTCTTCTGTCGATTTGAAAACTCTGTGCAAACCGCAGCCTTGTGTTCTGCGCCATACGCTGCAGTAAACAGTTGAGCTGGCTTCTCGACGAATATTTTCCATTACCATTAGAAACACACTTTTTGAGGTAGCCCCATAAAAATATTGATGGGGGTTAGGTCGGACGACCTCGGCGGTCATATAATGTCTCCAAAGCGACTGATCAGTTTTTGGGAGAAATATTCCCGAAGCCAGTTCATCGAAGCTCTGTGTATGTACACGCCTCATCCTGCTGAAACTACGTATATGAGAAGTACGATGGGTAAGTTCATAGGTCTGTCAAAAAGAATTCCGTAAACATTCGTTAATAGATTTCACCGATGACATTAGTCTCCTGGCTTCGAGCATTTTCGAAAAAATGGTATAATTACCTATGTAGATAAGGCACAGAGGTTTACGGATTCTTAGAGACCACTAAGGATGGTTTTGTTTGTTGACGTGACTGTTTAAGTGAAAGTGAGCCTTGTCACTCCAAAAAATGGGTTTAACAATACGAAAACTCTCCAACATCGTTCCACAAAAATGTTTGCGTAAATCAAAGTAACTTACCTTCAGTTTTTGGACAATTTGAATTTAAATAATCGCTTTTGGAAGCCCTAGTGAGGCTTCTCTTTTCCGTATTGAAAATCGCGGATTTTCACGTAAAGTTCTTTCAACCAGTTGAATGCTTTCGAGAATCCATGAATATCGATTGGGCTCTGGCCATTGAACGTTCATATCCGTAGCAATTGCGCGGAATCTCTTCGATTACTGAACTTTGTACGAAATTGTCGACTAGCAGTTACGTAAGAATCATTACTCTTAAAAAATGACTCCACAATGAACGCGCGATGCTCACTGGACCACTGCGACATCGTGACGGTCAGATCCAGACAATTGAGAATTCCAGCGTCGCCACTCCCTGCCCGCAGCGTTTAATAATTTTTGAAATAGTCGTATTAAAATATATAAATTTGCCACCAGACACCCTGTAGATGGTCATTTTAGTTCCATGAAAATTCAAATAAAAATCATAAAAAATAAATACTCAGTCCAGAGTCGTTTTTTAAGAGCAATAGTTTTAAGCAAGATAGTTTTTACTATTGTAATTGGAAAAAGCCAACTAAGAATCTGCTGATTAAATTCTGCGTATAGCAAGTTAGTTATAAGCTAACTTTTGGGATACTAATTTTAAGTTAGTTGAAAAGTCGAACAATTGGATATATAATTGAAACAATCAGTTATCTCTATAAAAAATTATATAAATGTCAACCACATTGAGTTTTAAAAAAGTTAACTAAATTTCCGGCAGGGTGTGTATTCGGTAGTACAATGTACATATGTTAGTGCATAACTATGTTTTTCTACCAGCAGAATATATTCATGCAATTTCTAAACTTAAGTACTTAAGTTTGTTTCTTTAAACAAAGTGCGGTTAAGATTATTTTAAAAATACAAAACCGAAATTTTAGCAAAAAAAAAAAAAAAGAATTTGCTAACAATAAAATTTTGCTAGGAAAATTTCAAGTAAACTTTTAGCAAGCTGTTACTAAATTAAAAAGAAATAAGCAAAAAATTATATTTTTATTAACAGCTTGTATGTTATGTTTCCTAGCTGACTATATATCGATATTTCATAGGAGTTACCCATATGATAAGTAAGCTTAGAAACCTTTGAAAGATATTCACTAATACCCAATTTTATATCCCAATATTCTAAATAAATTATTGAGAATTTAAAAAGAAAAACGTTATAATTATACCAGTAAAAATACAAAAAACTTGCTGTATCTTTTGTACGCGTCTCTCTCTACTTTTCTTCTGCACCTTCCAAATAAATGAATAAAGTAAGGTTTCCAAAACAGAAAGCTTGTATTTTGTGTTTCGAATGGATTTTGTTTTCTTTTTAAATTCTCAATATTTTATTTACAATGTTTGAATATAAATTTTGTTTGAAAATATCTTCCAAGTAGACTGGTGAGTAGGATAGCTCCAATGAAATGTCGATATATAGACAGCTAGGAAATATACAAAGTAAGCCGTTTAGACGCCTGGGAGATATATAGAGCTACTACCTCATTTGTACCAACATTGTGGATCGATAGGAACGGTTTCTCTGATAGATATACCAAAAGATTACCAGTAGTGTTTCATCCTGTGCACATGTCTTTTGTATATATGTTTATTATTAAATTCGCATGAAACTGTATTGCATGATAATAGGTAGCAAGATGTGTACACGTGTTTCGTTTTTTTCTCCTTTTTTTCACCGTTGTCCTTATTTTCTATATGTGCTCATTATTAATTTCATATGAAACCAAATAGCACCGGAATAGGTAGCAAGTGTTTCTTATTTTTCATCGTTATCCGTGTTCATTATTGGTTTCTTTGAAAAACCAAAAATGGAAATTCTGTGACATGACTGATCATTTTTGCCTATTTTTATACACAGGTAATATTGAAAAATATCGAAATTAATTTTATTATTAAAATTATTTTCTTACAGATCTTTTGTCAATCTTTCAATATATTCTTAAGAATTTTTATCATATCTAACCCAGAGTGCAGCTGTTGATCTGCTTGTTATAAATGTACAGCACATTCACACAAACAAGATAAAACTAAAAACATAATACACAAACATACATGATTTAAAGTACTAAAATTTCAAGTAGTTAAGAAACCACAAAATAAAGTGTACTTCTAGTAGTTTGGTTTTTAACAATTTACGTCAAAATGTGAGATGCATGAAATAACCACTTTTGGCCAATTTTGTATATGTAGTTTGTATATGTGTAACGAAAGTTTTATTGGCAACTCGTTTCAATAACGTCTATAGGATGCTGAGACGTATTCAAAATTGTAAAATATTGTTAAGAATTTTTATAATATCTAACCCAATGTGCAGCTGTTGATCTGCTTGTTATAAATGTACAACACACTCACACAAACAAGATAAAACTAAAAACATAATACACAAACATACATGATTTAAAGTACTAAAATTTCAAGTAAATCAACTAAAAATCATGTTGTTGCTATTCTTGCATTCTTGGTATTTCGTTTTATTATTGTTTATTGTTGTTACGAGTACTTGCTTGTTTTTCGCAAGCATGTGTGTGAATATGTATACGCCTAAGAATTATATTTGTACATTTGGGTCTAGAATTATGAACGACTGGAAAGATCGTGACGATAGTAGAAAATGATAACGAAGTATAAATAGCAGGCGGGTCGGCTTTGTGCAAGACAGTCATACGCGTAAGTCAGAAAGTAAGCAAGTCTAGTGGTATCAAGTGTAAACAAAGTTGTGAATTATTTAAGTACTGTATAACGAACAAGTGTGTGTGTCATTATCATTTGCAATTGAAAAATCCGCAAAAGCCTTCTTTTATTTTATATAATTGCAATCTATCTATTTAAAAACATTAAGCAGATTTAAAAAGTTTTTAGAGGAAAAAACGTAACAATATGATTTATAGATGGATTTTTACGTTTTTGTTTAAGAATTTTTCGGAATGGACTTCTCAAAATACCTTTTTAACGAAATTTTATCAGCGCTCTTAAAACTAGGCACTGTATAACCAATTCTCCTTTTATATGATATTAACTTCGAAATTAAAAATTTTAGCTTCAAATTAGCCACTCCTATATGATTAATTTAAATTTGTCTTTTTATGGTCAAAACATTTTAGCGGTAATGATAAAACCTCTCTGAAGAAGTCATTAAAAAAAACTAACTAAAAAGTATTTCTCATATCAACTTCAAGTCTCGCAGATCATATCGTAAAATAAAAAAAGGAACTGAAGAAACTGAAGTGTTTCCGCAAGTACTAGAACATGATGGTAAAGACTTTGTAGAAACTTAAGAGCCATTAAAAAAATTAGTTTCGAAATAAAATAGCAGTTGCTAGGATGTCGTGTACACAACAAAGCAAACTAAATAAAAACAGTGGTTTCCTTATTTAAATTTCATTTCGTAGGCTTTGACTAATGAACGCACAATAAAAAAAAAACTTAAGAAATTTCAAGGAAGAAAGGATGTAACAATTTCAGCATCAACATCAAACCCATTAGCAGGCTACCAAATATTTGCTGCGAATTGTTTTACATTCAAAATGCTTCTGTTTTCTAATTCTTTTCAAATAAAACTTAAGAACAAAATAATATTTTTAAGAAACTTTAAGCCAAACGAATGAAGCAAATCTTTTTTACTTCAATGAAAGACCAGAAACAATGGACAAATTACAAAAGAACGAAAAATTTCACTTTTAAGTTTTCTTTTAACTTTAATTTAAAAAACTTGTTTTTAAACAAAATGAATATTACAACTCTAAACTGAATAGAACAATTTGTATTAAACTTAGGAAGCCATACCTTTTTCAAACTAATTTCGCTTAGAAAATATTTAACAATTTTTACAGTTTTCTTGCCTTGACTGTTAAACTTTTTAGATAATATTATTACTCGATTCAGTGGAAGGACTGAACAAGAAAAAGTAGAAGTGGAAGGAAAAAGGAAAAACTTTAGCATTTGTTTTGTTTAAGTTTTAAGGTGCTTTTAGTTTTCATTTGTTTTTTAATACAAACTACAAACCCTAACTTTTTTAATGATTGTAAAATACTATTTACAAAAGAATATGCCCTTAAGCTATAAGAGTTTAACCCTTTAAAGAACTAAATGGGATTAAAAAACTATTAACTAGGCTTAAATGAGTATGACGTTACCTACAGAAAGGAAACTAAAGGTTTAATAAGATTTAACACCAACTTTTGTAAATGCGGATATTCTTAACGAAAGCAAAAAAATAAACGGAATTTGAAGCCATAATTTATAGGGAAAATTTTGATCACGTATATACTTAGAGAATTTTTTTAATTTAAAAATTTTTAACGACATCTGATTCGTTTCTATAAATTATTCATGCAGGGACGATTTCCCTTACTTTTGACATTACTTTAATGAAAAGTATGGTTAACTACAAAGGCAACGACTTCAGGACCCAAGTGAGCTGGACAACCAAGACTATTCCGCGGTATCCAGCGGCCTATCTACCTAATCAAAGCCTGGTTAACTACTAGTGCCATTTTGTGCAGTTCTGTAGTCACACAATTCACTTTGTGACCGTCAATATGGATTTCGTAGGAGTAGCTCTACTAGCGATCTTTTGCCGCTATTCGTACTCATTCCGTTATAGTTCGAGACTATTAGAGATCGATGCCGAGAGTCAGATAATGAATGAGTCACGGAATGATAATCTTATTTTAATTTCCAAATGTTGTCATAAGAAAAAAGTCGATTCAACGCTCGTAAAACCTAGTGTTGTTTGTTAATATGCATACTCAAGCTAATTCATCTGTACTCATGGGTGGTATAGATCTTGAGTTATCGGATGCTCTTGATGTTGTTGAATATTCGGAGCACTGAACACATTTTTCATGCCTCTAAAAAAGTACTCAAATGTATCGGTTTTCTGAAACAGTATAAGAAGTACTTCACCCCTTCCGATCTCCTTACTATTTATTCCATATCCGACTGACAATGGAATACAACTCTCGTGTTTGGGCGGGTGCTGCAAAGTCCTCTCAGTGATAGTAAGGTATTCAACTCAATTGCTCCACTAGAGCATCGTCGCAGTGTGGGGCGTGTTACTCCGTTTTATCGATACCACAATACTCTGATGTTGCCGAAAAGCATTTAAGGTATGTAATAATTTAAGGTATGTAAAAAATTACTCCAGAGAGCAGGTTTTGGCTTGGGTGTATACCAAACTGCGAAATTCTGTTTTCTGGGACATAGAGGAGGAGAAGGAGTTTTCCATACAAGCAACAGGTTAAGCGATGAGTAAAGCCTACCTTGCCTGATATGTTCTGGCTGTGGTTTAAACACAAAATCACAGAAAGAGAATTTGCTTCCCTGATGATTTTGGTACATATTCGTTTTGGTTAAAAATCGTGGTGTCTTTGCTCCTGGAATGGATATTTTTTAACTTTATAACAAGCGTTGTCAACTCGGTGCGTTTCGCTCCGTTTTTGGTGCTTTTTAAAACTATTTGTGCGAAATATTGTTTAGTCGATGAGGGGTGCGCTTTTTTTAAATTTTCTGTGCGTTTTTAAAATTTCGATGACAAAAAATCAAATTTAATTCAACTTTCAACTTTTTGCTTCAATGTTTTATATGCACAAACTAAGACAATGCACAAGCTAAGACAATATTGCTGTTGTATATTATACACACTCTCGAAAGAAAACGTTTAGTTTTATAAAATTTGCTGCTTTAAGAGAGTTTTGCTATTGAACGTTCTAGCCAAGTTCGTCAAATATTACAATAAATGCACTCTCTGAACAGAGAAGTTCGTATTTATGATGGCTCGTGAATTTATTACGGTTTTGGTAATTGAAAAATTACCAAATTATTAAACAAATTATAAAGTTTTTCCAAAACACTTACACTAAATATTGATTATGGTAAACTTCATCTTTTATTAGTTATAATTCTGGCCAATTTTCGTATATTTCAGTAAATTCTTTTAAAGACACTGCGTTTGACAGAATTGCTGTTAATAGAATTTAAGGGCATGTAGTACGATTCTGTAACTTTGAATGATCCGATAATCGTAAATTCTTTCGATAGTAATGGTTGTATGCCCCTGAAATATAACTTTGACGACCGTAAGCAGTTATTTTCTGTCCCTGATAATAGGCAGTAAAAGTAACAGCTGATTTCGGTCGACAGCAAATATAATTAAATGATATTGCTTAATAATAAATTTTATAAAATATCATTGTAGTTATTGCAAAGGTAACATTATCTTAATAAAACTGACGGAGTCGTTTTATTAAGGCCAAGTTTGATAAACACGTTCTAGCTATTGAACGTATTTGATGGCATTCCATCAGGCGGTGCTATCAGACCTAGTTTGATTGTATAATAGTGGCTTAAAAGACTGTTTCATCATCGTGGCTTAAACATAAAAATATTGTACTTCTTAATATATAAAAAAGGTTTTCAAAAATGAAAGGAAACAATTAAAAATTCGGTGCGTTTTTGTTGAAATAACGCGCTTTTTTCTCCATTTTAGTGCGTTTTGAAATTTCAAAGTTGACAACGCTGTGCATGACATATATGGACTATATGTCAAATCGGATAAGAAGCAGATATTGTACTACGCCTATTGGAACATATCCATATTGACAGCAATGTGGGAAAGCTAGACATTGCACACTAAAAACGAGTATAAAGCCAATGAAATGGATAAGCAAATAATGCAATGTTGATTTACATTCTAAGTATTTTAATGCGTATCATCATAGTAAATTTTATGTATTTTTAAATTAACATATTCAATAAAATGATAAGTAATTTGCGTTAAAATATATTTTATGTAACAGAAATTTTATTCATCACATTTATAACGTTGTGCCTTCGTATACTCTAAACATAAGATTTAGTACCTTGTTGTGCAGGAAATGAAAATACAGAAGCAAATAAATAAATATATAAAAAATATATAAAAAAGCCCATAAATAATGATGTTGAATAGCGCTCAGTGTTCGCGCTTACCAACAGCAGACTTTGACGACATCAGTAAATGTAGGTGAATTCGGTAAAAAATCGATGAAATCAGGAATCGCAAATAAGCTAAGAACTCGAATTTTATTAAAACCTGAAGACTTTTATAATTCACGGCTGAAAATGGGTTACGTTATAATGCCAAACTATTTTACTTACGTTCGAACTACTTCCAAATTTTACAGATTTTAAAAATTTGTCTCGAGTGTCAAAATTGTGTTGATGCTTTTTAAGCTTAGAGGTGGATTATTAAATTCTAAACAACAAATGGTTTTAATTCATTGCTTTGCAGTTTCGAGTCTGCATTTTGTTATTTTGTGTATTAAAAATTGTTTCAGTTCTTAAGAAGTTCATGGTGTTACGGCGATACTTGTTTAGGAACTTGTCTATAAATAGTATAGGTAAAATATTTTTAGAAACCTCTTTGTACAATATAATTGTAAAGTAAGTTATTGGTATATTAAAAAATAGTTCCTTATAAGAATAATTGTAAAAAACTGTTTATACATTTACGATTGATTAAAAGCATCGTTCATCGCTGGCCACTACTTTCTTCCATCTTTACTGCGTTGAAAAAACTGGTAAGTGCACGCCAGCTAGGTCGTATGAAACTGATCGAAACAATATCGAAGCATCAACGTCTGTAGAACGTGAACTTTACATGGTAGAACTTTACATTACAAAGTATCCAAACTAGTTTGGACTACAAACCATTTATTGTTATGCAGTTTTATTATTTGAACTTACGCAGTGTTAGCTACATTTCGAAAATAAATTGTACTGCTTACTTTCCTTACAAAACGATGCCTACAATTGCAGCAATGTTGAAATTTATTTATTATCTTTTATATTTATTTACATTTACGACTATATTTAATTTACATTTCTATCCATTTAAAAATATAAAAAAACACTCTGTCGTTCGCGCTGACAAACTGTACCAATTGGAATTTTTCCAATTGTCAGTAATTAAGTTGTCAAGGTCGACATTAATAGGTAAAAATTTTCTTTCTATTCGGAATTTTAACGTTCTTGCATCACTTTGCGACCCGTGCAATTTCTTTTATATATTTAAGTATCCCAGCGTGATCGCTGGGATACCTTTTTTAACCAAAACCATTTGTGTCTACACTTTAAGTTCAAAGGTAACAAAATGTAAATAAATTTTATTGGAAAGTCGTGGGTAAAAGCTAGATAATCATAATCAGCCCAATTATGAATATTCTCACGGAATTTATTTCTCTCTGAATTTAATTCTCACGGAATTTATTTCTCACATAAAATATTTTTTTCAATTCAAATTAAAGACAAAAGTCAGAATTTTTGTCCGTAAGAATTCAAGAATTGATCTTCCTTTAGTGTTTTCAGCGAATGGAGAGAAGAAAAATAAAATAAAACTCGTCCTTTATTTGGGTGCATAATTGGAGGATATATAAAAGTGATAAAATTCCTACGGAATTTTTATTTATAATTGGGCTGAATAAGTGGCTTTTATTGTTTATTTTCCCCAAGCCCGCGTTTAATATCCTCACCTTGAGTTAGTTATACACACAATTGTGCTTTGGATAGAGCAGAGCTGTTTACCGCAAAATTGCTATTTCAGGCTAAGGAAAGCATGCAGTTTTATTCACAACGATTCGAAGTATGTCTTGACCACTTTCACAACATGGGGTCGAGCATTGCAATGCTGTAAAAGCACTTTGTCAGGTCTGTCGTTGTATTGCGTCCATTTGTCATTCAAAGCCCGGCTCAAATATATTCACCCCTATCATGAATAACAAGTGAAATTCTTGTTCACGTGAAATTTTAATTTCCCTCGAAGTGAAAAATGCCAGCGTGAAATTCCTTAAGCAATAATGCAAAATCAATCAATAATCCAAAATCAACCAACTATGCTTATGGAATATATTGAAACAAGAATAAGCTTTGTGGGAGTTTTAAAATTTTCTTACACTCTCAGGAAGATCATTTGGTGTTTCGAATATAGATAGGCTAATAGCTTTTTGTTGAAGGCGGATATCAGAAAGGGGTAACTAGAGATAACGAAGTATAAATAGTAAAGTTAACTTTCCGGGAGATTCTCTTACAAGTACCAAATAGGTTAAAGCAATAGATTTGAGGTTAATGTATAACTTATCCATTAGAAGAAGACATCTAAGCTATAGACCACAATTTCAAAATAATATTACTTTCCAATTGATGACGTTTTTAGGAGGGTCTACTTTATTTAGCTCATCTGTAAGGTATTTCTAAAATTCATGACATCTCTTGATAATTTAACAATTGGTTAGTTTGCAGAATATTTAAGTGATATTCGCTTTGAGCTCTATTAGGAAATCTCGTTAAAAAAAACTTTTTATTGAATAGTATATTATAGCTAAAAGAAATTAACACTTTAGAATTCACCTGCAAAAATTAAATGAACAAATAGAAGGAAAATGTGAGAAGGCAAAGTACACAGAAAAAATTATAGCTAAAATAAAATCAACAAAATTTTTGTCTGAAAAAACAAAAATATCAAAAATTAACCTTAGATATCGTATTTTGTTGTTGTTGAAAAAAAAAATTTGTTTTCGATCAATAATTATTTTTACTAAACTTTTGTTTGAACCCACGAATTCCTTTACAGGTCCGCATTCAAACAATTTATTAATTGATACAACGAATTTCGTTATTGAACACGAAAAAAAAATTTGTCTGTGTATTATTCACAATAAAGGAAATTGAATTCCATTAAAAGGTATTTGATAGAAAATATTCATGATTGCCATTTAGCGAATATTGAAAAAATTTAAAGGGAAAAATTATTTACGACAAAGATTCTACAACGATGGCCTATGTTTGCTTAAGTCGATTTTAACAACACTAAAACAAGCTGGTCCCACCAAATACTGAGCATAACCTTGAAACTGTGATGGCTTGGCCGTCGATGGGGAAGCATGGCCGGGATATTGGCATTATACTCGTATTCTGCGCTTGGAATTATTGTAGTGAAACAATTTTTCGTACCCCGTCAAAGTGCGATGCAGAAATCCCTTCCCTTTTGCCTTGCCAGCAACTTTCATAAGCAAAAAACGACGTTTAATATCCCTCGGCTTTAACTCGTACGGCAACCGATTTCCTTGATTCTGAATCATTTCCATGACTTTCATACGTTTTGAAATGGCTTGCTGTATCACTCTCAACGATCCTGCCAATTCTTGTTGCATTTGACAATAGCATTGAACACGTTATGTCTCTAATTCTGCATATTCTTTCTTCCACCACTATGCTGGTCTTCGATATCAAAATCACCATTCTGGAAGTATTGAAGCCATTCTCGGCACATTTTATTTAACCAATAGCAGCCTCATTATAGTTACCTGAGAGAATTTGATGAGGTTCAATCGCAGATTTCTTCATATTAAAGCAGAAAATTAAAACCTCTTGCATATCGCGAGAATTTGATTCGTAAGTTGACATATTTGGATGGCGTTATGTTTACAAACACCTAAACTTTTTGCATGACATCTACGATTTATTTATTTCGACTACCACTCGCCCCTACAGCTATTTATTGCAAAACGGCAGAAGCAAGTTTGTACACCTAATAATAAATAGTTTCTGACGTTAGTATGGTTATTAAATAAAAGTCAAATGGGCCATTGTGACAAAAGTGTTTTAGGTAACTTCAATAAAAATGCTTGTGCATATTATTAACATGGTAACTTTAACTAATAGTATGGTTGCTTTGTATTATACTCGTAATATTATAGAGCAGTAGTGCAAACATTTTTTTTTTATAAAATTACATTGTTTTATTAAATTATTTAATGAAACAATGTAATATGTAAGGAACGAGCATTTTCTTAAGTAATAGGTGTATATTGCTTTTAGAATATTGTCGTTTGAACCATATTTTTTACAAGCTTTAAATGCTGATTGTTCTGTATTTACGAGCTGTCTATATACTGAATCGATATGTGTCCGATTTTTTTAGGGAATTAAAAGTAAACTCAGCAATAAAGTAACTTTTTAAGTAGGTTTTTTTTTCTTGGACCAGTACTCAGGGAATGCCCCCTACATATGCAGTGCATTGTACTGGAACTAGGAAACTAGGTTATGAAAGAGGAGGTGGTATTCTTTGTGGAGATTCAACTTTAACAATAACAATACGAAAGACTAAACTAAACTCTGTTACAGTATTTAAAATGTTGGAATTAAATTAGGTTTTGGTAACTTAAAGCAAATTTTATTTTGTTCATTTTATAAAATAAACGATGATAGTTTTTTTTCAGTAAAATTACTTTATAGCTCAATTTTACAACACATTTATCACCCCATACTGATCTGTGAAACATTTTTAATAACCGTGGCCTCCTAAAGTGTTAACACGGACGAAAATTTTTAAGGAAAGCATTTTTACATTTTTTCTCAACATTTTGCCCTTTAAAAGTACGAAAGGAAGAAAATAAATATGCAAAAGGGATGTAATAAAGTTTAATTTGCTTAAAACTTTTCTTAGATTGTATTTGTTGGAGAAAATGTTGCTTGAATTTGTAGCTGAATTGTAGACATAATTTATTGTTGATTGTTGTTTGCTGATGACGGGTTCTTAGCTAAATGCTGTCTTGTCTTTTTATTAGTGTTTAAAGACGGGCGAATTTATATTTACGAAATTGTTTTAAATGAATGGTTCTGAACGATGTATTTTCTTAGCAAAGAAAACACGAAGAAAGTGCTGGTCATAAATTAAAATGCAAATAAACATTTTCCTAAACAGAAATAAAAAACATTATGATTGTCAATAATAATAATAAATGCTGTTTGCGGAAAATAGTTTGCTCTTATGTTAATTTGGTTGAAAACAAAATACAAACGTTGTTCTTGGTTATATCAAAACGTAATTATAGGGTGTTTTTTATACAGTTTTGAACCTTGGAATGAAATGAAACGAAAACGAGCTTTTTAAATGTACATAAAATTTACGTTATTCGAAAGATAATTTTCTTGTGTTATAATTTAAAGGTGATTGCTGGCATATGATCGCGCGGACGTAGTTTTCCACAGTCCATTATGTTTTTCTGGATGTATTGTTACGGTACCTCGACATACACTTGAGGACTATAATGGCTCCAAATATGGCAGTTTTGAGTATTGCCATATCCAGTCAAACAAAAAGTAGCCGTATGTTATATTATGCACGATACGTATTTTGAACAGAAGCAGGATCTTCAAAATAAATTTGAATAATTTGAAGGCATCAGTCTATTAATATAGAATTGTCCAACGAAACTAAACATAAATCTCTTAATAGCTGACAAAATGGCCGCCAGTTAAAGAGATGTTGTCGATCTAAAGTTTTATATTAGTGCAAAAAACTCTCTATACCTACTAAGGGTCTGCATATTTTTTGTACACAGGAAATTTTCCAAATCTCTCTGATTGCTCGAACCTTCACTACCTTCAAACGTATGCCAAAAGTGTTATATTTTATATATTGCATAAAAGTACCAGAATATTAATAAATATTATTATAGTTCCGTATTGCCTTTAATAGCTTTCAAAGTAAATTAATGGCTCATCAAAAATTACCAAAAAGAAATCGCTAATTAATTTATAAATCTCCAAAAATCGCTGTATCGTCAAACCGAAAATTGGAATGCCAAAAATTTTGAGACTGTAGTCATAATCATATACATACATATATTATATTAATATTTCATTTTAAAATATGTGAACATATAAAAATGTGAGTTTTAATTCAACTCAATTCAATTTATTTATCCATATTAGTACATTTAAAGTAAAATTAAATTATTACATATTAAGTGTTCAAGATCGTTTTATTTTCAGCTTAATTATTAGTCCTTAGTGGATGTCACAGAAAGCATTAGATGAGAACTAGATAACGGGAAAATTTGTATATTTATGCTACTCGATCATACTAAAGCATTTCTTCCTTTAACTTTTCGTCAACAGCCGCACAACTTATATTGTCGTATATAGTCAGTCAGTGTGTGTGAACAGTCAGTGTGTGTGAACAATGCTGTTTTCAATGCAGTTAAGCTTGAGAAAGGTGTTCCTCAAGGTTCAACACATTTTTAAAACTACCTATTCGATTATTTTGACTAGATGTCTAAAATGTTTTACAAATATCTAAATATGCATGTCTTACTCTATTAATAGAAATAAGTTAGATTATATTTTTGTTTGTAATGTTAATTGTAGTTAATGATAAGTTATTTTGGCAATTTTATTGTGCCCTGCATTGAAATTGTAGGGATATAATAAATAAATAAACAAATAAGTATTTACAATATTATATATACATATATACATTATTTTGGAGGAGAAAATTGGCAAAAACCTATTTGATTTTCATTTATAACTACTTACGCAACTAACTAACATTGAAAGAGTTATGCGTCATATATTTAGTGAAACTGTTTCATTAAATATTTTTCATTAATTCAATGAAAACTTTTCGCAATATGCATGAAACTTCATATATATTATGAAATAATTCCATCAGAATGGTTTCATTCAGTTTCATAGTTTCATTAAAAAAAATCATTGGATTTATGACTGTAACAAAATTTAATTTTTTTTTTAAATTCTTTGAATTTTGGTAAGATATATTAATGCATTTATTAATCTTGAGCTACAGTTTAAAATATGTCAAGTTTTTTTTATTCAAATGTAAGTGTTATGAGTTTCATAATCCCAATGAAATAGAATTAATTAGATCAATGACAAATAAATTTCTGGCTACCGAACTTGGGTATGTATGTACTCAAATCAGCAGAATAATAATAGTTTAAAAAATTGAAATACCAGTGTATTGAAGTCATTTGAATTAATAAAATCTGTTTTATTTGGAGAATACTTGTTCAGCATTTTCTTTTATCATAATTAGGTACAACTTCACAAAAGCAAGGAATAGTATTGTTTGTGTAATGAAATAAAGTATCAATGAATTTTATTAATGTGTGTTATGATATTATTTCACTAAACAAATGTAACATTTCATTGATTTAATGTAAATTTTTCAGGTGCTCAATGAATAATAAAATTAGATAAATTAAATAACTTCATTGACCTTATGAAGGAGTTTCATATTTTTAATGAATATATTACATTAGTACAAAGAAGTTATTTCGTTAAATAAATGTTACTTTTTCATTAATTTAATGTACAGTTTTCATGTGCTTTGTGAAATTGATTCTTTGATCTAGAGAAATTATTTCACTAATCATATGATTTGTCTTTCATACTTTTAATGAAAATAAGTCATGTTTCTTATTAAAATGTTTCATTACTTTTATGAAGGTTCTCATTAAAAATATGTAATGAAATTTCTTTCAAAAATTCAAAATTCAGAGAATTTCTGAGCAAAATTTTTTCATTGTACGACTAGATTAAAATCCTAGGATGAGTATAACTCATTAATATGATAAAAATCAGAAATTTGACATCTGATATTAAAATTTTGTGTTAAGCTCTGAATTTTTTCTGATACTGGCCTGCAATTATGTAAACGTCTGGTGGAAAAATGCTAGGGTAGATTATATATAAGTTTTAAAATCTTGTTTTTAGCTATCTGTAATTTCTTTATATGGCAATTTGCACTTGTTGACCAGACGGGGACCGCATAGAGCAGCACAGCGTGAAAAATTGACTTTAAAATAAGTTTTTTATTATTTATGTTAAGTTTTGATTTACGATTTATAAAAGGGTACAGAATACGCCTTAAATGTTTACTTTATTTATTACATAACGTAAAGATTTCTCATAATTAAGTTTTGAGTTTTCATCTTGTAGATTAAAATTAATAGTTTATGGACTTTTATGATATTATTTATTTGTTTACTTTATATGTTAACAATCTAATTTATGAAAATGTTTGACTAATTTATTTAATTAATAAGAACCCGAAAAAACATTATTTATAAACACTTGATAGCACTATTCAGCTGTTACTATAAAAAATTTATTTTTAAAGCATGTGGAAACTTCCCGACATAAAAATAAAATAAAGCGAACTTTATAAATTCGGTTGCTACTATCGGTAAGTGTGTAACATATATATGTATACATGGAAAAATATGTAGATATTGTGTAGATATATCATCATCATTAGAAAATTGTGTAGATATATTATTACTCAAAAGGCGCCGCAAAACTTATAGCGAAAGAGTCGATCCATTCGCTCTTCCAGGCAATGTATATAAAGCGACAAATCGTTCTTAGATGGCGCTGTCATACAAATGCTGCTATTTCTTGTAGAACAATAATTATTGCTTGTTATTGTGCACATGTGTGTCTTTATGGTATTGTTTTCAATTTGTGTCTTACTGAATCTTATTGCGTTATTGTCTTGTTTTTTGTAGAAATTCTTTAAGGGTTCAAATATTATGTCTGAAGCAGTGAAGCAATAAATACACCGTTTTTGCTAAGAAAATCTATAAGAAATAGCACCACTTGTATGACAGCACCATCTAGTGCCAATTAAAATAAAACTCAAAAATTACTTTCTCGACCCCCAAAATAGTAGATACTAGAACTTTTCTGGATAATAAAAATAATTAAGCGTTATTTTATCAATTTTTTAATGATCCTTCCTTGTTAGACAGCGTTTTAAAATCACTAATTTCAAATGTGTATAGAAAAAATCTCTCACTGAACAAAAAAAAAAAAAAAATTCCTTGAAGATTTTGTAAAAGATAATGCCAACTTCAATTTGCAATTGCAATTGAGTTGTATTTTATGTTTAAGCAAATTTTGTAATTATCATGCAGACTGGTTAACGACTGCAGCAATTTTAAACTTTTACGAATTTTGTTTTTTATAAAAAAGGACTTTTGAAAAAATTAAAAATTTCATATATTTATTCACATTTCCTGTATATCCTGAATTTGTTTATACGTTTAGTCTGTTCACACACTCTTTCAAATAGAAGAAACAAATTGAAAAAAAAAGAATTTTATATTTTTATTTATTGAGTGGTATATATAATACTTTAAATTTGACTAGTAATAAATTAAAATTTTATATCAATTTAATTAGTTATAAAATCGATATATAAATGACCGAGGTACTCAAAAATTAATTTTCGATCCTTTTGTACAGTCTACATATTTCCAAAGAAAAAAATACAAGTGGTATTTTTTCCACAAAAAAAAATGTGCTCAAAAAAGCATAAAGTTTTAATTATAAAGCTAAATATAGCCAACCTATATCCACAAAAGTATGTAAAAGCTGATGATCAATTATTTGTGAATAATATATTAATTATTACTGTTGAATAATTAATGTAAAGATTATCTTTAAATTAAGATATTTTTATAATTTAGACCGTAAGAAAATAAATGTCTCCCCTTGCATTAAAATTATCGTCTTCTAAGAAGTATATGTATTTTCAATTATTTACTATGTAGGCTTGATATCAAAATTTATCTAACTTGAAAGTAATATCTAACACTTCTTTGCACTCACAGAAAAACTAGTACCTTAATCAATTACCTAATTGCTTACCTAAGTAATGGAAATCGATCGTTTTGTAAAATATCCTTTTCAGAAGTTGTAATGAAAAACAATCACCTTTGAAAATATTTTTTGCATAATTAATGATTGTATATGGAAAACTACACAACTTTATAAAGTACAATCGCCATTAAATTAATAATCAAAAATATCTCTAAAAAAGTGAAGAAATGTGACTATTTTCGAACTAATAAATGTCTTCAAATAAGAAATAAGTTACTGATCGCGGCAATTATTGTTATAATTATAAATAAAAATATTTCTTGGCTTTGGCCAGGATTGAACTCGAGCTAGAGGAATGATACCAACCCATCATCATCGTATAATATTAGAAATAATAAGAAAAAGTTTACAGAACATACCTTTTTTTTTTTTGTTTAAAATGAGTTATTTTAAAGTATTGATTTCTATTAAACATCTGCTAGAGTATACAAAAGTACCCCAAAAGCAGTTTAAACATGTTACTACGTATTACTTTTTATTCAAATAAGAATATACTGTCTGGCCCACTATGTCACTCGACATCGCTCGCTCGCATAAATACATTTGAAACAAAAACAGATCAGATCTGTTGTATTGCAAGAGCTTTAAGCTGTCTTTATGTTGACATTTCAATATAGCTACTCAAAGCTAATGAGAACTATTAAGCCAAAATGAGATTTTTCAATACATCTTACTTTTCTTAACAGCCTTTTAAGGAAAATGGCCGACTTATGTCTTAGTGTCATTAAAGTGTATCAAAGGCCATTAAGAAACACAAGGTTTACTTTATAAAAACAACTTTTGAGCTTGTATGCACCTTATTAAAGACCCGGAATCCTTTCGATGTATTATCATTTATAAAGATGTCCATGTAACAGCGCAACGTAGTTCAACGTTTTGATTTCAGCGTAAATTTTGTAGTTGTATGCCTCCACAGCGAACACGCAGTGCTTTTTGACAAATACGCCCAATCGGTAATTCCAACGGCACCAACCTCCAATAATTGTATTTAAAAACAAAAATTTGCTACCAGATACCCTATATTTGGCGGCTTGTGCCTTCTTTACATGGACTACGAACTTAAAACGCATACACTTAAATAGGAGTAGGTGTGAAATGTAAACGAAGTAGATTTTCTTTTAACATCATACGGCGGATTAATATTTTTCAAAAACCATTTATTTCCCAACATAAGTCTCCTTTTAGCTTAATACAGTTAGTAAGACGATATTCCTACTTTGTTATACTATCTGATGAATACGACTTTGGGAAACCCTCAAAATACGCGTTAGTTTCGGTTAATACTTCTTCGTTTCCTGCGAGCTATTTTGTGCAGTTTGGAAACAGAAAAAAATTACTAGGAGCTAAATCTGGATTATAAGGTAGATGAGCAACCAACTCAAAGTATATTTCACGTAATTTCAGCAGCATCGTATATCATGTTGTGTAAACCAGCGCGTTGTCCTGAAGAAAGAACGCCTTTTTCTTCTTTAAATGTGGTAATTTTTTCTTGATTGCATCAATCAATTGATCCAATAATGCACGATGATATTTTCCTGTAATTTTGGACTCTTTTTCAAAATAATCGATGAGCAATATTCTGTGTGCAACTTAAACACTTGCTTGCCGAAATCACTGTCTTCGCCTTCTTCGGAGCACTTCCACCCAAAAACACCCTGAAACAAAAAAAGCAGTCGATTTTTTGGTTTCAGGTATGTAATGGTGGACCCACGTTTCATCAACAGTTATTAATCGATGCCTTAAATCAACAGGACTACTCTATATCATATCCAAACTCCGCTGTGAAGTGGTCTGTCGAACTCGTTTTAGTTCAACACTGAGCAAACGCGGCACCCATCTTATCCATAGCTTTTTCATATGCAAATGTTCATGAAAAATATTGAGCACACGTTCATACTCGTATGATATGTGTACCATTTCAACAATCTCACATAACTTGACTCGGTGATCATTCATAACGATATCGAAGATTTTCTTGACATTTTCTTCAGTAACCACCTGTTTTGGCCTTCCTGTTGATGGTGTTATTGCAGTGTTTGTTCGACCGCATTTAAGTTCAGTAATTTAATATTTTAATCTGATGGAGCAGACTCACCATAAGGTTTAACGAGCTCTCTTTAGCCGTTTTACCTTTTAAATAATAGGGTTTAATCACTTCGAAATTCACTTTTTTTAATTTTTCAAGAAACACAAAGGGTGCTTACTTCAAACCACTAAACTAATCGATGAATTTGGCTGGAATTTTAACAGCTGACGTTTGATAGCTCACAATTTCAAAAATAAATAAAATTTTGTGTTTGTGCTGCCATCTATCGCAAGGTAGCTTCAACATCAAATTGCCGCTCTCATATGCTGTTGTTTCGCTTAATTATTACATTACTACCCCACTCAAACTTATCCTGGCAACAAAATACTTATGGTTTTTAAAAATTACTCATGTAAGATTGTTGGCACGCACGCGTAGACACATAAGTAATGGCGAGTAATTTCCTTACTTGACAGCTATTACTCACAGAAAAAATTATATCAGCAGTTTAGTGAGAAAAGCCTTTTTGTTTCATTCTATGAGAATTTGTTTTCATTTCACACGTTTCAGTCGAAAAGTTTCACGTGGCGAAAGTTACAAAACACAGCAACTGCAAGTAATGCTTAATTAGCGTTATTTTTGATTAATGATTATGTATTACAAAACACGTATTAGCATACACAAGTACGTATGTACAGTTCATACCTTCTTAATGTTTCAACAATTTATAAAGGAGAGTTTTATCACGTCACTCCCCTGGTTTAAATACCTTTTCAAAAGTCACCTAAATGATTGCCACTCTTGATTGGGAATTGAGGTATTTGACCTGCAGTATTTAATTCCCCGGTATCCCAATTGCCCACCTCTTTCACCTTTATTTGTCATGTTTGTTGACATATAATTAACGCTTTTATAATTGTTAGTAAAGCGTTGTTTAATGAGTATTAAGTTCTAGTTATAGAATTTTGTTTATTTTTTCATTTCTATTTCAGCTTATTGCAGACATTGACACGGGTTGACAGAACATGTTTGGTTTTGTTTTGTTCAACGCAAACGACATAACGGCACACGTGTACAGATGTAAGTATATGTTTGTGTTTGTATGTTGTGTTTGTAGTTCAATGTGTTTGTGTAAATAAACATTTAAACTTTTGTTGATACAAACTTACCCCTGTGGTCTTTTTTTTTGATTTCTACGTTTCTACTTTTATTTATTATATTTCTTTACATCGCAAACATCATGTGTTGACAGGTGTGGTAATGAGGTTTATTTTTTTTTTTGTTTTGTTTGGTAAAGAGTCTACAAAACTCACCTGTAAAGAAACAAAAAATACAAAATATGACAAGAAATTGGTTAACAACTGTTGAGAGTAATTAACTTTTTTTTTATTTTTGCAATTTTACTAGATGTACGAATGTATTATACAATTAAAAGCTCACTTAAAGTTTTTGGAAAAAATAAAAATTTGCATTAGTATAATAAATAAATATCCAAAGATTGCTCCTTGTGAAAACAAAAAAAAAAAAAAACACATACATAAATATTTTTTTTTAATTTCTTAAAAGACATGTTGGAAAATACTTCTTAAGTATTTCTTCGAATTTTTTCAGCTAAAGATCTTTAATTGTTTTTGGTCTTTTATAAAAGAGGTTTAACAGTATTTTACTTTCGGTATTTCGATAACAATTTGTTTTCATCCTCAGGAGAATTAAAATGTACACTTGTAATTTTCCTGAGGATAATGAGCTAACATGCATTAGTCAGTAGTTGTTATTTGGACAGTCTTGTAGTAGCAGTTATTAAAAACTTAGAACTTTTAACATTCAACTCTTAAAATTCTCTACAATGTTGTTCTGGAAATTTACAACTGGCTGGACCTATGTTTGTCATAGGTTAGGTTAACAGACTTCAGTCTACCAACTTATTAAGACTTGTCTTGGGATTAGAAGGCCCGAACTCTTCAGCTAGAGGTTGATCTATATGGCTTGAAACTTATTGCAAAAAGTTGTAAACTGTGTGAGCCTAGAGACACTGAGGCGCTAGATTTGAACCATCATCAGATTTGGTCGACATTTCACAATATTTCATTTGCTTTAGTATACGCTCCACGGAAAGCAGGTTTTGCCATGGCGTATTCCAAACCAGAGTACTTTGCTTCCTAGGGCATAGAGGAGAAGGAAGGAATCTCTCGTTTGTTGCAGCATCATCCCGTAAATTTGGTCCATCATCAGATTTGGTCGACTAGGCAGATGCTGATGTACATCCATTTCACAATATTTCATCTGCTTTAGTATACGCTCCACGGAAAACAGGTTTTGCCATGGCGTATTCCAAACCAGTGCACTTTGCTTCCTGGGGCACAGAGGAAAAGGAGTCTCGCGTTGGTTGGAGCAAATAAAACTATAGGAAACTTTATGGCACATCTTGCGTTGGATATCCGAAATCTTACCAAAGTTTTAAATTGGCAGAACAGGCATCAGCAAAGCCCTCGGGAGGTTCTGCCTTGCAGTTCATTTCACTGCTGACCATGGTTGAGGTACCTATCTTGGTGGAAACGTTCTGGGTGTGGTTCAAACCTAAAATCACAGTTTCCCTAATAACTATGGTTCACTGTCGGTTTACAGGAGCTAACAACCACCCGAGGTGCTGCTGTCTTGCAACACAAACTAGTAATGTAAGGAACCAGAAGTGATGGTTGGACAACTGAGTTAGTTAAGGGGTAATTCCCTAAATAGGCTCCGGTCTTTCAACTCATTAAACTTTGTCTTCAAGTGATTGCTCGGAAATTGCATACAGGAAGGATTAGAAGGCCCGAACTCTTTAGCAAGGGGTTGGTCCATATAGCTGCAAACTTGTAGCAAAAACTGGAATCTGTACGAGCTTTTCAAGCCTCACGGAGGCGTTGGTGAGTAATTCACGCCGTGGCAATGTTTTTTGGAATTTTATTGCTATGTAATTCTTTTTCTTGTAGTATAGAATGTGTTGCACCAATTTTGGTTAGTCTGCGCAGAAATGAAGGTATATACACTGGGCACTAATCAGTATTAACCAATTTAATTCCAACACTTTACTTGCCGTGATAACGTTTGTTTTGGTCTTTTCGTGTTCTCATTGACACGTTCAAGTTAAACGTCCACAAACACTACTCCCTTTTTCCTCCTCTTCATAATCTTTATTACTAATTTCTTGAGTTCTAGTCCAAGATAAAAAAAATTTTAAGGTGAATGCATCGGCGAATGCAGGCGAATATCTTATTAATTTGTGAGCACTTGCACTTTAGTATTGTACTGTTATAACAAAGCGATTACCACATTTATTCTACTATGGCCGTAAGAGTAGATCCTTAATAAGAATAAAATATTTTTATGATTTTAACGCGTTGCACATCGGGTTGAAAATTCAAAATTTATAGTTTTAAAAACTAATCTATTACAGGTTATAGTAAACAAAATTGTGCATAACCAACTATTTTTTTCATTTTTCTATGCCTTTTACTTTCCAAGTTGGGCGTTGTCAAAGTTGGACTTGTTTTGAGTTTTTGAACGTTAAAGCTGGGGTGTATACAATTATTTTTTTCTGTCTTCTTTGATCAAGAGTTAATAATCGCGGCAATTATTGTTATACTTAAAAATAAAAATATTTCTTGGCTTTAGCTAGAATTGAACTTGAACCAGACAAATGATACCATCATATAATATTATAAATAAAAATATTATTTTTAAGGCTTATTTTTGTTGAAAACTAACTTTTAGCGTTTTTTACTAGGTAAATAGTTTATTAGATAAATTTAAGGAAATAAATATGTAAGCAACATAAATCAACACCTTTTTTTATTAAACCTACAAAAAATGGGGGTATTAATTAACAACTATTTGTGTGGTTAAATATAACAGCTGTCTGAAACAGCTGTTTTTAAACACCAGCATGCAGTGTTTAAAGTACTTGTGAATAGGAAAAAGGTTACTTTTGTTGTTAAAAATATTAATCGAAATAAGTGGGGCTTAAAAAGCATACTGAATCGCGCTACTAGTAAAATAACTAACGACTTTAGCTTATGTTATGATCGATGGAAAGGTGTGAAGTTTAATTGCAAAAGAAAAATCAACTCAAAACTGCTAAATATATGGTGCAACGAGCATACGGTTTAATTCAGTCGATAGCATGGTCCAAAGAAAAGTTGAGAATAATAATCTTCAATATGGTTTATCTATTTTACATGGTTGGATTAGACTTTTTGAGTGGCTTCTTCACTTTTCATATAAAATTCTAATAAAAAATTGGCCAACGAGGATTGAAGTAGAAGAGAAAATTTTGAGTGAAACTGAATCGAAAATAAAGGCCGAGTTCAGACAAAAAAACCGGACTTACAGTAACCGACCAAAACCAGGCATTGGGAACTCAAACGGGACGTTTTTTTTCAAAATCCTGAAGTTTCGGCGGAAATCACCAAAATTGATGATGAAGCGGTCATCACATTAATGGAAAAAAATAATTTTTTCATCTAAATATACATCCTTTTCATTACACTGAAACAAAAAATAAGCACTATATCTAACACCTGAATTAAGAGCCATTTTTAGCGGTTTCAAGCCATAGTGCATTGTTCTGTTTCGTGTACATTTCTCCAAGTTTTCAAAAACTTAGCTATAATTTGTAAAAGAAAAAAAAAATAATTGCATAGTAAAACATCTTGCAATATACGATAAATCATTGCTAATGATCCATTTTGCAAGATATATTTAAGACATGGCTTACTGAGGCTAAAAGTCAATAATATTCGCAAAGATTCAACAATTGTTGGCGTGAAATTACATATAAATACTCAGACATACACGTGCTTAAATTAAATTAAAGTACACAATTTTTAAACAAAATTATATGTACAAATATTTATTTCTCACTTGCTATAGTGTTGCCTGTCTAAAGCAGGATTAATACCGCAAATATGTATACGATTTATCAACTCACACATATCCTGCAGCACAAACACGCATTCACTTTTAAATGACATAAACATATATTTTACATGACACTTTATAACGGTAACAATAAAGACACCGCACCATCATCTTTACAAATTATAATGAACATGTTCCTAAATTATCTAGAATAAATGAGTTGAAGCGGGTATTTAAGCTGTTTTTGTTTTTGGTTTCCTTTACAATCTCAGTTTAATAATGTAGTGTATAAGTGTGTGCAAATACGAGGCAGAGAGAGTGATGGAGTGACAAAGAGTGAGAGGGTGACTGTGTTAGTGTTAGTCTTTGAGGTTTATAAATTATCTTTTTCATAACAGTTTGTTGTTTAATGTTAAAATAATTTTACTGCAGGTTTTCTTTTTTCCAACTTAAACGGCTTATGTTGCTGCTTTTCTATATGAGTTGAAGGGATTAAGGATGACTACAGAATTCAAATCATTTGGTTTGAAGTTAAACCATATTGGTGTTTCGAAACGTTGTAGCACACACTCAACTCAACTAAAGTCAAGCCAACGTAACCGTCATTATAATTTCTGCAAATACGTTATATCCTTCAAAATTCTTTGATAATGAAGTGCAGAGTGCTGGTAGAAAAGTGTTAGTTGCTTAAAGTATATTTTATCCTTCTTGCTGTATAATGTTTATAAAGTATATTTTTCTATTGTATGTGTAAAAATCAATTCAAAAATCTTTTTTTTTTTTCAAAACACTTGCAAATAATACGAAACTTCCCTTCCACAATTATTTATAACTTCCAATACATCTACTGCCATACACCTCCTGCTACGTTCTCATGTTTCCTATTTTAAACTACAATTAACTGATGCGTAATAAATTACAAAATATTTATGGTTAGAGGTATAAATCAAGAGCAAAAGTATTAAATTTAATTTACAGCTTACGAAACATAGAAGGAAAAGAAATATAAACAGACTTATTGAAGAACACTGTCTGTATTTGCAGGAGTGCACATGTGTGGGTGCTTATTAAAGTAATTAAAAGTACATGCCTGTATTTGCATATTCAAATTACGGCAACAAATTTTTAATATGATACGAGCTAATATGTTTTTCGTATTAATTTCTATGTCATAATTTATTCCATTAATTGTTGTTGTAGCATTTTTTGGGGTTTTTAAGGATTGAAGGCGATTGATTTCTTAGAATTTAATACTGAATTTAGTACTCAATCAGGTGTTAAAGTTAAACATTAAAAATCAACACAAGTAAGCTGATTTATAAACACTCTCTTAAATATAACCAAGCTAATTTCCTTTTACTATATGTTACATACATACGTGATCGAACGGTTAATATTCGACCGGTTCTTAACGGCTTTTTTGTGTTTTACCGTAATCGGTTTTTTTAAAATGTCTATTTTTCGAATATCGAATAAAATGTTATACTTTCCCGTTCTTATTTTAATTACATAAGTATATGCTCGTAGTTAAAGTATTTGTATGAATAACAACCTACGAGGGCGGATTAATATTGAAGCTACCTAAGTAGGAAAAATATATTTTTTTCTTCAAAACCCATTTAGTACATTAGTATTTATTTATTCTTTCACTGTTATCTAGCACAAAAAGATGAATCATCTTATGAGAGACAGTGCTAGTAATCAAGCAATTACATATTAATTAATTAACGAAATTTATAATAATAAAAATATTTTTTTATTTTTCGGTTGGAGAGGGGAAATGCCTAACGCATCTTCAGATCACACAAAATCTGTTATGTGGGGCTGGCACCCACTAAAACCTCTCCTTTTTGTTTGAGCCGTGTCTCCATCTCAGTACCGCTTTCGCATTGCTTCAGGATGGGGCTCGTCCTTTTTTCCATGTCATGCCCACGTCTATATCCTGCTTCTTGTCTTGTAGGATCTTCTCAATATTAGCCGCTATTTGACTGCATTTCCTCTCACTTTCCATCATAACATCGACGACGTTTTCCGGTGTTAATTTACAAATATTATCCTCTAAGTCATACCTTTGCTGCCTCCATCTGTCACATCTGAAGATTGGATGTTGCGCATCGTCCACGCAGTCATCTCCACAAAGGCAGATCAATGCATCTGTCTTCTCCATTCTATAGAGGTATTTCAGAAAATACCCGTGTCCAGAAAGTTTGTGTGCTATATAGTAATCTATTCCTAGAGTTTTATTTGCCGCACCAAACGACGGACCCCTTCCGCTCTTTTCTACGAAAAACAAAGCGCCTAAGTTAGGAATACGCCAATGCAAAACCTGCTCCCCGGGGGGAATTCTGCCTGCAAGGAATATGTGCGTATTTCGCACCTGTACAGCAAAATTGACTGGGTCATTGCCAATTTCAGCTTCCTTTTGCTATATCTTGGTCCGCCGATGTTTGCCATCAATCTACTGACCGAAGCTGTCGCCTGAGCAGCTTTTGTTACAGCATGTTCCCGCTGGGTTTTGAACGTCAGTCTGGAATCTAGTCTCAGGCCTAGGTATTTGATCCATATGCTTGTCCTAATTGTTACAGACAATACACGAAAGTCCATTTCTATGTGCTTATTTGTGCAATAAGCAACTCCGTATTTTTCGTGGCTAGCTTGAGGCTGTGAGCCTCCAAGCATGCTTAAGTTCTAACCATGACCTGGCTCAGCTTTCTCTGCGCATGCTCCATGTTACGAGCCTCAATGACAGCTACAATATTGTCTGCATACCCAGCCAGTTATCGCTTGGCATCTCGGTATGTTCTTACCACGCTGAGATCTGACAAAAAAAATTTTGTTGAACAGATTTGGTGGTTGTTAGAATGTTTGTATTTTATGCAAGAAAATAAGGCATTTATATTTAAGAAGATTTTCAAAAGTTATATTTAATATCCTAAAAGAATATTCCGAAATTCAGTCCCGCCTACTATTTTGAAATATACAGCATGCAATATTATTCTACACTACTTTAAGTTTGTGTAATCTTGTTTAAATCGCCGTTGATTCTACTTGTATACAGAGAAATTAAATTGCTAGCAGAATTTGAATAGGAAAATAAATGCTGAAGCTTTTTTTTTATTAAAATGGAGTGATTAATCGTATGAAAAGCCTTACTGTAATCTAAAAGTACCAGAAATGCAACCATATTATTGTCCAGCTTGGATCTTATATTTTCAACTATGTCAGCTAAGGCAGTTATACAACTTTTGCCTTTCATTAAAATAGATTGCATCTCAGATAGCAAATTCTTTCCTATTAAATATTCATTCATTTGCCTCTAAACCTTAGATAATATTGGAAGAATTGCTATTGGCCTGAAATCATTATTACTTTTAGGGATAGGAATAATCCTTGATCCTTTTGCAAAAATTGATTTTGTAATAATTGTGTTAAACAAATATGTTAGGAAAGTCAGAAGGTTTGGAATTAATGTTTTTATGAATAGTGGATAAACACCATACATACCGACTACTTTCGATTTTATTGCAGAGAAAATTTTTAAAACTTCGAATTGATCTACGCAGCGGAAGCTGAACGGGGCCTTTACTGTAACGTAGCACAGGTCATCGTAAACATTACCTATTTTCCTTACCTATAGCTCAATACACTTAGTGTATTTTGTGTAGTTTTTCTTTATTCCAATCGTTGTTCATTTCTTACCACAAATCGTACGCATTTACTGCTGATATGTCAATCATATTGCAAAATTATGCTTCGGGCCGTCGATTAGTTTTTCTTTTCACCGTATAAGTACTCATCGGCTAATCTAAGGAGTCTACTCCGGCTTCAGTTTTATTATAAAACTAGCTGACCGTCCCGGCCTCGCTTGAAGGTACTCGCTAATGATTATATATAATTGCTTAAAATTATACTATAACTCTTACTGAAATATAAAAATTTTTTTTCGCAATTTATTACTTAAAAGATTCTTCTAAATTGCATTTGCTTTGTATGGAAGGTATCATGCCCACTTTCCCAGCCTCACCAAGTTTTAATCTGATAATTTGTAATGAACATCTAGGAATTTTTAGCTCTAACTGTTCTCACGAAATACAAGAATCAATATTTACTTTGTATGGTAGGCACCATGTCTATTTTTCTAATGCCAACCACTTTTTGTCTGATAATTTGTATCGACGATCACGTCATTCGTACCAAATTTAAAAACTTTGGTTTGCACCGTTCTTAAGAGATACAAAAATCAATATTTACTTTGTATAGGAGGTACCGCGCCCACTTTCTCCACCTCATCCAATTTTCATCTGGTAATTTGTGTCCTTCGTACCAAATTTATAAACTTTAGCTTTATCTGTTCTCAAGATATACACAAATCGATATTTATTTTGTATGGGAGGTACCACGCCCACTTATCCGACTCCGCCTACTTTTTCACCGATGATTTAATTTGGCTTTTAAGAAAGCTGGACTAAATCAGAAAATCTTACTGTAACCGTGTTTAAGATATAGTCAAATAAGTATTTATTATGTACGGGCGTGGAATTTTTATTTTGTTTTTTGCGTAAAAAAACGAGCTTTTTTTTGTATAAAAGGTCAACCCTTATGAAAAAGAAATTTGTCAAATCGCTTCAGCCATTCTCAAGTTGTACGATTACATACATTTTTCTATAAGTATATAGATTAATACAGATTTATCATGATGATGAGTACTAAGGGCGTTGGTAATGTTGTACATTCTTGGAACGTATTGCACCAGAAAAAATATTGACGACCAAGATTTTGTCAGATACCTGATAATCCTAAGGACACTATTTGTATTGATTAGCATATACGAGTAACTGCTAGACATTGTAAGCTCGTTTTTTATCCAGTTGTATTTATTTTAAAGTATCTGGCAATGGAAAGTTGACAGAGAAATAATTCTGTTGAAATATAAAAAACAAAATAAAAGCGTTAAATTTAATAAAACTTTGCAATATGCTTGACGTTAGGTCACAACTTTGCTTCTTTTGTTTTGCGATAGATGGCTGTAGCGGTAAGAGGTAGTCGAAAGAAATAGGTCGCAGAAGTCATACAATAAGCTTACGTATTTGGGTCGAGACTGATTTTGACTCTCCAAGAACGGTGGCCTTGATGTTGAATACCAGCATGCCAGTGGAAAAGAGACGTTTTGTGAAGACGCAGAATGGGAAACATTACGCAACAAACGCAACCAAAATTGGCAAGACTATTGAGAGTAATGCAAAAAGGTATTTCAAAATGACTGAAAGCCAGGGGACTAATTCAGAAACATAGAAAGTGAGTGATATAGAAGTTGAAGTCAAGAGATGTTGAACGGTTTTTGATTGCTTGTGAATAGCTGCTTGCAAAGCAAAGACGGAAGGGATTTCAGCATCGCATTGTGACTGGGGACGAAAAATGGGTTCAATACGAAAATACCATGTGCAAAAAATGATAGGCATATCTCGGCCATACCTTCGTGTTGACCGCCAAACCAAATATTCACATTTCCAAGGTCATGTTCAGTATTTGGTGGGATCAGTTCGGCGAGCTGTTTAAACCGATCGAAACGATCATAGGTGACCATTATCGAGACAGATAATAAAGTGATTTTACAACATGACAGTGCTCAACCCGATGCTACGAAACTGGTAAAGACATACTTGAAAACGTTGAAATAGTTTCCACCCCATCCGCCGTATTTTCTAGACTACCACTTGTTTCGACTTGTTGCACACGGCCTGGTTGACCAGCACTTCCGGCCTTAGGAAAAAGTAAAAAATTGGATCGATTCATGGATCGCTACAAACGATTACAATTTTTTTTAACGCGCACCCAATCTTTTAAAATAAAGACTCGAACTTCGGAAAAAACGGCGGAACCTAAGTTATAGACCAATGTATATAATAAAATATAAATAAATCTCGTGCAGACTTTTAACCTATCGTATGTCATAATATTAGTTTAAAAAAAATCTTCCGCAATACTTTCACATACTCATGTATACATATACATGCATTCATATTTATACATATGCATACCTGCCGCACGATTCAAGTGCACATTTAGGTAACTGTACTTAATAACGGTTAACTTAATAAAAACGGTCTGGCAGCGTGACAACATGCCAAGTGTCGTTTAATGACACTTAAGAGGATGATTTCATGTCATACCCAAAAGAGTAAATTCATGGATTACCTCGTAATGTGGAAGGTGTTGGACTAAATTTGGCTAATCTGAGCAATGTCGAAAGTATATACACTGGGCACTGATCAGCTTTAACTAATTTAATTCCAACATTTTAAATGCTACAATAGAGTTTGTTTTAGTCTTTCGCGTTGTTATTGTTAAAGTCAAACCTCCACGAACACTATTGCCTCTTACCTCCTCATCATAACCTATTTTCCTAGTTCCAGTACAATGCGCTGCATATGTAGGGGTCATACCCTGAGTTTTGGTCCAAGATAAAAAAAATAAAATAAAAAAATGTCGTGATCATGATACAAAAAACTTTAGTGCTGTTTTTTCATTTTTATTCTGCTGATTTTTTATTCATATTTTTAAAAATTCTGCAGCCATATATTTTTATTGTGGTGTTGTCTTGCTTTTATTAAAAATAAATTACTATCCAGTAAAAATTGCTTTAAAATCCAATACATACTAAGTCACAGCTTCTAATTATAGAAAATTTTGACAAGCGGCATGTGTAAATAACTTGAAATAGAAATAGAAAGAGTCAGGATGGTGTGACATCAAATTAAACGAAATATTTGCACAAAATAAAAAATGTCTCAAATAAAAATATTTTCAAAAATTCGATTTTTTACTCTGAATATGGAGCTACAAACGATTTTCCCTGCATGGACAAGAAAGGTTTCTTGTCTAAGTTCGGTTACACACAAACATAAAATATTGTTTGATAGATCATTAAATATTTGAACTGATTTTTTTCACAACTACGCAGCCAGAACAAAAACGTTGCGATCATTTTTTCTGTGTGCTTGAAAAACGAGTATGTGATTCAATTTTGAGATTGATAACTTCTAAGAAACTTTTACAACATATCAAAAAAATATTTATCAAACTTTCAAAGTTGGAAAAAATGAAAATAAAAACAACAAATTCCATGCGAGCATTTTTTATTAAAATTTTCCTGCAAACCAGATTTTATGGTAAATAATTTGTTTTTTTATTGCTGTTAATAAAAGTTAATTTCGTTTTATGGAGGCATTAACATAGAAAATACTTAATACTTAATAATTCGTAGAGAAAACAACTAAACGAAAGCAGGGAGAATACAAAAAAAAAGAAACAAAACAATAAAGAAATAAGGAAGTGAAAATATTTCAGATATAAAAAGAAAAGTAAATAAATGGAAATAAGAAAATACTACAACTGAAGTAAAGCCTGTACTATAGTCATACACAAACAGACACTAACACACTTGCAACGTTAAACATATTATCATAGCAGACACACACACAAATACACGTTATTCTGAAATTCGGAGAGGCAGCCAAATAACCAGTCGATGCTGAAAAGTTTTACAAAAGTCCTTTTGCAAAGTGTTTATACATTAATATGTTGGTGTGTTTTAGTTTGAAAATGTGTGTGAGCTTGTTTTGCTTACAAGTATTATGTGCGATGTCGACTCTTCTTATTTATTTGTTCTACGAGTATATTTTTTACTTTTACTTTAAAGGGTTTTCGGAGCATTTTGTTATTTATACTTCTGTTTGTTTAACCCAGTATTAGACTAAAGTTTTAGCAAATAAAGCAATGCTGGCAACAGCACATCTCTATTTAAACGCAGCAGAGAACGAAGCTTTAGTTATAATAGAAGTGCTTTAAAAATAACTATGGTAACGTTACGTTTTATCGAGGATTCAAAAACAAAGGAAATTTAATCCATGAAAATTTTTCGGTACTACAACTTTTAATAGGAAAACCTCTTGCTTAAAGATTTGTCTAAAGTAGATTTTATATAGTAAAATTTGCTACTTTTAAAAATAGTACATGGAAAGAATCATTTTGTAAATGCTGCGTCATTGTTATTATGAAGGAAATCAAAGATTATGTTAAAAATGAAAAAATTTTTACTTGTATTTACTAATGTGTTTAGTCTCAGTTTATTAATATCGGGTTTTCTTGATCAATTCTGCTTCAATTTCATTCTGAGCTTGCATTTACGTTGACACACAAAAGTTTTGTGTCGTCAAATTTAGGTTATTTTACCTTCAAGTTTTCACAATTTTTAACATTTCATTTTAACCCTGACGGCACCGTCAAGTCTGCACGTTTTTACAATATCTACTCCCCGTTCTACCACAAGCTGAACACTTGATGAGTCAAACTTGATGTGTGTAAACTGGCACCTTACAAAATTTTCCAAAAGCCTGAATAGCTTTCAAATGTCCTCGTTTGCATTGTACAACTTTTGTCGTCACAATTTTAGTCGTTTCTTTTTTCAAAATTCATTTGCGTTTATATTGTGAAATTTTTATCGCAGCAACTATTTATTGATATATACATGCTTAAGTGGCTGGTGCATGAAAAAAAGTAGAATCATATTCTTAAAGCAAAATTTTGTTGCATTATTTTAAAACAAGTAAAAACTGCAAAACAATAAAATCAAAAAGTTACATCTTGAAACAAAAGTTTTAATTTTAAAATATTTTATAAACTATTTCTTATTTTTTTTTTTTTTTTAGCTTGGACCAGTACTCAGTACCAGAACTAGGAAAATAGGTTGTGAGGAGGGGGAAAGAAGGAGTAGTGTTTGTGAACATTTGACTTGAACTTTCCAACGTTATAACAGACAGGAAACACGTCTGCAGGCAACTTATTCCATAGACGAAGCGTACGGCTGAAAAACGAATTCTCTCTGTAATGCGTAGTGCGATTCCCCGGGCCATCGACCACAAATGGATGAGCTCTAGACGATGAGCGTGTGCTACGTAAAAATGTGCGAGTTTCGGGAACAAGATCCCTAATCTCGTCAAAGCAAAATCCATTGTAGTAACGATAGAACAGAGTAACGCACCCCACACTGCGTCGATGCTCCAGAGTCAATAGAGTTGGATACCCTACTGTCACCGATAAGCTTCTTCGCCCTCTCTTGCACACGGTCGAGTAACCCCAAAATAGACTTTGAGGCACCCGCACAAACATGAGAGTTGTATTCCATTTTCGGTCGGATGTAGGTGGTATAAATAGTAAGGAGGTCGGATGGAGTGAAGTACATCTTACACCGTTTCAAAAAACCGAGGCACTTGAATGCTTCTTTAGAGACATGAAAAATGTGTTCTGTCCAGCGAACATCACACTGTATCTTCATTCCAAGAACATCAAGAGCATCCGATTCCTCAATATTTATACCATCCATGAGTACAGATGAAGTAGCATTTGCGGTCGTTTGCTTGTGTGTTAATAAGCAACATTGGGTCTTACGAGCGTTGAAGGCGACTCTGTTTTTACGACCCCATTCGGAGATTAATAGAAGGTCACTATTCAGTGAATCATTCATATTTAGCCTCTTGGCAGCGATCTCTGATAGGCTGGGCCTATAGCTAAAAGAGTACGAGTGGCAAATGCTGCTGTCATCTGCGAAAGAGTGGATAGGGTTGGAAGTTTGGTAGAGATCATTTAGAAAAATAAGGAATAGGGTAGGAGAAAGAACGGAGTCTTATTTTTGCAGCTAAAGATCGTTTTATTTTATATAAAAAAAATCAACAGTATTTATTTGTAATATTTCGATAATAATTTGTTATCATCGTCAGGCAAATTAATAGCAGTCCTGACAACCTGACTAAAAAGGTTGGCCCATCGCTTACTTCAATTGGGTTCCCTCTACGAATGGTAATGAACCTTTACAAAGTATCTGTGATAAGAGTACTTCTTCGGCTTATCCTATCCTTTCATTAACTACTTTTCCAAATATTGCTTCTTTAAAACATGAAAATAATTTGACCTTAGAGGTTATATTCTTCAGGAAAATTAATATGCTATTAATATTAATTTTCCTGACGATAATAACAAGTTGTTATCGAAATATTGAAAATAAATACTGTTGAATTTTTTATATAAAATAAAACGGTCTTTAGCTGCAAAAAAATGAATATTTACTTAAACAAGATCAAATAATTAAATATCAAATATATTTTATTAACAATTAAATAATAATAAATAATCAATAAATTAACAATATTTTATTGGGGTCCAACGCAGGCAGCAGTTCAACATATTTATGCTATTAGAAATCGATATGAGAAATTTTTTTTGACCCACTCTAATGTATAATATTTATAAAGAACAAATATCAAAAGAAAAATTCCGCTCTCTACACATATATGTGTATCCATGTCTGCCAGAAAAAATATGGAAGAAATCGTAAATTTCCCGATAATTTTTGAAAACTCGTCAAAATTATTGGACTTATAAAAAAACTATCAAATTTTTAGAATATTTATACACTTATACTAGCTGACCAGGCAAACGTTGTTTTGCCTTCAAATTTTATTTCTATGATATGCATGACTTAAAATTTCCAAATTGTCATTGCCAGTGCAAGCCGCATTGACAACTGCATTTGCTTAAAATGGGATGTTATGTCTTTCGCAAACACTAGGACTCATGGTATCAAAACTACATTTTCCTTTTTATACTCTTTCTTTTAAAACGTTGATCATAAATTTTTTCACCGAAAGTCGAGTGACATTACAAAGACATGATTGGTTTATACTTCATAATATTATGGTTATCGATCTAACTTTAAGTAATTCTAGCGAGTTGAAAAACTGGGCTGTAGAGTTGACGACATTATCTTGGAAAGTAAAGAGAGCCACCAAATTCTACATATTCGCGAGGAGTTTAACTTTGAATCCGAAAATTCAGATCGACGACTTCACGTTCGCTCATCTAAACATGATTTTTGTAAAATGTTTGAGAGTACACTGCTGATGAGCTCCGATTTCGATTCGATAAAATAGCAGAAAGGGACTGGTAATCGAATATTGCCAGAGTATTGGTGGAATAGACAGCTATATTTCAAGATGTGATTGTTCTTATCAATCCGATATGAATAATAACAACCTGAACTTACTTTTTTGTTAGCATCAGTATTAGAACGCTGTGTAAATGAAATGAATGCATATTGTGAAAAAGTGGTCAGCGTAGAAATAAAATGACGATCGAAACAACGCCTGAAAAGATTCAGCTCAGGAATCCGGTTGTCGTTGTATAGATGACTTTACGATTCATGGTTTGGTAAATTTTCAAATCATAATAAGGAATGAAAATCTAAATAACATATCACCGGAACCACTCAGCCGATTTTGTGGAAACTTCACCATCTACATCCTTCTACAGTTCATCGCCAATGTACCTTTTTGGTCGAAATCGGTCAACGCGTTTGGCCAGTTAGTGGTGAGACTTCTTTTTATATATATAGATAATATGGTATTAAAAATAATATGGTATTCTAAACATTTCAGAACTAAATGATTTCAATAAATGGGATTTAATTTCGACATCAAAGAAGCTCGAAGAACTAAATTTTAATTAGTCTACTCGTATTAAAAAAAATGCTTTTAAGTATTTTATTCTCTAAAGAGTTTAATATTTTTATCTTATTTTAATTAATTTGACTGAATATTAAGTGCTCGTTGCAGGAGAGCCTGTTCTTCTGCAACGTCTCACTTTATTTTGGAATAAAATGAAATATATTGGAAACGCTCGCATTTCAATTCACATATTTTTATTTTTCAAAAACTGCCAAACCTTGTTTTTTGGATTATAAAAATTGCTTTAAAATCTAAAAAACTTAATTCTCCATACTCGGAATAAGATCTTCTGGTGAGAGATAAAGAAAATTTTAAAGGAGAATTACTGCTTTTATTGACAATATTACCAGAAGTTTTTTTGCAAAATCCATTATCTTCGAAATTTAAAATTTACACAAGCTACATTATGGTTTCTTGCATTTTTGCACTCAATATCATATTATGCATACTTTTTTATTTTATTATCTTGGACCAGTACTCAGGGAATGGGCCCTACATGCGCATAGCATTATACTGAAACGAGGAAAATAGATTATGAAGGAAAGTGGCAGTAGTGTTTGTGGACCTTTGAATTGCACCTATATATAAAAAACAACGCGGAAAGGCCAAACAAAAGTGTTGGAGTTAAATTAGTTAAAACTGTTTAATGCCCACTGTACTCGTATATACCTTCGACGTTCCTCAGACTATCAACTATTAGTCCAACACCGCTCAAGCCGCAAAATAGGAAAGAACATTGAAATTAATAACGAAGATATAAAGAAAACACGGACAAAAAAAAACACGTGTTCAACAACTACTACGAACACAAAGTGCCTACAAGATAAAACTGTAGTTGGAAAAGTGTTTGAATAAAAATGTTGTGTAGTGTGTGTAAACTGTAAGTTATGGGTGTTGAAAATCAAACAAAATCTTTCCTTTTCCGAACACTGACTGTGTGCAATATTTGTTTGTTGGTCACGCAGATTCTGTGAAACAAAATTTAGTTTTACATTTATATAAATTTCAAAAATATATATTTACAACCTGTTAGCAAAAAACTTTCCATTTTCGAAACTTTGACTATAGAAGCTTATAATTTTATTGGAATTGCATTAAACTAATTTTTATTAAAAGGTAAATGCTATGTCACGAAAAAAGTAATAATTGTTTTTTCTTTTGAAAAGCGTGCTATTCGGTACTTTGTTAAATTTAACCACAATTTGATGAACAAGAAAACCTTTTTGAGCTGTCTTCGTATTAACTAAATTTTGAAAACTGTATTTAATTGCTGTTTGGCATTTGGTAAAGTATGCCAAAGTTAAATTTTTTTTTAAATAAAACGCAGTCCAACCATAATGCATGATGTTAATTGTGAGTAGCACATAAAGTCTAGATTTTGGCTTAAGTTAGTTTGATTTTTTGTTTTAGATCGAAGAGTTGCTCAATAAAGCAGCACACTGAAATTTTTGAAACCTTTAATGCAAATGCATGGCATACGCTTCGTGTTTTTTCTGGTTAGCATAATTGGCAAAATGTAGCCACATTATGTGTAAATTAGTGTACGATTTTTGTATTTGGATTCGCAAGAACCTCTTAATTTGTGAGAGTTGGGAAAAAAATGCATGAGCGGGAATACTATGCTAGGATTGTACGATGAGGGCAAATCAAGAAAGATAGAAGCCTCGATTACGACAACTCTCGCACATAACTGAAATGTTGGTCAAATGACGTCACGAAACAATGCAAACTCATTTGCAGATGATTGTTAAATACATTCTCTTGCATAGATTAAATTATGTCATCTACCGGAAAATCATGCGCATGGCGAAATCTCTAGTTTTATAGTAAATAGATTTGCATCTGGGGCAAAGGCAGGGAAAAACGGCAGAAGATTCACAAAAAAACTTAATAACTGTTCCTGAGTCGCGCCACTAATATTTGGTTCTATACATTTTCTGTGATAGGTGTATCCCTTACTACTCTTTTTATGGGGGCTCCCATACAAAATATAAGTTTTTAACATTTGAGGGTCAACCGCCTTAACCAGCTTCAGAAGTGCCAAATGAATGAACGGTTTCCAATATTTTTGTAAACGCAGCATTTTTGTAGAACATTTGCTAGGACGAACCACGAATTTTTGGCCGCGAGTATTCGGCGCCAAAATAAAACACATTGGTGTACTCGTATATGGATATGTGTTCGTCGAAATTCGAAATAGATTTATATCTAATTGTTTCGTCAGCGAATGACGAATAAAACAGTATCAGGTGACCAGGTGGCTATTACCAAAAAATATATATTTTTCACGAAGTAATACTTTTTATATTTATATTAATCCTGTAGTAAAAAGTGGTCAAAGTGTGAGTCCACAGAAAACGGAGCTGATGCTATTCACTCGAAGATACAATACTCCATCGTTTGCTTTACCAACTGTAAAGGGAATTCAGCTCCCTTTACGTGGCTGACACTCTTCACTCGAAGATACTAGACTCCATCATTTGCTCTACCTACCGTAAAGGAAGTTGAGCTCAAGCCGTCAGATAGTACAAAATATCTGGTTATTTACTTGGATTCCAAACTATCTTTGCAGCGGAATGTCCAGGTAAGGGCAGCAATCGCGGCTATCGCCTTATTCTTGTACAGGAGAGCCACTGGGAAGACCTGCGTAATAAATCCTAGGAATTCCTGTTGGCTATTCGACACGGTCGTTAAGCACATTCAAACGTATGGGGCGCTTGTGTGGTGGAAGTCGTTGGAGAAAACCACCTCCTCAATATCGTAGAGAAGATAATATGTACTGCTGCTTTGATGGTGTCTGGTGCTTCCGGCACCACGCCACCGAAAAAAAAATGGTGATGGAAATAGCCATGAATTCGGCTATTATGCTGAGGTCAAGCGGGGCGTAGAAGGAGGTGGCATATGGTCATGCCTCAATAATAGGAAGAATAGTGAGCCTGCCGGAGAATGTTGATTGCTGCTTATCGGCTCTACTGCCCGTCAGGAGATTTGATCTGATTTTATCAGGCACGATCTCGGAGAAGATTGGCACAGATCGTCAAGGAGACGTGCTTGGATCCAAGTCGGACTCAGGAGTTGGTGGGGACATCTTTATCCCCCTGTATGAAAGCAGACGAGTTTCAGGCTGCAAAATGAGTGCAGTGTAGTGCAGGCCGAAAGCGCGGCCATTATGAGGGCAGTTAACTGGTTAAGGTACTACAGGATACGGGGAGGATATCCGAATTTGTATTGATAGTAAGGCTGCACTAGCTGGGGTCTATACGACGTCCAGGTTGGTTCGTGAATGCCGGATATTTCTAAACGAGATAGCGAGACAATTGAACCTGGAGCTTTTCTGTGTACGAGGACACAGTGAAGTGCCCGAAAATGGTGTGGCAGACAGGCTGGCAAAGGCCGTTGCCCGACTACTACAAAGGGATATAGATGGGATAATTGGACTCTCACTTAGTAGCTGTAAGAAACAAGCACAGTGTCAACTTTTTGAGACCGCACAAGAAAGATGGTCTAGTATCAGGCCCAGATATGATAATAGGAGTGCTATTATCCAGCCTCGAAGGATGTTGCTCTCTGCTGTGGCAGTTCTGATGGGTAATTGCCATATAGGGTCGCAGGCGGGGAAGTTAAATCTTCCATTTACTGACTTCTGAAGAAGTTGCGGAGACTTGGGGGAAGTAGAGAGTGTTGAGCACATCCTCTGTCGATGTCCAGCTCTATCCTACGTAAGGGCTTTGTATCTAGGTATACCGATGCTGCACGACTTGGCGAAGGTATCGAAATGTGATGTAAATGGATTGGACTTCTTTATCCGATCCTCCGGTTGGTTCTGAACCAGGGATATGTAGATCTGCTGAGATACATATCACATCCAGGCAACACACACAACGTGACCAATTTAGACCCAAGTGAGCTGGCTTTTCAACGACTGGGAGCCTGTTAAACCTAACCTATGTAGTAAACAATTTATGAAGATATTCTTAAAATAGAAAGTACCTCAGATAATTTGTATAAAACTACCTCTTTCGGATGGGACTTATATAAGCTTGCTTTTAATATGGTCTGGTTAATTTATATTCATTATTTTAACGTTTTCTTTGCATGTAATGTAAGCAGCAAGTGCTTCAAACAACGAATTTTTACAAAAGGATATATGCCAGCGAATTCGTCTCGATGGGCGAAATTTGCCGTTCGTCGCAGATGTGTTCGTAGCAATACTTAGCTTCCATTTTCATCCATTAAAATACAAAAACTTCATTTAAAAAAAAAATTTTTTTCAATTGAATACTATTAAATTTGAAGTAGTTAAATAGTTAAATCTCCATTATAAGAACGATATTGCTTTCTATTTTCAGCGACAAATTTGAAAAACTTTCGATAACACTCAACACATTTTTTATATACAAAATATGGATATGGCAACGAAGCCGTGGCTAGCGATATTTGATTACACTCATAATTGCCATAGATCATTTTTATGATAATAAAAACTATTAAGAAAATTCTCTTTTTGTTTTATTTACAATTAACATTGTGCGTTTTGGTTGGACCATTACATTCTTGTTACACAGAATGCGACTGACAGAGATGTTCGTTTACTGCTGCAGCTCTGAGTTGTTGGTAAGCAGTGTTTTGTGTGTAAATCTTTGGTAATAACTTGTGAAACAATGCAGCATAACGATGCTTTAGTAATAAGTTTCGCTAAACCAGGTTGGCAAATCGCATTCTGGCATGAGAATTTTTTTTTTTTTTGCTTTTGAGTGCTGAATTTGTTTGTTTTCCTGCCTAAACTGCAAAATTAAAGAATTGCAAATTTAAGAACTGCAAGTAATAAAAACTCAAACCTGTTGTTTGTTGAAAACTGTTAAGGAAATTTAAAATGAAATTGTATTTCATAAATGAAAGTATGAAAATTGAAGTATGTATATTTGCAAATTTGTAATTTTATGTCTCAATAATAATTAAATATTATGTTTGAAATTTGATAAGCTGTAAACAGCTTTTTGTACAAAATGTGATGGTAAACATTTTTTGGCCAAAGTTTTGGGGCAAAACAAAAAATTATATTTATAAAATTTTTTTTTTTTTAAATAAGAGTGTCTAAATCTTAAAGGCCGATCGATGTTGCTTTTGAATAACACGTAAAATATATAGTAATTGCAGTAATTTATTTCTACTATGACAATATTGGTATAGATCAATTAGGTACAGAATAAAAAAAAGGTCAAGTGGTCGCCGCGACCTCGGCAGCACACCACCATCTGATGGCCGAAATTTTCGAAGACGCTGAAGCGTAATTGAGGGTCTATGCCATTAATGTACCGAATTATCTCATCCTTTATCTCTTGAACTGTTGGCGGCTCATCGGCGTATACCTTTTCTTTCATATAACTACAAAGAAAGAAGTCCAACTGTGTCAAATCAAATGATCCCGCCAATTGACATCGCCAGCACGTGAGTTAACACCGGTAATGGTATTGTTGTGCGAACGAAACATTGTTTCGTTAGCTATGTGGCAAGCAGCACCGTCTTCTTGAAACCGTATATTGTACATATCCATATCTTGCAATTCAGGCCATAAAAAGTTCATTATCATCTCACGATAGCGAACACCATACACAGCAATCGCTTGACCAGCCTCATTTTTGAAAAAAATAATGACCGATGATGCCACCAGTCCATAAACCGCACCAAACAGTTACTCTGTCTGGGTGCATTGGTTTTTCGACAATCACTCTTGGCTTATCCTTCGCTTAAATGCAGCAATTCTGCTTATTGACGAATCCACTGGGGTGAAAATGTGTCTCATCACTGAAGATGATTTTCTTCTAAAATTTATCATCCCCTGTTGCCATATCTTGCCACCGTTCTGACCATTGACGATGCTTGGAATTGTCAAGAGACTTGAGTTCTTGAGTCAATTGAACCTCGTAAACGTGTAAATGCTAGTGTTTATGCATTTTGCTCATCAACGGCAAGCATGGGAGCTGCAATTGTTGGGCACGACGACGAGTGGATGTGGACGGCTATTCAGCCAAGCTATTGCGAACAGCAGCAATATTTTCTGCACAACGAGTATAAGCTAGTGTTGTCATATCTCCTACAGACCCGGTTTGCTCAGAGTTTTACACGATTCTTCCGATCGTACGTACATTTTGACGATTAAAATGACCGAAAAAATCACGAAGTGCACGAGATGCATTCTAGCAAAATAAAACTTTTCGTCTAACTACGACTTGAGAAAAAAACAAACAATTTTTAGTTAGTTTAGTTTTAAGATTTGAATACTTGTTGTTAGTTCGTTTGAATATTCAATAAATAATTAATGTGTATATTCATAAAAATTTAAATGAACTATAAAAGTGTTTTAGTTCAAAAATTCCATACAACATTTTTCTAAAACTGATTTCAAATACATTTAAATTTTTTATAAAAAAAAGGTTTTCTATAATGAATCACGATATCTTTAATGTGAGGCCGGAATTCTATTGATTATTGTTGCAATTGTGTTTTTATGTTCAGTCGTTCGTATTGGCGCTTTTTAATCAGTGTGTCCTTAACTCCCGAATGGACTTAAAATATTTGGCAGCTTCCATTTATTTCAACGGCCCCGACGTACTTACCGTCGTCCAATTTATTACATGTGTGAATATTTTGATATCAACAACCATAATTATATCATATGTTTTGCAATTGAATTAACTGAACTATTTATTAAAGTTTTCAAACATACCTTTCCAACATGTCCCATTTTTCCACAGGACCTACACTTGAGTTTGTTGGAATTTGTACGATATTCCTTTGCTTATTATTTATTTATTGTTTGCTTATTTATGCCTATGGAGAATAACTCCTTACAGGCAGATACTATATATGTTATTAAAAAAACTGCAAAAATTTGTGAAAAATAGAAAAATTGGTTAATTACTGGAATTTAATTCTAAGATGATACAACATTTGGGTGCATCGATGGCTCATTTGGTAGAGTACTCGACCAACAATCTCAAGGTTGCGGGTTCGATTCCTTCCTCAGAGCCTTGGAGTTACTGCAGACAAGCAAAAAAGCTTCGCAATTTGTATGTTTATAAAAAAAACAAAATTTAAATTCATCGAAAAGTCAATAACGTGGTACAGTTCTTTAGATCAACAACATAATCTACGGAAAGGATTTGCATAATTCTGACGATAATACTGCACTGACAGAGGTTGATAGATTACGGTTGATGACAAAAACTACTCTGGGGAACATAAAAATTAGGTTTTGGCACCAGATACTCAGAGTAGATATTGCCGTTAATTAATTTGAAGACAAAAATGGCACTTAATATTTTTCTGCGCCTTTGGTTATTCCTACCTTATCGAACGCAGAAATTTTTAAGGCCTAATAGATTATAATCAATCTTCGATTTTGAGCGCATAGGTGTTCTGTTCTGACCCAAAACGTGAACGATTTGCCAACGGTTTGAACTAATAGATCTGTAATTTCTTTTGTTGACATCATAACATTCATAGGCTGTTTCGAATTAAGCTCTCGGCTTTTGATTTTAGTCGTTGATAGAAAAGTTGTGTTTTGTATTATTTTGTGAAAATGTGATTCTTCCGACCGCAGAAACAACTCACGTATAGTGTTGTCTTTAAGGCCACGCATGACTTGTGTGCGAAGGAAAATATTTTATATATCCGCATGACATTCAAAACAAACTTACACTCAGTTATGTCACACTCTAGTAATGCTACGTAATCGGCTAACAGTTTCCCTTCGCTTTGATACATAGAAAGAAAACGATGTTGTCACTAATATATTTCTCTTCTTTAGATTTTTTTTAACTTGCACCAGTACTTAGGGGATAACACCTACATATGCAGTGCATTGTACCAGAACTAGGAAAATAGGTTGTGAGGAGGCGAAAAGAGGGAGTAGTGTTTATAAACATTTAATTTGAACTTTCCAACGTTATAACAGACAGGAAACACGTCTGTAGGTAACTTATTCCTTAAGTGAAGCGTGCGACCGAAAAACGAATTCTCTCTGTAATGTGTGGTACGATTACCCAGACAATCGACCACAAATGGATAGGTCCTGAACGATAACCGCGTGTAACGTAAAAATGTGTGGTCTTCGAAAACAAAATGCCTAATCTCGTCAGAGTAAAATTAATTGTGGTAACGATAGAACAGAGTAACGCACCCCACACTGCCACGATGCTCTAGTGAGTCAATAGAGTTGAACACCCTACTGTCACCAATGAGCTTCTTCGCCCTCTCCTGCACACGGTGGAGTAACTCCAAAATAGATTTTGAAGCACCGGCTCAAACATGAGAGTTGTATTCCATTTTCGGTCGGATATAGGTGGTATAAATAGTAACGAGATCAGATGGAGTGAAGTAAATCTTACAGCGGTTCAAAAACCCAAAGCATTTGAACGCTTCTTTAGAGACATGAAAAATGTGTTCAGTCCAGCTAACATCACACTTTCCAAGAACATCAAGAGCACCCGATTACTCAATACTTATACCGTACATTCTAAATACAAAAGATTAACTAAGTCCTGCCAATGCTAGACAAACAGTTTTATTTTGCGCCAAATATATCGGTAAAATCACCTATTTAAAGCTCTTTTTTTTTTTTTTTTTTTTTTTTTAATAGGACCAGTACTCAGGGGATGACCCCTACATATGCAGTGCATTGTACCAGAACTAGGAAAATAGGTTGTGAGGAGGGGGAAAGAGGGAGTAGTGCTTGTGCACATTTGTCTTGAACTTTCCAACGTTATAACAGGCAGGAAACACGTCTGCAGGCAACTTGTTCCACAAACGAAGCGTACGGCTGAAAAACGAATTCTCTCTGTAATGCGTAGTACGATTCCCCGGGCAATCAACCACAAATGGATGAGCTCTGGACGATGAACGCGTGGTACGTAAAAATGTGCGCGTTTCGGGAACAAGATCCCTAATCTCGTCAGAGCAAAAGCCATTATAGTAACGATAGAACAGAGTAACGCACCCCACACTGCGTCGATGCTCCAGTGAGTCAATAGAGTTGGATACCCTACTGTCACCGATAAGCTTCTTCGCCCTCTCCTGCACACGGTCGAGTAACCTCAAAATAGACTTTGAGGCACCGGCCCAAACATGAGAGTTGTATTCCATTTTCGGTCGGATGTAGTAAGGAGATCGGATGGCGAGAAGTACATCTTACACCGTTTCAAAAAACCTAGGCACTTGAATGCTTCTTTAGAGATATGAAAAATGTGTTCAGTCCAGCGAACATCACACTGTATCTTCATACCAAGAACATCAAGAGCATCCGATTCCTCAATATTTATACCATCCATGAGTACAGATGAAGCAGCACTTGCGATCGTTTGTTTGTGTGTTAATAGGCAACATTGGGTCTTACGAGCGTTAAAGGTGACCCTGTTTTTACGACCCCATTCGGAGATTAATAGAAGATCACTATTCAGTGAATCGTCCATATTTTGCCTCTTGGCAGCGATCTCTGATAGGCTGGGCCTATAACTAAAAGAGTACGAGTGACAAATGCTGCTGTCATCCGCGAAAGAATGGATAGGGTTGGAAGTTTGATAGAGAAGGTCGTTGAGGAAAATAAGAAATAGAGTAGGAGAAAGAACGGAGCCTTGCGGTACCCCTGAATTAATCTTGAACTCGTTTGATGAGACCCCATCTATAACAACTCGTATAGTGCGGTCTCTGAGAAAGCTCGATATAAATCGAGAGAAGTCATCACCGACACCAAAAGCAGTAAGTTTTGCCAGTAGCGCACCATGCCACACTCTGTCAAACGCTTTGGAAATATCCAGAGCCACCACCTTACTTTCGCCAAAATGATGGATTGAGTGGCACCATTTCTCTGACAGATATGCCATAAGATCGCCAGTAGAACGACCCTTGCGAAATCCATATTGACGGTCACAAAGTAATTTATGTGACTCTAGATATTTCATAAGGTGATAGTTGACCATACTTTCCATCACTTTGGAAAGCGCAGAGCAAATTGCAATTGGGCGGTAATTTTCGGGGTTATTAGTTTCACCCTTTTTGGGGATTGGCGTTACATTAGCAACCTTCCAGCACGATGGAAACTCACCAACATGGTAAAGTTTGCTGAAGAGGTGTGCTAACGGACGCGCAAGCGTAGAAGAGCACTGCTTCAAGACCAGTGCTGGAATGCCATCCGGTCCAGGAGTCTTGTTTATGTCGAGGTCTGCCAAAACCCTTTTAACTGCTCGCGCCCGGAAGAATATCTTTGGCATAGTTACAGATACTCTTTCGAGCTCGGGAAGTGGTTCACTGCTTTCCGGCAAGCAGGAATTGCTTGCAAAAATTTCAGCCAACAGGTTAGCTTTGTCAACCGGGTCGGTGAATGCTTGGTCATTCTTTAAGAGAGTTGGGATTGATGAACTAGCACTGTTCTTTACTCTCTTAACGAAAGACCAAAAGGTTTTACTGCCCCGGGGAGCTGTAAGGACCTTGGCTCGAAGGCGCTGTTCGTGAAGAAACTTTTCGCGCCTAAGTACCTTGGCACACGAAGATCTTGCCTTTTTGCGTAGCAAATCAGTGTCTGGGGTTTTGTTTAAACGCCAGTTACTGAATGCTTCCTCTCTGGATCTGACTGCGTTTTTACACGTCTGATTAAACCAAGATTTTGCTTTTGGTTTAATCGAAATCTGCTTGGAGGGGATGAATGATTTCATCCCTAGCAATATAATATTCTCGACCATTTTTGCTGTAGCATTTATGTCGTTATCTAGAAAGCAAAGTTTCCAATTAAAATGCTGGTGGCAAGGGTAACCTTAATTCTCAACCGATTGTGATCGCTAAAATTAAGTATGTTTCGTGCCAGAGGCATTGGGTGAAGTTGAAAATTCGTCTTTTACCAGTGGAACACGCAGATCCTTATGAATACGTGAGTTCTTACGTACCATGGAGCTGCAGTAATCGTTCGAAAAATTTTATTTTGTCGCCTTTGAGTTTTTTTGAATTTGAGTACACATTGTACGGAAAACATTGCCTTGAGAACGCCTGAGGATATTGATGTGTCGATTAACGAATTTTCTGAACACCTTAATCTAGCCGTACAACATGCCACCACTAGCCATATAAGACCCAGAAATGTGAGCAACAGAACATATTCGTTTGAAATTAAACAACTTCTAACAGAAAAAAGAAGAGTTAGAAGAGAGTGGCAACTTCGCAGGTCTCCCCAGCTTAAAAGCAGGCTACGAGAGTGCATAGCTCAGTTAAGAAATCTGCTCGAAATCCAAAGAATGGCTTCTCTTAAAAATTATCTGGAAGGTCTTGATGGTACCCCTCAAACCGACTATTCTCTATGAAAGGTCAAACAAAAGGTCTGAAAAGACCCGTAGTAGGTAAGCCACCTCTGCGAACTTCAACTGGAGATTGGGCAAGAAGCGATTCTGAAAAAGGGATAGTGTATGTTAATCATTTGAAAAACGTTTTTACTGCAAATGATACAGTGGATGATGTTGCTGAATTTCCGCCATATGCTGTTAGACCGCCTGTGCCTTTGAGACTTAGTTTTCAAGATGTTGAAAATGTTATTCGTAACACAAACCCCAGGAAAGCTCCAGGTATTGATAAAATTACCGGTAAAATGCTTGAGCAGCTACCTCGTGTAGCTCGTAGAATTCTTCTTTTTATTTTTAACGCTATTTTACGTCTCGAGTATTATCCTGCAGAGTGGAAGGTGTCCATGATTACTATGATACCCAAACCAGGGAAGGATCCCACTAAAGTAGAATCATACAGACCAAAAAATTCGAAAAATTGTTAATGGCAAAGTTGAGTCCAATGTTGAACACTGTGGGATGCATCCCTGATCATCAATTTGGCTTTCGGGCTAAACACAGCACAATAGAACAAACGCACAGACTAGTCAATTTCATAAGTCAGACCTTTGAGGAGAAGAAGTATTGCTCAGCTCTATTCATTGACATTTCTCAAGCTTTTGATAAAGTGTGGCACGAGGGCTTGATACACAAAATAAAGTTGAACTTGCCTGCAAATACACACAAGCTTCTGGAAAGCTACTTATGTGGGCGGAAGTTTGTTATCAGAGAAGGCGACTTTATAAGCCCAACTCAGCCAATCGAGGCAGGAGTTCCCCAAGGCAGCATACTGGGGCCTCTGACATGCCAACGACATCTGTGTTCCTCTTGTAAAAGACGAATTTTCAAAGTACGCAACAAGGCATATCAATAAATTGGAACTTCATCCAAATAGTCTTGCACGCAATATACTTAATTTCGAAGGACACTCTCGGTTGCGAAGGAGGGACACCCTTGCCACCATCAGAACGTTAAATAGGTGATTTCACCAATATTGATCGTGCAAAATAAAGCATTTTTGTCTAGCATTGGCTGGACTTAATTAATTTTATGTATTTAGTTTTAAGATTTGAATACTTATTGTTAGTTCACTTTGTGAAGATTCAATAAACAAATGAATGAGAAAAAAAAAAAAAAAAAATATTGGACGCTGAGGCGGTGTCCCATAATTGAATTCCGTAGCACCATAAAGGCTTCAGATTTGCATTGTATAACAAAACCTTGCAATCCAACTTCAATGTCGAGTGTCTGCCTATAAGCCACTTTAGTTGCGCTGCTTTTAGTTTCAACTGAGTGACTTTCGCATCGATATGAGGCTTCCACGTTAGCCTACGGTCGAGGTGATTACCAAGGTATTTAACTTCATTATGCTGCGGAATAGGTGTATTGTTAATGTGAATAGCCGAACATGTTTGCTTACGCAGTGTGAATGTAACGTGAGTACATTTTTGCTCATTAACTTTTATTTTCCAAAGTTTCAACCATTTCTCTAATATTGAAATATACTGCTGCAAATTTCGTGAAGCTTCTTGATGGTTTTCATGAACGCTGCAAAAAACTGTGTCATCTGCAAAAGTTGAAGTATGGATTCCGGATTTCGTTGGCATGTCAGATGCGTTAATCAAATATAGAGTGGGTCCTAGAATGCTACCTTGGGGAACTCCTGCTCCGATTGACTGTGAGAGACTTGTAAAGTCACCTTCTTTGATAAAAAATTTCCGCTCGCATAAGTAGCTCTTCAGAAGCTTGTGAGTGTTTGCAGGCAAGTTCAACTTTATTTTGTGCGTCAGTCCGTCGTGACACACTTTATCAAAAGCTTGGGAAATGTCGATGAATAGAGCTGAACAATACTTTTTGTCTTCAAAAGTCTTTTTTATGACATTTACTAGTCTATGTTTTTGCTCTATAGCGCCATATTTAGCCCGAAAGCCAAATTGATGATTAGGGATACATCCCACACCATTCAATATCTTTTTTCAGGACAAAAACGACTTTCAAGTTTTTTCTCTAGCTTATCATATTTTATTTTTAATATATTTTTCGGGGCCAATAGAGACACTAGCAACTTGTAATATATTGAACCAATAGAAGTTACCGGCAATAGATGCCACACTACTTTGTTGCTTAATACATTTTTCATTGTCAACTAGTTTTCAAACCTTTGGCGGTTCAACTTCAAATTTTACTTTTTTTTTTGCAAAAGTTTGAAAAAGTTAAATTCCAAGGAAGTGGTTAGCTACATACGAGTAGTTTGAGTAATTTGACAACCAAAACAATTTTTTAACAAAAATCGCATATTTCTATTATGCCAGCCAGCATTTGCGACGTGTGTTAAATGATCATGCAAGGTGATAATAATTTTTTTTTTAATTCAGCGAATTATATACTTTAAAAATTAACTCGTGCCACCTTTCACTAATTTTTGCTTTTCCTATTGCAGTCTACCGCCAATTAAAAAATTTTTTTTTTTGCAGTTTTTTTGTTTTGTCACATATTAACGCGAAAACCATTGAAATTATGAGCTTTGAGATAAATAAAATAATTTTGAAACCTACGCCATTTTGCTAGCAATTTATATAACTTTGTTGACTTTTCTTTTATCTCTGTTTTTTATTATTATTTTTTTCTTTCTATTTGCTCTCGTACAGTAATCCGTTTGCAATTTCTTTTGCTTTTTGTTTACATGCGTTTTCGGAGAAGTCATAATTGGGATAGAAATATAATCTTTTAAAGCATCTGGAACAGCCATTAAAAAGGGTAAAAAGATTAAGATGAAGAAAAAAAAATGTTTATTTTTTAAGCATATATAAAAACTTGGCAAAAGTTGAAAACATTTTAATAAATTGAGGAGCAGCATACGGCCATTAGATTATTCAATAGTATCTTCATTGCAAATGTTCTTTTTGTATAAAACAAGTACATTAAACTGATGGTTATAGAAAGATAATAAAATAAAATTGAAATTATTTATGTTGACAAAAACCTTAGAAGTTCTGGTATAAGATGGTCACTTAAGCTCTGAAAGGATCAATCATAGCATTTATACTTTCAAAGGTTGTATTTGCTTTTATTAGAAACTAAAAAACAAATATTTTTTGCTTCTTGGAAATGAGGAGAAAATAATTTTGCTCTTTTTTTAAACAAGAATCAGTTCTACTCGAAAGAAATTTGAATCGCCTTGAGTACAGGTACATACTTTTGCTATCATTATCTGCTTTAAAACCATTACAAACTTATCTAGAAATTACTTGCCATAAAAAAAATCAAATATATTTCCCTACGGTACAGTTTTATATTAAAAACCATTTCAGCATAATTTCAGTGTAAAAAGCAAAATCTCATAAACAAACAGCAAGAGTAAAGAATTGTGCTTTTTTAGTACTGCTTCCTTCCATTCTGGGTGGGAAAGACAAAAGATATTGCAAAAAACAAACAGTGTTGGCTCCGTTAGAAAAACTGAAAGAAACAAACGACTTTCAAGTAGAATGTACTTTTTTTTCTTTAGCATTTGTATGTACCTACCTCTTGTTTTTTAAGAAAATACTAAAGTGCTTAAATATCTTATTACATCATTTGTTTTTAACTTTACTTGCTTCTTCTATAGTAGTTTTTTGTACATTTCTTATTCTTTGCATATTTTTAATTAATTAGTTAAGAGCATTATAGACTCAACAAATTATTTTAATTTAATTAAAATATATTTGTATTGATTCAATGAGGAAAGTTAATGTAAAGGGTTGTTCTGTATCAGTGTGACCATATCCAAAAAAAAAAAAAAGGATTTACAGCCAAATCTGCTTTAAACTAATGCTAAATAAAATCCCAAGCTGCCAAATAATAATGCTGAAATTTCAATTGGATTGTTTTTGATGTTTTCTATTATTTTTGATGTTTTTGATCATATTATTTTTTGATGTTTGTTTGTTTAAATTGTTTCAACAAAAAAAGCTAATTAAGAAGTAACAAAAAATATTTAAATACAATAATATACAACAAAACATTACCGTAATTACGAAATACATTAACACTGACATACATTTCTTAAAAAAGTTTATGCAAAAACAATATTTTAACTATTAACCCTCCGATGAGCGTATGGGTATGGCCGGACCCCTATGATACTAATTTGATCGTAACATTTTTCACTGAAAATTTCTGTATTACGCCATTTCATGCATGAGTAGACATTTTAAAAGTATTATTTTAACATTAAAATATTTTTGTATTGATTCAATGAGGAAAGTCAAAACAATGGGTTATTCTCTATCAGTGTGACCATAGCAAAAAAAAAAAAAGTGCAGCCAAATCGGCTTTAAATTAACGCTAAATAAAAGTCTAAACTGCTGAATAATAATGCTGAAATTTCAATTGTATTATTTTTTGATGTTTTGTATTATTTTTGATGTTTTTTGATAATATTATTTTTTGATGTTTGTTTGTTTCAATAAATTAATCTAATTCAGAAATAACAACAAAATATTTATTGAACTAAAGACCAATATACAAAAATCCTTACTTCAGTTTTAACGGATGTGATAATTAATATTAGCACTGACATACTTTTCTTTAAAAAAAAAATTTGCAAAAACAATACTTTATTAACTCTTCGATGAGCGTATGGATCTGGCCGGAATATTTTGATACACATTTTTTTCTAAAAATTTCTGTATTACGCTATTTTATGTCTACTCATTTTGCACTGAGTGCAATTAAAGAAAAATACTTTTCAAAACTATTTGCAGAAGAAAATATAATCTTAAGCTTTTTTTGTGAATTATGAACTTATGAGTCTGCTCAAAGCCATATACGAGTACGTTTATCCACTTAAGGCCCGATCAGACTATTATACAAGTATAAATACTTTCATTCGATTTTGTGAGATAAAAGTCTAAACACATTTCTTGCGACTGTCTAAAAGTCTAACGTAAAATAGATTTTGCATTCACACCATCACACTTGATATAAACCAAAACCTTTGAGTAGAAAATAAAACAGCTGTTCATATTTTTTTTATTTATTCAGCAGAGAGATGTGCCAACATTAAACTTTACACGGCGGCAGGTGAGCTCTTCGTCGTAGGCGGTAGACGTGCCGGCGTTTGAAAATCTTTAGCAGCTAATATAATAATTATGTAAAACAGATCCGAATTTAAAAGCACCAAAATATTTTATGTTCTGCATATAGCATGAGCAAAATACATTTATATACGACAGCTAAATCCCAAATTTGAAGCTTTCTTATAACGACAAAAAAGACTCTCGGTGATGCAACGCCACCGGCTAATAAATAGTCGGCTAGTAAATCTTTTTACAGCTGGTTTCCTAAAAAACACAATTCTGATCCAATGAAAAGTATTATCGTTTTGAAAAGTTTCAAAAAACAAAAAAATCGTATGGGGTGTCAAATTTTTATCATATTATTTTTCGTATGTATGACGGATTACATTCAGACTATCAGAATTCCACGTATTATTTGAATTTTTGGCCAGTATAATAGTTTGAATAGGGCTTTAGTGATACCGCTAGAAAAACAGAATAAGAGAAAAATTATATTTATTTCATTCAATGTGTAGAAACCTTGTTTTAAATTTTTTAATTGCGACTTGTAGTGGTGTCTATAAATTGAGGCAAATAAGAAACGATGAAAATTGGAATTTACTTCAATAATTAAGTGTCCTAAGAAATTGAAAAACTTATGACATTAACCTGATCCATTTGATTGACACGATGTTTTGGCAGATGAATACAATATGCCTGAAAATAATGATGACGTATCCGATATTGAGCCAGAAATGGAATTACTATACACGTTGGATGACAACAACGTTGATACGGAGGATTTACTTGAAGCTATGCCATATTCATGATCCAATACAAGTATAAGGAATGGTGCAATGAATAAAACTTGCGTTGAATATATATTTCTTGGCAGACACTTAAAAATGGCTCCAATTATAAAAACAGTTTTTTTATTATGTTATTTCAGGCAGCTGGATGCCTATTGAGTTTTTAATAAAAAGAAGATGTATGCTTTTTATATAAAAGTTCAAGCCGATTTATGGCTAAGAAAACAATTAATTTTATTGCTAAAATCACCTGCTTATAAATAAATATAACAGGATTCTTAAATCTATTTACTTAATAATTTGTTATGGTGTTTGCAGATAAACAAAGTATTACAAGTAAACAAGTGAAACTAAATAGAAAGTAATAAGTTCTAGCGGTTACAAAACATAATTAATAGATAGTGGTCGGATATTAGAAGTGCACTACACAAGCTTTATCATATAGCGCTATTAGCAGAACTACCTTTATGGTTTAAATGTGTAATGACTTTTTTAGTTTATCTATATTTTTTATTTTTATTCCAGAAATTTGTGAAAGGAGTTTAACATGGGACACTACACCCAAAGAAAAATCAGTTTGAGATATTTTAGTCGCAAACTTAGTATTAATTCCGTCATAATTTATATTGTTGCCACTAGCAGTCTACTATCGTTTTTAATATAGTTTAATCCCGTATGAAAGTATCAGTGTTCAAGTCTCCACATTTCTATTATTACATTTCTATCATTTTAAAATATGGTTGAATGCAATAATAATATTTCCAAAAATAATTCAAACACAACAATAGCTTTTGTTATGTACAATAATAGAGGTGGCATGTCATAAGGTCCAGTGTGATAATGTCCATGGACATTATGACACTATATACTATAGTATATACTGTATTTTGGGCTGACCAAACTCGCGTACTTCATAGACAATCTCCACTGCTTCCGCTAGGTTAAATGTGATCCTTTTATTCCGGCAATACCAGTATGTTCAGCTGCAATTTTAGGATTAATGATGCATGATAATTAATGATATCTTAAAGCGTAAAGCAAATGATAATATATATATGGGGCCACCGAAGTCAAATCGGACAGTTCGGGGAAATTTTTTTTTATTTGGCTTGTTTTTTATTGTATTGATGTTCCCTTTGAACAGCACATTTCAACAAGTTTTCAGATATTTTTGGCTTATGGTTTTCCATTTTCTTAAAATTTTTTTTGTACTTAACTTTTTCATATCTTTTAAGACCCATTTGGTAGTAGATTCGAATAACCACTAATTTTCCTGATTTTTTTTTATATTTCCTAAAAATAATTTTTTGCGTTAACCCACTGTGTAAAAATTTTCTTGGACTCGGAAGGATATATTTTAAACACTAATTCATATATTTTGTTATTTGCATGTTTATTATTTGTTTTTGCAATTTTTATTAATAAACTTCCATTGACTATGTCACAAAATCATAAGCTAACTTAGATTATCTCATTACGTTTATTTTTGCTTTGATAATAACAAAATATACTACTGATCGTAGCATCATAACAAATAAACGTAAATATTGTTTTTGTTGCCTTTATTGCTAGTTAGAATATCTAAATTGGTCTGACAACAGTTCGGTCGCATTAAAATAAACCGGGAAGCGTGAACGATTTATAAATAAAATTGGTGTTGTATTTTAATTTAAAATGATATATATTCACAAAGTGAATAAAAAATTAATTAAAACGTAATATTTATTGTGATAATTTTACCCAGAGTTTTATGTTAAAGTTTAATGCGATTTTCCGTAAAAATCCATTATATTTATAAAAGCATCGGTCAAACAAGAATTTGAGGCACATCATGGGGTTATCTTTTTTAGAGATATACTTAAACAAAATAAAAAAATGAATAAAAGAAAAAAGCAAAATCAATAACATCGGTTTTTTGGATAAACTAAAATATATTGCATATTGGCTTAAAGCCAAAAATACTTTCTTGCAAACTTTAAAAAATCTGGAAAAGAAAAGTTATTAGGATCTTCTTAATAAATTGGTTTTAATAAACGGTACTGAAACAATTTTAAGCTAATTTATTGTTAGAAAATCATTGTTAGAATGACACTTATTTATATGTTTACATATATACTCGTAAGTATATATATATATTAAGTGCAAATAACAAAATATATGAATTAGTATTTAAATATATTCTACGAAGTGCTAGAAAAGCATACTCGTAGTGGCTTAATGCAGAAAATTATTTTTGCAATCCCACTATCAAATGTTTCTTAAAAGATGTGGAAAAAAATCAAAGTTAAAAACAACAATTTTAAGAAAATCGAAGACTGCAAAAAGGGAAAAGAGTCAATTTAAAATACTAAATCCCGAAAACTGCATCTAACCCCACTGTGCATAATTTTTCTTTATTAAATAGTAGAAAAAAAAAAGAAAAACAATACAAAAAAATTCTTCTGTTTGGACTATTACTGAAAAAGTTATGAGTATTTATTCGCGCACGGTATTCTCATAATTCGGTTATTTTTAACCCGATATCTCTGAAACCATAAGCCAAAAAAATCTGAAAGTTTGCTGAAGTGTGCTGTTCAACAGGAACACCAATACAATAAAAAATAAAGCAATTAAAAAAAATTTTTCTCCGCAGTGTTCGACTTGAGTTGGATCTACCCTTTTAACAAATAATAAATATACTTGTATACTATATAATAATGAAACTGTGAACAACTAACAAGATTATTTATACTAGAAATATTTTTACTAAACAGTTTTGTTGCATTCGTTTGGTCAAAAGTTCATGTTATTTCAACTAAAGCTTCGTTAGCTTCACAAACCAATAGTAGTCTTACAATCGTTTTCTCATAAAAATCTTTGCAAATTCGTCTTAAAAATTTCCTACCAAACTTTGCTTTTTTCTTGCATACGGCCGAAAACCTTTGACGTCACTTTATTTCGAATTTTATTAATTCTTTATAATAAAATATAAATCTTGCTTTTCTGATAACTTGAGTAGTAGTAGAGCTTTCTGTAACAACGGTGTAAAGGTATTATAAAAGTGTATTGCCTCATCTTTGTTTGCTGCCAACACAATGTGAAAGAGTGAAACCGCACGTTAACATATTTTTCGGACACATAAACGCTAAGACGTCAGATTTAAATTTTCGAATTAATGCCAGCATTACAGATTCAATGTCTAATCAACAACAAATTGGGATAGACATTCAAATGAAGCTTACTATTTTGAATATTCTTAAATTAAATAATGCTAATAAAAATTCTAATAATACAAATAAAAAATCCTAAGAAAATCTGACTGCTAAATGAAAAATTTGCTGCTAAATTACACAAAAAAGAAAAAACTAAATTTAGCCCAAAAAATTGCAGAATGGCCACGCTGTTCACAATTGTCTTTGCTTTCGTAAACAATTGTCATGGGGGTATGAGTTATTTTAATTTATTGAATTCTCTTTCGATATCAATCATACGCGCAAACCACAATTAAATAAATTTAAGTGGATTCTCAGTAAATAAATCAACTGTCAAACATGTTTTTGAATACTTTTGCACAATTGGTTCATTATTTCAGGCAAAATACACTTTAAATTAACTTTGTTTTTTTAACCGCTCTACAGCAGAAAAATATTTTGGTTCGTGTTTATAGAACTCACAAAATTTAAAAATATTTTAAGTAGCTTATTTGACGTCAATTGTTTAAGAAAGATTTTTTTTTGACATTGACATATTTCAAATTGATTTTAAAGCTAGTTTGACAATAAAGAGTTCTCAGTGGGATTCAAAAACGTCTCGACAAACATAAAATACAAAAATTATTACAAGATATATTGTAAAACTATTAGCTTTTGTCTCTAAACTCTGTACGCTATATATTAATATTTTTCTTTTACAGATCATAAAGGATGGACGAAATTAACGCAAGGTATGTATTTGTCGATGTTTGTTTAGTAAGGACTTGGTAACCCTACATGCAATTTTAGAACTGAAATTTTGGGTTTAGTAGTAATGGTGAATAATAACACGGTAGAATAACATGTCTTGGATGGATTATTGGATTATTGAAGTATTACTTAGGTAGTTGTTTTAAGTTGAACACTATTATCGACTTTATTGTCGACATGTTTTTCTAAATCTTAATGGTGTTGTTTGGCAGCCGACTTAAGCCTTAATGGAAGCTAGTTGAAATGCTGAATGCTTACTTCATTTCTGTTTGTGACGAGATGATCATCTGTTGCAAAAGTTATTTCAATAAAATCTCTAATTGGAAAATTGAATTGTCTTCTTTCTTAGGTCATTTCATTTACAAATTTTCTGGAAATTTTTACTGGCTGTGAATTAGGACGAATTTACATAGAAACAAATCTTTCAACCATCAATTGGTTCCTTTGTCACATTCATAATTAAAGGTGACAAGGTGGTGGTATTTCGTACATTTGATAAACACTTCAACATCTACACACAGCATCATAAAACCCATTCACAACCACCATTAAATGTCTGTAATTTCAATAAGCCCACAAGCACCTCGGCATTAAAGGAGGGGGATTCAGTGCTGTATCAATAATTTATCAGCCACAATTATGCAAAATGGTTGTGCAAAATTATGACAAACTTGTGAATATTTGCAAAAGTCTTTAGCCCGATTTTTAGTCCATTAGTGACCCTATCCTATGACCTTTATGACATAATAAAAAAGAAGAGCAAAACGTCACAAACAGTTTATTCCATTCAAATCACATCCTGTGTTAATTTTGAAAACGCTTTAAAAATAATTCTTACAATTATAATTCTTAAAATTATCTGGAAGTGTTCCAAACCGTCTTACTCTTTTAAAGTGTAACAAAAACTTTTGTGACCAGTCGAGTGAAATAATTGTTAGTTGTGTGCTAGTGCACTGAAAGAATTATGCGTCATATATTTAATGAAACTGTTTCATTAAATATTTTTCATTAATCCAATGAAAACTTTTTACAATATGTATGAAACTTCATATATACTATGAAATAGTTCCATCAGAATGGTTTCATTAAGTTTCATAGTTTCATTAAAAATCATTGGATTTATGACTACAACAAAATTTAATTTTTTTTTAAATTCTTTGAATTTTGGTAAGATATATTAATGGGCATTTATTAATCTTAAGCTACAGTTTAAAAAATGTCAAGTTTTTTTATTAAAATGTAAGTTTTATGAGTTTCATAATTCCAAAGAATTAGAACTCATTAGATCAATGACAAATAAATTTCTGGCTACCGGACTTGGGTATGTATGTACACATGTGCATGTACTCAAATCAGCATAATAATAGTTTAAAAATTTAAATACTAGTGTATTGAAGTCATTTGAATTAATAAAATCTGTTTTATTTGGTGAATACTTGTTCAACATTTTCTTTTACCATAATTAGGTACAATTTCACAAAAGCAAGGAATAGTATTGTTTGTGTAATGAAATAAAGTATCGAAGTCGAATCAACAGTCGACGCAATCGACCGCATATTTTTTTTTCTGCACTCTCGTATAAAATCCAATGTTTTAATGAAAACTTTTCTTTATAAACAAGCAAACGTCATTCCATTTACGATTTTTATTTCTTTAATGTAGACATGGTGCAATTATTAAGTGGCAGCGTTAGAGTTGCTGTACTAGATACATAATATTTTATTTGTGTAAAAATACCACCATACTGTCAAAAACATATTTACAAAACTGAGGAAACTGAAAAAAATGTGTATATAAAGAAAATTAATTGTGTATTATTATTTTCATAAATTGTTTTTAACGCATTTTAAGCAATTAAATTATTCTTGAGTCGGGGAAAGTCGATAAGCAGTAGAATTTTTCTTTTTACATAGCAGAAAACGACGCATTTCAAGGCACTAAAATATTTCTGAAATATTTTTTATTGTTTCTTTTGCACTTTTTCAAACTGTTTAAAATATTATTATTTTTTCACTTCACTTTGTATAAAAATAAACAGCTTTTACGCAATTAAAATATATTTCAAAACTTTTTTATTGTTTTTTATTTGTACTTTTTTACTTTTTATTTCTTTTTTTGCACGATTAAAATATAATTAATTTTTCACTTCACTTTGTGTAAACATAAATAACTTTTGACACTACCGGTGGTTTTAAATAAAAAAAAAAATTGCCACCTGCGCTAGTGATGCCACCTGGTTAATGCACCTTGAATGTAGCCTTTTATGTTTATTACCCAAAAACAACGACAAAATTGTTACACTAATGCAAAAGGATGTTACACCCACGAACGTCTTTCTATCAATGTAGTAGTTAATATTAGCATTTGCCATTTGTACTCATTTAAGTTTGAGGTAATATAAGTTCAATAATTGTATATCAAGGTATTTCTGAGAGCTACACATACGTCGTACCACTTTTCGTCATCTATGGTCCGTCATTTAGAACCGTTCTCCGTCATCTTTGACCTCTTGTAATTCCGATTTAAACAAGCTTGTATTTCACTCAACAAGCACTAAAGCATGCCGGGTGGGTGATCACGTTCAGGAAACCAGGTAGAGGCTGTCCAACTGTTTGCTTTGATGGAGCATCATTAGAAATTTCGATGTACAATAATTAATAATTCTGGTAATGTAAACATACATTTTACATCAGCAAAAAAATTTATATCATTTATTTAGTTGCCATAAAATCAACCATTTTTACAGCGCATTTTATACAATATACATGAAAAATATGAAACCGTAACCTACAAAAATATTAATTGAAACAATCAAAACAACATCAAGAAAATCATTTATATTTGTATTTTTTAGAGAACATATTTCACAAAAAAAACAACTAATCCAACTGAAACTAAAATGTTTCTCACACATAATGACGAGGGTTCCTGCGGGAAAATTTTTTTGTTTCAAAAGCAAAAAAATCCTAGAAGAATTAAATGTATTTAAGAGTATTCTGAATAGATCTATATATGTAGGTCAATAATATAAAATCACATATCCTCGTTGAAAATAAATCTTAGTATATTCAAATGTATACATATGTATGTATTTATGTAGGTTTGTATAAAAATAAAAACGTTTTATTTCGAAATAAAGAAAAAAAAACAGCTGAAATTTATTCCATTTTTTTATTGGCATTTAAAATATCTACACTCTGCTCTGCCATGAAATAAATGTTAAAAAATATTCCATATTTGTTCAGCAATTTTCGAAAGATGACACACAAATATATATGTAAAAGGATACGGGTACACTTCGATGAGATCAAAAGGATGCAGTGGCACAAAAAGGTGAAAGCGGGCGGTGCCGAAATTGAATTGCACATATTTTTCTTTGATAAAAATGTGTTGCTATCTCTCGTTGTGTGCAAAATAAAAAAAGAAAATTATTAATAATAAATTCAATTAATTTCTGGTGGCCTAGCTTTATGTTACACATTTAATAATACTGTTTTTTCCTAAAAAAAAATGGTTGTTCGTAAGTATGTATGCATGTGTTGCAGGCAGAGAGCAGGAATGAATTTAAATAACAAAATTATTTGCGTGTTGCCAGCGAACTCAATTATCAAATTAATTTAATTTGCAACAGATAAAGCGCACAAAGAAAAACTAATAAAATTATGTCATATTTTCTTAAACCAATGGGTTCTTTAGTATATGAAAGTTTTTTTTTTGTGTAATATGTGAAAATTTATTTAAACATTTTTTACTAAACAAAACATTTAATTTTTTGTTATTAACGTTTTATTGGCTATAAATATCTACCGATAAGAGAAGCTTAAAATTTGTGGGAATTACTCAATGCTGCCATAGATGGTATACTTTCTATTAGTCAGCCACTTTTAAAAACAAAATAAACCCGGGTCTAAGTCCCAGCTTATACTCATCAGGTTTTCTTGATCAATTCACTTCAATTTCTTGCATTTGTGTTCACACAAATAAGCTTTGTGTCTTCAAGTTTAAGCTCTTTGCCTTGCAGTTTTTATATAATTTAACATTTTATTTTAAACGGTACCGCAGATAAGTTATTAATTTTTTTATTGCTAAACTATTGTTATTTTCAGGGGAAATCACGAGTTGCTGAAGTTTTTAACAAACCAAAAAAATTAGCGACCTAAAAACATGTTCCAGTAATAAGCGGCAATAAATTAAATTAGATTAAAAAAATAGTAAAAAAAACTAAATATCTAAAAAACGACATAAATATATTACTCGCATTTAGAGCAATAAAATTAACACGAAGTTTGTTGACGAGTACTTGAGTATATATACATTTCTGTCTCAAATTTATTGAAAAGCTAAGCTAGAATAATTTCAAGTAGGAAAAAATAATAACTTAGTCCCAATTTTCACGAGGCAAATTTAGTTGCGCACTTCTTATCAAATTTTCTTTTCAACTTGCTTTTATGTTCAGGCACAGCAATTTTACTTGAGCAATTTTCGTTTTCTATTGCTTACACTTTTTTAATCTTGCACGTACTGCATTCTCAAATTTTTCCATTTAATATTCACTTCTTCTAAATTAATACTGGTATGTATTTTTTGAAATTGTCCACAATATTTAAAATTTTTTTTTTTTTCAAATGAATTAAAATATCGCAATTTCGCGCCAATATTACTTTCATCACGGACAACATATCAATACATGAAATAAACACAAATGAAAGAAAATGTAAAATTTCTGATATTACGAATGATAGCACAAAACGACTTTCCGAGTACAAGCAACTCTGTACTCATTTTTACACTCCCCACTCTTTCCTCTCTTATTTGTCCACAAACTCAAGAATTGCGCAACTAAAGTTGCCTCGTGAAAATTGGGACTTAACGATGAAATAGATCAGTTTCACCTCAAAGAGTGTCGAAGAGAGATAATTAGCACAGATCACAAGATTCTCTGTTAAATTTGAGCGAACCAGCATTTAGCGGCAACCATTCATATAAATAATGCAACAGGCAAATAGCAATCTGACTGCCTGTAAGTAAACCAATGATTTCAGGTATATTTTTAATTATACTAATTTTACTATTACTAATACATATGAATTTAACACCTATCAATACACAGTATACAGCGGGGTTCGCACTTCTAGTTTTAAAGTGGGGCTAAGTACACCTACTGCTACCCATGCCTATATCATAGTTACCATTAATCATGTGCAATATGTAGACCACGGGTTTTTGAGTGAGTTCCATACAATCGTTTTCTATATTTCTCAACATTTCCGATTAAGAAATCTGTCATTCTTATATCGCTGGTGTCAGTTTTTCTATCCAAGACAACAACCATTGTCAATGGATCGACCAAAGACAATAAATTTACATACATATGTCATGTAGTTACTTCTGCTCACAAGAATTCTTACCAACATACATTACATTTCAAAAGACAGTAACTATTTGAAACTTACTGAAAGTTAAATGACAATCGAAATATCAGTGCTGCTTTATAAGAAAGCTTGCAAAAATTCACTGGATTTTAATATAATAATATTGCATTATTTAATATTTCTAAAATTATATTATCTGGCTCAAGTTCAAATTCAGCTTTCGCCAAAAATTATTTTTAATTATAACAATAACTACCGCGATCAATAGCTCTTGGTCAAAGAAGACAGGAAAAAATAATTGAATACATTAAGCTAGGGGACAACTAGCTATTTTGTAGTCACTATACTACTCGTCAGCACACACTAGGATTCGAACTCGGTATCACGTAATGTATTTTAATACCGCCGTTTAACCACCTGAGTCACCCAGCTCTGTAATTATTATTTAATCAGCCACCAAGCTCTTATTTGTTTTTTCGCCTATGAATGTCTCATATTGATCACATATGCAATTTGTTATAATCCTATGGAAGTGGGAATTATTGTTATGATTAAATAAAAAAGAAAATAATTATTGGCGAAAACTAGATTTGAACCTGAGCCAGAAACATACCATCATATAATATTAGAGAGTGCATCTATTTATCATTAATACATACATTCTTTATAGATGTTAATATAAATATTTGTATCTGTTATTTGCCTTATGCTGGCCATACGCTACACTAGGTCAGTGCTCAAGCCTAATACTATTCAGTGCGTTTGTGTAGTGTTTAGGGGTATTTGTGTTGTTTACGCAGTGGACTGAGTAAAAAGCAAAATGGTGTTGATATTGGCTCAAGTTTGAAAAACTGTGCAGCGAACTTGCATGGTGTGTGTTGAAGACGTTGAATTGTGTGTCTTGTTTTAAAGCGGAAACAATAAGAATTAGTGTAGAATAAATATTATCCTTTAATTATATATAAATATTTAATTATATATGCATATATAATTATATATACACTCATAGAAAGCCTGTCGTAACTGTGATGTATTCTAACATCAATGCATGGCTAAATGTCATCATTTTTGACCCCATGGTATCTTTCATCGTTGTGATGTCAACTATTACATTACATGCTCTAATTATCTAAAGCGGCAATTATGACAATTATTTCATCAATGAAATGTCATACTGACATCATGGGGATGCTTTATCGAAATACGTTTAATGTAATCATGCAATCAATGCAATGAAAATCCAATACCGAAGAAATTACTAAAAGTCAATATAATGACAAAATATCATCAATAGAATGGTACACTAACGTCTGGCCAACTATAGTCTAGATTCAGTCTCATTCATGTGATAACTCATTAACTTCAGAAAAATTTCATATGAAGTAAACTTGATGACGAAATAACATCAATACCATGGTACGCCCTCATTAACATTAAACTCCGGTTCAATTTAATGATTTCAAATATATGTCCAAACACGTAACTTTATATTCTACCATTTTTAAGAAATCAATGAGAATTAAAATTTTTCTAATAATATAGGGTGTTTTTTTAAGCTAGATAGAACTTTAAATTGTAAAAAGTAACACAAAAAATTAAATTTTGATGAAACATTTTTTTTATTTGTTTCAGTATACTCTGACAAATCATCATGAATAGACTCACGCTTGAACAACGCTACGAAATTATCCAAATTTACTTTGAAAATCAGTCGTCGATTCGCGCAACTTATAGACGCAAAATTGTGTTCAGCGATGAGGCGCATTTTTGGCTTAACGGGTTTGTTAATAAGCAAAATTGCCGCATATGGAGTGAGACCAATCTACAAGAGACCCTACAGACTCCATTACATCCAGAAAAATGCACTGTTTGGTGCGGTTTTCATGCTGGTGGCATCATCAAAATTTGCCGATAAGTTGATTTCGAGAAATGGACCTGTCAATTGGCCTCCAAGGTCGTGCGATTTGACACCTCTCGATTATTTCCTGTGGGGCAACGTGAAGTCACTGGTTTATGCTGATAAACCAGCAACAATTGACGCCTTGGAGGCCAGCATTGTTCGTGTTGTTCGTGACATACGGCCAGCAGTGCTCGAAAAAGTGGCCCAACATTGGACGTCCAGAATGCGCTTCGTCAAGAACAGCCGCGGTGCCCATATGCCCGAAATCATTTTCAAATGTTAATGTCACGTATTGATCTTTCGAATAAAAAAAAATTTTGATTACAATTTAATTTTTTGTGTTATTTTTTACAATTTCAAGTTCTATCGGGCTTAAAAAAACACCCTATACTTTTGATGACTTCCTGCCATCACTACAATGTCTGTGTGTTGATCATCATATTTTAATTGTGTGTATGCTTTGTACGAGAAAATATTCTCTTTCTTTACCTCGTAGTTCTTCTTTTTATTCTACTCTCTACGTTCTCATAATATTTATGTAACTAACGTCGCATATGATGACTAAATGTCATTAATATGATGCATTTTTTCTACTTCTTAAAAATTAATTAAAATTTAAAACTAATAATTTTAACAACCAAGTTCCTTTTCAACAACAAATAGAAAATACTATAACAATATTTAGGCTTTTTTAAGAACCAATTTTGACAAATTAGGTGTATTATAATTATTAATAATATGTATCATTGAATTGATGTCACCACAGTTGTAGCATTGATGATACTCAATATATGACAAAGTTGTCTGATGACTTCTCCCATTGTGATTGCTGTCAGTTTTCATATTACTGATGACTATTTAAATACTATTGATGTCACAATTCTGATGACCCCCCGTCATCAATATGAACAAGCTTTTTTCTATGAGTGTACATATAAAGAAACGCCGCCATTATGGTGCATAAAAAGTAGTGAATATAACAGAAAAATTTCCGGATTAGTATATCACTTTTTACGACACAAGCTACTTTTCCTTCCAGTTTTTCTTTTCTTTGTCTTTATTGCTGCAGCAAGCTATAGCTCATATTTACACATGTTTTATTTTTCGTTTGTTTACTTGTGCGGTTTGCGACTCCTTTTACACAGTGCCGGACTTGAGCACTTGGTTTAACTAAATTTTGCCTGATTTGACAAAATTTTGTATGATTTTCTAACAAATATCTTTAAAATGTACAAATTTATATTTTCAAAAAATCCTTTGGCGTTGAATTGAAAAAAATTTGCTTACGAGTATTTGTGTACATTTTGTTCAGATTTCAAAAATAATCTATAGATTTTAATATTTTTTTTTTTCGTTTTAGTTAACAATACTGGGGAAAATTTGGTTCAGTGTAAGATTGATCGATCTTTCGGTGGTAGGAATTCATAAATATGCGACCTATGGGGCATTTTTACTTATGTTAACTCGTAAAAAGTTAAACTTTAATAAATATTTTTATTAAAGTCATCCACATGAATAAAAATTATAATCATTTAAATAATATTACTAATGAAACCAAATCCCTTTGTAATGAATGTGATTCTTTAATCTTTTCCCAGTATAAACATACGAGAATAATATACCAGAAGTGGTTTGAATAATCAAAACTTATTAATTTAATCACAAAGCTACTTTGCAAACTTTTAAGAACTAATTATCTTTGGCTATTTTTTTTTTTATTAAAATAACGAATTCAATTAGAAAGCTCATTAAAGAATAATGGTAAGAAGGATGTTAGAGTACTGCTAAGCAATTATCAAGTTGTTTTCATTCTCATCTACAGCTGGTAGAAGTCTGTATTTTCCTGTTATTGACACAGCTGTTATCATGTTTTGATTTGTATTGAGTTTTCTTTTAAAATCATTTGGCTTTCCGAAGTTAATTTGTGATACTCGTATAAATTAGAATTTTATGAAGACATCACTGAGCAAATAAATCATACAATCTGGGTCAAGTTTCTGCTTCATGATAACTATGCAAATAAAAATAGAAAAAGGGCGTTTGAGTAGAGCAGTATGTAATCATTATAGTGTGTTTTATAAGAGCAGAGGAAACCGTAACTTTTTCGTTGTGCAATTTTGTTTTCAATGGCGAACAGGATGTTTGTAACAGGATAATATGAGAGCTGATTTTCTCAACAAGAAGACTACAAATTTTGTGCCTACATATAAAGTATAAAAAAATAAATAAATTCAGTACAAAGGAAGTGTTTGTTTGAAAGGATTCAAAGTTCGTGCAAATTTGTATATATAAATTATTAATTTAAAGTTAGAAATAATAAAAAAAATCTATCAACAGAAAAAATTCGACTCCAGATGCCAGCAATTGTTAAGGATAAACGAAAGCAAAGATACAGAATTTTTATAAACAACACTGCTATTTATTCCTTTTTATGCCAAAAACTTTCTGCGCTGTAATATGTTAAAGTTTCTTAGAGTTTTCGTTAATAATTACAATAAAATATAAGAAAGCAAGTTTAACCAAAATTAAAATCTTAGCCATGTGGGTGTTTAACCAGTTATTCAAAAATTCAAAATTATTGATTTTAGAAGAGAATTTTTTATATTTCAGGAAATTAATTCATTATCGATAGCATTCGATGTGGCCAATCGCAATATGCTGTGTATTAAATTATTATACCATGTTCAGACGGTAATATGAAACACTTGGTTCGCTCTCTGAACCGCTATTGCGAAACTAGCTGTTCAGACGGTTGTTTTTTGTATCACACTGATGCTTACATATTTTATGCAAAAGTTTCACTAATTCTTTTTTCAATTTTTATTTAAATCTTAATGTAAGTTTCAAATGTTTACATTTTCAATGTGTTTATTTTGATTTTACACACATTAATTATCTTTTTTTTTCTTTGTTTAGATTTTTTTGCTGCTAGTTCAGATACACAGCGATAATTTACTATCAAATTTGGAGATGATAGTAGTTTTTGCTTGGTTCGCAACAAGATTCAAAATGAACCAAGTAGGTTCGCACTCAAAATTTTGTGTGGCGAACCATGTTGGTTCAATCAAGATTGGGCTCGAACCACGAATGAGAGAGCGAACCTCGAAAATAAGCCTTCGTGTGAACATGCTATTAGAGCTGTTTAATTTCACCTCCTCTGCAGCTCATCTCATCATATCTAAATAATTGGTATCAGTATGTCAGCTCAAATAACAAATTATCCATGTTGCTGCCAGTAATTAAAGGTGTAAGTTAGGTATTAAAGGATTGCATGAGCATGCTTGATTTCTGACTATGACCATATGCTCGATTTTTTATTTTTTTTATTTATTTATTTATTTTTTATATGAAAATTTAATACTACAATAAACAAATAGTAACAATATATAGGAAAAAGAAAAATGCACTGTCCCTTATGGGCACTCAAGTATTTTATAATATACAAAATATATGGATTAGTACAAAATATATGGATTAGTACTTAAAATATATCCTACAAAGTCCTAGAAAATTTTTGCACAGTGGCTTATCGCAAAAAATTATTGTTAGAAAAATTTGAAAAAAGTCAGGAAAAATAGTAATTATTCGAATCCCACTAAACGGGTCTTAAAAGATGTGGAAAAAATCAAAGTTAAATACAAAAAAAAAATTTTGGGAAATCGAAGAGTACAAACAGTGAGAATCGCATCCAAGCCCACAATTTTTTTCTATTTTTTTATTAAATAGTAGACAGAAAAAGAACAACAATGCAAAAAAAGTTATTCTGTTTGAACTAATATTGAAACAGTTATGAGTATTTATTCGGGCACGGGTTTCTCATTCTGCTTTTTCAAAACGCGATATCTCTGAAACCATAAGCCACAAAACTCTGAAAATTTGCTGAAATGTGCTGTTCAATAGGGACATCAATACAATAAAATCAAAAGCAAATCAAAAAAAAAAAAAATGTTCTCGGAACTGTCCGATTTGACTTGGATTGCCCCATATAGAGTGCTGTAAATTATTACAAATATTATTTTGCTAATTTGATACTCCAGAAAGAAAAATGTTAGTTATATCAGACTTATTATTTTACTGTACGAGTAAAAGTAAAAAGAAACTCGTTTGTGTATTGAGATTATGAATTCAAGTTTTAAAAGAAGGAATAAAATGTCATTCTCTGAGCCACCAATATTTGTTACTTCGTAAGTTAGGTTTGATATTTTTATAATTAAGATAAATACTTGAATCAAATCTACAGTTTTCATTTTCTAGAACATTACTTGTAATTGACTTATTATTTGCCCTCCTATATATGTGGAAGAGTATAGAAATACCTGACTCATTCTCGGTAAATCCATGTTTATCGAGAAAGGGAAATACCTCTGGTGGCACAAAACCATTTGGCAGAATATTAGCAATATATTGTTCATCCACATAGTAAGGTGCCAAAATTAAATTGTTTTCACACACTGTAGTGCTTTTAAGTATGTATTCTCGTATTAAATGAACTATAAAAGAATCTATTCTGCTTACTTTTGCCACATTGTGCAGTTTCTGGTTTGAATCATATTTTCTATAACCACTCTCATGTGTTATGTATAGCCCAATTTTTTCCATATATGAGGGAGAGATGTTAAACCAAACCTGGCAACCGTAAGTTAAAATTGGTCTTATTAGAGATTGATAAAGCATTATCTTGACTTTTGTGTTTACATTTTTACTGAAAAATAATTTTCTATAATAAAAAAAAATGCTTTCTTAGCTTCTGAAATTTGCTCTTGGATATGATTATCAAAATATAAAAATTTGTCTAAGTAGATACCAAGATATTTAACAAGATTTTTATTTGGAATAGTTATGCTCTCCATGGACTTTACATAATATGACTTCCAGTTTTTCCTTATATAATGATTACATTTACCCACTGGTGTTCGAAAAAGTATTGTTTCACATTTTTCTAAATTGATTTTTAATTGCTAATCTATCGTGTATTTTTCAACAATATAGAAATACTATTGTAATTTGGTGTTAATTCTGTCGATGTTATTATCGGAATAATATACTATAATATCATCGGCGAAGCCTATAATGTTTTCAATTTTTTAAGTAGATTACACATGTAAACCATTAACAATTGTAAATTTTTTTGTACTGATAGAATTGCCAGAACAAACTTTAAAAGATCTATCGAATAGCATATTGTAAATTAAACAAATAAGGTGAAACGAAAACCCATAATTAATAATTTTGTAAATAAATCCTGGCATCCAAATGTTATCATATGCTCGAACATCGAACAGAGTAACGGTCATACCCAAATATCAAGCAGCAGAAATTTACGCAAAATGCTTACTTGAAAAAACGAGCAGTGCTCAATATCAAAACAAACAGTGTCCGGTTATTGTTTGGTTGTGGTCGGTTAATACTCGAAGATAAAAAAGCGAGACTATCTAAAGAGAGCTGTGCTACACTGAGAAGTGTAGCTATATAAACCTATGAATTTTTATGTTTCGTGCAAAATGGGTATTTGCAACTTTTTAAAACAAAATATTTAATAAGTGTGTGCATTCTATAAATATAAAAGGAAAAATACTTTACAATTTTCTATTTTTCATTTAATATAATATTTTTCCTCTGAGAAGTTAAAAACAAACAAAAAATATAATACAAGCATAAACTACTCAAATAATTTCCAATTGTTCCTTTGAATTTATAATAATATTTTCTTAGAACTTAAAAACTAAAAAAAACTCCATATACTTTAATAATATTTAATTTTTCTGTTAAATTTAAGACACAAAGAAGAGACAATAATTGAATGAAATTCAATAATTTCATAATTGTTTTAAGAATGAAAACAAATTTTGCACGCAACAACAAAGAGCAAAACTCATCATTTCTTTCAGTGTAATATTCTTCTTTTAAATATTTTTTTCTTTGTGCAGACCAGAGACTTATAAGTTATAACTAATGCCCGAGCATTGTTTATGAGCAAAACGAGTAATGCTCATAAATTTCGAGCACTTCAGACTGTCCAGTCATTACTGTTTATTGCTTATGAACAGTAGTACTTATAAGAACGGAGCATAAAGTAGAAACGAGTATGATCATATGACCGAATTTCAATGATCGTGCTACCCTTTATTAGGTATTGCACTCAGTTTAGCAATTCCTAATGTCATTTTTCCTACTAGGCTTAAGCAATACAATGATAAGAGAACTCTTCCACATCTCAGCAAGTATAACATATTTTATTTGGTTTGTTGTATTCAGCACATGCAACCGAGTATTTTGCAGAGTCTGCTACTGATCCAGATTTTTTATATGTTTACAATACGAGGGCGGATATAGAATCTACCTAATTTGGAAAATCACTTTTTTTTTTTAAATCAATTAATTCTCAACATTCTCAATACACTTAGTAAGACGATATGCCAATCGTTTTTTACCATCTGAATAATAAGATTTTGGGAACCCTTCAAAATACGCGTTAGTTTCGGTAATCAATTCTTCCTTTGAAATGAATATTTTTCCTGCGAGCTATTTTTTCCAGTTTATAGACAAGAAAAAGTCGCTATGAGCTAAATCTGGACTATGACGTGGATGATCAACCACCTCGAGGTGTATTTCAGGTAATTTTAGCATCGTATCTAATGCTGTGTGAACCGGTGCGTTGTCTTAAAGAAACAGCACTTTTTTTCTTTAAGTGTGGTCTTTTTTTCTTGATTGCATCCATCAATTAATCCAGTAATGCACGGTAATACTTTTCTGTGATTGTGGATCCTTCTCTCGATGAGCAATATTCCTTGTACATCCCAAAATGCAGTGGTCATAACCTTGCCAGCCGATTTCACTGCGATTGCCTTCTTCGAAGCATTTCCAACAGCTTCCACCCATTGTTTCGATTGATTTGCGTCAACAGTTTTTAATCGGCCAAAAATAAACAGGATTACGCTCTGTCATGTCCAAACACCGCTGTGATGGTTTGTCGAACTCGTTTTTGTTTGACACGGAGCAACCGCGGCACACGTCTTGCCGATAGCTTTTTCATGTGCAAATGTTCATCAAAATATTGAATCGCTCCTTTATTGCAACATACACGGGCGATTCGGTAACTTCTTAGCCTATCAATGAAAGAGAATAGTTTTTCAAAAATATTTTTAATGTTCAATATAATCTCCTGAAACTTCAATACACTTAGTCCAACGCTTTTCTAGCAATTCTATCCCTTGATTAAAATAGTTTTCCTCAAGGTCTTCAAAATAGTGGTTTACAATTGGAATTGCATCTTCATTTGAGGTAAAACGCTTGCTAGCGAGGAATTTTTTTAGATTTGGGAACAGGTAAACGTCACTGGGAGCTAAATCAAGAGAATAAGGTGGGTGGTCAAGAAACTCGTGCTTTAATTCGTTGATTTTAGCCATTGTTAAAACACTCTTGTACGCTGATGCGTTGTCTTGACGAAAAATTATTTTTTTGTGTTGTAAGCCAGGATGTTTTTCTCGAATTTATACATTTAATTGATCCAAAAGGTTACAATAGTACTTTGAATTTATTGTTTTACCCTTTTGCATATGGTCAATCAATAAAATACCTTTGAAGTCCCAAAAAACCGTTGCCATAACCTTACCAGCCGATTGAATTGTTTTTGCCTTCTTTGGGGCACTTCCTCCAGCTTCAGTCCATTGTTTAGATTGTTCTTTTATCTCTGGAGTATAGTAGTGAATCCATGTCTCATTACCAGTTATGAAATGACGCTTAAAATCCATTTTATTTCGCTTAAAACGATCCCTACAAGCTTGAGAAATGTTCATTCTTATGCGTTTTTGGTCGACTGTTAATAAATGCGGCATCCATTTTGCAGAAAGCTTTTTCATCTGTAGTTCTTCATGCAAAATTAAATGGGCTCGATCATTTGAGATGCCCATTATATTGGCTATTTCACGCACTTTTATTCGTCGATCATTTAATACCATATCATGCACTTTGGCTACAATTTCTGTTGTTGTTGCTGTTTTTGGACGTCCACTACGTGGTTCATCTTCAATGCTTGTACGACCACGTTTAAATTCAGGAACCCAATATTTTACTGTTGCATATGAAGGAGCACTTTCACCTAACACATTCACCATATCAGTATGAATTTCTTGTAAAAAAATCGCGGATGCGTCATTTGTGAACACCTGTTTCTGTATGAAGGAGTTACCAGGTCGAAACAAAATTTAACATGTGTTTATAGCAGGGATGGAAGTTTCTAAAACATTTATCTGCTTATACCGCGCTTTTTGTGCTAGGCTAAGAAGTTTCCGAATCGGCCCCCGTAATCATAACCGGTTTTCAAATCGGTCATCGAAGTGACTCCGAATTTTTTTGGGAGTTCCCAAAGACGCAATGCTGCAACGCCAATTTCGCACTAAAGCAGCAACACTGTATATTTAGTTTTATATACTTACGTATATAATAGTCACTCATATCGCGCCTTTAGTGCAACATAGTCATAACTAAAAATGCTTGTTTCGAGAAAAATACATTTCAAATTTTTAGTTCCCGTACAAGCCTTAGAAAATATTTCCTAAAGAAACAGTTTAATAGTAATTTGAATTTAATAGTAATTTGAATAAATTTTAGGGACAATATAAAGGGTTAACAATTCTGCATTGTTAAGTCGAAAAGCGCATTTTTTTTTTAGATATGACTATGTTGCAATAAAGAACCGATATGTTTATCATTTCAACCATCTCGCCTAACTTAACTTGGCGATCATAACGATATCGAGGATATCTATCATTTCTTTTGACCTTCCTGTTGATTGTATAGTTGCAGTGCTTATTCGGCCGCGCTTTATGATGTTTGTCGAGCTTTTCTTTTGGATCTTTTGCTTTCGTTTCCCCTTTTAAATAATAGTGTTTAATCAGTGCACTAAAATCACTTTTTTTCGATTCATCAAGAAATACTAAAGTTGCTTACTTCAAACGACTATAACAAATAAACTAATCGATGAATTTGGGCGAAATTTTGACAGCTGACGTTTGATAGTTCGCAATTTCATAAAAATGTATTTCCATCTAGTGTTAGTTAGGTTCAATATGAATTGGCCCTCTACATGTTCTTGTAATTCTTAATTTTGCAAAGCAACATACAACTCCATGGTGGTCCAGATAAATGTGAAACGATTTGTTTTGCAAGAGATTGGTTAAAGTTTATTGGATATAAATTTAATAATAAAATTTCTTAACGATTTCATCAATGACATCTGACTTAATTTCTGATTTATCGTTAGATAAGAAATTTCTCCAGTCAGTTTCATAAAGTAGTTCCGTCATTCTTTGATAATTTTGCTTTTTAAAAAAATTGTTGTTTATTATTTCATCAACAATATTATGCAATTTAAGTATTCACTCTTTAAAACTTTAAATTGAAACGCAGTTTAAAAGAACACAAAAAGCTGTGACTTTTTTTAATGCAAGAAAAACTTTCTAAGAGTACATTCTCATAACATTTTTCATTTCATTTTCATTTTAATTTATTCCGCTTTTTTCAAATTCTTTCAAAAGCACACACAACGCATCCATTTATTAATAAAAAAAAAAAACCGAAAAAATAGAGTTGAGGAAAAGAAATTGCATTTTATATTCCACATAAAATAAATGTGTTTGCAACAGTGACAAATAGCAATAATAAAAACTGGCATAAAATAACAACTTTAAGAACTTCATCACAAAACTTTCATAACTAAAATTATATTACTTATTTATATATACATTGTTGCATGCAACGGAATAACTGTATCGAAATAAAGAATTTAAATACACACATGTTTACAAGTCACAAACATACATACATATGTCTATGTATATACTTATATGTTAACAAATACAAACAAATATTCATTATTTATGACGAATTGCTGAACCAAATATATCAAAATAATGTAATATTTTATGTACATTTTTTCAATGTTTTTGTGGTTGTGTAGGTATGCGTATTTGTGCAAAGTGATGCATGGAGCTCAGTGTTGCCAATGTACTTAAAATTGTCTAAAACTAATAATCAAACACAATAATATAAGAAAATAAACCAAAATGTCAATCTGAGGCTATCCGACCGCCTGCATGAGGCGATACAAAGATTGAGCGATAATAGTTTGTACTATGGCAAAGCTAGAATATGTCGAGTGGACGCTGCATTGTATAAAGCAGTTTCTCTGGTTTACTGAAGTAACAAAAATAATTAATGGAAGAAAGGTTTTTTTTTAGAAAAATCGGCGCAGTACTTTATTAAAAGGAGGTTTGGATACTTTTTAAGTAAACAATTTTTTAAATACAAACCATTGAGTTTTTTATTCGCTATTTTAGCTTTTAACACTGATACCAATAAAAAAAACAAATGTAGCACCCATTTGTTTGAAAGGTGTAAAGAAATGTTAGAGACGTTTATAAATGAAAAAGCTTGTTTTTTCTGTTCTGACAGATATTATTAGAGCATTTTTCTTTTTAAATTCTCATCAATTTATTTAGATTGTTGGGATATAAATTTGAATGTTTGAGAATATCTTTCAAAAATTTCTAAAGTCTATTGATGATTAGGATAGCTTCTATAAAATGGCGACATATAGATGGCTGGGAAACATAGAAAACAAGCTATTTATAATTTTTTAAATATTTACAAAATTTCTAAGACAGCAATAGTTTTGTCTGTTTGTCTCCCTCCCCCCGGGGAACAGGTTTTGCCTTGGCGTATTCCTAACTTAGACGCTCTGTTTTTCGGGGAAAAGAGGGGAAGGGGTCCCTCGTTGGGTGCGGCAAACAAAACTCTAGGAAGCCGCATGACTTATGTTGTGTTGGCTTCCGAAACCCTTACCAAGGGTATAAATTGGCAGAACGGGGATCAGCATGGCCCCCGGGAAGTTTTGCTTGCGGTTCGACCCGGGCTGATCATGGTTGAGGTGCCTACCTTGGCTGAAACGTTCTGGCTGTGGTTGAAACCTAAAACGCAGGAAGGGAGTGTTAGTATCCTTGATAATTGTTTGGTGATGGCTTTTTTCGAAGGCTAACAATCTCCCGAGGATCTGTTGTCTATACAACAGATACGCGTACTGTAAGGAACCAGTAGTGATGATTGACGGGTGAGTTGGTTTAAGGGCTGATGTTCTTAATGGGCTTCGGCCTACCAACTCATTAAGCCTTGTCCTCCATTGATTGCTGGGAAATTGCATACATGAGGGATTAGAAGGCCCGAACTCCTCAACAAGAAGTTGTTCATATGACCACAATCATATGACAATAATTGCTACCTGTGTGAGCCTAACAAGCCACACGGGGGCGGTGGTGAATCGTGAAAAATTCACTTCGTGGAATTGATCCACCATCAGGTTAGGCCGGCAAGGCAGGTACTGATGTAAATCATTTTCACAGTTGTCTGTTTGTCTGAAAAAAAACTAATAATAAATTCTTATGCGAAATTACTGTTGATTTAAAACTATGCATATTAGATAATTTATATGAACTCAAGTCCCTTTCAATTAGTGATAGCCAAATACATATATTTTTAGTTTTATGCTTGTGTATTAGGTGTCTGGTAACAAATTTATATTTTTACATACAATTATTTCAAAAAATAATGAACTGTTAGAATTATCAATTGTGCGGATGTGTCAGTAATGATGTGGCAGCGATCGACCGAGCATCACGCGTGCGCTGTGGATACAGTTTTTAAGGGTAACGGTTCCTGCGTAATTCTGCATTTGGCGAATACGTGATGGACCAGCAGGTGTAAATTGAATTCGCTTATGGGTTCAGAACAACTGCTTCGGCTATGAAAACCCTTGATCTTCAAGACTCTCAAAAAGACTGAACTGGCTGAAAGCAGTTTACATGGTAATCCGAGACTTTCAATAAGGAAAAAAGCAGCCTCACTGGGACTTCCAAGAGCGATTATTCATTAAATTTAAAAAGGGCTCTGAAGTTTAATTCTTTTAAAGTTCAGATCGTTCAAGAACTGAAAGAAAGTGACTTTGATCTACGCAAAAATTTTTGTGAAACGATGTTGCAGTCTTTTCGCACTGTCAATCCCATCTTTTGGAGCGACTAGGCTAGTTTTGATCTAGGCGGCCACGTCAGCAAGCAAAACTGCCCTTACTGGTCTTCAATAACCCGCAACCCCGATTGAAGCTTCAAAAACTATTGCGTTGCTCCAAGGTAACTGTTTAGTGTGCCTTATCCACGCATGAGATAATTGGACCATTTGTTTCGAAAGTTTTCGAGGCTAAGCGACGAGTGCCAACGGTAAAAATTACCGACGTATGATTACGAACTTCTTCTTGCCAAAACCGCGATTTCATCTATCGTACTTTCACACGGGTGGTTTCAACAGGATGGCATGGCTGCACGCGCAGCCAGAGCTTTGATAAATGTGTTTCGCGAAAATATCCCCCAAAAACAGGTCAGCCGCTTTGGCGATAGCCCATGGCCACCGGGGTCATCCGATCTAGGTCCCATGGATTATTTTTTATTACGATACGTTAAAAATAGCGTTTATAATTACAATCCCCAATTTCTTGTGCCTTTAAAGGAACTTTTTCGCCGAGAATTTAGATCAATTGAACCAAGTTTACTGCAGCGTGTAGCGCAGAACAGATTGCTCCATTTTGAATAGTATGTTCCACTCGACGGAGAACATCTGGCTGACATATACTTTCAAAATAAAATCCGCAATCTCTATTCTATCGCTCAACGATAGAATTGCGAAATATCATATGAAATGTAGAAAAACACTTGAGGCTGACGTGTTGTTCACAATCGATTCAACATCGGAACCTAAAATTTAACCATTCGTTAGAATACGTCATACGTTATCCTTCTCCTTTTTCAACTGACATTAAACTATATGAAGTATAAAATTTACTAAATCAGTACTTATTTAATGGATATAAAATCACCCTTCCATTTTTTAGGTTAATTTGATTAATATCTCTTCATTCATTTTTCAGACATAGCACTGAAAATCAGACCCAATTTTATTTTTATTTTTTTATTTTTAAATGAAAAAATAAATCAAAATATACAAAAGAGAATAACTGCCTTATTTATAAAATTTTTTTCATGTTTGTTAAGCTGTTATTGCACTGATTTCTATAGAAAATTTGTATAATAAGAGCTTAATAAATATGAAAATTTTTTTTATAATTAAGGCCGTAAATGATAGCTCTTACCAACGTACGTTAAAAGTTGTTTAACTTTAATACTATGCGTTGATGAGAAATGTGAAAAAGCTCAAAAGACTACATGTCTTTCGATTTAGTAAAGTAGCTCTGGGCTGAAGAACAGCTCTCGCGTCATCGTAATTATTTCTTAAGTGCTGTCAGGCTTGTTGTTTTTGTTGTTCGCTTTTCAAGAGTTTTGCGTTTCACTCGCAATAGTTAACGGTTTGCCTCAACTAACTGTATTGGATTACAGTTTGTTAGAGGTATTTCGTTGTTAACCTCGCTGCAACTTCCTACGTGAAGGCATAGGTCGTTCCAGTTAGTCACAGTGACGCTACAAACGTACTGTTACTACCATTTTGGGCATATGATCTCCGTCATCCCGCCCATGTTGTGTATCCTATACTTTGCAAATTTACTTTGCAACTGTATAGTTATATAGAAATAGAAAATAGAAAAATATGTGTCCCGGTCTTTATTAAGAACATGATTAAATACTCAAAATTTTGCTCTTGTAGCGTGCGAATAACAATGACACTCTTGTTTATTGTTGTTTCGTTTGCTCTTAAAAATACACTAGATACGAGAATCATTAGATACGCTTTTCATGTATCAAGAGTTTGCAAACAAAAAAGTATAGAAACCACCGAATCATATTTTAAGAATTTTTAAAATACTCGGTTGTGAAAATGATTAAGTAAATAACCGGTGTATTTGTGGTTGCGGTGCTCCCCTGCAGATCATTGATATTTACTTAAATTGTTGACAATGCAGAGTTAGAAATTTAGCTCTGGGATGGTGAGAAAACAGCTTTTTCTAAGATAGCCTACGCAAAAAATATTTACCGAGCAGTTGTCATATATTGCGTTCGTATTTCTATTCTACTTAAGACATTTTTATTTTATAGGATACTATTTCATTCTACATAGACTTGTGATATATCTCAACACTTTTATTACCAGTTAAATGTTCTCTAACTGGCATAACCAAATTGCTTCTCTGAATACTTTGAAAGTATCATTCAAAAGAATAAGTCCCATTCTTGGCTAAAATATGGTGATTGGGAGCTATTAACACGGACACATACATTTTTAAATAAGGCATCATTTCTCCTATGTAGATAAACTCAACGAAAATTTTAAATAAAAACTATGAAGTTTTCAAAAGTTGACAATTCTGAAAACGAAAAAAAATGTTACACCATAACCTGGCAACACTGACGGAGACACAAATATTTAATGTACAGATGATATGCAAATGTTGGTTGTTATTTGTTTGTTTGTTCTGTGTGCTCGTGTGTAAACTTATTTGTTCGCTAAGCGGGTACAAACAAGAGAGAGTAATGTGGCAATACAAATGTACTTTAAAGCTCCCCCCAAAAAAGGATTTACTTGGCTGCTATTGAGGTATATGAAAAAAGCCCTGTTTACTAGTTTGTACATGAAGCGGGTGTAAGCGCTGTCATGCATGACAATCAAACAAATTGCGGAATATAATCAAAACAAACTGCAATTGTGCGTCGATTAATATGCATTTGTAGCCGCAGCCTCTATTTGTTGGCTTTGAGCACAGCAACAGCGAAAAAAAATGTTGAGTTGACAAAACTTAAATTTTTATAAAAAATTTTAAATAAAGCCAATTTTATACACGAAAAATCAACAAAATGAATTTGCTGTTCATAGAATACAGACAAGCCACTCGTCAAGAAAATTTGTATGAAAGTTACTCCATTTTTTTGAGCGGTTTTCATACAAAGTTTTTAGACAAGCTCGTCTGTACTCTGTGAAGAGCACATAAACTTTTTGAGTAATAATTGATTTAATTTAGCTCATTAAGATTTTTTTTTCATATATACAAGAAAGCTTTTAAAAACAGTTTATTGAGTATTCGTGCCGTTTGAACCGTTAAAAAAATAGATTGATTCTTACACTAAATGTTTGATATATTACTTATGATTTATTTCACTGTAATCGTTTAAAACGTATCATTAGAATAAATACATTTGTTGTTGTTAAATACCTGAAAATGTCAAAGTTTTTTTGACCATATAATTCCTTATAAATTTCATATGCAGATGCATTAAGACATTATGTTTTAATGTTGTTAATTCTTAGTATTTTATTGAAAAACTAATAAATTTACTTGTTAAAGATTTCATTCTCTGAATTTGACGATTTTTAACCCGATTTATCTGATATCTATCCCTTTATGGTACTAACCTACAGAAACGTTTAGGTAAGCTTAACGTAGTTTGTGTAGAAGTTTATATATGATTGACTTGGTTTTATTAACTGGGTGTCTGCTGGAAAGGTATACTTTTTAGGTTTGCCGCCATTTTAGTAAACTTTAGTCTTAACAGTTCATATCGCAAATTTATTATGAAAAAATACTAGATAAACTAACGTGTTTTAATCGTTAAAACAGTTTATCAAAATGAATCAACGATTTTTATTAAAAATTACATAATGAAGGACAAGGCACATTTTTATTTGAACGGATATGTGAAAACCAGATAAATATTCGTATAACGCGTTCCGAGTTTTTCTTTTTGGACTTCCAAAATCTGCTTCAGGAACCTCCAAAATCCCCTACGACCGCGGAAATTAATGTCAACTTCAATTTTCGCACTAAATCGTATTACCGTTCAGATACACGTTTCACGACCAAAACGTGCACCGAATGCGAAAACCCGGTTCCAATTCGTTTAGCAAAGCGGTTTCGTGTTTTTTTTTTGGGAATTCCCGATGTCGGTTACAAGAAACGTCAAATCCCCCACTTCCTAAGAAATAATGCTGCAACTTCAATGTTCACACTAAAGCAAATTATCAAATGCATGTTCCACGGCAAAAACGCTTGCCGAATATGAAAACCCGTTTCCAATCTGGTTAACGAAGTGATTCCGAATTTTTGTAATGTAATCTCCAAAATTCCGGTAGCAATACGATAACTCCAACTTTCACACCAAAACATTAACACTGTATATATAGTTCTATATACCTGCGCACGTAATAATCACGAGTGTTCCATTCGTACGAACAAGCAAACGAAGAAGTAAAACTAATATAAGCGTGTTAAAAAGTGTTGCTAATGCTGACTGTGTAACAGGGAAACTAAGCCAAATGTCTTGGCTCTCAAATGATCCGTCAGCCTTAAGAAAAATGTAAACCGATAACACCCTACAAAACATCTATTATTCAAAGAATTTAATTTATTTAAAGTACTTCACGCCTGTGGTGGAGGACGGTGAGACAGTGTTTATAACAAGCATTTGATTTATTGTGTCATTGGGATGTCAAGTTGTGCCCTTCTCTGTTTCGCTGATGTAATTTTTTATCTACAAACATACTCTCATACCTACAGCTCAATTCATATTCCGGCTTCCGATGCTACTACAGCCACAATTGTAGTGGTCATTTACGACTGGTTGTTGGTATTGGTGCTATTGTTGAAATTCAAACAAAACGTGCGCAAACATTTTGTCATTGATGAATGTTTTCTTTTTCACTAAAAATGTCACATTTGAATCTTGTTTTCGTTTGTAACAATCAAATAAAGTTGTAAATAATGATATTGTTTTCATATTACAAAAATAATATAAATGAATGAATACACACACATACTCATACACAAATAAACATCTGTATATATACTAGTAGTATGTAAACATATAAATTTCTTTTAATGCGATTTAATAAAAATTTGTGTTAAACTGGAGGCAGAGGTCACATTCATCTACACATTGTATAACAAATTGATTATTATATAATCGAATTGTCTGGAGGGTGTAAGTTTTTATGGTATTAAGATAAAAAAAAACAAATTATTGGTTTTGATGAAAACTATTGTATTACATTTAGGGTGAACGATTATTCGACCTTTTTCTAAAACCGGTTTTCGAATACCTTGAATAGGGAGAATTTAAAAAATCTCGGTTTTCGGTAAAAAAAAAATAAAGAAGAAACCGTTTAGCCGGTTATATGTTATAACAAACAAGTATGTTAACAAAATTACATTTGATTTAGGTGGTTAAAGTTACATTTGAACAAAAGGAAAGTAATTCCAAAAAAAAAAACAAAGTTAAAAAGACTTTGAACTGAATAAATGTCTGCAAATAAAATAAAAACATAAAAGTCTGTTATATTTAAAAATCAAAAATCCAGTTAACCGTGTTAAAAAATCCGGTTTATTCGATATTCGAAAAATAGACATTTGAAAATACCCAATTACAGCAAAACAAAACAAAAAACGGCAAAAACCGGTCGAATAATAACCGTTCGATCACCCTAAGTATGAATGTAAATTTCAGACAATTATATTTTTATTTTGCATTTGAAATTTGACAATAAAAAATACATGGTTCACTTGTATAGCATTGGCTATTGGGACTATCATAAAGTTAGCGAGAATTGAGACTATCTTTTTTATCAGTTCATAATTCTCGATTTTTAAAAACTGGTAGTATTACACTTGCATTATTTTACTTAATCGTAATGTTAACGAAATATATCTTAGGAACATGTCTGGTAGATAAATCTATAATAACTTTTGATTTAATTATTATTTAATGTCACCTTATCATGATGAATAACTCAAAAATAGAGTTATTCACCCTAATCATGAATAACAAGTGGAATTTTTTTCACGTAAAAATTTACGTGAAGTTCTTTAACTAATTATTCAAAATAAAATAAGGTAGGCAGGCCGCTGGATTCATAAGTACGCCTTAAGTTGTCCAGATCACTTGGGTCCTTCTCAGTTCCCTTTGTGAAATAAAGGAAAAAACTAGAGGGAGATAGTTTGGTGAAATAGAAAATAGGTAAAATGGGAGATATAGTAGCAATACGTGCTATTAGGCTAACCATCAGCTGTTCCATGTGAAAGAAAATTTTCCCCATAGGAAAATAATCACTTGTACTACAACTGGAAAGCACTAGCATATATCATTTGTAAATTACTAAATACATACATACGTATATATTTGGTATATAAAAAATTATTTTGAATTATTTTTGATGAAATACAATTATTAAGTAACGAAATCTTGGCGCCTTGAAAATATATAAAATATATTTTGCTTATATGTTTCAGTAAAAACGTTTTTCCCCATGACAAATGTTATCGAAAAATTGTTAGTAAAATATCGATTACTAAATCGACCTAGCCTAATATGCACACATACTAAAAAAAAAAAAATTGTAAAACATACGATTATAAGTTGTGATAGTGTGGGTGTGAAATTACACACAAGCAAACTCCATCACACTTATGTTTTACAGTATGACATATTGATATATAGATTGATACAAGATTTCGAAATGCTACATTTTATTTTGTAAGCTTAAAAAAATGTGTTAGGCAAAAAAATGGGAGAGATTGGGTTAGGTGAAAAAATTCAGCAGCTGGCGCTGCGAAGAGATGACATATGAGACCAGCCTCATTAAAGCTAGATAGGTGTGTTAAAGTTAAATTAACATCTGCAACAATGTAAACTATATATTTGACGTTAAGCATCCGCTATTTTAGAAGTAGCAAAAAACTGTCATTCCGTGACAAAGCCACCTTGAAACGTTAGTTCGCCTTGCATGTATTAGTGATCGAAATAATATCAGATGATCATTGAATATGGGGAAGTTGCCACCAGAAAAGCAAATTTTTTCTTTAGACTCAATTGAACAATCACCCATATTCTGCTTGTCGTTGGCAATACAAAACAACGCTGATTTTTTAATTTTGCCGTGAATCGGCATTCCTGTTATCAATATTGGCATGTATCGATAACTGTCGACATATATTTGATATTCCACAAGAGAAAATGGCGGCAATATTGTCTTTAATTGCCGGTTATTTTGTCGTCATAGTTTTTAGCGTCAAGTTCAAACAAAAATATCAAAAAAATTAAAAAGATTTGAACAAACCGGGAAAAATTTAAATTACGAATCCCACCCAATTTCAAAAATTAGTACAGGAGCTGCAAAAGAGCCCATCAATGGCCAGAATTAAAAATGCAGCCTTTTTTCTACTATTAAGTTTGTTTTATTTTCTTTGTCACTGGAGTTTAAATATGGCTGGAAAAGCATTTTGTATTTAAAAACTTCCTCAATATGCTTTTTCTACAAACTTTCTTATTTGGCACAAAATTTTGTTCTAAATGAAAATGTAAACAAAACGACGCAACTGACACATACATTAGAGATGTGTGTTGGATTTTGTTGACACAATCGATAAACCGGCAACATCAATACAAAACTCTTAGGGAATGCCAAATTAATATTGGTGTCGTCTTAAATTGATGTTACCATAATATTGCCGCCAACAAGTAGAATATGGGTGATTATCTGGGTGATGAAGGATTTTCTGGACGTACAAAATGTGCATAAAACTTGAAACCCAAAACAAATATGATTGAAAAAATGGAAAACTTTGAAGTTGTCTATAGCACTTTCATGCAAAGTTGTGTTTTAGATCAGCACCTGCTTTTACGGCCTTATCTGATGATGGACCAGTTTCACGGAGTGAACTATTCACGATTCACCAGCGACCCCGTGTGGCTGACTAGGCTCACACAGGTAGCAATTTATGCCATAAGTATGAGTTGGTAGGCCGAATACCACTAAGAGCACCAGCCCTTAAACCAGCTCACCCGTCAACCATCACCACTGGTTTCTTACAGTACAGGTATATGTTGTATAGGCAACAAATCCTCGGGAGGTTATTAGTCCCCGAAAAAAGCCACAAACCGAACAATCATCAAGGATACTAACACCTCCATCCTGCTTTTTAGGTTTCAACCACAGCCAGTACGTTTCAGCCAAGGTAGGCACCTCAACCATGATCAGCCCGGGTTTAACTGCAAGCAGAACCACCCGGGGGTCATGCTGATCCCCGTTCTGCCAATTTAAACCCTTGGTAAGGATTTCGCAAGCCAACATAAGTCATGAGATAGAGTTTTATTTGCTACAACAAACGAGGGACCCTTCTGCTCTTCATCCGAAAAACAGAGTGCCCTGGTTAGGACTACACCAAGGCAAACCCTGTTCCCCGCAGGAATTTTAAGCAAAAATATGTCTTTCTTATATGAAACCTTTATATATTACTTTCTTTCTTCTTAGTTTTTAAATTTAATTATTACGTCGTTTTGCAATAGATGGCTGTAGCGGTAAGTGGTAGTCGAAATAAATAGACCGTCGATGTCATAAAATAAGCTTAGGTATTTCTTACGAGCCAAAACCACATAACTTGTGGAGATTTTAATTGTTTGCTTTAATGAGAAGAAATCTGCGGCTAAGGTTCGTCAAATGCTCTCAAATACATATCGTAAAGCTGCTATTATTGAAAGAACGTAGCGAGAGTTGTTTCAACGCCTCAAAAACGGTGATTATGATGCCGAAGACCAGCATGGCAAAGTTCACATATTACAGGAAAAGGTTTTTAATGTTATTTTCCTCAAGCACTTCAATATTATAATTCAATTTATTTGGCTATGACGGTTTAAGATATAATATCGCTTACATGTAGTTTTGTCATCATGATGATAGACGAATGCTTTGTCCAACAAGTGCTTAATATACATGAAATTTCTTTTATAAATAAGGAAGTATAAAAATACCATATTAATGTTATCTATTTAGATTGCCAAATCAGAGTAATATAGTTCATTTACGTACTCGTGAGTAGAAAATATAAGAACCAAGATGATTGATTTTAATATGATTACTGATATGTACTTACTTGCTACAAAATTATATTTTACGAACCTGGAAAAGATAAAAGAAAATATTAGTAGCTTAAAACAAGTTAAAGTAATGTACTTATTCGATAGTCTCGAATTTTATAGAAACTTCATCTGATATGGTAGTTTGTTTATTACAACTTTTATAGCTTTTAAAACAAAAAAACCTAAATAAATATGAATCGACAAATATTTTCTTAAGTGACTCAACTAAATCGGCTATTTTTTATGTTTTTATTAAAAACGAGTTTTATGGTGAAAAAAAGGGAAACAAACTGCAAGAACAATAGTAAAAACCAACACTTTGATATAAAAACAAAAAAAACTCAATTACAAACTGTGGGCAATTAACAAAACACAATCGTGATTCAATATGAGATCAACATAGACAAAGAATAATTCAATATCTCGGAGGCTGAGTCGTTAAGGTGGCCTTTCGTGATGCATAATGACCCGAGTTCAAATATGAAACAAATTCTCGCTGTATAGCGTAGTACGATTCTCCGGACAATCGACTACAAATGTATGAACTCTGGACGATGAACGCGTATCATACAATCATCATGAAGTTTTTAAGCAGTGATAATTGTATACTCAAATATACAAATATAATTCACACACATGCTTGGGAGCAATAAGCAAGTAACAACAACAATCCATAAGAAACGAAACACCAAGAATGCACGAACAACAATAACATCGTTTGTAGTTGGAGTTTTGCGTACTTTAAATCATGTATGTTTGTTTGTTTGTGTAATATGCTTTTAGTTTTATCTTGAATGTGCTGTACATTTATAACAAACCGATAGGCGGATGCACACTGGGTTAGATGTAGTTCAAGTTCGTAACCCTATAGTTAACATTAGTAGCAGAGTACTACTGTAACACCTAGTAAACAACTAAAGAGTGTCTTTATAGGCCTATAACACTGAGTGTCGGGAGCACGTTTTTAACAAGTGGCAATTGTTCCATGTACAGTTTAATTTCGCATTTTAATATGAAGCTTGAACAACATTTCCAAGTTGTGCAAATTTTGTTTGAAAATCATATTTTTGGAAAATCGTGTCAGTTTTGCAGTAAACGTGATTGCCGATAATAGCAAATTATATAAATATAAGTACAGTACCTACAGACGTAGGATTTGCTGCTGTATCTAAGCGTAGAGGACGACCCGAAACAGTCTATCTGCCAATAAATACACACTGAAAAGAATATTCAATCCTTCCGTCCTTAAATCAATCTCAAGCAGTGTCGAAAGTACGGATTATTTGATTCAAGTACGAAATTTTTAAGCACTAAATACTTACTTTTAGATATGGGTATATTCAATCCCACACTTGAAATAACCCGAAAATGAGATTGATTTAAGAAAGTCTGCAATCGAATCAATCTTAAAATACGATTGATTCAATAATTTTAGACTTAATTGAATTTCTTCGAATCCCTACTTGATATACGAATAATTGAGTCTATTATTATTAATACTATTAGCTACTAATATTTATAACAGCCAAAAAATATTTAGAGCTTGTTTTTATGTTTCCTAGGTGTACGTAAGTTGACATTTCAAACTAAATTCAAAATATATTGTCAACTTAAAAGAATTCGCACCCGTTCATAAAAAATTTCCACGTTCCTGGTGATTGTACACCAATGGCTGTTCTGAAACCTACTAAATGGACTAAATGTTTCTCTTTCTTTTCAATGCTGGTTTTATGTTCATATTGATTATCCATGTGAATGTTTTTACAAGGAAGCAATAATATTTTTAATAAATTTTATTTCATAAATTGATATTAAAAAAAACAAAGCATAAATAAAGACAAATAATAACAATATTAAAGGAAAGGCACCCATTCGTTAAAAAACAATCATTCAAAAGTCAAAACAATAACAATTCATTAAAATAAAAGACTGAAAAAGTTGAAAAAAAAATAAAAAAAAAGAGAATTAAAATAACAAACTTCAGAGTGGCATAAATTATATTCGTTTAATAAAACTTTTGCAAAATAAAATTTACACTTTTTCACAATAATGACTCACGCACACTAGCATTGAAAATTACAAGAACGAAACTACATTTATGAAGTTAAACTGCAAATGCAATAAAAAAAATAAAAAAATCAAAATGGAAAAAATTCTCACATGCATTCTGAATTGCAACTGCTTGTTTGGAAGCGCAAAATTAAAGTAAAAAATCCTACAGGAAAAACTCTATTTTACAAATGAATTAATATTAAACATTTTAAAAAAGTGCAAAAAAAAATATTGGCTGAATTCATAAATCCAAACGTACCGAGTAAATCGTACGAGTAATTAGAGAAACAACTTCAAACAAAGTCTCTCAAAACAAAAGTTAACCACTTGTAAATCGTTTTTATTTAAGGAAATAGTGTTTCAAGTGATCTTTCCAAATGCAATTTTTCATGATGCAACTGCACTCTTGAATTCCAGCAATAATTTTAAATATTGATTTCCATCTAAACGGCTATGTAGTAACAAGCACAGGGAAAAATCATTCAAAAACGTTCTGTAAATAGCTAGTAGTAGAAATATGTATGTAAGTATTTATAATGAACAACATTTGCATTACAAACAGGTTTCCAATAGGTACTTGACAACTTTGAATTTAATTTGTGAAAGCACCAGTTCAATGATCATCTATCTGTTACTTTTCTCTTTTTCTGTAAACTCAACATTTTCATCATGGATCCAGACTCAAAAATAGCAATGCTTTCATCAAATCAATGACTATTTAGATGACATACTTATATAAAGGGTGCCTAAATTTTAAGGGCTGACGTTGATTTTGAATAAAACACAAATTATTTAGGAATTATTGTCATATATTTTTATGATAATATTGGTATATTTCAATTATTTACAATACAAAATATCGGTCAAATGGTGGCCACGACTTTGGCGCAACACCTCCATCCGATGGTCCAAATTTTCAGTAACGCTGAGGCATAATTGAGGTTCTATGCCGCTAATGTGTTGAACTATCTCGTCCTTGAATTACTGCTGGCTTATAGACGTACATCCTTTCTATCAAATAACTTAAAAAAATGAAATCCAGCGGTGTGAAATCACATGATCTTGACGGCCAATTGACATCACCATTACTTTAGATAACACAGCCATTGATGATTAGCCATTGCTTCGTTAGCTGTGTGACAATTGGCACTGTCCTGTTGAAACCACATATCGTCCACATGCATATCTTCCAGTTCGGGGCATAACATGTTCGTTATTATCTCACGATAGTGAACACCATTCACAGTAACTGCCTGATCGGCCTCATTTTGGAAATAAATACGGCCCGAAGATGCCACTAGCCCATAAACCGCGCAAAATTTAATGCATCTCTAAACTTTGAAAATAATTTAATTTTAAGAACAGAAAATAATTATTTTACAAGAAGCGTTACATGTTGGAAATGTTAGAAACAACAAAAACACAGAGAATTAACTTTAAAGTAACCACAGAGCAATTAGCACAGAATTTTCGATATTATATTGTTATTAATATTATTTTCTTTTCTGAATTTTTAATAACTCAAAATTTTTGTGAGTGTGTTTTTTTATTTTAATTTTTCAATTTGATAATATTATTAAGAATTTTTCTTTGTGTATGAAGTTTTTGTACTATCTGCTGAGATGCGAAAGGACAATAGTTCGTAGTCGAAGAATTGGTACCCTGTATTGCGTTTTCGTATGTTCTGTTCGCATTTAATTTTCCCTTTCGCCCATTTTATCATTCTTCGCTATTGTTTATTTTGTGATACCAGTGTTGCTTCATTTCCAAACTGTTTCGCGAAAAAGTTTGCGCAAACAGCACTGAGTACCAAATTATACTCTTATCGCATCTACCTTTCGCATCGCAATATAGGGTATCTCTCCAGGAATTTTCTGACAATAATTTCTCAAATTAAAATTTGTAATAAAATTTTAGTTTTCGTGAGGATGATAATAAATTGTTATCGAAATATCGAAAATAAATACTGTTGAACTTATATATAAAACTAAAACGATCATTAGCTGCAAAAATAATAATGAATTAATTACTGAAGTTGGACTCGAACTCACAACTAGTTAGTTAATATCGTACATATGTAATAATAACATTATAGGAGCTACCTCAATTATCAGCAGACGTCGGAAGCCTTAGAGAGATATTTTCAACTATCTAAATATATATATCCTAATATTTAAGATATGTTTTAATAATACCCTTCAAACACAAAAATCAAGCATTTTCTTTGACACACTTTTCTTTAGTAGAAAAGAAAATTATTTTGAGGTGAATTTGATTTATAATTCAGCCGCTCTGCACACAAATCGATTAATTCCACAAAACAAAAAGTTGAGAAATGTTTTTTTTTTTAAATTCCCTTTATAATATAAGCTTAAGTATATATTGTAGACTAGATAAATGCATATACTCGTATAGCTTTCATCTAATGGTACACAAAACTCATTAGAAAGGACAAAAAAGTTACAAAGTTCATGTGACTGGTGGAGTTAATCTATTTGGCAATTGAAAAAAGTAATAAAATTCAGTCAGTTAAGTTTTTAAATTTTTTATTAAAGAAAAAGTTAGTTATTATAATATAGTTTTATTAACTATTTTCCATAAAAATAATTGTTTACAATGATTTTATTGCATTATAATATTTTTTGATAAGTTTGCCAGCAGTATAAACAATGTCTTCTTCATCAGATGTATCTAAGGAATCAGGATTTCGATTTGTTGTCAAGTTTTTAAAGTAAATATGGCTAACAGGAGGAATGACTTTAAGCAGATCCATCATGTCTCTCTTTTTCCTTCTTGTCACAGTTCTACAGTTCTAACAAAGGCTGAGCTACATTTGCTCCACTCGGTGGTGGGTCATTCGGTTTACATGAAATGGCGCTTTCTTTTGATTATATTGTACCAACCATCTGGTGAATAAATGTTTTGAGTTTTTTCGCATGTGACCCAATAATGGCAAAATGTGAGATATTAGGTAAATAACCAGAGATATAACGCCGAGGCAAAAATTTCGGCGGCGTTGCCTTAATTTTTGGTCGGCGGCTCATAACAAATTTCGGTGGCTTATTATTTACTGCATACAATTTAAAATTTGATTATACAAAATATAATCAAGATCAAGCATACGTATGGAATTACAAATTATACATCCTAATTATAGTTTTTATTTTTTCCGACATAAATTCGTGCGTGTAATAGGTAATGTGACAATAGGTTCAGAAAGCCTGGCCCTGGTTTCCTCAAATACCTTCGCTAAAGTAATTAAAATGGAAGAAGCTTCATCCAAATATTAAAATACTTGGGCTTACTAGCAAGACGTAAAAAGCTCAGATGGCCCTATTACTTCGTCCTGGGACCAAATTCCGCAACGATGAATTTTGAAATGTTCACCAATTTCAGTGTTCACTTTTGATTTTTTAGCCCGCAATGGTGAGAATGAATAATTTTGACATTTAAAGTGTATACTTAATAATAATTTTTTCACTCAAAAATCTTCGGTGAATTTTAGTTTTTTGTAAAATATTTTGAACTTGAAAAAATAAACAAAAGGATTATGTATGTATATTAAAATTATCTATTCAACAACTTGTGTGACACAGTTAATTTGGCAAATCAGCATATCATTCAGCCTGAAGAAACGCATTGAGCGCAATAAAATTCATTGTTTTTTACGGAATCGCTTTTTAATGAAAAGTAAACACTGTGTCTGTCAGTGAATTATATTTTGAGTGTTCACTAGTAAAAAAATTCATAGTTACGGAATCTGGCCCCTTGTATACTTTTTAATTCCCTACATTTTTCAAATGCTATATAACCACATATTTCTTTTTGTTTTTAATTTTTGAAATACCAAATATTTATATATTGCTGAACTAAATAGCAGCTGACGAAAATATTAAAGAATGAATGTATATTCGTACATACATATGCACATGTACGTACATATATGACCTCATTTTACTATACTCACTAAAATAACTTACCCTAGTTCAAAACCTATTATACAAAACTTCAGTGAATAAATCGTCGAAAATTTTTCAGAATTCTGTTAAGCTGTCAGATTTTGTAACAGGTTTGCACTCTGCTTTTTTACCATTGCTTGGTAGTGCTTTAAGCCTTTTTCATGAACAGATTCATTTCTAAATCTGAAGACTCAGAAGACTCTTCCATTTGAGGCATTGTAAAATATGTAACTGCTAATTTTATTTTGTTTTATATTTTTTAAACTACGAAGCTTTTTTGCTTGTCTGCAGTAACACCCAGAGTCTGAGGCAGGAATCGAACCTGCGATCTCGAGACTCTTGGTCGAGTACTCACCAAATCAACCATTGATGCGTTGCTATTTACTTTTATTTAATATATATTTTTTTGTATTAAGCTATTGTTTGGCATTTCTTTAATTAAATTTTTGTTGCAATGCACAATTATAAAAGATAACGGCATATTCAAACATGAGTAAAAAAGTGTTCAATAAAAAAATTTAAACCTTGGTGTCTACACCTACGATTTGCAATCAGCCGTGGCAGAGGCCGATAAAATTAACTGTCCATATTAATATAGTAAATAAAAAATAAAAGCGACGGCTCTCTTTTAGCCGGTACAAGCCGATGATGTCGGCAGCTGTTTGATGAAGCCGGTGGCGGCTGGCATGACCTACAAAATGCCGGTGGCGGAGCTCCGACCGGTTTGCGCCGGTCAGCTTGTTTCTCTTCTGAGAGCACTTACCAAAAATTTCATCTCTGCTCCTATTTCCGTACTTTGAACAAGTTTCAATAAACTTAAGAGAGTTTATACACAATTTGAATAGAAGTGCAAAATGCACAAGAAGTGTAAAAGCGGTAAAAACAACCACCAAAAATAAACCGTTATTTTAAAAATGTTAATTTGTGTTTGTCAAATTTTAATGCATGTGGTATATGCATTATTTCTCTATGGTATTATTTTTAATGTTTATTCTGTAAAAGTTGTGTTTGTTGAACAAATTTAGTGCAAATTGAATTGGACCAAATAGCGGTTGAGGATGGAGTTAATCAAAATGGCTTCTGAGTTAAATTACTTATTATTTAATGTCCAAAAAAAATTTTGTTGTTTAACTGTACTAAAGGCCATGTTACACTAACATACACGATCGTGCGATCTACAAAATAAAGCATGTGTGCTGAAAAAGTACTAAAAATGCAACCGTGCAATAGACTTTTTGACAAATCGTGCGATTTGAAAAATTTTATGAAACTTTTCAAAACATTATGGTTTCTGTGCGATCAGTGTGATATATATTGTGAAAAATATAAGTATATTGTTGGTGCCTCAAGAAAAAAATTAAGTAATGTAAAAGTATTATGTTAATAAGAGTTTTTAATTGTTTTATTGTATATATAAATTATTTCAATTATACTTGTGTAATAGTGTGGCCTACAACGCCAGTCCGAAGCGATTTTTTCAAGTCGGCCAGACTTTTGAAACAGTTTCCTGTGAATGAATCGTACGATCGTGTAGGATAGTGAATCAGCAGGGCCTTAATACACAACTACATAATTTTACTCGCTGACGATTTTCGACAATCATATTGACGATTTTTTCGCCGAATTTGACGTACGATCGTGTAGGATAGTGAATCAGGGCCATAATCTTTATTATTCAGGAAAGTTTTGATAACTACAAAAAATTATGACTATACCAAGTACCTTGACACTTAAATATATGATTTTTTCAAAAATGGAGTTAATCACTTTGTGCATTGAACGGCTAAATTGGTGATTATTATTAACAATTTAAGTATGCTAGGCAAAATATATATGGCAACTCTGTTTGAGAAATAGAGTTCCAAATATAATTTGAATTTTTGCTCCTTTCTTAGATTTAAAATTTACGGAATTATTAAAATTTGCCTTTGTAAAAATCGCCAACTAGGTGTATCGCCAATGATAATGTTTTGACACTTAAATCATGAAATCTGGCATGATGGTCAGCTTTAGTCAAAGTTAATGTTATACTCAACGCAACAAAGTCATATAGACTATACACTTCAATTAAAGTTGAGTACAGCGGATTAAGTCACAGATTGAATGTGTGTACATATTAGTGTGTATGCATGTGTGTATGCATAAGTGCAAAGATATATACACAAGTGAGAATACCTACATATGTATATATGTCTGTCTGTCAGTCTGTACAGGGAGAAAACTGTAAATATTGAGAATTATTAACGGCAGAAAATATTAAAGCAGGCAGCAAAGCACATGAAGCAAATTAAAGACTTACATACAAAATTATACTCACACATACAGTGATTAACAAGGAAAATAATGAAAATATATTCATTTTACTGCAGGCTATGAGCCATACGGCATAAATATATAAGCATAATATATGCATATTATATACATAAGTAAAATCAAAATTTTTTTACGCAATGAATATAAATTTTAAGCCAGTTTGGATCGTATTGAGTTTATACGAGTCTACGTAAGCAAATAATTTAAATTTTAAGCACTTAAGGTGTGTAATCAAATAGAAATAAGCTCTATTATGTATGTGTTTATATGTTTGAAAGATTCCTTTTTTGTTGGCCTGAATAGAAGCTACAGTGCAGTCACTCGTTTGTTCTCATTGAGTTTGCAGATGCTTAAAAGTGCATTTATAAAATGTATGCAACAAGCAGTTTATGTTAAATACCGTTAAGGGAAAAATTTACAATTTTGATAATAAAAATGGAAATGGAAAAATCAAAACTTGTTCTGTAAGTGAAATAAGAGATTTGCAAACTATTAAACTTTAATTTTGCAATTGTTTTTATTATGCGCTGTCAAGGTCATAAAATTATCGTTCCATATTTTCATCCAACGTTTCGCTGGTATTTTCTAGCCTCATCATCTCGATATCGGTCCATATATATCCAAGATATAGCCTAAACCGATATTTTCATGAAACCAGTACTTAGGCGATGACCCCTACATATGCAGTGCATTATACCAGAACTAAGAAAATAGGTTGTGAGTAGGGGGAAAGAGGGAGTAGTGTTTGTGAACATTTGACTTGAACCTTCCAACGTTATAACAGACGGGAAACACGTCTAAGGCAACTTAATCCACAGGCGAAGCATACGGCTGAAAAACGAATTCTCTCTGTAATGCGTAGTACGATTCCCCGGGCAATCGACCACAATTGGATGAGCTTTGGACGATGAACGCGTGCTATGTAAAAACGTGGACGTTTCGGGAACAAGATCCCTAATCTCATCAGAGCAAAATTCATTGTACTAACGATATAACAGAGTAAAGTTCTGTCGTTACTAACGACAGAACTAAAATAGGGAACTAAAATAGAGAAAACTAAAATTTTCGATATAGGTCCATATATGTATACCCTAGATATAACCTATACCGATTTTTCCATGAAAATCTCGCGTAAGCGAACTTAAGAATTTTTTTGCTTGAAATCAGTTCTGGTAATGAAAAAAGGTTACTAAACTACAGAAAATACAAATTTCCGATATCGGTCCCGAGATATAGCCAAAACCGATTTATTATGAATATATCGCGTAAGCGAACTTAAACAATTTTTTGTGCTTAAAAGCTGTTCTAGTAAAATACAGAAAATGAGTAATTCCGATTTCGGTCTATATACGCGTATACCCGAGATATAGCCTAAACTAATTTTTCCATAAAAAAAATTTTTTTTTGATTAAAAGCAGTTCTCATTATAAAATGAGGTTACTAAAATACAGAAAATGAAAATTTCCGATACCAGTCCATGTATACCCGTGATATAGCCTAAACCGATTTTTTAATGAAAATGTCGAACTTTAACATTTTTTTGCTTAAAAAAAGTTCTGATAATATAACAAGGTTAGCAAATAGAAAAAATTAAAATTTCTTATATCGGTCCATATTTACCCGAGATATAGTCTAAACCGATTGCTTAGTGATTTTTTTTTTTTTTTTTTGCTTGAAATCAGTTCTGATTATAAAACGAGGTAATTCAGACAATGAAAATTTCCTATATCGGTCCATATACACCAGAGATAAAGGATAAACCGATTTGAAAATAAACTTTTTTTTTTGCTTAATAGCAGTTCTCGTTATAAAAGAAGGCTACTAAAATACAGAAAATGGAAAATTCAGCTTTCGGTTCATATTTATCCGAGATATAGCTTTGAATGAAAATTTCCATGAAAGATTTCCTTTTCAGAATGGTGATTACAAGGAAAAACTATTTTTCCATATATACATGCCTATCGTGAAGGGTATCTTAGATTCGACCCAGCCGAATATACTACACTCTTACTTGTTTTATAACAAATACATGCCATGAAGCATTTTTAATATCTACAGAAATACCCAACGTCTGATGGCTTCGATGGCGCCAGTTGTAGCTGTCTTATTGGTGAAGACGGCAAGCTTTACTTATCTCCAGAGAAAATAGTCTAAAGGTGTGATATCCATCGATCTAGATGGCGAATTTGCCGGAACAAAGTGCACAACAAAACAATTTCTGAACATTGTTTTACTCGCTCGTAGTTGAAATCAAATCTCTCGAGATTATGAGCTTGATTTTCTGTTCGTTAAAATGTAGCGATAACGGTTGTAACATTCTAAGTTTCTTCATTTTTGAAGATATATGTGTGATTCAGTGATTTCACCAGTCCATACTTTTGTTTTTATGAAGATAATGGTCGCCCTCGGTCTTCCTCGGCTTGCTCACTGAACAAAATTGCACGCAAAATATTTTTGACAGAAAGCTGTTTTTCGAAAAACAGCTGAACAATTTGGAGACACTGTTGTCCTGTGAGTTTTTTCATTATAATTTGCCAAACGATACTAAACATAAATTACAAACCAGTTTGATGAAAAGCGTAGTGAATATCAAACCATCAATGAATCACCCGGTAGAATACTACTTCGTAACAGTGTTGTGAAAGTATTAAGCACTGTATACTCAATGCCGCCTATTTTTTTAGGTACTCAATACGCAAAAGTATTTGATATTTATTTATGCAAATATCTTCTTTAAAATACTTCAGACATTTACAGCTCCATGCATAAGATTTAAAAATTTTTTATTAAAAGTTATAAAAATATCACTAATGAACGCAACTGTGAAAAAGTAAAAAAATATTTTATATTAAAGATAACTTAGAAATAAATGTTATATTATAAACATTTTGGCTTCGTTTATGAATTAATTAATTAATTTTTTTGAATTAACAGACTGTTCGCCGTATAGAATGAAATTGTATGCGAAGGAAGCTAGTCACTCAGACTCGAATCATTTTGGGTTTGTCTGTCACTATTATTCATTCGGATGTACTTATGTATTTTAATTGAATTTTGACACATCGTTCCCATTGATGAAGGTTCGATAAACCCAAATCAATTTGCTTTCGCCTAGAATTCTTTCAACATCAGCGAACTGTGTATACTTACTGCTTTTAGTGTCGGTGATTAGTTTTCTCGGAGACCGCACTATACTAGTTGTAATAGGTGGGGTCTCATCAAACAAGTTCAAAATTAGTTCAGGGGAGCTCACGTTATTTTTTATTTTTCTTAATGACCTTTTGAGTCAACTCTTTCGCAAATGACAGCAGCATTTGCCATTTGTACTCATTATAATTGACCCAATCCATTCAAGATCGGTGTTATGAGGCAGGACTAACTAAATAATGATCTTATTTTAGTCTCCAAGTGGGGTTGTAAGAACAGGGTCGACTTTTACACCCGTTGGAAACAGTGTTGTTTATTTACACACTCATGGCCGTAAATTCTGCTTCATCTCTAAGCGCATAGATTGTATAGATATTAAAGAATGGGATGCTCTTGATATTCTTGGAATGAAAACTTAGTTTGATGTTCGTTGGACTGAACACATTTTTCATATATGTTAAGATGCATTTAAGAATCTTGGTTTTATAAAACGGGATACAACGTATTTCATTCCACCAGATCTCCTTACTATTTATAGCACCTAAGAAAATAGAATACAACTCTCATGTTGGGGCCGTTGGCTCAAAGTCTATTTTGGGGTTACTCGAACGTGTGCAGGCATAAACATTATTTTATTCAGTGAAACATCGCTGCCGTATGGGGAGCCTTTTTCTGTTTTATCGTTACTACAATGGATTTTACTCTGAAGAAATTAGGAGTCTTGCTTCCGAAAAAAACACATATTCCACTGAGTTCTGATCCAAGATAAAAAAGGGTTTTTAATGAATTAAACCAAGTTTAAAAAAACGCATTAATACGTCATCATAAATAGATGTGTTTAACGTTAAATATATTGAACAGTGTTGAGTACTCGGTTTGAAAAGTATCGAGTGGTATTGAGTAGTTAATAGTAGCCGCTTTTTACAGCACTATTTCGTAAAGTGTGTTGTTTGGCAATATGAAATAAGCCGCTAGAACTATTTTTTTGTTGCACTGATATGTGATTTACTCCTATATGCACAAAAACGATTTTATAGAAAACTGAAAGGATTTTATAAAAAACCAACCATATCTTTTGTTTTTCCACCAATTTAACTGGCATCACCCCTGTGAATCTGTGTGAATGTTTTGTTTTTTATTTGTGATGCGGACAGATAAACCTGATATTTGAGCACCTGACGGCATAAAAGTCAAAACCCAGTAATGTTTATGTGTGAAACACCTTGCGCAGATAGTTTTCTGTATTTAATATATATTTTTTATTACATTCTTAAAAAAATTCATGACATGAATGTACTTACATACATGAATATGCATTGTATGGAAATATGCTGGTAATGAGTATTACGAAGGTTAACTGTGAATAAATAGTTTTTAATTAAAAAAAAATATATTTTCATATTTAATATCGGCTAAAGGTTATTTCTTGTATATTGCATTAACTTCCTATAAAAAGTAGGCTGCCTAAAGGTTTTAACTAGAGTAAAAAATCTTGAAAACAAATGACATGATGCCGCCATTATTCCTCTAAAAGTTCCATAGTTTACAAGGTTTATAGGATAATTGCAGTTACTACGTTTTTATTAATTCACGTTTCTAATACTGATTTTATTTCGAGCGAAGCAAGTATTTCATAATTTTAAATTCTTGGAGGAAATAAAGTAAACGTAAAAACTACATATTTTTCTTACGGTTTATCTTGTTTTTTTTTCTTAATTTTATGACATAATTACGTGTGTGCTTTCCACACCACAATCATATTGATATTTTATTGTTTTCATGGGGAAACACAGATGGAGAAATTTCACGCAATAAACACTTAAGCCTTTAAAAATATTTATTATTAACCATAATCCTAGAAAGTATATGAAACATGATAGGAATAACTGACCAGAAAAGCAAGTTTATAATAAAAATTAAATTATAGCTTATAGACGTGATTTTCAAAAATAAAAGCAATCAAAATCGTTATACAATATCTTGTAGTCTTCAAGCCAGTTAATTTATTTTCTTTTGTTTTAAATCTAAGTGATGAACAAAGTTGCTTTAAATAACTAAGAACATCTGTACGACAACAGCACTACCTCTCTACTTGTAGCGGTCTACGTTTTTATATATGTCTCGATCATCTCTAAATCGCAGTTTAGAATAAAGCATTAAACACATTCGAAACAGCAGGCTACACGAAAACATGGCAGCTACATAATAAACAGCTGATATTAGTTTTTTCTCTAGTTGCATATATCAAAAAGCCTTTTGTTCCTACAAAATGGCTGAGAGAAAGTTAGAAAATTCCATAGTAGTTACTGCTAAAATAGTGCGAGCTACTTAATATTTGTTGCAATAATCAGCCATGTCACAGAGCTTAATTCCGTTCGGAAACGGAATTGTATTCTTTTTTCATTTCATTCCGAAAAAATTATATATTTTAGTTTTTTTGAAGAATTAAAAAACCAACCCAATTCCATTTGCGAACGGCAGTGAATTCTGTGACATGGCCGAATATATACAGATATATAGATATTAAATATTTGCAAATCACAACCAAAATCCACAATTGAAATTTAAGCTTCTGAAATATAAACAGCTGCTTTTAGTATTTCAGTGGTGCCACTTTTAGCTGTTCTAGGTTGCGAAGAGCTAGAAAAAACGAATGTGCTGTTTCTTGAACACAGACGAGCAACTCGTCTATATAATTTGTATGAATGTCACTAAATTTTTTGAGTGATTTTCATAAAAAATCGCAAGTATTTATTTGATGCAAAAAGATAATTGTAGCCACGCGTGATGTCATGCACAGTGGAAAATTATGTGGTCAACTTCTCGGGGTCATCTTAGTTATTTGCTTCATGTATACAGGTAGCACATATTTTTGTATTTTTCACGCCCATAAAATTACTCAAAAGAGATTTTTATTTAGAAATTTTCCTGTAAATGAGAAATATTATTATGCGCATTTTGTTGGAACTAGGAAAATAGTTTATGAGAAGGATGAAAGAGAGAGTAGTGTTTGGTGTAAAAACAAGTAGTTTGTTTCCGTTTTTTTTTATTTAAATGTAATTATTTATAATTAAATCTGGCGAACAACTCGATTGCTGCTCAAGCCGGTAAAAAAATATGATTGGGTTAAAAACTAATATTATCTTTGCTTATATACTATTTAGTAGAAGTTCTAGACAATGTTAAATATAATATTGGGGACATCCAGACAGACAGCGCACATGTACATACACATATGCGCAATACGGTTCAAGTATATAAATTGTTTATTTATAATACATATGCGGTTCATATGCAAATTTAGATTCATTTATAACATGCGAGTAAATGGGTGCCACGCGAAAAAAGCTTCGCAATTTTTGTGTTTATTAAAACTTAAAAAAAGAACTTCACACATGCATACATACGAGTATTCATATAAACACAATTAGGCACGGTTCAAGCGAATATTTAGGTGACCCTACTTGTGCGTCAAGTGACGAGTGCTGCTCATGTGAACTCAAAATGCAACCTGACTCTCTTTTCGTAATTTTTATACATGTTTTTAATAGGATGTATTCATGTTATAACCAAAAGAGTGCATACATGTCGTGATCATGCTACAGCAGACGTTTGACTTTAACCTATCAATAACAACTCGCAAAGACCAAAGCAAACGTCATCACAGCTTTTAAAATTTTGGAATTAAATTAGTTAAACCTGATCAATGTCCAGTGTATATACCTTCGACACTGCTCAGATTAACAAAAATTAGTCCAACACCTCATACACTACAAATCAATGAGTTAAATAGCAAACACACGCAAAAGAAATAAATAATGGATAAATGTATAAGAAGACACGGACAAAAGTAAAAAACGAAAAAAAACACGTGAAAAAATGTAAATAAAATTGTTTTAATTTACATTGGAATATTTAGGTCCAATTAGCTTAAGAAAGAACTAAGGTTTATAAAAATATTGTACAAAACCAGTTGGCCAAAAAACACGCGTCAAAAACTACATGTGCAGAGAATGCACGACAAAACGCTTCATTGGTTTCAAAAGAAATGATTAATTATTAAAACTATTAGGGAAATTGATAGTGGTTAGTCAAATACTGCTGTAGACTGCTCTGTTGATGCTAATGAACACAGTAACATTTTTACTAACATACCGTCAGGCAGTGACACTTCAGATTATAATAATTCGGGTATGAATAATTTTAATAAATGTCAATTTAGTTTGGTTTTAAGTGTATCACTCAAATTGATGTTCTATCAAATTTTACACAGATAAAATTATATGCTATAGATTTATATGAATAATGCTACCTGCTCTTCTGCCATATATTACATATTTTTTTAACACATTTATAACCACAAGCTATTTTCCACTCAAATGCAAACATGAAAAAATAATTCCAGTTCCGAACCTTAATAACGAATATCGGCCCATAGCTTGGAGAATATTTTGCACCTTCAGATAAGCCATTATATTCAGAATAATAAATTGATGTCCGACAAACATTCAGGTTTCCGACCAAACCATAGTTATGTAACTACCTTAGGGGATGTCACAGAAAGCACTAGATGTGAACCAGATGACGGGTAAATTAATATATAAATTTTACTCAATCATACTAAAGCATTTGACATCATCAAATCATCAAATGTTTTTCTCACACACTACAGTCCATCTAAATATAAACACAATGAATAATAATATAGGATTAGTGTCTTACCACAAAATTTTGTGCGTTTATATTGGCACCAAGTTGGACTTTTCTTTCCATATTAATTTCATTATATCAAGAATATATTTTATCTTAAGAAAGCTATATTGCATTGGATTATATTTCCCTGTTTACGCTAGAAAAAGACTTTTGTCTGTGTGTTTGCCTTTATTTCTTTATGGTTCAGAGATTTTTTCTGGACATTCCAACTTAATTCTTCCAGGCTACTCAAATGTTTCAACCGAGTAGTGAGATATATTTTTAATATTCGACAGAGAGATCACGTTTCCAATTACGTTGTTAGCGTGTTGGGATCTGACTTTTAAAACTTTATAAACCGACGATTGTTACTGCAATTTTTTGAAAATTAATAAACTTGGTATACCTGCGTATCTTTTAGACAAAATTTGCTTTGGAAAATCTTCAAGAACTAACACAGTTGTCTGTCCAATTCATTCGACTATGTTTATGACAACAACATTTTTGATTAGAGTTTCTAGGCTATGGAATAATTAGCTACCTACCGAAGAACGAAAATTTTGCAGAATTATAAAAGGTTTTAAGAAAATAATGAAAGAGTGTTTTATATGATTTAAGGTTTTTACTGCTTCCTAAACTTTTTTTTTCTTGAGCTTAGCTAAAGAAAGTTGGGGTATAGCTCAGCTTCAAATTTAAGTGCGATAGATAAATGAGGGATTAGTTTTAAATTTCTTCTAAAATCTTCATAGTATAAATAGCTTTTTATGTATTCATTAATATAATGAATTTTCAGTGTTTTATCCCAGCTAGCATTCGTTGTTTGTTAGACGATTGTGTTTAATATACAATTCCCAAAAGAATCTTCTGACGATTATCTGACGAGTAATAATAACAAAAACATTTACTTTGTTTATTTTTATTTAAACAATCGTCTGTTAATCTTGGAATGTTTAATATACGAGTCTCTGAATGATTACCTGAAGAGTACTAAAACAAAAATGTTTAAAGGATGATGTTTAAAAATTTATTATTTTTATTTAGACACAATTGTACACAGATAAAAGAAAAACAGCGTACTATAATTTATTTTCCGGTTTTCATTAACATTTTATTTAATATTTGAGTTTAAAGAAATGTTTATACCAATCATCTTTTTCATGCTTTAATAATTTATTTACATATCGTTTGATTTTGATATGAAAATTATGCAACATTTTGTGAAATATTTTTTAATGTGCATAAAGTCTAAAATGAAAAGTATAGCGAGTATTATACGAATCATCAATGTTTCATTTAATGTTAGAGTTGTTAGATAATAACTACACGAGTCTCAGACGATTCCTCTACGATTAACATAAGCGCATTTTGCTGAGTTGCATAAGAGTCTCATAGAAGAATCAGCTTTTGTAACAGTTACGAGAGCGGTTCGGAAACTTCTTAGCCTAGCACAAAAAGCGCGGTACAAACAGAAAAAAGTTAAATGTTTTGGAAACTTCCATCTCTGCTATGAACACATATTAAATTTTGTTTCTCCTTCATATAGAAACAGGTATTCACAAAAGACGCATCCGCGATTTTTTTTACAATGAAAAAATTAGAAATGCGTGGTGTCATTACATATTTACATAAAAAAGTTTTATCGGGACAAGAAATTCATAATGATATGGTGAATGTGTTAGGTGAAAGTGCTCCTTCTCCAGGAAAAAATTGGGTTGCCGAATTTAAACGTGGTCGTACAAGCATTGAAGATGAACCACGTAGTGGACGTCCAAAAACAGCAACAACAACAGAAATTGTAGCCAAAAGTGCATGATATGGTATTAAATGATCGACGAATAAAAGTGCGTGAAATAGCTAATATCATTGGCATCTCAAATGATCAAGTCCATTTAATTTTGCATGAAGAACTACAGATGAAAAAGCTTTTTACAAGATGGGTGCCGCATTTGTTAACAGTCCAAAACAGACCAAAAACGCATAAGAATGAACATTTCTCAAGCTTGTTTGGATAATTTTAAGCAAAATAAAATGGATTTTAAGCAACGTTTCATAACTGTTGATGAGACATGGATCCACCACTATACTCTAGAGGCAAAAGAAAGAGACCCAAAGAAGACAAAAACAATTCAATGGGCTGGTAAGGTTATGACACTGGTTTTGGGACTTCAAAGGTATTTTATTGATTGACTATCTGCAAAAGGGTAAAACAATAAATTCAGAGTACTATTGCAATCTTTTGGATCAATTAAATGTACAAAATCGGGAAAAACGTCCTGGCTTACAGCACAAAAAAATAATTTTTCATCAAGACAACGTACCAGCACACAAGAGTGTTTTAACAATGGCTAATGTCAACGAATTAAAGTACGAGTTGCTTGGCCACCCACCTTATTCTCCTGATTTAGCTCCCAGTGCATTTTACCTGTTCCCGAATCTAAAAAATTCCTCGCTGGCAAGCGTTTTACCTCAAATGAAGATGCAGTTACAGTTGAAAACCACTATTTTGAAGACATTGAGGAAAACTATTTTAATCAAGGGATAGAACTACTACAAAGCATTGGACTAAGTGCATTGAAGTTTCAGGAGATTATATTGATAAATAAAAATATTTTTGAAAAACTATTCTCTTTCATTGATGGGCTAAGAAGTTTCCGAACCGCCTGTGTACTCCCGTATGAGGGATCGTATGCGATTAAAAAATGAGCTCGTAGACGATCAAAAACACTCGTCATGAGATTCCCAGTAGAGTTGTCTACAATTGAAAATGATAGCTGGGACGTTTAGTTTAAGCCATTGTTTGTATATCTGGATTTAATGGGCCGTTCGAGCTTAACATCCCATTAAATAAATAAATAAATAAAATTCTCTATAACGAGATTAGATCTTCTTCTAACTTTTCGTCTACAGTCGCACAGCTTATTTTGTCGTATATAACAGATCGTACACAGTCAGTGTGTTTGAACAATACCGTTTGCAGTCCAGTTAAGCTTGAGAAGGTATTCCTCTAGCTTCAATCTTGCAGCCTCTGCTATTTTAAATTTACGCCAATGACTTGCATAATACTTTGCAGATGTATGCAGATGATGTGCAGTTATAGCTCAGTAGCCCAGCTGAATGCATCAGCGCAAACATAAACAAAATCAATTATGATTTAAATAATATTTATATGTGGGCTTCTGCAAATCAATTACAGATGAATCCTAAAAATCTAAATGTCTGGTGATTCATTAAAAAAACTATACGTCCTAGTGTAGATGTCGATATTGCAGTCAATGGCCAAAAGCTTGAAGTAGTAAACTTTACAAAAAGTTTGTTTGCAATAATAATTTAGCATTGACTGATCATGTTAATGCACTGGTGACTAAATCGTATGTAAAATTCACAACACTATGGACAGTTCAATATTTTACACCTGTGAAAGTATGAATTGTATGAAGCTAAAACTTACTTTATACGATGTGTCATATATGCCTGTGAACTTTTGTCTAGTTGTGATATGGCCTGTAAAAGGAAACTTGAAGTATTATTTTATAACATAGTTAGATACGTTTATAACCTCAAGTGCCGCGATTATGTTGCGTTACATGCCACAGCATTATGTGGTATAAAATTTGAGAATCTCTTAAAGATAAGAACATTAATCTTTCTCCATAAAATTATATACTTCCAGAAACCAAAATACTTATTTGAAAAAGTTAGATTTGCTCGATCTTTAAAGGGTAAAAAAATAATAATTCCCAAGTATCAGCGCCGTGTTTCTGAATGACAGTTCTTTCTGCATGCTCTTCGTTTTTGGAATGTTCTTACACAGCATCAACAAACTAACAGCAATGCAACACATTTTCCTTTAGATTATTTTGACTAGATGTGTTAAATATTTTACAAATATCTAAATACGCATGTTGTTTTAATGTTACTTGTAATTACTGCTGTTATTTTGGCGATTTTATTGTACATTATACAGCCCTGCATGGTAATTATAAGACTCAGGATGAAAAACAAAACACTACTTGAAGACACATTTTAGAATTAGGATACCACACTAATTAGGATATCTCATAAATAAAAGTTGCTTATGAAAGTATATACTCTTCGTGGCCAACCAAAAGTCTCTAAATTCTACCGGTAGAATAATTTTAAGAGTTTATGTTGGTCATCTCCAGTATATTATCACAACTGGACTGTGCTCCCAAACATTCTTTTTTTCCATAATTAATTTTGAGAGAAGATAAGAAATACCTATTAAAGTTGCCAAGATTATTGCTTGCTTTAAGTACGTACTTTAAAACTCAAGCTTTGTATGCATTTTTGTTTTATTAATCTTCTTACTTATCACATTTTATTTGTCGCTGGCAGAAAAAGGCAAATTAACGTTTTAAATTTCATACTTATTTACATTTGATTTCATGCTTTGTTAACTTTAACATGGAAAATACAGAAAAAAAAGTTCTCATGCATGCCACCTGTCTCAGTATTTTTTATGTATTTTTTTTTATTAATTTGAGACAAAAAAAAAATTAAAATTTTTTATAACGATAATTATGCTTGGCAAACCGTAACATCAAGGGAAACGTTAACAACAATCACTTCAGTTGCTGGTGTCGTCTTGTATGTTTCGTAGGATTTTTAATGATTTTTTTTTTCGTTAAAACAAGGGCCTTAAAAAAATGTTAAAAAAAAACATTGTTACATAATAAAGTTTGCAAAATAAAAAAAAGAAACGGAAAAAGTCAACACACTTTACTTTAAAAGCTTTCAGACTGTAGAAGAGCAACAAGAGTGACACCTGAGCAGCGACGAAATTTAATGAAACCAAAATAGCAAACAGAGAATAAAGATGAAAAATAAATATTTAATTGAGAAGAGAATGAAGAACATCGAAAGAAGTGTGAGGAAAAATTTTTATGGCGAAATCATAGTTAAAAGAACAAAACTGTGTTTTTATTCTATGCGAAACTTTTAACATTTATGATTAAATGATTAACGCAACCAAAATTTATGCAGCTTAATTTCGTTTAGTAAAATATCTAACAAAAAAATTTTTAATTTAAAATAAATTTTAAAGTCAGTTTCATTTTTGAGTAACTTTTTTACGAAATACAAAAAAACATTATTTTGTGCGTTGAAACCCTTTATTTGGACTTGTAAAATTTTTTCTGTTAATTAGGAAATATTATATCAGCTAATTGGCTGCCGCCGGCATTGATACAAACTTCTGCGATATTTCTGGTGATAACTATTCGGATTTCTGTCGAATACTCTCTTTAAACGCTACTTTTCGGGCCTTATTGACATAACTCCTCGGCTTTCAGTAGCCCCAAAGAAAGAAATCTGGCATGGGTAAGATCTTGCTGTGCTAACCAAATTGGAAGATTACATGATAAAATCTTTCCTTTACGATATCGGTTGTAGCTCCTGCTATGTGTGCGGTTGTCACTCTCATTCAAGCCCTGCAGTATGAAGTCTCTTATCATGGCTCTGTAGCAGTAGCTGTATAGCTGATGACGTCCAACCATTCCTCCTGCATCAATATTGCCTTCGCATTTCCGTCGACTGTCTGGGACTTTTTTGTTTTAGAAGAACAAACACAAAAACTTCGAAGCTTTTTTGTTTATATGCAGTAACATCCAATCGAACCTGCGACGCCATCAGCAAGGAATCGAATCTGCGACCTCGAGAGTACTCTACCAAGTCAGCCATCGACGCATCCTGACCAAGTAGCTCCAAAAAAAATCTGGGTCTTGCCGCGCATACAAAATCGCCAAACCGGGGGATTACGTGTCCAGGAAATGTTTTTTTCAATGCTGTGTGCGGTCTTGTTGAAACCATATGTTCACTCACTAGTCCCTGCTTCTCCAATTCCGTTAGTAAGTAGTTGCTTCTCATCATCTGCAGAGTTAGCCAGCCTATGGCATTCACCAAGAAGGTGCGGTCTAATCACTCCTCCCCCGTGAACACTCCACAACACAAACTGTTGGATTTATAACAACGACAATAGAACCCTTTTTTAAGTGATGTGACCTCTAGAGATTTTTGGGTAGCTAGTAAGCCCAAAACCTGACCACTTTGAGCTGCTGCTGACGGCATGTATCATATTTTGTCAATATGCAGTTCCAATCTGTCAGGTTGTTGACTAAGCATGTCTCGTCACCAGTTTCATTAATGGTTTTTTATTGTCACTTATCTTTCTTTAAATAGACACTTTTGGTCAGGCCATCTATTAAATAATTAGGCTTTTCTACAATGCAGTCCCATCTGCTCCAAACCCAAATTAAAGGTAGCCGATTGCTAGTTGCGGGAATTTTTCCATTTAATTTATTAATTTTTGAAACCACATTTGAATAGTTTTTTTATACTACAGGATGTCCGCCCGGGAAGGTATACTACTTTGTTTTGCCACCATTTTTGTAAAAATTAGTCTTAACAGTTCATACTTGGCAGTCATGAAGTAGACACGTGCTAAATTTATTATGGAAAAAAATTCGATAAACCAACGTGTTTAGTCGTTGAAAGATTTATTCAAAATCAATCATCGATTTTTATGAAGAAGTCATAATGAGTGGCGATTCACATTTTCATTGGAATGGATAAACAGATAAGTCGGTCTAAAATTATTCATCAGTCACCTTAGCAGCCATTAAAAGTGGCAGTCTGATGTGGACTTTGGTCTGGTAGAATTATTGGACCTTATTTTTTGAAAACTGCATGGTCAGAGCTTGATTACTATGTGGTATCAACAAGACGTTGCCACATCGCATACAGCTAGGATTAAAATGAAAGTACTGCAAGTAGTATACCTTCCCGGCGGACACTCTGTACAACTAAAAAAATGTTTATTGGAATAACATCATAAAAAATATTTATACTTCTATATATTCTTCTATATATACTTCTACATATTCATTATATCATATGAAAATATTTATACTTCTGTTTATGTTTTGCTGAGTTTTTATACAGAAATTTAAGTGTTTGCGTACGACTAGTTTTTCTAATTGTGGGGCTTTGACTCTGATAAAAGTTGTAATTTTGTAATAAAAATTAAATAATTTATACTAAACCTTCAGTCCTTACGTTTTTACTCAATTAAGAGTTTTACATGCATTAAAAACACGAAAAAACAAACTTTTAAGCTCATTTAAAAAAAAAAAATCATTTCGTGTTTTGTCTTATATGGACATAACTTTATATTATCAAAATATACGTTTGGCATGACAATATTCTAAGGGCAAGATACGTTTGTTGAACTCTGTGGTTGTATCTGATAATACTATATTGTTATATTTAAAATGCAATTTATAGATTCACAATAGTTTAAAAAAACTGTATAAGTAACATTACTATATTTTGGTTCAACATTGTTATTATAGTAAGTAACCATAATATTTATTGAATATATCATATCAGTGTCGTACTCAGCCATACGAGTATTATACCAATAAACCATATTTTTGTTCTATATAGCAATATTACGAGTACTTTAACTAAAGAACCATAGTAATGTCGCAAATACCTTTATTTTAATAGAACCATATTTTTGCCACACTTAGCTCCTTACACATACAACAAAACTTCCTCTGTAATGTAAAGTGGCAATTAACTGTAATAAAACGAAAATATTTATTAAGGAATTCGTCTGAGACTGAAATTTTAAGAGTTATATGTAAACATATTAATATGATTGTATGTAGCAAAGTATGGTTAATCACAAAAATAGTATTGTTGACCACAAAGATTCTAACTGTGGCAATAGTGCGGTTGATAATTATTACACGCATATATATGTTTAGATCCTAATAAACTAACCTTTTGATTTACACTAACACTTAAAACTCTTTTTTTTACCAAATAAAATATGTTAGCGACTGGAACGAAAATATCGTTGCTGATGACAATAGCTAGATTAGCAAAAACAAAATCAGTTTTGTTGTATGTGATCAAGATAAATATTTTGTTATTAGTTATGGTAAAAGCTATTGTTATGAAAAAATAATAAAAATTAATCATAAATGATATTATTGTATGCAACCATATCTTGAAATCTATAGACGGTAGCAATAGAATTTCAGTAATGCATATTTTTTTAGAAACAAATTATAATTACGCTAGTATGTCGTTTTTAATAAAAATAACAATGTTATAGCATATTGTTACAATTTTGTCAATAAAACGCTTTTGCGGATTCTTCAACGTCAAATGAAATAACGACTCACACACTTGTTCGTTATACAGTACTTAAATAATTCACAACTTTATTTACACTTGATACCACTGTATGCCAAAACACTAAAATTGCTACTCTCTGACTGACTGACTGTCTTGCACAAAGCTTAAAAATAAACTGACTCATTGCGGCCAACCTGCCTGCTGCTTATACTTCATTAACATTTTCTACAATTATCAAGATCATTCTAGCCTTCCATAATTCTTGACGTAAATGTACGCATATACATATTCATAAACATGCTTGCGCACAATAAACAAGTCACCATAACAAACAGTAAGGAAACGAATGCCAAGAATGCAAGGAAAACAACGCCATCATATGTAGTTGATATACCTTGAATTTTAAAACATGTATGCTTGTTTGTTTGTGTATTATATTTTAAGTTTTATCTTGTTTGTGTGAATGAGTTGTACATATAATAAGCAGATCAACAGCTGTACACTGGGTAAGATGTGACAAAAATTCTTAACAATATCTATAATTATATTACATTTTTAGTTTTATCTTGTTTGTGTGAATGGATTGTACATATAATAAGCAGATCAACCGCTGCATACTGGGTAAGATGTGACAAAAATTCTTAACAATATCTATAATGTTGTTGCAACCACATTTCAAGCTGCCTTTTCTGTACATGCATCAGCAGGCATATAATTCAACAACAGTGTGCTGTCCCTAAAATACTGTCATGTCAACCAGAATTATTTTTTCTCAAGCCATTTACTTTTTACTAAGTGCATCTGTTGATTTTATTAATGTTTGGATTAACCAGCATAATTCAAGACAATAAAACGATTTGGTGTTTTAAGTAAGAAGGCAACGAAAAATAAGATGCCTAAAGCAATTTAAATGAAAGAAAACTGTATGACAAAATGGTGCGAAACCCCACCAAAGTACTGTTTACAAATCACAGACGAGCGATTTGTCTGAAACATTGGTAGGAAAACCTCTCAATTTTTTTTTTAGTAAATTGTAAACGAGTCGATGGTTTGTGGTCTTTAAGTAAAGCATATTTATGACATAATATATTTCAGCAGCATTTTTCATTTAAAATTTTTTATAACTCAAATATTTTAAGAAACTGAAACAAATTGGTAGTTTAAAACCAGTAAGAATAATTACAGTCTTTATCTTTTATTCCCAAATGGCTTTAGATATTGTAACCGCTATTTAAAAGAAAAAATACACTTACTTGAAAGCCTCTAAGAAAACACTTACTGTAAATGAAAATTTAAAACTCCTAGGAGTTGAATGTATACATTCGCAGTAACCAACATCAACTCAACAAAAACATTAACGTAACACCTTTTCCCTTAAGTAAATAATATATTTTTTAGCATTTATTTAAATAAGAGTAAAAGTTAGATGCTGCCATGACGATATGATAAGATTTTATACGCTGCTTGTCTTGCCTGGTGGCGAGAGAAAAAAACTCATTTCGTTTTTCAGGGCATAATGCTTATAAACGGCACTTTGTTTCAAGGTAACATTTTCCCAGAAAATACTCGTATATCTACATTTCGCCTGTCTCTTGGTATCTTTTTATTTGAAATTAAAGCAGTCAAGTAGATACACACACAAACAACGTTTGCAAATATGCTGCAGAAGGGGAATTTGCCGTTTTTAGCCCAAAAGGAAGCCAACGAGATGCTATCATAAATAATCTTATATCAATAATCTGACATCACAAGGAAAACTAACAACAGCACACACAAACGTACAAGAATAAAACACCTGGACATTGGCAGCCACATTTATAACTTAAGGAAATATTACTGCCTTAAGCAGCAAATGTTATCAAGACAAAAGCATCAGAGGGGAGCAGATATTCGTGTCAGTAGCATTATTCCAAGGAAGGAGTTTTCTTTTTCTTTCAACCTGTGGTATTAAAGGCTAAAGAACACATTCTCCCAACTTCTTGTGCCAAAATCCATTTTGTCAAAAATAGTCAAAAGAGCTTTATGGACAAAGTGTGTTCAACTTAAAAAAATTAAATTAAAGGAACATGCATACCAATTAGGGTTGCCACATGGTCTGGAATTAGCTTGCTTATCAAGATTTATTAGATACTGTCAAGCGTCAAGATAAGATATAACTAGTCCTGTTAATTATTAAAAATAAAAAATTCAATATTAAAAAAATTTATTATAATTCATATTTTTGGCGCAACATCAGTAACTCATTGCATTGGATAACCAAAAAAGTATCAACACTTGGAATTTCCCCTCTAACTCATCATTGACTTACTGCTTGATTTTCGCCAACACTAAACAAATTACAACATTAAACAGCTGATTGAAATTAAGCGTACATGATGTGAATAGTAAATTTAATTTATTGAATTTTTGTTGAACTTTTATAATTTGTAAATGAAATTTTTGGTTTGTACGTGTGCACAATGGGTTAAAGTTCAAGTTTTTTCCTTTCTTAAGAAGAATTTTTTACAATACAAATTTGCTGTGATCAATAATTATAGACAAGCAAAATAATAATCAAATCTTGAGCTGGGGGACAACTAGCTGTTTCGTAGTCGCTACACTACTCATCAGCACTCACTGGGATTTGAACTCGGGTCATGACGTATCATGATCTGCTGCTTTAACCACTCAGCCACCGAGCATTTAATTATTTTCTATCAATATTCATCTCATATTGAATCACATATGCATTTTTGTTAATTGCCCGCATTGTTTGTACAGCATATGCTGTCTCAGAACTAACGTAAATTTAAATTGTTTAATTCGTTTAAGAATTTAAAATAATATTGTTATAATATATTAAGCGTTGTGTCGTCCATTTAACTTGAGAACTACTAAGATGCCCGACCTTTAGAAAAATAAGATATAAAACATTCTGCGATAGATATATTGGAGAAGCTGAATATTGCAAATGGATTAAAAAAACATGATTATACCGCATTTTGCAAAGTATGCCAAATTGATATATCTATAGATTATGAAGGAAGTCGAGCATTACACAAATATACCCAAGCAAAACGGCATTTGAAATTAGCATTGTCTCAAAAATTGTCACACAGCATGATAAACTTCGCTGTTCCGGCAGATTCAAAGGAGGTTTCACACATATCCAGGGCTGAATTAATGTGCGTTCGTCACAATATTGTTCATGGGTTTAGTTACAACAGCTTAGACTGTCAATTTAAACAAAGTTCTTCTATATTTTGCGACAGTAAAATTGCTAATAAGATAAGTTGTGGCCGTGCCAAAGCAGCAGCTATAACACGAAACGAAAGCGCATAAAAAAAGTGGCATTAAAAGAAAGTTTTTACAGCGGCGCACCAAATATTGGAAGCGTGAAAACGTATCCATATACCGTTCAATATTACGATGTTGAAACAGGAATGCATCAGACATTTTTTTATTTTTATGAAGACTCAAAAGAGGCTGCTAAAGACATTTTTGGCAATATCGTAAGTATAACAACCGAAAATAAACTTAACAAAGCTGATAGCCCCAGTTGCTAGTGCTTTATTAAATATAGTTTATTGTAATTTAAATTATAATAAATTTGTTAATAAATAAATACAAATAAATAACCTTAACATTCAGCAAATTACAGCACAACATACAGAGCTGATAACGCGGCGGTTAATTACAGTGTTCATAATTCCGTGGTTGAAAAACTTAAAGATGTAAACCAGAAAGGTAAAGGCAAAATGCATTTTCCATGTAATAAATAACTGCAACAAATGTGTTTTTAAAGCTTATTTTATTTATTTATTTTTTTTGGTTCAACAACGAAATTCGTTGAATCAATTAATAAATTGTTTGAATGCGGACCTGTAAAGAAATTCGTGGATTTAAACAAAAGTTTAGTGAAAATAATTATTGATCGAAAACAACTATTTTTGTAAACAACAACAAAATACGATATTCAAGGTTATTATTATTATTATTTTTTTTTTTTTTTTTGATATTTATGTATATGCATAGAAATTATTTTTTTAAACAAGAATTTTGTTGATTTTATTTTTACCATAATTTTTTCTGTGTAGAAAATATTGTGATTGAAACCTTGAATGAATTTAGCTCATCAGCTTTGTCAAATGAAAAGTTAAAGCAATGTTTTGAGTTTGAATGTATCAAGTGCAAGCATCTACTTCAGCATGTTCCCACGCGATGGCTTTCCCTTTTGCCCGCAATTGACTGGTTATTGCATTCTTGGCCAGCGATTAAAAGGTACTTTTTGCAAAAGGAGAAAAACAACCGCAGAAAAGATATCTAGAAATTTGTATCATATGGAATATCAGATACTGAACTGCGAATGAAGAATAAGAATGAAGGCTGAACAAGAAATAAGAAACTTTCCCAAATCCAACATCGCCAAACAAAACTCAACCGGAATGCTATTACTGGCTATACAGCTCGCATTCGACACCCACAGAAAAAAATTATAGTAGAAATAAAAGCAATAAAATTTTTGTCTGAAAGTATAATTTGTTTGTACATATTAAAATCTCCCAGGGAACAGGTTTTGTCTTGGCGTATTCCTAACTTGAGCCCTCTGCTCTTCGTGGGAAAGGGACGAGGGGAAGGGGCCCCTCGTTTGTTGTGGCAAACAAAACTCTAGGAAGCCGCATGACTTATGTTCTCTAGGCTTCCGAAACCCTTACCAAGGGTATAAATTGGCTTAGCATGGCCCTCGGGTAGTTCTGCTTGAGGTTCGACCCGGGCTGATCATGGTTGAGGTGCTTACCTTGACTGTAACGTATTGGCAGTGGTTGAAACATAAAACGCAAGAAGAGGGTGTTAGTATTCTTGATAATTGTTTGGAGTGTGGCTTTTTTCGGGGACTAGCAAACTCCCGAGGGTCTGTGGCCTTTACAACAGATACCTGTACTGTAAGGAACCAGTGGTGATGGTTGACGGGTGAGTTGGTTTAAGGGCTGACGCTCTTAGTGGGCTTGGGCCGTAAAGGCAGGTGCTGATGTAAATCATTTTCACAGGTGTTCATATTAAAAAGTAGTGAGCAGTGTTCTTTAGAACACTGCAGTAGTTCCAAGCACTGTTTTTGAGAACAATCTTTAAAACAAACGAGCTGCGGAACATTTAGAAACAAAAATCCAAGTTAATCTACCACCAACTATTTTATTGTTACTGCGTTCTTATTATTTGGCAAGCATTTGTGTGTACGTGTGTAATACTTATATTTATGCATTTGGACAACTGGGAACTAACTACCCAGTTGGCAAAATCATCCCAGACGACATTGTCTTCAAAGATATATGCACGCTGTGCCTTCTTTTGTTTAGGCTTTGTAATCAAAAGAGACCCATATGGGCGACAATGTCTCCAGTTTGGCCGCTAATTTGTAGCGGACAGATGAGCGATAATGTTTGCAAATTGTTCATCCAGGCATTTGAAACAAGCAACGGTTTTCTAAAAAAAGCTAAACAGAATTTAAATTTGTGTTTAAATGAGGAACAAAATAGGCGACAGTGTCTTCAATCTAGTCTACAAATTGTTCACGTAAAATATAACTGTAAGAAAATTAACGGGACTCTATAAACCACAAAAATGTATAAAATTTGAGTATACATTTTTACTCAGTTGAATATTAACAGCAGTACAAGATATATCATCAGTTTTTTCTATACATTTTTTGTATAAAAAAAATGCATTATACCTATGCATTTATGTATGTATATATAAAAAAAAAAAATACTGAAACAAAAATGAAATTCTCAATGTATTTAAAATATATTTTTTCAAATTAATTTTGAATAAAACATTCGATATGTCTGATATCGATTATTCTGTTCTAATAAATTTTTCCACTTTTTATATTATTTAAAGAATGTAAAAAACTTTAATGTTATTTTATATATGTCATTGACAATTTGTTAGCATTCTATACAAATCGTATTATGACACTACTAATAATTTTATAGAAATTTTCTGACGATATAAAATAGTGTAAAAATTTTAAAAGGCATCAGAAGCTGACAAAAAATTAATGAATTTTTATTAAATTAATTATTATCATTAACGACAGTTTAGTGAAGAAATTGTCGGAACAATCGTCAACGATTATGTTACCTATGCAACCGTCGATGACACTCTGGTGGAAATCGTCACCTACACAATCGTTGACGAGGTAGAGTGGACGACATGGTAGAGGAACATGTACTGTATATAATCGTCCACGATGCGGTGAGGGAAACTGTCGGTTGTGTGGTTTTACACGATTTTGTGGCCATTTGTTCGAAAATTTCGTCAACGATTTGTTTGAGATGTCATCAACACCTCTTTTACCATTATCTATTGACTTGTACCCATCGTTTAAGATGTCTTGTCATGCCATGGCCAACTGGGTATTTTAAAAAGTTATAAATAGCTTGCATATGTTTGACATAGGCAAAATTTAAGTTTAAACGTTGAGAAAAACAGTTAGCAAAATAAGCAAATCTATTGAATTGTTTAAGTGCTATGTAACAAACAAGTCTCACTATCATTATATAACTTGCAATTGTAGAAAAACACAAAAGCGTTGTTAAAGCTTAAATCATAACAATATTTTCCTTTTTCATTGAAAGCATTCAACTTGTGAAGGCTTTAAGTATGGAATAGAAAAATTCGATATATACTTCAAACGAAAAATCGCTTTTGATTTCCTTTGCCGTATTCTTTTAGCTAAACTTTGCTTTCGAATAGTATTTTTTTGATTTTCTACTCCTTTACTTTATATATACATCTGCAATATCTATACAAGAACGACATTGGCGCCGGTAAAGTTATGACGTCATCAAGAGTGAAGCAGGAGCAGTATGAAAACAACAGCAAACTCTCTGACTGTGCTGGAATACCAAAGAAGTTATTTGGTAATGGATATTAAGCATTGAGTATTTCATGTAAAAAAGTTTATAGACAATGAATAATGACTTGCTTATTAAAACCAATTATAATATAAAATTTAAGCGAATTAATGTTTTATAGAATTTCAACGTATAACAGCAAAGAACATGAAATGTTTGAAAATTTTTAAAAATAACTTTCCAACATTAAAAATTTTAAGGCAGCATTCGTTAATTATACGAAAAATTATTCTTGTTATAAAACGGAAGGAAAACACACACACACACACATACAAACATACATGTACATAAAAATGTACACAGAGAAAACAGATAAGTTAGGCAAAAATAATTTGCTGCCCATCAAACTAATATGACGTTTAGGAGCTTACTGTAGAAATAGCTTTTAAGTAAATATGGTTGAGAGCAGTGTACATGCAGCCTCGTCTGTTAAAAGTCGGTTTTTTAACCGATAAATTTTATTTACTATTGTAGTTTTTATTAATTACTCTGTAATAATTAAAAACACAAAAAGTTTGTTTACATGTAATGTAATAGAAAAAAAATAGATTAACCCATAAATCACCAACGGTTTTGATGAAAAATACATAATTTATTTAAGGCGGGTGTAATATACGTCTGTACCATCATGTTTAGTAGTTATTTGCTGCTTACAGTGAGGATCAAACGAACGAGGGTACAGTCGTAAAGCAGCTCTGGACTGGGGAATAGCTCTCGCGTCATCGTAATTATTTCTTAAGTGTGGTCAGGCTTGTCGTTGTTGTTTGGCCTTCGAGAGTTTTTGGTTTAGCTCCGATTTGTTAACTGTCTACCTCAACTAACTGTATTAGTGTACAGTTTTTTGGTGGTATTTCGTTGTTAATCACGCGGCAACTTCCTATGCGAAGTCATAGGTCAGTACAGTAAGTCACAGCAGCGCAAAAAATACTGTAAATACCATCGTGAGCATATTATTTATTTATTATTATTATTGGATGGAATATGTCCCTAATCGGCCATTTGTTCTGCGACCAATGTTGATCTATTGTGCGTCCCCTTGCCACATTATGGGTTGAGTATGTCAAGAAAACGGCCAAGCACCTTCATTGGGAGTGATATTAAGTCACATTCACTTAATATATAAGCTTGAAGTAGCCTATACCTTCTGTGTCCCAGTGCCCCACAGTGGGTGATTAAGTGCTACATTGACTCCTCTTCATCACCGCAGAATCTGCAAATGTCTGTGTGGGAAATGCCCATCCTGTGCAGGTGCTTGTAGCAGTTACTATGACCTGTAAGTCTTGTCCTGTCCAGTTTTAGAGCACGATCGACCCTTTTTTTTATCAAAGTTTAGAAATTTTTCGTGAGCATAAGGTCTACGTTACTCTGGCCATGTCGTACATCCTATACTTTGCAAATTTATTTGCAAGTGTATAGTTAAAATACAATAAAACGAAAGAGGGATTTATAAAGGGTGATTAAATTTTAAGAGCCGGTTTTAATTTTAAATAAAATACAAATTATTTAAGAATTTCTTTTTATTATGATAGTATTGGTATGTATCAATTATGTATGGAACAAACTATTGGCCAAGTGGCCGCCATAACCTCGGCACAGCTCCATCCGATGATCTAAATTTTCGATGACGCCAAAGCATAATTGCGGTTCTATGCCGTTAATGCGGAGATTTATCTTATCTTCAGATCTTGAATTGTTGCTGGCTTATCGTTGTACACCATTTTTTTCAAATAACCCCAAAGAAAGAAGTCCAACGGCGCCAAATCACATTTTGGCGGCCAATCGAAATCGCCACCACTGGAGATAATATGGCCGTTGAATTTGTAGGTCAAGGTGCCACTTGCCAGAAAGCTAACGAAACGATGTCGGCTGTGTGATCCTATTTAAACCAAATATCGTCCACATCGCTATCATCCAATTCGGGTCATAAAAAGTTCCTTATCGTCATAGTAACTACCTGACCAGCCTCATTTTGGAAAAAAATACGGACCGATAATGCCGCCAGCCCATAAACCGCACCAAACACTCACTCTTTGTGTCTAGCTTTTCGACAGCTACTCTTGGATTATCACTCGCCCGAATGCGACATTTCTGCTTATTGACAAATCCGCTGAGGTGAAAATGTGCCTCATCACCGAAGAAGACTTTCTTCGAAAATTGATCATCCACTGTTGCCATTTCTTACCTCCATTATGACCATTGGCTACGCCTGGCATGCTCTAGAGGCTTTAGTTCATGAGTCAATTGTACCTGATAAAAGTGTAAATGCAAGTCTTTCTGCATAATGCTCATTTGCGACGATCGTGAGAGTTGCAGTTATTGGGCTCTTCAGCCGTACACTAACAGCAGTAACATTTTCTCCAGAACGAGCTGTACTAGCATCCACTGGTGTTTTCATAACCCCTAAAGAACCGGTTTGCTCATGTTTCCAATTGTACGCCTTTTTGGGCGATTAAATTGATCGAAAAAATCACACTATGTATTTTCATAATAAGCCTATAGGCGTAAATAATAAGAGACGTTTTCATTTCAACTGTCACGGCTGCTGCTTGCCATTTTATTTCCCAATACTTACAGCTAAAAACAATCACAGAAAGTGGATACGCGATAATGCTTAACTAGTACTTAAACAACAAGAGAGTAAATATAAAATGTATGTACACAAAAGAGTATAATACAACATGAGCTAGTAACAATTATCGAATATATATGTATGAAAGTAGAGTGAAAGAAATAAAGTAAATGTACAATGTGCGTGAATGTAAAAGTATAAAATAACATAATGCTCTCAAAGATGGCTATGTGGACATTAAAATAGTTATATATACAAAATAATGCCCAGTAGGAAAATACACTACAATTCGGCCCTCCTGACCAACGAGATTACCTGATCTCGCCTCGAAGGGATCTTATTCCTACCCTTAAACCATGGACGAATATTACCGACAGCCCACACGCCCTTGTAGAGGTTTCTGTACTGCTGGTAGCCCTCGATGTCCTCTAATAAATACCTATCATTGTTCAAAATCTCTGTTATCTTGTATGGCCCCCCTAAATTTTGGAATCAATTTCTTCGAAACTCCTGTGTGTGAAGCAGAATTCTTAATCATTACATTTTTTACATTTTTTTTAACACAAAAACTGCGAAGCTTTTTTGCTTGTCTGCAGTAACACCCAGGGTGTGTGGCAGGAATCGAACCTGCGATCTCGAGACTGTTGGTCGAGTACTCTACCAAATCAGCCATCGAGGCAACCATATATAGCCTCCTTCCATACAAATGGTTCCTGGTTTCCTACTATTGTCAACATAACGCTTGTTATAATCCTGTAAAAGTCTCTGTTTTTCTGAAGCTCTTTTTTAACTTTAACATGGTCGTTCTAAGTTTCCTGTTGAAAATCATCAAGTACACACTCCTTCAGAGAGTTTACAACAATACCCCTTTGACACAGTCCGAAAAGCATTACATTCGTTCGCCTACCAATCACCTTATGAATAGTGTTATTCAATACATATGCTACTTTATCCAAAACTAAATGCCAGTACAAACCTTCATCGGGTCGGACGCGTTTTGCTAACATTGGACCAATGCTCCTGCTCATTCTTTCTAATTATCCGTTGGCTTGCGGTGATCCTGTCCCGACCGTTACATGTTGTATACCTCGTTCGCTAGGAAAGTCCTGAAATTCTGCAGAGGTAAATGCCGTTCCCCTATCACTTACAATACACTTGGGGGACGGCTATACGCCCTAAAATAATCCTTCAGATGCCCTACGACCTCCTTTGTCTTTGTAGTTTTCGTAGCATATAGTCTTAGGAATTTGGGGGTTTGCATCGACAACTACCAATGTATGTTTCAGCGTTCTACCATTATCAACCGGTCCCAAATGATCAGTATGAATGACGTCGACAGTAGATTTTTGAATATTATTCAGAAAACCCTCCTCCTCTCCGTGCTTATTCGAGTATGCCATACACCTTAAACAATTCTGCATATGGTCGGATGCCTTCTTCCGCATATGAGGAAACCAATAAATACCCGATATTAAATCTATTAATTTGTCGATCGCAACGTATCCCATCTCATTGTAGTTTTTATATAACACGTGGTTATTGTTTGCAAAACCATAAAAAACTCCCTTTTATCGAATAAAGTCAGTTTTAGAAAATTTTGAAAGCCTTTTGTATTTAGGGTGCGATATCATGTAACACTTGCTACATGCTGAACTACTATTGGATGACCACCAAATATGCAAGAGTTAGTTGTTACTAGCTGAGTGAGTTCAAAAAACTTGTTTTTTTCAAATATCAAATCTTTAATGGAAAGGTTATTATTTCTATCCACCAAATCATCCATATTGTTGCTTTGAGTATTCCAACTATATATTAAACGTAATTATTTCGATTTTGCTACACAGTTTTCCGTAGTAACGTTAATGGCCTGGCCTACAATATTAAACATTAACGCTAGCCAGTACTTAGAAGATGAACAAAAGTATTTTGGAGATTAATTATGAACTTTTTATCGCTTATTTCATCTATCGCTCGTATTAGTGAGCTCGACTAGTGCAGTCCAGTTGCTGAAAAGCTTTGTTGTCTTTAGCACTCGGGGTCGAGTCTAAGAACCTAAATAATTTTTCAACAAACAAACTGCCAACTTAAATTTTTTTGTATGTGTACTTACACACACAAACACAAACTTTAGCTCGATTGCTCGGAGGAATGAAAAGAATTTTGAACATTCAGCCACAACAACTACAAGGGTAAAAATATGCTGACAATATAATTGTGTTTGCCATCAAAACTGAACCGCGAATATTTCACAACATCAAGGAAGTTGTTTCTCAATTTATAAATTTTGTAATAAAAAAGTTGTTTTTTAACATAGCTGATGGATGCTGGCTGGTTGTCTTGGTACCACAAATGTTTCGCAGCTTTTGTTTGTCTTTCATCACTTCAATATTGTTGAAAAATCCTTATTCATTACAATTTAATGTTAAATAAAACAAAATTCTGAATGCAGCAGACAGACAGCTACAAAAAAAAATAGAATGTTGGAGTAAAAACTGAAATGATGAGTGGATAACTCCGGGTAAAAATGCCCGGATGTTTAATGAGTTTAATTAACAGAACAATGTATGTTAATTACAGTTTTAATGTTTTTGTTTTACAACAGGATGCCAGCAACAACAAACATACATAAATGTATATTTATTTATATATCCTTTTCGTGTTATTTAGTTTATGCTCTGCAGTTGGCAAGCTGTACCTAAAGAAAGAAGTTCTCGGCAATTGAAGAATATATTACAGTAATTCATGGATAAGTGTAACTCGTGTGAAAACTTTTCACACTTAAGTAACTCTGAAACGGAATATTTTGTGTTGTTCATTTAATTTGTGATAATATTTAACTTTTAAATGCGTTCTGATTATTTGCATTAGGCTCATAATTTGGTCATAGATTTCATAAAATTGTTAAAAAAGAAATATATATAATAAAGCTTTACAATGCACACTTTGATAATTTGATCATAGATTTCTTAAAATTGTTAAAAAAATAGACATATAATAAAGTTTTATAGTTAAGTGCAGCACACAGAATAATTGTAGTAAAAAATTCGATAAAATGTTTGGCTGAAAACATTATCTGTATGTCAACATTGCCAGATTATGTAATTGTTAAGTAATTGTAAGACATGGCCATGATCTTTCCTGTCGATTGTTGCGGTTTTTGGCACCTTGGACGAGGTTCACCAGTTGCTGTCCACGATCGTTTTGATTTCGGAGTGAAGTGATGTATCTATGTTTCATTCATTGTCACATATCGACGGACGAAAACATTCTGGTTTGTTACGTTTAAACATGGCCAAACACTGCTCAGAATCATCAACACGTTCTCGTTTTTGGTCAACAGTGAGCAAACGCGACACCCACTTTGAACAGAGCTTTCTTATAGTCAAATGATCATGCAATGTAAAGCCAACACGTTCTTTTGATATCTTTATGATGTTAGCTAACTCACGCAACTTCACTTTTCGATAATTCAAACGCTTTTGGTGACTTTTCGTTGTTTTCTGTTGTTACCGCCTCATTTGGAAGTCCACTGCGTCCGGTTTCTCTACGACCACGTTTGAAGTCAGCAAACCAACGCGCCATTTATGTGTTAGGCCCGTGACTTTTCAGGCCCTTGTTAGATCAGACAATGTTGTCAGTGCAAAGACATACTTATTGGTTCTAATCTCTATATTTTTATCATTTCTTTTTTCTTTTTTTTTTGTGTATCTTGGACCAGTACTCAGGGGATTACCCCTACATATGCAGTGCATTGTACTGGAACTAGGAAAAAAGAGGGAGTAATGTTTCTGGACGTTTAACTTCAACAATAATAATACGGAAGACCAAAACAAACTCTATTTAAAATGTTGGAATTAAATTAGTTAAAACTGACCAGTGCCTAGTGTTTATGACTTCGACACTGCTCAGACTAACAAAATTTAGTCCAACACCTTTCACACTGCAAGGTAATAATAAATTTTATTGTTCACTAAGAAATAATAAGTTATAATATGACTCTTTATTAACTCAAAAATTATTAAAGTCTAACAAACTTCAGCCCATAAGTTCTCACATGCAAATAGCAGCAATCACCAATTACATGAAAAAGTTCGGCTGGCAAAGCTTTACACGCGTAATAATCAAGCAAATAAAATAAAGTTTTACATTAGGTGTGTTCCACGAGATATCGGAATTTGCAAATTTTACATAAAACTGCTGGAACGCAAAAATCCACAATTTTACATCTTATAATATCAGTGTTCTTTACATATCATCATATAAACAAAAGATTTGCATTATTGGCAGCAGTTGTAAAATTAAAAACAACGTAAAATTTTCAAGAGATTTTAATAGTACATGTATGTAGAATGAAAAGCAAAATAACAATTGGATGTTCTGTTTACAAATTCGCAACGTTATGTTTAGTTTGTTTAAACAAAAACTTCTTTCCAATTTGCAAACTTTCAATTTCATATGTATGTAAACATTAAACAGCTGATTATTCAATTCTAGTCCGAAAATACCCAAAGAAAATGTCCGAGCTAATTTGTACATGAAATGAAAAAATTACTCTCATTTTCTCATTGCAAAAAAAAAAATTTACAGGGAACGCTTTTGGACTACTTTGGACTAGTTCAGACTGTTTCGTTATTCACGCGGAACACACCTATTGTATAAGTATAATTAAGCCATCAATGTCAATTTAGTTTCATTTGTCAAAATTTTTCTTTTTAAGAATAAATTTGATTCTAGGCTTTGAAGAGTCCCTCCGCGGCATCATTTGAAAAGAATTTGAAAACAGAAATTCTAACAGATTCTGTTTTCCATTTTGCTGGTAAATCCATTATTAACGTGAAGCAAGTTTAACATTAAAGACTTGGTATATCCTGTTGTTAGTAAAACCTCTGTTACGAATTTCTTCGTTTCGTAAATTATAACCCTTAACATTTTTGTTGCCCTCAAATATAATGCTCGTACAAGGTTTAGAGTTTCCTTCGCCATTTGTTTTACTGCTGCAGGATGTGTGCGACTGTCTGCGCTTAATGGCGTTGAAGACCTGCTGTTTTTATCTTTGCAAAGAATTAGTTGTAAATATTTTTCATTTGTTAAAAAAACAAACCCTGCATGCTTTAAAATTGTTTTGATAAAGTTTTTCATTTGTAATTTAATTATTAACAATTTGGGTATAATTTTTTCATATAATACTTTTTTATGAGCGTATTAATTTTCCCACTTGTTTTGGATAATATAGAATGTTTTTGTACGAAAAAATGGTAATAAGTTTGCTTTTATATATGTTTGTATTCTTGAATTTAAACGACCGAATTACTGTTTTTGTCTAAAACAACAACAGTAATTAGTCATTATTTCGGATTTCAAAATGAAAAAAATTTAAAAGAAATATTTAAGAAAATCTCTTTCTAGCATTTATGTAAAAGGATTTTTTCTTCTTTCTTTCTTTTTGGAAATTATTCCGTACTGAGATTTCTGTTTACTACGACTTTATATAAAGCCGTTTCCAATAAGTACTTGACAAATTTGGATTTAATTTGTGAACACACTATTTTGCCGCTCATCTAACTGTATTTTTCTCTCCTTCAGTAAACTCAATATTTTCATCATGGAAAAGTAAACGAACGAACAACGTACGAGGGCGGATTGATATTGATGATACCTACATTAGAAAAAAACTGGTTTTTCTCCAAAAACCATTTATTTCCCAAACTGGTCTCCTTTTAGCTCAATACACTTAGTAAGACGATATTCCAACTTTTTTTACCATCTGAATAATACGATTTTTGTAGCCCCTTAAAATACGCTTTAGTTTCGGTAATCATTTTTTGAGATTTATCTTTTCCCTGCGAGCCATTTTTTCATGGTTGGAAACAGAAAAAAGTCACTAGGAGCTAAATCTGGGGGGTTACTCTATGCGATGAGAAAGAAAAATGGTTTGTAATCGAAGATTTTCTACCCTGTGTATTTTCCTTTCGCACTTAAATGTTTCCCTTTTCGCACATTTTATTTTATCAGTCTTCGCTAGTGTTTATTTTGTGGTACCAGTGTTACGAGTACTTCATTTTTAAACTATTTTGCGAAAACGTTTGCGCAAACGGCACAGACTACCAAATTATACTCTTGTCCCATTTACCATTCGCATCGCAATAGAGAGTAACCCTCTTGGGCTATAAGGTAGATGATCAACAAATTCGGACTGCATTTCACATAATTTTAGCATCGTATTTAATGCTGTGTGAACTGGTGCGTTGTCTTGAAAAAAGAACAGTTTTTTCTTCTTTAAATGTGGTTGTTTTTATTTGATTGCATCAATCAATTTATCCACTACTGCACGATAATACTTTCCTGTGATAGTAGATCCTTTTTCAGGAAAAGAACAGTTTTTTCTTCTTTAAATGTGGTTGTTTTTATTTGATTGCATCAATCAATTTATCCACTAATGCACGATAATACTTTGCTGTGATAGTAGATCCGTTTTCAGGACAATCGATGAGCAATATTGCATGTGCATCCCATAATTCAGTAGCCATAACCTTGCCAACAGATTTCACTGTCTTCGCCTACTTCGGGAACACTTCACCCATTGTTTCGATTGATTTTTGGTTTCAGGTGTTAGTGGTGAGCCCACGTTTCATCAACAGTTATTAATCGACGCCAAAAATCAACAGAATTACGCTTTATCATGTCCAAATAACGCTGTGCAGTGGTCTGTTGAGCTTGTTCGACACTGAGCAAACGCGGTACCCATCTTGCGATAGCTTTTTCATAATCAAATCTCCAGACAAAATGTTGAATATGATATGTTTCATATGATACGTTCATATGATATGTTTACCATTTCAGCAGTCTCATGTAACTTGACTCAGCGATCATTGGTAACGATAAATAGCAGGCAAGTCGGCGACAACGAGTGAGCTTATTTTTAAGTTTGGTGCTAGTTAGTCATAAGTCAGAAATTAGTAAGTCTAGTGTTGTAAAACACAGTGGTATCAAGTGCAAATAAAATTATGAATTATTTAAGTGCTGTATAGCGAACAAGTGTGTAAGTCATTATTTCATTTGCGATTGAAGAATCCGTAAAAGCGATTTTAGAGGCAAAAACGAACCAATATATTATTCGTTGAGTAACCTCCGAATGATTGCTGAATTTATGTAGCAATAATTTTTTCGCTCACTGATTTTAATTGATTAATTAGACTTCTAATATCTTGATTTTTCTTGAAAAATTGTTAATTAATTGTTAATCCCTCTTGATTCGGGGTCATTTAAATAATTTTAATATTTATGTTAGTTGATATTGTTTATTTATTCTAAAGATTGTTGTTTTAAAAAGTAAGGAAGTTCTAACTTAGAAGGACGAATGCCAAACTGTTTATAAGCTACGTCAACAACAATTGTTTAGACAGGTTCTGTTTTCACATCAAAACAGTTTATTTATCTTCGTGCACAAAGTCGCTAGTAAAAGTTAGGGGATTAAATAATTAAGTTTAAATTTTGTTTTTTTACCTGTTGCCGACTTAGAAGATTACGAAATTATTTGCAAAATGTGTGTACCTTAAATGAAAAGAAAAGAATTACATTAGAATTTAAAGGAAAATAAATGTTTTAGTTAATCATATTAAATAATAGTTTGAGTTCTTCAATTTCTTAGGAAGTTTATACCTATTATTAGTCTTTTATATAATAAAAAAAATATGTATATCCTATTTCATTAGGCTGACCTGAACAATTACAAAGGCTTAAATGAATTTAAGATTATGAATACGGTTTTCATATACACAATAACAGGCTTAAAAATAGAATTAAAAAAAAAATAAGTAAAATTCAAGAAAGCTCTTATGATACTCATACTTGACAACACAACAACTACGAGTACATAAAGAATAAAATCCTGTTAAAATAATCCATTTATTAAACAATGCGTTTGGGGTTTATAAACACTATTCAGTGGCGAATTCATATACACAGATACATACATACATAAGTAAATTTGTATGTACTTAGCTTAAAAAGTACTCTGTTTTCTCTTTCTTTCATTTTCAATGTTCAAGTTTATTTTAAACAAACAACAATAATAAAGCTCGGCAACAAATCCTCCTTTGCTCGAAGCACTTGTACGTTTGTACGTGCGTTTATAACTGGATACAAACAGAACGCACATCATGAACAACCAAATAACCCAGAGCTGTAAAAATGCGAACAACAACTATCATCATCATCCATACAATTCCGTTTCTCTTGACCTAAATTTCGTTTGCAAATATTCAACTGGAATTCTTAGTTAAGAAAACCCTGAATAAAACATTATTTAGCACACAAATAACAAACATCAGCATAAAGAAAAAGAGGAAATTTGTGCAGTTGTTTGCTCTTAAAGAGTTAAAATAAATAAAAGTTGTTTTTAATTTGTTTTTTAAATAAATTATGAGGCTTTTCAAACAGCCAATGTGGAAGAGACAGGAAAACAACTTCTCATTTCATGGAACACGAATAACAAGCATAAATGTGCTTGTACATCCAGAGCAACGCTGAAAAAAAGGAGAGTAGAGTGGGGGAGTGCGTTTGAAGGAACGTTATTTTGAATTATTATTTGTAGTTCATAACAGCTGATTGCTGTAAGGTGGCATTTTTGATTAACGAAAAATATCGATACGATTTATACTTTGTTTTCAAGGGAAGCACTCCTTCCCTTTTTCCATCTGTAGTGGGCAGTCTTTAATATGCCTATATTAGCTTCACTTGTTTGTAACTCTTGAAACCTAATAGTGAAAGCCCAATGTAAGCGGCATGCGGCAACGGGCGGCAAGCAACTGTTCTATTTACCGCTTGAATTTATTTGATATGGGCAAATGAACGCGGCTAATTGAAGTAAAAATGTATGTACCGGAATTTAAACAAAAGAACATTATGGCTTTTTTAACGCAAAAATAAATAAATAAATTTAATTGTTAAAAATTTTAAAACAGAAAATAAAGAAAATTTATTTAAATTCAACATGTTGAAAGTTTTATGTGAAAATTTGTATAAAAAAAACTAATCTTTTGTAAATGGGTCACATTGTAAGCCGCCCGCTGCCGTCTGCCGCTTACAATGGCCTAAGTCTAATGCCATGAGCGATCGTTACATTTATCGGCTAATGTGAACGCTAAAATGATTTTCATTAATTTCTAAGTTGTATTAACAGAATATTATGCCAATGGGTCTAAAAGTTTTGTGCCAAAAATTGAAGACAAACCGGACGTTTTCTGGAGGCGCAACGTGGTCAAAAGCTAACTGGTCCTTTATATTTTAGAATCTAATGGACCGATGTTGATTTTAAATAAAACACAAATTATTTAGGAATTACTGTAATTTTTTAACTATGATTATATTGATATGGTTCAGTTATATATGGAACAAAATATTCGCCAAGTGGCTGCCGCAATCTCGGCGACACACCTCCATCTGATGGTGCAAATTTTCGACGGCGCTAAGATATAATTAAGGTCCTAAGCCGTTAATGTGCCGAATTATCACATCCTTTAGCTGCTGAATTGTTGTTGGCTTATCAACGTACACATTTTCTTACAAATATCTCCAAAGAAAGGAATCCAACGGTATCAAATCACATGATCTTGGCGGCCAATTAACATCGCCCCCACATCAGATGGCATGGCCATTAAATTTGACGCGCAAAAGAGCCACTGTTTCATTAGCTGTGTTGCAAGTGTGGTAACAGTCCTGTTGAAATTACATATCGCCCACATCCATATTTTCCAATTCGGGCCATAAAAAGGTTCGTTACTATCGCACGCTAGCGAATACCATTCATAGTACCAGCCTGACCGGCCGCATTTTAGAAACAAATACGATCCGGTGATGCCGCCAGCCCATTAAACGCACCAAGCAGTCACTTTTTATGGGTGAATTGGTTTTTCGACAATTACTCTTGGATTATCATTCGCCCAAATGTGGTAATACCCGAAGCCGGTTTTAGGAACTCTCTTTTTTGCCGTGAAATCTGAACTATATAGATTATTAATATTATGTTTTAATAAATAGTTGGTCGTTTTGCTGATAAATGCAACGATTTTTATTGGAATTTAATTTAGCGTATTTGGGAATAACTTTTTTGGGTTATAAATAATTGACAATGCTTTGTTGTAGCATTACGACTTTTTCGTAGGGGTTCACAAAAACTTGTTCGCACTATAGAAAGTCCACTTTTTAAGCACATATGTACATTCAAAGGCACTTATAAAATCTGTAACAGCTTATGCTACTTTCTAGATGCTGTACCTTTTTTGTTCTACTAAATTAAATGTTTTGCACAATTTAATATTAAGAAAAATAAAACGAAAATAGTTTTGTTAAAAATTGGGTTAATTGAAGTTCAGTAGCATCAGCAAAATGAAAAAATAACTTAAAAACAATTTAAAAATATATAAATTAAAATTTTTTTCATAACAAAGTACTAATATTCAAAGCAAAAATCATTTGTAAGCTATTACAAAAGCAACAAAAAAGAGGGAGAAAAATAAAATAAATAACGTGGAGGTTCAATAAAGTGAGTGTACTTTTGTTTCTATGGAATTATTTCCAACGCTTTTAACTTAAAATAATATTTGTGCGTGGGTACACTTCAAAGCTGAAAGCAAAAATCAATTAATAATACTCATACGTAGTTGAAACAACGGGAATTATTATAAAATAACACTCATACGTCCATGAACTTAAGAAGCACTTTTGCGCAAATTTAGGTAACAAGTCTCCCCCTAATATATTGTGTTCAATAGCAAGAAGAAACGAAAGAATTCAGTTTTTAACAACAAGAAACGCTTTTGGACTAAAAGGCAATAAAACATTAAAGTCAAAGTAGGCGAACGAACGATAGCTTTCTTTTGTTAAACTTTTATATATATTTTTATATCTTGGCTTTTAACTTAACGAAATTGGTTTGGTTGCTAAGTTGCCTGGTTTAACTTTATTATATTTTTGGCACTGAAGGAGAAGTTTTTTTTATTATGAGTCATTTTTCACAGGCAGCAAGACATACAAATAAGAAACTAGCGCCACCAGCACCTTCTGCTATGCAGAAAAAAATAAAGTTAAATATGACATTTTAAAGGTAGTAAAGCACAATATATATTTTTTAAACAACCACAAACAAGTCTCTTTAGGGGTAAAATTGTGATCAACAGAGATAACAGCGTGTTATTGCGAAGTTTTTTCTAGTTAACGAATTGAAAGTATATATTAGGAAAATTGTACATTTTTTAAAGTGTTTACTTTAAAAACTGTCTCTAAAGCACCTCAAACACGTTTCAACTCAGTTGGCAACTGAGTCGGTTGTTGCCCCAATCAAAGCGTGTATGGCTTTGTAAGTTGTTTAGTTTGGCAGTTGTCGAGTTGGTTGAAGAAAAATTAATTTTTCAAGTTGACTAGCAAGTCTTTCCACTCGATTGTGCTGTGTGTGTTCGAGTCTCTTGATCAGGTCTCAAAATTTATATTTGTAGTGTTTTTGCAAAGAGAACGTTATATATTTTTGAAATTGCCTATACTTTCATAGAATTTTATAGTTGAAAGAAAATCTTTCAATTCAGTTTATAAAGTGTGTGGGCAATAATCAATTCAGTTGAAAGACTCAATTTACAATTGAATTGAAAGGTGTATGCGTCGCTTAAGGAATTTAATTGGCAGTATTACGTTTATCTCTAATAAGAAATATTATATCTTTGAACTGAAATTGATTTTAGAATATATAATTAAAACAAGTAAGAGTGTAGTATATTCGGCTGGGCCGAATCTAAAATACCCATCACGATAGTCACGAATATGTATAGTATATTAAAAATGTGACCTAAATATGCTCGGTTATATATGAACCGATATCGGAATTTTCTATTTTCTGTATTTTAGTAACCTTCTTTTATAACGAGAATTGCTTTTCAGCAAAACAAAAAAAAATTTTTAATGGAAAAATCGGTTCAGGCTATATCTCAGGTAAATATGGACCGATATCGAAAATTTTAATTTTCCATATTTATATAACCTTATATCATTACCAGAACTGCTTTTGAGCACAACAAATTGTTTAAGTTCGCTTACGCGATATTTTCATGAAAAACCCGATTTAGGCTATATCTCGGGTATATATGGACCGATATCAGAAATTTTAATTTTCTCTATTTTCCTAACCTTCTTTTATAACAAGAACTGCTTTTCAGTAAAAAAAAAAATGTTATTGGAAAAATCGGTTTAGGCTATATTTCGAGTATATATGGACCGATATCGGATTTTTTCTTTTTCCATATTTATATAACCTTGTTTCATTACCAGAACTGCTTTTGAGCACAAAAAAATTGTTTACTCGACATTTTCATCAAAAAACCTGTTAAGCTATATATCGGGTATATATGAACCGATATCGGAAATTTTAATTTTCCATATTTATATAACCTTATTTTATTACCAGAACTGCTTTAAGGTGATAAAAGTTGTTTAAGTTCGCTTACGCGGCATTTTCATGAAAACCACGGTTTAGGCTATATCTCTGGTATATATGGACCGATATCGGAAATTTTCATTTTCCATATTTAAATAACCTCATCTTATTACCAGAACTGTTTTAAGCAAAAAAAAGTTGTTTAAGTTCGCTTACGCGACATTTTCATGAAAAACCTGGTTTGCGCTATATCTCGGGTATATATGGACCGATATCGGAAATTTTCATTTTTCATACCTATATAACCTTATTTCATTACCAGAACTGCTTTAAGGTGAAAAAAGTTGTTTAAGTTCGCTTACGCGACATTTTCATGAAAAACCCGGTTTGGGCTATATCTCGGGTATATATGGACCGATATCGGAAATTTTCATTTTCCATATTTATATAACCTTATTTAATTACCAGAACTGATTTAAGGCGAAAAAATTGGTTAAGTTCGCTTACGCGGCATTTTCATGAAAACCCCGGTTTAGGCTATATCTCGGGTATATATGGACCGATATCGGAAATTTTTATCTTCCATATTTATATAAACTGATCTTATTACCAGAACTGTTTTTAATCAAAAAAAGTTGTTAAAGTTCGCTTACGCGACATTTCCATGAAAAACCCGGTTTGGGCTATATCTCGGGTATATATAGACCGATATCGAAAATTTTCATTTTCCATACTTATACAACCTTATTTTATTACCAGAATTACTTTTAAGCAAAAAAAGTTGTTTAAGTTCGCTTACGCGGCAATTTCATGAAAACCCCGTTCCAGGCTATATCTGCGGTATATATGAACCGATATCGGAAATTTTCATTTTTCATATTTATATAACCTTATTTCGTTACCAGAACCGCTTTTAAGCAAAAAAAGTTGTTTAATTTCGCTGACGCGGCATTTTCATGGAAAACACGTTCTAGGCTATATCTCGGGTATATATGGACCGATATCGAAAATTTTCATTTTTCATATATATGTAACCTAATTTCATTACCAGAACTGCTTTTGAGCACAAAAAAGTTGTTTAAGTTCGCTTACGCGGCATTTTCATGAAAAACCTGGTTTGGGCTATATCTCGGGTATATATGGACCGATATCGAAAATTTTCATTTTTCATATTTATATGACCCTATTTCATTACCAGAACTGCTTTTGAGCACAAAAAAGTTGTTTAAGTTCGCTTACGCGACATTTTCATGAAAACTCCGATTTGGGCTATATCTCGGGTATATATGGACCGATATCGAAAATTTTCATTTTTCATATTTATATGACCCTATTTCATTACCAGAACTGCTTTTGAGCACAAAAAAGTTGTTTAAGTTCGCTTACGCGACATTTTCATGAAAAACCCGGTCTAGGCTATATCTCGGGTATACTATATGGAGCGCTATCGGAAATTTTCATTTTCCATATTTATGTAACCTAATTTCATTACCAGAACTGCTTTTGAGCACAAAAAAATTGTTTAAGTTAGCTTACGCGGCATTTTCATGAAAACCCCGGTCTAAGCTATATCTCGGGTATATATGGACCGATATCGAAAATGTTCATTTTTCATATTTATATGACCCTATTTTATTACCAGAACTGCTTTTGAACACAAAAAAGTTGTTTAAGTTCGCTTACGCGACATTTTCATGAAAAACCCGGATTGGGCTATATCTCGGGTATATATGGACCGATATCGGAAATTTTCATTTTCCATATTTATGTAACCTAATTTTATTACCAGAACTGCTTTTGAGCAAAAAAAAGTTATTTAGCTTCGCCTATGCGACATTTTCATTAAAAATCCGATTTGGGCTATATCTCGGGTATATATGGACCGATATCAGAAATTTTAATTTTCTCTATTTTCCTAACCTTCTTTTATAACAAGAACTGCTTTTCAGTAAAAAAAAAAATGTTATTGGAAAAATCGGTTTAGGCTATATTTCGAGTATATATGGACCGATATCGGATTTTTTCTTTTTCCATATTTATATAACCTTGTTTCATTACCAGAACTGCTTTTGAGCACAAAAAAATTGTTTACTCGACATTTTCATCAAAAAACCTGTTAAGCTATATATCGGGTATATATGAACCGATATCGGAAATTTTAATTTTCCATATTTATATAACCTTATTTTATTACCAGAACTGCTTTAAGGTGATAAAAGTTGTTTAAGTTCGCTTACGCGGCATTTTCATGAAAACCACGGTTTAGGCTATATCTCTGGTATATATGGACCGATATCGGAAATTTTCATTTTCCATATTTAAATAACCTCATCTTATTACCAGAACTGTTTTAAGCAAAAAAAAGTTGTTTAAGTTCGCTTACGCGACATTTTCATGAAAAACCTGGTTTGCGCTATATCTCGGGTATATATGGACCGATATCGGAAATTTTCATTTTTCATACCTATATAACCTTATTTCATTACCAGAACTGCTTTAAGGTGAAAAAAGTTGTTTAAGTTCGCTTACGCGACATTTTCATGAAAAACCCGGTTTGGGCTATATCTCGGGTATATATGGACCGATATCGGAAATTTTCATTTTCCATATTTATATAACCTTATTTAATTACCAGAACTGATTTAAGGCGAAAAAATTGGTTAAGTTCGCTTACGCGGCATTTTCATGAAAACCCCGGTTTAGGCTATATCTCGGGTATATATGGACCGATATCGGAAATTTTTATCTTCCATATTTATATAAACTGATCTTATTACCAGAACTGTTTTTAATCAAAAAAAGTTGTTAAAGTTCGCTTACGCGACATTTCCATGAAAAACCCGGTTTGGGCTATATCTCGGGTATATATAGACCGATATCGAAAATTTTCATTTTCCATACTTATACAACCTTATTTTATTACCAGAATTACTTTTAAGCAAAAAAAGTTGTTTAAGTTCGCTTACGCGGCAATTTCATGAAAACCCCGTTCCAGGCTATATCTGCGGTATATATGAACCGATATCGGAAATTTTCATTTTTCATATTTATATAACCTTATTTCGTTACCAGAACCGCTTTTAAGCAAAAAAAGTTGTTTAATTTCGCTGACGCGGCATTTTCATGGAAAACACGTTCTAGGCTATATCTCGGGTATATATGGACCGATATCGAAAATTTTCATTTTTCATATATATGTAACCTAATTTCATTACCAGAACTGCTTTTGAGCACAAAAAAGTTGTTTAAGTTCGCTTACGCGGCATTTTCATGAAAAACCTGGTTTGGGCTATATCTCGGGTATATATGGACCGATATCGAAAATTTTCATTTTTCATATTTATATGACCCTATTTCATTACCAGAACTGCTTTTGAGCACAAAAAAGTTGTTTAAGTTCGCTTACGCGACATTTTCATGAAAACTCCGATTTGGGCTATATCTCGGGTATATATGGACCGATATCGAAAATTTTCATTTTTCATATTTATATGACCCTATTTCATTACCAGAACTGCTTTTGAGCACAAAAAAGTTGTTTAAGTTCGCTTACGCGACATTTTCATGAAAAACCCGGTCTAGGCTATATCTCGGGTATACTATATGGAGCGCTATCGGAAATTTTCATTTTCCATATTTATGTAACCTAATTTCATTACCAGAACTGCTTTTGAGCACAAAAAAATTGTTTAAGTTAGCTTACGCGGCATTTTCATGAAAACCCCGGTCTAAGCTATATCTCGGGTATATATGGACCGATATCGAAAATGTTCATTTTTCATATTTATATGACCCTATTTTATTACCGGAACTGCTTTTGAACACAAAAAAGTTGTTTAAGTTCGCTTACGCGACATTTTCATGAAAAACCCGGATTGGGCTATATCTCGGGTATATATGGACCGATATCGGAAATTTTCATTTTCCATATTTATGTAACCTAATTTTATTACCAGAACTGCTTTTGAGCAAAAAAAAGTTATTTAGCTTCGCCTATGCGACATTTTCATTAAAAATCCGATTTGGGCTATATCTCGGGTATATATGGACCGATATCTGAAAAAAAAATTTTTTACCTTTTAGTCACCATGCTTAATAAGTGTGTGAAGTTTGAAGCAAAACGAACAACTTTTGTTTTCAAAAATTTTCATACAAAACTGCAAAAAAAATGACTTTTTTCGGAATTTTGAATATATCTCAGCTATACGTGGACCGATATTACTGAATTTCAATAGCAAACCCATGAATCGATGGGGTAAAAGAATGGTGAAAGAAAAAAGTTTCTAAGTCTAATGGTTTTCTCAGAAACGGTATTTCAACAGCGGACAGACGGACAGACGGACATCGCTTAATCGACTTTTCCATTAATTCTGATTCAGAATATATATACTTTATAGGGTCGCAAAAAAAAACTGTAGAAATTACAAACGGAATCACAAACTTATATATACCCTTTACATTTTTGTGAAGGGTATAAAAAAATATTTGTAATAATGTTCGTAAAATCTAACTTTCGATCTGCACTTTCATAGTAAAAACCGAATCACTCAAATTTGTCGAGTTTGAAATAAAAATAAATATATACTGTTAAAAGGCCACATAAGAGCAAATTGCTCACAAAACTTTGTGTGAAGTCCTTAAAAAATTTTAGTGCCTTTCATATCAATTTTCCAGGCAGTTTATTCGTGCTATTGTGGTGTATATGGGATGTGATTGCATGAGACGTCTCTAAAAATGTTACGATATGTACTCAATATTTACAGTGAATTTCATACAAATTTTCTAGACTTATCAATTACTCGTATCCCATATACATCACATTTATATATATATATATATATATATATATATATATATATATATATATATATATATATATATATATATATATATATATATATATATATATATATATATATATATATATATATATATATATATATATATATATATATATATTTTTTTTTTTTTTTTTTTTTTTTTTTTTTTTTTTTTTTGAGCTACTTACAGAACACAGATCAAAGACTCATCAGAAAATTTCTATATAATGCACAACACATGCAAGCGATTTATCCGAAAAATTTTTATACAAATCACTATAATAGAGAACTTTGCATATGAAATTTGCTGATACGTCTCTTATTTGTATCGTGGAAACATCATATAACTTCTTTTCATACAAATTTTCTACAAGCACATCTTTCTCTTTAGTGAATATCATTATTTTAAAGTACTGTTCTGGCATATAATTTTTAAGTTTTATTCTTCAATCTATACACATATGTGGAGGTTGGTCTGGAAAATTTGAATGAAAATTGATTAAGACTGTGAGTGGTTACCATACAATTTTCTTTTAAACAAGTCTTTCGTCTGTTCCTTCGTTCCCAACAATGCTATTTTTCATTTAGGTTCATTTTCAAAAACGTTACAAATTCTTTAAATAGTTAAAAAGGTTGTAATGTATTATATAATGTAATTAAAATTCATTATAGCAACTTGCTTACCATAATCAACACAAAAAATATTAAGTGAAACAATGTAAATTATGCTAAAATATAATTTCATGAATACTATTCGAAGCAAGCATAACGGCAAGACTTTTTCTTCAGCTATACGTACATAAAATGACCATTCACGTTCTCATATGTTTTCCAGCGTGTACGGTGGTGCTGAAAGTCAAGCGTTCTTAATCAATTTATACTTTTATGGTTTAAACCATTTGGCAACAACAGTTATTTGATAACTGAGAGGTAATAATGATATTATAAAATGACATGGGTACCCTACACTATCAATGAGAAAACTGAGGCTGAAAGTATCTCAATCGAATGAGGCATACTTCCAACGAGTATTTACATCGTATTATGGTCGAAATATGCAGGTAAAAGGAGAGAACAACTCAAACAATATATTACTCTGGGTTAACCAGCAGCGACATTATCATTGACATTAGAAAGGTATTGTTACGTTTTGCCTCTAAAAATGCTTTTGCCGATTCTTCAATTGTAAATGAAATAATCATACTCAGACTTGTTCGTTATACTGTACTGAAATAATTCACAACTTTATTACACTTAGTACTACTGTGTACCAAAACACTATATATGCTTGCTTTCCGAGTTACGACTTTCTTGAACAAGGTTAAAAATATACAGACAGCTTGCTGCCGACCTTCTTGCTATTCATACGTCTTCTAAAAACGACATGAATTTTCTAGTCGTTCAAAATGTACAAATGTATTTCTTTCGCATATACACACACTCATAAACATGCTTGCGAACAATAACCAATTCACAATAACAAACAATAACAAAACGAATACCAAGAATACAGGAAAAACAACAACATCATTTGTAGTTGGTTTACTTGGAATTTTGCGTACTTGTTGAATCATGTTTGTTTCTTTGTGTATTATGTTCTTTAGTTTTATCTTATTTAGGTGAATGTGTGCGTTGTAGATACATTTTTAACAAACAGATCAGCTGTACGAGTACACTGGGTTAGATGCATATTCTTAACAGTATGTTTGTATATTTCAAGGAGTTGAATTTGGTAGATTTAAATTAAGAACGACAAACAATTATTTAAATTAAATTTTTGGTTTTCGTACATTTTTATATCGTGTTTTAGTTCAAGTTTTTCCTTTCGTAAGTTTTTTTACAATACAAATTTGTGGTGATCAATAATGTGTGATTGAAGAAGACCCTACTCATCAGCACCAACCGCCTGTTCAGAGACAGCAAACGCTGTACAAACAATGAATTTATTTATTCATCAACAACTATCTTGTCCCCTTTAAATTAATCTCCCCCAGATTAAATACACTTATGCCAGCGTTTTTTCCAATCCTCGAAACATTCCTGTTAAAATTTTTTTTATTTATTTATTTTTTATCTTAGACCAGTACTCAGGGGATAACCCTTACATTCAGTGCATTTTACTGGAACTAGGAAAATAGGATTTGATAGGAGGAAAGATGGAGCAGTATTTGTGGCAGTTTAACAGTTTTTAGCAATAACAACACGAAAGACTCTATTTCAGCATTTTAAATGTTGGAATTAAATTAGTTAAAACAGATCAGTGCCCAATGATCGACAGCGCTCAAATTAGCAAAATTTGGTTCAACACACTACGAGGTATGGAAATGCATTATCTCCTCAATCGTAACAAAACGTTATCCTTTCATCGGTGTCTTCAGTTTTGGGAAGAGGAAGAACTCAGCGGCTGTGAGCTGGTGCGTTATCATGGCGCGAAATCTATGATTGTTTTTCCACAATTCTGGTGCGTTTCTGATGAATTGCTTCGCACAAACGGCGCATAACTTCAGGGTATTAGTCCCTATTGACCGTACGACCTTGTGGCAAGAATTCATCATGCACCACTCCATTGCAATCGAAGAAAACAGTGAGCAAAATCTTCAAATTAGACTGAAGTTGACGTGATTTTTTCGGTCTTGTCGTTTCATGTCGGTTCAATGTCATAGCCATGATTCGTCACCAGTTTTGAACTTTTTGAGGAAATCTGAATCGTCGTTGACGATGCTCAACAGCTTCTGAGCGATGTCCATGCGACATTGCTTTTGCCCAACATTTTGTAAATTTGAAAAAATTGAAGAGTACACCAAAACACGACTAACCTTTTTAACTGTCAAAAACAAACTGACAATTCGAAATGGCTGATATTGTCAACAGACATATATAACAGACATCTGTAGCAAGATAACAGAAAAATACGCGCTAATCGAACATACTAGCTCACGAAGTTTGAACATTACGGTTATTTTTTTATCAGACCTGGCATAATAATGAATTCGTTTATATTAATAAGCTATTTTTGTAATAATTTTCTGCTGCTGCTATTTACAGTAAGCAGCTACAATTAATTAAATATACTTTTAAAATGTGGCTTAAAACAGATACATTTTTCTTTTGCTAATGAGGCTGATATACTATTAATATATAATACTAAAAGCAAAACCTGTCCTTCTCTTTCTATACTCTTTTGTAGCCCCTTTGTAAATAAAAGCACCGAAAAGTTATAAAGAATATTTAAATTACAAAAAACTAACGATTAGTTTCGTTTTCATTTCTAACCAAAAGTTCGTTTTCATGAGAAAATAAAACATTAACTGTTTACCGAAAAAACGGCAGTTTGAAGAAAAAAACCAGCTGAAAGTTGTGGTTATATGTTCGTGGTGCTCGAACAATATCACCTTCCTTAAACATATTTATTTGCCTTCAGTAACAGCCAACACAATGAGTTGCCATAACAAAAGGAATAGTTTTATAACTTTTTCAATTTATTTATATATAATTCTTGCGCTCTCCTCTTTGGCAAGCAAAAACTTTTTAGTACTTTGCTCGGTTATTTGTTGCCACATTAAAGCACAAGCTGAGAAAATTTACCAAAATGTATGAAAACCTTAAATTTTTAGTTAACTGGCGTGATGATTATACAAAAAAAAATCTTTAAAGAAAATGATTAAAAATTGTATATGTTATCGGGAAACTCTTACGTCCAAAGCATATCAAATCAATTAGTGGACTGCAATGATGCTTTCGTATAAAAGCTGTTTTAAATCAACTAAAGATCAATTCTATTTAAGTATTAAGTTTTAAACTTTTGGTTTAAAGTATGTAACTCTTTAAGTAAAAATGGAAATCTTCTTTCCACAGACATTTATAGCACGGTCATATTTACTACGGTTTTAAATATTGTATATACGAGTACTGACTGGAAACAATTTGTTTGAAACTTTGCCAAACATTTAAAATTTAACATAAAGACTGACAAACAGTTGTTGTTAGTGTCTTCCTTTAACATGTAATAAAAAAAGCAAAATGTTTGTACGAATGGGGCTTATTAAGTGGCAACTGTCAAAAACAATGCTATCAGTACAAATTATTCTTGAAAATAGAGCAAAGTAATAATATACAATTCTTTTGCATTGGACTAACTTTGTGGTGAACAGCATCGCTATTCAATTTGATGCACAAAATAGTTATGTATAAAAAGTAAATTTAGATAATTAATACTATAGACCTGCAAAACATGTCATAGTACAAATTACTACTTATTCATATAAAGACGACAGTATAACTATTTATACATAAGAAAACGACTGGAGCAATTTTTTTATGTTATCACCATACTAAAACTAGTTTAGTCGCACATCTTTTACTTTTTGTGCAAAATATATATTATTGTGATAAGGTTAGGTTAGGTAGGCAAGCCGCTGGATACCCCGAAATAGCCTAGGTTCTCCAGCCTTTATGATTGCCTGAAAAGTGAGATAGTGAAGTGAAGAATAGAAGTTAGAGGGGTATAGTGTAAGTGCTAGAGATGGATGGAAAGGGATGGTAGGGAAAGGCAAGGAAAGAAATGGAATGGAAAGAAATCAAAAGAAAAGAAAAGAAAAGAAAAGAAAAGAAAAGAAAAGAAAAGAAAAGAAAAGAAAAGAAAAGAAAAGAAAAGAAAAGAAAAGAAAAGAAAAGAAAAGAAAAGAAAAGAAAAGAAAAGAAAAGAAAAGAAAAGAAAAGAAAAGAAAAGAAAAGAAAAGAAAAGAAAAGAAAAGAAAAGAAAAGAAAAGAAAAGAAAAGAAAAGAAAAGAAAAGAAAAGAAAAGAAAAGAAAAGAAAAGAAAAGAAGAGGAATGGAAAGGAAAGGAAAGGAAAGGAAAGGAAAGGAAAGGAAAGGAAAGGAAAGGAAAGGAAAGGAAAGGAAAGGAAAGGAAAGGAAAGGAAAGGAAAGGAAAGGAAAGGAAAGGAAAGGAAAGGAAAGGAAAGGAAAGTAAAGGTGGGAACAGCTTAGTGTGACGTTACATGCTGCTGTACTAGCCATCCGTTGCATCACATGAAAAAGGATAGCGTGGTTGGATTGACCGAGGCCAGACATTATGGGCCGTTAGAGTTCGCGCTTGCCTAGGTATCTAGGACAGCGTGCATGTACCGAGGAGATGAAAGATCGTCTTCTCCTCTTCCTCGTCTTGTCTTCTGCAGAAATCGTTATAGGGCATATCTATTCTCATGGCTTGGTTCCCTAATGGGCAATGTCCTGTGATCACTGCTACAGTGACTCTCAGGTGAGGCCTGGACAGTTTTAATAGCTCTTACGTTCTCTTAGAGTTAATATGCGGCTCTTGAGACAAGGCATGTTTGCTCTGTGAGCCAGTTTTCTTGGGCATTTTTTCTCCGCAAAAGTGATCTATATCCCTATCCTCAAGAGTTGTCCCTTTTTTTGGTCAAGTCGTCAGCGATGTTGTTGCCGTTGTTGCACCCTTGCCCACGCACCCATATTAGGGTTAGGTTAGAATGTCGCGCAATCTTATTTAAAGATGTCCGGCATTCCTGGACTAGACTAGAATTAGTGTATATTCTACTCAGGAGTTGATGACGGCCTTGCTGTCCGTTACTATCATGATATCGCTACCCTATCTTGTCAAACATCAGCCATTTGGCGGCTTTATTTATAGCCGATAAAAAAAATAATCAATCAGACATGTTCTCTAAACTTTCTTTTCAGGAAAGTTTTAAATCTAATCGGCTACAGATTTCGAATCACTTAGTCATATTTTGCAACTATTTTGCTTTAAGGGTCGATATTGAATGTGAACCACACCCCAACGCCAAGTTTTTTTTTCTGCATTTTTTTTAACGTTACTCAATTTCAGAATTTCAATCATGAAAAGATACACGATCCAGCAATGCGATAATGTTATTGAGGTTTCTTGTGCAATCGGGCGTTCAAATCAAAATGCATATCATGCACATCGTGATGTTTTCGGTCAAGTTAATCATCCAAATGTGCAAAAACCGTGCAAAAGTTTGGGCAACATGGTCCTGGTCTGTAGCAGAAGTGAAAATACCAGTGAATTGTTGCTGCTGTTCGCGATAGTGCGCCTAAAGAGCGGTCCATCTGAGATCGTCATCGTGCCCAACAACTGCACTACTCATGCTCGTCGTTGATAAGCATTATTCATAAAAACTTACATTTACACGTTTACAAAGCGCAACTGACTCAAGAACTAAAGCCTCTTGACCATTTCAAGCGGCGGCAATGGTCAGAAAGGTGGCAGAAAATGGCAACAGTGGATAATGAATTTTCGAACCAAATCATCTTCAACGTTGACGCACATTTTCACTTCAGTGGATTCGTCAATAAGCAAAATTGCCATATTTGGACGAATCGTATTCCAAAAGTGATTATCGGGGAACCAAAGCTCTTACAAAGAGATAATGTTTGGTACGAGGTTGGTGTCATCAAAGCACCGTATTTTTTTCAAAATGAGGCCGATCAGGCAGTTGCTGTGAATGGTGTTTGCTATCGTGAGATAATAACTAAGTTTTGTATGGCCCGAATTGGAAGATATGGATGTGGACGATATGTGGTTACAACTAACCGGTTCTACCTACCACACAGCTAGTGAAGCAATTGTACTACAAAACTATGAAGCACGTTTGGCGGCACTCCTCCTAGCTCATGGACTATAATGAGGCTCGTGAATGATTTAGCGGCGCGTGGCACAATCGAAGAAGGCCTTGTCATCGAGATCCCGCAATTCGAAAGCAGTAAACTACCGCTGCTGTAGATGCTGCCACACAATCAAATTCTAGAGTTTCGACAAGGAGCTTGTCTGCTCAAATGGGTGTCAGCAGACAGTCACTGCAAACAATTTTGCACCAAGATTTAAACTTATTTACATATAAGATTCAATTAACAAATAAACTGAACCCTAGGGACTTCCCGATTTGCTTGGAATTTTGTGAGAAGATGATTCAAATGGTGTCAGATTATGAAAACGTGTTGAACTGCATTTTTAAGTCTGACCAGACTCATTTTGATTTAAACGGCAATGTTAACAAACAAAATTGGCGAATGTGGAGTAATTCTAACCCACTGATACTCCACCAGGTGCAATTAAATGCACTTCGCATCACAGTGTGATGCGCAGTTTCTTCAAAGTTAATTGTCGGGCCTTACTTTTTCGAGAAAACGGTCTTACTGTTACGGTCAAAGGAGACCGTTACTTAAAGATGTTGAAAGAGTTGTTTCTACAGAGCTACGCCGAAAGAGACTCGCTTTCAACTTTGTTTGGTTTCAATAAGATGGTTCAACTTGTCTCATAGCCATGCCTGTTATGACAGAATTGAGGCAAAAATGTCCAAATAAACTGATTTCTTGACCTCACTGTACCTGATTTTTTTTCTTTTTTTGTGGTGTTATTGTAAGCTGTTTACAAAAGAAGTTTACAAAAGAAAACCAACAAATTTGGAAGATTTAAAGCAATCCATTCGAACGGTAATTGAGACAAGACTCCAGGCCGTAATGAATAACTTTTTAATAAGATGTCGCACATGTGTCCCCAAGGGTAGGTCATTTGAATTCAATTATTTTCAAAATTTTATGAATTAGTTTAATAAAAATGTATTATTTTTCAAATGAATTTCTAAAAAATTAATTACACAAACTTCACAAAAAGTTATTTGAGTTTCTTACTGTGGTAAAATTGATCAGCCACCCGCAAATTGTGTCAAATTAATTTTTAAGTTTAAAATCAACATAATATTTTTCTAAATCTTATACATATAAAGCGCAATAGTAGTTTCAAAATATTACTTCTAATTTAAAAAAGAAAATATTTAATAAAAACTTTCAAATTCTTGCAGTCTTTTAACTGCTTCAAAACAAAATTAAAAACAAATTTTTAGCTGCATTATTAAATTCCAAAAACAAACAAAAATTATATTTTATATCCCCATTAAAACTCGTATGTGGTGAATACCAAACTTTCATTATACTAAATAGTTGGAAAGAATGCATTTTAATATTGTAAGAGTAGAAGGGCCACAAAAAATTTAATTAAATTTTTTTAATAGCCAACTTTTTCCTCGTCGTTAAATATTTTTTTTTAGGTGAAAAAAATATTTTAATTCATTTAGTTTCGTTTTTATAATTTTGTGTTAAAGGCAATATTTGTCTGTTAATAAAATTTTAAGTTAAAGTGAAATTAGCTACATGTTTTTTTCATTGCATAGTTAAAGGTGAGACTTAAAAATTGTTATATTAAAATTCATTTATTTGAATGCAAGCAAAATTTGAAATTACTCATTCCAAGGCTACGGTATCGAGCCGTTGTGGGATATCATCTCTACCATGGCGGTATTGCCATTTTATTTACAGACTTAGTAAATTGGATATGGCAAAAATATAGTTTACACAACTCAGTTTCACGGATATGAGAACTGTGTACATAAATAAAGTAAACCTTTTTAACGCTCTGATGGTGGCATGGGTATTCCTTCTTCTTAACCAAGTGCGGGTGGCAAAATTGAGTAGGTTGCGTGCAAGACGATTTGAGTAAAGCTCCAGCCTACTGACATACCTTGTCGCGTACTTACAAAATTCCTCTTTTACCAGCGCAACACTCAGATCTTTATGAATTCGTGAGGTTCTTACGTACAATGGACCTGCAGTAATCCATCGAAGAATGTTGTTTTGTCATCTTTGAATTTTTTCAATGTTTGACGCTGAGGCGATACCCCATAATTAAATTCCGTAGCATAAATGCTTTAAGATTGCGTTGTATAAAAAAAGTTTACAATCCAGCTGCAATGTAGAATTTTTGCCCATAAGCCAATTTAGTTGCCCTGCTTTTAATTTTTCCCAAGGTAGCCTACGGTCGAGGAAAATACCAATATACGAGACATCACTTCATTGTACTGCGGAACGTATAAGTTACTAATTTTGATTGGCTAACATGTTCGTTTAAACCGTGAAAATGTAACATTAGTACATTTCTATTCATTAACTTTGATTTTCCAAAGCTTAAGCCATTTCTCTAACGCTGAAATATAATCGTATTCCTGCAAATTTCGTGCCGCAAATTAGTGGTTTTCATGAAGGCTGTATCATTTGCGAAACTTCAAATACGGATTCCGGGTCTCGTTATATGTTAGAGACCTAAATTAAATTGGGAATCGGTGGTTAAATTTTAAGGGCCGATTTTGATTGTGAGCCACAAATAAGCGTCATTTTCTTTTCGGCACTTCATTTGAAATTTCTCAATTTCAAACTCAATTTGAACTATCGAAAGAAACGCCATCGAGAAATGCGTAAAAGTTTTTCATGCTTATGAAATTTTCGAAGAAAATTATCTCTAATGATGAGGCACATTTTAACTTCAATGGATTTGTCAATAAGCAGAATTGACAAAGCACCCACAAAGAATAACTGTAGTTATGTAGGTAGTTTTTATGAATAGTATGTGCTATCCTGAGATGATAGCTAATTTTGTATGGTCCGAATTGAAAGATATGGATGTGGGCAATATGTGGTTTCAATAGACGATGACACTTGCCGCACAGCTAACAAAACGATGACGGTTTTTCTCACCAAACTCAATGGCCGTGTTTTCTCACGTGCCATATTTAATGTTATGGTCTGATGCTAACCGCCTGACGAGATTACCGGCTATCTCAATTTGTCTCAGGTCGAATCCAACCCTCTCGTCAGCCGTTGAAAGCAACACTAAATTAAATACTATTTAACATTTAACAATTTAACTTCGACAATGCCCCACACACATATAAATTATAAAAGAAACGTATATATCGAGAGATGGATGTTATTCTCTAGTGAATGCCCTCCCAACCACGTCGTAAAAAAAGCCGGAATTACATTTGTTTACGACCCAACAATAAGTCTCAGCTTCCTTCCACTTACTACTCAACCATTGCCAACCTTTTAATAAATTACACTTTCATTATTGAACGATGTCAATTGGCCGCCACGATCATTGATTTGCACCCCTTTGCAACACCATTGGTGTACGTCGATAATCCAGCAATAATTCAAAAACTAAAGTATGTTGTGAAAACGATTCTCGTGGGTACCTGACAGTATGGTGTTACCCCACGGTGATGTAACCACCGGCTGAATACAATGCGTCTACCAGCGCCCCCAATACATGACAAACTGCCATGCATTAGAACCAAATCGATCTTGTTTTTTGGACATGATCTAAAACTCCATCAGATCGATGGGTCAGGGTATCCGGCTGCAATTCAACTCCACACCGAGCTCAATTGAATTATCGCCAATACCAGCACCAGTACTCAGGGGATAGTCCCTCCAAATGCAGTGCATTGTACTGAAACTAGGAAAATAGATTATAAGAAGTGGGAAAGGGGGGGGGGGGGGGGGGGGGGTAATGTTTAAACTATATCAACCACGATACTCCCCGAAGGACCGCACAATAACCGGGCACGAACAAGTTTCTGGGGATCGCGGTTCCTGTGCTACCAGATTTAAGCCTCCGGCCAGACTTCGTAGCCCAAGGACTACTATCAATAGAGGACTTCGTAGCCCAAGGACTACTATCAATAGAGCACCAAAGGGCTGGGGGTCTGGTCACCCCCTGCAACAAATGCTTACAATCAGCACACAGCAATTGCAGCAAATAGGAAACAGCAGTCAGCAACAAAACAGGCCCTTGTGGCCTAGCCCTTGAAAAAACTAACAAAAACACAACAATAAGACACTACACACCTCACGGAAGGACTCACAACAAAAACAATGTTGCCAGCAACTCTGCAAAACCAAACAGCAAACAACATTTTCTATACCAATGTGCACAATTTGTTTCCCTGTGTAGAAATAAATGTATACATACATCCAAACGTGAATTTCCGTAAGAACTCAGTGTCGGCCTTTACCTGTTATTCTTGACTAATAACCTTAAGATAAACTGTGTTTGAATAGTTTTATAATATGTTCTTATGTCAAATCAACATGAGAGCAGATCTCAATGTAGAAAACCTTTTATAATAGCTTTACTATGCTCTTTACCCTCAATCGATGATAATGACATATAAAAGAATAGCGTTCTAGAACTTGGAGTCACTTTCGCTTGGGAACCGCTGACGTAACCGAAAAAGCAACCGGTCTTCTTCCGTCTTTTATAATATAAAAATGAAATTTTGTTACAAAAGCTAAAAGAAACAAAGAAATACATAAACAAGCAAATATGAAAACCTTAAATGTTTTCAGTTTACAGCAAATGCGGTCAATGCAATGTTCATCTATTCAACCTGTCTGTCTAAAGCAAACATTATTTTATTACTTAATACAAAATCATAAATTTTAAGTACACAATTTGAATAAAACTTTGTTAATGAATTGAAAAATTAAACTTGTGGCTTTACAACTTTTATTTAGCTTTTTTTCTACTACACAGTGTTATTACAACCATAATCGTTTTGCAAAAACTTGAACTGAAATGTGTAAAAAAATTATATATAAACAAATATGCATGTAGGTATGTAACACTCGTTCATTCATTCTCTTATTCGCTTATTTAATTTAGCATAAATAATTTTATGAATACTCGTACTCTTTTGATTGTTCGATAGGTTAAGGCTTTTTGTATGTTCAGCTGGGCATTCTTTGTGTTAAAGTGTTTGTATTCTTGCGTTGAAAAACAAACTTTTATTGTAGAGTTTAGCTTTAAACAATTATTAATACCTGCAACTACTGCCTTCTCAAAAGTATTGCTAACAAGGTAATTTGTGGTTAAAAGTGTAATGAATATTGTATTGGCAAATAAAATGCAGGCTTTTGCATTTTAAAAACTAATCGAATGTAATAGAATGCCGATAAGAAAATAATGTTAAACACATTCCACCACAGGAATGAATCGAATGTTTGCAAATACAATTGCATATTATATCAGCAACTAAATTGATAAGAGATGCATAAAGCCGTATCAGACATGAGGCAATAACATTTGAAATTTGGCTATAAACTTTGTTAATTACATATTAATATTCACATTAATTGATTAGAATCTGAGAACTGGTGCTGTCACGATTCTGCGAAAGTGATAAATATTGTGCAAAGCTTTTTGACCTACTCGTGTAATGTTTGCAATAACGCTTATTCAAAAAACTACAGTACTGGTGCTGAAGTTCCTCAAGGCTCAAAATAATCATACAACTTTGTTTTCAATAGCTCTTTTACTAAATTAAAAGAAATATATTGAGTGTTGGAAATTCTAATTTGGACCTGCACAATTTGTCTCTTAAGCCTAGTATTGAGATTGAATGTGCGAAAATTTTTCAGCAACATTACTTATTTCGTACGAAAAAATTGAGATGTACTCAGTGTTGTAAATTTTTTCTCTTGTTCATGTTTCTTTTTTAATTTTAAGTATACATGTATGTATTTCGTGCGAAAAAGCTTTGCTTATGTTATTTCGCAGCTGAAAAAACAAATAGTCCCAGAAACAATTTTAAATTATGACATGTTGCAGATACATTTTGTGTGTTTATCGCTTTAAAAACTCAGTACTACATTTCTAAACTTATTTCGCAAATATTTCATACGAAACACTTCTGGATGCAATTTGAAAGAATTTCGCACGAAATGATGAACTCAATATTAGCCTTTAGCTGGAAAATATGATATCGGTCTAGTGACTGCCGCCGGTGTTGCTACACAATTGTGCCCGGTTTTAATTTTATTTTTTATTTTATTAATAGATTTAATAATTTAGTTACAATTCAATATAAGAACAATAAATTAATTAATTCATTTATAATCTATATATGGCATTGCGTTATTGCAGGTTGGCAGTGTATGTTTAGTGATGGTGATATTTTACATAATAAAAGCAGATAGACTGATAATATTTTTTTTTTTAGCTTTTTTTTATTTATTGAATCTTCACAATGTGAACTAACAATAAGTATTCAAATCTTATTACTAAATACAATAAATTAACTAAGTCCAGCCAATGCTAGACAAAAAGTTTTATTATGCGCATATTATATCGGTAAAATCACCTACTTAACGCTCTGATGGTGGCAACGGTATCCCTTCTTCTCAACCGAGTGTGACCACTCAAATTAAGTTTCGTGCAAGAGGGTTTGGGTGAAGTTCCAATTTGCTGATATACCTTGTCGCATGCTTTGAAAATGCCACTTAAACATTAAATACTTTCTGAGTGGTTACGAGTTGGATAAGGTTGATACTTTTAAGGATCTGGGAATCATATTAGACTCAAAACTTAACTTTATTCAACACATTACTTTAGTTGTCAATAAGGCAAGAAGTCTTCTTGGTTTTATCAAACGCTGGGCTAAGGAGTTTGAGGACCCTTATGTCACTAAACAATTGTTTGCATCTCTTGTTCGGCCAGTTCTGGAATATGGCTCAACCATGTGAGACCCAACATACAAAGTTTACATTGATAAAATTGAAGCAGTGCAGAAACCATTTCTATTATTTTGTCTACGAGGATTACAATGGAATCCAATAAGTTTTCCCTCTTATACTGCGAGACTTGCACTTATTAAGTTACCAGCCTATGCTGAACGTAATGTTTGTTTGGAAAGTAATTAATGGTAATATTTACTCTAACTTTCTGATCAGTAATTTAACTTTCAATGTTCCACGCTACTCTTCACGTTTCCACTTTCCGCTTATGATAAAAACATTTAGAACAAATTATGCCAACTCTGCATCTCTAATTAAATGCTGCAAAGATTTCAATAAGCTTTATTGCCACATGGATTTCTCCTTAAATGATGATGTTATAAAACGTAATATTATTTATTCCTAAAACTGTTAAATTATTATATTTTTTTTATTTAATTAAATTATTTATTTGTAAGTTCAATTTAAAAAGTCTGTAAGAATTTGTAATTCATAGAATTGTAAATCAACAAATAAAAAAAAAAAAAAAAAAACATTATAAACAACTTGTTTTCTATGTTTGCCAACTTTCAATATGTCGCCATTTCGTTTCCTTTCATTTTTTGATTGGTATCAATATTAGAGGCTAATATAGTGAATAAATTGTTCTAATAATACATATTTAAATACTAGCTTAACATCTTGGAATCTAGATTAGAAACAAATAATCGTGTACTCAGCATTGCAGTGGCGCAAACAAAAACGTTTTCGAGAGCTACAAACGATTTTGCGGTCAAATGAGTTGAATATTTGTATACGGGAAAAGAAAATCAGCTGTTGTAAAGAACGTTTCCCTTAATTGTACATAAGCATAAACGATTAATAACTGTTGTACATGAACATTAACATGTATTAAAAATCTTCTGTAAGACCAACAAATTTGACTGACATTAAGAAAATATGTAATGTAATGTAAAAACATGTCGTCAATTCCATTTTCGTTGAGCTTTTGACTATTTGCTTTCATAAGTATGTGTATTTGTGTTTATGGAATTCTTTCTATAAAAACAAAAGAGCTGTTAAGCCTTAAACTGTAAATTTATTACAGCAATCGATAAAGTAAAGAGGCCAAGTTGAGTAAATGTGAAGCATTCCAGCCTTACAAAAAAGCCAACTAATAAAAGTAAGATTTTAATGCAAAAAAAATCCCTTTGAGAAAACAGGATAAAACTTTTGTGTGTGGTAAATAAAAAAAACTCCTTGCTGTCAGCTTAAAGTAAGTAATGGACTGCTTCCTCTTCATATGCAGTCTCTATTCGGGAGACCACTGAAAAAAATATATTTTTACCTTAAATGTTAAAGTGAAAAAAGACAAATATATTTTTCATGTATATCTTTCCATGTGCTTTTTGCATTTAAGCCAAAGATCTTCCGTTTAGAAAATTCATGCTGTATTTTATAGAAATTGTTGTTGTGAGCTCATTTTGTGAAAATTTCCTATTTCTTTATACACTATTTGTTTATGTGTATACTCGTATAGTTTGCTTTTTTATTTTTTGCGCAAACCCAAATAAAAGGTCAAAATGCTAAACTATATGTAGGGAAATGGTTGGTTGGGGTTAAATTGCAAGAGAAGAGGGGTGTTGCAAAATGTTGTAAATACTCGTATAATACAAATTGAGGGCGTATATTAAACATGTCAAAATATATTAAAATGCTTTTAACTTTGTTTCAAGATACTTTTAAGTAAACATTATCTCAGGATAAGAAAATACATACACATTTGCGTATGTAGGACAGAAAATTCGTTGGCCTAAAAGCCACTAGCAAGGAATATGTCTGCTCGAAAAAAATGGCAAAAGGAAAGTTAAAAGAGGAAAGAATAATAGAAGTTTTTAGGAGTTTTCAGTTAATGTTTATAGACAAGGCTGCTTTTTATGGTCAAAATAAAATATATTGGCAACACTTAGGGTTTAGAATAGCACATGCAAACATAAAGGACGCTTACTTTCAGACAAAAAAAAAAGTGTTGATAAAGCTTTCTTTGCACGAATATTACTTTACAAAACTGACACCAATATTCATAACAATCATGTCAAATAAATGTTGTATGGAAAAGTGATTTATAAAGTAACAACATAAAATGAATTGTTTTTCTTTTACTGTTAATTGAACGCCTCAATTCAAAGTAAAGAGATATTTATTTGAAGGAAACACAAGACATAGTATTGTACATGCACACAATAAACATCTGGTTGCTCTAAACATAGTTTTGATTACAAGAAACTTGCTGAAACGTGCATAAGTTCTACCAGGTGGCACAAAATTATTCACACAATTTCGTTTTTGAATAGCTCTTAACATTCCAGATCTTTATTACAACATAGAAAAAAAACTAAATAAATATATTTTTATAGTTGTTATTTATTTATTGAATCTTCACAATGTGAACTAACAATAAAGCAGACTTCACAATTTCACTACAGCATATGCTGCAACAGGCAATTGTAGTTGTGTAGGCGACTACTGAAATATTTTGAACACGACAGCAACATAAATTCATTTGAATAAAGGCTCAGTTAGCCAACTGGAATGTAATGTAAATGAAATGTGATAGTAACGTAAAGTAAACTTAAGACGTAAGTGCGATTATAGAACGTAAAAACGTAACATATGTTTTTGGAAAAAATTTAACTACTAATAAAAGATTTATGGGAATGTACACAAAAATAAAAATGAATTTTAAATAAACTTTAATTCAAATATTTTATGCAAAAGTTTATTAAAACAAATTTGGGTTTTATGAATATAAATATATGTATATTGGTACATCCTGCCCAGCAAACACTAATTGAGAATATATTGAAATCAAACGTTTTCTCAAACGACAAACGTTTGATACTGATTCGAGCTCAAATTAAAAAACCTAGTATTGTCAACCGAAAGGGGAAATTACTTTCAAATTGAGAAATTTATTTATTCCAAATGTAATTCTCAAATGTTTTTCAAATGTGGATTGTGGTGTGGAATATATATAAAAACTATTTTTTGCGCTACAAATCATTTTTCTTTTAATTTCAATTTTTATTATTATTATTTAATTTATTATTATTTTTTCCCTAGTCTTGAAATTCTCGAAAGGATGAAGTATTTGGTTCCCCTTGATTCTAAATCTCGCTGAAATCGGGCAATCTATTTATATCTTATTATTTCACTACTTTATGTGCTTCTTCATGCGTTTTTACTTGTTAAAAAAAAATTTGTTTACATTTAATAGCATATTGCTCACAAACAAATCACATTTATTAAATTTTTTTCCTAATTCTAATTTTTTTTTTTTGTTAATGAATTTAAAATGTTAATATTTTTTCAGTAATAGGTGCCACATTTGTTTTATGTTTTGTAGTTACACTCAATATCAAATTAATAAAACATTGAGTATCAAATGTTTATATTCAAATGATTTTTTAATTTAAACTCGAATCTTAAAATCAATCATTTGAAAAAGATTTGAAAATTATGGTTGATATCATGTGATAGTCATTTTATATCAAATGTTTCATTTCGTGTTTGTTGGGTAGTAAAGAAAGAGAAAATCGAAAAAATGTATACATAAAAAAACGTTTGAATAGTGTTGTTACTGAAGCGTAAATAATTACGTTTAAGCGATTTGTGTAGGCAATTTTGTTTACTTTCTTTTACTACATTGATTTAGATTAGTTAATAGTTTACATATACATATGTAGAATATACTATTTTTTTATAAATAAATTCTTTCACCTCAAGGTCCTTTTTTCAATTTTATCAATTTGTTTTTTAATTTAACACATGTGAAATATATGTATTTCAATCATAAATGAGCTTCGCTCTAATCATTACGCGTACCACGCTCACGAATATTACCAATGTGAATGAAATAAATTTAATGGACCACCGAATATTATTTTTTGTGCTGATTATGCACAAAAATTAATGAATTAAAAAAATGAGAAAGATATCAATATTTTAACAATAAAATAAAATAATTTTTTTTAATTGAGTCTGTACAAGGCAGCTTTAAACAGGTAGTGGCAGAATTACAATAAATACAATATCAAAAAACATCAACATACATTTTTTTTTGGTAGAATTTACGAACACTTATCCAGTTATCAAAACTTTTTTGAAAAAGCAAGGAAGTCTATGTGCTTTTGACAAATTTACGAAAAGAAAACGAAAAACATCTGTGCTTATACCACTGCCGCAAGCAAGCTGCCTTGCGCCTGTTGATTCAGTTTGAGAAATAAAATTAGATTTTAAAATAAAAGCTGATTTCCTTAATTTGTATGATCACACATATTCGTGCTTAAATTCTTATCACATCACGTAGGCAACACGATTACAAAATATTTAACATGAGTGCATATGCATATTAGTTTCTTGTGTGCACACAAATGTAGTGAAAAATGCATGCTCACTACCTTTAATTGCATTGGCATTGCTTAATGTATTTAATTTCTAGCATACTAAGTACAATTTTAAAAACTAAAGTTGTGAGGTAATGAAATAAATTGTGCTATTAAGTGCTTTTTATATCACCATGTTGACAACACTTAAAAAAAATGTAACGTAAAAATGTAAGAAAATTCTATTTTCTACAGGTTCATACATTCCGATTACGTTACATTACATTTCAATAACCGTTCTAACTGCTTTACACATAACAAAACCGATCAGCTGTTTAATTACGTTACTTTTACATTACATTCCAGTCGGCTAACTGAGCCTTAAAAGTATACTTCAGTGTGGCCACCTTAGAATTTTTAGCTTTACGAAATTTCATTGTTTTAAAGAACGAGTTCTGTTTATATCAATCCTTCATGAACAAATTTCTCTCTAAAGGCCTTAAAATCTAAAAAAAAACAATTAATTAAAAAAGCTTCTGTTTGCTATGCTTAATTCAGGTTAGGCGGGTCTTAAAAATTTAAAATAGAATCTTTTGATCTATAATGGGAACAATATTAAAGAATTGAACATTTATATTGAATTTTTCAAAATTTGGACAAAAATAATTCGACTCGAGAAAGAAAAATGTATAAAATTGTTCGACGAAGATATGCAATTAAAACTACTCATAAATGAAGTAACTGGTATATGTGTATCTAAAGAGACAAATAAACTATGCAAACCTTTCGCCAAGCACGCGTTTTCCGTTTGTTCATAACGATAAAAATACAAACACAAATTAATCAAGTTTTTTAAATCAGATGATTATGGCAGTTTTCTCGCCATATAAAGTTTACAATACATAAATCATTTTATAATTTGTTTTAGCCTCTACTTCTTGATGTTCTGTTTCTATAATCTTTGTTTGCTTTTTTTTTTTAATTTCTACAAAGAAGGTAAGCTTTAATACAATACTAAAAATTCTAACAAGAAAACTTTTTCATGATTCATTTTGTGTGCTCATTCTTCCATCACTTCGTTGTGCAAAATTTTCTTTGAAATTACAAAATTTCGCTTCAGATAACACAAACATTCAAGATGTTTGCGCAAAAATCGTGCAAACATGCTTCAAATATATGTACAAATAAATAAACACACCCTTTAACAACAGTGTTTGCACAAATGCTTTTGCTGTTTGTGTAGTTTGTTTGGCGCTTAACTAGCTCTTTTATAAAACAAGGCGTTCTTATTTTGAGGATAAATATGTATGCACATATTTAACAGAAGAACAAATAAATTTATGAGTTTTATTAGAAAATAAAATATTTCCAAGAGCAAAATATTTTTTTTTACATATTTTTTTTATACATTGGTCACACTGTTTTTATTTTGTAGTCAACAAAAATAGAATTTTTTTTTTATCTGGGACCAGTACTCAGGGGATGACCCCTACATATGCAGCGCATTGTACTGGAACTAGGAAAATAGGGTATAATGAGGAGGAAAGAGGGAGTAGTGTTCGCGAAATGTTAACGATAACAACACGAAAGACTGAAACAAACTCTATTGCATTTAAAATGTTGGAATTAAATTAGTTAAAACTGATCACTGCCCAGTGTATATACCTTCTAAACTGCTCAGATTAGCAAAATTTAGTCCAACACCTTCCACACTACAAGGTAATTAAATTCATCGAAAATAATACTAATATTGGACATATAAAGAAAACACGGACAACGATGAAAAAAAGGCAAAAAAAAGAAGAAACACGTGTACACATACTGCTACCTATTCCGGTGCACTTTGATTTCATACGAAATTAGTAATAAACATACATATATAGAAAATACGGACAACGGTAAAAAAGAGAAAAAAAAAACAAAAAATAAATACGTGTACACAACTTGCCACCTATTACGGTGCAATCCGGCCTTATACGAATTTAATTAATGAACATACACATATTGGAAATACGGACAGCAGTAACAAAAGACGTGTGCACCTGATGAGAGACAAAACACTACTCACTTATGCCTTTCTTCGATATAACCACAAATTAGTTTACATAACTCGTCGCAATTCTTAATATACAAGTTATTCCTAATAGAAATGTTCGTGCATAGGATTCAAAATAAAGCAAATTATTTTCACACGGAAAATCTTCGAAACCAATTGTATAGGGTGTTTTTTTAAGCTAGATAGAACTTTAAATTGTAAAAAGTAACACAAAAAATTAAATTTTGATGAAACATTTTTTTTATTTGTTTCAGTATACTCTGACAAATCATCATGAATAGACTCACGCTTGAACAACGCTACGAAATTATCCAAATTTACTTTGAAAATCAGACCCGTTGTTTTATCGCAAAATTGTGTTCAGCGATGAGGCGTATTTTTGGCTTAACGGGTTTGTTAATAAGCAAAATTGCCGCATATGGAGTGAGACCAATCCACAAGAGACCCTACAGACTCCATTACATCCAGAAAAATGCACTGTTTGGTGCGGTTTTCATGCTGGTGGCATCATCGGACCTTATTTCTTCAAAAATGAGGCCGGAGCTCGCGTTACGGTCAATGGAGATCGTTACCGCACCATGATCAATGATTTTTTGTTTGAAAATATGGATGACATTGATCCGGAGGAGATGTGGTTTCAACAGAATGGCGCTACGTGCCATACGGCGAACGCAACCATCGACTTACTGAAATCAAAATTTGGCGATAAGTTGATTTCGAGAAATGGACCTGTCAATTGGCCTCCAAGGTCGTGCGATTTGACACCTCTCGATTATTTCCTGTGGGGCTACGTGAAGTCACTGGTTTATGCTGATAAACCAGCAACAATTGACGCCTTGGAGGCCAGCATTGTTCGTGTTGTTCGTGACATACGGCCAGCAGTGCTCGAAAAAGTGGCCCAAAATTGGACGTCCAGAATGCGCTTCGTCAAGAACAGCCGCGGTGCCCATATGCCCGAAATCATTTTCAAATGTTAATGTCACGTATTGATCTTTCGAATAAAAAAAAAATTTTGATTACATTTGATTTAATTTTTTGTGTTATTTTTTACAATTTCAAGTTCTATCGGGCTTAAAAAAACACCCTATAATAATGCCATTTTGTTGTGTGTCGCGCTGTCTGAATGCTTCGGTGAGGCGTTGAATTTGTACACACAAAACAATAAACTGATCAACAGAAATCTCTTTGTGGGATTGTGGATCGCTCTTTTTAACTAAAAATTTTACGAACTCTGGCGAGAAACAGAAATCCATTTGAGTAAGAGCTTGTGTCAATTCTGATTCGTCAATATGTCCGGAACCATCTCGATCATAAGTTTTAAAAACTTGTAGCCACTGGTTAATATATTGGAATAGTTTTTCAAATTCAAAAATGTCAAATGCGCCACTGGCATCATTATCAAACATGCTTATCATTAATTTGCATGCAGTGTCTGAAAAGTTTTGACCACGTCCATTTACCAAGGCTGCTTTGAGTTCATTGGAATTAATTTTCCCAGAACGATCTTGATCAACCATATTAAACCACTGTTGGGCTTCAAGTGCGGCAAAAAACTCAGCTTGGACAACAACCTGCAGTTGTGTCGTCTTGCTGTTGTCTAAATAAACATTAGCATTTAAATGCATGTGTTCTATATTTGATATATTGAAGTCGGTTGTCTGCTGGCTTCAATGTGTTTAATGCTTAAGTATTCAAATCTTAATACTAAATACAATAAATTAACTAAGTCCAGCCAATTCTAAACAAAAAGTTTTATTATGCGCATATTATATCGGTAAAATCACCTATTTAACGCAATGATGGTGGCAACGGTATCCCTTCTTCTCAACCGAGTGTGACCAATAAAATTAAGTATGTTTCATGCAAGAGGGTTTGGGTGAAGTTCCAATTTTCTGATATACCTTGTCGAAATAAATATGAAATTTTTTGTAACAAACGTAAAAAATAGGGAAATTTTGAATTTTGATGTGCCATAACTCAGCCATTTCCTGTCAGATGGAAATTCCCATTATATTCATTCAATTGCCTTTCCAACGATGTGCCATTTATCTTGATCGGAGTTTTTGGTTGGGCTCCACAAGGGTGTGAGTGGGACCATACACCGAAAAACACAAAAGTACCGTTATCTAAAAAACGGTACTTAGAAAAAAAAAAATTATAGCGTTTTTCGTGTTCAGGAGGTCTGAATTAATCTAGGCATGTGGCGTTCTTGGCATTTTTCCAAATTTAAAATTTGTGTAATCAATACTTTTTCTGGGCGAATTTTAAAATATCGCATTTGTAAAATCTTATATTTAAAAATTATTGTAGTTCAAAATTGTATAGTTAATCTAACAGAAAAATACACATAAATTATAAACCCGCAGCCGGAACACCTACACCTACACCCAAACATATCGCAAATCAAAATATGTCCTATTTGGCATAATTTCTTCCAACATTCGTTTGCAAATGTTTTTAAAACATTTTCGCTTTGAAGCCATATATCGACGAACATAACTAATAATTAGTGCACTTTTATGCATTTAATTAGTTAGGTTTTCCACTTATCATTTTGCAAAATAGTTTTAATTTAAAATGAAATATTATGTATTTTAGGCAAACAAAAACAAAAAATTAAGTATTACATAAGCTACTCAAAAACGGAATAAGAGCCAGCAAAAACAAACGAAAAATAAAACTATTCAACATTTGCATGGAAAAAAAGCAAAGCAAAATAAGTCAAGCATTAAAGACTTTATTTGTTACTGGCACATTTTATGTACGAATTCCATTTCAGTTTCATTTTCATTTGTACTCGTAAGTAAATGACTCTGTTTTCTTTTTCCTCTTTGGCATATATTTTTGTTTTAATTGGCTGTGTGCGTATGTGGCAATAAAATATTTGAAGCCAACAATTTGTTTCCAGCAACCGAACTGTGCACATTTAAATGAGAGGGGGCCAAAGTAATAATAACATAACTAACACGTTTAGATAACTTTTGTATACACACATGTATTTACAACGTAAAGTCAGACAAATAAACATTCAACCAGCTAGTAACAATGGGCACCCGCTGAAGCTAATCTAATAAACTAATTAGTTTCAAATATATGTAAGCAGACTTAAAGAAATAAACTAAAGCGGAATGAAAAACCAAAACTGGGCAATAAATACATGTACTCAATACCATTCGGCAAGATGGTTTCAAACTTATATTAATGAAGCCAATTTAGAATAGAAACTGCTTTATAATTTGCGGCAACGACATTAAGCTTTGGGTTCACCAAAGTTAAATATCGTGCAAGCTAGAAACATGAGAAACATATGCCAACACATTTGCGTAGACGAAAATACTCATAAGAATGGTAAGTTTGATATTAATAACTAAATACATATCGCTCCTTTATTGCAACATAGTCATAACGCAAAAAAGTTTGTTTCGAGAAAAACACATTTCAAATTTTTAGTTTCCATACAAGTCATAGAATTTTTTTTTTTTAGAAAATATCTCCTAAAGGAAACTGTTTAAAGGTAATTTAAATAAAACTTTGGCACAATATAAAAGGAATTGCTGATAACAATTCTGCATTGTTAACTCCAAAAGCTCATTTTTTGGGATATGACTACGTTGCAATAAAGGAGCGATATGGCCTTATGTATAATAAAAAACCTTATGCTAAATAAGCATTTAAAACAAAAAACTTAGCAGCTAGTTAGATAACACAAGGATTTTGATTATATATAAGTATACCCCAGAATACTATTAGGAAACCACCATATATCCGGCCACACATATTATGGTTGCACCTAGCTTTATTATGGCCATATTCATTAAAGCTTTTTAAGGTTAAACATACTATTGCTGTAATTAGCCATGCTACAATACATTCAACCACATTAATACAATTATATATGATCTTTATATTGCAAACTTTCCAATACTGTAGACAGATTTATACATATATATATTAAATAAATGTCATTTATTATTTAAAGAAGGATGCATATATAAAAAACTAGTTCGTGATATTTGAAATAGACTGGATTTGAAATTCAATACTAAATTTTCTTCTATTTATTATTGGATCTTTAAAATATACACTAGCAACAAGCATTCAAATCTTAATACTACACGCAAAGAAAAGGCAGTTTGATATATGGTTGCGACAACATTAGTATATATTTTATGACATTGTGTACTCCTGTTAAACACAGCCTATTATCGGTTTTTTCTTCTATAAACATGTTACTGTTTACATTTCAGTAATTTTATTGTTATTGCATACAAAAATAGCAATTGTGAAAATGTTTTAAAAACAACAATAGCTTTTATCACATCCAATACAAAAATATTTGTTGTACTCTTCACAAAAATGTTAAGGGTATATATGTTTGTTATTCCGTTTGTAATTTCTACAGTTTTTTTAGCGACCCTATAGAGTATATATATTCTGATTCAGAATTAATAGAAAAGTCGATTAAACGATGTCCGTCTGTCGGTCGTTGAAATACCGTTTCTGAGAAAACCATTAGACACAGAAACTTTTTTCTTTCAGCATTCTATTACTCCATATTGTCATCTATTTGCTATTGAAATTCAGTAATATCGGTTCTCTTATAGCTGAGATATATTCAAAATTCCGAAAAAAGCCATGAATTTTTGCAATTTTGTATGGAAATTTTTGAAAAAAAAGGTGTTTGTTTTGCTTCTAACTTCACACACTCATTAAGCATGGTGACTAAAAGGTAAAAATTTTTTTTCAGATATTGGTCCATATGTACCCGAGATATAGCCTAAACCAGATTTTACATGAAAGTGCCGCGTAAACGAACTTAAACAACTTTTTTTGCTCAAAAGCAGTTCTGGTAATGAAATAAGGTTATATAAACATGTAAAATTAAAATTTCTGTTATCGGTCCATATATACCCGAGATATAGCCTGAACCAATTTTTCCATTTTAATTTTTTTTTGTTTTTTTTTTCTGAAAAGCAATTTTCGTTATAAAAGAAGGTTACTTAATTACAGAAAATGGAAAATTCCGATATCGGTTCTTATATAACCGAGATATAGATTAAACAAACTTTTCCTTGAAAATGTCCATGATAGATTTCTTTTTTGGAATAGTGATTACAAGGCAAAAATATTTTTTCTCCGATATCGGTCCATATATGTCCGAGCATATTCAGTTCAAATTTGTAATATATATTATACATATACGTGACTATCGTGAAGGGTGTTTTAGATTCGGCCCAGCCGAATATACCACACTATTGCTGTTTTTATAATATATATGATACGCTTATTCATATGCAACAAAAAAGTTTAAAAATTAAATTTGCTATTGTTGTTATTAATAATATTTTCCTTGTAGTCACTGACATATAATTTTGTTTCAGTTCGACTTTTTTTTTGGAAAGAAAACAATTTTTTTTTAAATTTTAATAATTTAATTTTTTTTTTGTAAAATTTTTTATATTAAAAGGAAAAAAACGTGAAATAGTTGAGAAAATATATATTGAATATTTGCGAAAATATAAAGGTAAGTCTGTTTAATATGAAGATATAAACATATGTAACAATACGTGCAACCATATTAATATGGTTACAAATGACTGTTAAAATTGCAGTCGATGACGGAATTCTTAATAAATATTTATGTTTTATTGCAGTAGATGGATATTTCAACAACGAAGAAGAGATGCAGGGTAATTATTTTTTACTAATTTATATTAAACATAATAGTATTAAATATATTATAAGCTGTTTTTTGTTGTAATTAATTATCATATATATGTATTTACGATACTTATAACAAAAATATCGTTCTACTACAATAAAGAGATTTGAGATATTAGTATGATTATTTCATGAAATTGACATGGCTACATATAAGAAAAGTATATGTGGTTAGTATAAAAATATGATTGAGTATGACAATTAGTTGAAAATTTTATTCAATATTATGGTTACTTTATATTATAACAATGTTAAACAGATATATATTATGGTAACTTATAATGTTTTTTTAAAATACTATGGTGTGCCCAGTCCATGGCGTTTTATTTTTGGCGTAGTATTATCAGGTACAGCCATATAATTCAACAATAGTATGTTGCCCTTAGAATATTGTCATATCAACCATATAATTTTTTCTACGCCAATGCTAGACAAAAAAAAAAATATAATTGTGGACGAATAATATCGGTAAAAACACCTATTTAACGCTCTTACAAACCGAGAGTAGCCGTCAAAATTAAGTAGGTTGCGTGCAAGAGGATTAAGGGGAAGATCCAGCTCACTGAGGCAGTGCCCATAATAAATTTCCATAAAACTATATCGGCTTTAAAATTGCGTTGTGTAACAAAAGTTTGCACTACAACTTCAATGTAGAATTTCTGTCCATAAGTCAAAGTTCAGTGCATTTGATTTTAACTGAGAACTCTTGCATCAATGTGAGACTTTCACATTAGCCTGTGCCGCGGAATAGGTGAGTTGTTAATTGAATAGGCAAATAAGTTAAAAAAAAATATAATAAAGAATAATACACTTATTCCAGCGTTTTCCAATTCTCAAGACACTTCTAAAATGCGCGTTTTGGTTTTTTGGTATCGCCAACAGCAAAACGCATTTCAACGCAGCAGAACGATTTCCTTTCATAGGTGTCTTCAGTTTAGGGAAGAAGAAAAACTGAATACTGTGCGGGGGCCCAGTGCGGTAAATACTGTGGTTAATACGGTTTTGTTTTTGGCCAAAAACTGACGCACAAGCATCGAGCTGGTGCGCTATCATGGTGCAAAACTATGATTGTTCTTTCCATGACATGTGTTTGTTCTATGGTGCTGCGTTTAGCCCGAAAGCCGAATTTCTGAATGGGGGCACATCCTACATCATTCAGCATTGAATTCAACCGCACCATTAATAGTGTTCACAACAGTTTTCAAATTGTTTGTAGTAGACTTATTAGTATATATGATTGTATTTTAGAGGAATACTTCCCAGGCTTGTGTATCATAGGAATCACAGACAACTTCCACTCTGCGGGATAATCAAGACGTAAAATATCTTTGAAAATAATAACGAAAACTCTTTTAGCTACAGGAGCTAACTGCTCAAAAATTTTACCAGTAATTTTATCAATGCCTGTAGCTTTTCTGGGGTTTGTATTAGTTATAACGTATTTGACGCCTTGAAAATTAAGTCTCAAAGACACAAGCGGTCTAACAATATATGACGATAATTTAGCTGCATCATTTGTAATAAAAACATTTTTCAAGTAAGTAACATACACCATCGCCTTTTCAGAATCGGTTCCTGTCCAGTCCCCAGTTGAAGTTCGCAAAGGTGGCTTACCAAGGCGAATTCATACAAGGTACATGCAAAAGCAATAAATACAACACTACAAAAAATTGATCTTTTTTAAATGTCAAAGGAAAAATATAAACACAAAAACGAATTAAAAAAATATAATAAAGAAAAATGTACAAGAAAAAAACAAACTTTTAATTAAAGTCTCAGATCATAGAGCTTGGACAGGTGAAAATGGCCAGCCAGATTCAGGAGGATTCATGATGATACAAAATACAATACATAATTTTAAAAATTGTTTTAAAATTTAGTTCTTAAATTTTTTTTTTAATTATTCCAGTGACATCTGAAACAGATTAAAATTAAAAAAAAAATGATCAGCTGCGCTGTCAATTTCACCTGTTATGAATTTGCCTTGTGTTTTATCTGTAATGGAACTTTTTTAACCTTCTGTAGCTTTCCGCAATGAATAGCACTAACAAGGCTTCCCAAAAATGGTTTAAGGAAAGCCATGCTATGGATTTTCAGAAGATTTATTAGTTGAATTATGCTTTGCTATAGCCTAATTTTAAGCTGGGGAGACCTGCGGACGTCGAAAAAGTTCCCACAGTTCTGAAACTAATATGGTTAGTGGTAGCATGTTGTAGGGCTAGTTAAAGGTTTTCTGAAAAATCATTAATTGGCACATCAATATTCTCAGGCATTCTCAATGCAATATTTTCTGTACAATGAGCACTCAAATATTTTTTATATTTAGCCAATTGACTCTAGTGACGGTCAACGCCAAGTCACTAAATGGGCAGCCAACTTCATGGGGGAACGAAAAAGAGATTCTGTGATCTGATGCCAAATCTAATGAAAGTTTCAATTGCATCCATTCTACTCAATACTTGGTCGGTTTGACGGCCAATGATAATAAGAGTGTCCCCTTGCAATCACATCTAAGCCAATTTTGGATATTGTCTCAACAAGCACAAGGCCTTTCAGGGAAGTTAAACGTGATCCCCAAAAAGTGTGTTTAGCGGTATAACCGCCAACCGCAAAAATAAAAACGAGGCCCAAATGATTTGAAAAAATGTGAATAAAGGGTTTCTGTTACTAAAAATCGAAGACGTGAATAAATCGAGGAAGTAATATGTTCATGAAAATGGAGATAACCTCCACGTGTGTCGTTTAGCAAAGAGAGCTTAATTCTGGTTTTTATCAGAACTGCCAAGCTTCCACAAGATCTTTCACGCAGATATTTAGTGTCATATAGAATGTAGCCATTAATTTTGAAATAACTTATGAACGTCAAGTCAATTTAAGAAATCATCATTATATTGATTTGCTTTTCCACGAGGAAGTGTTAAAGTTCGTTTTTGCTTTGGCGGATGCTGTTTACGTTCCAGAATATTACATGATTTAGGTTTACTGAGTCCTGGATAATACAATGTCATGCATAACAAAACAATGGAAAAACAAAAACTTAGGACTATAACGTATTATCCCCATAATAATATAATTATACGGCAACCAAATTATTACAATAAAGAAACAGAATATTGCATTATGTAATTTTTCTGATCAAAGTTCAAATCAGGTTTTTTATATTAATTCAAACGAAAAATTCATGAACACCTTATACAGTTGATCTTTTCTTAATGGATATTATACACATCGTAAAAAAGTACCGATCTTTTCTCAAGAACTTGGATGGATTTTCACAGCTGAAATTAAGCGATACGTGAACATATAGCACAATGAAAAATCATTTTGCTATATGTTCAAAATGAAAAATCGTTTTATCTTCTCTGCTTAAACTTATATTACGAAAACTATTTGGCGAAATGAAAACCCTTCTATTCTTACTGAAGTTTCAGAAGCCGCGAAAACGTTGAATAACTTAAGACATACAATACTATTCACGGTTTTTCATATATAAAAAATTGTTTGCGAAACACCTTTATGGCAAAACTATCCTACCAAAATATGATAAATTGAAAAAAAAAAATCTATTAAATTTATGCCTTTATTCTAGTTTAAAGCAAAGTTCTTAAAGCCACTACATCATTATCTTGCTTTGAAATTGAATGCTTTAATTTAATTCTTCCACTTCTCGCAACCACTTGTTCTCTTTTCCGCAACAAAAATGAATTGAAAGCATGCGAGTTTCTTTCAAAAGCAAATAGTATCTGCAAGGCAGCTCATAGACAGAATAAAATCATTATATTTTATACAATACAACATTTCTGAACTCTATAATGAAGTAACATGAAAAATATGAAAAAAATATATTGAATGAAAAAAAAAAATACATTTTCATGCAATGACTACAACTTTGTATTGGATAATGATGCCTGATGATGTTAAAGACTTTTTAGTTTATTACTTTTCATTCTTTGCATTATTCCTATTTTTTCTGCTGTTATTAATGATTCTGCAGTGAGACTCGGCGTGAAGTATTACACAATTAGGTTTAATTAATGAAAATCTAATTATGATTAGAGGGGGCTTAAGCAAATACTTATTTGCACATGATAAAAACGAATTATTAAAAAAATAATAAAACAGATTTAACCTGGTATTTATTTTACTGCGAGTGTAGCAAACATGTTTGGAAAAAATATATATTTTTGCCTGCGTCAGAGGCAGAAAATTAAATTTGTTAAAACTAATTAGACAATTGTGGGGATAGCGAGTTGGAAATTTGCTCAGCAATATAAATAAAAACATGTCTCTCGGGGCAATAATTCAATTAAAAATCAATTTCGAAACATCTAAACTCATAAAAAGAATTAATTACACAAAAACTTACATTTGTTTTAGCAAGCATTTAAAGTCTTCGTTTCGAATTTCGTCTAAGCGATCTTAATATTGTATCTGATGGTTTTTATCGGGTGGTTAAATTTTAAGGGTCTATGTTAAATGTGAACCACACTTAAACGTCTAGTTTTCTTAGGCATTTCATTTAACATTTTGCAATTTCAGACTATATCAATTTGAACTATGGAAAGATAGACAATCGAGCAACGCGTTAAAGTTATTCAGGCTTATTATAATAATGTTCGTTTATGCACTACGTGATTTTTTCGGTCAATTTAATCGTCCAAGTCTGCGTACATTCGGAAAAGTCGAGCAAAAATTTGAGCCAACCGGGTCTGGTCTATAGGAGATGTGAAAATATCAGTACAGCTCATTCTGTAGAATATATTACTGCTGTTTGTGATAGTAAGGCTGAAGAGCTGTCCACCCCAAGTCGTCGGCGAGTCCAACAATTGCACCACTCACGCTCGTCGTATATGAACATTATGCTTAAAGAATTGTATTTACACGCTAACAAGGAGTAATTGGCTCACGAACTAAAGTCTCTTGAGATGTAAAAACAGCAGTTCATGTTCGTACAGCTCGTTTTGTAGAAAATATTGCCGCTGTTCGCGATAGTGTGAATGAAGGGACGATCACCTCAACTCGTCGTCGAACTCTAAAAATGCACCACTTATGCTCGTCGTAGAGAAACAATATTTTTTTTTTATCTGGGACCAGTACTCAGGGGATGGCCCCTACATATGCAGCGCATTGTACTGGAACTGGGAAAATAGGGTATGATGATGAGGAAAGAGGGAGTAGTGTTCGCGAAATATTAACTATAACAACACGAAAGACTGAAACAAACTCTATTGCAGCATTTAAAATTTTGGAATTAAATTAGTTAAAACTGATCAGTGCCCAGTGTATATACCTTCGACACTGCTCAGATTAACAAAATTTAGTCCAACACCTTCCACACTACAAGCTAATGAAATTCATTAAAAATAATATTAATATTAAACATATAAAGAAAACACGGACAACGGTGAAAAATAGGCAAAAAAGGAGAAACATGTGTACACATACTGCTACCTATTCCGGTGCACTTTTATTTAATAAGAAATTAGTAATAAACATACCTATATGTAGAAAATACGGACAACGGTAAAAAAAGAGAAAAAAAAAATAAACACGTATACACAACTTGCTACCTATTACGGTGCAATTTGGTTTCATACAAATTTAATTAATGAAATTATGAGCTTATACGATTACAAGGCGCAATTGACTCAAGAACTAAAGAATTTTGACCATTCCAAGTGTGGTCAATGGTCAGCATGGTGGCAAGAAATGTCCACAATTTTCGAGGAAAATCATCTTCAGTGATGAGGCACATTTTCCGCCCAGTGGCTTCGTCAATAAGCAGAATTTCAGCATTTAGGCAAATTTTAATCCAAGAGTGATTATCGAAAAAACCAATGCACCCACAAAGAATGACTGTCTGGTGCGGTTTATGGGCTGGCGGCATCATCGGGTCGTATTTTTTCCAAAATGAGGCCGGTCAAGTAGTTATTCTGAATGGTTTTCACTATCATGAGATCATAACGAAATTTTTATGTCCCGGATTAGAAGATATATGCTTTTTTGTGTGAATGCAATATTATTATTTCTGTTTTTTTAACAAACACAAAAACTGCGAACGCAAAAACTTGTCTGCAGTAACACCCAGGGTCTGTGGCAGGAATCGAACCTACGACCTCGAGACACATTGTTAAATGAAGTACATTAAACGAAGTTGAGCAGCCCTTTCGCAAACCGTGTTGGCAAGGTATAAGCAATGATCCCGTTTGATGCCTGAGGTAATCAGCCATTAGCTTTTCAAACAATTTAGGTATAGTGCTTAATTCAGCAATACCTCTATAGTTTGATATCTCGGATTTATTTCCATATTTAATATATGAATCCTTCCAAAATGCAGGAAAATAGCCACCTTTAATCGAGGTATTAAATACTATAGTTAGTGGTGTTACAAATAATTCCGCACATCGAATTAACACACAACTTGGAACGCCATCTGGGCCATGATTAAAAGAAAATCTTAAGTTTTCTAAAGTTTGCCAAAATTTCACTACAATCCAGTGCAGAAAAATATATAATTTGGTTTGATATAAGCTGATAAGGTTGAACATATTTATCAGCAAGACCAGCATTAAGGCCCATTTTGCCGACCGTAAGTGTATAAATGCAAATGTAGTTGGGACAGCTGATTGTTTTTGGTATACGAACAACCACGAATTCATTTCACATATAACATCAGCTTTATTAGATACATAATCACGAAATCTCATAACGGGGTATACATTAATATTCCTTTTGGAGTTGAGGAACAAATAAAAATATTTAGGATTACGAACCAAATCCGTCTTCACATTAATTAAAAAGCTCTTGTACCGATTATATGCAGAACGACCAACAGATGACCTTTCATAGTCAATGCCTTTTGAATTTTTTATAATTTTTGTTTTTAATATCTTTCAATCATACCAATTGTCTTGTATTCCATGTTGTACTCTTTTTAGTGCTTGTAAATTGCTTAGGAACACAAATGTCAAAGAACGAGTCGATTTTATCATAAAAGATGGTAATCATGGAATCAATATCTTCATTGTTGTTAATACTAATATACAAAACATGGCTCCAGCTAGTATTTCTCATCAACTCATTTAACAAATTATGATAAGTTCGCTTAAAGCAAAAAACTTTATTAACCTCTGATGGCAACAGTTCAGTTTCTGATGGAATATAAAAGATAATTTCAGTAGTAGGATGATATCTATCCTCTGGCTCAGACCGGATAACAGAACAACTATCAACATCTCGAGCAAACACCAAAACAAGTAAATTGCCAGAATCGTTTAAAACAGATTGCAGTTGATAAAGAGAATATTGGTTAAGAAATCATCGTGACAATTCTTATTTTTCACGATTACGATGCATCCGAGACTTTTTTGCAGGAAACTGATTGCAGGTTGAAATCACCAACAACAAATAAAGAGTCATTTAAAAAAAGTTGTCGAGCAACAGACTCCATAGCATGGACGTGTAGAGAATACGAATCCGGTGGAACATATGAGCAAGTAAAGAAAATCCGTTTGTTTTGGGACAACTAGTTGTTTCATAGTCGCCACATCATATATCAGCATCCACTAGTATTTTTCAACTACGAAACAGCTAGTTGTGCCCAGATTAGTGTATTCAATTATTTTTTCCTGTTTTCTTTTCAACAATTATTGATCAAGGCAATTATTTTTTTATTATTAAAAATAAAACATTATTCTTGGTGAAAGCCGGATTTGAATTTTAACGAAAAAAATGTACATGGTGCCATTTTATTAGAAATATTAAATAAGAAAATTTTAAGTTCTCGTATTTATCATTAACATACATACATACACACTTAAGCTTTTATTAATATATAAAAGAACCTATATCTGCTCAAATGGAGATACATTTTGTGTTTATTTATTATAAAATTTTAAATTTTTTTATAATTTATTTTTATTTTTGCATCTCTCAGCCATAACACTGCATTTACACATGCAAGTAACTAACAGTGAGTTCAGTATATACGAGTATATTATTATGGAAAATGTCCGAAAAATTCTCGAATGTCTCGCAACTTACTTTTGTGTTTACATAAGCAAGTGAAAGTTCATTTTCAAAATGTCGTCACAGCGTAAAAATCTATTAAAAATGACTTTACGCTTATTGTTAAAAGTGTTAAATATACAAAAATAAAAGCAAAATTTATTAATTAATTTCTTGTTCATATAATTTTTTTTTACATTTGATAAAAAAAATATTGAATTGGAATAATATGTGCTGGAAAAATTATGGATCAAGTATGGCCGTTTTGATATTATTGAAAAACTTCTGCAAAACATATTTGCATTAAATTTTTTTTTCCAAAAAGCGTGCAATTTATGTGTAGTTCTGCCATTGAAATATGTTTTTCTTTACTTTCTTAAAAACCAGCTATGAACATTGTTTTGATTTTAATAACTATTATTATTTTTGGCAACACTGTTTTATTATTTATCATTTTACTTGCAGTAACCCGGCATTTACACATGCAAATGGAAGTTCGAATAGATCAATACATTCAAACTTGTTTATCATACACGCAAGTGTTTATTACTTACAACTAAAATTGACAAAAAAGAAAACAGTGCAGCCGGATATTTGTTTTAAATCAAATTAATATTAATTATTAAACAATTAAGTTTTTTATTCACTATTTTAGCTTCTAACATTGATGCCAATAAATATAGATAGCTTGAAAACATAGAAAACAAGCTATTTATAATTTATTAATTATTAAAATAAAAATAGTATTTATAGCTGATTCTTAGCTTATTTATATAAAAAGAAAAATAAAGAAAGAACACAGCTATATAGTAACATATTTCAAGAGCAGTACTAAATATAAATTACATGCTTTCTAAATAAAATTGTTTCACGCAAATATGTTTTCTGGGTATTTTCAATAATGACAACATGGCAATACTTGATTCGTATTTTGTTTCATTAAATATGATTTTATATCAAATATTTTTCCTCAAATACAAAAATTATATGCACAAAAAATTAATATATGCATTTCGCTTTAATTCTTGTATAATTAAAATTTTTACAATAAGCGTAAAGTAATTTTTAATAGATTTTTATGCTGTGACGACATTTTAAAAATGAACTTGCACTTATCTGTGTAAACACAAAAGTAAGTTGCGAGACATTCGAGAATTTTTCGAACAATTTCGATAATAATGTACTCGTATATTCTGAACTTACTGCAGGTTACTTGTATGTGTAAATACACGGTAGGTAGTTGTAATTAAGAAAATTTTGTAAGTATTAGTAAAAAAAAAATTTTAATGTCTTGGCGTTTTCGACCTTGCACTTACATGTATAAATAAAAACAATAAATAAATAAAAATAATTGTATAAATAAAAATAAAATCTAAGCATGAAGAAACAGTTTTTGCATTTGGATCAGAAACAGTTGCATTTGACAATATAATTATGATATTTGTGAATTGTATTTGGGGCCAAGACGATTGCATTTGGTGGAAACATTTTTGTATTTGGGGCAAAGACAATTGCATTCGTTAAAACGGTTTTTGCACTTACTAAATTGTATTTGAGATAACAGCACTTTTGTAGTTGCCGCAAATAGTAATTGCTATTGGGAACGATAAGAATGTAAATTCTATTTGCGACAAGGTTAATATCATTTGCCATTACTACGTATGCTGGGTAACACAGGAGCAAAGTAGGGTGAACATGAACAATGAATACAATTTTTTATTGCTCGTATTACTTATCGATCGATTTATCGTGCTGAGAACTTTAAATGGGACTGTTTCATTAAAGAGATAAAGAGATTGCAGTTGACATCTTGGGATAGACTGTCAGTAGTCTACAATAACATTATCATGATCATTCTGCTTAATATAAATTTAAAGTTCAATAACATATTTAAATTCGTTTTTAAGAAGTCAAAGGAATCGTTTGGCGAATTATTTATTTTTATTTTATTTATTCTTTTTTTATTTATTCTTTTTTTACGAGCTCTTTACCTGCTAAAATTATTTCCACAACACTGAAGCATACCTGCAAAAATAAAATATATAAAATTTTCGATTAGTTTTCTTGATTAGCAATTAACAATATTATATTATAAACTAGCGGCTTTCAGTGTGAAATGATAAACAATTTATCACCGGAACAAGTTAAACGTATTTGGAGTACAATATAATTAATTCCATAAAAGTAATTTAAGGCACGAGGTGTCATTGCACATTTGTGTGACAGACTTCCGCGAAAAAAGATCATACAGTAAAGGGAAATTGAAATATAAGCAATTGTTGATATTGATTATAAATTTACCATTTATTTGCACATCAAAAAGTTTCATGTTACAGCATCCGCAAACCAAAAACAAAACAAGACATTAAAAGGCAGCAAATAAATAAAAGTTGTAAAAAGCAAAAAAAAAAAAAATCATACCAAATATAGTTTAATAATTCGATCGAAATCCCCATTAGTTTTTGTGTTATTACCATTTTTAATGTTTTAATTTCAATTTAAACTCTAGTTACGATTATTACAGGAACAATTAATGGCAATAAAAAAACAGTCCTTCTTATAACTTTTTTTTTTTTTGCTTGGACCAGTACTCAGGGGATGACCCCTACATATGCAGTGCATTGTACCAGAACTAGGAAAATAGGTTGTGAGGAGGGGGAAAGAGGGAGTAGTGTTTGTGAACATTTGACTTGAACTTTCAAACGCTATAACAGACAGGAAACACGTCTGCAGGCAACTTGTTCCGCAGACGAAGCGTACGGCTGAAAAACGATTACCCGGGCAATCGACCACAAATGGATGAGCTCTGCACGATGAACATGTGCTACGTAAAAATGTACGTGTTTCGGAAACAAAATCCTTAATCTCGTCAGAACAAAATCCATTGTAGTAAGGATACTCAGAATAACGCACCCAACACTGCCACGACGCTCTAGTGAGTCAAAAGAGTTGGATACCCTACTGTAACCCTACTGAGGCACCGGCCCAAACATGAGAGTTGTATTCCATTTTCGGTCGGATGTAGGTGGTATAAATAGTAAGGAGGTCGGATGGAGAGAAGTATATCTTACACCGTTTCAAAAACTCGAGGCACTTGAATGCTTCTTTAGAGACATTAAAAATGTGTTCAGTTCAGCGAACGTGAGACTGTATCTTCATTCCAAGAACACTAAGAGCATCCAATTCCTCAATATTTATACCATCCAAGAGTACAGATGAGGCAGCACTTACGGTCGTTTGTTTGTGTGTTAATAAACAACACTGGGTCTTACGAGCGTTGAAGGCGACACTGTTTTTACGACCCCATTCGGAGATTAATAGAATATCACTATTCAGTGAATCGTTGATATTTAGTCTCTTGGCAGCGATCTCTGATAGGCTGGGCCTACAACTAAAAGAGTACGAGTGACAAATGCTGCTGTCATCCGCAAAAGAGTGGATAGGGTTGGAAGTTTGATAGAGAAGGTCGTTGAGGAAAATAAGGAATAGGGTACGAGAAAGAACGGAGCCTTGCGGTACCCCTGCATTAATCTTGAACTCGTTTGATGAGATCCCATCTATAACAACTCATATAGAGCGGTCTCTGAGAAAGCTCGATATAAACCGAGAGAAGTCATTACCAACACCAAAAGCAGTAAGTTTTGCCAGTAGTGCAGCATGCCACACTTTGTCAAATGCTTTTGAAATATCCAGAGCCACCAACCTACTTTCACCGAAATGATGGATTGAGTGGCACCATATCTCTGCGAGATATGCCATAAGATCGCCAGTAGAACGACCCTTACGAAATCTATATTGATGATCACAAAGTAATTTATGTGACTCTAGATATTTCATAAGGTGATAGTTAACCATGCTTTCCATCACTTTGGAAAGCGCAGAGCAAATTGCAATTGGGCGGTAATTTTCGGGGTTATTTGCCCCACCCTTTTTGGGGATTGGCGTTACATTAGCAACCTTCCAGCATGATGGAAACTCACTCTTCTACGCGAAAGCGTATAAGAACACTGCTTCACGACCTGTGCTGGAATGCCATCCGGTCCAGGAGTCTTATTTACGTCCGAGTCAGCCAAAACCCCTTAAGCTGCCTGAGCCCGGAAAAATATCTTCAGCATAGTTACAGTTACTCTTTCGAGCTCGGGAAGTGGTTGACTGCTTTCCGGCAACTAGAAATTGCTTGCAAAAATTTCAGCCAGCAGGTTAGCCTTGTCAACCGGATCGATCATTCTTTAAGAGAGTTGGAATTGATGTACTAGCATTGTTCTTTACTCTCTTAACGAAAGACCAAAAGGTCTTACTGCCCCGGGGAGCTGCAAGGATTTTGCGGAGCAAATCGGTGTCTGGGTGTTTGTTTAAACGCCAATTTCTGAATGCTTCCTCTCTGGATCTGACTGCGTTTTTGCACGTCTGATTAAACCAAGATTTCACTCTTGGTTTAACTGATATCTGCTTGGAGATGATGTATGATTTCATCCCTAGTAATATCATATTCTCGACCATTTTTGCTGAAGCGTTTATGTCATTATCTAGAAAGCAAAGTTTCCAATTAAAATGCTCGTGAAATTGATTGAGCTCAGCCTAACGAGCCTTTTCGTATATAAATTTTAACCGTTTCGTAGCTGATTTCGAAACGTTACGAAGTTCAGATATCGAAAAGGAGGCAGCAATTGTGCAATGATCCGAATTGCCGAGAGGTGCACTAACTCTGACTTCATATTTTTCAGCATGAATGTGTACAAAAAGTTCCCCGATATTTCTACGACCTTTTTCGAATATTTCAGTGGTGGAAGGCAAAACAAAATTACTTACGTAGAACAAACATACTCATGCATAAAGAACTATGCAAGAATACGATAAGTTTACGCTTCTGTTTATATTTCTACTGTTTTTTGTAATCCAACTTTAAGGTAGAACTTCTGCCCATAAACCAATTTATTTGCGCTGCTTTTACTTTCAACTGAGTGATTTTGCATCACTGTGAGACTTCCACGTTAGCCTACGGTCGAGGGGAATACCCAGGTTTTTTACTTAATTGCTCTGCGGAATAGGTGAGTTGTTGATTTGGATAGGCGAAGATGTTTGTTTACAAAGTGCGAATGGGACATGAGCATATTTTTGAGCATTAACTTAAATTTTCCAAAGCTTTAGCCATTTCTCTAATGCTGAAATATATTCCTGCAAATATCGTGAAGCAAATTGTTGGTTTACATGAAGGCGGCAAAATGCTGTATAATCTGCAAAATTTGATATGCGGATCATGGATCTCGTTGGCATGTCAGAAGGGTAAATCAAATATAAAGTAGCTTCCAGAATACCTTGGGGAACTCCTTCTTCGATTGGATGTGAGAGGTTTACAAAAATGTTTTCTCCGATAATAAATCTCGGGCGGCATAAGTAGCTCTCCAGATGCTTATGAGTACTGCAGGAAAGTTTAACTTCATTTTGTGCATCAAAACGTCATGCCACACTTTCTCAAAAGCTTGGGAAATGACAATGAATAGAGCTGAACAGCCCGAAAGCCGAATTGATAATAAGGGATACAACCTATATCGTTCAATATTGGAGTCAATTTGGAAATCAATAATTTTTGGAATAGTTTTGAAATATTGGGTAGTTGACTTATTGGTATATATAACCCTACTTTAGTAAGGTCCGCTCCTAGTTTCCATAGCATAGTAATCATAGACACCTTTCACTGTGCAGGATAAAAGCGTAAAATAGCGTTAAAACAGCTACAGGAGGTAACTGTTCAAGCATTTTGTCATTAATTTGATCGCTATCATGAGATCCCAAATTGGAAAATATGGATGTAGATGATATGTGGTTTCATCAGGACGATGCCACTTGCGAAACAATGGCACTTTCCTGCGATAAATTCAATGGGGCCGTGTTGCTCATCTAGTGGAGCTGTCAACTGGTCACAGTTGGAATTCTTTGTTTAGGGTTATTCGAAATATAAGGTGTACGTCAATAAACCAGCAAGAGCTAAAGGATGAGATAATTCGGCACATTGACGGTATAGAACTTCCACTATGCCTCAGCATCATCGAAATTTTGGACCATTGCATGGAAGTGTGCCGCCAGAGTTGCGGCAGCGATTATTTATTCCGATATTTTATTCCATATATAATTGAACTATACTGATATTATAAAAATAAAAAGCTATTACAATAACTCCTAAATAATTTGTGTTTCATTCAAAATCAACATCGGCCATTAAAATTTAACCACACTTTTTATTTAAAATTAAAAGTTATTTTTAAAACTTAAATATTATAAAATATTTATTACTAAAGTACAGTGCACTCAATGAGCTTTTCACAGGATATATAAAATTGTGCGCAAAAGAATTTGTAAAATACAAAAATGATAAATTCGCTTTGGCAGTTTGGCAATGAACAGCTAATAATCGCTTGAATTAATAAGACCACCTGATGCTAAATTCGTTTTCAATATTCTGGTAAGCTAAAAACAACACGTAATAAAATTTAATTAGCATCCAACTGTGAAGAATCTTTCCTTGCCTTTAAAGGAATACCAATAAAATTTATTTCGATTATTAGCGATATGTTTTTATGAGTTTTAAATGTGGGATACAGAAATGCCAATATGTATATAAAATATTCTAAGTAAGTCGTATGTATGTATGTCGTATTCACGCAGGATGCAGGGGGGTTTTTTTGAGCAAAGAAAACCATTGAATAATAAATGCAAAGTAAAACCACAAGATAAACATATTCCCCATTTAAAACATAAAGATGTTCATTGAACCAATTTAATTCAAATTTAAATAAATATATTTGCAAATACATATCTGAGTTTAAATATTTTTCCGCAGGGGTATTTAATTTTCTGTATAATATGAAGAAGGACGAAAACTCTGTACAGCTTAAATTTGCCCTAAGACAACTATTGATATTTTGTTTTCAGTTGCTAACACGAATTCACTTAAAAATATTATACGTACTTGTAAAATATAATACAAGTTTAAAATGTTGGGTAAAAGTAGTTTAAAACTGAATAAATTTATGGCTTAGAAGTTCCCCATTTAAAACGTTTTAATTTCCCTAACGCCCTAAAGTTTACTCTGTACTTTTTGTAGGACATTAATTGTTGCAGTCGTTGTTGGTTAATTGTTGATACTTCTATTTTATATATAATTCATAAAGAAAATAACTTAGAAAAAGCTTAAAAAACTTTTGTTAACAATTTGAAGCAAACAATAAGCCGGCATTAACACACAGCTGTATTATTTTTATTTATTTTTCTTTTCATTCTCCGCTGGCCAGGAAACTGGGTATTCTTATTACAAAAACTGATGTTTTCTTGCGTTGACGGCGTTGATGGTGATGGGCGATGCCAACCGTTATTGTAAAGCAGTTTTATTGTTCGGATTCTTTTTTCTGTTTTCTGGTTTTTTTTCTTCTTTTTTTTTTTAATAAAACTAAAACTAGAGTACTTTTACTAATCAACACTTAAGGGAAATGAAAGCACATTCAGGTAAAAAACAAGAGAAAAAATTGTTAAATAAAAACAGTTACGACGACGACAACAACAAAAATATTGTTAAACTAAAAACCGCCAATTGTTTCCGTTTCCTTTGGCTGCGAAACAAAAATATATTTTGAACAATGGAAACATGTTTTAGCCTGGTGAGTTGTTAAACAAACAAAGTAACAATAATAAAGAAAGAAAAAACAAACAAGTAAATATATATGTTATATTTTTAAAAGATATTTTCATAATAACAATATGGACAGTTTAAAATATTAAATATTACACAAAAGTGCTTTTAACAGTTTTCGAAATCAAAATATACATTTTTAATTTCTTTAACATTTATTTATATAGTAATTTCACTTATAGAATTATATTCTTACAGATTTCTAAATAGCTTTAATTATACAAATAAGAAAAATTATAAATAGCTTGATTTTTGTTTCCTAGCTGTCTATATGTGGATATTTCGTAGGAACCACCCTAATCATCAGTAGCCCAATAATCTGAATAATTATTGAGAATTTAAAAAAGAAAAATGCTTTAACAAAAACAAGCTTTTTATTTTTAAACTTTCTCACCTCTCTACCTCTCTTTACACCTTTCGAACAAATGAACAACCGTTGGTCGCTACGATATTTCTTTTTTTTTTAATTATCGAAAAGCAGAGAACAAAAATTCAAACAACTGAGTTTATATAATATACTAGCATCCTATGATATATCGACATATGTATGTATAGACAGCTAGGAAAAAGAAAAAAAGCTATTAATATTTTTTTGATTTGTATCAATTTTAGGTGCTAGTGTAGTTTGTTTCAGCTTTAATTATAATACTCGAATACAAATATCAACATTAAAACTTAAGAAAAAGGTAAAGTTATTATATAATTATGAGCTTCTTGCCAAAAATCAGCACTGGTGCACCGCAACCATATGTACACCGGTTTTTTACTCACTTCTTTTCACATCCGAGTATAATAAACACTCTTAAAAATCGATGCGGTGGTATTTATACTTCTCGTTCGTTTGCGAAATGTTGATACATCAAAAATATATGCAATCACTTTCGTGATTTGTGTATTTTTTTTAAGAGCAAAAGAAACGACCACAAAAAAGAGTGTTATTATTACTCGCACTCAGTACGAGGTTGGACTGATATTGAAGCTACCTAGCGCTAGATGGCAGCACCAAAAATTTTTGTTGTTTTTAATTACGACCTTCACCCAAATTCATCGATAAGTTTATTTGTTCTGGTCGTTTAAAGTTTCTTTTGTTTCTTGAAAAATTTAAAAAAGTGAATTTTGTGCAGTGATTAAAGACTATTATTTGCAAGGGAAAACGGCAAAAGAGACAAAAGAAAAGCTCGATAAACATTAGTGAGTCTGCTCCGTCAGATTACATGGTAAAACATTAGATTGCTGAATTTAAACTCGGCCGAACAAGCACTGCATAAAGGCCAAAAGAGGTGGTTATTGAAGAAAATATCAAGAAAATCCTCGATATTGGTATGAATGAATACCGAGTGAAGTTACGTGAGATTGTTGAAAGGACAAACATACCATATGAATTTGACCTCAACATTTTGCAAGAACATTTGCATACGAAAAAGCTATTGGCAAACAAAAACGAGTTCGACAGACCACTTCACAGCGGTGTTTGAACATGATAAAGCGTAATCCTGTTGATTTTTGGCGTCCGTTAAGAACTGTTGCTGAAACGTGGATCTATCACTAATTACCTGAAACCAAAAATTAATCGAAACAATGGGTGAAAGCTGGTAGAATTGCTTAGAAGAAGGCGAATATAGTGATATCGGCTGGCAAAGTTGTGTCCGCTGTATTTTAGGTAGTTCACCAAAAACTACTCATTGATTATCTTGAAAAAGAATCCACAATCACAGAAAAGTATTATCGTACATTATTGGATCAATTAATTGATGCTATCAAGAAAAACCACCACATTTAAAGAAGAAAAAAGTTGTCTTCAAGAAAACGCACCGATTCACACAGCATTAGATACGATGCTGCTGAAATTACGTGAAATATACTTCGAATTGGTTGATCATCCACCCTTTAGTCCATATTTAGTTCCAAATGACTTTTTCCTGTTTCAAAACTTGAAAAAATGGCTCGCATGAAAAAGATTATGTGAAACGAGAAAGTGATTACTGATACTAACGCGTATTTTGAGGGATTCCCAAAATCGTATTATTCAGATGATATAAGAAAATTGAAATATCGTCTTACTAAGTGTACTTAAGCTAAAAGGAGACTATGTTGAGAAGTAAATGGTCTTTGAAAAAACAGGGTTTCTACATACGTAGCTCTAGTAGCAATCCGCCCTCGTAAGAGCAACATTTTTAGGGTTTTATATTTTCGTTTTTAGTCGGTTTCTTAATAATACATATATGATGTATACACAGAAAAAAATAGATGAGATTTTTTTTCAATCAAGTTATGTTATTAATAAAAAACCATCAATTTAATAAAATTTGCATTGACTTAATTAAATTATTATTAATAATGAATTTTTGGAAATATCTCTTAATAAAATGCAATTAATAAAAAGTTTTCCGAATTATTGACTGTTATTCAATAAATAAATTGAAGAGGTTGTCATATAACAGTGAAGAGTTGTTGTTTCATTAACAATTTTTTTTGTTAAGTATATTTTACATATTAACGAAAATTTTTTCAACTCAATAATTTTTGCTTTTAAGAGAAAAAGCTATTTCTATTCTATAATTTGAATTATCAATCCGGCAAAAAATCTTTTTCATAGGAAATTTGATAAAAATTGCACTATTTTTTTATTATTAAATTGATGGTTTTTTATTACTAACATAACTTGATTGAAAAAAAATCTCATCTATTTTTTTCTGTGTATTACTTTTATTTATTTGTGTAACTATGCAGTTGCAAATAAATTTGCAAAGTATGAGCAGAGTAATGAAGACCTTATGCTCACTATGGTATTAACAGTAATTTGTTGCGGCGCTGTGACTTTATTCTTTAACTGTGCCGACTTATGCCTTCGCATAGGAAGTTGTCGCGTGTTTAACAACGAAATACCTCTAAAAAAACTGTAAACTAATACAGTTAGTTGACGTAGACAGTTAACCAATGAGAGTGAGACCCAAAACTCTCGAAGGCCGAACAACAACGACAAGCCTAACCGCACTTAAGAAATAATTACGATGACGCGATAGTTGTTCTCCAACCCAGAGCTGCTTTACGATTGGTATATGACGTAGTCAGAAATTCAACTTTTAAAAACAACACTCTCGACAAATGCCTTTGTTGTGTCTACGTGTCATCTTTTATTTAACATTAACTCAAATCGCGGCTGCCAGATGTGATGATTTAAAACCACTTTAACGATTTTGAAAGCAGCATACTGAATGATGATTTTACGATTTTCTTGGCTGAAAAATTCGCAACAAAAGTTCAATTAAAACAAATTTCTTTCCACAATTGGTTATAAATATATGTAACTATGCATTTATTGTGGTTGTGGCTTAAAAACAAGAAAAAATTTTTATAAATGAAGGAACATAAAATAAAAAGAATTTGATGAAGAAGTGATTCATAAAGGAAAGTATTTTTTTTTTAACGTAAAAGTTAACGTTTTTACCGATTTTCAGTGGAGTATTGCCGACGCGTGGGATGCGTGTCTTTGTGTTATCGTTACTACAATGAATTTTGCTCTGACAAGATTAGGAATATTGTTTCTGAAAAGCACATATTCCCCTGAGAGCTGGTTCAAGATAAAAAGAGTTTTAATGAACTAAACGAAGTTTAAAACAGCGCATTCATGCACGATTATAAATAGATGTATTTTAAGTAAATACATTTTTCCAAAGTATTGAATAGTATTGAGTACTCGGTTTTAAAAGTATCGAGTAGTATTGAGTGGTTAAAAGTTACCGCTTTTTACAACTATTGGCCGCCAAGATCATATGATTCGATACCGTTGCACTTCTTTTTTTGGGGTTATTTGAAAGAAAATATGTACGTCGGTAAGCCAGATTATTGCTTTTCAAGGACTAAAAGTAGATAAGAAGATAATTCGGCACAATAATAGCATAAAACCTCAATTATGCACCAGCCATTTTACCGATATTTTGTACCGATTATAATTAACACATAAAATTTTAATAATAACAGGAAATGACAATAATTCCTAAATAATTTACGATCTATTCAAAATCAACAACGACTCTTAAAATTTAACCGCCTTTGATTTAAAAGATAAGTTTTTTTCAAGTTTGGAATGAAAACTTTTTTTCATAAACGGACAAATGTCCTTTAATTTTTCAATTGTTATTTCTTTAATGAAACAATATTTATAATCCGAACGAAGCTTTAGTTTTATCCAAAAACAACAGTGCAATCGAAAGCGATGAAAACATCCTTACACCTATTAAATTTTTTTATCATTGCAGATCATTTAGAAGACCAAACGTTATCAAAGTTGCAGTTATAATATCATGATTTATTATAAGTAAATTAGTAGAAGTAGATCTGTCAGGAATAACATCATCTTACTGGAGGGAAATAAAACTACTAATATAGCTGAAGAGTTTATTCTTTAATCTTCGCAAATTGGCTTTGTTTATAATTAGTTATTAGGCTATGACCAGCTGATTTAAAAACTGGTACAATACAACAGAGCTTCTATCCTTATTGATAAAAAAAATGTTTTATATTTTTTAGCTTATTTTTAACGCTATTTTACGTCTGGAGTATTATCCTGCAGAGTGGAAAGTGTCTATGATTACTATGATACCTAAGCCAGGGAAGGATCCGACTAAGGTAGAATCATATAGACCAATAAGTCTACTGCCAATAATTTCAAAACTGATCGAAAAATTTTTAATGGCGAAGTTGACTCCAATACTGAATGATGTAGAATGTATCCCTAATCATCAATTTGGCTTTCGGTCTAAACACAGACTAGTAAATGTTGATGAACTTTTGAGGACAAGAAGTATTGCTCAGCTCTATTCATTGACGTTTCCCAAGCTTTTGATAAAGTGTGGCACGCCGGTTTAATGCACAAGATAAAGTTGAACTTGCCTGCAAATACTCACAACCTTCTGGCCGAAAAGTTGTTATCAGTGAAGACGATTTTATGAGCCCAACTCAGCCAATCAAAGCAGGAGTTCCTCAAGGTAGCATACTGGGACCTACTTTATATTTGATTTATGTCTCTGACATGCCAACGAGATCCGGAGTCCACACTTCAACTTTTGCAGATGACACAGCAGGAGTATATTTCAGTATTAGAGAAATGGCTAAAAGTTAATGAACAAAAGTGTACTCATGTTACATCACACTGCGTAAGAAAACATGTGCATCTATCCAAATAAACAACTCACCTATTCCGCAGCATAATGAAGTCAAGTACCTTGGTATACACCTCGACCGGAGGCTAACGTGGAAGTCTCACATTGAAGTAAAAGTCACTCAGTTGAAGCTAAAAGCAGCACAATTAAATTGGCTTATGCGCAGAAATTCTGCCTTGAAGTTGGATTGCAAACTTTTGTTATACAACGCAATTCTAAAGCCTATATGGTGTTATGGAATTCAATTATGGGGAAGGCACCGCCTTAGCGTCAAACATTGCAAAAATTCAAAGGTGGCAAAACAAATTTATTCGAACGATTGTTGCAGCTCCATGGCACGTAAAAAACTCCCGAATTCACAAAGATCTGTGTGTTCCACTGGCAAAAGATGGATTTTCAAAGCATGCGACAAGGTATATCAGCAAATTGGAACTTCACCCAAACCCTCTTGCACGTAACATTCTTAACTTTAACGGTCATACTCGGTTGAGAAGAAGGAATACCGCTGCGACCATCAGAGCTTTAAATAGGTAATTTACCGATATAATCGGTGTAAAATAGACATTTTGTCCAGTATTGGCTGGACTTAGTTAATTTTTTGTATTTAGTGTTAAGATTATTCAAATCTTATTGTTAGTTAGTGTTAAGATTGGAATAGATTTATTGTTAGTTAGTGTTAAGATTTGAATACTTATAGTTAGTTATTTGGCGCAAAATAAAACTTTTTGTCTAGTATTGGCTGAACTTAGTTAATTTTTAGTATTTAGTATTATTGTTAGTTTACATTGTGAATATAGAATAAAAAAAAATATATTTTAGATTTCTATTTGATAAAATTTCTATTGAAATTTGTGATAAACAAAAAATATATTTCATGTATAAGACCGTTAGTTTGTCTTTTCAGTCTTTTTTTTCTTTCTGATTTTAAGTAAACATTGAGATTTTAATAAGGACATTTTTTTAATAATACCATCAACGAAACACTACATTGTGTCTTTTACCTAACGTAGAATTTTTTTATTTCATTAAAATGTAACTTCTACAGAAAACGCCCCTTTTTTTAAAATGAATGTTTCCTATAAGTCTTTTAATCTATTTTAATTAATGTTTCCCACAAGATATGTACTTCGAATGAAGCAAAACTATACCAGAAGATGTTTTCAATTTAATGAATTTCCTTTTCTTTGAAAAAATAATTTGTCCGCTTTTGTATGTGTCTAAGTAGAAAATAAAACAGTATTTTTTTCATTTGGCACATAGAGTTGTGCTTATGAAAATTAACTCTACCTATAAAACAGAAAGAAGCAAAAAATTGAATATAATAAACAAATAGCGTTTTTTTTTTAGAAAACAAAAAGTAATTGTTACTGTTATTAACAAGAAAAAATCTAGTAACAAAAGAAACTACTACTTATAACAACAAAATAGCAAAAAATTGTAAAAACTGAAAAGCGTATGGTGTGAAATATAATCACAATAAGCTGTACTGCTTACAAAACACTCACACACACAAACACATGCGAAAAGTAAACGCATGTGAATATGAGTACTAAAAGTATGCAACAAATATTTATGAAATGACTGTGTGCTGAAATGCATGCATGTGCGTGCGAGTGTGTGAGTAAAAACTCATAATAGAGTATTAAAGTGTGTGAGTTGCAACATTGTAAATATAAAACATTTTGTTTTTCATCTTAACCCTTCAATGGAAAACTGTTTCATTTTTCCGCAGTAACAAGTTTCCTGTACATTTCAGAACTGTTTACTTAAATATATTCAGAAATATTCGAAAGACTGTATACTATACGAAGGGCTCGATATTTTCAGTATAAAAACTGTTACCATATAAATCAAATTTAATTTTAGTATCAATATATAAATTAAATAAGCAGATGAAATATGAATTGAAAAAGCTGCAAGAAATAAAAAGCAATAATAATACTGCCTCCTCAGAAAAAGAATTTTAAAATTGAAAGGGAATCTGATTTAATTGCGTTTTCTGAGCAAGATTTCTGCAGTTATGTATTTGTATCACGGCGCACTAAAAGGTTAAAAGCAGACGAAGTCCCATACAAACATCTCAGTTGTTACACATTTCCATGAAACTGACATTAACGTGATGATGGAACGAACAACTACTTTTGCCAGGCAATGCGATGGTTTTTTTTATTCCTCTTCATCTCTTCTTATTTGTGCTTTGTAAGCAACAGCAGCAGTGAACAAAAAACAACAACAAAAACTGTTCTATAAGTGTGTTGCAAATGACATACTTTATGTCTGTTTGTATTGTGTGTACGAGTACATTATTATTTTCTAGTATAAATTTTTTGTCATTTCTGAAATGCTTTATGATTGTCTTTTTTTTTTTTTTTTTGTCTGGGTTTTTATCTTATGAAATGTGTGAAAATATAAGTTTATGTTCTGTTACCAGTTTTAATACAAAATTAAAAATAAAGGAGAACAGCAACTAAAGTAATATAAAGCTAGTATTAGCATTCAACATTCATTTGCAACGAAACTTATCTTTAGCTAAATTAAATCCCGTTAGGAAATTTTGCGTGACTTTTTGCTCACTTTGCTGGCAAAATAAATCGAATAGTCTTGTCAGCGTGGAGAAGATTTAAATGACATAACATGCGTTGTGAAAAATCATACATGAAACTTATTTTAATGAAGTCAAGTGTTATTTGAGCGAAGTAGTCATATATTCATAAACAGCCCTGTACCGAGAAACACACGTTCCGAAATAGTAAAGCGTTTTGAAAAACGCTTAACTGATTTTTAGGTGTTCTAGGGAACGCGCGTATTACTGGCGTTTCGGAGTTTTTTCCGAAAAACACAACATATGTTTTACATACGTATATACATATGTATGCGGCAGTTATATAAAACGAAAAATAAAAAATGCCAACATATAGAACAATTTTTTTATTTAGTTTTTAACCGAAAATTTGCAAAATTCGTTCAACTTTTTATAGAAATAAAAAGAAAACATATTATATTTTAATTGTGAATAATTTTATTAACTTTTGCAAGTTCAGTTTTCGGAAATTCAATCAGTTCACTTCAATACACTCATGCGAGTTGAAGTCGCCAATTTTATGCGTTTTCCAGAACACCTATTTGGCGATTTCAAATCGAAAAACTATACTTCTTACGTTATACGTTACTCAGAACACCTATTTGGCGTTTTTACATCGAAAACACTTAATTTAAACGATTTGCGTTTTTAGAACACGCGTGAAAATCTTGTGGTGTTTTCTTTTTTAGAAAATGATAATGGTAAATAAGTTCTGTAACTTTCGACAATAACAAAATCTGTTAAACTGTCAACTAATATTGTCGCTTGAAGTTACGATTGTGTGATTCTGTAACTAAAAAATAACAACATTTACAAAAACTTCATTCAAGTCGCATTACGGTTAAAAAATATGTCAAGGCTGCGAAAAGAACAAAGAAAAATACAAAAAAAGTATCGATCAGCTATCGGGTGGTTAAATTTCAAGGGCCGATGTTGAATGTGAACCACACCTAAACGCCAAGTTTTTTCCGAATTTTATTTGACATTTCTCTATTTTAGACTTATTCAATTTGAACCATGGAGAGATACACAATCCAACAACGTGCTAAAGTTATCCAGACTTATTATGAAAATGATGATCAATTTTCGAAGAAAATCTTCTTCAGTGATGAGGCACATTTTCACCTCAGTGGATTCGTCAATAAACAGAATTGCCGCATTTGGGCGAATGGGGATCCAAGAGTGACTATCGAAAAACCAATGCACCCACAAAGAGTGACTGTTTGGTGCGGTTTATGTGCTGGCGGCATCATCGTGCCGTATTTTTTCCAAAATGAGGCCGGTCAGGCAGTTACTGTGAATGGTGTTCGCTATCGTGAGATGATAACGAACTTTTTATGGCCCGAATTGGAAGATATGGATGTAGACGATATGTGGTTTCAGCAGGACGGTGCCACTTGCCACACAGCTAACGAGACAATTGCTCTTTTGCGCAACAAATTCAATGGCCGTGTTATCTCACGTAATGGCGATGTCAATTGGCCGCCAAGATCATGTGATTTGACACCGTTGGACTTTTTTCTTTGGGGTTATTTGAAAGAAAAGGTATACGTCGATAAGCCAGCAACAATTCAACAGCTAAGGGATGAGATAATTCGGCACATTAACGGCATAGAACCTCCATTATGCCTTAGGGTCATCGAAAATTTGGACCATCGGATGGAGGTGTGCCGCCGTGGTCGCGGCGCCCATTTGGCCGATATTTGGTTCCATACATAATTGAGTAATACCAATATGTCATAATAAAATAAAATTACAATAATTTCCTAAATAGCTTGTGTTTTATTCAAAATCAACATCGGCCCTTGAAATTTAACCACCCTTTATAAGCAGTTGGAATTTTTAATTTTGTCAAATGACAACACAATAAAAAGGGTTGTTAAATATGCTAGAGAATAGCCACAATTGTTAAATTGATTCTTAAACTTTTTAACAATAACAAGTTTTGTTAAAACTAATACAGAATCGCAACAATTTGAAATGCTCCTTTGATTTTAATAAGTGATACATATTTTACGTTTAGAAAATTAAAAACGTGATCGTGTAAAACAATAGAGTAAACTTAGCGTTTCAATCAAATATTAACAATACATATGAAAACTAGAATAACTATTTTCACATAAAACATAAATACAGGGTGTCTGCTAGCAGATTTATATTTTCAAAAAAAAAAAATTTTATCATTCAGCTGTTTATTGAATCTTCAAAATATAAACTAACAATAAGTATTCAAATCCTAAACATAAGCAATTAAATAAGTCCAGCCAATGCTAGACAATAAATTTTACTTTGTGCAAACAATCTCGGTAAAATTACCTATTTAACGCTCTGATGGTATCCCTTCTTCTCAACCGAGTGTGCCCGCAAAGTTAGGTATGTTGCACACAAAAGCTATTGAGCGAAGTTCCAGTTTACTAATATACCCTGTCGCATACTTAGAGAACTCGTTTTTAACCAGCGGAACAAACAGGTCCTTACGAATTCCTGAGTTTCTAACGTACTATGGAGCTGCAGTAATCGTTCGAAGAATTTGGTTTTAACGTCTTTGAATTTTTTCACTGTTTGATGTTGAGGTCATGGCACATAATTGAATTCCGTAGCACCATAAGTTTTAGAATTACATTGTATAATAAAAGTTTGCATGCAGTCTAACTTCAACGTCAAATTTCTGCCCATAAGCCAATTTAATTTAGTTGCTCTGCTTTTAATTACATTTGAGTGACTTTTGCATCAACGCGACGTTAGCCTGAGATGAAAGTGAATACCAAGGAACTTGAATTCAATATGCTGTGGAATAGATGAGCTGTCAATTTGGATAAGCAAAACATGTTTGTTTACACAGTGTAAATGTAACATTTTGTTCACTAGTTTGGTTTTCCAAAATTATCATTTCTCTAATATTGAAATAAACTCCTGCAAATTTCGCTATGCTAATTGATGGCTTTCATGAACGCTGCAGAATGCTGTGTCATCTGCCAAAGTTGAAATGTGGATTCTGGATCTCGTTGGCATGTCAGAGGCTTAAATCAAATATAAAATAGGTCCAAAATGCTACTTGGGGAACTCCTGCTTTGATTGGCCGAGTGGGGCATTCTCTGATAAGATATTTCCTTCCGCGTAAGTAGATTTGCAGAGTCTTGTGAGTGTTTGCAGGTATGTTGAACTTTATTTTGTGCTTTACACCGGCGTGCCATACTTGCCACACTTGGGACACATCATAAATATCAATTCTTTAAATGATTTCCCTTTTTTTTAGTTCGATATCTAAACGAATTTTTTAATTTTGTGAATTATATTTATTTTTACTTTTTAGTTCGGTATCCTTTACAGAAACAGTTGCGAGTTTTTTGGAAATTTGCTCCAGGAATCGCTAAAATACCCCCCAATTTCCCCGGAAGCAATACGGTAACTTCAACTTTCACATTAAAGCGTCGGTTAATATTTCAAATACACGTTCCACGGTAAAAGCGCGTTTCGAATATGAAAAACTGATTCCGAACCGGTTGGCGATGCGGTTCTGTAGTTTTTGGGAATTTTCCAGCTCGGTTACAGGAATCGCCACAATTCTTTCACTTTCCCAGAGGCAATACGGCAACTACAACTTCCGCACAACTTAAGCGAATGACCGTTGATAATTTAGATACATGTTGCACGGCAAAAGCGAACGCCAAATATGAAAACCCGGTTCGGTAAAGTGGCTCGGATTTTTTGGGAATTCCTAAATTGGCTTTGGGAATCGCCGTCAGTTTTCCGGAAGCAATACGACATATGTTATAACCAGTCATACTTCATGGGTTTCGAGAGGTTCAAACATACAAATGAAGCTAATATAAGCGTGGTAAAAAAGAACCGTATCTCGTTTTCAACTTGAAGTTAACGACAGAGCATGCTTCATGTATTGCCATTTTTCATGTAGTATATTTAGAAAAGAACACATTATTTAGTTTCTACTGCTGCATACTTCTTAGAAAAGGACATAAAAAGGAGCAAAGTAGAATAAATGTAATTTGTGTTTAGAAATGAAAACGCCATTAATATAATTCAGTATATGCTTGCTGCCCCATGCTGAATTTTTAGCACAATAGCAATGTTGCTTTATTGTATAGGGTGATTCATCGTGAGGTATGATTTTTATTTTGTTTTTTGGACAAATCACGCATAATTCATGTCAAATTGCTTTGCAGTTTTTGTGTGGTATTGTCTGGCCAGTCATCATTAAAGTACCCAAATCACAACAGCGTCTCCAAATTGTTTTGTTGTACGGCGAAAAACTTAAAAAGCTCTGCGAAAGACCGTGTTTTATCCTGAATTTTATTCTATAATGAAGCCAATTTCTGGCCCAATGTATACGTTAAGAAACTAATTTGTCGTTTTGTTACAAACGAAGCAAACAGTACCAAGAACTACTTTCATATCCATTAAAAACAACAATTTGGTATGGTTTATGGGCTAGTAGTATTATTGGAACATACATATTTCTTCAAAAATGAGGCCACTCACCATGCTAATGATATATGTGCTTCTTGAGCTCTTGTTTTGGCTAGACGCCGCTACAAGTCATATAGCACGTAAAACAATGGATATGTTGAGACATTATTATGATGAGTACGTTTTGCCATTTTTCTGGGAATATGTGCAGTCTGCAGTCTTCAGGAATAATTCAGTTACGTTTACCGCTTTGTAAGCCAAGATTACTCCTGTTATTCGGGAGACACCAGTCCCTATGCTCGAACGAGTCGCCCAAAATTGCACTTCAGACAAAGTTATTATCCATATTTACCTGACTTCATTTTCAAAGAGGAAATGCCATAAATTCTTCTTTCAACCGACAATAAAAATGTTAAGTTTGCTTTTAAATTCATTTGTTTTATTTTACATTATAAATCAAACTTCTCGTGAATCACCCACATATATTGCTGACCAACAGCTGCAAATGCTATCAGGCGACAATCTAAAAACGAATTGCAAGTTCTAAGGATTTTTATGGTTTGCGTGCTCATAACAATGAAAGTAACAATTTTGCATTCAGCAGAATGTTTGATCAACTTTGAAATTAAATATAGCATGGGTAAAGTGGAACGAATACGCATTTAACCAAGGGGCATTACTATGTGTAAGTATGTGGCAATTTGGGTACTTACTTCAAATCGGGTCTATGTTAAAAAGTTGTTCAATAAAAATTAAAAACCCCGACAATATGTTAAACAATTTAAAAAAGTGAAAAAGAAACCTTAATAAAATATGCTTGCATATGTATATAAGTGCTTAATGCTTATACATGTTAAAGTAACTCTGTCTGTCTGTTACCAGTTTACACCTGAAGAGCTGAAGTTAGAAGAAATTCAGCACGCAGATATTTTGAAGTCCAAGAATCAACTTATAGGCTTAGCGACCTTTATATGGGTTGACCTCATACAATATAAAGCAATTTGGCTTATTGACATAACCATAACGATTTACAGTAACGATTGTGTGGTTCTTTAATATAATTTTAGAATTGGCACACAGCTGTGTTTTTGTTTATACGATATAAGACTGTAAAAGTAAAAACGGATTTTGACCGGCAGCGAATATCTTTAAACAATTTAAATGGAAAATTCGATAAAATAACCTTATAATTATTTTAGTGATATGATTATTAGGCCAAGTTTGGCAAACACGAATTTTGGCTATTGAAGGTAAAACTGTCTCGTGTAGTTCCAACGTCTACTAGCCGGTTGAGGGTGTGTTTCATTGTTGTATTATACTTTTTATACAAAATGGGGTTTGCAAATAAAAATTCTATACTTGCTGTGCCTTTGTGATATGGCGCATATATATATATATATATATATATATATATATATATATATATATATATATATATATATATATATATATATATATATATATATATATATATATATATATATATATATATATATATATATATATATATATATATATATATATATATATATATATATATATATATATATATAAATGTATTCATTTCCATACTATTGTAATTTCGCAGTAATATTTTTATGCCTCAGCGCCAAATGGCTTTATAGAGTCTTAAACGCAACTAGGTACAATTACGTAAAAAAAAAAAAAATTATTCAATATATATTTACAATGTGTTATAAAAAATTGCACAAAAATTACTCAGAAACTGAACACAAATAAAAAAAATAATTGACTAATTCTCATATGCAAGAAGTAAACTTACATTTCCAAGCAAATAATCTTTTAATTTTATTTTTAAAGGTTGATAACACCGGAATATTTTTTACACCTTTTGGTAGTACGTTATATTCACTTGGACCACTAAATTTAATGCGCTGCTTAGTAAGGTCAAGGCGACACCGCACAATGTTCAGGACTGTCTAGTATTCATCCTGGATGTTGATATGTTCTGTTGAAATAAAACATAATGCGAACAACTTTCATTTATACATTCTTATTGGAATGATTGATTTGGCATAGTTTTGGAAAAGGCTTACTGTTGAAAATCTTATTGGAAGGTTGAACACAGTTTTCAAAGCCTTATTCTGTGCCGATTGTAGCGTCTTTAATATAGTGCTTGATTTTGATGCATAAATTATTGGAAGCTATGTAAGATGTGAGTGAACTGAGGACTGATACAGTAACAGTTTTGTTGTAGTAGACAATTTGTTTCTAAATTTATAAAGAACACCAATTCCGGAAGAAATTTTTGCCTTCAAGGCAGTTATATGATTATCCCACAGAAGATTTTGACTTAATTTAATGCCAAGATATTAGACATTTTCAGATTCGTATATTGTATTTCCATCAATGTGTATTTCCATAAATTCATCTGTTTTGTTTTGAAATTACAACGTTGACAACGCTGCTAATAATCTAAAATATTGCATAACTAAATAAAATCAGCTGTTTTCCAAAAATGTTAAACCAACACTGTTCAGGGTTTGTAGCCTGACATTGTGCTTGTGTGTTTTAGCAGTTATTATTTTTGTACACTAATATACACCAACCCCAACCTCCCCTAACAACACCAGTATTTGGCAATTCTTCCAAATTCATTTAGTGTCATTTTGTTGTAAATTTGTTTATGAGTGTGTGTTTTATCGAACGAGAATGAAAGTGTGATGTAGACCATTTAAGTCTTATTTACATTACTTTTTTGTATCTGTTATATGTAGTGGTGGATTTTCTATTCAGCACGAGGTAGTTTCAGGGCAGTGTGCAGTTGTTTGTGGAACGTTGTATTATGTCGTAACGTTGGCAACATTAACATTTTTGTTTCCTTTGAGACATTAAATCTGTTTGCTTGGGTGGATGTGATGTGTGTGTGTGTATAAGTGGAAAATTAGTTGTGTGAGTGAGTGTTTAATATTTGTTACAAAATTACCTGTTTTAGTGTGTAGTTTTTTTCTTTTTCTTGCTTTGTATTCGAAAAACAATTTTCTCCAATAGCTTTAAACAACAACTCTTCATTTTATATGACGCACGTAAGAATTTACGTGTGTGATTTGTGGAACATGTATTTTGTTTTCACTGTGTTTCATAAGGATTTTCTGCAATGCTTTGGCCAAATAATAAATCTGTGCATTAGAGTATGTACATGTGTGTGTGTGTGTCACAGTGATATATAGTTTTATTTTGCTTTTAACAAATATTCTCACTAAAATTCTGTTATTTGTTGTAGACAGTAAATTATAAACTTGTATCTAAATTTTTTTGTAGGTCAATAAAAGAATTGTTTGTTTCTTCATACATATACGCAGAGAAAAAGCAATTTCGAATATTGTTGTGGCAACGCTAGTATTGACTCTGTCATAACTTGAATTATTGCCGGTAACAGTGTATTATCGTTTTTAACATAGTTTAGTCCACTCCAAACATAGTAATATTGAAAATTCTACATTTATTCAGCTATATTTCTATTATTTCAAAACATGGTTGAATGCTAGAATAATGTTTTAAAAAGCAGTTTTTATACAACAATAGCTTTTGTAGTACACAATAATAGACTATATTTTTTAAACCTGCGTATGGTTATTGTTTGTATAGGCAACACATGTGCGTTTACAAAATATACTAACTATTGTTGTTTTTGTGAAAATCTTTGACAAATGAATTTATTTCAATTTTGAACGAATCAGTTTTTGGTGTTTTCGTGCTTGATTGTAATAAATTTAAAAGAAATATAAATGTCTATTATCTAGTGCAAATAAATATAAATAAACGTAAAAATAAACGGTTTGTTTATTAATTGCTATAAAAAATACATGTATACATGTGCTTTAATGTTTCCGGATGTATCTATATTTTGGCAGATTTATGCGGCAAAGAAAAATGCAGCAATGTTTCCAAAATATAAAGACTTTGAAAGTTCTTTTAGCTTTTTTCTATTTCAATTTGTAACATATTGTTTAAAAATATATATATTGAATTTCTAAATATCGTTTAAAGAGATACATTGAGTAAATTATAAAAATGTATTTATGTTATCATGTCATTTTGTGAACTTCAACATTACTACGATTGACCGTGATAATTGAATCCACAATTTTTCAATAACATGGTTAGGATTCTTAATATTATATTGTTGGGCATGCAAGTAAAATTTCAATTTTTATAATAACAGCATTAGTCTTAATACAAATATTGGATCTTTTGCCAAATTAATGGTTATATGGTATAATTTTGGTTTGTACTATGTTTTGTAAATAAATTTCAGATTGAAACTATATTATGTTATTTGTTCAACCATACAAATCAACAATAGTATTTTGACCTTATAATATTGGTATATAAACCAAATTCTTTTCTTCTACGTGTATACATAAATAATTTTTGGTTAATAAAAAAGCCGGTACAAAATTAGTTACAACGACATTTTTGTGTTTGAGCAATTTCTTATGCAAAAAAAAAAAGTAATAAAATAAATTTTTGCGATTAAAAATTTTTAGGTGCTAACTTACTGTTTTAATACAGTCCCACTAACAGTCATCTTTAATGTGTAATTTTTCATGTATATCAAAAATTACAATTTACAGACGGTTTATAATTTTTCGTTTCACACTTTTCTATAAAATATTTTATATTTTATAGCATCAGTTTTTGTGCTGATCTTTGTCCATCGAGTTTTATATTTTTGCAAATAAAATAAGCTATGGCTCAAAAAAAAAATAATAAAATAATTGCATTTAAATTAAATTTTTGGTTTGTACAACGGGTTATAGTTCAGGTTTTTTCCTTTCTTAAGTTTTTTTCTTAAGAAGGATTTTTTTACAATACAAATCTGCTCTGATCAATATTTTGATTGAAGAAGACAAGAAAAATAACAATCAAATCTTTAGCTGGGGGACAACTAGCTGTTTCGTAGTCGCTACACTACTCATCAGCACCCACTGGGATTTGAACTCGGGTCGTCATGACGTATCATGATCTGCTGCTTTAACCACCGATCATTTAACTATTTTCTATCTATATTCATCTCATATTGAATCACATATGCATTTTGTTAATTGCAAACATTGTTTGTACACCGTTTGCTGTCTCAGAACTAGCGGTATTTCTTTTTAGTTATTAACATACATATTTTTTGTAGTTTAATATTCTCCGTACCCAGAAATGTAAATATAATTTATATATAAAATAATAATTTATTGAATTTTTGTTGAACTTTATAATTTTTAAATTAAATTTTTGGTTTGTACATTTGTACAATGGGTTATAGAATATAATAATTGCAATTTGCAGCACAATTCCAATAACAAAAAATTGCCTTGTAAAACAACTGATGTCCCATGCTACTACAGTTAAATAGAGAATACGTTCTGTTTTAAAATTTCGGCCCTGCAAATGCAGCCTGCCTGACATTTACAGTAGAAAAAAACTTTTTTTTTTGCCTCTTCACCTCATGTATAAGTTGAGTTTTTTGAAGTTATTTCTTCATTAAAAAAAAAGAATAAAATTCTTTTTTTTTTTTTTTATTTTTTTATTTATTTTTTTCTTTATTTAATTAAACCTTTTTGGTTGACAATTACTTAAGAACTAACTTAAAATAAATTCCTAAGTATTAATTAAACTTGCTGTAGGTGGTGATCACGTCATATGAATTTTGCTGACCTGGTGGAGTGTGCAGGAAGTCGTTTGATTTTTGTTTAATTTCATAAATGTTGCACAATTTGCTTTCACACGTCTCTCTTTAGCTTTAATTTAAAAGTGCTGAATGGGTTTATGTTACAGTGTATGTATGTCTGTTTGTAATATTGCATTAGCTTTTGCAATATTAACTCCTCCCTTCTCAAATGCTAACGTACCCGTTGGCAGAAACTTGGCTTCGGGCATCGACCTTCTTTTCAGGTTCATTTTCTTGTTAATTTTCCATGATGCATATGCGAGTGCAACAATAAGGGTGACAAATGCAGCTAAAGTGATTGAGTTGAGTGTTAATCCAATTTTGTTGTTTGTGTCAATTTTGGAAATTCTTTTCCTATTAGTGATCTCGAGTTCTTTAATCATTTCCAAAGAGAGAACTTCTTCTAATTCATCATTCTTTGATTTTTGCTGAAAAACGGCTGGCAACGGCTCAAAATATATTTCTTCGCGTATGTAAAAAATTTTATTTTCAATCTTAATTGTAGAGTTATGGTGTTTTATGATAAAAGTTCCAGTCAGTGTGAATTGTTGTCCATCTATCTCTATCGTGCCATTGAAGTTGTTGAGTAATAGTATACCAGGATAAATTTCTTCCGTATCCGATATGTGATCAGCATTAGTTCGTGAACAATTAGATGATTGGCTTCTTACAAGTTTACTTATACAATGATTATCGCTTAATTCTACTAAGTTATTCTTGTTACAAATGGCTTTTCCATTATATTCTTTACATTTAGATTTTATTCCAAAAATTTTCTTTTTACAATTCAGAATTTTGTCATATTGGATTTTATTGACTCTATTGTTTAATTTTACAGGTTTAAGTGTAAGTATTTCACATTCTTCTTTTTCAGTTGTAGGCAAGCTAAGAATATAAATTATCATAGAACCATTTGCGGCTATGCTTACGTCTGTAAATTCTAGTTCCTCTTCAACATTTATGTATGGTATGCCTTCATGTCTAACAATTTTTCCTATGGTTTCAATTTCAATACTTGACAAAATAAATGAATTAACTACACTGGATTTTGCCCAATGTAAAGCATATTCGATATTTAATAGTTCTTCTTTTATAAGTTGTATTTTATATTTTATCTTAAGACTAATTTCTAGCTTATTGTCTACATTAATAATTTTCATAATTTGGTTACTTTTTTCGGTTTGTTCATTTAATTTCTGTATCAATTGTTTATTTATAATTATCTGATTGTTATTATTTTCATTTAATGTTTCCAAATTTTCATTTATGATTTCTAGGTCACGGTGGTCGGGGTTTCCTGCGACCCATTTCCACGCTGAGCCTATAAAGTCAAGAGAACGTTTTTCTCTTGCTTTAGGAGAAATTTTTGCAATAAGAGTCCGAACTTGAGATACTTCGTGTATTAGGAGAGGATATAATTGATGTTCTGCATTAAGGCTATTTCTAATAGTATTTTCTATTTCAGAAGTTAGTTTTGCATATTCTTCCAAATTTATTACATGAATTATCTTAAAAGATCCTTCTTGAACTCTTGCAGTGTCGTCTTTTAGAGTGATAAGTTGCGAATTCGTGTAATCGAATATTTGAAATTCCGCATGCACTAGGTGCATGGTAAGTCTGCAAAATTAGCATAGAATTTTTTTATTATATGTCTAGGTAAAGCTTTTAATTCTTAATAACAATAATAAAGATTAATTTATATTTTAATGTTGCGGGTTTTTTTTTTTTTTTTTTTTTTTTTTTTAAATTAATATTTTTTATAAATCATATTTTCTTTCAAAGTAGTGAGTTTTACAATTTTATAATACTTAAATTTAAAATCGTATGCCTATGGCATATTATTCGATTGTTCTTTTCTTGATTTACAATTTTTCTCTTACTAAATGAAGGTATCGTACGCCTATGGCATATTGCTCGATCCTTTTACAAGCTTTATCATTACTTAGCAAATAATTAATTCACATATTTTGTTTTGTTTGATTCGTTATCATTTTTTTACATTTAGTTTTTAATTTTTTCTTAATTCTATTTAAATTATACATATTTTTCATAAATGTTGTAAAAATATTGTTAAGCTTTACGATATTGTTTTCATTTTATACGAGTTTATATTAAAATTTATTTTAACTTCTAATGTGTGACTTATGAACTATCCTTCCTGATTCTGTCAGTATTGTGTTTCCTCTATCTTCTTTTACTGTCTCTTCTTTATATCTAGGCGTTAGCTTATTTCCTATTCTCTTATTGTTTCTTACAAATATTTTATCGTTTGCGTTGTACGAACGAAAAGGTATCCTTTTCTTATTATGAAATTCTAAGTCTTTGTTTTGTTTTTCTACGAGTCTATTAACGCTGTCCTGTCGGTCTTTTTCGATTTGTTCTGGGTCTGTACTAACTGTTCGTCCAAAAAATGCTTCAACTGGTTTTTTCTTGATCGTCGAGTGAATAGAGAAGTTGTATTTGTAAAGGGATCTAAGTAGTAAGTCTTCAAAATTCCTATGTGTTTTTTCGGTTTTAATGCATCGCATTATTTCAGAAAGAGTGGAGTGGAACCGCTCTATTTGTCCATTTATTGTACTCGTATAGGGTGGTGTCTTGAATATTTCTATTCCATATTGATTTTCAAGCATAAATACTATAGGTGCTGAACTAAGAGACTTTTCGTTATCTATAACGATTTTCTTCGGGATTCCAAAAGAAATGAGCAACTCTTGAAGGGGTAATTTTATATCTTCGGTTGACCGTGATTTAACTAATTTCACTAAGGCATATTTCGAAAGCTTATCAATGGCGGTTAAAATGATTTTATTGTTTGTGTGGTAAATGTCAATGTGAACAATATGTCCGGGATATTCAGGGATAGGAGAAGGTTTCAAAATTGGAGAAGTAGGGTGTCTTTCGTATTTATTTTCCTTGCATATTTTGCATTGTTTTACAATAGCTGTGATCTTTGCACTCATATGAGGAAAGTAAAATTTATCTAGCAATTGGATTTTGTTCTCGACTGCGTTCCTATGAGCTCTATTATGTTCTTTTATAATTTCTGTTTCCTGGTCTGCCTCTTGAGTGAGATTTTCTACTTGTTTCCTAGTGTAACGTGTTCTGTATTGGGCAAAGTGTTGTGGATATATACTTTGTATTTTACCTAAAATATGATCTTCTGTGAAAATACCATTTGTCACAGAAGGATTTAAATATCGTTTTAAAATGTTTACTAAGTTTTCCTCATTAAAATCTGGTTCCATTATGATATGCTTATGGTAGGTGGGAAAAATAATTTTGAACTGGTACGAGGCTACATCGCCAGTAGAAAGAAACAACTGGTTCTTAAAAACATTTATTGGGGAATCTGTATAGGGAATAAGATTATGCGAAGAACTTCCATCACTGTGCATCGTTGGTGTAAGAGAATTGATTTGATTATTTGGAGTTCTAGATAATGTGTCTGCTACTACGTTTGATTTTCCAGGTTTGTATTTGAGTACATAATTATACTCCTCTAAAATTGCTTTCCATCTCTTGAGCTTGCTGTTGTTATTTTTATTACTTAATGCATACGTTAAAGGTTGATGATCTGTGAATATTTTTACGGCAACAGGTCCATACAAATAACTTCGCAATGTTTTCAGAGCCCAAACGATAGCTAACATCTCCTTTTCGTTGGTGGCATAATTTTCTTCTGCTTTCGAGAGAGTCCGTGATATAAATATTATTGGTTTGTCATCCTGCTCCAAAACTGCGCCTATAGCGTAATCGGATGCATCTGTAGTAAGACTAAATTCTTTGCTAAAATCAGGATACTGTAGCATTACCTCGTTAGAAGCGAGAGTAGTTTTAATTTTATTAAAGGCTTCTATTGCATCATTATCTAACGTTATTTCTTTTTTTGCTGACAAACGTTTGGACATTCGTCCTTCCTCCCCTCTCAAAATTAGGGTTAGTGGTTTCGCTAACCTGGCATAGTCCTGAATGAAGCGCCTGTAAAATCCAGACATTCCTAGGAACGATCTGAGATCCTTAAGGGTCTTTGGTATAGGAATCTTTTCTATCGCTTCAACTTTTAATGGGTTTGCTTTTATTCCATTGGGTGTTACAACAAATCCTAAAAATTCAACTTCATCGGCAAAAAACTTGCATTTGTCTAATTGAACTTTCATATTCGCCTGTTCTAAAGTGTTAAAAATAGTCTCTAAATGTTTAGTATGATCCTGTTCTGTTTGACTAAAGATGATTATGTCATCAATGTATACGAAACAAATTTTACCAATGTGCATTCTTAAGATGTCATCTAAAGCACGTTGAAAAATGGAAGGGGCATTTTTAAGGCCAAATGGAAGACGAGTAAATTCGTACTTACCATTATTGACAGAAAATGCTGTCTTTTCGATGTCTTTTTCTTTTAAAGGAATTTGGTGGAAACCGCTTTTAAGATCTATGACAGAAAAAAATTTGTTTCGTCCTAATTGCGAAAGAACTTCGTTGATTTCGGGGATTGGGTAACGGTCGGCGATAGTAACAGCGTTTAACTTTCTGTAATCAATAACTAATCTGTATTGCTTGTTTCCCTCTGAATCTGGTTTTTTATTTACAATCCAAACGGGCGAATTGTAAGGGGAACGTGATGGTCGGATAATCCCATCTTTAAGGAGTTTATTTATCTGGTCTTCGACTTCGTTTTTGAGCGACATGGGGTATGGGTAATATTTTGTATAGACTGGGGATTCCGTTGTTGTTCGAATCTCACCTGTAACTCTCGTAGTAAATGTTAATCTTTTGTCAGGTTCTGCAAATAATTTTGAAAATTTTCCTAATAATGATTTAATAACGGTTTGCTGTTTAAGGGTAAGATGGTCTGTTTTTACTTCTATACTATTTACTGATTTTGCTATTTGCTGTTTAATAGGTATTTTAATTTTATCTTTAATTATCATTAGGTCATCTGAAGTGTAAATAACTGCTTTAAGTTGTTTTAAGCTGTCGTTGCCAATAATAGCATCAAATGATTTAAGTGTTGGTAGTATAAAAAATTTAAGTTTTTCGTTCTTGAGATTAAAAAGATAAAGTTCTATGTGCTGAGATATTTCAATTTTTCCTCCTACTGAATCTGCGAAAAAAATATTTTCGTTTTGTTTAGGGTTTTTTGCTAGTGAAGGTTGAATATAGTTTTTATTTGATCCGGTGTCGATAAGAAATTTTAATATTTTTCCATCGCTTCTTTTACATTCGAAATACGGAAGCGATGAATTTGTTAACCTAAAAAATGAACATCTGCAAATTGATTTTGATTTTCGCTTGGATAATTCTGTTCCTGTTGTTCATAGTTATTATAATATTCCTGCCAATTCTCCTCATTCAGATTTTCGGGCATATTTGAGTTATAATGTTCCATATTATTTGTGAAGTTTTCAGCCTGGGAAATGTGGTTAACTCTTTGGAGTTTGTTTGGAATATTACGAGAAAATTGGTTTGATGGCGGTGGTGCGCGCTTTCCTGCAAATGTGTTATAATTTGGTCTGTTCATATAATTGACATTACGCGTTTGTTGGGAACTGTCGACTTCCATAGGTATAGGTTTGGGTAATGGTTTAGGAGCATAAGGTCTTTGTGGTTGAAAATTTTGATATTGTGGAAAATGGTTGAAATTTTGTGGAAAAGCGTTGTTGAGTGAAGGGATGTTTGCTTGATTATTTATGGGTCTGTTATAAGAAAAGGGTCTAAACTGTTGAGGAATAAATGCTGTTTGTGCAAAGAAAGGTGGTTTTCTTTGCATTTGCTGCGGTGTATGCATTGGTGGTGGTTGGAATTTTCTATTTTTATTCTGGTTGTACGCGTATTGTGTCCTGTATCCCTGGTTTTCAAGTTTAAGACATAAATGTAAGGCCTGAGGTAAATCAGATGGTTCTTTCATGCCTAATAACTTTGGGAAGTCACCATTAAGTCCCTTAACAAATGTGTCTAATGCTTTGTTTCTGTAAGTCTGTGTCAAAAGGTTAAGAGCTTCCTGTCCCATGGTAAGGCTTGATAATTTGTTTAATATTAAAGAAAGGTGGTTGTATACCTCTTGGTAAAATTCGGGTATGGATTTCCTTCCTTGCACCAATGATGCAAGTTGGCATTCCAATGTCGTTATGTCGCGTCTGTCTGCGAAGTGGAGATTGAGGCAATAGATTATTGCTTTCCAGTCTAATGGAACGTTATAGGATTCTAAAATCACGTCGGCATTTCCTGTAATTTTATTTCTAATACTACTTAGAATCCCAAAATACTTTGGTGTTCCTTTCGTATTTTCATAAATTTTGAGGACGCGTTCTATGCTTTTCCTCCACGAACTAAATTCTGAAGGATTTCCGGAAAAATCCCTTAAACTACGAACAATGTCCGGTATTTTGTCTAAGTCATTAATTTGTCCCTGGTGTTCCGGTCTTATTGTCTCGTCTGTCGCGGTAACGAGTATGCTGTCCGGGTTATTTAGAGCTAAGTTCTCCTGAACAACCCTGTTTACTATATTGCTTATTAGCCTTTCTAAATCAGGTGCTGCTACTGGCTGTGATGAATTAGTGGACTGATTCTGTGCGCTAGAGCTACCAGGATTTTCTAAAATGCTAGGTCTAATGAGATTATTTAGATTAGACATATTTAAAAATTTTCTTAATTTTAAAATCGCCTTAAATTTTTACTATTTATTTACTTCAAAACCTCCTTAAATTTTACTTTTTCCTTATTTTAAAACCTCTTTAAATTTTTATTTTCTGTTTTCTCGTTGAAAATAAAAATTTCACTGTTAAAAAATTAAAATTACTAATTTTTTAATTATATTAGGGCAATTTGTGAATTAATATTTTTCTTTTTTAATTAGATATTTAAATTAAAATTTATTTTAAAGAATTTCTAAATTTTTTTGTGTTTTTTTTTTTTTTTATATTCACTCGAAAAACGATGAATTAAGTTAATATTCTTTTGTTTTAATTAAATATTTGATATTGCTTATTAGCTTTGGATTTATTTTTAAAACTTTCTTATTTTTCTTTTTAAATTTAATTTTATATTTCACTTTTATAATTAACCATTTAAAACTTTTACTTAAATATAAAGCTTACATAAAAAATATTGTAATAACCATCCCACGGCGCTGGAGAATTATCCTTTTTGCTGTCTGCTACTGAGGGTCCCGCGATGCGCACTCTGCGTGGGTGTGCGTTTCGTCCTCTTTGGGCTTTAACGCTGATTGTAGTCACTGCCTGTTACTTCCTATCGCACTGCTTAAGGGCTTTTATTAAGGACTTTTCCCTTTTTTTTGAAAATGATAAACCACGTATGCTTCTTAAGGATCTTATGGTTTTTCACTCACACTTTACTTTTTTATTTCACAAAAAAAAGTCCTTCGGAACGTAACGCGGTAGCGACCCTTTATTGTTGGGCGCCAGTTGAGTTTTTTGAAGTTATTTCTTCATTAAAAAAAGAATAAAATTCTTTTTTTTTTTTTTTATATTTTTTTATTTATTTTTCCTTTATTTAATTAAACCTTTTTGGTTGACAATTACTTAAGAACTAACTTAAAATAAATTCCTAAGTATTAATTAAACTTGCTGTAGGTGGTGATCACGTCATATGAATTTTGCTGACCTGGTGGAGTGTGCAGGAAGTCGTTTGATTTTTGTTTAATTTCATAAATGTTGCACAATTTGCTTTCACACGTCTCTCTTTAGCTTTAATTTAAAAGTGCTGAATGGGTTTATGTTACAGTGTATGTATGTCTGTTTGTAATATTGCATTAGCTTTTGCAATATTAACTTATACAATTTGCAGTGCTTAATCGGACAGCTGTGATATACACGTGTAAAAGTAGCTCTATATTCTTTAGCAGTCATAATTTTTGTCTTTTAGATCCTTTAACATATGCTGTTTCAGATTCTAGTTCATTACAGCTTTTGGATATTAAACTTGCGAACACGTAAATTTGTCATAAAATGATTGAATGAAGCAGGTTTATAGCCAAGATTTTGAATCTTTGAATTTTCATGTTAATTTAACATGCCTTCATGTCAATATTTTTGGATGAATTACTGTATTTTCTTGTACACAAATAAGGCTAAGATTTTAATATGAATTTTTAGCAACAAGTTTTTGTGATCACTCGTGGACATTCATTCACTTTTACAACTGTTGTCCAAGGGTATTTTTATTATTATTTTTTTCTTCCAATACTAATTTATTTTAGTATCGCAAAGTTTCTGTATAGCAAATGTTATGTATCTGTTCAGCAGAGCGGCAAAATAAGGTAGACGAGGAAAAACAACTATAGGAAGAAATAGTTGTCATGTCTGTTTTAGAAGATATACATATAAAAAGTTTTTTGAGAGATCAACTAATATCGATTGAAAACTGAAAAAGGCTTGCTTTCAAATCACGAATCGAAATTTGAAGCTGTTCTGCAAATCATGTGATTTTACGGTTTTCGACGTGCTTTTAATTTTTCGAAAGCACGAGAAAACAGCTCTTTATTTACATTTTTGCTTTATTTTTTATAGTTTTATATTCTTGACTACATTAAAAAGTGAAAATTAAGTAAAAAACTAAACCAGCTGTCTGCTAAAGAGAAAATGTAAATCACGACGATTGGTAAACAAAGCAAAACAATTTCTCACAAAACAAGCAGTGTCTATAATTTTATTAATATTTATGTTTTTGTGTGAATAAAACTTAATTTTATTTAAATGCATAAAAATAGTTTTATTAAATTTGTAATGAAAAACACAGAGAAAATAACCAAGAGATATCAAAATGCCAGCCATTTGACTGACCGGTTTAAAATCATGTAATTTCAATATTTTCTGTGTGCAGAACACCTTTCGCGTGATTTGAAATCACTTTGACAAAAAGCGATTTGCAGAACATCCCTGTATATATAAGATGAAATAGTAAATTTAATACGCAATTTTGCACACTTCAAATCGACCATCGAGCAGGTACCGCAAAAGCCAGTTGAAAAGAAGCCGTAATTATCAAAACCATAAACGTATAAAAACACTATAGCTTCGCCTTAACAGACTACTCAAGAGAAATATGCAATAAAGACATTTTTAACAGGAAATGTATATTAGTACAAATCATACTTTAACTTTAATATTTATTTACGACTACCTTCAAATACGACCGTACGTATTTTTGCATTGAAAACGTTGTTAATTCTCCTGTTGAATTCATTTGGTTTTTTTTTTTGCATAATTTTTTGCAGTAACTACCTTTTATTAATCCAGGTGTTCCCTTTTTTATTTGATTGATGAAAAAATCTTTTCTTTTCCTATAGAGATCATATCCAATCCAATAGAATAAGCCGTTCAAAACCAATCGTCAAATCTATCAACAAAATCCTTCTCTCGTTTCTGCTGTAATCATGTTTGGCGTCTCGAGTTTTTCTGTAAATATCTCCATTCCAAATATACACCTTTTAGCTCTGAAACACATTTTTTAGTAGATCTTATTGGGACTCGTGCTTTGTTCTATAAAACATCTACTTCTTTTACTACAAGAGAGACTCTTCGAGGAAGTTCTAGCTTTACTCTTCTTAATTTCACAAACTTATTTTTTTTAATTGTTTTATATGTTTATTTTGCAATCTTACTTTTTAACTTTGTAATACCAATATTATTTCTCAAAGGAAAAATTGATTTATACCATGTTCAGAAATGTTATGTGAAACACTTTGTTTACTTTCTGGACCACGATTGCAAAACTAGGTGTTCAGACGGTCGCTTTTGTTTCACACTTATTTTTACATATTTTGTCGCTTTTGTTTCACACTTATTTTTACATATTTTGTGCGAAGGTTTTACTACTTTTTTTCAATTTTTATTTACATTTTTATGTAAGTATACAATTTTTATATGTTCAGTGTATTTCTTTTGATTTTATACAAATTAATTATCTGTTTTTTCTTTGTTTACATGAACTAGTGATAAATTATTATCAAATTAGGAGATAATAGTAGTTGTTGCATGTTTTATTTACAAAATGCAGCTGGATTACACAACTCTTCATTATTAAAGTTCTAGAGCTGTCAGATTTTATTTAATATGAATTTTTTATCCGTTTTCGAACTTACCTTGCAAAAATCATTTTAATAATAGCTATTAAAATCAACATATCGCTCCTTTATTGCAACCTAGTCATAATTCAAAAAACTCGTTTCGATAAAAACACATTTCAATTGTTTAGCTTCCATACAAGTCTTAGAAAAACATTTTAGAAAATATCTTCTAAAGAAAACAGTTCAAAAGTAATATGCATAAATTTTTGGCACAATATAAAAGGTAGTACTGTTAACAATTTTGCATTGTTAACTCGAAAAGCTAATTTTTTGAGATATGACTATGTTGCAATAAAGGAGCGATATGGCTCATACACATGAAAAAATTTCATAACTTTAAAAACCGCAGTCTTATTAAAATTTTCAGGCCGTTTTTACACTCAGAACAAATAAAATGAGGCCGGTGCCTCAAAGTCTATTTAGGGGTTATTCGACCGTGTGCAGGAGAGGGCGAAGAAGCTTATCGGTGACAGTAGGGTATCAAACTCTATTGACTCACTGGAGCATCGACGCAGTGTGGGGTGCGTTACTCTGTTCTATCGTTACTACAATGGATTTTGCTCTGACGAGATTAGGGATCTTGTTCCTGGAACTCGCTTATTTTTACGTAGCACACGTTCATCGGCCAGAGCTCATCCATTTGTGGTCGATTGCCCGGGAAATCGTACTACGCATTACAGAGAGAATTCGTTTTTCAGCCGTATGCTTCGTCTGTGGAATAAGTTGCCTGAAGACGTGTTTCCTGTCTGTTATAACGTTCGAAAGTTCAAGTCAAATGTTCACAAACACTAATCCCTCTTTCCCCCTCCTCCCAACCTAGTTTCCTAGTTCCGGTACAATGTACTGTATATGTAGGGGTCATCCCCTGAGTACTGGTCCAAGAAAAAAAAAATTTACTATAATCCACCAAAAAATTTTCAGAATATTTCGTGAGCCAATCCTGAATTCAGCATTCTATATGAATTTCAAAATTTTTGTCAGCTTGCGGGCAGTTGTAGCACGTCTTCTCCTACTGCAATCTACATATAACTTTCCACGAAGTATCTTCAGAGAACAGAGAACATGAGTTACAATCCAAACCTTGAAAAAAGATTGGCCTCATAGACAAACTAAACATATTCTATGTCCTAAAGCCTATTTTAACGCTCTACAAAAAACTAAATCATATACAGGTATAACTAATAACATATTTTTTGCAACAGAACAACTTTTTATTTCATTTTATAATGATACGGTAGCAAAGCACACTGGGTTAAGCTATTAGTAATACCCGTAAGCGATTTTTGTGCTTTCAATTTATAATATTTTGCTATTTTTATTGTTTTCTTTTTTTTATTATTCACATAATACACTTTTCCCTTCAACAGTTCGTTCTCACTATCCAGTGCAGAATCGCGTTACCATCTGTAATGGCGTGTATGTGTAGACGCGCACAAAATTCGCGTCATTCTCTAACTACAAGTAAGCGAAACTTATAAAGCATAATAAAAATAAAAACAAGTTTAATGTCTGCAAACACAAAACAATCTTAGCGAATGTATGTATAAGTAATATTCACATATTAAGTTGCATATATCTATGTAAACGTGTGTTGAAATAAATTTAAACGTTAACTTATGCTAAAGCCCTTACAAAAAGTAAATTTTTTTATTGTTTTTTTTTGTTCTCTGTGAGTTGGCAGCAGACTAAGGAATTTCATGCATGTGTTGTAAACTGTTGAATATTTATGTAAATTATACATTGGAGACACCACATACTTTTACTTGTATACGTTCTCATACATATACACTTGTACATAAACACACATACAAATTTTGTGTTGTAGCTACAAAACTTTACATGTGTTTAACATATTTGTAAATATTAATAAATACAATTTCGTACCTTTGTATATTAACATATTTATACACAGGCGTATATTGAAGATAGTCGTTGTCCTTAAACACTTACCGATACTCTTGAAGGTGAAAAAAAAGGACAATACGCTCCAAATGAGTATAAAAATATTTACATAAAAGCACTGCTTTTGTAATGAGATGTTAATATATAGTTTTCATGTGTGTTGGTTTATGTGTAAGACTGTTTAATGCACAATGTTCACAGACGTGGACGTGTGCGTGGGAGTAAATTCCCATTATTGTTTTATATTGCCTGTTTGTGTTTGCAGGCTTATCTGCGTAAGTTTTCAAACATGAGTTTTCACCATCGTTGTAGATTAAGGGCTAAACTTTTATTAATCTAATTAAAACTTTACTTTACACCTTTTTTGCGAATGTGACAATTTTTAATTGAGTTGTGGCAGCTCATGAGAGAAATCAGAACTTAATAAATATGCAAGGACTTAATACTTTAACGGCAACTTTTTCTAGAAAAGTTTCTTGAGAATATTAAAAAATAAGAGAATTCAAATATGAAAATAATCTTTCCAGTTGCTGCGTGGCAAACACATTGATAGTAATTTCAGCCACGGTGGTACATTATGGTCTGAGCAAACAACTAGAGATGTCAAATGACTCACAAATGACACTGGCGATAAAAGAGACACCAGCAGCGTAAACATGGCTTTGAAGTAAGTTGACTCAGGTCGAACTAAACTTTTTCTCTATAAATTAGCATCGGCCGATATATGATTTTCCTATGATCGCGATTATAGATCAGAAAAATCAGCTGCTGCGACGTCTTCACATGTATACAAGAAAAAACTTCTGTGTTTAGTATAAAAATCCTCGTGATAACCACGAAGGCCTCCCGGGGCGTATTACTAGCCGGGTAAAGAGGGGAAGGGGTCCCTCGTTTGCTAATAAAACTTTAGGAAGCCGCAGGACTAATGATGTGTTGGCATCCGAAACCCTTACCACAGGTTTAAACTGTCAGAACGGGGACCAGCATGGCCCCCGGGTGGTTCTGCTTGCAGTTCAACCCGCACACAAAGTAAGCAAAAGCTCATTGAAACCTAGCATACATTGTAAGTTATCAGTAGGCAGCTCGAATACATCTCGCATACTTTGTAAGTATATAGTAGATAGCTAGAATACAACTTCGCTTACTTTGTAAGTAAGTCGAAGGCGTACTACGCACTTCAGTTTTTTGAGAATAATCCATTAAAATAAAATAAAAAACATTTTTTATATTTTTTTGTTTACTGCATTATTTTATTTTTTCACTAAATGTATTATCTTTGTTGTACCTTTTTTATAATGTTTTCTAGGTACTCACTCTTCCCTTTAGTACTGATTTTAATTAAAATTTTTGCAACGTAGTCTGACCAAGACATCGGGCGAACAGTTGATATACAACTAAAATATAAAATACGTACATATAAATGTGATACAAAAGATGAATGTAATTCATTTTTAGGAACTCCTTATACTACTACCATATACTTTGTAAGTTAGCATTCATTGATTACAAAGTGTTGCACATCATCATTGAAGAGAAGTACTCGTAATGTGGTAGGCAGACTTCGCCACTGGGAATAAAACTGTGAAAACCTACAAATGGCTTGTACAGTGGATTGGAAATGATAAATATTCGTAATAGTTGTATGTTATTCGTGGTTAAATCTTGCAGATCTAATAATCCGGCATCTTTAATCTTAAATAATATCTTTAATAAAGATCTTTTATTGATTAACTGAATTAAAAGTGAATTTATTAATTTTATTGGTAAATTGTTTTTTATTAATGTGTTTTTGATATCTAGAAGGTTGTCGCTTATTGTTAGAACTCTGGTGATGAAATTTGGCTTTTGGGATGTGTTGAGTTGAAATTTATTATTCTTCCTGAAGTTGTGTCCTTTTTTATGTTAACATATACTTTGTTAAAAATTTGTGGCTGTTTTAAAAAAAAGTTCGTTTAAACGTATCTTAAAATGTTGTTTTAATTTACATTGCAAAATTTAGGCCCAATTAGCTTAAAAAAGAATTAAGGTTCATAGAAATATCGTACAAGACCAGTTGGCCAAAAACACACGTAAAAAATTTATATATTTTTATTTTCCTATATTTTGGCCAACATTGTTGATCATCTTCAGGGAGTTATTTGAAATAGTTCGTAGTATCGCCAGCTGTTTATATTTCCAAGTCGATTCACCTACTTCTTGAAAATAGAAACAGACTTGGAAACATAAACAGACTTGGATATTTAAACAGCTGACTACACTACGAACTACTCTCTGAGGGTAGCCTACAATTTTGATCGAAATATAGGAGAATAAAAATTTATTTTTAATATTAAATAAATACACGATTAAAAAGAAGGGACACCCTGGCTTCCATTCGGGAGCATAACAGATGATGTCCTGTGGCACGGTATTCTGATACATTCGCTGAATCATAATTTTTTGTCTAGCATTGGCTGGACTTAAAGAAAATTTTTTAGTTATTAAGATTTGAATAGTTGTTGTTAGTTCTTCTTGAAGATTCAACAAATAAATAAAAATTGATAAAAAAAAAAAAAAAAAAAAATATTAAATAAATAGTTTTAAATTTTATAAACAATGGGTTCTCAAGCCAAAAACATAGCCAATCAACATTAAATAATAAAGGTTCAAAACAATACAAATTTGAATAAATTTAATTTTAATTGTATGCATATACTATAATTTTATTTCGTTTCGCAAGTTTACTTTAAGGGAATTCAATCAGTTCACTTCAATATGCAAATGAATTGAAGTCGCCAGTTTTGAGCGATATCCGTTTGCCACCAGAACACCTATTTTGCGATTTCAAATCGCAAAACCATACTTCTTGCGTTAAACGTTTGTAAGAACACTTGTTTGGCATTTTCAAAACGGCTGAATTCACGAGTTTTTTACGTACCTACGTACCATAGAGCTGTAGTACTTGTTCGCAGAATTTGGTTTTGTCGCCTTTGAATTTCTTCAGTGCATTCAAACACATTAAACAAAATAATATTTGATAAGATTTTCTCGTTGCCTCTAAAAGTAACAAATTAAAAAGAAAAAAAAAACGCTCTTTGTAGTCTTCATGGAATGTACGAGGTCTGATAAAAAATAACAGTTATTTTCAATTTTTCCAAAAATTATTTATTTATTCATCAATAACTATCTTGTCCACTTCAGTAGTCCCCCTTAGATATAATACACTTATGCCAGCGGTTTTTTCCAATCCTCGAAACACTTCTGAAACGCGTTTTTTGGTATCACCAACAGCTCCTGTTTCGATTTTTCTTTTATCTCCTCAATCGTAGTAAAACGCTTTCCTTTCATCGATGTCTTCAGTTTTAAAGAAGGAAAAAGTCAGCGGAGGCCAGGTCTGGTGAATACGGTGATTGAGGCATGATAAGTTTTTTTTTTTTGCCAAAAACTCACACACAAGCATCGATGTGTGAGCTGGTGCGTTGTCATGGTGCAAAATCTATAATTGTTTTTGTGCGTTCTCACGAACTACTTCGCGAGAAAGGCGCATAATTTCAAGGTAGTATTCCTTATTGACCGTACGACCTGTGGCAATAATTCATGATTCACCATGCCATTGCAACCGAAGAAAACAGTGAGCAAAACCTTCACATTTGACCGAACTTTACGAGCTTTTTCGGTCTTGACTTTTCTGGACGCTTCCATTGGGATAATTGGGCTTTGGTTTCAATGTCACAACCATACAAGTTTACTCTACACAGAAAAAAATTTTGTTCGTGTTCAATAACCAAATTCGTTGAATGAATTAATAAATTGTTTGAATGCGGACCTGTAAAGGAGTTCTTGGATTCAAACAAAAGTTTGATAAAAAAATTATTGATCTAAAACATCAATTAAAAAAAAACAACAACAAAATACGATATGCAAGGTTACTTTTTTGATATTTTTGTTCACTTCAATATGCAAATGAATTGAAAACGCCAGTTTTGAACGAATTCTTTTGTCAGAACACCTATTTAGCGATTTCAAATCGCAAAACCATACTTCTTGCGTTAAACATTTGTCAGAATACCAATTTGGCGTTTTCAAATCGAAAACGCGATTTTACAGATGTTGAAAAGGCATAGAAAAGATCCAGATACAGATAAAATAACTAACAAAATGCTTATAAAGTTACCTCGAATAGCTATTTTATATCTTCAATACAGTGGAAGGTATCTGTGATTACAATGATAAGCTATGAAAGTGTTTCACAAAAATGAATCCATTATTTTTTAGTTTTAAGATTTGAATTCTTATTGTTAGTTCTTTTTGAAGATTTAATAAATGAAACAAATTAAAAATATATATATGGGTCAACAATTTTGAAACTGTTCTAAAAATAGCTAGTGACAATGATACTTCGTTTATTGCGTATTTTTTAGTACGGCACGTACACAATACAAGTACACAACACAAACAAAAAAGTTTAGTACGACCTTTTTCCTTCTGTGTGCTTATAACGAATTTTTTAGATACTTTTTTCAGTTCTAAAAAATAAATAAATGTATAAAATGCTGGTTTTCGAATTTATTATTTTTTAAAGAAAAGTAAAGTGTGCTTTAGATCGCATTTATACTTATGTGGCTAAAAGAATGCACAGACACTATACAAATACTTTATACCCAAATCAGACAACTAATTCTAGTCCATTGCTATCTGAATGGCTGCAATGAGTGCAAATTTTATGAAACTGGCAATTGTCTTTGACTCATAGTCAATATAACAAAAACATGTGTATTAACATGCAAGAATACTTACAATATTTGAATGGAAAAAGTTCCTTTTGCAATAGTATCTTACCTGTTAAAAGAAAAGAAATAAAAAAAATAATTTGATTAAATTTTTAAGAGAAAATTACGTACAAATTGCTTTTACAATAATTAAAATCCTACTAAAATTTTTCACAAAACTCTGATGTGTACATATGAACAAAAATTATATACAGGGATGGTAAAATACACACTTTACGTATTTCAAATACAATACACAAAATACTTTCCAGTTGTGTATTTCAAATACAAAATACTTCAAGGTGTGTATTTCAACTACAAAATGTACTAAAAAATACAAAACTTATTTTTTATTACGGTCTCATAAAAATGTACCTCTCTGGTATATGTATATTATTTTACATATGCACTTAAATTTAATAAAACTAAGTTGTATATTGTTAACTAAAACTCAAAAGGACGTAACTGCAAAGCCTAGTAAAATTTGTAGATCGTTGTAGATATTAATAACACCTCATTTTATAAAAATTACGGTTTAGAAAATGTTTGCCTGTTACGCTCTTTTGTGTTTTAGGCGACAGTATATATATGTTCATACTTACAACTGCATATTGCTCCAACATAGTCATATCTCAAAAAATTAGCTTTTCGAGTTAACAATGCAGAATTGATAACAGTACTACCTTTTATTATGTGTCAAAAATTGATTCATATTACTTTTAAACTATTTCCTTTAGGAGATATTTTCTAAAAACCATTTCTAAGTGTTTTATGGAAATTAAAAGTTTAAAATGCATTTTTTTGAAAACAAACTTTTTTTAGTTATAACTATATTGCAATAAAGAAGAAATATATACTTCAAATACTAGAAATAAAGTTGAGTAATTTTATATAAACAATGTTTTCTGTTTTTATTATATACATTTAATATTACATACATTTTACATAAGTACAGGTGTGGCTTACGTATGTATATTCATATGATTCTTCTAAGCTCGCATGCTGGGAAATTGGAGAAACAAAGCTAATATTTAGGACTTGATAGATAGTAAATAAAACATTCATTCGGGAAAACAAGTATTTCCTCTAATAAAAACTAGATATTTTAATGTGTCTTCCGACAAACAACTTATTGTTGGGGAGCGAAAACAGCAAAATAGCGGATTAAAAATGAAAGTGACGTGCGTAATAGAGGGCTGCTCAAGTACAATAAAAATGTTTTATAAAACATCATAGTATTTTTAAGTACTATCCATCGTCTTCTTTCACATTTCAAAACAAACACTTCACCGAAATGTTCTAAACACATAAACAAATACTGTCTTATAAGCATTTAGAACAAACAGAACTAAACACAAGTAGAACCAAATCGAATAGAACAAAATAGAAGTAGAGTCTCAAGCATTGAAGCAATGTTCTACTTCAGTTTTGTTTATAAAATTTGTTGTTGTTGTTCATGATTTTGTCTTAGTATTAGTGCACAAGTGCTGTATGTACAGTATGCTCATGCCTGTGTGCTGTTGTTGTTCATGGTTTTTTTCTTTTTACTAAGCACAAATGCTTAAGACGCAAAATGCTCAAAAATCCAATATGATTGCTGTGGCTCATCGTTTATTTGCTTTGTTGTGATGTTTTGTTTTGGATTTTGCAGCGAAACAGAATTCAAGTACAGTCAAGTACTGTCGTGTTTCAAAACTATGAAAAGTTTGTTCTGTTTCTAAATGTTCTACAGCTTGTTTATTTTGTTTTAAGAATTGTTTTGAAATACAGTACTTGGAACTACTGCATATTAGTGAGCAGTGCTCTTTAGAACATTCTGTGCAGCTTTTTAGTACACCCGGCAATAATAGCTAACGACATGAGCAAAATTTACAAAAATAACAATTTTCTTATAAACATACATATATAAAGTTTGACAGAAAAAGCTGGTGGCGAATATGTAGAAATTCTAATTGATATCACCTGATTAGTGTAAAATAAATTCGCTTTGGACAAAAGAATTGAAAGCTGAATTGCAGTGTTGCCAAATGATAAACATTTTAACGGTCGTAGTGTCTAAATTTAAGCTTTTTTTGTGAAATAACTTATTTTCAATTTATTATAATAAATGAACTTATCATTTATTATTTTTTTCTCTCTCTTTCAAATTGAAGGTTTTTGTTAATATTTTTTCGTTCAAAAATTATAAATTATTTAATTGCAATATTTAACTTTTTCATTATAAATTATTAATATCTAAGATATAAGTCAAAGCCATTTCTGTGCAATATTTGTTTCCATAAGTGTAAAAAATTGTAAAACTTACTATTAAATAAATTAAATTAAATTAATTAATAAATAAACTTATATTGTAAAAATGTATTTTTGAGCCACATGTATTTGATATACAAAACACCTTTAAATTATGTATTTGACATAAAAAATGCTAAATACTTACGGGTCATATATTTGAAATACGAAACCGCAAGGGGCCGTTCTTTCTCCTACCCTATTTCTTATTTTCCGCAACAACCTTCTATTTTAAACTTCCAACCCTATCCACTCTTTCGCAGATAACAGCAGCATTTGCCATTCCTACACTTTCAGTTATAGGCCCAGCTTATCCGCGATCGCTGCCAAGAGAAGGCAAAATATGAATGACTCACTGAATAGTGATCTTCTATCAATCTCCAAATGGGGTCGTAAAAACAGGGTAGCTTTTAACACTCGTTAAAAGTTACCCTGTTGTTTTTTTATCTTGGACCAGTACTCAGAGGATGATCCCTACATATGCAGCGCATTGTACCGGAACTATGAAAATAGGTTTTGATGAGGAGGAAAGAGGTAGTATTGTTCGTGGGGGTTTAACTTTAACAATAACAACACGAACGACTAAAACCAACTCTATTGCAGCATTTAAAATGTTGGAAATAAATTAGTTAAAACTGATCAGTGTCCATATACCTTCGACACTGCTTAGATTAGCAAAATTTAGTCCAACACCTTCCACACTACAAGGTAATGAAATGCATTGAAAAGTAGTTAGTATTGAACATATAAAGAAAACACGGAAAAAAAAACGTTTATACATATACTGCTACCAATTCTGGTGGACTTTGATTTCATACGATACTAATAATGAAATATTAACACACAAATATACGACCGCAAGTGATGCTTCATCTGTACTAATGGATGACATAAATATTGAGGAATTGGGTGCTCTTAATGTTCTAGCAATGAAAATATAGTGTGATGTTGGAAAGAACACATATTTCATCTCATGTCACTAAAAAAGCACACAAGTGCCCCAGATTTTTGAAACAGTGTAAAATCTACTTCCATTTTACACCATTCCATTCCATCTCCTTACTTGTAATACAACTCTCATGTATGGGCCGTTGCTCCAAAGACTATTTTGGGGTTACTCGACCGTGTGCAGTAGAGGGCGAAGAAGCTTATCGATGACTGTAGAGTATCTAACTCTATTAACTCAGCAGTGTAGGGTGCATTACTCTGTTCTATCGTTATTACAATGGATATTACTCTGACGAGATTAGGGATATTGTTCCCGAAGTTCGCACATATATACGTAACACGCCTGCATCGTCCGGATCTCATTCATTTGTGGTCGATTACCTGAGGAATCGTACAACGCATTACAGAGAGAATTCGTTTTTCAGCCGTATGCTTCGCCTATTAAACAAGTAGCCTACAGACGTGTTTCCTGTCTGTTATAACGTTGGAAATTTCAGTTTGAATGTTCATAAACTCTACTCCCTCTTTCCCTCTCCTCACAACCTATTCTCCTACTACTGGGACAATGCACTCCACATGTAGGGGTTATCCCATGAGTAGTGGTCCAAGGTAAAAAAATACGTATTTTTATTTCAAATACAAGTACCCTGAATATATACATACATAAGTACATCTGTACGTGTGTATTTACATTAGGGGAGTCAATTTTTTTGTTTACAAAAAATCGTAGATGGTCGGGGGAATTATTCTACGAAGAATTCTGAGCCCCTTCACCAAAGAAACTATGGGGTCTAAAATAAATTTTATCCCTCCGAAAGTTCAAAAATATATTAGAATCGAATTAAATACTGCTTTTTGTAATAAAATAATTAAATTAATAGTTCTGAATTCAACTATTTGCCATGCTATTTTTCCATTGTCACCGCTACTAGTCATGAACTCAAAGAACAAAGGTGACATAACATCGAGCGCGACTGGATGTCACATATGCCAATTTAAGATATTAGAGCTATTGGGATTCCAAAATATTTCACCGCTCTTAAGTTACCAAATAAACGTGGTATATTAAATGGCTATTTTTCCTCAGTGATCGCGCTAAGTGTACAAATAAAATGTGTTCGTATAAAAGTTGTTCTTCAGAAGTATTACTAAGATTAATAGAAATTTAAAAGCTCTTAAAAATCGAATTGCTGAATGATAAGAGATTTTTTTAAACAAAATTAACACTTTAATTGAAAATTATCGGAAGAATTTAGAGAGTATAATGCTTACACTAGTTGCTAATTCGCTAGATGAATTATTTTATGTTAGTAAGTACACATGTGATTTAAAATTTTAAAAATTCTAAAATTCCAGAACACTTCAACGTATTTTTGTTTGATCAACACAATGACAGGAAGCTTAACATATGCGTATTACAAGTTAACGCCATTAGTGACATTTACGTACAAAAAAAAAAAAATATAATTATATCTCTGATTCACAATACTGACTTGTTGGGAAAATTTTTTCACAAGAATTTTTGTAAAGTACTACTTACGATATATTTTTGCATTTTCGAAGGCTCAGCACTCATTTTAGATCTATAGTTTCTTGTTGAAAGTTGTTCAGAATTCTGCTTAGAATAACTTTCACTCCTACGATTTTCAATTCTTTTCGGCTCCTTACAAAGCGACCCGCCCTAATGTACATATACTCGTATGAAAATATATCATAAAAAGGGTGAGATATCTGAAACATTTTTCCAACTAAGAAAAATAATAAAATAAAAATAAAATTTTTTTACTACAGTTTGCCACATAAAAAACTTTTTATTTTAAACACTTTAATTGAAATTTTATCAGGAAAATAATTACAGCAAAAAAAATGAATGTATGAAAGAAAAATTATTTGGAGCATTAATTATACACCATTATTTTGTTTTTTCCTTCTTTTTTCTGCCTCTATCTATAATTACTTTTGTGAAATCTTTGCTGAAATTATTTTTATGATTGTTCTTGTGTTTCTTTTTTTTATATAAAATTTAAACATTTGTGTGAATTGTTAGACATGTTTTTTTTTATTATAACTTTTCCCCCACTCAGTTGTTGGTTAATTAATGGTCACCAAATGTCATTTTTCATTTCGTTTTATTATAATTGTTAAATTTGCATTACTTTGCTGCTACGAGCAATTTATCATGTTGCAAATTAAATAGGGAAAAAACTGAGTATTTTTTAGTGTTATAATTTGGTTTCACTTTGAAAGTTAATAATTCAAATTGTTACTCTTAAAGCCCTGATACGAAAGTAATTACTTGCACGCAAAATAAAATAAAATAAAAAAAAAAGGCGGAATAAAAACATATCGGTGGTAAAATATATATTACGCATTATATATCATCAAATATAAAAAATAATTAAGGGTTTTGTTCTGGCAACATTAGTATGCCAGAACAAAACCCTGTAATTGCAAATACTGTGACAATAGTATTTGGAACATTTACAATAATGTACGAGTAGATGGGAATATTGAAGTTATATTATAACTGAAAAAAAAAACAAAATAAGTTGGTTAGACAACATTATACAGTCACCATGGGGTGGGGTCTTAATGACTGTTTCATTCCTATATATTTTCAGATTATATAATTTTCAAAATGGAAATTTTTTATTTTAAAAATATAAACTAATTTCATTCCAACCTCATTCATACCTCATTTTCGTCTTAGAACTGATGAGTTTGTTTTAGAGTAATGCCTATTATATATAGGGTGTTTTTTTAAGCTAGATAGAACTTTAAATTGTAAAAAGTAACACAAAAAATTAAATTTTGATGAAACATTTTTTTTATTTGTTTCAGTATACTCTGACAAATCATCATGAATAGACTCACGCTTGAACAACGCTACGAAATTATCCAAATTTACTTTGAAAATCAGTCGTCGATTTCCCGTTGTTTTATCGCAAAATTGTGTTCAGCGAAGAGGCGCATTTTTGGCTTAACGGGTTTGTTAATAAGCAAAATTGCCGCATATGGAGTGAGACCAATCCACAAGAGACCCTACAGACTCCATTACATCCAGAAAAATGCACTGTTTGGTGCGGTTTTCATGCTGGTGGCATCATCGGACCTTATTTCTTCAAAAATGAGGCCGGAGCTCGCGTTACGGTCAATGGAGATCGTTACCGCACCATGATCAATGATTTTTTGTTTGAAAATATGGATGACATTAATCCGGAGGAGATGTGGTTTCAACAGGATGGCGCTACGTGCCATACGGCGAACGCAACCATCGACTTACTGAAATCAAAATTTGGCGATAAGTTGATTTCGAGAAATGGACCTGTCAATTGGCCTCCAAGGTCGTGCGATTTGACACCTCTCGATTATTTCCTGTGGGGCTACGTGAAGTCACTGGTTTATGCTGATAAACCAGCAACAATTGACGCCTTGGAGGCCAGCATTGTTCGTGTTGTTCGTGACATACGGCCAGCAGTGCTCGAAAAAGTGGCCCAAAATTGGACGTCCAGAATGCGCTTCGTCAAGAACAGCCGCGGTGCCCATATGCCCGAAATCATTTTCAAATGTTAATGTCACGTATTGATCTTTCGATTAAAAAAATATTTTGATTACAATTTAATTTTTTGTGTTATTTTTTACAATTTCAAATTCTATCGGGCTTAAAAAAACACCCTATATTTTAAAATTTGGATCGAATTTATTTTTGCAACAATTTTAGCTTTAAGGGATAAAATTATATATACGAGGGCTGATCAAAAAATTACTGTTATTTTTAATTTTCAATTTATTCATCAATAAAGTAATCCCCCTCAGATATATGCCAGCGTTTTTTCCAATTCTCAAAACACTTCGTAGCAAAACGCTTTCCTTTTATCGGTGTCTTCAGTTTTGGGAAGTGAAAAAAGACAGCGTGGGCTATATCCAGTGATTTTTATTATGCGTTAAAAAACACAAATGCAGGTTTTACTATCATGTTTGTTTTGTCAAGGAAAATTAGTGTGATACTTAGACAGTGAAGATCGTTCACCATATTTTTTCGGTTTGAAAGCTGTAAAACTAATGTGTACTCAGCACAAATAAAGACAGCCAGTACGTAACACTCGAAACAAGCAAATTCTTCCTGAATTTCGGACAATCAATGGGCTTTATGATTGACGACCCTGAATCAGGGAAGAATTTGGCTTCAAGTTGGCACTGAAAATAGATAGCAATATCGCTCGCATTATGAAAATGTATTAATATAATTGTTGTTTATATGAGCTTGAGGTCAATTGTTTTTAAAAATTAACAGTTTATTAATATTTCGATATTTCGACACCTCCTTGTGGGTCTTCTTCAGGAAAATTTTTTTTCTAAATTTTTTATTTACAAATTTTTATAAAATTGAAAACAAATTGATGAAACAAAAAACAAATTATACATAGAGAAAAAAAATGTTTTTTTAAAAACATAGTAGTAACATTAACATTATTGATAGTACATATTTTATATATACGGTGTTACTATATAAATATGTTTTACCATTTCGCTTTGAACCGGCTGTAGAAACTGTGAGTTAGCTATTTACAAATAGTATTTATTCACAAACACCATTTACGTATAAACGAGACATATGTTGACCAAAAAAATTAAATCCACTTTGATTCCACGGCCCATTTTCATAAAAAGCTTAAACAGACTTAATGCGCTGCTCACTAGTATAGCACTCCATGGTTGAATGTGTCAAACAAAAAAAGTTCAAATTATGTTGAAAAAAAAACTTGACGTTTCGTGAGACTCACAATTAACATCATGTGTATGGTTGGATCACCTTTTGTAACCACCAGATTTGTTTCCAAAATGTTCACTATGGTTTTTACATATCCAAAGAAAATATTACAAAGATCGCATATGGTATAAATAATTATTTGACTTGGTGTTCTACTCGTATTTAATCATATGGAATATGTTTCGAACTTTTTCGCACGCATAGAAAAGACAGTTTGAAATATGGTTACAGCAACACTAGTATATACGCCCTAACATTGTGTATTATTGTTAAAAACACCTGGTTATCGACTTAATTATAGTTTGTTACCCCATAAATATATTTTCGTGTGCATTTCTACAAATAACTACATTACAGCCATCAACTAATTTCCGGATTTGGTTGCATGCAATGTTAGTATTATATGTAATTATTTAAAACCGCAATAGCTTCTATCACATCCAACACTGAAATATTTGGTTTTATCATATTTGTGATGCGGTTATTTTCATGTAACAAATATTAGGTTATCATATCTCTCCAAGAAATGGTGCCAATCAATCCATCATTTCATCAAGAGGCTAAATATGAATGATTCACTGAATAGTGACTTTCTATTAATCTCCGAATGGGGTCGTAAAAACAGGGTCGCCTTTAACGCTCGTAAGACCCAATGTTGTTTAATAACAAACAAACAACCGCAAATGCTGCTTCATCTGTACTAATGGATGGTATAAATATTGAAGAATCGGATGCTTCTGATGCTCTTGGAATAAACATACAGTGTGACGTTCGCTGGACTGAACACATTCAGTTTTATTCACCGGTTTTTTGAAACGGTGTAGGATGTACTTCACTCCATCCGACCTCCTTACTATTTATACCACCTACATCTGACCGAAAATGGAATACAACTTATCGGTGACAGTAGGGTATCAAAGTGTATTGACTCACTGGAGCATCGACGCAGTGTGCGGTGCGTTACTCTGTTCTATCGTTACTACAATAGATCTAGCTCTGGCGAAATTAGGGATCTTGTTCCCGAAACTCGCACATTTTTACGTAGCACGCTTGCGTCGTTCAGGGCTCATTCATTTGTGGTCGATTGCCCAAGAAATCGTATTACGCATTACAGAGAGAATTCGTTTTTCAGCCGTACGCTCCGCCTGTGGAATAAGTTACCTGCTGAAGTGTTTCCTGTCTGTTATAACGTTGAAAGTCAAATGTTCACAAATACTACTTCTTCTTTCTCGCTCCTCATATCCTATTTTCCTAGTCCTGGTACAATGCACTGCATATGTAGGGGTCATCCCCTGAGTACTGGTTCAATAAAAAAAAACAAATATTTGTTTACAGAACCAATTTACTATTGTCAGCATTAACAATTTTTGACTTTAGTCGTTGACATATAAGTTTATTTTAGTTATATTTTTCTTATATAAAAAAAATTATGTGTTAGGGATTTTCATAAAAAAAAAAATTATTGATTTACATACGTAACAATAAAAAAAAGGCTGAAAACTAAAATTTGTTGAAATTTGTACGAATATGTACGTTGTAATCAACAATACTATGACGAAGTTAACCATAATGCCGACCAACCATATTACAGTTGTACCCAACCATACTTTTGTTTTAACAATAATAAGCTTATTGACCAACCATACTATTGTTGTGAACAACCATATGTTACATTCAACCATATTACTATGGTTACACATATGAATTTTAAATATGCAATTATTGATGAAATGCTTAATAAAATCTTTTTACTTCAGTTAATATACAGTTTACGGGACCCGACTATTTTTGGATGAATATCTTTAATGATTTTAGTTCATAAAAATATATTACTCTCAATATTTTAATTTTAATAATATTAAACTAAATGAAATAGTATTGTTTGGCCAGAAACATCCTTTTTTTTAAATTGATATTGTGAGTTATGAAAAAAATATGGTTTGTGAAATTAATATGGTTCTTTAATGTGAGTAATGTGGTTGGCTGGCATAATAACATGGTTAGGTATAGCACTATTATGGTAGCTTTCATTAATACTATCTTTGCTTCCAATTATAACAAAGCTGAACTAGCATTTATTGTAGTTATTTATGAAATTTTTCTTACAAAACTATAGTAAGGCAATTCAATGGTATTCAAATATTACTATTTTCCCTACCAACCATATAAATCAACAATAGTATATTGCCCTTAAAATATTGTCACATCAAGCATGTATTGTTTTCTACGTGCGGTGGAACTAATTTTTCTTTGTTTTATTTATTCACTGTGAAAGCAATTGTAACACTCAATACCCAAAAATTTTAATATTCGATATATATAACTTCCGGATTCATCTCACGAGGCGAAAATTATGAAATAAATATAACCTTGTCATATTTTTAATACATATGTAAATTTATTAAGTAAACAACAGAAACACAAAATGAGAATCACTCACATACATATATACCTATGTATTTTACATTTTAGTTCTGGACTTTTTGCGTGTTAAAGCTGTTATTAAAATTTGCGTGCTTTGGTAGAGTTGTTTAAATCTAAAACTTAGATTAGACAAAAACATTTTTACGATAAATTGCGGTTGAAGTTTTAAATTTAACAAGTTTCGATGTTCTAAGCGGCACAAAATCAGCAACCTTGAATTAACCCAGATTAGAGTTGATTATTTTTAAATTAATAATATAGCAAGTTTTTACATGCAGCTGTTTTTTTTTTCAATGATTCAACATTGGAGTTGTTTCAGTTTAACAAACGATTATTTTTCTGCATACAAGCGTCAAAAGGTTGTGAAGTTGGTGCAAAAATAATGAAAAACATCCGCTGATTTTAATAACTGATGAATATGGAACAGGAAATAACGAAACCAATTGAACACTAAAAAAGTTTGCAAACACTTAAAAACTTCAAAACTGAAGTTCGTTGTAGTTGTAATAAAATTTAATTGAGTTTTAGAGTTCAATCACGTTTTTTATTAAGACAAATATTCAAACTTGGAATATCAACTTTGCCAAACAATAATGGTTAATTTTTTCACACATATTTTTCTGAGCAACCATTGTGTACTTCGACAACAGTTTTCGTCGGTGATAAGGTAATAAGCCACGGGGAATATACCTAGAAAAAAAACTTACAGAGAGAAGAGCATCTTACACGCGCGGCTTGTTTCAATATTTTCAATGCATTTAACAATTGAAGTAAAGCAACACTAAACTAAATATTTCCACAACCTAAAATTAAAGTGATCGAAACATATAAGGCCGTTTATTAGTAGTACTTTATGATTCTTTCTTAAAGGTATAAATATTGCTACCAAGGATACTTTTATAGTTTATATTTAAAATCAGAGGAAAGAGAAATATACTCTAATATTTGGTGTTTTTGCAAATATTATAGAACTGAATTGCCATAACTAATAAAATAGCTATGCCATACTATGAACTGCCAAGTATGGTCGTTGTCTTGGATAATTACGTACTGCAAACGAAATCGCTTAACTATAGAGAACTATTATCTGGAACCCTCTCAAATATTCGCGATTTCAAAGCGTGATAAAAAAAGCTGCATGCGTGACACTAGATGGGGATAGTTATGAAAGGTGGTTAAATTTTAAGGGCCGATGTTGAGTTTCAATAAAACATAAATGATTTAGGAATTATTGCCATTTCTTTTTATTATGATAATATTGGTATAAGTCACTTATGTATGAAATAAAACATCGGCCTAATGGCCGCCGCTACCTCAACGGCACACCCCCATCCGATAGTCCAAATTAGCGATGACACTAATGTGCCGAATTATCTCATGCTTTAGCTCGACGTACACCTTTTCGCTCAAATAATTCCAAAGAAAGAAGTCCAACGGTGTCAAATCACATAATCTTGGAGGCCAATTGACATCTCCGCCACGAGATATAAAACGTCCATTGAATTTATCGCACAGAAACACGTTTTGTTGAAACCACATTTCATACACATCCATATCTTCCGATTCCAGCTATAGAAAGTTTGTTATCATCCCACGATACCAAACACTGTTCACAGTAATTTGCCACCATTCTGACCATTGATCATTCCAAGGTCAAGAGTTTTACTTCTTAAGTCAATTGCACCTTGGATGCGTGTATCTTTCAACCGTACGACAAGGAAGCGTTCAAAATATAGCGCCAAGAGGACGCATTTGAATTATTTATAATGCCAGCTTTACCCACCGCTATCAGAGAAGGTTTAATTTTATATTATGTAATGACTTCCATACGACAAGGAAGCGGTCAAAATATAGTGCGAAGAGGACGCGTTTGAATTATTTATGATGCCAGCTTTATACACCTCTATCAGAGAAGGTTTACTTTTATATTATGTAATGACTGTTGTGTAATACAAACTGAAATGTCGGCTAACAATCTGAAGTACTATTGGTATATGCATATCCGAATCTATACTGATAGAAATACTATAAAAGGTTGGTTCGCTAATGCCAGACATCTCTTAAAGGGGTAGTATATGTCATTGACTTGCAGCAGCATCTGCCTTGACGGCTTTATCTGATGATGGGCTAACTCCACGGGGCGAAAACTTTTGCAACAAATTTGTAACCATATTATAAAACTCTTTCCTGAAGAGCGTAGTCCATCCAATTCCTCCTGTAAGCAATTTTCCAGGCAGTCAATGAAAGGCAAGACTAAATGAGTTGGTAGGCTGAAGCCCATTTAATAGTACCAGCCTTAAACCAATCTACCCGCCTTATATTCACTACTGATCCTTTACATTACAGGCATACGCTGCAGGACAATATTACTTTGGAGGTCATTAGCCTTCGAACCCGCATCCACCATAGTCACCGCAGAATATTAATGGCTGTAGCAATATTAAGTTTAAACCACAGCCAGAACGTTTTTTTTTTTTTTTTTTTTATCTGGGACCAGTACTCAGGGGATGACCCCTATATATGCAGCGCATTGTACTGGAACTGGGAAAATAGGGTATGATGATGAGGAAGGAGGGAGTAGTGTTCGCGAAATGTTAACGATAACAACACGAAAGACTGAAACAAACTCTATTGCAGCATTTAAAATGTTGGAATTAAATTAGTTAAAACTGATCAGTGCCCAGTGTATATATCTTCGACACTGCTCAGATTAGCAAAATTTAGTCCAACACCTTCCACACTACAAGGTAATGAAATTCATTAAAAGCAATATTGAACATATAAAGAAAACACGGACAACGGTGAAAAAAAGATAAAAAAAAAGTAGGCTCAATGATGATCAGTGCCGAGATGGCCTGCAAGCGGAAGTTCTTGAGGGCTTTAGCAATTAACCCTTTCTGAGGATTTCGGAAGTTCTAAGTTATGCGGTTTCGAAACCTAAGTCATACGGCTTTCTAAAGTTTAATTTGCCACAACATATGAGGAACTCTTTCCCTTCTATATGTAAGAAAGCAGAGTACCACGGTTAGACATTGGAAGATGTTTGAACTTGGAACCTTTCTGGGCACCGGGCACAGTGAAATGTCCGAAAATATTGTAGTGGATGAGCTGGCAGAGGTCAAAATCCCTTTACAGCAAAAGAAGATAGACGCGATGATAGAGCACCGACTTAAAGCTGTAAGAACCAAGCACATCGTCAACTTGTAGGGACTGCATAGGACAGACAAGGCTGACATGGGTGAAACTTCCGTACTATAGTGGTGGTTCTAATGAGAGTTTATCTTGTACGTCGAGATACTTAAATCTTTCATTTAATGATTTCTGTAGAAGCTATAGAGGTCAGAGGAAATAAGATAGTGTTAAGCACTTCTATAAACAAGAGGAATCACGTTCATCTATAGGAATGTTACACCTGGGTCGACTAATACTGCGCCAACCAGCAGATGTATCGTTAGCTTGCATCTGTACCAGTTGAGAGTATGTGTTTTAGTCTGCATGTCCCTCTGAGACACCTGGCGATACTGAAAAAGCTCTTAATTAGGCAGGTTTTCATAAAACGGGCAATCTGTACACCCCAACCTACTTGCATAAGAACAACGCTTAGCCCTTATTTTTATATTTTCAATGCATACTCGTATTTAGTAAAGTATTCTGTTCTCGATATGATAAGTCGTAAGCTTTTTATCTTATAGCTTGGAATATTTGTTTGTGCTATGAGGCTTTTTCCATATATTTCATTTATATTTAAATTACTTTTAAAAGACGTGGCCTACACAACACGTAAAACACTTGAAGAAAAATCACGTTAAAATTGCCAGCAAAACTTTAATTAAATTAATTAAACAAATGCGGCAGAGACAATGTGGAAAGACCTTTCAGTACTGTGAAAATGTATTAAAACGAAACAAACAAAAATTTTTAATACGAGTATTTTACATTTTTGTTTTGTACTTGATGCTATTTAAAAAGATCGAAATACCGGGTATCCGGCGAGAAGGTATACTACTTTGCTTTACCGCAATTTTGGTAAACATTCAATTAATATTGAACTGTCACTATTTGGCAGTCTTGAAGTAGACACGTGGCACATTTATTATGGAAAAATATTCGATAAAAGAACGTATTTTAATCGTTAAAACACTTTATCAATATCAATCATTGATTTTCATAAAACAAAAAAACATAATGAGTGACGAGGTCCATTTTCATTCGGATGGATATGTGAATAAACAGTGCAACTAACAAAATATATTGATTAGTATTTAAAATATATTATTTTTAGAAAAATTTTTAAAAAATCAGGAAAAACAGTAGTTACTCGAATCCCACTACCTAACTGGCCTTAAAAGATGTGGAAAAAATCAAAGTTAAATACAAAAAAAATTTAAGAAAATCGAAGAGTACAAACAGTGAGAATAATTGATTTAAAATATTAAATCCCGAAAATCGCATCCAAGCCCACTGTGCACAATTTTTTCTATTTTTTATTAGATAGTAGACAGAACAAGAAAAACAATGCAAAAAAGAATTGTTCTATTTGGACCGATATTGAAGAAGTTATGAGTATTTATTCGGACACGGTTTTCTCATAACTCGGCTTTTCCAAAACGCGATATCTCTGAAATCATAAGGCGAAAAAATCTAAAAATTTGCTGAAATATGATATTCAATAGGGAAAACAATACAATAAAAAACAAAGCAAATCAAAAAAAAATTTTCTCCGAACTGTCCGATTTGACTTCGATTGCCCCATATACACATATATATATATATTTTTTTTGTTATAGCAATCTGAGGTCTTGCTGAGATACCTGAACTACTAATATTTAAAATTTTCTTATTTTTATGGACATACACTCAAATATAAATATAATTTTATCTCTTTCAGATGTTATTTTTTTATTTAAAAAAACACAACCAAAACACTAATTAAAAAAAAATACAGTTTAGCTTTTTTCCTAGATCTGGCATCACGGGTTGCAAACAATGTTCCCAAACTACTCGAGAAACTCAAAAGTTACAAAAATTCCAAATATACTGTCCAGCAGATAACAGATTCGTTTATACGCTATCCATTAGAGTGAAAATCGGTATTGTTTCATTTATTGTGCACCATTAAGTTTTTTCAGCTGTTTAAAAGCAAAAATAATTAAAAAAAACTCCTGTAGTTTAAAAGGTTATTATTTTCTATGAACATTTCTTTACCGCTTTTGTACCTGCAGTAGAACATAAAGTAGGAATTTAGTCAATGTTTATAAAATATTCTGTAAAACAAACTATCCCTAAATGTTGTTAATGTGCTGTCTGAAACCAATGACCTCGGTTCATTTTCAACATTTTTAAACGTATTTAAAATAGACTAAAATAAATACTGCTTAAAATTTGCTTCCTTTCCACAAAGGACACCACAAAAACTGCCATATAATCGCACTCAACTCAGCGCCACATATTTTACACATAATTAAAAATGACAACAATAAATCAATTTCCTTTGTTTTAACACCATCCTTGTAAGACTTTAATGTGATTTTGGTCAATGCTAAAATATATTTTGGGATTATATGCATACTTTAAACATGTTATATGTAAATAAGTTTAAGAGTCACCTAAAAGATAACAATAATAACAATACAGGATACTCTTGCATCGTCGTCTTCTTCAGTATCCTAAGATAATACCGAAATATTTTAACGAGTACTTGTATAAGAAGCATGTTGGTTTTGGGAAAGAGAGCTGGCACTTGAAGACATAAATTTGTATTAAAATGGAACAACACATAACACAGCATCAATCCTCTACAAGTATTACAGTTTCATCTTGTTTAAAACAATATTTAACAAGTAAATGGCAACAGCAAAAACATAATAATAACAAAAGAGCTGAATAGAAATTTAGACAAGCTGTAAGTAATGGGCTGACTATGATTTTATATGTGAAGAATATTAAGGAATTCAAGGGATCATGGCGTAGAAACCGCATTGGTATTACAACTTTAAGTACGAGTATTCTGTAGCAATACGGCAGACCCTTGTACATTGTTAAATTGCCAGATCAAAATAATTTTGTTTGAGATTAGCTGAAGTACAAACTACTTGCCTAAAAGTTTGTGGGAATCTTTGCAGTCTAGTTAAATTTACATGTTGCTATGAACTAAAAGACATTATAATGCTGTTCGAAATACATTGTCTAATAACATTTGTTCTAGAGTTTAATTAAACTTGAGTACGCAACGAAGAATTTTTATTAAGAGGAGAACATTCTCAATAAGGATGGTGGTAAAGATTACCGCATTGCCTTTATTGAGCTTACAATTCTTTACAAAAAATTGTCTATTTACTAAATCGTGTTAAATATTGAGTAGGACTTAAAATCCAACATTATTTCAGGTGAGCTTAGTGAGTATAATTATCTACAGAGAGAAATCAGATGCCAACAAAAGTTAAATAAATACAAAAAGCAAAAACAAACTTGAATTTTTTCCTGTGAAACCTGTGTGATTACACTAACTCAACAGCTCAGTTGTTCTACGTATACAGGGTATCCCGGAAGTCAGCGTCAAAACAAGCTATTTATAATTTTTATTGGTATAAATGGTAGAAGCTAAAAATAGCGAATAAAAAACTTAATTGTTTGAATTTTTGTTCTCTGCTTTTCGATACTTTCAAAAAGCAAATCGTAGCAACCAACGGTTGTTCATTTGTTTGAAAGGTGTAAAGAAATGTTAGAGAGGTGAATAAATGAAAAGGCTTGTTTTTTGTGTTTTGACAGGTATTATTAGAGCATTTTTCTTTTAAATTCTCAACAATTTATTTATATTGCTGGGATATAAAGTTGAATGTTTGAGAATATCTTTCAAAAATTTCCAAAGTCTACTGATGATTAGGGTAGTTCCTATGAAATGTCGACATATAGATAGCTGGGAAACATAGAAAACAAGCTATTTATAATTTTTATTGGTAATATTTTTGCTTTAAAAACGCTTTGCGGACTCTTCAATTCTAATGAAATAATGGCACTCACACTTGCTTATTACACAATATTAAAATATTACACAACTCTATTTACATTTAACATCACTGTGCATTAAAACACTAGACTTGCTTACTATTCTGACTTATGACTGTCTCACACAAATGTAAAACTAAACTGCTTCTCTGCCGAAAATCAGCCTACTATTTATACTTCTACTTCTTAATTACCTTCAACAATCATGATGAAATTTCAAGCTATCAATAATTTTAGAAACAAATGTATAAAGACATGCTTGTTAAACGACACCACCACGACAATAAGAAACACAATACCAAAAACGCAACAACAGCAATAAAATTAGTCTTGTGGCTGTGTTTTATAACTTTGACGAGAAGTTCTCGGGTCGAAAACTTGTGAACCAAATTATACCATCGTTTCTCGAAAAGTGAGAAAAAACTGCGTCTGTAATTCATGTCGAAAACTATCCAAAGCGATTACGTCGTTACGTTAGAAATGTCTGAAAATATAAAACGATGCCGACGTGCAATTTTAAAAATGAAAGCACCAGCCACAATCAGTACCGCCGCCGACCAAAAATTATTAAAGTTAAGAAATTTTGTTCGACGGCGTCATATTATAACCGCCGGCTACTCTATAAAATGTATGGTATGGCTCTAAGGTTTAAATTTTATTTACAAATACTTACATACATGCTTATGCACAAAATTTTGTAAAATTAAAAAACAATTGCACTTTGTGAATTCTGAAAAAAACATTATAATAGTATTACAATATACTTTGTTGGGTCCGAAACTAAAATTGTAGAAATTACAAACTTATGTAAGTATTCCCTTAAAACTTGTTGTGTGAAGGGTATAAAAATTAATTAAAAAGTTAAAAAAAAACATTCATTCTAAACTGTGTAAATATATATGTCAAACTTAATTTAACTACAAAATACTTATTTTTCAGCATTATTATTCATTTAATGATGATTATTGTTATTTGAAATACTATCTCACAGCCTTTTTATTTGCGAGAAATAATGACAGTTGAAAGCGGGAAATTTTTTCGCAAAAGTTTTACAGACACAGTTTTTCTGTAAAATGGCGAGTAATTTCCTTACGTGACAGCTATTACTCACCAAGAAAAGTTATAGCTACAGTTTAGTGAGAAAAACAGCTGTTTGTTTCAACTTTGTTTCATTTCTCACGTTTCAGTCGAAAAGTTTCTCGTGGCGAGAATTACAGAACACAGCCAATGGTTGATTTAGTTGGAATTTTGCGTTTTTATGTATGTTCGTTTGTTTCTGGTTTTAGTTTTATGTTCCTTGTGTGGATGTGTGTTTATGTATACAACAAGCAGATCAATGTCTGCACAATGGGTTAGAAATAACACAAGTTCCTAACAATATCTACAATCCGAAATTTTAACGACCAAAAACACACGTTTTTTGCAGCTGACAAATCAAAATTGAGAAAGCTAAATTTTATATGTATTATTATCAGTTAATACAAAATACAGCTGTTGAATTTCTTAGTTTGTGAGTTATTGTACTAAGAGTGATGAGTGGATCAAAAACAATTTCATAGCTTAATTTGACACTGTTTCTCGATGGGGAAAAATAACTTTCAAGCGGAGCAATGGCTTGAAAAGTGTTATATGGACTCCGCTTCCTCAGAAACAACAATAAAACGTTGGTTTGCTGACTTCCAACGTGGTCGTAGACACACCGATGATGCAGAACGCAATGGACGTCCAAATGAGGTGATAACACCAGAAAACATAAAAAAACACAAATCGAAAACTTAAGTTGCGTGAGTTAGCTGACATCGTAAAGATATCCAAAGGATGTGTTGGGTTTATATTGCATGAGCATTTGACTATGAGAAAGCTCTGTTTAAAGTCGGCGCCGCGTTTGCTCACTGCTGACTAAAAACGAGACCGTGTTGATGATTCTGAGCAGCGCATGGGCATGTTTAAACGTAACAAGACGGAATTTTTGCGTTGATATGTGGCAATGAATGAAACATACATCTATTTGGCTCTCAGCGACTACTGGCTGTTCGCAGGCCTGAAAAAAAATTTTTTCAAATTTCGCACGAATGATGAGGTTAAACTGAAACTGAGGCCTATTTTGAGGCAAGAGATAAATCGTTCTACAAAAGTGGTATTGAAATGCTAGAGCAGCGCTGGAATGATTGCATTGCTCTTGATGGAGATTACGTTGAAGAATGAAGGTAATTTTGTTTTCTTTGTTAGCCCCGGGACTTTTCATCCCATGTGTTATATCACGTCAAAAATTTGATACGAGTAGAACATATAGCTTTTAGAGCCACACAAAAATCTGCTCATAGCGCCGAACAACTTTTAGTTTTACACAAAAATCACATTTAATACTTAGCGCACCGTCATTCCGTAATCAACCAGTATAAATTTAGTAACCAGAAGACGTAAGTAATAAATAGTAATGCCAAGTGTACTCAAATTCTAGTTGTTACCAGTGACGAACATTGGGTAGAACGTTGCATCTTTAATAATGATTGCAACATCTTCTATCTGCTCACAAACGAAATTGTATTCGAGCAATATATGTTAGGCAATACTCATCCTTTATGTTCACTGGATGAACAAACACCTCACTTACATTGTTTACATAAGGAAAGTGTTCACTCCCAAGTGCGGCAATGTACCCGCATTTAAATAGGTATGCGAGATGGTTTACATTACTTATCTTACATGTGTAAGTCGATGAGCTTTTGTAATCAAACTTTCTTTAGCTGCAAGTATCGCAGATAAATTAACAAACATAAATATAAGTCCAGGTATAAATAAATATCCGTAGTACCATCCGTGAGAAATTTGATTTAAATCGGATGATGAATTCGTGGCTCAGGGGTTAATTCAAACTACTACTTATAAACTAGTTTCGTGACATATCACCAACTCGTTTTCCCTACAAATGCGTTAAATCCTTATATATACCATGGGTTGATCCTATTCTATTCCTTTGAGGATAATATTAGGTGTATAACATTGCTTCCAAGGTTTTTTCTTCGAAATTCAGGGTTTTATCGCAAAAAAACTGGCTATTCATTTATCAATCCATCAATGGCTACTATTTTCTGACATATTGAAAAAACTGGTGATCTTATAAAGCGATCCATGAATCGATCCAATTTTTTACATCTTCATAAGACCAGAAGTGCTGGTCAGCCAGACCGCGTGCCATTGCTCGAAACAAGTGATAGTCCCAGGGAGCAACATCTAAAGAATACAGCGAGTGGCTTCAATGCTTCAAAGTATGTTTTATCACTTTCCTAAATTGAGGTCGAGAATTGACATGCTGTAAAGTCACTCTATCATGTATCTCGTTGTATTGCGGCCATTTGTTTTTCAGTGCTCGGCTCAAACGCATTAATTGCGTTCGATAACAATCGCCTGTGATTGTTTCAGTCGGTTTTAGCAACTCTTAATGCGCTATAATACCAAGCTGGTCTCACCAAATACTGAGTATGAAAAGTAAATATTCTGTTCTGAGTTGGAACAGTAAATATTCTGTTTGGCCGTCAACGTGGACGCATGGCCGGCATATTCGTATGATTTTCTGCAATTGGGGTTATTGCAAAGAGCCCATTTTCAGTTCCCAGACATAATGCGATCCAGAAATGCTCACAAGCAAACAAACGTCTTTCAATATTTCTCGGCTTCAACTCGTACGGCACAATTTCTTTCTTTCTGAAGCATTCCCATGACTTTCAAGCGTTATGGGTCACTTTCAATGATCCTGCCAATTCTTGTTGTATTGCAACAACTGCATCTGCTCTCATCCCCCTCCATGCTGGTCTTCGACGTACTCCCATCGGTACGTTCTTTCTTTGAGAGCATTCGATGAGCTCCAGCTGCAGATTTAATCTTATTAAAGCAGAAAATTAAAACCTCCCGCAAATGACAAGAATTTGGCTGGCTTTGTAAGCTGGCATGTTTTATCGTGATTAACTTTATGCTGCAGACATAAATCATCTAATATTTCGATGGCGTTATGTTTACAACTACCTAAACTTATTGTATAACATCTACGATCTATGTATTTCGATTACGACGGACAGGTACAGCCATCCATTGTAAAACGGCAGAAGCACTTAATACATTTGAAGTCGACATATATTCACCGATCGATGTTGATCTTTTCAGGAACTAGTTTTTCGCTCATTATATAAAAAGGGCGTATCTCGATTATTATTTACCTTATAGGAAAAGGAAACAACAGCATAAAATACAATTTAAATCAAAGCGAGCATTAAATTCAGCGCTGGTTTTTCATTCAATTATTGTTTTTATGAGTTGTACTACCAAAAAGAAGCAAAAAGCTTGTTTGCAAGAAATAATTTATGTCCTTTTTATGTTTAACTTTACCAACTTCGCATATACTCAATTTTGATTGTTCCCTGTTTACAACAATTCGGCCAAAACTTATTTTGAGTTGTTTAATATTCAATTTGTTAGTGTTTTCCCCGCTGTTCAACTAGGGCAAGATGGTCCTTTACGTTTCAACAAGAGTTTCCTAAATACATAATTCACTCAAAATGTTCTGTTTAATTTTCTTGCAATTCGCTTTAAAAGCAACAAAAGAGGAGAAAATGCTGGCGACCAGATATTGAGGCTTAAAACGCTGATACCCATCTATTGTTTTCAGCCTCTCTGTGCGTTCTTCGGCACAAACTTGTTATATTGGAAAAGTATAATTTTGTGTGTTACAGTGCAATTAAAATGGTCCTTGAAAATGCTTCACTTGCTACGCGTTTGATGCATGTAAGCAAGAGTTTATCCGAATGTAAACTAACAAATTGACTTCTTGTTTGGCCGTTGCTTCAAATCCTTAAGATATTGTTGCTTTATTTCACTTTATTCTGCTTGCCGTCTGACAGCCATGTTGTCATTTGTGGATTTCGCTTAATGTGTTTGCTTTACAACCCTACATTTTGCTACACAGAGTCATTGCTAAACTAGCATTAGAGGAACGTAGTATTGTAGAAAAGTGGCCATATTAACATTTTGGTTTGTAATATAAAATTCTTTATGAAGAGAAATTTTCGTACCAGCGTAAGTGCTTTCAAACAGTGTGCATGTATGTGAATGCGGTTTTAGTAGGTTGGTTATGCGAAATTTTGCTCATTTCGTTTAAATAGGTTTCTGTATTGCAATGAACACTGTGACACAAATGTGTATGCAAAAGGAAATATGTCTGATGCTTTAGTTGTCGAGAAAAAAGTCTCACCAGAAGCTTCAAATTATGCAAAGCATGCATAACAGCAATTAGAAACTAATTTTAAATTATTGCGAACATTCTACTTAAAATATCCAGCAGAATTTTTAACAAAAGTTTAAGCTGCAAAAAAATAGATAGATTTTTGGTTTTTGTACATTTGTATATCTGGTTTAAGTTCAAGATTTTGCTTTCTTCAGTTTTTTAAGAAGGATTTTTTACAATCCTCGTTTGTTGTAGCAAATAAAACTCTAGAACGCCACATCAGTTATATTGTGTTGGACTTCCGAAACGCTTACCAAGGGCTAATTGCCAGAACGGGGATCGGCAAAGCCACTGCGAGGTTGTGTTTGCATACCATCCCGACGCCGATCATAGTTGAGGTGCCTACCTTGACTGAAACATTTTGTCTGCGATTTAAATCTGAAATCAGTAAGGGAATTAGTTCCCCTGATAGATTGATGTATGCCGATCCGACGAGCTGTTTTCTTGTAACATGTACCTTTAATGTAAGAAACCAATAGTGATAGATAAGCGGGTGAGCTGGCTACACGCAGAGAAAAAGCATTTTGAAATATTGTTGTCGCAATACTTTTTTATTTTCTTTCACAACACAAATTGTTGGTGAAAACAGTGTATTGTTGTTTTAGATATAGTATGTTTTACCATAGATATTTTGGATGGAACAATACTATTTATAGAAAAGATTGCAGCTATAACAATAGTATTTAAAAAATAGGGTAAAAAAAATTATTGTAAACTTGTGAATGTTTGGATTATTTCCTTGCATAAGTATATTTGCAGAATAATTTTACTATTGTCATTGTTTACATTTTTATTCTAGTCATTACAATGACAGTCAACGGATTGACAACAATAAATATTATTTTTAGTTTTTCTTTGTTCTGGTGTATTAAAAAAATATATTACATAAAATATATAAAAATAAAATAATGTGGAATCTGGAAGCGTGGAAGAAGTAGAATTCGGAAGCGCGGATCAAGAAAAAGTAAAGGAAAAACTATAAAATTTTAGGTATGTATTATATTTATAAATATATGCAATAAAAACAAAGCTTCAAATAATAACTACATACATATGCACTTATATGTATGTACTAAGTATGTATGTGCATATGTATGTATTTTTTTTAATTTTCAGAACTAAAACAATAAAGAACCAAAATCTGAGCAAAATTCTTATCAAGACTAAAATATTATGAAGAATAATATTTATTTATTTTCAACATATTTAAGCTTGCAATAAAATATTTAATACAAATAATCAACTATAGTATTGTTAAAAGGGATAATAATGTTGTTTTCTTTCATAATAATATGGTTGGTAAAAATGGTAATGTGGCTCAATAAGATATTAGTACGTTGGGAAAATTCTAAAATTAACATGGTTACAAACAGTAATATTGTTGTAAGTCTTAGCAATACATTATACCACTGAATTGCCATTATTGTAAAATTATAATGTTGGATATAACCACTTAATATTTTTTAATCTAAACATATAGTGCCACAATAGTATGTTGCCCTCAGAATATTGTTGTATCAACCATATACTTTTTTCTACGTGCATGGGCTGATACACTTAATGGAGGTAGTATAAGGCCAGCTCTCTGTAACAAAGGGTTGTCGATGACAACAAACTTATGACAAAAGTAACAACCTGTGTGAGCCTTTCACATCGCACAGGGCCGTTGGAAAATGGCGAAAAACTCCCGCACGGAGTTTTGGACTATCATCATATCAGTCCGTCAAGATACTTTATACAAAGGAACCTCACAATATATGTTGGCATTGCGAAGATTAAACATAAACGACATATTTAATGTGGTTCGTGGTCCGTTTTTTTTATTTTTTATTTTTTTTTTATTTTGGACCTGTACTCAGGGAATGACCGCTACATATGCAGTGCATTGTACCAGAACTAGGAAAATAGGTTATGAGGAGGGGGAAAGAGGGAGTAGTGTTTGTGAACATTTGACTTGAACTTTCCAACGTTATAATAGACAGGAAACACGTCTGCAAGCAACTTATTCTCTATATTATCGCAAACCTACTCACATACGGTGAAAGACTTCTATTTTGGTGCCAATTAAAACTACGTAGACAGAAAAAAAACTGCCTTTACACCCTTCGTTTCAGCCTTATATAACTGATCCATATTCCAGAATAGTTATAACTGGGTCAGTGTAAGTCTCTTGATATATCGGGGTTAATAAAACTCCCATCAAGACGTATTATACCAACCCTGTTCTTATTAACTGTCAGCTATACAGCAGCCATTACTTAACATAGTAAAGGTTTCAATGGAAAATGTTACTAACATTTCTATGTTAAAAACGGAGCTAAAATTAGCTCAGTTTAAAATTTTGTAACTTCAAAAATATTGTAACGTTTTTGTCACTAAAAGCGCTTTTGCGGATTCGTCACTTGTAAATGAAATAATGACAATCACTGGTTGCTGCTGATCTGCCTGCTATTTATACGTCTACAAACGACATGAATTTTGTAGTCGTTCATCATATACAAGTGTATTTCTTTCGCCCATACACATTCATACGCATGATTGCTAATAATAAGCAAGTCGCAACAACAAACAATAATAAAACGAAAACCAAGAATACAAGAAAAACAACAACATCACTTGTAGTTGATGTACTTGGAATTTTAAGTACTTTAAAAAATGTATGTTTGTTTCTTTGTGTATTATGTTTTTAGTTTTATCTTGTTTGGGTGAATGAGTTGTGTTGGGTTACAATATTAAAGTTATTTAAGGACAATTTAAAATTTTGGACAGATTTTGCGAAAATAAATTTAAAGTTATAAATAAATGTAAGCTAAGTGATACTTTAAGGCAATTTCAGGAAAAAATTAATTTTTTTTAATTATAAATGTAAAAAAGTGCCAAAATCATAGTGACTTATATGGCTGAAAGCAATGTCAATGGGCACTTCAAAGTTTTATAGTTTATATTCAATTCGAAAGTAGTTTTGTTAAAAAAGTATCTAACGACGGAGCTAACTTCACACCATGAATTATGTAGCTTGTAAATAATTTTTTTTTTAACGTTTTCAGTTACATATGCATAAGATAGCTGTGCTGGTAAAGGCTTTTAAAGCTGTCTTGGGTGAACTCTTCGTGCTTGGTTTCGAAATAAATTCGGCTGTTTTGCTTTTAATGTTTTTTTTAACATGTTGTTTCAATCTCGATACCCTGCACTTTTTTGTTCTGAATAAGCTTTCTTATGAATGGATTGAAAACAAAAACAGAGTTGTTTCAGTTATGTAAACTTTATTCAAGGAGAACCCAACATTTACTGACGAGTCAGTCAGTAAATACTCAAATCAAACTTCTACTTTTGCATGCTCTGTTCTAATATGGTTGTATGTCAGCCTTAATAATATTGTTTCTATTCGACTTGTACATGTCTTCAATTGTTTTCATTAACACAGAACGTAATAGTGTAGTCATACGGTAAATGTGTTTGAATGCTTTTCGAATACAGATATGCAGACTTTTTAAATATGCAAAGCACAAAAGTCATAAATCAAAATAAAAATTTAGTTTTAACAAAACGTGATGAAGTAAAGTGGTTGCTTTAAAATTTTCAAAAAATCTTTAAACTCACGTGGTGTCATAATTTAGTAAAAAAAAGGGCTAATGACTCGAACCGTACTTTTCCTAAATTTTATATTTGGGCATAAGATTGAGTTTATTCTTTTTTGCTTTTGTAGCACAAATAGCTGTTTACTAGCTGTTTATATGTCTACAATTCATAGGAGTAATCGTAATCAATAGCAGACTTAAAAACTTTGAAAATTTTTTTCACACATAAACCTATATATCACATTATTTTAAATAACACAATGAGAATTTAAAAAGCAAACGGGGATTGAAAGTTATTATTAGAACATTTTGCTTTTTAAATGTTCATTGTTTTATTTAAAATAATGAAATATACGAGTGTAGTAAAATATTTCCAAACGTTTTTAATTTTTTTAAGTTTCCTATGAAATGTCCTCAACTAGGAAACACACAAAAAACAAGCTGTTTGTATTTTTTGATTGTTTTAACATATATTTTTTGAATACATGCTATTTGGCCAACCATTTATAACAAAATGCTTGAAAATTTAAATTACCTGCCGGCTTAAGAGACTATTATTTACCTGGCCCTTAAAGATAAAAAGAAATGAATTAAAAAACAAATGACTTAAAGAAAGCCCCAAAAGCGGATCAGTAAACGTCAAAATCCTCCCCTCTCCGCAACTCCGCCCACTTTTTAGGTAGCAATACCATATTTCTTAAATTTTCGCACCAATACGCATGACCGTTAATAGTTCAGACACAAGTTCCACGGGAAAAGCACGCACCTAATATGAAAAATCAATTCCAACCCCGGGCCTTATTACACTATCATAGACAATCGCACGATCTACTAAATAAAGCATGTCTACTGAAAAAGTACTAGAAGTGCAACCGTGCGACAAAGTTTTTGATGAATCGTGCGATTTGAAAAATTTTATGAAACTTTTCAAAACATTATGGTTTCTGTTCAATCAGTGTGGTATATATTGTGAAAAATATGAGAGCATTCTTGGTGTCTCGAGAGAAAATTTAAGTAATGTAAAATTATTATGTTAATAAAAGTTTTTAATTATTTTATTGTGTATATAAATTATTGCAATTATACTTGTATAATAGTGTGGCCTACAACGCCAGTCCGAAGCGATTTTTTCAAGTTGGCCAGATTTTTGAGACAGTTTCCTGTGAATGAATCCTACGATCGTGCAGGATAGTGAATCAGGGTCTTTGGCAAAGCGGTTCGAAGTTTTTGAGAAATCCCAAAATCGGCTTCAAGAATCGCCAAAATACCCCACATCTCCGGAAGCAATACAGCAACATGAGTTTTCGTACTAAAGCGGCAACACTCAGTCGGCATTGTCGGAAAGTTGCAAACGTACAAAGTCGGAAAGTTGCAAACGTACAAACAAGCCAACAGACAAGCAAATATACAAGTGAAGCTAATACAGCCGGGCTAAAAAGGAGTAATATCTTGCCCTTAACTTAAAGTTGTAGACAAAACATGTTTGCATGTAAAGCGTAGTAAAAAAAAAAAATTTACATTAAAGAAAGCTTCAACTGGGCATTCAAGAGCAAAAAAACATTTAAACAAACGTTTCTAATCGCTTCGATTTAAGCGGTTTAAGGAATAGCGCTCGGAATAGTAGCTGCTTCGAAATGTTTAATTTAGCATTGAAAGGAAAATATTTTGTAACACAAATGTAGTGCTTCTGCATGGGAACTTGCCATATAAAATTAGTGTCTCCTCTCAGCAGATTAGTAAGTGAATCACAAATTTTTCACACTCAGTAACCTGATTTGCACAGGGCGGTATTTTTGGCTGAGAAGTGGTATTTGCAGTCTGCCTTGTGATCCAAAATGATAAAATTATTGTTTTGAGAAGCAGAATTTTTTATAACAACATCATGGACTAATAAAACTTCATGAACAAACAAAATAAAAATAGTCCCTACACTAATCTTGCTCACAGTATGTACCTAAATTAAACATAAAATATAATCGCTTCCTTTCAGCTCTACCTTTAAGAATCATTTCCAAGTGAACATCATTGTTGAATGAAAACAGTAAAAATTTAATTGCTTTAATTAAAAAGGAAAGAAGTTATGAAAAATGCAAAAAAAAAAAAATAAAAGAAAATACTGAATACGTCAGCATTCAAAATATCCACCAGTAGTCTTCAGACTCTTATTCTCAGAGTTATCAGTAAAATTCAAAAATGAAAAGTGGGCTTTCCTTTATACAGACAGATCTAAAACAGCAAGCTGTTGTAGACGACAACGAATCGGTGCGTAGAATAGATATCTTACCTTTAGAAGCAACGGTTTTCGAAGCCGAAACTATGGCAATCTTAGAAGCTCTAAAGCTGGTTAAAGAATTAAATAGCAAACACATATGTACAGACAGTCCTTCCCTTTTTGATGCTTTGTCTAGTCAAAAAAACAAAAACTTCACTATAATCCAGATTTAACAGCGTTTAATAGAAATTATGAATAAAGTAAGACTTCTGTGGATTGCACGCCATATCGGCATTAAAGGTAACAAAGTTGCTGATCACAAAGAGAAGTTAACTCATTTACATCCCAGCCCACAATTTTCACTAGAATTCAAAAACTTTATGACCAGAAGATCCATGAGCAACTCTAAGCCAATGTATTATCTTTAACTCCGTGCCGTCTGCTCACACTGCAACAATTCAATTTTAACAATACCCCACCTACGTTTAAGTATCTGCAAAACAAATAATATAATTGAACTCTTATCTGATCTGCTGCGAATGTAATCAACGTATATAAATTCCTACAAACTATTATATTAAACAATGCCATTTAAATAAAATATTTTCAAAATTATTTTAAATATTACACAATAACTTAATAACTAACCAAATATTTTTTATATAAATGCAAGCTGATAGCCCCAGTTGCTAGTGCTTCACTAAATATAGTTTATTGTAATTTAAATTATAATAAATTTGTAAATAAATAATAATAATTATTATTTAACACCACAGCAGTTTACTAAGTTTAAAACAGTAGTTCCTGCAAAAAATAGTTGGGAAATATCCGATCAGTTTGAAATATTGTTTCCGCAATAATATTATATTTTCTTTAGCAATATGTTTTGCTTAAACTAAACAGTGCATTGTCGTTTTAAACATAGTACGAGTATAGTTTGCAATGAATATATTCTTCTTATAATTTTATGAGATGAATATAGATAGAAAATAATTAAATGCTCGGTGGCTTAGTGGTTAAAGCAGTAGATCATGATACGTCATGACCCGAGTTTAAATACCAGTGGGTGCTGATGAGTAGTATAGCGACTACGAAACAGCTATAGTTGTCGCCCAGCTAAAGATTTGATTATTATTTTTCTTGTCTTCTTCAATCAAAATTATTGATCACAGCAGATTTGTATTGTAAAAAATCCTTCTGAAGAAAAAAACTTAGAAAGAAAAAACCTGAACTATAACCCGTTGTACAAATGTACAAACCAAAAATTTTTTTTTTGTTTTTGGAAAAATGGAATAATTTTGTTGACAATTGCTGTATTGTTCAAAAAATATTGATTTGCTAAGGAAACTTATTAAAAAGGAAAAAATAAGAGACAACTTTTATCAAGGACAATAAAAATCCCGAGAAAAAAAGTGATCAAAACTAAAGCAGAGGAATTAAGCAGAGCTAAAACGAAAGCTACAAAATTTTAACATTTAATACACATATATACATACGAGTATGCAGTAAAAACAAAGATTTAATTAATCCATTAATGGCCAAAGCGAAACTACCAGTAATAAACTTTTTTTTTTATTATTTATTGTTTTTTTTATAGATAAAATAAAAGGAATTCATTGAAAAAAATTTAATTTGTTTGCTGTTTTTTTTACAAAATAGAGTATTTTTAGAAAATATAGTTTAGAGACAATGTGTGTTTTCGCTATGCAATTTTGCAAAGCATTTTCGTTCTATACAAAGGCATCTCCATCGGCATTTGCATTGGCATTTGCTATGACACACAACACACTGCAACTGATTTTTAGGGTTATAGCTATTATTTTTACGATCAACACCAGCTGTTAGAACGGAAGACGTTGGGCGTTTTCTTGATATTGATGGCTGCAAATATGCTCTAGCAATGCTTCCCCTTAAGTCAATTTATCCAATATGATTGGTATTATCAGCTCTGCATAACAAAACAAGTAGCCGCCCAGCGTTACATTTACGCGTAGTAAAAAAAAATATAGTGGAGGCGACAATATTCTGAGGGCAACATACTATTGTGACACTATGTGGTTGGATACAAAAATATTATGCAGTTATATCCAACATTGACATTGTTAAGACTTACAACAATGACATTGTTAAGACTTACAACAATGTTGTTGTTTGTAACCATGTTAATGTTAGTCTACCATACTAATATCTTGTTGTACCATATTATCATTATTATCAACCATGTTATTATGAAAGAAAAAACAACATTATTGTCCTTATAGAACTATTACAATATAGTAGGTTTTATGTATTATTACATTTATTTGCATTAAATATGTACATAGAAGTTTAAATATGTAGGAAATAAATAAAAATTGCTCTTCATGATATATTCGATTTCAAAGAATTTTTCTCATATTTTGATATTACAATATAGTAGATTTTATTATTAAATATTTTGTTATATTTTTTTGCATTGAATATGTACATAGAAGTTTAAATATGTAGAAAATAAATAAAAATTGTTCTTCATGATATATTCAATTTGATAGAATTTTTCTCATATTTTGATTCTTGATAGTTTTAGCTCTAAAAATAGAAAAAATAAATATAAGATACATATAAGATACACATATAAGATACATACATAAGTACACACATATGTGTATATAGTGCTTATAGTGTATTTATTGTTTGAAACTTTGTTTTTATTGCATATGCATTAAATGTAATACATACCTAAAATTTTATAGCTTTTCTTTATTTTCTTCTTGATCCACGCGTATGTCCCCACATCTTCCGGATTTTATTTTTATAGCTTTCATTTAATAGATTTTTTCACTAAAGCACAACAAAGAAGAACAGAAGATAATATTTATTGTTTTTGGCTTTTGTTTATTTGTACATCCGGTTTTAGTTCAAGTTTTTCCTTTCTTACGTTTTCTTTTAAGAAAGAATTTTTTACAATACAAATTTGCTGTGATCAATAATTTTTGATTGAAGAAGACCAGAAAAAAAATCAAACCTTTTTAGCTGGGGGACAAGTAGCTGTTTCGTAGCCGCTACTCTACTCATCAGTATTTTCGGATTTGAACTCGGATCTTGACGCATCATGAACGGCCGCCTTGACCACTCAGGTGCCAAGCCATTGAATTAGTCTCTGCCTATATTCATCTCATATATTATAAAAAAAAGTTCAACAAAAAAACCAATAAATAATTATTTGCAATACTTATTTCTGTCCATGCAGTGGCTATTATTGTAATGACTAGAATATAAATGCTGTAAATAATGACAATAGTAAAATTACTCTGCGTGTCCTAGATAGGTAAAAATACACCAGCACCACTCTTCTTGTCTCATGGATACTCTGTAAATCCTAATAGGTTGGGCCATTTGGTCAATACCATCCATTTACAGGTTATAATTTATAGTTAATCTGGCTACAGGACATGTAAATTTTTTTTATTGGTTCTTACACCATCTTATTACTTTTCCTAGTGCATATACCAGATCAAAATTTGTGGCCATGGTAACGATTTTATTGTCTTTGGAACGTACTATTGTGATTTCACTATTTCCAACGTACGATTTTCATTTCCCTATTGTTATCAAAACTGTAACCACATTCTGCTCTATCTTTTTTTTCGTTTCTTTAACGGACATTACAGGACATTTGTTGGTTCTGTTATCCCGAATTGTTCCAACCGCTCTAAAATGTACATATACTGCAATACTAAGAAAAACCTTTTTTTACTTCTAGCGCTCATTGTCTCCAACTGGGAATATCAAAAACAAATTATACCGTACAAATATATGTTAGCTTTTTAGCGGTATCGCGATTCGGCGAAAAATTTCTGCAGACGAAAAGGCCAGATCTGCAGGCCGCAGAACAAAATCATAATTAAGATCTCAGACGAAGGATAATGTAAAGAGAAGGGCTGATTAAGCCATTGGGAATCCACCACGAAGCAATACTAAGACAGTCCCGTGGTGGAAATTTTTATTCCAGGAACAAGAGGGGATTTTTTAGTCGGTAAGTTCACTGTTGAGATCAGTCCGATTCAAAATGGAGGGTACTGTCCCTCTGGTCAGTGCATAACGCCTTTTTCCCCCTCACCGAAAAAAATATGTGTGGCACTTAAATTTTGCTTCATGACTTCAGAATCCTTTAAACATTTTCCAAAATTATAAGTACTAGTAGTTGTTGTTCTTTTTCATTTTATGCCACTTTGTACAAAACATAACATACTTTATGTCAAGGAAACAAACGAAATTTTGATGCGCCTTTAAGTATACTGAAAAACACACTTGTAAACTCTCCAACCCCTTAAACAATTTGCTTCATTTTTAAAGTTTTTAGATGAGGCATCTGTTTTAAACTGAGATATATAACGGTTCTTCTTAGAGTTGGCATCAACTCAGCAAGTGTCCGCATATAGAAAGTGTCCGCATATATATGTACATGTATGTATGCATATGCCTGTATGCTTTTGAATTTCCGTTTTCAGAGCTAATAACAATCAACAAGTAAAATATGAGCAAAATTCTAAAACATGTTTTATTTAATTTTGACATGCTTAAACTTCTGCATTATATATATAATACAATAATATGTAATAAGTCATATAACATGAATAATTATAGTAGTATTAAAAAAGATAATATTTTTTAAATATAATATGGTTGATAACTAAAGTAACATGGTTCGATAAGATATTAATATGGTAGAAAAATGCTAACACGATTTGACATGGTTACAAATACCAATAGTGCATTAAGAAATGACAATCCGTTGTGTCATTGCAATGCCAATATTTAAAAATTAAAACATTGAATATAACCATATGATGTAGTTGTATTCAACCATATAATTCGTCGTGGTTTTCTCTATATCTTCCTCGTTAATTTCAATGTAACTCATTACCTTGCAGTGTGCGAGATGTAAGACTAATTTTACGTCTATGAAGTGTCAATGATTTACACACTGATCAGCTTTAACTAAGTTAATTCCAACACATTAAATGCTGTGATAACGTTTGTTTTGCTCCCCGTGTTGTTATTAATAGATTCACGACAAACGTCCTCAAACCCTACTTTCATTGCACTGCACTGCATATGTAGGGGTTATCCCCTGAGTACTGGTCTAAAGTAAAAACAAAATTTATAATTCAACAATAGTATGTTTGCCACAGATTATTGTCACATAAACCATATATTTTTTTCACGTGTATCTTTAGAAGAAATGTAATTATATGTATGTAAATTTTGCTACTATATCTTAAGCAATTGTTTTTTAAAAAATATTTCACAATTTTTATACCCTTCACAAAAATGTTAAGGGTATATATAAGTTTGTGATTCCGTTTGTAATTTCTACAGTTTTTTTTTTGCGACCCTATAAAGTATATATATTCTGAATCCGAATTAATGGAAAAGTCGATTAAGCGATGTCCGTCTGTCCGTCTGTCCGCTGTTGAAATACCGTTTCTGAGAAAACCATTAGACTTAGAAACTTTTTTCTTTCACCATTCTTTTACCCCATCGATTCATGGGTTTGCTATTGAAATTCAGTAATATCGGTCCACGTATAGCTGAGATATATTCAAAATTCCGAAAAAAGCCATTTTTTTTTTGCAGTTTTGTATGAACATTTTTGAAAACAAAAGTTGTTCGTTTTGCTTCAAACTTCACACACTTATTAAGCATGGTGACTTTTCAGATATCGGTCCATATATACCCGAGATATAGCCCAAATCGGATTTTTAATGAAAATGTCGCATAGGCGAAGCTAAATAACTTTTTTTTGCTCAAAAGCAGTTCTGGTAATAAAATTAGGTTACATAAATATGGAAAATGAAAATTTCCGATATCGGTCCATATATACCCGAGATATAGCCCAAATCGGATTTTTAATGAAAATGTCGCATAGGCGAAGCTAAATAACTTTTTTTTGCTCAAAAGCAGTTCTGGTAATAAAATTAGGTTACATAAATATGGAAAATGAAAATTTCCGATATCGGTCCATATATACCCGAGATATAGCCTAGACCGGGTTTTTCATGAAAATATCGCGTAAGCGAACTTAAACAATTGGTTGTGCTCAAAAGCAGTTCTGGTAATGATATAAGGTTACATAAATATGGAAAATTAAAATTTTCGATATCGGTCCATATATACCCGAGATATAGCCTGAACCGATTTTTCCATTAAAAAATTTTTTTTTTTTTTTGCTGGAAAGCAATTCTCGTTATAAAAGAAGGTTACTAAAATACAGAAAATAGAAAGATCCGATATCGGTTCATATATAACCGAGCATATTTAGGTCACATTTTTAATATACTATACATATTCGTGACTATCGTGAAGGGTATTTTAGATTCGGCCCAGCCGAATATACTACACTCTTACTTGTTTTAATTGACTTTCAATATTTCGTCAACAATTTATTAGCCTGAGAGCCCCAAGATCTTAAGCTATAAATACCTGATAATGGAACAACAATAAGATCTAAAATATATATGGTGCATTCCATGATAAATAGGGCAGTTTGAAAAAAAAAAAACTTTTTGATTTGCTTTATTTTTTCAGTGTTGAATGGCATTGTGCGTTTGAACAGATGTTCGTACAACTTCATAAACTGCATTAATTTGCGTTCAGTAATTAAAATCTGTTCATCCACACATTGGCAGTCCCATTCCAAAATATTCTAACATGAATTTCTAAACTCATCTTTTCTTGACTAGAAGTATATAAAATTTTGATAGTAATCGAACTATGCTATCAAAGCTGATGTTTTTGAATAACAATATTATGAGCATGATAAAAGTTCACACATTTTAGGTATTAAAGGTAAATTTAAATCAAACGCACAAAAAATACACAGTATGTACTTTTGATATAATATTTTACTTTTTTCACATTTCGGGCGGTATCCCGGCGATAACTAGATAAATGTTTATTTTTAGGTTCTACAAAGTTAGATGAATATCCACATAGACACATAGTATTTGAGGTAGCCCTACCAAAATAGATACTATTAGGGTTATGAGGAAGCTCGACAAAAAGTATAACCGCATTAAATCATGGATCTTAGTGGCCAATTGATGTCGCTAAAACTTGAAATTACGAATTCTGATGAAGCCAAAATTTGTTATCTTATTATAACTTGCTGCACCGTCATATTGAGCCGTAATATAGGGCCGATTGCTGAGTACGCCGTACGAAATCGACAAGTTCAGATTATTCCCCACAATTTCACTAATAGAAGAAATATTTTCGCCACTGCAAACATTAGGATAATGCACAGGGCTGATCACATCTGTATCTAACACTTTTAGTCTTTTTAATTTTCTTTATACAGGGTGAACCATAAGTCTCTTAACGATCAATAAAAAACCAATAGCCACATTAAATTGAAATGCTGGTTTAAGCTTGAGGTCAGTTCTGTTTTTTGTATAAAATGTTTTTATTACCTTATTCTTCGATATTTCGTATTTTTTTATATAAAATGTTTTTATTCGTAAGTTAATAAAAACATTTTATATAAAAAACAAAGCTGACCTCAAGCTTAAATCAACATTTCAATTTAATTTATAAGAAAAGGTCAAATAAGTATAATCAAGACAAATAGCCACATTTTTATAAAACTGTTCATTGTTTTGATAATGTTGATACAGTCATCTCGAATGTTTCCTATTGCGAAAATTAAAGTGATAACGAAATTTGCTTCAGTCGCAGAATTGTTGTGGCGATAGTATTCGTGTACGCAAATTGCGCATTGTGCTCAGCTAATGGAAGCCATGGTAGCAAATCCCTAGGCCAGTCTCCAGTTTCGTAACCTCCAACCACTCTGATCCCTCCGGGCGCTCTAATGATGTGGTATGTTGAAATGCTAAGAGCCATATGGAGCATAATTAACCAGTAGTGAACAAAAAAGGTCATGTTTGAAACACACGTTTCGATTGTTAAACGATCAATATTCATAATTGGTCAGATATTTATTAGATAAATGACGCTTCAATTGACAGTTAATTAACAGCCATTAGTAGCCAGGCTAACTGATTTGAAAACACCTACTGGATATCCTTAGAATGCGATAGAAAAGTCATCAAATTCTCAAAATCTCTTGCATGTCAGGGTGTATTTTTTATATTTTTATTTGAATTATTGAATCTGCTTTATATCGCCTTACAATAAATAGTAAAATCTTGCAAACTAAAAATAACTATCACACATGTTCTGAGAAACGCGCGATCTGAAACCGTAAAACGTTCTGAAAACGCTTAATTCACTTGTAGGAGCGCGCGTTTTACTTTGTTTTGGAAACATTTGTTTCCATTACGTATATGTGTATGTGGTAGCTATATAAAACGGAAAAAAAAAATTGACAACAAACAGAAAAATTTTTTAATCCGAGAAACGCGCGTTCTGAAACCGCAAAGAGTTCTGAAGAACGTTTAATTGATTTTTAGGTGTTCTAAGGAATGCGCGTTTTACTGGCGTTTCGGAGTTTGTTCTGAAAAAATACTACATGTATTTTACATACGTATATATGTATGTGATAGTTATATGAGTAAAAAAAAAATTGACAAAATTTTTAGTTTAGTTTTTTTAATCGATGTGTAAAGTTCTTTAAACTTTTTATTGAAATAAAAAGAAGACATATTAAATTTTAATTGTGAATAATTTTATTGCCTCTTACAAGTTCAGTTTTACCATATTAAATCAGTTTACTTCAGTAAACACATGCGAGTTGACGTCGACAATTTTAAACGATATGTGTTTTTCAGAACACCTATTTGGCGATTTAAAATCGCAAAACTATACTTCTTGCGTTATACGTTTCTCAGAACACCTATTTGGCGTTTTCAAATGAAAAATGCTAAATTTAAACCTCATAACATGCTAGTTACTAATTGGTGATATTTACTGTTAGTAGAGTGGAAGGTCAGCTCTACGAAGCGTTGAAACTGATTATGTTATTGACAAGTGTGTTTGGAAGATGTTGCTACTTCATTTTACACTTTACTCGAACTTCATTAAATTCAACCTTTAACAGCGGTATTTCAAGTATGTAATTGAGACCACAAAAAATCCTTATTTTTCCTGAGTAATTGTCTGCTACTTTACTGGTTTCAGCTCATATGGTATTCCAGATAAGATGTAGGAACGGTCGAATGAACTATATGGACAGACGTCGTGGTTGTAAAAAAAAGTCATATTTAAAAAGCGGAAAAAAAATTTTACAACAGCAAGTCGTTGATGAAACCGCAATTAAATATAAATCAATTTATTAAAAACATGAAAAAATCATTTTTCCGCAGACACGAAAAGATATTGTTTAACACAGTTTTAAAAAAGATTACAGTGTCTTAGGCTTAATAATTTGTTTTTTTTTTTTGTTAGTAAATTTTAATGTCCAGCTTTACTGTGTTTTAAGCAGAAGTTTATATCGTGTAACTATGGCGAGAATATGCATTGTTAACCACGGAAATATAGTTTCTAGTTACATTGTTTAAAGCATCTCTTGACAGCTTGCTGACATTTAAGCTTTCATCATGACAACGTAAAGTAAAATGAGATGAGAAAAAATATAAAAAAGCTAGAAAAAATCCGCATTAAAAAAAGCAAAACAAAAAAAAAACTGAATGAAAAACACAATATGAAACGACTGACTAGTGATATTTGGTAACATTAACACAATATCACACAGATACACTAACACAGCTTAGACCGCATTAGAGCGCTGACAGAAGTGAAACAGAGCAGCCGCATCCATCTACTACACTCACACAAACCGTTCACTTTAGGTCCATTTAGCTTTTGCTTCTATGGATTTCGTTGTTTCATTATGTATAATTTAAGTTGTTGGTGTTGCTTTTGTTGTTTTTCCCCCTTTCACTAGTTTGCAATCTAAAAAATTTATGCTGGTGGAGCTGCTGTTGTTGTTTAAATTTATAGATTTTTTTTGTTTCCAAGTTTTGGGTGTTAGTTACTTGATGCTTAAGTCTTATTTTTCGCTTTTAGTTCTTTTGTATGTTAGTTAAGCTTAAAAAAATAAATACATGCTCATGATTTTTTTCCCTCTCCCATTCTATGTTTTGTTTCTGTTTTAAACAATGGACCTTGGGAATGGTAAAAATGAATATTGTGAAGCACTTTTTAAATTTTTAAACTATTGTAGTAAAAAATACTTTGTTGTCTGCTTGCGACAAATTTGTTTAAGAAACAAGTTTGCGCTCTGAATAAAATTCAATCTTAGATAAACGAGCAAGCCCGGGAAGGGTCTATGGGCCACAGAGTTGTCAGATCGTAGGATTTATATATATATTTTTTGCTAGTTTTTCTCGCAACTTCTGCATTTAGTTTGGAGGATAAATTTTAAATTTTAGGATTTTTAACAATTAAATTTATTTACTTATTTTTGCGGCATAAAATCAACACGCTTATATTAGTTTCACTTGTACCCTCGTCATATAAGTATATAAAACTAAATATACAGTGTTGCTGCCCTTGTGCGAAATTGGTGTTGCAGCATTGCGACTTTGTGAACTCCCAAAAAAATTCGGAACCACTTCGCTGACCGGTTTAAAATCGGTTATAACATGTATCTGAAGTATAAATGGTCATTCGCTTTAGTACGAAAATTGAAGTAGCCATGTTGCATCTGAGGAAGTGGGGGGATTTTGAAGTTTCCTGAAGCCGGCTTTGGGAATTACCAAAAAACCCGGAACCGCTTCGCTAACCGAATTGGAATCGGTTTTTCATATTCGGTGCGAATTTTGCCGTAGAACGTGTGTCTGAACTATTAACGGTCATTCAATTTAGTACGAAAACTGAAGTTGCCATATTGTTTTCGGAGAAGTGGGAGATTTTAACGATTCCTGAAGCCGACTTGGAACGCGTTATATGGATAATTATCTGGCTATATGGATAATTTAAAGAAGAAGCTTAAATAATAGTGAGCGAAAATTTTAAAATTTGTTATCGAAGCGTGTTTTTTAGTTTAATACACTATATATTTATTTTGTTATATTTTTAATTCACAAAGTACTACTTTAATTAGTCGCGTCTTGTAACCTAAACGAAAAAAATTCAAGCGGCAAATAGAACAGCTGCTTGCTGCCAGTGTTTCAATATTACTATTTTTTAAATAAAGTAGAACAAAACACGCATTCATGTTCCAACCATAGGGTGACTCGATAGCTGCTTTGGTAGAGTACTCGACAAACAATCTCGAGGTCGCAGGTTCAATTCCTGCCACAGCCCCCGGGTGTTACTACAAACAAGCAAAAAAGCTTCGCAGTTTTTGTGTTTGTTAAAAAAAATATATGTATAAAAAACTTTTTTTTTTAAATTTTCAGTTTTTAGAATATAAAACTAGAAAAAAAATAAAAGATTGATGGGATGTCAAAGCTCCATCTGTTTAGAAAAAGATATAGGTATTGTTGAATCACAAGAATTATCGGGTTCTGAAAGCTGCTCAGATTTGTAAAAATCGAAATTATTTGAATTTTGCGATGCGAATTCTTTTCTACCAAATGTAACTGAAAAAGCATATATCCTGTTTTTTACGAATTGCTTCCATTTTAGTCACACACATTAGCAGGTATGGGTGAGTATGTAAGTAAGTACTTACTTTGTGCATATTTTTCACCTTATCTCATTTTTGTTCTTATTACAATTCCAATTTCATATAGCAGAAATAAATTCGCTTTGGTATTGTGCATAGTTGCTTTTGTCCTGTTTTCATTACAATGATTGGCAAATCAACATCCATGCCTTTCAGGGATCTTGACCTTTCGGCTAGTCAGGCTCAACAATTTTGAAACTTAAACTTAGAGTTAAAATAATACACAGAAAATTCGAAAACAAAGAGAACATGATTCCTGCTTTACCGAAAACCTCGTAAAATTTCATATTATATTGTTTTTGTTCGTTCTTCTGATTTTGCCAAAAGTTTTGCACTTCAGTAAGTTTTTATGCTTGCAATCATTTTTCTTATTTATTTCTATGGATTTTATGTTTAACATTTACTTTTTTCTCCTTCATTTCTTTCCGCAGTTTTTTTTTTTTTTTGTATCTTCAATTCTTTTTGTTGATCTGTCTGCCTGTTTACTTGTTTTTAGTTGCCGGAGGTGGTGCTGGAGATGCTGGTGGACGTTGTTGCTTGAACGCTTCGTTGAATAGTTGTTGCTGGTTCTTTGGCTGGTTTGCTTTTTATTAAACTTAACAGATTACAATGATATAATATTTGTTTAAATTTGGTATGCGATTCTTGTTTTGTTTGCGTTTTCTTTTCTATTTAATATTACTTGAAAAAGTCTTCATTTTTCTTTGGCAACTTTTTATTTCATTTGAACTTTTGCATGATAAAATATTCGAAAAATGTAATGATTGATAAAGATTTTTGATTATTTATCAAGTGAAACTTGAATATGTTGTTTGAAATTATTAAATCCATTCTTCTTAATGAGTTACTGCTTAGCAGGCAGAAGTGCTATAAAATATTTTTTTCATATAAAGGTTAACTTTTAAGGGCCGATGTAAATTTTGAGTAAAACACAAATTATTTGTTTATATGGTTCAAAAATGCACAGAACAAAACATCGGCCAAATGGAACAGCTCCAGCTCATGGTCTAAATATTTGATGACGTTGAGGCATAATTAAGCTTCTATATCGTTAATGTACCGAATTATACCACTTCTTAGCTCCTGAATGGTTGCTAGCTTATCGACATACACCTTTTCTTTCAAATAACCCCAAAGAGAGACTTCCAACTGTGTCAAATCACATAATCTTGGCAGTCAATTGACATCGCCATCACGTGAGATAGCACGACCATTGAATTTGTCGCGCAAAAGAGTCATTGTTTCGTTAGCTGTGGAACCGTCCTGTTGAAACCACATATCGTTCGCATCCATATCCTGCAATTCGGGCCATAGAAAGTTCGTTATCATTTCAATATAGCGAACACGATTAGCTGCCTGTAACTTTTTTAACATTAATAGTAACTGACGGCCCGATGGTGCCAAATAGTCAGTCTTTGTGGGTGCCTAGGTTTTTCGACAATCACTCTTAGATTATCATTCGACCAAATACGGCAATTGTGCTTTTTTTCTAACCAGTACTCAGGGGATGACCCCTACATATGCAATGCATTGTACCAGAACTAGGAAAATAGGTTGTGAGGAGGGGGAAAGAGGGAGTAGTGTTTGTGAACATTTGACTTGAACTTTCCAACGTTATAATAAACAGGAAACACGTTTGCAGGCAACTTATTCCATAGACGAAGAGTACGGCTGAAAAACGAACCCTCTCTGTAATGCGTTGAACAATTCCCCTGGCAATCAACCACAAATGGATGAGCTCTGTACGATGAACACGTGTTACGGATAAATGTGCGAGTTTCGGGAACAAGATCCTAATCTCGTCAGAGCAAAATCCATTGTAGTAACGATAGAGTAACGCACCCTACACTGCGTCCATGCTTCAGTGAGTCAAAAGAATTGGATAATCTACTGTCACCCATAAACTTCTTCGCCCTCTCTTGCACACGGTCGAGTAACCCCAAAATAGACTTCGATGCACCGGCCCAAACACGAGAGTTTTATTCCTTTTTCGGTCGGATGTAGGTGGTATAAATAGTAAGGAGATCGGATGGAGTAAAGTACATCTCTTACCGTTTCAAAAACCCGAGCAACTTGAATGCTTGTTTAGAGATATGAAAAATGTGTTCACCCTGTAAGTGGGTAAATGCAAGCTTTTATGGATAATGTTCATCTACGAGGAGCGTGAAAGGTGCAATTGTTGGGCAGGACGACGAGTTGAGGTGGACGGCTTTTCAGCCCCACTATCGCAAAAAGCATCAATATTTTCTGCAGCATGAACTGCACGGGCATACCCATCTCCTACAGACCCCGTTTGCTGAAATTTTTGCAACAATTTTCCGATTGTATGCACATTTAGACGATTAAATTAACCGAAAAAATGCCGAAATGCACAATATGCACTTTGATTTGAACACCCATTTTTATAATAAGACTGAATAACTTCAACGCGTTGAGTAACTATATATCTGTCTATGGTTCAAATTGAGTTTGTCTGAGAAATGGGAAATGTAAAATGAAATGCAAATGCAGCAAAAGCCTTGACATTTAGGTGTGATTTAGATTCAACATCGACCCTCAGAATTCAACAACCCGATATCAACAGTGAGTTGTTTTCTATAAATGGTAGAATAATAGGTAGGCAGGCCACTGATGCAATTTAGGTTCTCCAACTCACTTGGGTTCTAAAATTGTTCTGTTTGTGATAGAATAATAGGAACTGACTTATTCCTTCTTGCAACATACTTATAAGTGAATATGATTCTAAATTAAGCTTGTTTGATTTGAGTGACTTAATATTTTTTCATGAAAAATTTTAGATGTACTTCGTAACTAGAATGATTGCTGCCTTTTCTTTACTCATTTTCATAGTGTGAAATTTAATATACTACTATTAGCATTCTACTCACTTTGTTTGAAACCACTTATTCACTTTGAAAAGTTTCTTACCTGCAAAAAACAGAAAAAAAAAATTATATAATAAATTCGGCTTTTTGCTTACAACTATAAACTATTTGAATAAACAGCAGTGCATTTTAGAATGCGAGTGAGCAGACATGTCTGTAAATTATGAACAAATTTTCTAGACGTGCCGGTCATCGCGTTTTGTTAGAGAACTTCCGTAAACTGTAAATAAATCTTTGAGTTTGCATATCGTAGTACACTTTAAATAAGGCAAAATCAGGTTTTAAATTTTCAGTTCTTATTTATTTTAAATGGTCCAATTTTTTTTTTGCTGAGATAAAAGCAAAGCGTTTGATAACATGTCCCTGACAGTTTATTTTTGGTAATGACATAGAAAATTTAATTATTCGGTGTAGGATTCTTTTTTTTTTTTTTTTTGAAACAAAAACAAATATATTCCGTAAAACTTAACAATATGGGCAGTATACTTTTGTTTATAGTGTACGCAGACAAAATAAAATCAACTTTTTTAAAAATAACTTAAACTTAAACATAATAGATTAGATTTTGTTTTAGTCGTTAACCAGAGACAAAAACTTCTGCTAAATTTACTCGTACTTGTTGCAGCTTGTTTTTTGTATCTTCTTCCAACTTTTTTGATTTCATCTTAAGCCATCGATACTTCAAGGTCTCTGTGTTCTTTATATTAGATTGAAACCGCTTCTACTTGTTGTTGCTCATAGTTCTATATATTTTATAAAGTAGATCTTTAAATGTGGTCGTAAAAACAGGGTCGACTTATTTATTCATCTGTACTCATGGATGGTATATACTCATATATTGAGGAATTGGATGCTCCTGATGTTAATCGAATGTAAATACAGTGTGATGTTCGCTGGACTGATCACGTTTGGATTTTTCGAAACTGGGTAAGACGACCCCATTCGGCGTCCTTACTACAATATTTTTATCGCCTATAATCGAAATACAGTTATAAGTACAGCATAACCAAGATCGCTGTCAAAGGCAAAATATGAATGATCAACTGAGAAATCAACTTCTTTTAATTTCCAAATGGGGTCGTAAGAACAGGATAGATTTTAAGACCCAGTGTTGTTTGTAAACACACAAACTTATTTTTTTAAGCATTTAATTATTTATTGAATCTTCAAAATGGACTAACAATCAGTATTCAAATCTAAAAAATAAAAACATAATAAATAAAAAAACCACACAGGCTTATGACAGTAAGCGCTGCTTCATCTGCACTCATGCACATTTATTTTTTTTCAAAAATCATTTATTTCTCAACATAGTCTCCTTTTAGCATAATACACAAAGTAAGACAATATTCCAAATTTTTTGTACCATCAGAATAATACGATTTTGGGAACCCCTCAAAATAAACGTTAGTTTTGGTAATCACTTCAAGCGGTGTGTGAACCGGTGTGTCGTCTTAAAGAAATAAATTTTATTTTTATTTTTTAAAAGTGGTTATTTCTTCTTGATTGCATCAGCCTATTGATCCAATAATGCACGATTATTTTCGCATATTTCCATAATTGCAGATTTTCACTTTTTCAAGATAATCGATGAGCAATATTCCGTGGGCTTCCCAAAATACAGTGGCCATAACCTTGCCAGTTAATTCCGTTGTCTTCTCCTTTTTCGGAGTATTTCCACCCACTATTTCGATTGATTTTTGGTTTCAGATGTGTAGTGGTGGACCAAAGTTCCATCAACAGTTATTAATCGAGGTCAAAAATCGACAGGATTATGCTTTATCATGTCCAAACACCGCTGTGAAGTGGTCTAACAGCTCGTTTTTGTTCGACACTGAGCAAACACGGCACCTATCTTGCCGATAGCTTCTTCATATGCAAATGTTCATGCACGGTTATAATACACGGTTATATAATATGTTTACCTTATCAACAATATCACGTAATTTGACTCGGCGATCATTCATAGCGATATCGAGGATTTTCTTGATATTTTCTTCAGTAACCACCTCTTTTGACTTCCTGTTGATGGTATTATTGCAGTGCTTGTTCGGCAGCATTTAAATTCAGTGTTCAGACCTGGCAACACTAATTGTCGAAAAATGATTTTAAGCCCGGCAACACTGGCTACCCAAACTAACGAGCAAAACTTACTCGTTGTTTTTGGCAGCTGGTAATGTCGGTGTTAATTCATTTTCTTTTTGTCAGTTCATGTATAACAGCCAGAGCGTTCACAACTCATAATTTATAAATTAATTTCTTTTTCTTGTGTAACTACCGTGGATAATTATTCAATTCAAGAATTCAATAAAGGTGTGCCGCCACTTACAGGCACCATATCGTTTAAGAGAAAAAGAAAGTGTGTTTTCTTCGCCCCTGGGGGTATCAACCGGTATAGATTCTGGACGCTACCTGTCGCCGCTCGAAGATCAAGACGAGGCACCACATCATCCCACTTCCAGTCGACTTCTGGGTCATTTATTGCAACGTCAGCACCATCAGCAGCAGCCAAAGCGAGCGCATCATCAGGTCAGTTCCCCGTCAGCCCATGGTCATCTAACGCATCGTAAAACAACAGTCTATCAGTGTCGTCACCGCCAGCCCTTTTTACAACTGTAAGTCCTCTGCTTTCCTTTTAACTATTTTCATTAAACCCCCGTGTGCACCCGCACATTCAGCAATACAATATTTTAGGATGTAGTCTGGCGCAGCAAACTCACTGTAATGTTTGTCGAGCTTTTCTTTTATGCTTTTCGTTTAATCACTGCAGGAAATACACTTTTTTCATTTTTCAAGAAACACAAAACTTGCTTACTTCAAACGACTACAACAAATAAACTAATCGATGAATTTAGGTGACATCTTAACAGCTGATGTTTGACAGATCGCAAATTAAAAAAAAATGTGTGCTTGTGCTGCAATTTGCCGCTAGGTAGTTTCAATATCAATCCGCTTTTGTAGGTGGCTCTTGATGTCTTGGAATGAAAATTCAGTGTGATATCCACTGTACTGAACACCTTGTTCATGTCTTTAAAGTAGCATTCAAGTGTCTCGGATATATTAAACTTACACGGTGTACGAAATACTTCAGTCCATCTGATCTTACGATTTTTATACCACCTACATATATTCTCATATTTGGTCCCGTTTCTCAAGATCTATCTGACCATGCGGTACTACCTCTATTGACGCATTGAGGTATTCCCACATTGTGGGGTGCATTACTCTGTAGTATAATTACTACAATGAATTTTACTCTGATTAGACTAGGATCTTGATCCCAAACCCTACATGTTTTTACGCAACGAGCATTTATCTCCAGTGCTCATACAAATTATACAACACATTACAGATGGAATTCGTTTTTCAGCCGTATGGTTCGTCTGTGGAACAAATATTCTGCAAGCATGTTTCCTGTCACATGTAACGGTGGAAGGTTCAAGTCCAGTGTTCACAAACGCTATGTTCTCCTCATCGCAACCTATTTTAATAGTTTCACTATAGCGCACTGAATATGTAGGGGTCATTTCCTAAGTACTGGTTGCAGCAAAAAAAAATATCTTTGAAGTCGAGTGTTTGTTGATTTGAAACTTTAATTAATTATTTATTAATTTATTTATTATTGTTTAAGTCTTTTGGAAAGTAACACGTCGGTCCAGATGAATACCAAGGTAAGTCAGGTGATGGAAATTGGGAATTGTTGTATTGCTTAGTGTCAAAATGTTTCACTTTCCTCTCCATAGTGAGTATGTAACGTGTTTACTTTTAAGCTCCGTATCTTTTATTATTGTTGGAATCTAAAGGCTAAAATAGGCTCAGAGCGAAAACGTGCAAGTGGTTAGTTTGGATTCCAGGGGCAAATCAGCCGTGTAGGATGTTAGGTTGAGAATATAACCCTGTAGAATTCCACCATTGATTATGTAACCTTTAATGACGTGTTCGTTGTAATTTACTCTTAATAAACAGTTTGAAAGAAGTAAAGAAAACTGAAACTTGCAAAAAAAGAACAACGAAATAAATGTAACGAGTGATTTTTTTGCTATTATCTTTTTGGCAACACTAGTTTTGACAGCTCACGCTCGTTTTGTACCTTGTGTCACTGTCAAACATCTTCAGTTTGGTCTATAATTTAATCATGAATCGTCTTACAAACGAACAACGCTTGCAAATTATTGAATTTTATTACCAAAATGCGTGCTCTGTTAAGAAAGTTCATCGCGCGCTTCTTCCATTTTATGGTCAGTTTAATCGACCTACTGAGGCTTCTATTCGGGCTATTGTAAAAAAATTTCGCACCAAATTTACATTGTTGGACATTAAACCACCAACACGCTTACGTAGAGTGCGAACTGAAGAAAATATCGCAGCCGTATCGGCCAGTGTTGGTCATGACCGTGAATTATCGATTCGGCGCCGTTCGCAGCAATTGGGCCTCTGTTACTCCACTACGTGGAAAATTTTGCAGAAGATTTGAGTGTGAAGCCTTATAAGATAAAGCTGGTGCAAGAATTGAAGCCAAACGACCTACCACAACGCCAAATTTTTGGTGAATGGGCTCTTGAAAAGTTAGATGAAGATCCACTTTTTTATCGAAGAATTGTGTTCAGCGACGAGGCTCATTTCTGGTTGAATGGATACGTGAACAAGCAAAACTGTCCTATTTTGAGTGAAGAGCAGCCAGAAGCATTGCAAGAGCTACCAATGCATCCACAAAAAACAACCGTTTGGTGCGGATTATGGGCTGGCGGCATCATTGGGCCGTATTTCTTCAAAGATGATGCGAATCACAACGTTACTGTGAATGGACCATTTGAGGCGCAGCCGCGGCCAACATTTGCATGAAATAATCTTCAAACATTAAATTATATCGACCCAACTATCGATCCAAATAAATATTTCACGCATTTTTCTGAATTTTATGTGTTTTTTTTTTTATAATTTCCGATAGTTCTTATAAAATCACCCATTATAAGCCCAATTAAAAAGGAATATGTGATAAACATTTCATTGCAAAGTCCAGATAATTTTTCTGTTAGTTCATCTAAAACAGTTTCTACTACATCGTCATTGCCTTCCGTATCTAAAAATGATTTGTATTAAATATGTAAAAAATTACACCCAATATTTCACGCCTTCACTGAATATACAGTCATGTCACAGAGTTTGATTCCATTCGTAAACGAAATTGAATCAGTTTTTGGACTCTTTGGAAAACGAAAAAACTAACACGTTTTCTTGGAATGAAATCATTTCTAATAGCAAGAATGTAATTACTACTTCCTTTAAAAAATGATTTCATTCTGAAAAACGTCTTAACTTTCCGCCTTTTGAAGAATTAAAAAAAAAAATCGCATTCATTCAATTCCGCTTTCAAACTGAATTGAACTCTATGGCTGATAATCTCTTTTACTATTAAAGCGTTCACTAATTCTTTTCTAAATATGTCAACATTTATTTTTGGCACAAATTTATTTTAATAACCAACCAATCAACTATGAAGTTCATACTTACAGCAGCTAGTGCAAACTAATTCATTCACTATTGATAGCAGTTACATAAGTTTGCCATCAGAAATGCATAAGATGGTGAACAGAGCTACGAGGGCGGTAGCCTAGCACAAAAAGCACGGTATAAACCAAAAACTTCCATCTCTGATATGAACACATGTTAAATTTTGTTTCGATCTGGTAACTCCTTCATATAGAAACAGGTGTTCGCAAAAGACGCATCCGCGAATTTTTTACCATGGAAAAATTAGAAATACGTGGTGTCATTAAATATTTCCATAAATAAGGTTTATCGGGACAAGAAATTCATAATGATATGGTGAATGATTTAGGTGAAAGTGGTCCCTTCATATGCAACAGTAAAAAATTAGGTTGCTATATTTAAATGTGGTCGCACAAGCATTGAAGATGAACCACGTAGTGGACGTCCAAAAACAGCAACAACAACAGAAATTGTAGCCAAAGTGCATGATATGGTATTAAATGATCGACGAATAAAAAAGCGTGAAATAGCCAATATCATGGGCGTCTCAAATGATCGAGTCCATTTAATTTTGCATGAAGACTACAGATGAAAAAGCTGCAAGTTGGGTGCCGCATTTGTTAACAGTCGACAAAAAACGTATAAGAATGAACATTTCTTAAGCTTGTTTGGATCGTTTTAAGCGAAATAAAATGGATTTTAAGCATCGTTTCATAGCTTCATATACTCCAGAGACAAAAGAACAATCCAAACAATGGACTGAAGCTGGAGGAAGTGCCCCAAAGAAGGCAAAAACAATTCAATCGGCTGGTAAGGTTATGGCAACGGTTTTTTGGGACTTTAAAGGTATTTTGTTGATTGACTATCTGCAAAAGGGTAAAACAATAAATTCAGAGTACTATTGCAACCTTTTGGATCAATTAAATGTACAAATTTAAGAAAAACGCCCTGGCTTACAACACAAAAAAATAACTTTTCGTCAAGACAACACACCAGCGCACAAGAGTGTTTTAATAATGGCTAAAATCAACGAATTAAAGTACGAGTTGCTTGACCACCCACCTTACTCGTATTCTCTTGATTTAGCTCCCAGTGACATTTACCTGTTCCCAAATCCAAAAAAAATCCTTGCTGGCAAGGGTTTTACCTCAAATGAAGATGCAATTACAGTTGTAAACCACTATTTTGAAGACCGTGAGGAAAAATATTTTAATCAAGGGATAGAATTGCTAGAAAAGCATTGGATTAAGTATATTGAAGTTTCAGGAGATTATATTGAACAATAAAAATATTTTTGAAAAACTAACTATTCTCTTTCATTGGTAGGCTAAAAGTTTCCGAACCGCCCTCGTAATGTTCATTTTTCGATATCAAATAATAGAAAACTGCTTTATTTTCCGACAAAATCTTTAGGCAATTTTGTGCAAAACATATCTGCCAATGTTATCGTTAGACAATTACCCTTTTATAAACTCTTATATTGAGGTCATGTCCAAATATTGTTTATTAATCTTGTTAATACAAATGTTCCCACTTCTAGTATATTTGTGTATTTACGTACATTTTTTTTTCTTCGTTTTGAAAATTGCCTTTTTTGCCTGTTCAGCTTCAATTTTTCATCCAGGGTTTGCTTAATCCCTAAGAAGTTTTATTTATTTTTACCATCTTTCAGCTTAAGTTAAGAGTGAATACACTGTTACAGTAATGTGCTATTCTGGCACAAGCATTGCTATTTTTTCTCCTTCCCATTACTTAATGTCTACACTATATTTTGTTTGCGTACTTGAGTGTTTTCTTTAACTTAATAAATTGTCTTGTGGTGACATTTTGTGTTAAGATATTCTGAATTGGACACCTTTTTCCAATTAACTTCATCTTTGTTTTTTTTTTAATTTATCTTAAAATTTTAATTAAAATTTTTAATTTGAAAGTCCGGAACTTCCTGCTGTTTGATATAATTATACTTAAGCTATCTTGGCGTCTTGTCTCGCCTTGTCTCTGCTGGATTTTTGTTGTCAATAACGTTAAACAAACCCGAAAAGAGTGTTTCTTAATCTTGTTTAATTATTGCTTTCCTTCCACTCATTCCTTTCTTTCTTGGCATTTTAAAATCGCAAACATACCAACGTTTAGTGGGATTATAAGATAATATTTTTAGTTGCAAATTGAAAAAAAAAGTAAATTATATTTTTGAGAGCATTTAATAAAATATAAAACTAAATGCTTTAAAGGGTTTAAATATTTTAAAAGAATATTACCAACCGAGACTTTATTTTAAAATAATTTTAGCTTTATTACTAAAACTTCAAGCAAAAGTTTATGGCGGCTATAAAACGTTTCGATAAGGTTTGGGAGAAAAAGTATGAATAAGACGGTTTCGTTTGAAAATCTTATAGAGGAATGGAGTTTTTTTTTATTAAAAACTTATTATACGCTGTCTTGTTTTATGTATCTTAATAAATACAAAGTAGTTTAATAAGATCTTTAAAATCTGTGGTAAAATTAAGTTTATCTGTATGTATAAGTATTAGTGATAAGTAACCGTACTATTATTATTCACCATTGCAGGATATTAATTTTATAGTTACAGTTTCGTGATCATTAACTTTTGATCAAAGTAGTCAGCAAAAAAATATTTGAATACTAAGTTGGGGGACAACAAGCTGTTTAATAGCCGCTACACTACTCATCAGCATCCACTACAATTCGAGCTCGGCATCATATAAAAATGATTTATTTTTAATATGGCCGTTAAACTAACTTGTTTCGTCTATATTTTTCGAAATTTGTTATAGTCACAGTTGTTTGTACAGCATTTTACTGTCACTTAACAATTAGCTATTTTTATTTACTTATCAGCCTCGGTGGCTGATTTGGTAGAGTGTTCAAGCAATGGTCTAGAATTTGCAGGTTCGATTCCAACCATAGACTCTGGGTGTTGCTGTAGACAAGCTAAAAGCATCGCAATTTTTGTGTCAAAAAATGTTAATAGTTCACTGTATCGTGATACATATGTACATATAATTAATAAATATTACTGAAAAGGGCCGAACTTTGTCGATTTGGACAACATATGGAATAACTATCGGCCTGGTCAGTCGTTAATGCCAATGTGGACAATATATGACTTGTGTCGATAATAACAATAATTTTTTTTGACAGCTAAACATCTGTCAATATAATTCTGTATTCGGTAGATGTCAAAATGTAAACACACATTTTGTTTAATCGCTACTATAATGTCGTATTTTGTGCCTAAACAGGATAATTTGCGAGAAATTATTATAATCTTCTTTCGTATGAAGAAAACGGGTGCTGAAAATAATCTATTGTTGGTGCAAGCTTAAGGCTAATAGGCGAAAACTCAAAAAACCTTCAAAGGCTGTTTTGCGCAATTCAAAAGTAGAGATTTCGATACAAAAGGGAACGAGGGGTTGGTCAAATGAAAAGTTTAAAGATGAGGAATCGGAAGCATTACTCGCCGAAAATTGTTGTCAAACTCAAGAAGAACTTGAATTATCATTGGGACTCACTTCAACAATCGATTTCATTACATTTAAAAGCGCTAAAGTGCATTCATTGGGTTCCATATTAATTGAAATTTCTGCCTATAACTTTGGAATTTTTAATTTACAAGAAAAAATACACTTTTTTTATAATACTGTATAATACTGTAAGGATTTGTAAAAGTTAAAGTTTAGATTTAGGTTTCCTTAAAATATGATTTGCATAAGAATTTGTACAATTCTTAGCTTAAAATTTATTGAAGTACTATTAACATATGATCTTTTAAATACAGCTCTAACATATACAAATAATGGAACATTTTAAAATTACACACATATTTACGTACCCATTTACATACTAGTAAAAAGGATTAAGCAGGTCTTCTGAAATGCCTGATTTGGCAGACAAAAAGAAGTCGTTCTTACTGTATTACACATTAATTTATTTTTTACACACGATTTCCTAGGCAGCCAAAGCCTTCCACACACCCTTACGCGGTAGGTCTTATTGAAGGTCTAGTTTAGCAGTCTCCAGGAAAGGCCTTATTGAAGTATTTCTTAGCAGGTAATGAAATAAATGGTAATACAGTGAAACGAAAAATAATGCAAATGAAAAAAGAAAAAAAAAAAAACAGATAACAGATACATTAAAAACGAACTTTTTAAAAAAGTTCGTTTTTAATGTATCTGTTATAGAAATTTATGTGATATTAGTGTTATTTCCCACATTAACCAGGTAAATTAAAATTACAAAAAAAATATAAACATATTGTTAAATGTATTGTTTTTAATAATATTTATTAAACAGATTCCCCTGAAGAAGTCAACAAAAAATTGACGAAACGTTGGGAAAAAAATGTAAATAAAATTGTTTTAATTTAGATTGGAAAATTTAGGTCAAATTAGATAAAGAAAGAACTAAGGTTCTTAAAAATATCGTAAAAAACAAAGATATTTTAAAAGTTTATTTTGTTTTTATTTTGTTTATTACATAATTTTTCATTTCGTTCAATGAAATGAGTAGCTTATATATATGTATGTAGATACATTTTTTTTAACAAACACAAACACTGCGAAGCTTTTTTGCTTGTCTGCAGTAACACCAAGGGTCTGAGGCAGGAATCGAACCTGCGACCTCGAGACTGTTGGTAGAGTCATTGGAATCTGATTTCATTATTGTAACGGAGTTTCCACAAAAAATGTTTTACACTTTCACGTAATAGGGAGTTTGCAGGCTTTCTCGAAGGCAGGCAAAAATGAGTATGGGTTCTAAAAGTACAAAGTACAAAGTACTATTTTCAGCAATAAAAATCGTCAAAATGACGATAAATCGTCAAATACAAGTATGGCAAACGTGCGTGAGAGATATAAGGAGAAAGTGGCAGAGAATCTCGTGGAGTTCCTCAGGGGTCAGTATTGGGCCCTTTATTTTTTAATATTTATATTAACGGCATATTTGAGATTTTTTCTAATATTTCGAGTCATCTATATGCAGATGATCTCCAATTACTTTTTTCGTCACAACAAAATGATATTGATAGTTTAGCTGGTAGAATTGGTTACAATTTGCGTAGAATAGAGGAATCCGAAGAAATCGAAAGCGATTGCGTTTAATGCTGCAAGAGGAGTGCTGCCCAGAATTTTAATAAATATTGAAGATGTAGCGTATGTTCAATATATGAAAACACTAGGAATATTCATTGATAATAAACTAACATTCGATTTTCATTTTAGTTATGTTTTCTCAAGGATCTCTTTTGGATTACGAAAGTTGTATAATACGCATTGTTCTTTACCTCTTAAAATTAGAAAAATCGTAGCTAATGCAACTCTAATGCCGATTATACTGTATGGCTTAGAAGTGTATTCTGGAACCACAGAGTCTAACATTGCCCGTCTAAAAGTATTTTTTAATAGAATTGTAAGGTATGTTTATAAACTAAAGGTTCGAGAACATATGTCCATTTATGTCAGAGACTTCTTGGGTAGCTCCTTTGATGTCTTCTTGAGAGTTAAAATAATGTTATTGTTTTATAAAGTCTTTAAAAATGGTTCTTCTAAATACTTTCTATCCAGATTTGAATTTGGAAATTCTTCAAGGTCGCATACATTTCTTTGTCCTTTCTTCAATTCTGAAACAATGCAGCGTTCGTTTGTGGTAAGAATTTGTCGAATTTGGAATACATTTGTGCCCTATAGTGAAAGACACTTTGCTCATTCGCCTATTGAATTTAAAAATATTTTATTGTTAAATCTATAAACTATTACTGCATATTATCATTTAGTGATGGTGGTTAAACTTCAATGTTTCATTCCTTGTTTTTTATCCAATTATCCAAATCCAAGACATATTTAAATATTTAAGTGCTTAAGAATGTATTCAGAATGATGTATGTTAAAAAATACGTATGTATATGATACATGTTTCGCAAAGATTACAACAAATTTGTGTATTAAAATTTTTAATTTGATAGCTTAAGAACATAATACTGTGCCATGTTTGATTGCTATGTAATCAATTTGGCCATACCACTGGCTTACCGATTATAAATAAAATATTTGAATTGAATAGGATTTTGTACTTAAATATTGCATGAACTCAGAGCAAAGTCTAAGGATCTTTAACAGTGATAGTTTCTTTAGTTTAAGCTTTATATTAACTAAACCAATTGTATAATTTGTAGGATCTGAAGAGAATCACTATTCTATTCATTCATTCATATTATATTCATCTATTCTAATACAGCCGGAGGTTGATTATATATGTTTTACCTATTTACTTATTATGTTAAACAAATTAGTTGTAAGCAATTTTAGCATCATTGGTCTATATATGATTTCTCTAGATTTTATTTACAGTTATGCACAAACCCCCAGTTGGATTATATTTGAGCTTACAACAAAGCAAGAGCATTTGGTTAAACATATTCTTATCACAAGTAGCATTTATCATGATCCGAGTTCAAGGACAAGTAGTATAACGACCAAAAAAATAGCTACTTTTCTCCCAGTCTAAGGCAGGGATTTTCACAAAAGCAAATAATATAAATATCAGAACGAGACTTCGAACAAATTGGCATATTAATCTACTCACTTTCTGTTTATATTTTTCTTTCTTGAAGCAAAAAAGCGAACCGTAATAGTACGTTTGACGCTAGCAACAAATCGCATTTGTTCTCGCAATATCTAATGAAAATCTTAAGACTTATGTCAGTCTAAAATCTAACGAAAATCTTAAAAAGTCTTATGTCAGTTTAAAATTCCCTAAATGTGCGCTTTTAGGAGTATCGAAAGCAGGTACCAAGTGATGTCAGAGTCTTTAAGGATTATAACAAAATTATATGCTTTTCTAAAGCTTAAAAAATTAATTAAAGTATTGAAATTACAAACGTTCAATTGCAAGAAATTTATCATGCCTGTTAAACACTTGATAAGAATCGCTTAAAGCATGTTTAAAAACCATTTCAGGCACAATCGTTTAATTATGCAACTAATAAATTATTTATGAGGAAAACCATATTCTTGCTTAACAAATTTTATATAAAATTTCATTTATGTCTATTTCGAAAAATTTAGATTTCATGATGACTCCTGTTTGTTTAACGTTGGTTAAGAGATTGGCACGTGTTTGTTTTTCAGTAGAGAAATAAATAGAATATTTTCTTTATTTCCGTCTTAATATTTATAACACAAACATTCTTAAGTAGACATACAAAAAAAAAATACATAAAATTCACAAAGTTTCTGTGCATGAACATATACCACAAAGGGAGAAATTACCACTACAGCAAAACAAAGCAAATAGACATATACTATATGCATGTTCATCCTTGCTAGTTTTTTTTTTGTCGAACTCTTTGAACGCAAGATAAATTTTGTCTTCCAGAGCAGGCTGTGTAGCATATTCGAAATAAAATAATAACACACAAAATGTGCATTAAGAAAATATAACTGAAAAAGAAGAATAGTTTTGTATTGCCAGGCACGTTTTACAATGCATACAAATACAGAATATGAATGTGCAAACATGCCTTAAAAACTAACTAACTCACACACACACATATTCACATGCAAAGGCTCACGCACACAAACACACACATATAAAGCTTATCTATCACACGTACATATTCCAACATGAATTGTTACCACAACTCGACATGCAAAAAATATTTTTAAGATAAAAAAGGAAGAATTTGAAACTGAATCAGGGAGAACGAAACAAAAAAACAAAAAACAAGAGAAACTTAAATGACTTTGAAATTTATCTACGAAAACATTCAAAAATTCCTTATTTACAAAACTTTTTCTACCCACATGAGTACATGTGGAAGTGAGTGTGTTTTTGAGTGCGTATCTGTTCGACAATAAACTAAGAATTAAGAAGATATTTATTCATTCTTTCATTTTGATGAAGTACCAAAATTATAGAAAGAGGAATTTTCATCACCAAAAAAAAAAAAAGGAAAAAACATGTTGCCATGTAAAAACTTTTATATCTGGTTTATTTATTCACTAAAAGTTTTATACATTTATATTATCGTAGAACAACCTGCACCATTTGAGAGCACATATGCGTGCAAGATTATAATCATTGCCTAAAGGAGTCAGGGTAAGCAACAAATCAGCTATTTTACTTGTTGGATCATTTACAGGAAAGAAAGCAACCGCTGGCCTTGCACAACGAAGCTACTCTTTCTGTTATTATGCTAAATATGATCTTTCACCTTTGGAATAAGTTGCCTACAGACGTATTTCCTGTCTGTTATAACGTTGGAAAGTTCAAGTCAAATGTTCACAAACACTACTCCCTCTTTCCCCCTCCTCTCAACCTATTCAAGGTAAAAAAAAAAGGAAAGAAATCATCTGGCCCAGAAAACTCATTTGCTAGGCTGCAGAAACACCCAGAGGGTTTGTCGAGAGTAGAATCTTTAACCTTGTAAGGGCTGATTTATACGGTGATTTAAAGCCATGTCTTTTTTTATAATACTCTTTTAAAGCTTCTACCAAAATCACGTTACATTTTTACTATGATTTTTAAGTCATATCGTTTTTTCAATTGTTGTCGTTAAAAAAATCGTTTGTCTCTTTTACCCTTTTGGTAGTATCGATGTGGTTACCTTGGCAGTCGAATGAAAATAAAACAATTTAAAAAATAACAAACGAGTCAAAAAGAAATTAGAGAAAAAACTTGAAAAACAGAAAACATGGCTTTTTTTATTTAATTTTCATCGTGAAAATTGGCTCTAACTAGTTAGGTGGAATATACTGTCAACTCATCCATCAAGGCTTATTATTATGCATGTTCTGAGAAACGCAAATCGCTTAAATTTAGCGTTTTCGATTTCAAAACGCCAAATAGGTGTTCTGAGAAACGTATAACGCAAGAAATATAGTTTTGCGTTTGGAAATTGTCAAATAGGTGTTCTGGAAAACGCATATCGCTTAAAATTGGCGACTTCAACTCGCATGTATATATTGAAGTTAACTTATTGAATTTGCTAAAACTGAACTTGCAAAAGGCAATAAAATTATTCACAATTAAAATTTAATATGTTTTCTTTTTATTTCAATAAAAAGTTTAAATAATTTTACACATTTTCATTAAGAAAACTAAATTGAAAAAATTTTCTATTTTTTGTAAGTTTTTTTTTTCGTTTATATTACTACCACATACATATATACGTATGTAAAACACATGTTGTATTTTTTCGGAAAAAACTCCTGAACGCCAGTGAACCGCGCGTTCCTCAGAACACCCAAAAATCAATTAGGCTTTTTTCAAAACGCAATGCGGTTTCAGAACGCGCGTTCCCGGAACATGGCTGTATATTATGCTGCCCGGTTTGTAATGTGTTGGACGATTTCTCAGGTATCGTTAATAGCTCAAATGACAATACCTAACATCTGTCCAATTGCAATTTCGCCAAAGCGCCTGCAAAAGGTGTTAGTTAATTTACTAATTTGCTTAAAATAAAAGCGGTTCTCACGCTTCGTAGTAAAGTACTGTTGTAGAGCTTGTAGATATTGTATATTTAGTAAATCTTGTTAAATTTAAAACTACACAACAACAAAATTCATAGTATACTATATTAACAACCATTACAATACGAAAAACCGTAGTAGATATAGTAAGTTCACTTATTTACAACTATGAAACAGCCGGCAGACTTGACGCCATATTTATTATTTTTTTTTTTGTTTTTAATAAAATATATGTACACAAACATTGTTGAAAATGGAAAACACCAAAAATAAAAGCAAATGTGAAAGAAAGTTGAAATAAAAGATGAGATTAGGTATTTTTTTAAGTTTTATCTCTTTTCGCGAAACTCCCAACTGAAAAATTATTTTGTGTTGCAAAAATATCTGAAAAAATGTCAGCTTTTTCGGTTTTTTACAATACCAAAGAAAAAGTCGCTCACGCTAAGAAGTTTACAATAGTATTATATTTAAAAGCATTTTAAATTTAATACAAAGAGTGAAAACCGCTAAAGTTATAGTTTTAGATACGACTGCTCCAAAAGCATTCAAAATCTTCAATCGTCAGCAAATAAAATTAATTTTTTTTATATAAAACATATATTATAATGGGGTAAATTATATCGAAACGATTCACGATTGCTTTTTATAAAAACTACAATATACAGTGAAACATCGATATAACGAATTCCAAGAGAATCCGAAACTACTGCTTTATAGTCATTGCTGCGCTTGGCAAAGCCTTAATACAACTAAATTTGAAGCAATACAAACTCATAATACCAGTAACTATAGTTTCATTTATTCAAATTCTATTTAACATGCATTAAATCTACACACACATTAAGAATTCGTTCTTCCGATAGCGGGATTTTACCATTTGCTATAATATTATTCTTATTCCGTTGTATAGAAGCTTTGTAGGAGAACTTCGTTGTATAGAGACTTTACAATGCGCTTGCAAATACATCCACTGCTTTTATAACCGGACTTTATATCATTCAGGATTTATTCTGAATTTGATGGTGTGTTCCGCTATATAAAGGCTTTTTGCTCCGAAGTTGTTCGTTATAGATACAGTGTAGTTTGTATGAGAAACTTTGCAATAATCATTGAGGTATTAAGGGACGCAATAAAACATACTATATATAACGGTTTTCGTTAAAACGAAGTATGTTGTATCGAAGTTTCACTGTAACAACAAATACGAGTATATATTCGTATATAAAGCTAATTTCATAAAACTGCATTCTAAGTATTTTTTGAGACAACACATTTTTTAAAATAATATTTCGTTTAATAAAAGATATTTTGAAAATTCCTCTTTGAACACCTTCTATCAGAAAAAAGAAGTCTGTGGCAATGTCGAAAGTCTGTCCAGCTTAAAATTACGCTACGAGAATGCATTACGTAACTAAGAAATCTGCCTGAAATCCAGATAATGGCTTCACTTAAATATTCTCTGAAAAGTCTTGATGGTACTCGTCAATCCGACTATTCTTTATGGAAGGCGACAAAAGGTTTGAAAAGACCCGTTAGAGGCAAGCCACCTTTGCGTACTTTAACCGGCGACTCTGAAAAGGGGATGGTATATATTTAGCATTTTAAAAACGTTTTTCCGCCATATACTGTTAGGCCACCTGGTCCTTTTAGACTTAGTTTTCAAGATTTTGAAAACGTTATTTGCAACACAAACCCCAGGAAAGTTTCAGGTGTTGATAAAATTACTGGTAAAATGCTTGAACAAATACCTCGTATGGCTAGAAGAATTCTTCTTTTAATATTTAACGCTTTTTTATGTCTCGAGAATTATCCTGCAGAGTGGAAAGTGTCCATGATTACTATGATACCCAAACCAGGAAGGATGCCACCAAAATAGAATCATACAGACCAATAAGTCTATTGCCAACAATTTCAAAACTGCTCGAAAAATTATTACATATTCCTAATCTTCAATTCGGCTTTCGGTCTAAACACAGCACCATAGACCAAACACAAATACTATTAACAAAAGGACAAAAGGTATTGCTCAGCTCTATTCATTGACGTTTCCCAAGCTTTTGATAAAGTGTGGCACGCCGGTTTAATACACAAGATAAACACTCACAAGCTTCCAGAAAGCTACTTACACTTGTTATCAGGGAAGGCGATTTTATGAGCTTAACTCAGCCAATCCAGGCAGGAGCTCCCCAAGGTAACATTCTATAAACTACTTGATATTTGATTCAACTTTTTCAGATGTTACAGCATTTGGAAAATCAAAGTTATTGAACAAAAATGTACACACGTTACATTAACACTGCGTAAATAATCAAGTTAAAAATTAACAATTCAGCAGCACAATGAAGTCAAGTACCTTGGTATACACCTCGACCGTAGGCTAACGTGGAAGTCTCACATTGAAGCAAAAGTAACTCAGTTGAAACTAAAAGCAGAGCTTAGTTGCTTAGTTGGCTTATGGGCAGATATTCGACATTGAAGTTGCAAACTTTTGTTATACAACGCAATTCTAAAGCCTATGTGGTGCTATGCAACTCAATTATGAGGCACCGCCTCAGCGTCAAACATTGAAGGAACTTAAAGGCGACAAAACAAATTTATTCGAACAATTACTTCAGCTCCATGGTACGTAAAAAACTCCCGAATTCACAAGGATCTGTGTATTCCACTGGTAAAAGATGAGTTTTCAAAGCATGCGACAAGGTATATCAGCAAATTGGAACTTCACCCAAACCCTCTTGCATGAAACATACTTTATTTTAATGGTCACACTCGGTTGAGAAGGGATACCCTTGCCACCACCAGAGCGTTAAATATGTGATTTCACCGATATAATTGGTGCAAAACAAAACTTTTTGTCTAGCATTGGCTGGACTTTTTTTATTTTTGTATTTAGTATTAAGATTTGTTAGTTCACATACTAAAAATTCAATAAATAAATAAAAGCTAAAAAAATGTACTATAATTATGAGTTATGTTAAGGTGCATGTATAGCTTTTTTATATTTATCGAAAAGTACTATAAGACAAATATGTTTATTATAAAAGTAGCCATAGAAAGAAAAACTAGTCCATAATTTTTGATACCTTATTTCATTTCTAATACTTTATTTCAAAAATCTAACAAATTTTCCAAGTTTAATGAGTTTATTGCTTTAATGCAGATTCAATTTTTTATATGTCGAATTTTACGATGATTATAGGAGAAAAAAAACATTGATGTTTTAAGCGCATCACTAACATATCGCTCCTTTATTGCAACATACTCATATCTCAAAAAAATGAGCTTTTTGAGTTAAAAATGCAGAATTGTTAACAGTACAACCTTTTATATTGTGGCAAAAATTTATTCAAATTATTTCTAAACTGTTTTCTTTAGGAGATATTTTCTACTAGGAAACTAAAGATTTGAAATGTGTTTTCCTTGAAATGTGCTTTGTTGAATTATGACTATGTGGCAATAAAGAAGCGATATATTAGGTACATATATACAGTAGTGCCCACATAATTAAAACATTGTTGATAGTAAATTAATTTATTGTTTTGACGGTATATCTAGGATTGATTTGTTAGTTAACTAGACACCATTCATAGTGCTTTCCATATGATCCCCATCGGAAAAACTTTGATTCATCACTCCATAAAACTTTTTCCAAAAGCTTATTTGTTTCTTAATGTTTTTTTCTGACAAAATCCAATGTGAATTTAAAATGTTTTTGGAGACTCTTTGTGCGATGTATCCACGTAAGCCGCCGTCGAACAGTTCTAGATTATATATGGGTACCATATGATGGCCCTAATTCAACTTTTAGCTGTTAAGAACTTTTAAATCGGTCAGTTTTAAAGACCTTGACGACTACTTCATCGTCTCTGGCTGTGGTTTTATGGGGTTCGGAGGCTCTGGGCAGATTTTTTGAGCTCCCAAATTTATCAAATGGTTCATTGCATTTTAAATTTTTCCTCTAGAGCAAAAAAGTAATTGAGAAAATTCATTCACCGTTTTCTTGGTTTCTTCTTCGGAGCAACTTGATCTTTTTCCCATATCTAGTGGCTAATATTGGTACACAGTTTTGCTGATATCATTTAAAATAAACCTATCAACAAATTTTCGCAAAAAAACGGAATTATATATTAAAATAACTTTAATTAAATAGCAGAACTGAAAATGTTTTAATTATGTGTTCACTTGAAGAACTGCTCTTTCACTAAATAAAAATTATTTTTTTAAGAAAACTGGACAAAATATGAATGTAAAGAAAGAACATTAATGTTTTAATTACATGTCCACCACAGTATATGTATACTCCCACTGCGTTTTTGTTTTGTTTTTTGTTGTTGCGTTCTTATTGTTTTGCAAGCAGTTGTATGAATGTGTATGTGCGTGGTAGTTATATTTGTATATTTGGATTTAGAATTATCAATGATCAGCAGGTTCACGAAGAAGGTAATAATATATATAGCAGGCAGATGTCCGGCAAAAGCCGAGTTTATTTTTAAACGCTGTACAAATCAGTCATTAGTCATAAGAGTAAGCAAGTGTGTTAATACACTGTGGTCTTAAGTGTAAATAAAGGTGTGAATTATATAAGTACGGTGTAGCTAACTAGTACTAGTGTCATTATTTCATTTGCAATTGTTGAATCGGCAAACGCGTTTTTAAAGGCAGAAACGTAACAAGAGTAATAACTCGCAATTTCCACAATTTCCAATTGCGAGTAATCAAATAATTTATACAAAAATTTCGAATATAAATACGATTTGTTAAATCAATAAGTATGAACACATAAAGCTGTATTTTAAAGCAGATTTTAAATAAAAATGAAAGTAATTTTTTTTTAACTTCGAGTAATCAGAAGATGATCACTAAACATACAGCGCATTGTACTTGAATTGTTTGATTGCAAAATCCATTTTTTTTTTTTTTTTGTTCATTTTATAAAAACTCTTTGGTTTTTTTTCAAATTTTAAACTGGTATAAAAATTTATATATCTGTCCCGCTTTTTTTAAATGCGCTTTTTGAACACTTTTTTAAACCATTCTAGAGCAATCGTGTTTTTGAGCATTCATTTTTACCCTTTCTCGATTTTCAGTTTATTAGTGGAAACTAAAGTTGCATTTTAAAACGAATTTGTATCACTTCTAACCCAATGTGCAGCCCTTTTTCTGCTAAATGTGCAGCCCTTTTTCTGCTGCACATTGGGTTAAATTTACACGCAGATTCACACAAACATCATAGAACCAAAAAAACATAATAAACAAAGACACAAAACATATGTGACTTAAAGAACACAAAATTCCAAGTAAATCAACCACTAATGATTTTATTATTTAAAGAACGCAAAATTCCACATTATGATCTTATTGTTGTTGTTTCGTTTTTGGTATTGAGCTTGTTATTGTTGCGTTCTTGTTGTATTGCCAGCATGTGTGTGAGTGTGTATATGCGCAAGAATTAAATTTGTACAGTTGATTGCGGAATTAGCAATATCTGGAAACTTCATGTTAATTATAAAGGTAATGAAGAAGTATAAATAGCAGGCAGAAGGACAGTTTAAATTTAAACTTTAGGCACTACAGTCATAAGTCAGCATAAGCAAGTCTAGTGTTTTAATACGCAGTAGTATTAAGTACAAATAAAGTTGTGAAGTAATTTACTGCTGTAAGATCGTATTAAAAGCTAAAAACGTAATATGAAAGAAAGTAGATGTTCTGTGAATACTAAAGCTAGCACCCCGTTTGCCGAAGACGAACTCAAGTCAGCTTCGGAGTATACAAGAAAGCATATAATAGAGCATTTACATCTACCCAAAATCCAGTAGATTAGAATGAAAATCTACAACAAAATCTTAACAGTTTACACTTCCGTTTTTTGACATCTAACCAGATTGCATTTTCATAAAATCTTTTTTTGCAAAGGGTTTGACAGCAATAACTATATCACAATGAATTCGTCATATAAAAGTATAGTTTTTTTTATTCCAGCGTAGTATTTTAAAGTATTATTTTGAGCATAATTACAGTTGTGTAATAGAGTACTTTTGTTTATCAGTTACATGGCGGCCTTCAAAAACAAACAACATTATTATTAATAAAATGATGAAACTAAGATAATGTTTTATTAAAGTTTACTTGGAATATTTTGGAGTGCTGTTGTGCAGAACATTGATTTTAATGCTTTGAGATAACTCATTACACACAAAATACCATTCACTTCTCGTGACTCGTGGAACCTGCAATAAGTTTCCGTTCAGAAAAAATAATAGAGTGAAAAGTTATAAATTATATTTGTGTGTAAAAATGAAAAAAGTTTTTGCGTTTGAAAAGTTCCATTATCTTCCGTTTTACTTGGAATGGCTCTGCCACCATTTTTTTTTTTTTTTTGCAATGAGAAGCAAAAACTTGTTATTAACATCCTTAAATTTTTTTCCTAGCAAATACTAAAATTCAGCAAAATTTGCTAGTACATACTCAAATTTTTAATTAAGTTCTAAATGTTTAACAAATTATTCACAACCTTCATAAGAACGTACACAGTCTCTCGAACAAATATAGTGGCAAGTTTATGTTGCTGAAACAGAAGAAATAAAATGAAAACATACATACAAGATAAGCAGGAACTTTTCTCGCAATTGATAACTTTCTTTAGAGGATAAAAGATCTGCCACTGCAAAAAAGCCGGCTGGTTCGTAAGCAAAAAAAAAAACTTTAACAAACATGGGTTTTGTTTTCTTTATTATGTGTACCACTGTGCAAGCATCTTACGATGTAACTGCAAAGAATATTCAACATAAAAACTTTAATCCTACTGCAGCATATGTAGAGTGGTAATATTTTATGCATAAAACCAATTAGTTTTCTTTTTCTTTAAAATATATTTTTTTTTTTGCTTCATAAACAACTTCTCTGCTGGCAATTTCACCCCATTCCCTTAAAAATGTTTTTTGTTTTTGTCAAAGTTAGGTTATGCAACCCAAATAAAATCCTTTTTTTTTAATTAATTGAAACAAGAAGAGTATCAGAGTAAATAATTTGCTAAGCCCGACGTGATTGCACAAGTTGCACTTAAAAGTATGCAATACAAAAACAAACCCCTAAAGTATGTGTTTAATTTTGAATGCAAAATAACATTAAGAAGTTCTTATTCATAATAAATATTTTCACTTTAAAGAAGGGCTCTCATATGCGAAGAAAATAAATGTTTAAGTTTACAGAAAATGATAAATGATACGTTTAACTATTATTCGATCTTGTTCTGGATTGTTCACAAAATTTAATTGTTGCAGCTGGAGATTTTGATATTTTACATAATAAAAAATAACATAAAATTTATTATAGAGAAATAAATTTTTTTCATGTTCAATAACAGCATTCGTTAAATCAATTAATAAATTTTTTGAACGCGGAATTGTTAAGAAATTCGTGGATTCAAACAAAAGTAAAAATAATTCTTGATTGAAAACAACTAGTTTTTCAACAACAATAAAATACAATATCCAAAGTTTTTGTTTTTTGTTTGATGAAAAAAATTGAAATCATTCTTTCAACACAGAAAAAATTATAGTAAAAATAAAATTACTAAAATTTTTGGATGAAAAAATTATTTGTATGCTTATGCATAAATATCAAAAAAATAACCTTGGATAACGTATTTTGTTGTTGTTTAAAAAAATAGTTGTTTTCAGTCAACAATTATTTTTACTAAACTTTTGTTTGAATCCACGAATTCCTTTACAGGTCCGCATTCAAAAAATATATTAATTGGTTCAACGAATTCCGTTATTGAACACGAAAAAATATTTTTTCTGTGAAACAAAAATTTTATTAAATTCTTTTTTGCTATAAATAAACTGTATACTCAGAAAAAAAATTGTGATCTGAAGTAGCATAAATTTAATACTTTGCCTCTTTCGGACTTATTTATAAAAATTTTTTCATGTTTATTAAGCTCTTATTGTACAAATTTTGTATAGAAGTCAGTGCAATAACAGCTTAATAAACTTGAAAATTTTTTTATAAATAAGGCAGTTTAACTATAAAAAAAACCGTTTATATGTATAATATATAGTATATATATTATATATATAATATAGTATAACCATATGCTTCTCGGCTACTTTAAGCGAGATCTCTTAAAATAGCATTGATTGATGTTGCATAAACTAAACTTTCAAAAGAAAACAAAATTATTCTAACAGTTTATAAATTTTTTTTATGTCTATTAAGCTCTTATTGCATTGATTTCTATACAAAATTTATGTAATCAGAGCTTATTAAACATGAAAACTTTTTTATAAATAAGGTCTTAAAAAATTTAAATTAACAACAACCATGTACGAGTATACACATTTATTTACCCTCAATTATACTGTAATATAATGACTAATGCCATGCTGCCCTTTAATACACTATAAGTCGCAAGCAAAAGACAATGCATATAAAAATAATAATATAATATCTTACAAGCTTTAATAGTTCTAATAAATTTTCACAAAGAGAACAACGTATTTTGCAGTCGCACCAGTTTTTAAAATACTCGTAATAAATACTTTTTCAAATCATAAAGAAAGTGTCATTATGAAAAAAAAGTAATTTACACACTGATAACGCAAACCATAACCAAATAACTTTTTGCCTTTAACATGATCAAACCGGAAAAGTGGGACCGGCACACTAAAACACTTTGCGAACAACACCCACACATGCACACAGACTCACACTCAGCTCACCAATCTTTGCAATCATGTACAAACATGTGGAGCAACACATATTGTTGGTGGAACAGTGTTGTATTTATACTAAAATACTTACAACATTTACGATAAAACAAAAAATAGTTATGAACAAGCACCGTAAAAGACAACACATAATACTGCTGTCATATATTACAACAACAAAAGTTGTCTGCATATTTTCATTGAAAAACGAGGCGGTGCTCAAAAGGCAAGCAAGAAAGTTTTCATACACATCATCACAGAAAGAGTCAAAGAACTGCAAAACGGAGACTAACTACTCATATAGACATATAGAAAAGAGGAAGAAATGCTTGTTGAACATCTGCTAAATGCAATCGTAAACATATGCATATATGTGACAGCGAAATAAGCATAATATACTTATATTCCGCTTGTCATGTCTAGATTATTATATTCTGGTGTTATCTTGAACTTAGTGGCAATTTCACGATATCGAAGCTGTTCGTTCGTTCGCACAATTACATTTAAAACAATAACAAAATTTTGAATGTTGTTTTTGTTCTAAATGTAATTATGCGAACGAACGAACAGCTTCGTTGTCGTGAAATTGGCACTTAGTTCTTCGACCTTTTCGTTGTACTACAAAATATTTTTCAAGCTTGAGGTTAAAAAAGAAATACAACATGTATTTTACATAAGTACATTAGGGGCGATTTGGGGAGCGATTTTTGGACTCGGGTTCGCTAGAACCTCTTATTTTGTGAGGTTTGTTAAAAAATGAATAAGCCAAAAAATTAGGACTGTAGTATAGGGGTAAATGGCTTCGCCTCTCGGCCAAAGACAGAATGAAACGCAGGAAAATCCACGAAAAAGTTCTTAGCTGTCTCTGAGTCACTTTGGAGGAGCTAAAATGTAAAACCGACTTCCACTACTATATCACCCTCTTACCGCCGCCCATAAGGCAGCTCCCATACAAAGTATGTTTGGGTCAGCCGTCCCAACTAGTCGCAGAGGGCTCCTAAAGGTATCAACCGTATAACTAGCTGGCAATATTTTTGTATAACATTCCTAGCTTCTGTCTTTAGTCATTAGGGTGGTACTCATACATTTATTTTCGCAAAAAAAAAAAAAAAAAGTTTAATTGAATAGTATTAAATATTTTGTGATTAAATTGATATGTTTTCATTATACGAGTGATATTGCTTTCTATCGTCAGCAACGACTTGAAGCAAAAATACTTTCTCTTCCACATTACGGTACGTAATGTAGCGTCATTAACAGCGTGTTATTTATCCTTATCTTTTATGGAAACTAAGTATGGCACTTAAAAGCTGTAATTTGAAACTCCAGTATTCACAAACTATTCGTAGCATTTGCCATCGTATTTTACTAATAACCTGAAATGTTAATTTTCAGGTTCAAAAATCTGTGATTTATCAACAATACTTTTACATAACCTGAAACAGTAATCCAATATGGTTAAGTCACACGATCCTCGTGGCCATTCAATTACGACTATTAAATGGTATTATTGTTTCATCAAAAGTAAAGCAATTGCAGCGTAAGCTGTGTATCATATGTCTTGTTGGACCGTGGAAAAATTACTAATCATTTTCTTCTACCGTTTATTATTGAAATTAACATTCTGATCAACATCGTCCTTAAAGACATATCCACCAGTAACTCTCCTAACTCATTAAACGCACCAATTATTTTCTGTGGATGTATTATTATTAGAAAGAAAAACTACTGCTTGCACCGTGACCATTGTCGACCTATTTTGCTTCTCAAAGGTTAAGTTGGTCAAGAAAACGGACAAATTCTTTCAACGAAAAAATTTGCTGCTGGCAAGTCCTGTTCACCCAACATATGAGCATATTGCAGCCAACGCAAGTGTTCCATTTGACTCCTCTTACTGACACTGCCAAATCTGTATATGTCTATCTTGGAAATATCCATTCTGTACATATGTTTAAGGCAGGTATAATTCGTGTAAGTGCACCTCCCAGTGTTTTTAGGGTTTTTCTATACACATACATTTTAGTAAGTTCAGCGCTTTCTTTATGTTGAAGCTTAGAAATTTCTGGGAATGTTGAGGCCAGAACCCACGATGGATTCTGTCCATATTTTTCTTTACCTCGCTCTCAGGGAGACTCTTGTTGGAGCCAAAGGATAGAATGAGTCCAATGAAGGTACTCTTTACTTCATTTCTGGCATAAACGTCTACCATCTCACTACCATAACGCGCCTCATATTCTGGCAGAGTAATCTGATTTGGCCCTCCAGCTCCTTTGTTCTGTTCTAGTTTGGATATAAAAACACAGCTGCTGAGCGCTTTGAGGACTGATTGATTATCAGAACCTATTTTTATGATCCCGCCGTTAAGTCCCCTATTATACAGCATTTCGCCGCTTTCCATATTGTATATAGTTCCGGTTGAACGGTCGTTACTCAGAGTTATTTTATTACGTGTTTTATGCCCCGCTCCTACTCCTTGGAGCGTTTTGGAGCAATATGTGTACCACTTTTGTGAACTATCCCGCAAACATCTTGTGCTCGTGCCACACTCTTCGCTTGTCTAGGATGATACTGAAGTTCCTGAGAAAGGAGTGAGATATATAAATTATCTGAATCTCTTACAGTGCCACCTAAACGGCGCGTCAATCGTAATTTATCTGTCAAAAATCCTCATGTACAGACAAATAGCACGGCGTCAACGCTTTGCAATTGGAAAATCAAATTTTGACAGAGCGTAAGAGATAAAGCTTTACTGAGAAAGCTTTACTGCCTCTCAGTAAAGTTCCCTTCAAATCAAATGTTACTCATTTTTTTCGGCCATTAGTAATCACACTTTAGGTTCTTTCAGATTAATTTAGCGACTTTATCACTATTCATGGCACAACGTTAACGTTCTAATTTAAGTTATTTACAATAACGTAAAATCAAAGCGTGAAGTTACGTTTCGTTTTACGCTCTAATTTAGGTTGCACTGTTAAGAATTGCAAGATGACCAATAGGGTAACCCGATTTTAGTTTCTCTGTGGTGTAGACCTGAACGAGGTTGAACGGTCGCCGCTTTTTGAGAAGTAATGTTCAATACTAATTTTTGCACATTTGCCAGCATTGATATGATGTAATCAAATGTCATGCAAATTATGCAACGAGTTTGGCGAATAAAGATTTTGGTTTTACCTTATACTGGGAAGTTTTTTAGTCGCTGTCTAGACTTATATGTGTAATTCTGTTATGCGTCTAAAAAATTTTGTTGTCGTTTTTTATTAGTAAACAGAGTAGATTTAAAATATAGCGTTAAATTTACACAAAAACCTGTTCAAATTCATCAATCAGCATTTTTTCATAGGAGTTTTAGAAGTAAAAATACTTTAAAAATATTACTTATGTATTAATACATAAGTCAAGCATTCGATGTAATTATATTAGATATGTTTTCAGGAAGAAATAATTCATAACACAGGGGTTTCTTATTGAAGCCTTTTTTATCTTGGACCAGTACTCAGGGAATGACCCCAACATATGTAGAGCAATGTACGCGAATTAAGAATATAGATTATAGAAAGAAGAAAGAGGGACGCTTGACTTGAACCTATCAATAACAATACAGAAAGAGCATAACAAACGCCATCACAGCATTTATCACACACGTAGTATGACAAGCTGATATCATATTGCTGCACCCTGCTAAGTCCTTCGAAAACTGCCATCGTATGCGCATATGTGTATGTAAGTGCATGCAAAATGAGTAAATGTTAAAAGATGATTGTAAAAACAACAAAAATATTAAAGCACACGCAGTTTACAAACAAAACAAAATATGCACATATATAGCTAGCTCTATAAAAACCATGAGAGGGGGCAGGGAAATAAAAATATATGATTATTATGTTCAAAAAGTCAACATTATAAAAAGCAAATGTGTAATAGAGAAGACAGCACATTTTTTAAGGCACAAGAAAAATGGGTAACATCGTATAATCTTTGCAACACAAACAACCATATAAACGTTTATTTAGTTGTACTATATATGGGTCTTTGGAGAATTTTTCTTTATGGTACCCGTGTTGTAAAAAGAATGGTAAATATTGTGTTCTTGTTGTTGATACAATTTAGTTGCAACTAAACAAAAACATTTCCAACAGACAGCCAAATAAAAACTTATACGAGAAGTCTTCTAAAAATTAACACATCGATGGCTTTACACACACTAGAGGGTTGCTAAGACACAAGAAAAATGTCTTACAAGACATCGTTTTATTGCCAAAACAAACACTTCAGTGTCGAAATGTTCTAAACACATTAACGAATACTATCTTATAATCGTTTAGAACAAACAGAACTGAAGTAGAACAAAATTGAAGTAGAACTTCAGCCACTGAAGTAAATGTTTTACTTCAGTTTTCCTTATAAAACTTGTTGTTGTTCATGGTTTTTGTCTTCGTATTAGTCCACAAGTACTGTATACACAAGTAGCACCAATTGAAATAGAACAAAATTGATGTAGAACTTCAAGCATTGAAGTAAATGTTCTACTTCAGTTTTCTTTATAAAATTTGTTGTTGTTATTCATGGTTTTTGTCTTTGTATTAGTGCACAACTACTGTATACACATACTGCATACAAATATGCTCATGTGTCAATATTTTAGTGCAAGCGCTATGTTTTGTTCTGGGTAATGGTTTATTTGCTTCAGTCTGATGTTTTGTTTTATTTTTTGCTACACAAAAAAAAATTTTTCGCCGTTTAAAAAAGAAATTTGTTGAATCAATTAATAAATTGTTTGAATGCGGACCTGTAAATGAATTCCTGGATTCAAACAAAAACCTAGTAAAAATAATTATTGATCGAATACAACTATTTTTTAAAACTACAACAAAATAAGGTTATTTTTTTGATATTTATATATATGCATACAAATTATTTTTTCAGACAAAAATTTTGTTGATTTTAGTTTTACTATAATTTTTTCTGTGTATGAAACAGAATTCAACTACTGTCAAGCATTATCGTATATATGTTTCAAAACTATGAAGTATTTATTCTGTTTTCAAATTTCCTACTGTTTGTTTGTTTGTTTTGTTTTAAAGGTTGTTCTAAAATTCAGTGCTTGGCACTACTGCTAGTAGTGTGATGTGTTCTTTAAAACATTCTATGCAGCCTTTTAATATATAGAAAAGCTCTATTTTTATAACTTTTTAGGTATTGTGGCTCCTAGGAACTTGAGAAAAAGTAGCAGTGTTTTTTGATCTTAAATTGCTACATATTTTTGTTTTGTGATAACGTTTATGTTTTTGGATTTTATAAAATTTTTCCTTTCTCCAGTAGGATAACAAAAGATCTATATGAGACCTCCCTATATTCAGTCCCTAATATGTATTATTTGCCGCGATGGTTCTATCCGCATTATCACAAAGTCACGTTCGAGCGCATTTGGAATATTTCCATTCCTAATAAGAAAAATTAAAATATGTGGTCATCTAGGAGAAATTTTTAGTTTATCGAAGTGGGATAAATTTACAAAGAACTTTATACTGATGTATTGAGAGGTATAAAAATCCGTTAGAGGTATTTAGTTTAAGATAAATGTTTGCAGATATTTTATACTGAATATATAAAACATGGAATTTTTTCAAGAAAACATTACCATTTAAGGTATGTTATTACGAAATTTTCTTCAAACAAAAACCTGTTTACACTTCTTACATAAAACCATAGTATAAAGCGGGTTACACACGGTGAAAATGTTTAAGAAGCATGCTAATAAGTATGTGTGCCACAGACGATGCTTAATAGAAACTTTTTGATTTTCTGTCACGGAGTGAAAAAAATAAATATGTATTGAAACTTTTTGAAGTTTACCTGCAAACGAAGAGCACAAAATCCAAATTAAAAGAAATGCTTGATGAACCATCAATCACGCTTGATGAAGCATCAATCATGAAAACATGTTTTGGAACTTTTTGACGTTTACCTGCAAACGAACACCACAAAATCCAAATTAGGGGAAATGCTTGATGAACTTGAGCTTGATCAATCATACATATACACGAAGTTTATAGCAAACATTTTGATAGTATTTAGCCTGCTTAATATAAAACTGTAATTAAATTACTAATGTTGGCAGTTTTATAGTTATAAAATATTTACAAAAATTAAGCAAGACAAATTTTAGTTGTGATTACGTGAGATTGCAAATTATGTCCGAAGCTGCTACCACTTCTTGTATATACTCACTCAGGAGCTATAAAATGAGAGTCACATAGCTCCTTGTGATTTTCTTCATTTTACACTAAACTTGAGACAAATATAAGCCCTTACCTGCTAAATACAATACTTAGCACATACATTACCAGTAATTATGAGCACAAATGAAGGAGAGAAAGAAACTACTCTACTCTCCACATTCTTCCTGGTTGTAATGGCATTTTAGAGTAGTTCAGCTATTAATACGGTACTAGCAGAAAAGGCACAAGTATAAGTCCTACTTATCTGGTATCCATAACGTATTTTACAGAACTGGATTTCTACATATTGAAACAATAATTATTTTACTGGGACAACGTTTATACAGTCTAACATTAATATTTTGTAATTGAGTTTTTTTTACAAGTTTTCATAAGATTAATAAAAGTTCAAAGTTTAGCTTAAAATTGATGTAAAAGTTATTAAAAAAGCTAAAGTTGGCCAACAATGTTTTTTTATAATATCAAATATAAAGTTAAGGAAGGTTATAAGTTCCATCATGCGTTAAACATATTACCTACTTACCACTACAAAGTGTTTATGTTGGAAAGCTGGTCGTTAGCTGTTACTAATAATGACATATTTTTAGTTCTGGTGGGCAGTCATATAGCAAATATAACTTATAATTGCATATTTATCTATAAAATAAATTCGATCATTCAATTTCAATTACTTCAAATATATTGTAACATATAATTGCATTAAAAATATGAAATAAATTCACAACGTACTCCTCTTTATTCCAAGAGCCCCCCTTATTCCAAAGTCATACGAAGCTAATGAGATAAATTTGGCGTTTATTCGCTCGTTGTCAAAAACAATTGCATATTATCCACAGTCTCGTAGGTCTTGGAAATATCGAAAGTCTATGAAAGAATAGGTAATTGCTCTCGAAAACAGTTATATAAATGAGAGACTTTTAATATTGTCTTGACGTGACGACAATGATGAATCTTGGAATGAAGGAATATAAATGCATAAAGTTATTTCGATTTTTTTATCAATGTTGGAAAAAATATGGAATTGAAAACATTTTTTAACGGACTTTGCCTAAATTAAGTTACTTTTACCTTCTTATTTAAACTTGACAGGCGCCAAAGCAAATACATTTTAATTCATATTTTTTATATTAATTTTCAGTCTGCCTGCATAACTAACAGCCAGCCAACTGATAATATGTAACAATAGCATCCTTCTTCTCCAAAGCAGCAAATATAAGACAATTATGCCATTTTTCACTTCTCGCCACCAATACAAATGTTTCACACTTATGTTGGTTTAAATGTTGTAAGCAAAAGAAAAAAAAAAACAAACTGAAAACTTGAATAAAAAGGCACCAAGAAGAAGATGAAAAAGTTACAAAATTAGAGCAAAACTGGTTTTGTTGGGTGGAGTTTTCTTGTCTTATTTTCTATCAAGGAATGGAAATAGTTTGTATCCACAATATTTTCTCTTTATGTAATATATGAAAAGGAAAGAAGATGCTAAACAGTCTTTCCTAAAATAAAATTGCGTTAAAAGTTTTATAACATTACATACTTAAGGCAATATATTTTTTTGCTGCTCTAAATGAATAAAAATTATAAACTCGAAGAAAAAATCACAGGATAGATCGATTCGATATTTATATATAAAAACTTATTTTTGGAGATGTAGAAACTTAAATGGATTTTTGTTTACCCCAAACTTAGTATTCGATATACTGATCAGGTCATGGAGAGTAACGTCTAACATCTGGTGACTTTTCCTAAAGCTTGCATTATAATCCAGACCTAATAATTTTTGAATACGTTTTGTTTTTGAGTTGTTGATAAGAATGTGTTTCATTATATATTTATTGATTTGATAGCTTATAACAGATTAAATTACATATAGGACATCTGAATAAAACGACTTCATAAAACATAAATTTCATATCTATAACTATGGCATAAAACTAGCACAGTACGTTGCCGATCTGATCATTCAGCCATCTTAGTTAAGTTGAAAAAATTTGGCAATCGCCTAAACGTAACAGCATCTGCCTTTGACCATGTTCCTAAAACGTTAATATTCCCAAAAATATATTACAAAAAATATTAAATTCAAATAAGTAAGAAGCTTTAACTACAGGAATACATGTTGAGAAGAAATACTGGATACCTGACGCCACAAGGCACGTTGCGGAAATGGAATAACTACTGCCTTATTAAACTGGAAACTATTGGTGTCGAAGGGTACCTTCTATTCAAATACGTCCCATTCTTTTCGCATCGCAACACAGGTTGCTCTTGAGTTTTGTCATATGATCCCTCAACCAATTTTAACAGAAGACATCACATACATTATTGTGGAAAAATACCCGTGAATATATTGTAAAAATATATATCATTATTGGAATCCCTTGTAAGATACGAAATTATATTCCTGTCAGAGGTCCAGGACTTGAATCTCAGCTGTGCCATCTTCAGAATCATCTAGTGAACATCAATTATTCCTATCCACCTTTGACAACGCTAACTTAGCAGCAAATAGCGCCATTAGTCTCACAAGCTATGCGCAGTTGTTATTAAGCAAATAAATCTTTTATATCTCTATTTTCGTCACTTATTCAATATCAAATTGCCAGCTTTCTAAACTAAGCAAAACACATGATGTTTGTAGGCATTAACTGCCAGCGTGGAACTTGTCTTTAAACATAAAAAGTCGAAACAGAGTATCACTGTTGAGTATGGATTCAGAATATGTGCGGTAAGCTATAGTCCTGCAATTTTTGGGAGAACTTTATTCATGGATTCATTGTCAATAGACGGCAATGAATTTAATTATTTTAGAAAAAGTTTCTCTACAACGGATTTTTGTAAGTTTTTATCTTCTGGCTAAAGCACACGGTCGTGCAGCTCCATGTACCTAGCGGGGCTTTAAGATGTTAAAATTGATCATACTACAATGCTCGGGAGCTTGGGCTTTCTCATGCCTTCTGTAAGCAGTTTCCTTGACTATCGAGGAAGTATAGACACTAATGTTTAACAGGATGCCAGCCATTGAAAATTCGGCGAGAGCTGCAACTTCTACAGCAGCCATTAAATTAAAGATTTAACCTGCTCGCTTGTGTCCCTTTACGGCAATGTCTCGTCAGGAGAGCGAAAGCAGAACGTCTCCTTCATCGGGTGACACAGCCTCCCTAAGGCTGATTGCAATCGTGTTATCATATCTGGGCCAAGACAGCTTTAATATTTGATAGGTAACGTCACTAGACCATCTGTCTAGTGGTCTTGAAAACTTGACGCTGTATTTGTTTCTTCTGTAATACCTTAACCAGTTAGCTGCCTTCAGTATAGCCGCGGTTTTTGCTGCCTTACGCTACATTCGTTTTGCAGCCTGAAACTAACAAAAATACCTTCACCAACTCCCGTGTCCAACTTGGATCCATTTGTAAAGATTTCAGGCATGCTCTCTTGACGATCTGTGTCGATCACCTTCTTGTCGGCTAGTAGAGCTGGTGAACAGTAATCAATATTCTCCGAAAGGTTCACTATTCTTCCTATTATTGAGACATAACCATACGTTGCTTTCTTTTACGCCCTGCTTGACCAGAGCCTGATCACCGAATTCATGGCGTTTTCTTTCACCATGAGATCATCCGGCAGCTAGATCAGCATAGTGAAAGTGTTTTCGATGGCATTGTAAAAGTGCTTTCGATGGCATAGTGCCGGAAGCACCAGTTACCAGCAAAGCAGAAGTGCGCATCATCGTTTCCATGATCTTGCAGTAGGTGGTTTTCTCTAACGATTTCCACCATACTAACGCTCCATACATTAAAATACGCAGCTGTAATTCCAAGGTCATCCCAAAGTCACATCTGCACAAGAACAAGGCGATATCCACCTTTTCTTGACTGGACATTCCGTTATCAGGATAGTTTGGTCTCCAGATAGATACCCCGATAATTCGCACTGTCTGACAGCTTGCGCTCAAATCCCTTACAATTGGTAGAGCAAGGTGTCTTGTATCTTCGAGTGAAGAGTACAAGGATTCACACTTAGACCATTATTTGTGTAAAAATCTTCTATAAGCCTTAGTTCAGAGCTAAGTTGCTGTTATAGTATATCTACGTACTTACCCAACACAGCAACTGGAACTAATGTTCCTCATTAGTAAAAAATCGAAATTCTCATTATAACTGCCATTGGCTCATCTGCTACCTAGATTGTTTATTTGGCATGTAGTTTATTTTGGGTAAATTAATTAAGAATTTTTAGTGAATAATTTGTCCACGTCAACAGTGCTCTTTCATTATATTTAGTCTAAGTTAACCAACAGTTAGGTGTCTTCCCTGCTTAGATATACTTGTGTGCAGATCATTCATAGACGCTCAAACTTTAAAAACGTTTCTATTTGGTCTTAAAGTATTTGAGCTTTGGCATTGAAAGAGGTCGCAAGACATGAATAAGGGTCAATAGTTGGAATATCAAATAACGCCCAGTTTGTTAAAGGCTTAAAATGAAAAATAAATGCCTGCGAACGTTAACGTTCGTTCTGATCGACAAAGAACTGATTTGTGGTCCTTGCGTAGCATTTCCGCTAACATAATATTGCATCATTCTTATTGATTTCTTCCGCTTTGTCCAGTTAAAGCTGAAAACTTGCAGCAAGTTTGTTATTTTGGTATTTGCGTTGATGAAGCATATTTACTTTCGAGATCATGGAACAGGCCCTTAATATGTTTTATGTAATATTGCCCTTTCAATAGACCCCATTTTGTTTGAGGAAAACAGCAAGAGTATAAAATAGGAACCCATTACTATTTACTCACTAAATGTTTTTGGTGTTTAAGCGGTAGCTACATTACACATGTATGTATACTTTTAGAAAATAAATGGAAGGCAAAATCAACTTTACCATATAAAAGAAGTTAGTTGGCCATTAGAGAGACACAAAGAGAGTGAAACTGAAACACTTTTTCCTTGTTGTTGTTGTTTTGTGTAACCAAGTCACACTGTGCGTGTTCATTGTTGCTCTATATATTATTTTGCATGTTATCACAAATTTTAAATTATGTCACTGTGTAATTAGAAAATGTGTGTTAAAAATAGTTACTTGTGCGTTTATTTCCTCTACATTTAACATAAACAAATAAATGTGTGTAAAAAGACAACAACACAAACAACGTTATTTATTGTTGTTTTTTCTACAGAGTTTTATTTAAACAGGAAAGATATTTATATCTATATTTATGTAGTATGTTAAATTTTCTAAAGGAAAATACGCCTTATAGCTGTTTAAGTTTAAATAAATAACAAATATTATTTCTATGCAATGCTTAAAGAAACAAATGTACAAATTTTTAACAAAACAAAGTTATGACAAGAAATGATAGCCTTAACGATTTATGATGAGGTTAGTTTGTATGAAACCCTCCAATCTTTTTTTATAAAAGTCCAGAATAAACACATTAAGCTTAAGATAATATACAACACAAAACAGCCCAACAAAAACTTCAAAAATATTGCAGCAGGCAAGGCGGATATTAGGAAGTATTTTAGAGCATCATAACTTTGATTTAGCAACACTGTGTTAGTTGACAAGCCTGTTAACAGCTGATAATTGCGTTTTATTCAGGTTGGTTTAACATTTCATTATTGATAAACTCACAGAAAACAGCGCTTGCAAATAGTTGAAACTTTTTGTCAAAATAATCGGGTATATTCTTGGTTCCACTTTCAAGATAAAATGATTAGTAATCACTGCATTTGTTGTTTATTTTAGAACATTAATTCGCAGTGAAGTCTCAGATTCTTGAAACTACTGTTACGCAAAAATGCTAGCTTGTAAATATCTTTAAATTTCATTGCGAAATTTAAAGATTTTACGAAAAAACGCGAGTATAATTACAATTACATTAAAATAACATGGATAGATGATAATATACAGGGTGCTCCAGAACTCAGCGCCAGCCAAAACAACGTTACAGGATTGATTGTAAGCGTCATGGGAAGAAAAAAAATTGTCAGTGTACTTGCACAATTCTTGTATATTTTTTTAGAATTTTTTCTGATTTTCCTCATGATGTTTTCCTGTCACCCTGCTGTTGAGTTCTGGGACACCCTGTATAAATTTACGAGGGTGGATTAATATTGAAACTACCTAGTGCTAGATGCAGCACAAACACAAAATTTTTTTTAAAAATTAAAATTCCTCTTAAAAGTTAAAATAAACAAGTAAGAGTGTAGTATATTTGGCTGGGCCGAATCTAAAATACCCTTCACGAAAATCACGTTTATATATGTATATATTACAAAGTCACGTATATAAATATATTACAAATTTGAACTAAATATACTCGGATCTATATGCACCGACATGGGAGGAAAATATTTTTGCATTGTAATCACCATTCCAAAAAGGACATGTTTCATGGAAATTTTCATGCAAAAATCGGTTTAAGCTATATCTCGGTTAAATATAAATTGATATCGGAATTTGGCACTTTCTGTATTTTAATTACCTCGTTTTATAATCAGAACTGATTTCAAGCAAGCAAAATTTTAGACAATATTTCGGGTATATATAGACCGATATCGGAAATTTTAATTTTCGCTATTTGGTAACCTCCTTATTGAACTTCTTTTAAGCAAAAAATTTTTAAGTTCTCTTACCCGGCAATATTAATTAAAAAATCGGTTTAGGCTATATCTCGGGTATATATGGACCGATATCGGAAATTTTCATTTTCTGTATTTAAGTAACCTTCTTTTATGATCAGAAATGCTTTTAAGCAAAAAACTTATGTAAAATTCGGTTTAGGCTATATCTCGGGGATACGAGTATATGGACGGATATTGGAATTTCTCATTTTCTGTATTTTAGTAACCTCCTTTTATTACCAGAACAGCTTTTGAGCACAAAAAAATTGTTTAAGTTCGCTTACGCGATATGTTAATGAAAAATCGGTTTTGGCTATATCTCGGGTATATATATGGACAGATATCACAAATTTGTATTTTCTGTATTTTAGTAAACTTTTTTCATTACCAGAACTGATTTTAAGCAAAAAAATTTCTTAAGTTCGCTTACGCGACAATTTCATGGAAAAATCGATTAGGACTATATCTCGGGTATACATACATATGTATATGGACCGATATCAAAAATTTTCATTTTCTCTATATAAGTAACTTCCTCTTATTACCAAAACTGATTTCAAGCAAAAAAAAAATTTAAGTTCGCTTAAGCGACATTTTCATGAAAAACCGGTTTAGGCTATATCTCGGGTATATATGGACCAATATCTTGAAAAACTCTTTTTTTTCCTTTTAGTCGCCAGGCTTAATAATTGTGTGAAGTTTGAAGCAAAACAAACAACTTTTTTAAATTTTCATACAAAATTGCAAAAAAATGGCTTTTTCGGAATTTGGGATACATCTCAGCTATGTGTGAACCGATATTACTGAATTTCAAAGTCTAATGGGTTAATTGAATTTTCTATCAATGCCGGGTCTGAATATGTGTACTTTATATGGCCGGATATGAAAATTGTAGAAATTACAAATGAAATCACATTTCATTTAACTTTTGTTAATAGTGGTACAACTTTGATTCTGCCGTTTTTTTGAAACTCAAGGACTTACTACACTAAGCCGAATACTGAGCATGACCTTGGAACCGTGAACATGACCGGGATAACCCCATGATTTTCTGCGCTTGAGACTATCGTAATAAAGCCATTTTTCGTCCCCAGTAACAAGGCGATGCAGAAAATTCTTCCGTTTTATTCCTGCAAGCAGCTGTTCACAAGCAAACAAACGCCCTTCAGCATACACGGGCTTCAACTGGAACGACATTGAATTTCCGTGTTTTTGAATTATTTGCATGACTTGAAGGCGTTTTGTATGATATTTACGATCTATTTATTTCAACTACAACTTACCGCTACAGCTATCTATACAAAGTTATACACTTTAAATTTCATATTAGTTTAATTGAAAAATTAACTTAAGAAATTATTACAATTTGAGTAAACGTGAATAAATATTCTATATGGTGTAACACTGCATTTACACATGCAAGTAACTTGCAGTAAGTTCAGTATACATATTATTATCGAAAATGTCGGAAAAATCGTATATTTGTAGTTAAAAATGTAAAATATACAAAAATGAAAGCGACATTTATTTAATAACGTCTTGTTCATATAATTTTATTTGTATTTGATGAAACAAATTTTATTTAAAATAATATTTGATGAAACAAACTATGGATCAAGTATTGCCACTCTGTTATTATTGAAAAACTTCAAAAAAACATATTTACATGAAATAAAATTTTCTAAAAAACATGTAATTTATGTTTATTACTGCCATTGAAATATGTTACTCGTACTATACAGCTGTGTTCTTTCTTTATTTCTCTTTTTATATCAATACGAGTATGATAAGAACCAGCTGTGCACATTTTTTTTTATTTTAATAATTAATATTAATACCAATAAAAAATTATAAATAGCTTGTTTTCTATGTTTCCCAGCTACCTATATGTCGACATTTCATAGGAACTACCCTAATCATCAGTACACTTTGGAAATTTTTGAAAGATATTCTCAAACATTCAACTTTATATCCCAACAATCTAAATAAATTTTTGAGAATTTAAAAATAAAAATGCTCTAATAATATCAGTCAGAAAACAAAAAACACCCTTTTTCATTTATACACGACTTTAACATTTCTTTACACTTTTTAGGGTATCTCCTATGAAATGTCGTATTGGTATCAGTGTTAGAAGCTTATATAGCGAATAAAAAACTCAATTGTTTGAATTAATATTAATTTTATTCAAAACTCATTTTCGGCAACACTGTTTTATAATTTGTCATTTTGCTTGCAGTAAGTATTGAAAATTCACTTGCAACCAAATTTAATTCTAAGTTGAAAGTAAGAAAAATTTGTGTATTGGTAAAAAAGTTTGAAAGTACTGACTTTTTTGAACTTGTACTTGCATGTGTAAATGCTGGGTAAATGTAACTTACATTTCTTCAATCTTATATCTCATATCGCAGTATTGCATTTTCTAAAACAGGTCACAGTGAGAATAAGATCACTATAGGCATATACTTAAGTCCACAAATTATTTGTAGGTGTTGGCCAGTGTTTGCCATTGTTGGCCCTGTTTAACCCGTATTATGAACACATTCTCACTACAGTTTTAGTAAAACCGCAAATACACCTCTTTTATAACAATCTACATTTCTTCAGTCTTATATCTCATTTCGCAATATTGCTTTTTCTATAACAGGTCACAGTGAGAATAAGATTAGTTAAGTCCACAAATTATTTGCAGGTGTTGGCCAGTGTTGGCCCTGTTTAACCCATATTATGAACACATTTTCGCTACAATTTTAGTGAAGCAGCATATACACCCTTTTTATGAAAATCTACAATAGGGCATTATGCGTGACAGCGGCACCTGGCACCAATTTCAGGTACAAATAAATATCAAAAATTTCTCGACTTCAAAAACAGTAGGTAAAATCTTTTCAGGATAAGCATTATTTTATCACATTTTCAAAGTCCTTGTTCGACAATGTCCCAAAATCACCAATTTCAAATGCGTATAGAAAAAATCTCTCACTGAACTTCTCGTATATATAGTAAACTAAACCTTGAAGGTTTTTCCATGGTTAATATCAATTTTAATTGGTTTCATCCCATTCACATATTGTTTGTTGCACTGTGTAATTAAATTACTGCTATTTGTGCCAAATTTATACAATACTCGTACAATAAAAACTGTCATTACACGCGCAAAAACTTTTAAATATTCGAAGTTATGTTAAATTAAATTGAAAGATGTTACAATGCTGGCATGTATAGAATGACTTGACATTTTTTAATTTTTCCTTTCAAAATATTTTTACATTAACGTAGTGATTTGTTTCATCTCTTTTGTTAGTTTCGAAGTAATGACTTAGCCAAACAGATGAAAAAAAAATCATATAACAAATTAAAACAAATTAGCAAGGAACATGAAAAACGAAAATCATGCCTTTTTCTACATTGCCACAAAAAAAATTAGCGTGGTTCACAATATTGTGTAAATAGCCTGGTATCATTGTATTTGCAAAGGTGGAGTGCAAATTTTTGCTCGTTACTAACTAGAAGTACTAATTTATATTTGCAATTCTCAATAGCAAACAAATAGCTGACAATCTGAGAGCAAAGCCTATCAACCAAAAATGGTTGCAATGGTGAAATTTACAATATCAACACATAATATTCTCTGATGAAGACGTAGAACGTAATCATGATATATATATATATATACAGTTAGTTTTTGCAAAATGTTTCAAAAATGTAAAGCTTGCTTATTACAATTACTGCTATGTGTAAAACTAATTTAGTTCATTGCGATAATATTGTAACCAAATATTCTTTTTTTTTCTGTTTCCTAAAAAAAACTACTCAGCTCGAACGAATTCGAACGTTTAAATGGTAATACAAGAATCTTAATTTCATAGATGTGTCTTCTCTGAATATTGATAAATATTCATTTCCTAAAACATTTTAAGAATACAATACAGCATATTCCCATCATCAGAGTTGTATTTTGAAGTTTACATTAAAAGAATTTTGAGCATAAACTGAAGATAACAATAACATACAACATTTGCAAGTTTTTCTTAATATTGCAGAATTGTAACCATAAATAATATTGTTATGTATTTATATCACTTCTAACTGATGGAGTGCAGCCAGATCAACTGCTTGTTATACAGATACACACCCATCTACATAAACAACATAAAACTAAAAAAACATAGCACAGAAACGAACAAACATATTTGATTTAAGGAACGCAAATATCAGGAAAGTAAGCCAGTAATGATTTTACTGTTGTTACGTTCTTGGTACTGAGTTTTTATTGTTTGGTGTTGTTGCGTTCTTATTTTTTCGCAAGCATGTGTGGGACTGTGTATATGCGTAAGAATTATATTTGTACAACTGATTCTGGAATTATCAATAGAAACTAAATGATGATTGTAGTAGGTAATAATGAAGTATAAATATCAGCCACGTGTTTCGCTGAGGCAGAGTTTAATTTGTGCAAGACAGTCTTAAGTCAGAATACCAACCAAGCCTAGTGTTTTAAATGTAGTTAAAGTTGAGAAGTACTTTAGTACTCTGTAACAATTAAGTGTAAATAAGTGTCATTATTTCATTTCCACATGCAGCATCCGCAAAAGTGTTTTATAGGCAAAAACGTAACAATATAGTTACATCGTTGTATTTGGTGAGAAAATTTCGGAAAAAATTTTGTAACACAAAAACTATTTGCCCATGGCTTATATTTGTTTTAAAAGAATAGCCCGATCTACCAAATTGTTCATTTGAGATTGCATAGTTCTGAAATTGCACATATCATATTTGGGTGCGTTTTGTTGGTGTAAAGTAAAAATATACTTTACTAATTTTGCAAATGCGTGGTTTTGTTATTGTAAAGTGAAAATTGCTATTGTGATTGAAATTGATTCTTCAACGACTACTTTGTACAACCTATCTGGACTTCAACCATTTTACTTATGAAATGCATTTATTAATATTTTAGTCGCATAAAATCTAAAATTTCTGTATTACCCTACCACTGAGCTTAAACAACACTAGAACACAAAGGCGGATTCCAATAAAAATGCACTAAGCCAGAAATTCCAGTGATCAGCTGAAAAAATTGAATCTCACAATAATACTTAACATTGATATTAAAACCTAATAGAGCAACATAAATTAGTGCGTAAAGCGCTATAATTTTTCAGGTGTATAATAAATATATACGCCCATCCCCATCAAAGCTTTGCAATTGGGAAATCCTAGAAGTTGCTGTTGGTATACATATTTAGGTATATGTATTTAGGAATCAGATGCTCTTGATGGTCTTGGAATGAAAATACAGTGTGATGTTCGTTAGATGTTTCGGTTTTTTGAAACGGTGTATGGTGTAATTCACTCCATCCGATATCCTTACTATATAATATAGATAATGGAATACAAATCTCATGTTTTGGGCCGGTGCCTCAAAATCTATTTTGGATAGAGAAAACTCGTTTTTCAGTAGTACACTTGCAGACGTGTTTCCTGTCTGTTATATCGTTGGAAAGTTCAAGTCAAATGTTCACTAACACTACTCCCTCTTTCCCCCTCCTCACAACCTATTTCCCCTGAGTACTGGTCCAAGATAAAAAAAAAATAAAAAAAAACCTTATAAACTTTAACCAACAAACACTACTCCCTCTTTTCTCCTGCTCATAATATATTTTTCTAGTTCTATTGCAATGTCCTGTATAGCTAGGGGTATCTCCTGAATATTGGTCCTAAAAAAAATAAAACTTTTTTTGCCCAATTTAATTTGACTTTTTTTGTTTCAGTGTTTCACAAATTCCACCATTGAGAGCTACAAAATTGAGCAGCGTGTTTAGAGTATAGAAGCTTTATACAATAATGGGTTTTCAAATCCAAATGCCTTTCGTGGTTTCAGTGGACTCATTATCAAACAGAATTGCTGCATTTGGACAAATAAGAATCTAGTGGTGATTGTTGAAAAGCCGATGCATCCAAAAAGAATGACTGTTTGATAGGGTTTGTGGGCTGACGGAGTCATCGGGTCGTATTTCTGTGACAATGAGGTCGGCCAACAGTTACCGTAAATTGCGTTGGCTATCGAAAGATAACGGATTTGTTGTCACTCGAAATTGAGGATACTGACCTGAACGATACGTTGTTCCAACTATATGGTGCCACTTGCCACATAGCCAAAGATATAATGGCTCTTTTGCCCAAGAAATTCAGTTGCCGTGTTATCTCAATATCTTAATTCGAGAGCTAAAGGATTTGGACTTGATTCATAACCGACATTGAGCCTCAGTTATAATTCAGATTCATTGAAAATATGGATTATCGGATATAGGGATGTCGCCGAAGCCGTGGGAGCATATGGCCGATATTTTGTTTCACACATAATTATCATAGATCTTTATATCATAATGAAAAATATTAAGATTATTTTCTGTAATATTCTTTTTGGTCTATTTACAATTATCATTGTGCGTTTTCGTTGGACTTTTGTATAATGTATGTCAAAAAATCTACTCATATATTCAAATACTCGCTTGGCCCAAGCAGGGGGGCAAATGTGTGACCCTATTGCTGCTTAACACAGCTTAAGGCTGTGTAATTACTTAATGTAGTCATTTTCCATTCCTATTGCACATTGCTATGTGTATATATATATGTATGTTTTCTCTGTTTCATTTCTTTATAATATATTAACTTATTTTTTGATTGCGCGAAAATTCTAAGAAATTAAACTTTGGGTTCGTTGGGGAAAATACACAACTCAAGTGGAATAGAAGAACTACAAATTGACAGCAATTACTTTAAACAAAACGAATAAATTATTTACGTACAATACATACGTACAAACATGTCTGTTTCATTTTATCAATAGAAAAATAAACAGTCAATAATTAAATTGGTTGTTTTCAGGCATGACTTGTTGTAAAGCTAATAAACAGTTAAAAGAGCTTTCGCAGTCGATTGCTGTCATTCCCTTCTCTTCTCTTACACTTGGTAATTTTTGATTAATGAATAAAGACAACGAAGTGAGTCCCCCAGGTTTGTATGGAAATTTTTATTTGTGCTTTAATATAAACGACAATAAATAGCACTTCAATGATGATGATCTTCATCATCATCAATCAATATTTTTTGTATTTGTTTTCAAAAAGTTGTGTTTTTTTTTACTTATGTATGTAAGTATGTATACTCGCATACATATGTATGTAGCTAGATGGACAAGAATATTAAATTTGTTAGTAGAACGTTTTGTTGAGAGCACGTACGCAATTCAAGTAAAGTTGAAAAAAAATAAATGAAATGAAAAAACTGGAAACGTTTTTGGTGCCAATAAATGCAAAAAATTGAGAGTTGTACGAGGGAGGTCTTATTGAGTGGTTCACCTTCATACAAAACAATTCTGCCAGCCGACCCCTAAGATTAAAAATAATGTAAAAACAATTCCAAAAATATTTTTAATTTTTTTTTGCCACGCCTTCAAATACCGGCCTTTTAGTATTTTATCTGTTCACAACATTTAATATAATGTAATGTAATATAATGTTCATAGCTCTGTAGAGGCTAAATTTTCTCTTTAATAGTTTTTCACTACCACGTTATATTCTGTTCATGTCTTTTGTAAACTCGGTTCGTACGCAATATTTTTGAACCGAGTCGTGGCTAGAATTCGGCAGAAAAAAAATAATTTTTTTGGAATTGTTTCGACATTATCTTGTGGCTGGTACAATTTTTTTTCGAACCACTAAAGTCTTAAACTGAGTTTCGTTATACAACAAAACGACATGTACTAGGGCATAAAGCGCTCCATATGTTCTGCATTTTGGCTGAATCAACTATGTTCTATGAAACACGCGATCTGAAACCACAAATCGTTCTGAAAAATTATTGATTCTCTTTTAGGTGTTCTAGAGAACGTGCGATTTACTGGCGTTTCGAAGTTGTGTACGAAAACATACATGTGTTTTACATATGTATGTGGTAGTTATATAAAACGAAAACAAGTTGATAACCAATAGGGAAATTTTTTATTTTGGTATTTTTAATTGAAAATGTGTAAAATTCTTTTAAATTTTCATTCAAATAGTGTTTATTTGTTGAGCTAGAGGTCACTTATATAAATTGTCAATTATTTGATTCGATATTTCGACACTCCGTTGTGTCTTCTTCAGGAAAATTATTTTCTGCGTAATTTTAACATCGTATCTAATGGCGGTGCATTGTCTTGAAGAAAGAGCACTTTTTTCTTTCAATGTGATCGTTCTTGCTTGTTTGCATCAATCAGTTGTTTCAATGATGCACGATAATACTTTCCTGTGATTGTGGATCGTTTTTCAAGATAATCGACGAACAATATTCTGTATGCATTCTAAACTACAGTGGTTATAACCTTGCCAGCCGATTTCACTGCCTTCGTCTTCTTCGCAGCACTTCCACCAGCTTCCACCAATTGTTTCGATTGATTTTTGGTATCAGGTGTGTAGTGGTGGGCCCACGTTTCATCAACAGTTATTAATCAAGGTCAAAAATCAACAGGATTGCGATTTATCATGTCCACATACCGCTGTGAAGTGGTCTGTTGAACTCGTTTTTGTTCGACACTGAGCAAAGGCAGCATTCTTGCCGATAACTTTTTCATATGCAAATGTTCATACAAAATGTTGAACACACGGTCATGTGATATGTTTACCATATCAACAATCTCACGTAACTTGACTCGGCGATCATTCAATACTCGATATCGCATTGAAATATCGAATATTGGATTTTCTTGATATTTTCTGCATTAACCACTTCTTTTGGCCTTCCTGTTGATGGCATTGTTGCAGTACTTGTTCGGCCGCGTTTTAATTCAGTAATCAAATATTTGACCATGTAATCTGATGGAGCAGACTCTCCGTAACATTTATCGAACGTTCGTTTGTTTCTTTTAGTGTTTGTTTGATCACTGCACGAAATTCACTTTTTTCCAGTTTTCAAGAAACACATAAGTTGCTTACTTCAAACGAGTACAACCAATAATTTGGGTGAAATTTTAACAGGTTTCACAGATCGCAATTTCAAAAAAAAAACATTTTTTGTATTTGTGCTGTCATCTAGCGTTAAGTTGATTCAATATCAATCCGCCCTCGTAGTTTCAATACAGTTAGTAAGACGATATTCTAACTTTTTTATACCATTTGAATAATACGATTTTGTAAACCCCTCAAAACACTCGTTAGTTTCGGTAATCACTTTTTCGTTAGTGATGAATCTCTTTCCTGCGAGCCATTTTATCAAGTTTGGAAACAGGACAAAGTCACTAGGAGCTGGACTATAAGGTGAATGATCTACCAATTCGAAGTGTATTTCACGTAATTTAAGCATAGTTATTTGAATTCGTACTGACTAAATGTCCGTCCAAAAATTAGTTTTTGAGTACAGAGGATTAACATATATTTAGCTTTTCACACCTAAACCCCTATGCCAATTTACGAGTACTATAGTTTGAATCACTTTTTCGTTTGTGATGAATCTTTTTCCTGCGAGCCACTTTATCAAGTTTTGAAACGGGACAAAGTCACTAGGAGCTGGACTATAAGGCCTAAACCTCTATGCCAATTTACGAGTACTATAGTTTGAAACCACAAACTCTGGTCCTTACCAAACAATAATGGTCCTTAAATCAATAAAAAAAATTTTCTGTATACAGAGAATATTATAATTCAAATAACATCATTTCATGTTCAACAGCGCAAATGTCTAAAGCAGTTAAACTTATTTGGAAGCGGACCTGTAAAAAGAGTTCGTTCGTTACAAAAGTTATAAACCTTTTGTATCGAATGTAGGCAATTAACAAAATGCATATGTGATTTAATGTGAGATGAATATTGATAGAGAATAATTAAATGCTCGGTGGCTGGGTGGTTAAGGCAGCAGATCATACGTCATGACCCGGGTTCAAATCCCAGTGGGTGCTGATGAGTAGTGTAGCGACTACGAAACAGCTAGTTGTCCGCCAGCTAAAGAATTGATTATTATTTTTCTTGTCTTCCCGATGTACATATGTACAAACCAAAAAAATTTAATTTATAATTATAAAGTTCAATAAAAATTCAATAAATTAATTAGAAACCTTTTGTTGAATCATACAACGTCCACGTTTGCCATGCAGCATAGAATTTTTCGTGATACCTTAATATAAGAAACTTTTATATTGAAAATTAATTTGTGCAAAACTATTATAAATGTTTTTAGGGTTAGAAAAGTAGTGCGGAAATTTAAGATAACAATTATTCGGTACAATATTATTTATACATACATACATACATACATACATACATACATACATACATACATACATACATACATACATACATACATACATACATACATACATACATACATACATACATACATGCATAGATGTATGTATATACACATATGTGTGTATGTACCCAACAAACACGAAATCAAAAATTTGATATAATATATCATTTGATATCAAACATAATTCTCTAACCCTTTTTAAGGGTTTGATTTAACATTTTAATTTAAATTAAAAATCATTTGAATATAAACATTAGATACTCACAGCCTTATGTATAATCAAAATCCTTATGCTAACTAACTAGCTGTGTTTTTTGTGTGTAAATTCCCATAAGGGAAAGATAGCAGCTAGTTAGTTAGCACAAGGTTTTTATTTTAGATAAGGCCATCAATGTTTTATCAATGTGTGTTTTAAGACTAACTATCAATCACAAAACATATGTTTTAGCAACTACTGAAAATATACCAACATTTTAAAATCATGTACAAAAAGATTTTAAGATTTCGAGAAAAGATTGTTAAATGTGATTTGTTTGTGAGCAATATGCAATTAAATGTGAGCAAAAATTAGTGTTAATAAGTAAAAGCGCATTAGCAAAAACAAAAAAGTGAAATAATATGATATAATGAGATTGTCGGACTTGAGCGGGATTTCGAACCAAGAGGAACCAACTACTTCATTCCGTCAAGAATTTTAAAACTAAGAAAAATAATAATAATAAATAATCATAATAATAAAAAATTCAAATTAAAAATCGCAAATAAATCAAAAGAAAATTGAACTTGTAAAGAAAAAATTAGTTTTTATTTGTATTCCATATCGCAATCCACATTTGAGAATTACATTTGAAAGCAAGTTGAGAATAAATGAATTTCTCAATTTGAAAATAAGTTCCCCTTTTTGTTGCAAACACAATGTTTTTCAATTTGAATATAAATCAGTGCAAAACGTTTGTCGTTTGAAAAAACGTTTGATTTCAAATTATTCTCAATCTGAAATCAAACCCTAGTGTTTGTTGGGTATATGTCAGTATGCACATACTTTCATTATTAATACAGGTTTTTCTGCAGCATTTCTGCTGTGTATGCGTTCCGGTTGCTGGTCGATATATTTACCACCACCACCACCCACCCTCGTTTTTTATTTCTAAATCAAAGTAGCAGAAAACAAAAAGCAGCCAAAAATTTGTTGAAAAAAAGTAACGTAAAGTAAAAATGGCTGTTACTGAGTTGTTTTGCAAGCGACCGTGATTGACGATAGAACCCACTAAAAAAGAAAGACAATTTTTTCGAAATTTGTTTAAACGGTTTTAATACGCTTGAAAATTAAAATGGTGTCACGTAAGAAAAGTGAAAGGGACAAAAGCAGCGACAGTAAAACGGGCAGAAAATAACACCATGGTAGTAATGACGTATAAGAGTAGAAAGAAATGTGTGTGCATTTTTTTTTTATTATTTTAATCACATAGTATTTATTTGCAGTTAGACAAATAGCTGTTAGATTAAAACGTTTTAGTGTCTCATCAGAAATAATATGTAGAAAAAACATTTTATAAATTATTTCAGAGCCTAAAATGAAATTTTGCATACTTTTGATAAGTCTATGCATAGAGCTACGACTGGGTATATCCCAAGCTGCTTACAAATTGTTAACATTCACGTCAGGTCAATGCAGAACCTGAAAAAATTACTACTCTCATACAAATGACATGATTTTAAGCCAAAGAAATATTTAGATTTAATTGGATTTCCCTGTGAATTTTTAGTGAATGAATATGTTTTTAACAACTGTGGGATGATAGTATCGTGTTGTGACTTAATAAGTGAATATATTTTTCGCTTACTCATAATGAGAGAAGAGATACATTTAATCCAACAATCACGTGAATAAACACAATCGGAGAATATGGGGCATTGAAAGTTCAAGAATAATGCAAAAATATTTTTTTTATTATGGCTTAAACTTAAATACTTCGATAAAAAATATAAGAAAATTTAGTGGTTCTTTTATCGGATTTTACAGTTTTACAGTTTGATTCACTCTGTGACTCTCCAACCGCACAGTCGTATAATTAAACAGTGAACAAAAAAAAAAAAACAAACAAACAAACAAACAAAAAAATCATTGTGCTCACTAATTATACCCTTTTTTTAAACTTACATATAAACAATAATATATTGTAATAAATTGTAAAAACAATAACAAATTATTTTAAAAAACAACGGGAAAATAAATTCCTCACATTTCAGTAACTAAACAATAAAATCAATTTCAATAAAACAAGTGCGGTGGCAGTGCATTGTTATTGTTGTAATTGTGCGTGAAGATTACCTACCCAGTAGGAAAAAAATACACATTAAAGTTTTTGTTTTCTGTATGAGTAATCCTATCAGAAATAATTCTGAAAAAGAGCCTAGCGCCACCAGCAAAAATATATGGACTTCTGAAGAAGAATCTATAAGGCAATCATTGGACAATTTTCTTTCTACAAGAGATAAAATCCGCTCCTGTTCCGGCTCGCCTAACATAGATGTTGCAACAGAAGATAAAAGATCTTCTACTCTAACTAATGCCAATAAACAAAAAACGCAAGTAGGCATGGATAGGTATATCACCATCACCAAACGTCAGCGAAGCCCTAAATCTGCTCAAATTGCATCCAAATCAAAAATTTCTAAAGATGCCGAATCCGCTAGACCAACCAATCAAAACAGATTTTCTATTCTACAAACGGATGAGCCAACAGGATCGTCAAAAAAATCGTTTAAACCACCACCAATTTATTTAAGGGAATCTGCCTCCAATGAACTGGTAAGAAAAATTGTTTCAGTAATCGGAGAAAATACATTTAACGTTACCTCCATCAAGCACGGTAACATTAACGAAACTAAAATTCAGGTTAACGATGAAAATGACTATCGAAAACTGTCTAACGATTTTGAAAAAGAAAAAAAAGCTTTTTATACTTATCAGCTTAAAAGCGCTAAAGGTCTTCAAGTCGTAATAAAAGGGATTGACCCTTGCGTAGACACTGATGAGGTTAAGACCGGTTTGACAGACAAGGGATTCAAAGTAAAAAATGTGTTAAATATCAGAAATCGTGAAAAGATCCCTCAACCAATGTTTAGGGTTGAATTAGAGCCAGGAGATGTGACTTTAAAGAAAAATGAAGTTCATCCAATATACAGTGTAAAATTCCTTTTACATCGAAAAGTAACCGTAGAGGAACCGCATAAGCGCTTAGGACCCGTACAGTGCCACAACTGCCAAGAATTTGGTCACACTAAAGCGTACTGCAAGTTGCCTACAGTTTGTGTTGTGTGTGGAGAACTCCATGGTACAGCACAATGCAATAAGCCGAAATTCGACCCAAAAATAAAAAAATGCAGTAATTGCGGTGAAAACCACACAGCTAATTATAGAGGTTGCTCCGTCTACACCCACCTCAAGCGCTCAATGAACAACAAACCAATAATTGCTTTTAAGCCACCACAGCAGACTCAAATTTTTTCTAATAATTCTTTTCCTCCGACAGGACAGTCAACCACCGACAAAACCGTTCAAAATCAAAAACAAATTTCTTATGCTAATGTAGTTAAGTCTACATTCGCAAACCCGAATCAACAATCTATATCTCAACCGCCCGATCAAAATTTCAGTAACCTTGAGGCAACAATACAGACCCTAATTCAAACTATAAACACTTTTACGTCGTCTATGATGACGATGATGCAGGAAATGGTGAAAATGCAATCCACCATTTTGCAGGTTATTTCGAAAAAATGATTTGGTTAAAAATATGTTTCTGGAACGCGAACGGCATCCGCCAACACAAAAATGAACTCGAATACTTCCTGATGGATAAGCAGATTGATATAATGATGATTGCAGAAACTCACTTGACGTCAACAAGCTTCTTTAAAATTAACGGCTACGTATTATACGATACTAAAGACCCCCGTGGAAGAGCTTGTGGAGGTTCTGCAATCTTGATAAAATCTAGGATAAAGCATTTTTTGTTGAACGACACATGTGAGGACTATCTTCAAGCAACTAATATCTGTGTGGAAAATTTTCATTACAAATTGGTTATCTCATCGATTTATTCGCCGCCTCGATTTTCAGTGACGGAGTCACAATATTCAAGTTTTTTCACCTCATTAGGATCTCGTTTTATAGCAGCTGGAGATTACAACGCAAAACACACTTTTTGGGGCTCACGTTTAATCACCCCGAAGGGTCGAGTGCTTTTTGATACAATTTCTAAAATGGGCTTAGACGTAATATCAAGCGGGCATCCCACTTACTGGCCGACTGACCGGCGAAAGATTCCTGATGTGATTGATTTTGGAGTGGTAAAGGGGTTCCCTGTGGAATGGATGCAAGCTGAGCCTTCGTTAGACTTGTCATCGGATCATTCACCAACTATTATTTCAGTGCGTTTTCCCCAGGAGACTTGGTCTCCGATTAACAATTTGCATAGGACTGTCACCCGAGTGAATTGGCTAAAATATAAAAAATTTTTGAGCACCCATTGCACTGAGAATATTGTTTTAAGAACACCTGAAGATATTAATGCGTCACTAAGCAACTTTAGCGAAAACCTTAAACAAGCCGCTGAACTTGCTTCTAGAGTTTATTTAACACGCAGAAACCTTCAAAATAGAACATATTCTTCAGAAATCGAGCAACTTGTGTTAGAAAAAAGAAGAGTTCGACGAGAGTGGCAACTTCGCAGGTCTCCGCAGCTAAAAACAAGGCTACGTGAGTGCACAAATCAACTAAGAAGTTTGCTTGGAAACCAAAAAACGGCTTCTCTACAAACGTATTTAGAAAGTCTGGATGGTACTCCTCAGTCCGACTATTCTTTATGGCGGGCGACTAAGGGTTTAAAAAGGCCAGTTAGAGGTAAGCCGCCCTTGCGAGAACCGTCTGGTGACTGGGCTAGAGATGACTCGGAAAAGGGTAATTTATTTGTTAACCATTTGAAAAACGTTTTTACCACAAATAGGTCTGACAATGCAAATGAGTTGCCACCTATTGTTAGTAGACCTCCTGTGCCTTTAAGATTCAATTTCCAAGAAATTGAAAATGCTATTGGCAATCTAAACCTTAAAAAAGCTCCAGGTATGGATAAAATCAGCAACAAAATGCTCGTAGAGCTGCCTCGTGTAGCTAAAAGAATTGTTCTTTTTATTTTTAATGCTATTTTACGACTTGAGTATTACCCTGCAGAGTGGAAGGTGTCCATGATAACAATGGTTCCTAAGCCAGGGAAGGATCACACGAAAGTAGAATCATACCGTCCAATAAGTCTACTGTCAACAATATCAAAACTTTTCGAAAAATTGCTAAAGGCGAAGTTGGATCCAATGCTTCATAAGGTTGAATGTATTCCTGATCACCAATTTGGTTTTAGAGCGAAACATGGCACCATTGAGCAAACACACAGGTTAGTTAACGTCATAAGAAAGGCATTTGAAGATAAAAAATATTGCTCTGCCTTATTCATCGACGTCTCACAGGCTTTTGATAAAGTGTGGCACGATGGCTTAATGCATAAAATAAAGTTTAACTTACCTGCAAACATACATAACCTTTTAGAAAGCTATTTATATTGTCGCCAATTTATAGTAAAAGAAGGCGATTTCATAAGCCCCGCTCAGTCTATTGAAGCAGGAGTTCCCCAAGGCAGCATATTAGGGCCTATCTTATATTTGATCTACGCATCTGACATGCCAACAAGCACCAACGTTCACACTTCAACATTTGCAGATGATACAGCATTCCTTAGCATACATAGTAACCACCAGCAAGCATCAATAAATTTACAGGAACATATCGACAAACTAGAGAAATGGCTGAAGCTTTGGAAAATCAAGGTTAATGAACAAAAGTGTGCCCATGTTACATTCGCACTGCGTCTAGGAACATGCTCACCCATTACTATTAACAATAAAGTAATACCTCAACACAGTGAAGTCAAATACCTCGGAATTCATCTTGACCGTAGACTAACATGGAAGTCGCACATCGAGGCAAAAGTAACGCAGATGAAATTGAAAGCAGTGCAAATTAACTGGCTACTAGGCAGAAATTCGACCTTAAAGCTTGATTGTAAACTTTTGCTGTACAACTCGATTCTAAAGCCAATATGGTGCTATGGGATTCAATTATGGGGCACAGCCTCGGCATCCAACATTGAGAAAATTCAAAGAAGTCAAAATAGAATTCTCCGTAGAATTACAGATGCTCCATGGTACGTTAAAAACTCACGAATCCACGCAGATCTGAACGTACCTTTTGTGAAATCTGAATTTGTGAAGTACGCGACAAGGTATATTAACAAACTTGAATTCCATCCAAATCCTCTTGCAGCTAATATTCTTAATTTTGGTGGTCATACCCGTCTGAGAAGGAGGGATACTTTGGCTACCATTAGAGCTCTAAACAGATGACTGAATTCTGAAATAATATTCGCATAAAAATAAATTTTCGTCCAGCACTGGCAGGACTTTAATCATAATTTTTTTTTTTTTAGTATTAAGATTTGAATACTTATTGTCATTACATTTTTTTATGTAGATTCAATAAATAAAATAATGAAGTTAAAAAAAAAAAAAAAAAAAAAATGATGAAATTAATAATTTTTGGTGGCTACGGAGCAAGGTTTATGCTAGTTAGGCGCGAATTTGATTAAGGTTATTATAAAAATGGTAAAATATATTTCTTTATTTCGTTAATAAGATATTTACCATTAAAAACTTTTTGAATTTTGTTTGCTCTACGCAAAATTTTCCCTACCTTCAATAGCTTCAGTTGGCTCTGCGGCTGGTAAAGGTAGACGTTTTAATTTTAAACATAGTTAGCTGTTGGTGATCAGGACTGGCCTGCAGATCTGTCTAAAACAAATATTGAGTTTTATGCAACATTCTGGGATACCTAATTAATAATCTTCAAATATGTGAACGGAATAATTTAACTCCTTACCCATTCATCATAATAAAACAAAATTGATGTTCATTTCTTATAGTAACTGCACAGACAGAACTATTTTCCTCAATAAAATCAGTAACAACTTAGATAAAATTGTAGATTTTCAATAAATTTAATCTATGAAGCTAGATTTTAATTAGCATCTTAGAATGTCTAAGAGCTTTAATATACAAAACCAAGTTTACTTTATTGCAGAAGACGAAGCAAATGGCTGCCTGCACGACATACAAATGAAAGCTGAAGCATTTGCCATATATACACAATTATATTGCCAACAAAATGTATTGAATGGCGTTTCCCAGCGGATTGACATTCTGATGACCATATTCATAAAAAATATATTTCATTTTAATGTTTGTCAAATAAACAAAATATTTTTAAATTTGATTTTTGTACATTTGCACATCGGGATTTTAGTTAAAAATTTTCCTTTCTTAATCTTTCCTTAAAAAAGTATTTTTTACAATACAAATTTGTTGTGATCAATATTTTTTGGATGAAGAAGACAAGAAAAACAAATAAAAGTGTGGTATAATCGGCTGGGTCCCGTATATATATATATATATATATATATATATATATATATATATATATATATATATATATATATATATATATATATATATATATATATATATATACTATATATATATATATATATATATATATATATATATATATATATATATATATATATATATATATATATATATATATATATATATATATATATATATATATATATATATATATATATATATATATATATATATATATATATATATATTACTATATATATACTACAAATTTGAATCTAATATGCTTGGCTTGTAGTCACCATTGCTAAAAGGAAATCTTTCATGGAAAACCCGGTTTAGGCTATATATCGGTTAAATATGAACCGATATCGGAATTTTTCGTTTTCTGCATTTAGTAGCCTTCTTTTGTAACGAGAACTGCTTTTAAGCAAAAAAAAAAATGTTCATTTTATCATTTATCTCGGGTATATATGGACCGATATTGGAAATTTTCATTATCTGTATTGTAATTACCTAGTTTTATAACCAGAACTGATTTCAAGCAAAAAAAAAATTTCACTCAAAAATCTGTTTACACTATATCTCGGGTATATATGGACCGATATCGGAAATTTTCATTATCTGTATTATAATTACCTCGTTTTATAATCAGAACTGATTTCAAGCAAAAAAATGTTTTCACTTCAAGCAAAAAAAAGTTTCAAGCGAAAAAATGTTTCCGATTTCGGAAATTAAAATTTTAATTTTCCCTATTTGGTAATCTCCTTATATTATCAGAACTTTTTTTAAGCAACAAAATGTTCGGGTATGTATGGACCGATATCCGAAATTTTCATTTTCTGTATTTTGAAAACCTCCTTTTATAATCAGAACTAATTTTAAGCAAAAAAAATAAAAAATTATGGAAAAATCGGTTTAGGCTGTATCTCAGGTATACGAGCATATGAACCAAGATCGGAAACTTTCATGTTTTGTATTTTAGTAACCTCCTTTTATAACCAGAACAGCTTTTAAGCAAAAAAAGAGTTGTGTAAGTGCGCTTACGCGACATATTCTTGAAAAATCGGTTTTGGCTATATCTCGGGTATATATAGACCGATATCGAAAATTTGAATTTTTGTATTTGGTTAACCTCCTTTTATTACCATAAATGATTTTAAGCAAAAAAAATTCTTAAGTTCGCTTACGCGACATTTTCAAGGAGAAATTGGTTTAGGCTATATCTCGGTTATATAAACCAGCCTCAGATATATAAAAGCCTTGTAATTGCCTTGTTTAATAAGTGTGTGAAGTTTGAAGCAAAACAAACAATTTTTTTTCAAAAATTTTCACACAAAATTGCAAAAACTAATGGATTTTTCCGGAATTTTGGACATATCTCAGCTATAAGTGAACCGATTTTACTAAATTTCCATGAATCGATGGAGTAATAAAATGGCGAAAGAAAAAGTTTCTAAGTCTAATGGTTTTCTCAGGAACGGTATTTCAACGACTGACAGAAGGACATCGCTTCAGAATACATATATTTTATAGGGTCGCAAATGAAAATTGTAAAAACTACAAAGAAATTATACCCTTTACATTTTTGTGAAGGGTATAAAACTGTGCTCTTTCTTAAAGACAGCGCACCGGTGAAATACACTTCGAACTTGTTAATCATCCACCTTATAGTCCAGATTTAGCTCCTTGTGATTTTTTCCTGTTTAAAAACTTGAAAAACCCGCTCGCAGGAAAAAGATTAATGTCAAACGAAGAAGTGATTACCGACACAAACACTTATTTTGGAAGGTTGCCAAAATCGCATTATTCATATGGTATAATAAAGTTAGAATATCGTCTTACTAAGTGTACTCGTATTGAGCTAAAAGGAGGTTATGTTGAGAAATAAATGATTTAAAAAATTGTTTTTTTCCTATTTAGGTAGCTGCAATAACCATCCACCCACGTATTAAACAATAACGGGTGAGATCCCGAAAGTGGGCGTGTTACCTCCCATGCAAAGGAAATATTAATTTTTGTATATTTTGAGAACGGTTAAAGCTAAAGCTTCTAAATTTGATAGGAATGATATGATAGTCGATACCAATTATCAGACAAAAAGTGGTCACGGACTATACGTTGCATGCTAAGGTGTTAGTAAAACATCCAACCAATAAATATGTCTACTTTTAGAGACTACGATTTTATTACAAAAAAATTAATGTAGAATACTACAACTCTTATATATATTAAATATATTTAGAGTTGTGGATAGAAATTTTCCGAATATATATAATAAGCTTTGACGATATATTAGTGGACAATGAAGGTGATAATATATATCGCACTACTGTAATCCATTTGTCTGTACAACGATTTCTTTTATTGGAGGCAAAAACAATACAGAGTGCAGAAGCCATAAGGTTCAGCCTCTACAACTTTAACAAGTGTTTTTAGAATATGTACAATATAAACACTATGCAATGTCACCAGATTGGTTGATATCAATTTCCTAGAATACTTATGATTCTAACTGATTTAAAACTATATGGTTAGAATATTAGTATTTTTGCTGCGGATAGAAAAACCAAAAATGTTGTTTACTATCAAGCCTGGAAATGAGATATTTTTTACTCTTTTGAAATTAATTATTGTTATACAATTATACGAATAATCCAATGTAAAATAATTTTTTAAATAACTGAGTTTTATTCACTATATTAGCTCCTAATATTGATACAGATCTAAAAATTTATAAAAGGCTTGTTTTTTACGTTTCCCTAATGCCTATTTGACATTTCATAGGAGCTATCCTAATCATCAGTAGAAATTTTTGAAAGATATTCTCAATCATTCATATCCCAACAATTTAAATAAATTATTGTGAGTTTAAAACGAAAAATGCTTATTGCATTATTAATACCTGGCAAACCACAAAAAACAAGCTCCTATGATATGTCGATATATAGACAGCTGGGAAACATAAAAAATAAGCTGTTCAGAATTTTTTAATTGGTATCAACATTTCAAGTTTGGATTTTCGTTCTATGCTTTGCGCTGCTCTCAAACAAATCGTAGCAACCAACGGTTGTTCATTTGTTTGAAAGGTGTAAGGAATCGTAGATGTGTGCAGAAAAAATCAGCTTGTTTTTTGTGTTCTGAGAGGTATTATTAAAACATTTGTCTTTTTAAATTCTTAATAATTTATTTAGATAGTTGGGATATAAACTTGAAAGTTTGAGAATATTTTTCAGAAATTTCCAAAGTCTACTGATAGCTAGGGTAGCTCCTATGAAATGTCGACATATGGACAGCTAGGAAAAATAAATAAACAAGCTGTTTACAATAACTTTTTTAAGCAATAAATTGAGAAAAGAAGTTCTTTGAACAGAAATATTTGTGTTATTGTATAATTGGAGCACTTCTGTATGATTATTAGCAAATAGTTTCCAAGCAAACTAGTAGTGGTCGGCTAGTTTTATAAGTATGTTATTTTTAACCACCTTAAAATTTTTTTTGAACACTGAAATTGGGTTTTTTCAAAAGCTTAATTTTAGACTTAGGCTGTTATAGCAGATGCCGATAGTACCATATTTGTTCTGTCGTTAACAGAAGTAAAGATTAGGATAAATGACCCTATCTTTTTTCATTTAAGACTATGTTCTTCGCTTTTGTAGTCGGTACCCTGCTGTGGTCTATGTGCTTAATGCCTAATTGCATGAAACTTCAAAGAGACAAATTTTCTTTTAATATGTACTCACCTTTTTGATTTAAATTTCCTTTTATCCTGTTTCTGTTTTGCAGCTTGTTTTACTTTCAGCCAATCGTTCAAAACTCCCCGATTTGTTTGGCTTGACTCCGTTGTTCCCGAATAATACAATTTTTGTTTTGTGCTCTGCGGTAAATTTGTTTTATTCTCTTTTTCTTGCGTGTTTATTATAATTTAAATGTTATAATATTTTTTTTCGCGACAACTTTTATTTTTTATGCAAAATACTTTATTTTGATTTTAAATTCGATTTCAATGAAAAATATTTCTTCTGTTTAAAATTTTTTCGTTGTTAAAGAAAAAAAAATTTTTTTTTTGATATTTAATTTATTTGAATTGTTTTTTCCTTCAAAAATTTTATGACAAATAATTTGTAGGGTTGTGATAGGGCTGCCAAAGATTATTGCTGAGGGAAAGCTAAGTTTCTGAAAGTAAAAAAAGTTTTTAAGATTATTAAATGCTTTTAAAATATAACTAATTAAGAAATGTTTATAAACATTGGCTAATGAGCAAAATGCAGTTGCTTTATTCGCAAACTGTTTCTCAGAAGTTTTATATACGAGTATCAGTACTTATTACATACTTATGTTTATTAGAAAATATCTCGAATTATTAAGGCTAGTATTGAGAATGAATCCTACAAGATATAAATGACCGAAACTAATGCAATAAAATGCTATTTTCCAACACATTCACAAAAACGATACACGTATATAATAGTTTTGGGAATGTGTTAGAAGAATATGCCAAAAATGCTGCTGATACGTAAAAACGCAATTTCAGAAATATTGAGAACTATATTTAATAAAATAATTGCCGAAGCAACATATTCAAATGGTTTAAAAATACATAAGATTGTCTCTATACCAAAATACAATTTTAGCAACAATTTTACCAATTATTGACAAAATATTTGAAGAGCTTGAGTAGATAACACACGATATGTTTTTGACAATGTATTTGTCATTTCTCACAACGTCAAATTTCTAAATGTCGTCTGTTACCTCAAAAACAATACGTCTGTAAAAAACATGAGCGACGTCATCTGACAAAATTTCAAATAGAGTTTGTTCTAATTTATGTTTAAATATCTGACATTAGAACTTTATGCCTTGCGAACTATTCAGCGGCGGTATAAGTAGTCGGCTTGAGAAAATTTTAACGAATTAATATTTTAATATGTTTTTAAATAAAAAGCATAGACAATGTCAGACATAAATGTACATGTACGTTTTGGAGCAAATTTTAAAAACGGTCTGTAAAAATTATAATTCTGACAGACATGAAAAAATACATGAGGAAATACATATTAAAATAACAGACGTAAAAACATATCGCAAATATTAACCTTCCTTGAACAAAAATAAAATTTTATGTGAACAACAATATGGCAACGCAGCTTTATACAGGTACTGGCAGAATTACAATAAATACAACACCAACAAACACCAACATGTATTTTGTTGGTAGAATTTACGAATGGTTGCCAAAATTTTGACAACTAACGACGTTTTTTTGAGGACTAGTCCTTTGAAAAGCATACAGCTCTAAAATTTTCTATTTAAAATGTATATTTTTTGTATTTTTAATTGGTTTCAGAATTGTAAACTTTAAACCAGACTCAGTGCAAATTCTGTGATTCTTGCAAGTGCCGAACTTTTTTATAGTGAAATTGATGCACTTGCAACAAAAGACTTATGTGTGTAAAAAAGCCAAGAAATTTATATTAAATGTAAATATTTCTTTTAATCTATTTACTTCCAATATTGAAACAATTAATTATTGAAAATATATAACTACTTTTATATGATGGTATTTGTCTGGCTCAAGTTCAATCCTGGCTTTCGCCAAGAATCATATTTTCATTTTTAATTACAACAATAATTGCCGCAATTAATAACTCTTGGTCAAAGAAGACAGGAAAACTGGGGGACAACTAGCTGTTTCGCAATCGCCATACTGCTCATCAGCACCCACTAGGAATCGAACTCGGTATCATATAAACATAATGTATTTTAATTACGGCCTCTTTAACCAACTCCGGCACCGAACTTATATATTTTTTCGTCTATATTGGTCTCATATTTATCACATGCAATTTGCTATAATCCCAGTTGCCTGTACCGCATTCAGCTGTCACTGAACAACCAGTTATTTTTTATTTATTTATTAACTAACGTATTTATGTATGTTGATAGACTCTGTGCCGTGAGAAAATATATAACTTCAATTCAATCTAGAAAACAAAGATAATAAAAAAATGACAACGGTTCAGTTAAAATTTGTTACGTTGAATAATGTAATACTTCGAAAACTTGAAGGTTTCCAATAATTAGTTAATTTGAATTGATAAAAAACGCAATAAGAATTGGCAGGATTGTAGCATGATCACGACATGAATGCATTCTTTTAGTCAGAACATGAATACATCCTATTAAAGGCATTTATATCAAATTTCATTTAAATTCACATGGGCAATGCTCGACACTTGACACAGTTTTGTGCGAGTATTAAGTGCCGTCATCTAAATATGCATTTGATCTGTATCCACCATGTGTTTATGAGAGTATGTATGCACGTGTGCTGCACTACTGTAGTTAAATCTAAATATGCCCTTGAATCGTACCGCACATGCACAGGTATATGCACATTTTATAAATAGAACAAATTAGTTTCCCACATATGTAACATTAACTTTAATATTAGATAACAAGTCCTCTAGAACTTCTCATAAGTAGACATAATTATAGTTTAAAAAAACAATCAGAATCATAAATTTGCACTGTCTAGAGCGACAATCAAGTTACTCGACAGAAAAATTAATAAACAATAAATTTGACTTCTTGATCCTATTTTCTTTGACCTTTATTTAATTCAATATCTGCAAATAATTCGTTCAGCTCAAGGTCATTTTTCTTTAAATGTTTAATGTATTTTTCAATATTTCGTCTTCTTTTGGAAGACTTCTTCAGCAAAATTTGTTTTTTTTTTTGTGTGTAAACTCAATAAAAAATTTGAATTTAAACATTAAAAAAAAAAAAAACAAAAAGAACCTTGAGCTGAACGAATTATTCGCATATATTGAATTAAATAAAGGTCAAAACAAATAGGATCAAGAATTCCGATTTTTCAAGAAAGAAAACAGCACTTAAAAATGACGTATTCATTCAACTCAAATTTTGTATTGAATTTACACACAAAAAATAACTTTACTGAAAAAGTCTTCCAAAGGAAGACAAAATATTGAAAAATACATTAAAAATTAAAAAAAAAACAAAAAGGACCATGAGCTGAACGAATTATTTGCAAATAATAAACAATAAAAAAAAACTATAAAAACGAGCCATTTCAAAACTCCTGAAAGTACGAGTTGACGCTGAGGGATGTTGAATGGCGTGTCCTTGGTTATGGACAAGGCAACGACGGAAGGAGATTTCTATATCGCGTTGTGACTGGGGACAAAAATTGGGTTCATTAAAATAATACCAGGCACAGAAAATCATGGGAATATCTCGGGCATGCTTCCGTGTCGACGGTGAATTTGGTATTCATGGTTCTAAGGTCACGCTCAGTATTTGGTGGGATCAACTCGCCGTAGTGTAATATTAATTGCTAACACCGACTGAAACAATCGCAGGCGATCGTTATCGAATGTCAATAATGCGTTTGAGCCGAGCACCTAAAGACAAACGGTTGCAATACAACGAGCGATATGATAAAGTGATTTCATAATATGACAACGGTCGACTCCATATTGTGAAAGTGGTCAAGATATACTTGGAAATGGAAAGTCCCACCCCAAACACCGTATTCTTTAGACATTACTCCCTCGTACTATCACTTGTTCCAATAAATGCCACATAGCCTGGCTGACAAGCACTTCCGATCTTTTGAAAAAGTAAAACATTGGATCGATTCATAGATCGCTTCCAAAGAGTAAGAGGGTTTTCAACGCGGGACTGGCGTGCTAGCCGAAAGATGGGAGAAAGTAGTAGCCAGCTATGGACAATATTGTGAAGAGGGTTGAAATTAGACCAGTAGGGTATTGATCGCAAAGTATCGATACCTACTCGGTATCCAATAAAAAGCATTGATGCATACTTGTTTCGGTCGATTTCTTCTTACGATTAGTGGCAGGGAAGAGCACATTGAGCCAAAAACTAAATCTTTGTTATGGGCTTGATCTTCTGATCCACTTGCTAAAATTGAGGTGTCTTACTTAGGATAAAAGATTTTTAAAACGCAAGAATTCTATCATAAGAATTTTTCTGCTACATTCACCCAATAGTTTGACTTGTAACTTTCTGACACGTTCAATGGAGGAAGAAAAACTTTATCATTAGTATAATCTCCGACAAAGCCACATTTTTCCGGCCTGAAGATTTTTTAGTTACAACTTCGAATGGTTTTGGTAACTGGAGTATTTATTTTAGTATTTCAAAATCGTGACCGCATTTTTATGAAATGCAACCATACACCATTTTGGTAGTCTCATTTGCACCTACAGATTGCATGGATTTTTTTTATACAAATTTTTAAAACAAATAAAATTATGGTAAAAATGGTGATCAACTCAGTTTTTTGCCTGCTAACTAGAAAAGAGTATATCTAATCGATATTAGTAATTTTGACCGATACCTGCTTGGTACTCCATAGTAAAGCATCGATACCAAAAATACTGGGTATCGAAAGAAAATTATAATTGTGAACCTGTTTTTTACAGTTCCACTTATTACTTATGTTGTATTGGGCTTTCGAAACCCATAATTAGCTAAGTCCCAGGGGGATTCTGCCTTACAGATCTCCCGGTGCCTGCTTTAGCTGAAACGGTATTTATGAACCAAAAAAATATTTTGGCATAATAAAAAATCATTGATATGTATGGTTAAGTAATATCATGTGACATACACTGCATTTTATATTATAATAATAAATCCATTTTAAATTGCTGCATTAAACAATTAAGTATTTAACGGACGTTCTAGCCGTGCAAAATTTACAATTTAAGAGCTTAACCCTAATTCTCTATTGGCGAGCGTATCAGTAATGTTTTGTGGCAGACTAAAAGGTAAGGTGAAAGTTTTGGGGCTTTATTATTTTTACTTTAAATCTTTCATTTAGTTTATTTAACAGTAAACACAACCAACAACAGAGGTTTATTTTCACATAATAATATCATTTAAAGCCATTTATTTAGGCTAATTTGCAACTGAGGCATGGCATTAGAGAAAATTTGCATAAAAAGCTTCGAACAATATCCGCTATTTTAAGAAGAAAAAAAAGCACTGAAACCCCTTCATGTGAACACCCTGCATTATTAAACTATTCAAAGTTTTAAATCAAATATTTAATCAGTTGAAAAAAATGTCAACTGAGCGGAATCGAAAGGTAAAATAAACGATTTTGTCCAAACAGCAAATGCAGCAAACAAACAAACGAATGAATACAATGAAAAAAAAAATAAGCAAACTGGTGCATGACCTCGACAATACGGTTTTAACTTCAGTCGAAAAGAATTCTTGCAGTCATCCACACATACATATAAGCACTAATGCAATTACAGTTTTACACTTACAGAAACTAAATAACTAAACTAATAGAAAAGTAGCATAAAAATAAACAATTCGTTAATATATTTTTTCTCTTCTTTTTTAGAAGAAGCATTTGTTCTACAAAACCAGATTTTTGTAACGATTTTTTGTTTTTGTTTGAGCTTTTCACTGCAAACAACTCAATATGCCACTGATTTTTGTTTTCTACTTCTTTTTTCTCGTGTGTCTTACTTGGCTTGACTTTGGTGGCAAGTAGTACAGTTGCATGTTTTCAAAACAATGGAAATGAGACAACAATATTAACTGCAACAAAACACAGAACCAACAACAACTATAAACAAAAATAACTAAAACTTCAATATAGTTTCTTAGCAAATGAACGAAACCATAATGACAGTTTTGGAGCTTGTGTTTCTTTACATTTATTTGAGAGAAGTCAAAGAGGTGAAACTAGCAAGGCCTTGCTTTCACGATTTTATACGAACTTCAAGTAAATACTTTTTTCCAAGAATAGGAAATCTTATTCGAGCAGATATACAGCCCAATTACAAATGAAAATTCTGTGGGAGATTTTTCACTTTTCTCCAGTTATGAACAAAAATCGAATGTGATGTTATTTTATTTTTACTTTCTATCCATTAAATGAAAACACTAAAAGGAGATTAATTAACTTTTCAATTCTGGTGGTTAAGTTAACACAAATTGAGCTTTTCTTCTTAATTTGAAATGAGAAAAATATTTTTAGAAATAATTTCCGAGAGGAAAAAATTCCGTGAGAAATAAATTAAATGAGAGTATTCATAATTGGGTTGATAAAATTTTACAAGTGTAAAAACTAAGAAGTCACTTTCTTTCAGTTCTTGAACGATTTGACTTTTAAAAGGATGATGGATTTTAAAATTTAATGAACGGTCGCTTTAGGTCCTAATGATGCTGCTCGTTTCCGTATTGAAAGACATTCAAAGCTAAAGCAGTTGCATGGAATCTCTGCACCCACGAACGAATTAAATTTACTCTCGCTCCATCACGTATTCGCCGAATACCGAACATTAAGCAAAATTGCTGACAAGCAATTACGTAAGATTTAATACTCTTAAAAGATTTCTTCACAGCAAACCCACGATGCTCACTCGAACACTTTATAATTCTAACGGCGCCACTCTCCGCCTCGCCTTCTGTTACTTTTTGAAATTATCGTATTTAAAAATATAAGCAAATCCAGAAAAAGATCCAGCGGAGCCATAAAATTAAAAGTTATTAAAAACAATTTTTTTACAACAGTGTAATAGAGAAACACCAAAATTTTATTAATTAAATCAATTTAGCCACAATTTTTTTAAATTACAAATTCAATTTCAATGACTGTTTTGCAAGTTTTTTATATTATAAAAATTCTGGGCATCCAAAAACTGCACCCATTTTCACATGAAGGTGATAAAATAAAAGCATCGAGAACTGCATATTCACACAAGAAAGTATTCGTTGGCCCTAACAAAAATAATTGCAATTTTACAGGAGAAGGAAAAATCGTAATGGAAACTGTATAAATAGGTACATCTAAAAGTAACTTTTTTTGCTCAATTGTAAGAGCGATGTGTATGAAATTATACAATTAAATCTTTGTGACACTGTGTACTTGTGTGAAGCGTAGTAGAATCCCTAAAAGAGCTCAATTCAGGGAAAATGCTAACCAACGTATTATACTTTAAGTATATGAATAATATTTATTTTTTTAAGGATACTATAGTTTTAAATATAGTAATATTTTAATATTCGAATTATTGTGGAAAAAATGTCACGTTCGACACGTATCGACCGAAAATATAGGTTAGCAAAGTATATCAACACGAGCCCTTTTAGTCAAATCATAACATTTTAAAGTAACATTATTGTTAGGTAAAATGCTGAACTTAATTGCAAGACGAAATTGCGTAAGATTTCGCTGAAATACTCTTTTCTAAGTGCGAATGCGAAAACTGCTTCCACTTTTGTCACGTTCAACCCACTATTTATTTAAAATTTTTTTATTTTATTCGAGATTCTATCTGCTGTTAACTTTGATATAAATTACAGAGTTCGCTATTAACTACAATTTAAGATTAAGTTGAACCTGAAAGTACTTTTAGTTTTTTTGGTTTTCAACACATACGAATGTCACGTTCAACATCAGAGATTCGCCACCAGACACTCTGTAGATTATTTGTATTGAAAAAGATTGCTCAAACCACTTCAAATACACTCGTAGAACTGGTAAAGAGTTTCAGCATCATGTAACGGAAATTTTCATCACTGATTTTTCCCCGCTTTTGAGACATATTTTACAAAAACTGTATAATATGTTTGTAACTAGTGACAAACATCACTACTTGGGTTTATCTAATACGACATTGTTATAATAATAATGTGAAGAAGGGCTATAAAAATTTAAAATTTTTTGTGGAAAATAAAAATTGTACTGTCGTTAAAGCTTTTTATTGCCTATAAAAAATAAATGTCCAAAAACAAAAAAAAATTGAAAGCATGGATAGAAAGCAGGAGGAATATATAAAAATCGCCTGCTGAGGTAATCATGTTACTCCGAAACTCACGATATTTTTTTAATCTTTTGATGCGGCTATTGGAAAAAAAATCATATTAGATGACAAAACTTTTGAAATCAGGCGTATGCCATCTAAAAGCATTTATAATAATAATTTTCTGCATGAAAGTTACAGTCTGTTTACAAAACACGACTCGTCGATGAAAAGCACTAACTTGCAACTTTTTTCTGTTTTTGGTTTATAAATGACGACTATTGACGATTTTTGTTAAAAGACGTAACAGTTATCAATTTATTTTAGTTTGTATAGCACAACTTGACTCACAACAAATGTAAAAGTGTGACGATTTAAAAACCATACTCGTCAGGATACATTATTTATTAAAATAAAATTTGATAAAAATAAAAAGATGTAAAAATAAGTGAAATTTTAGTTTTTTATTGCCTTGCTGTCAAATTAATAATAATGTGATCCTAATTTGGCGAAAAAGTGGGTAACAGCACGTTTTAAGTTGCGCATGTGAAACTCTATTATACGAAAGCAGATGAAATGGACAACAAGCAGAGTGATCGTGTTTCTCAATTATGTTGGCTTTGGGATGGCATGGGTGAGATTGAGTGTGGCCTTACAGCAAAAAAAAATTATCTTCAAACCGGAAGCAGGCTCCGACTTTACAGTAACTTTTAAGGAATTGCAAGTAAACTTTTTGAATCGGAGCCCGAATTGGCACAGCAATACTTTAATGATGCTCCTCAAAAACCGATCGTTGTTCTGCCGTTTTAGCGAACATGTGTTATTGGTCTCACATTTCGCTTTGTACGAAATTAAGCATCACCAGCTTACAATTATTTGCTAAGAACTTCAAAGAAAATATTAATTAGGTCGACCTTCACCTACAATACATACAACTGCTGCAAAATGTAAACACATTATTTCAATCCTTTCCTCCACACAACTTTATGTACTTTATGATTCATTAAAAAATAACACTAAAGAATAAAAACTGTTTTTTAACTAACTAAAATCTTGCGTTAATTTTGGAACACCTTTCATATTGATTAGATTGCTGACTGGAACTAAAGGTTTATTGCTGTAGGTTGACTGTGAATACTTTGAGTTGTGTTTGGAGTTGTAAACACACTTTTCTTAACAAGATTTTTTCCTGTCGCGCAAAGTTTCTCACGAAAAGAACTTCCCAAAAAACATTAATAAAATTTGACAATGCATATGTAAAAAATAAAATGAAATTGACAAGTATTATGGAACTTAATTTATTCACGTTCCAACTGATTCTTCATCTTTAGCACATTTCTTTTAATAGGCTCGCAATATGTTTTCAAAAAGGTAAGGTTGTTGGCTATGGATGCTTAGTAGAGCACATTTAAGTACGTACAAGTTCATGCCCTTATCTTCCGATCCTTGTTTATAGTAGCTTCATCTAAAATCTACGAAAACAACATCAATTCAGCTAGAAAATCTGCTGTGGTAAGATATTTGCTGTGGTATTATATTGTTAGCATGCATTTTGCCTATGATATTAGCAATACATATGTACATGAGTATAGGATTTTCAAATTATGTATTCTTCTGCTGTATGCATTCTTTGTCGAAATATTCCATGTAGATTTTCCTATCTGGAGTATTCTCGGTGCCTTTAGTTTGCCATTTGCTGCTTTTACATTTTACGTTGTTTGGTGAGTTGGTTGTTCAATTCATGATGTCGATATTTCTTACCAAATCTTCTTAGCCTTATTTTCGACGGATTATGTCGTTTTATTTGTTTACATTTATATTTATCAACTGTATATGGAATAGGGTTGCCGGTTTTTTTACTTGAAAAAATATTTTCGAATGAAAAAATTTAACCAAGTACGACTTTTTCGTATGTTGGCAACAGTACGAGTTCATATATATTTGACATATAGACGAAATAACGTAAGTTGCACGACACAGTCAAGACGCGTTATACAAACAGTTTTCATTACGTGCCCGTCCATGAATTGGCTCGTCACGAGTCAAATTTGTCGTGCTCTACAAACAGGCTGTTAGACTCGCCCGTAATGTTTAAATAGAATTTTAATCCAGACAAAATTAGTTTTACTGTTACTTTTCTGAATTACAATTTAGCAATTTGCTAGGCAAGAAAGCTGCCGTAGGTGAATAACATCCAATAGGTTTGTAGAGATAGTACTGCGGCGATTGGTTTTCTTCTTTCTGGTGTCATATACATTTTGTTAATTATTCATTTTTTTTTTTTTTTTTTTTTAATAATGAATGACAAAAGAAAATTACTTTGGCTAATGGCTATTGAAATATTCACAACTTAATCTCACAAATACAAAATGACTATGCTAATTTTGTGTACTGAGCAACTCAATTCAACTTTCTAAGAAACCGTTTATTGACTATTGACATCTCAGATCCAGTTTGTTTAGACAATAGCTATATAACCAATAAGCCAATTCAAGATCAAGCTAATCGCAACAAACATTTGTTTTTTTCTCTTTCGCTCTCTCTAGAAGAAAACATGAGCATATACATCTTAAAGGTACGGTCACATTAAACAAATATTGAATAGAATAAGCAAAATCACTACTTTGTGTTTTTGCCAGAAACAAAGTAAAGAAAAATAGATTGCCTCTGCTGATTGGCTAATATAAGGTACCAGTTCATTTGGAGTCACATTTTTTAATATTTTAGTGTCTATTTTAAAACTGTAAAATGTATAAGCGATTGTGCTTATTTTGGCAAATATTTACTCAATGTGACCGTAACTTAAGACTAAGCTAGTATTTATTAATAATTCTTAAAATTCAGGCATAGGAATGTTCTGACAAATGCAAATCGCTTAAAATTGGCGTTTTCTGATTAAAAACACCAAGAAATTGTTGTGGTAAATACATATTATTAAAATTGGCGATTTCAATTCGCATGTCTTTACTAAATTGATTGAATTTGTTTTAATCAAACTTTCAAAAGAAAATAAAACTATTCACAATTAGAATCTAATCGGTTTTCTTTTTATTTCAATTAAAAGTTTTTTTTAAGCATTTTTGATTTATTGAATCTTGAAAATGAACTAACAATAAGTATTCAAATACTAAATTTAAAATTAAAAAATTGTGATTTAAAATTAAAAAAATTGATTTTTACTTAAGTCCGGCCAATGCTAGACAAAAAGTTTTACTATGCGGGAGCTATTTCGGTAAAATCCCAATATTATTAAGCAATCTGATGGTGGCAACGGTATTCATTCTTCTCAACCGACCATGGCCGCCAAAATTAAGTAAATTACGCACAAGAGGGTTTGAAGTTCTGAAGTACTGACATACCTTGTCGCGTACTTAGAAAATTCCTCTTTTACCAGCGGAACACTCAGATCTTTATGAATTCGTTAGTTTTTTTTTTTGGAGCTGCAGTAATCGCTCGAAGAACTTGGTCTAGTCGCCTTTGAATTTTTTCAATGTTGGACGCTGAGACGGAATTCAATTAAAAGTTAAAAGAATTTTACCAAATTGAAAATTGCACTAGTTTTGCAAAATTGTTTTTGTTTTGTACACCTACCTATGGCAGATTGCCATTAAAACGCGTGATGTACTGAATACCTAAAAATGAATTTAACGTTTTTCAGAACATTTACAAATACAAAAAATTAACTAAGTCCAGCCAATACTAGACAAAAAGTTTTATTTTACCTCAATTATATCGGTAAATCACCTATTTAACGCTCTGATTGGGGCAAGGGTATCCTTTCTTCTCAACCGAGTGTGACCGCTAAAATTAAGTATGCTTCATGCAAGAGGATTTGGGTTAAGTTCTAGTTTGTTGATATACCTTGTTGCATACTTTGAAAGTTCGTTTTTTACTAACGGAATGTATCGATCCTTTTGAATTCGTGAGTTTTTTACGTACTATGGAGCTGCAGTAATCGTTCGAAGAATTTTGTTTTGTCGCCTTTGAACTTTTTCAATGTTTGATGCTGAGGGGATGCTCCATAATTGAATTCCATAGCATCATATAAGCTTTAGAATTGCATTGTATAACAAAAGTTTGCAATCTAAATTCAAAGTGGATCGCTTGGAAAGATTACCGTTTTTTTTACAATAAAGACTCGGAAAAAATGGCAGATGCGAAGTTGTACACCTATATAATAAATATGAAAAATCTTAATGACAGAAATTCCATGTTCAGCATATCTCATGTTAATTGTGAAAACAATATTTCCGGCTATATTGCTATACGGTTGCTCTATTTACGGTGACCGTACTATAAGTTATATCAAACGACTACAAAAGCTCAAAAAAAATGTTAATATGATTCTTAAGAGACCAAGACATATTTCCATCAATAGATTACACGCCATTGCTAGCACAAGAATAGTAGTACGAAGTATTGAAGTTTTAAATACTAGGCTTAGAACAAAATGTTCACAGTCTGGAATGCTACTAATAAGGGGACTTTATTAACTCGGTAAGAGATACCTCATGTGATATGACTTTTAATTATGCATGACTTCGTATTATTATCCATATACCAGCTTTCGCTTCTGCATCACATCGTAAAAGTTTTCAGACAGGTGATTTTTTAGTACAAATTCTCAAAATAGAACACTTTATTGAATGGCTGCCTATGCCCAATTTGCGCATTTTCAGACCTAATTAGTCCCATCAATATGGGAGTAGGTCGGAAAACGACAATGGATAAAGCATGCACACTGTAAGTATATTATCTAATATCGAAAGTTAGGCCATGTAGTAAAAAGCTATACTGCATTAGGCAAGAATAGAATATGACCGTAGAGACTTTATGTGTGTATGTATATCAGTATCTTTTTGTTTCATTAATGCTCAGCTTAAGTTTTACTTGTGATCTTCGTAAACGTCATACATTATCATAGAAAAGTTCGTGATTAAGTTTAGAGCAAATTGGTAGTTTCTTTATTTGTTTACTTTGTCTCAATATTTAATTGTATTACCTCCGTTTATCCCCATTGTGCTTTTGAAAATATATGTTCGGTAAATTTTAAGTTTTAAAATGTTTTAGTGACATCTTTTTCTCTATGCTTTTTGTGTAGTTTTTGTCTTTTTTTTACTTTTGTTTAAATGTTGCCAACTAAACCAAAGTGAATGTGTGCTTTTTATTTTATATTTTTTTGTGCAAGTAAAACTCATTGTCAGATGTTGGTTTCGTATTGAGAGTTGTAGACACGAAACAACAACATTAAGAAATATCAAACAAAAAAAAATCAAAACTTTAATGGTTTAATTTTAGTTTTAAAAAGTTTTTACAAACTCAACTTAAATCTTTTTCAGATGACCGACAAACATGTAACATTTTATATAGCAAAGAATAAATTTAATGGAAATCTAGATGTCTTTAAACATATTGAACATTTGTTCAATGTATTTTATATAAGAAAAATTACATTTTTGAGCCAACTAATCATTTATGCTTGAGACTATAAATATTATTATATAAACGTATATTTAATTTTTTCAATCATTTGCCTTAACTTTGTGTCTGGTTGCGAATACCGAAATCATACTTTTTCAAACATATTATTGTCGCTGCTAACAACAAATTTGTTCTAAAATTGCATTCATATTTTTTTTATTTTGGACCAGTTCTCAGGGGATAGCTCCTACATATGCAGTGCATTGTACTGGAACTAGGAAAATAGATTATGAGAAGAAGGAAAGGGGAAGTAATGTTTGTGAACTTAATACATGGAACAACCAAAAAAAAAAAAAAAACATTATCACAAAAAATGTTGAAATTAAATTAGTTAAAACTGATCAGAATTAGTTCAACACCGCGCACCTCGTAAGGTAATAAAATACATAGGAGGAAGATAAAAAAGAAATTAATAATAACAAATAGAGAAAAAATAAACGGCAGTAAAAAAATAAAATAATAAAAAAACACGTGCACACGTGATGCAAAACGAAACTCTACCTATTCCGGTATGTGATATACTAAGTACTAGCTTAGGGATCTCGGACCTGCTTGGTTTGTCGTTTAGAGACACTTAAAGAGAGAATAACGTTCAAAATTTTATTCTTGTTTTAAATATACACGCAGAGAACATCCCATTCGTAGTGTAGTTGTAGCAAAATTAGTATGTTAAGTTAGGTTGTGTTAAACCGGTTGGTAAATATAGAATAAGCCAGCTCAGTTGGTCCCGATTTGATCCTGTTATTTTGCCTGAAAGTGATCTATATCTCAGCAGATCTACCTTTCAGAACTAACCTCCCCCCAGGGAATACTTAAGGGCTGATGTTGTGAATTTTGGCCTACCAACTCATTAAGAGCCGTCTTTCATTGGATGGATGCCAAATTGCATACAGTAGGGATTACAAGGCCGGAGCTTTTCAGCCAACTTATGGCAAAATGTTGCAACCTGTGTGAGCCTAGCAAGCCACATGCGGGCGCTGGGGAATCGTGAATTATTCACCCCGTAGAGCTGGTCCATCATCAAATGGAATCGTAAATCGCAGATGCTGATGTAAATCGATTTCACAACTGCAGAAAGACTTAATTTTAGTATTTGACCAATTTCTCCGTAAGGCTTTATTTTTTTTCGAAGTTTAAACACCAAGTTTTGAACTGATTGTTGTATTTTTCTTCTATTTACAATTTTTAAAGTTGAAATGTACAATATCTGATTAGGCCGACAAGGCAGGTGTTGATATAAATCAATTTCACAATCTATCAGACCCAACCTGAGGACTGGATGAAAGCGTCCAATCAGTATCTGAGCTTCTGAATTAAAAAATATATTATCTGAAATTAATCCATGTGGAACTTCAAACGTTTTTAGTTTGTAAACTTATAAGGGAGAAAACTTATTTCTTTGTAAATCCAAAGTTCGAGTAGTTCTTAGCGGTCTGCTACGATCCAGTATATCAAACTATGGAAATCACCATATTACAGAACTCTTCTGAATTCGTTTGAAATAGTTGAACTAGATTTTGCTCGTTTCCAATAGACGCCAGTTTAAAGTATAGTGAGGTAATTTATACGATTTTCTCTTTATACTAACCGGTATTTTCAAATTTCGTGAGTTAGGTATGTTCGATTGTCGATTTTTTTTTTTTTTTTTTGTTATGTTGGTAAACATGTCTGTTATATACGAGTATGTTGGCAATATCAGCCATTTGGGATTACCCGTTTGCTTTTGACAGATAAAAAGGTTAGTCGTGTTTTGGTTTTTACTATTCGAAAAAATGGAACAACGAAACTGTATTAAGTTTTGTTGAAAAATATAAATTAAATGGGCAAGGACATTTAAAATGTTTACTGCGGCGTTTGGCGAGTCTACTATAAGCACAACATAAGTTCAATTGTGGTATAACCAGTTTAAAGAAGGCCGAGAAGATGTCAATGACGATGCTCGTCCTGCTTTCACGACCACGGCAACAACCGATGAAAACATTGAAGCAGTGAAAAAAATTATTTTAGATAATCGTCGAATCACTATCAGAGAGGTTTCTGATGATGTTGGCATAACGTTCGGCTCATCCCAAGAAATTTCTACTGATGATTTAGATGTGAAACGTGCTACAGCGAAGATTGTGCCAAAATTGCTAAATTTTTAGCAAAAACAACAGCGCATGAACATCGCTCAGGAGCTGTTGAACATCGTCAACGACTATCAAGATTTCCTCAAAAAGGTTATAACTGGTAAAGAATCATGGGTGTATGGCTATGACATTGAAATCAAAGCCTAATCATCCCAATGGAAGCGCCCTGAAGAGCCAATACCGAAAAAGGCACGTCAAGTTCGGTCAAATGTGAAGGTTTTGCTCACTGTTTTCTTCGGCTGCAATGGCGTGGTACAGTCATATAGGAATACTATCAATAAGGAGTACTACTTTGAAGCTATGCGCCGTTTGCTCGAAGCAATTCGTCAGAAAGGCATAGAATCGTGGAAAAAACAATCATGGATTTTGCACCATGACAACGCGCCAGCTCACACATCGATGCTTGTGCGTGAGCTGTTAGCCAAAAACAAAACCGGTATCATGCATCAACCACCGTATTCACTGGAAAAATCGAAACAGGAGCTGTTGGCGATACCAAAAAGCAGGTTTCAGAAGTGTTTCGAGGATTGGAAAAAACGCTGGCATAAGTGTGTTATATCTGAGGGGGATTGCTTTGAAGGGAACAAGATAGTCATTGATGAATAAATAAATACTTCTTGAAAACATTGAATATTTTCAATGTTTTCAAAGACCTTGTGCATGTTTAATATAAAAAAGGGATGAAGCCTAATAATTAACTGGGTATGTGATGGAAATTGATCGTTTTGAAATATATCGTTCTCAGGAGATGTGATGGCAAACGGTCGTTTTGGGGAGAATTTTTTGAACATTGTATTTCGAAAACCCTACTATTACGAGTATACAAAATACGATGAAAAATAACTTAATAATCAAATATATCTTTCCAAAAGTAAAGATATGTTTCATACGTTTTCAAAACATATGAAATATGTTCATCACACATTTATTATTTTTAACGAATAGTTTTACATATTGAATTTTATCACACACCTAAGTAAGTTAACGATTCAAAACTTACCTCTGTTTTAGAAACAAAATTTTCTCTGTGTGCAGACAGTGCAAGATATGTTCTTTTTATGTTCAATCTTTTTTTCTATGAGTTTTTATATTTTTGTTTTTGTTTCATTTTTCTTGGTCACCAACTACAATTCTTAAATTGCTTTAAAATAATTTTTCCAAGTTTAAGATTTAAAAATTTAAATGAATTTGAAATCAATTCTGCTTGTCAAGAAGTTGGTCAAGTTCGTTTAGTTAGTTATTCTTACTAATTAATATCTCAGAACTAGTTTTTTTAACTAAAATTTGTTAAAGAGATTAAATGTTCTTTATTCTTTACTTGAAAGCAAAGTTCAATAGAGTTAACAAACTAAAACTACTTTAAGCAAAACAGAAAAAACACTTTGTTCAATAAAACAATGTTGAGATATGTAAGTAAAACATTACTTTGCTGTTTAAAAGTTAAGCTCTTATTCAAAACATTTTTTAATATAAAAGAAGAAACTTTAAAGGATCAGGTAGCCAACTGGAATGGAAACACAAGTAAGGCAAACTAAACAAACGAAGTAAGAGTGATTATGCAATGCAATAATATGGCAGATATTTTTGATATTAACAGAAGATAAATTGTTATTTGCATATATACACAAAATAAAATTTAATTTATATAACAATGGTTGTAAAATAATCTAAATATCACCAGCAACTTCATTCCAATCCCACATTTCAGGCAGCATTTTAATTACATTTTCGAAGAACTCCTAATCTTTTGAGGCCATCCATTTATTATATAAAGCATAGAACCAGCGTTGCCAACTTTGAAATTTAAAAACTCACCAAAATCAGGAAAAAAGCGCGTTATTTCAACAAAACCGCACCGAATTTTGATTTTTTAAAAAGCCATTTTAGATTATAAGAGGTATATTTTTTATATTAAAAACACGGAAATAAAACAGCCTTTCAAGCGGCTCTATATATTCAAACTGGATCTAATAGAACAGCCTGATGGCATGCCATCAAATTCGATCAATAGCTAGAACTCGTGTTTGTCAAACTTGTCCTCTAGTACGATTTTGTTACTTTTATTAAGATAATTATAACGATATTTTATTATATTTATTATTCAGCGACATTATTTAATTCTATTCGCTGTCGACCGAAATCAACTGTTACTATTACTGCATATTATCAAGTACACAAAACGACAGCTGCTTACGGTCGTTAAAATTATATTGTAGAAGCACACAATCGCTACACCAAGAGATGAAATATGTCGAAAAAATTTACGATTATTGGATGATTAAACGATACAGCATCGCACTACGAGCCATCAAACTCGATTAATAGCATTCTATCAAATACTGTATAAATTTCGTTTGTGTTTTCGTCAGTTGCCTAGAGAAGATGTCTTTAAAAAAATTTATTGAAATATACGAAAATTTGCCAGAATTGTAACAAATAAAAGATGAAGTTTACGACAATCAAAATTTAATGCAAACGTTTTGGAATTTTTTTTTTTTATTTTAATTAATAATTTGGTAATCTATCGAAACAGTAACGAATTCACGTGCCATGATAAATACGAACTTCACTATCTGGGACTGCATTTATTGTAAATTTGACAAACTTGGCTTGATCGTTTAATAGTAAAATACGCTCTAAAAGTAGCAAATTTTATAAAACGAAGTGTTTTTTGTCTTTCGAGAATATTTATAATATACAACAGCAAGATTGTTTTGCTTTGTGCTTATAATAAGCAGCGTTTTCCACATTATAACTCCGTTTTCTGATTGTGTTTGCAAAATGAAACGTAAACATTTTGGGCACTTGATTAAACTGTTTTCTTACATTAAAACAAAAAGTTGAGTTGAATTTGTTTTAGTCCTACCGAAAATTAAAAAGCGCACCGAAAATCTAAAAAAAACGTACTACGCACCCACTAAAGAATTTTTCGCACAAAAATTTTAAAAAGCACCAAAAACGGTGCGAAACGCACCGAGTTGACAACGCTGCATAGAACACATTGAAGCCAGCAAACAACCGGCTCTACCGCCCGGCAGTAGATTTGATGAAACTTTATCAGGCACGCTCTCGGAGATGATTGGCACAGATCGTCAAGGGGACGTGCTTGAAATCTTTACAGATGGATCCAAGTCGGACTCGGGAGTTGGTGGGGGTATATTTATCCCCCTTTATGAGAGGAGGATGAGTTTCAGGCTGCAAAATGAGTGTAGTCTAGTGCAGGCCGACATCACGACCATTATGAGGGCAGCTAACTGGTGAAGGTACTACAGTATATACGGGGAGGATATCCGAATTTGTACTGATAGTAAGGCTGCACTGTATGCACTATCTGGGGTCTATACGACTTCCAGGTTGATTCGTGAATGCCGGATATCTCTAAACGAGATAGCGAGACATTCGAACCTAGAGTTTTTTTTGGCGGACTTGCTGGCAAAGTCCGGTGTCCGGCTACAACAAAGGGATATAGATGAGATCGTTGGAATGCCGCTTAGGAGCTGTAAGAAGCAAGTCCAGCGTCAATTTTGAGACCGCACAAGAGAGATAGTCTAGTGAGGTCAATTGTCAAGTATCAAGGCTGACATGGCCCAGATATGATATCAGGAGAACAGGCCCCTCCTTTTTTTTTTTTTTATCTGGGACCAGTACTCAGGGGATGACCCCTACATATGCAGCGCATTGTACTGGAACTAGGAAAATAGGCTTAGGCTTGCACATAGGGTCGCAGGCGATGAGGTTAAATCTTCCATTTAATGTCTTCTGTAGAAGCTGCAGAGACGAGGAGGAAGTAGAGAGTGTTGAGCACTTCCTGCGTCGATGTCCAGCTCTCTCCTATGTAAAGGATTTGTATCTAGGCAGACCGACGCTGCATGACTGAGCGGAGGTGTAGGAATGTGATGTAAATGGATTGGGCTTCTTTATCCGAACCTCAGGTTGGTTCTAAACCAGTGATATGTAGATCTGCTGAGATACATATCACACCCAGGCAACACAACGTGACCAAATTGGACCCAAGTGGGCAGGTTTTACAACGGCAGCCTGTTAAACCTAACCTAATCTAATATGTCGAATATAAAAGGTATACATTTAAATTCGAAGTGTATATTTTGACAACAGCAGGTTGTTGTCCAAGCTGATTTTTTTGCCATAGTCAAAATACACCGATTTCTATTTTACTTGACTAGAAATTGAAAACAGTATGACCTGCGTATAAAAAAATATATGTAAAACATTTTAACTCTTGGAAATATTATATTTTCTAATATAACATAAAAAAACTAAAAAATGTTAATGGTGTCTTAAATAAATTAAAGAAATTACTTGTTCTATAGTGCATACATGCTTATGCTCAAAACTAGAAATCTTAAATTTATAAAATAACTAGTATGAGGTTCGATATATACCAGTTGATTTTACTTCACTTTCTAGTAGTTTTAATTGCATATCTTTGACGAAAATTTGTAAAGTAAATAAATAAATAAATAAAAGAGACGGATATAAATTTTAGTTTCTCGAGTCGAATTATTGTTGGTTTACATTTTAAGAAATGTGTTTATTGTCGTAAAAATTCCATTCTCCCCATAGATCAGAATATATATCCGGTTATATTTGCAGTTTTGAAATCCCGCTAAGGTGAATTAAGCATAGTAAACAGAAGATTTTTTAAGTGAAATTGCGATTTTTAAGACTTCTTTTTAATAGACGATTAAAAAACACGTCAATCAGTGCATATGTGTGAGTGTCGTCTTTTTGTCGTTTAAAAGGAGACGTACAAATGAAATCGTCAATCATCATTTGTATTTTGACTTCGATGCGTTCGTTTTTAAACATATCATCATCGGATCATGAATTATTGTTATCTTGTGCAATTAAAAAAAAAAAACAAGAAAAGAAACAAAAACTTCTTTGTACGAAAAGTAGTAATAAATGCTTATATTGTATTGTATACATATAAAGAAAATAAAATTCAATAATCATAATAAATATAGATGTAGTTTTTTATTTTACTTATTGTTGTCTCTTTCGATAACAAAACTTACATTTTCTATTGTCAATCACAACTGGAGATTATCAGAATAATTACACGTTAAAATAAAATATCATAAGTTTTTGATTTTCATCAATCAGAGCCGACAACCTATAGGTTTACCCGAAAATGCACTACTGCACGCACACTCTTAGAACGTTGATGTGTTTTTTGATCGTCTTAAGACGGCCACACTGAAGTAAAATTTTTTTATAAATGAATTTATGTTGCGGCGTATTCAAAATAATTCAGTAGTTTACTAAAGAACTACAATGGTCTGTTATGGCATTTGGTGAAGCCTGCTGTCCACGCATTTCATGCTTTACTTTATATTACTTTAAGGTAAAAATATAAGAAATTTAAAGAAGTACATATAATATACTTAAAAAACTTGAACTAAAAACCTGTTGTACATATGTACAAACCAAACAATTTTTAATTTAAAAAATTATAAAAGTTCAACAAAAATTTAACAAATTAATATTTACATCTCTGGGTCCGGAGAATATTAAAATACAAAAAATATGTATGTTAATAAATAAAATAAATACCGCTAGTTCTGAGACAGCAAACGCTGTACAAACAATGTGGGCAATTAACAAAATGCATATGTGATTCAATATGAGATGAATATAGATAGAAAATAATTAAATGCTCGGTGGCTTAGTGGTTAAAGCAGTAGATCATGATACGTCATGTCCCGAGTTCAAATCCCAGTGGGTGCTGATGAGAAGTGTAGCGACTACGAAACAGCTAGTTGTCCCCCAGCTAAAGATTTGATTATTATTTTTATTGTCTTCTTCAATCAAAATTATTGATCACAGCAAATTTGTATTGTAAAAAATCCTTCTTAAGGAAAAAATTAAGAAAGGAAAAACTTGAACTAAAAACCTGTTGTACATATGTACAAACCAAACAATTTTTAATTTAAAAAATTATAAAAGTTCAACAAAAATTTAACAAATTAAAATATTATTATTTTTCTTTTTGTCAGCATTAGGCCTACGCGAGTTTGGCAGACTTGAAATTTTTCAAAATTATCGCTTGGAGCAACTTAAACCATTTAATTTTGAAAATTAACACGGCTAATTTTAATAGTTAGTTTCCGTTTGCTTTAATTGTTTTTTCGTTTAGTTTTTGTTTTTCATAAACTTAAAAGTTAAAGAGATAAATAAAGTTGTTTGGTTAAAAGTGCTCAAAATTAGTTAACAATTTTTTATTACGCTTAAAAAATGTTGAAAATTTCTACTTTTTTTTAGCAAAAGTCACGTCGTGCATGAAATTATTTATATATTAATGTCATTAGCATATTTTTATTTTAACGAATAAGTCATTATTGTTTATGTAAATTTAAACTTTTAGTTGTTAAGGTCAGAAAATATAAAAATATATTTTTTTTCAATACAAAAAAAAAAACGTGTTAATTTAAAATGTAAAAAAATTGTTTGCGAGAGAAAAAAATTCTGGTTTCGCAAAAGACTAAAAACATTTTTTGCTTGTCTCGCAAATGACAACAGTGTTTAGTTGTTTTGCAAAAAAAAAAAAAATAATGTTTTGTTGCAACTTAAAATGTTATATGGAAAATAAAAAAAAATTAATTTTATTTTGCAAACTCAATTACAAAAAAATTTCTAGCAATTAACATTTAGGGCCAGGCAACAACACTGTTATTTTGAAACGCTCGTGTTAGTACCCGGCTATGGAAATTTTGTTCACATGAGAAAAAACCTGATAGAAAAATTATCATTTTAATTCAAAAAATTTGTTCAAACTTCAACTGACGCTTCTGGATACCCGCAATTATCTCTGAGCCAAACATGTAGAAAAATATAAAAAACTAACTTCTGAGTACTGCGTACCCCTCTTTATTGTTTATTTATAACCAGCGTTGCCAACTCGGTGCGTTTGGCACCGTTTTTTAAATTTTTTGTGCGAAACATTCTTTAGTCAGTGCGCAACACTTTTTTCTTAATTTTTGGTGCGCTTTTTAAATTTTAGTGGCGTCAAATAACTTTCAGCACACTTTTTGTGTTAATATATAATGAGGTTCGTCTCTATCACGGCATGTGAAATAGTTACTGCTCTGATAATTGATAAATTACTAAATTATTAAAGATTTACAGCTGTAATCATAAAAAATATTGTATGTTTATTAAACTGTTGTTTGACCATTTTCTGTAGAAAACTGTTGTTTATCAAATTTCTGTAGAAAATTTGTCAAATAGTGTTTAATAAACATACAATATTTTTTATGAATACGGCGGTAAAATTTTCCAAAATTTCCATTATGAGCAAATTAAGTTGATTTGAGGAAATCATTTCGAAGTGTTTTCACTATGTTGTAAGTAATACCATATTTCCACTACAAAGAAAACATGTGTTTAAACGAAAACCTGTCGAAGAGTTTCCTGTTTTTAGTTTCGAGTTTTCGAAATTAGTTTGACCTATCTTTTGTTCAAACGATATAAGTCCTAACTAACAAAAAGGTATATTAGACCTTCGTATATAAAAGAAAAAGTTAAGAAACTATTTTGGATGATACTGGATAAATACTGATATACAGTTACCAATTTTTCAAGCTCAAGACTTTTTGGTGCGACACAACGTTAACGTTTAATAGTTATCAGTAGATAGATTTTTTTTAGATTTATTAAAATTAGGTACTAGATGAAAATGAAAAAAGAAATGTATGTAATGCATGTTATAAAAATAAAAACAAACGTACATATTGCAATCAAATAACTGATATTCATTTCAAATTCAATTATTGGTTTTCATGGCTTATTTTTTTCTGGCAACCAAGGAGAACAATGCTTTGAAACTAAGCTCCTTGAGGTGTATATGTGTATATCAAGCCAGAGAATTGAGCTCACTAGATTATAGCGGTGCATAGATATAATGCGAAGTTCAGCACTACGCATTCTATTGCTAAGTCTCCAGAACGATTTTCTTACACAGGTCCAAACTGATTAATTTTGAGGTGCCCCGGTTGTCTAAGACCTTTTTTATGTTCAGGAATAAAATGTTAAAGGCGCCATTGGTTCCATTTTCGAGAGCCGAAGTGTTGCAGTAGGTCTTCTGTAGCGTCTTGGAACTGAGCGGAGACGCTTCGAAAATTTTATGTTTTATTATGACGATTATTTATTTTTTTTTTTTAATGACACATTAGTAATTTTTCGAAATTGTAACTCACTTTTAATGGATAGCCCAGTGTTGCATAATTTATTATTAAGTAAGGGCAGTATTGTACAGAACATTGTCGAAAAGATATGCTCCAAAAAACGTAGTTTGATGTGTTTGCTCTTTACAAAAATGTATTAGAAACATGTATACCAATAAAAACTTATAAAAAGCTTGCCTTATATGTTTCTATATATCGACATTTCATAGGAGCTACCCTAAAAGGTCTTAAGAAATGTTACAGACGTGTATAAATGAAAAAGCTTGCTTTTTGTGTTTTGACAGGTATTATTAGAGCAATTTTCTTTTTAAATTCTCAGCAATTTATTTAGATTGTTGGGATATAAAGTTGAATGTTTGAGAATATCTTTCAAAAATTTCCAAAGTCTACTGATGATTAGGGTAGTTCCTATGAAATGTCATCATATAGATAGCTGGGAAGCATACAAGGCAAGCTATTTATAATTTTTTATTGGTATAAATATTAGAAGCTAAAATAGCGAATAAAAAACTCAATTATTAGAAATATGTTTATTTCTACATGTTTTGCCCAAAACACATGTTTTCGATCAAAACACTTATGTGGAAACACAGCATAATTTTCTTTTCGAATTTTCGAAATCGAAAAATATCGTTTCATTACATTTTATAAAAAATAACTTTTGTTTTAAATAAACATTGTGCAACAAACTTTGGAATTCTCAAACAAAACGCGTTGAACGCTAATGAACAAGTTAATGATGCTCGCGATTATGTGTTCTTTTTGACACGTTTCACGTTTCATCGAAGGTTGCTGCCCGCATTCCTTTTAAATTGGGTTCAATATGGGAGGGTGTCCCAACCGCAAAAATTCTACACTTCAGGAATATAGAATGTGGCCTGACTTTATTGTTTTCGTTTGCGCAAGCCGTAGCTTACTCTGTATTAAATGTAATACTTATTTCCCCATTTGTGAGCCGCATTCTGGATTGGTATGTTGCGAATACAAATAGAAAGAAAAATTAATCTAAAAATGACCCACGAGTTGTAGCTGATACCGAAATTTACAACTATTATAAGAAATTTGGATACCAGGATGTAGTTATCGGCGCGTCCTTTAGGGTTGTTGGAGAAATTAAAGCACTAGTCGGCTATGACTTGCTTACAAATGTACCTTCCTTACTTAAGGAACACGAAAATGATGCCATAAGGTTACGCCCCAATTAAATTTCAAACTGGAAAAAATTACGCTTGATGATTTCTCTTTTAGATAAATGCTTAATGAAGACGCTATGGCTACCGACGGGCTCTCGGAAGCAATTGGTAATCTTGCCATTGCTTTAGAGAATCTAGTTCGCAAACAAATGAAATAGTTGTTTTCTTTTTGGTACAGAGTTAAGCATTGAATAGACAGATATATACTTTATTCCATAATTTTTTTCTATCAGAGAAAAAAAAATGGTTTTAATACAATAAAGAAAAAAACAATATAGTAAGATAACAAAAATAACTTATAAAAACGGAAAATAACACTTAGCTTTTATTGAATTTAACTTCATAAACAAATAAAATCAGCCATTTTGATTCGCAATTAAATGCCAATTTTTCGGATTGTAAGTCACCAATAATGGAAGCCCCAATGTTGCATTTGCAAGAATGACAGCCGCACAGTGCTGCACAGACAAATTTCGAGTTAATTTGAAACAAATTGAAACATTTAAGATAATTTGATCATATGAAAAATGTATGGGAAATCATGTCGCAAATTAAGTAATTTGGGCAAATGAAATGATTTGGCTCAAAACACTTATATTTAAACGAACTATTAAGGTTCTGTTAAGTTCAACAGTTATAAATCGACGCCAACAAGCAACAGGATTACGCTTTGTCATGTCCAAACACCACTGTGAAGTGGTCTGTCGGACTAGTTTTTGTTCGACATTGAGCAGATGCGGCACCCATCTTGCCGATACTCATGAAAAATGTTGAACACACGTTCCTATGCTATGTTTACCATTTCAACAATCTCACGTAACTTGACTCGGGGATCATTGACGATATTCAGGATATCGAGAATTTTTTTTTTTTAATATTTTCTTCAGGGATCATCTTTTTTTGCCTTCCTGTTGATGGTATTGTTGCAGTGCTTGTTCAGCCGCATTTAAATTCACCAATCCAATATTTTATCATGGCATCTTATAGAGCAGACTCACCGTAATATTTATCGAGCTTTTCTTTTGCCTCTTTTGCCATTTTCTTTTTCAAATAATAGTGTTGAATCGTTGTATGAAATTAACTTTTTTACACTTTTCCAGAAACACAAAAATTGCCTATTTCAAACGACTACAACAAATAAACTAATTTGGGTAAAATATTAACAGCTGACTTTTGGCAGATTGCAATTAAAAAAAAAATGCCATTTAGCGCTACGTAGCTTCAATATCAATCCGTCCTCGTAAATGAAAAAAATCTTTCCGGCATTGAATTTTCCGCCTGGCCCACGAAGTCATTTGACATACCTCGCTCGCATAAATATGTTTGAGACAAAAACAAATTTTAAAATTTTATTTTTGCTTTGAATATATTTATGCGAGCGATCGATGTCTAGTGACATCGTGGGCCTGGCAGTTAGTGCAGCTGATTTTATAAAATAATAAATATATATTTGCCTATTTTGTTACCAATAACTATACGCACTTAAGTGTTATCGCCAAAATTTGTTTCAGATAACTAAATTGCGCAACTAAACAGGCCAACAAGTGAAATAACAAACTATTATTACTAACACTTTAAATCTAATAACACCTTGAACAATAGCTTTTTTTATTTCTTACAAATATTTTTTAGTTTTTTGTTTAATTTGAAAGTCAAATAAATAAGTTAGCAAAATATTTACCGATAAAGCAACACTGGTACATACATACATACATATGTATATATGTATGTATTTGGGTAATCGTCTTATTGTTAAAGTTGGTTACTAACAAAAGTTTTGAAAAAAAAAACGCTTGTTATAAGAATGAACAACATCCGAACGAATCATTTGTTTATTCAGCAGTTTTAGTTTGCTTAGTTTTGAGTTTTGGTTGTGGAATTTTGACAAAAAAAAAAAGAACTAAAAAGTTGGAATTTCCCACTGAGTTTAACGCAGAGAATTGAATTGTTTGAAGTATGTACATATGTAAATAGCTAAAGACGCAGAGCGGAAAAACCATACCTACTCGTATATATGTAATACATAATTTCGATGGATCCGAATATTAAAAACAAATAAATATGTTGTTAAGAATTGTTCCCTTTTCTTCGAATTTGAAAAATTGCAAAGATGATCAAAAAACAGCCAGACCAACGTTGTAGCAACATGCCAGACCTGACCTCGTTTCCAGGGAATTACATATTATTTAGTTAAAGTTTTATTGAGGTTTACTAATACAGTAATATGGAATACTCTACAAAAATCTCAAATTTAAATCATTAACCAAAAGGCAAGTTCCCGCAAAAATGTCAAAGACTTAGAGAATAACGTTTTAGTCGGTAATAAATAATTCGAATTATATTTGTTTTTTTTTTCAAACGTTTGTGTTCCTGTCGGCTTTTGTCCTTTTAATTCTTTAAGGGTCTTTGCATTATTACCCTTTGAGAAATTTGTTTATACTTTTTTTTTATTTTCAAGGAGCATTTTTGTTTACGATATTTAAAGGTTGGTCATAAAGTCACAAGTCTTATAATAATAGCATGAAGAAATATAACTGCATGCTATCATAATTTAGCGTGCTACTTTTGATTTCAGTCAGCTAACATGTTTACGGTTTAGTTATGACAGTTGAAAAGTCCTACTACTTTATTTATGACTTTTTTGTTGCTGAGCCAAAGCAACCAGAGTTTTATGCAGTCGGAAAATATTACGACATTATGCGCAGCATAACAACGTTTAAATTCCTGAAGTATGTGTTTCCCATGTTTTAAACACAGCTGGGCCAGTACTCAAAGGGCAACCGACGCCTATGAACATTATGTGCGCTACCTGTGAACATTAATTCATTATACTGATGTTTGTATTGAATCTTAAAATATCGCAAGTGAGAGGAAATACCGCCGCAAGCAGTTTATTCCGTTTGAAACCTGCAAAACTGAGAACACATTACAGTCATGATAAAACAGTATAAGATATCCCACACTGTCATGTTGCACGAGCGAGTGTAAAACTGATTTCTGTCAGCACCTGTCTTGTGGACCTGATGATGGCCTAACTCCACAGGATGCATTATTCACGATTCATCAGTGCCCCCGAGCGGCGGTCTCAAATTTTTGCATTAAGTTTGTAGTCAAGTTCCAATACTCACACTTCAACTTTTGCAGATGACACATCATTTCTCAGTGTCCATAAAAACCACCCCCCGGGGAACAGGTTTTGCCTTGGCGTATTCCTAACTTAGGCGCTCTGTTTTTCGGGTAAAAAAGGGGAATGGGTCCCTCGTTTGGTGCGGCAAACAAAACTCTAGGAAGCCACATGACTTATATTGTGTTGGCTTCCGAAACCCTTACCAAGGGTATAAATTGGCAGAACGGGGATCAGCATGGCCCCCGGGAAGTTCTGCTTGCGGTTCGACCCGGGCTGATCATGGTTGAGGTGCCTACCTTGGCTGAAACGTTCTGGCTGTGGTTGAAACCTAAAACGCAGGAAGGGAGTGTTAGTATCCTTGATAATTCTTTCGTGATGGCTTTTTTCGAGGGCTAACAATCTCCCGAGGATCTGTTGCCTATACAACAGATACGTGTACTGTAAGGAACCAGTGGTGATGGTTGACGGGTGAGTTGGTTTAAGGGCTGATGCTCTTAGTGGGCTTCGTCCTACCAACTCATTAAGCCTTGTCCTCCATTGATTACTGGGAAATTGCATACATGAGGGATTAGAAAGCCCGAACTCCTCAACCAGAAGTTGTTCATATGACCGCAATCATATGACAAGAATTGCTACCTGTGTGAGCCTAGCAAGCCACACGGGGGCGGTGGTGAATCGTGAAAAATTCACTCCGTGGAATTGGTCCACCATCAGGTTAGACCGTCAAGGCAGGTACTGATGTAAATCATTTTCACAGTTGTCCATGAAAACCACTAGGTAGTATCGCATAATTTGCAGGAACATGTTTACAACTTGGAGAGATAGCTAGAGCTATGGAAAATCAGAGTAAGTGAACAGAAATGTAATCACGTCACATTCACACTCCCTAAGCAGACGTGCTCTGCCATCAAGATTAATAACCGGGTGATGGCGCAAAACAATGAGGTCAAACACCTTTGCATCTACCTGGATCATTGACTAACCTGTAAGAATCATGTTGATGCAAAAATTACTCAAATTAAATTGAAATCTGCGCAAACTAACTGGTTTATCGGCAGAAATTCAAAATTAAGGCTAGATAGCAAACTTCTGCTCTACAGCATGATTTTTCAGCTTTGGGGCACTGCATCCGCATCAAATATTGAGAGAATTTAAAAGTGCCAAAACAGAATCCTTTGTATTATTACCACAACTCCATGGTATGTCCAAAACTCGCGAATACATCAAGACTTAAACGTATCTCTGGTGAAAGATGAATTTTCAATTTATGCGAAAAAATATATCAGCAAACAAAGAGAACTCCCGAACCCTCTTATACCTAACATCCTTAACTTTGGTGGCCACACAAGATTGCAAAGGAGGAATACCATCACAATCACCCGTATTTAATTTTATTTGTAATTTTTTTATTTATTTAATTTTTTATATATGTAATTCTTGCAAAAACATTCCCTTTTGTCTAGCACTGGCTAGATTTAAGAAAATGGTTTTTAGACTTAAGATTTGTATACTTCATTAACTATAAAAATCCAATAAATAATAAAAGAATGAAAAAAAAGTTTGTAGTCATTTAGAACATCAGCGCTTAACCAACTCCCTAACCTAACCAGCACCCCTGATCCCTTACATTACAGTTATCTGTTTCCAGACAACAGCACCTGAAAGGGTTTTTAACCTCCGAAAACTCGCATGCACCAAAGTTATCATGGAAACTAATTCTCAATTATGAGATTTTAGGTTTACAGCCAGAACGTTTCAACCAAGGTAAGCATGATCAGTACCGATATGTTCTGTAAAACAAAACCTTCCATGGATTTACTGATCCCCGTTTTACCAATTTTAACCCTTAGCAGGGGCTTCTGAAGCACAACATAAATCAAACGGTATCCTAGAGTTTTATTTGCTACAAAAAAATAGAGACTTCCCAGAAAGCAAAATATCCTGGTTCAGTGTACATCATGGCACAACCTGCTCTGCGGGGGGAGCGAGTGAATAGAGTTGGATATTCTACTGCGCACGTCTCTTTCTTGTACACGGCTGAGTAACCGCAAAATAGTCTGAAACATTAGTCGGAAATTAAGTGTTTTATAGGGGTATGAAGATAATGTCATTAGTTAAAAATGTCCCACACCTCTGTTATCTAAGTTCCCCCCTAAGGGTAAACGATCTTAAAAAGCATACTTTTTTAAATGTTCTTTCTTTTAACAAATTATAAAAAAAAAAATCAAGTATTTTTTATATTTGGAAGAAAACACTTCAACATAAAAAGCAAATAAAAATGTTATATTTATATTCGATTTTTACCATATTCCATTAGACCTACATATTTTAGACTTTATATTTAGTATGAAGAAGGGGTACGGTTCTAGTACAGTCAATATAGTATTTAGCTGTATCTATGCAAAATAGAGCCTAAGTGTTTAAAGCGTTCTGGGCACCACATGGAACCCATCTGGAAAATTTAAATCACTTCTTCACAGTAACTGGCAGGTCTGTTCCAAATGTGCAATTAATTTGAAATTTTTTGCACATCACCCAACTTCCGTCTACTGTAAAAGTTTTCCTGAGAAACAATTAAAGTTTTAGCTTTGTTAGGCTTAACACATTCTCGTTATCTTTCTGCAAGTTCCGACAAACTTACAAGCTAAATGAAACCGTCATGGGCCGTATGCTTACCGAGGCATAGAGTGGAGTTGCTGGATTGTGTTCGACAATGAAAACTACAATACGACGTGAAATTATGCTGGAGCTTCCGAAAACTTTTTCAAAGGTTAATTGGGAGAAGGAGGAACATTATGCCCCTAGGATGCCTTAAAACTGGGATCCTAGTTTTGTTCAAACGTTTGACCCACCGTTAATAAAACGGCTTGCTTGAGGTTGAACCTTAAAGTGTCAGGTAATGGGTTTGTCTTTCTGATAGTGGTGGTACAAATCTTTGTTTTTGCAGATGAACAATTCCCGATGAGCTGTTGCCTTGCACCAGATATCTGTAGCGTAAGAAACCGGATGTTCTCTCCAGCAAGGTAAATCTAGTTAAAGACTGATGTTTGTATCGATATTGGGCTATAAGCACATGGGATTAAAAAAGCGAGGACAAGTGTTTGTCATGTAACAAAAAGTTTTTGTTTGACAAATTCAACAAAAATTTCCACCCGTATCTTAATAACCTAACCAAATGCAAATTTTTATGCTTATCTACTGTCAGATAAGGTCAAAACTCAGACATAAATCAATTTTACATTTTTCTTTTCGAGGCAAGATAATATATGTATACTTCTATTTCTATTTAAATATACAAAGTAAATTTGCAAATGATAGGATGCACAGCATGGGCAGGGTGATGGAGACTATATGGCCAATATGGTATTAACAGTACGTTTGTAGCGTTGATGTGATTAACTATAACAACCTATACCTTCACATAGGAAGTTGTAGCGTGACTAACAACGAAATACCTTAAAAAAAACTGTAATCCAATACAGTTAGTTGAGGCAAACCGTTAATCAGTGCGAGAGAGATGCCAAACTCTCGAAAACCGAACAACAAAAACATCAAGCCTGGTCGCACTTAAGAAATAATTACGAAGCGCAAGAGCTGTTCTTCTTTTTTCCACTAATTATCTATCCAAATTTTTGTTAAGAACAAAATTTGCTGTTTTTTAAAGTAATTTTTATAATTTTTTAACACACATAATAAATTTTGACTTATATCGTTTTTAGTTTTGTTCACAAATCAAAGCTAAACTGCATTCAATAAATCATTTTTTTGGGATAAAACTTTACTATACTTTACTATATTCGCCTAAAAAATGATGACACTTTTTTAAGTTAAGTTTATTAAAAAAGACTTTTCAATTCACACTTAATTGAACTTGTGCATCTGGTTTCAAAAACACACAATTAAAATAGTAATAAAAGTACATTGAAATAAATTTGAGTTTCATTTGAAATTTTAACATGATAAGCATAAAAATTTGCATTCGCCGACTGAATTTTTGAATATTTTTTTGCTTTATTATAATTTTTTTATACAAACATTTAAATAGCAAAAGTCGTCTTCCACGAAAAAAAAACAACAAAACAATGAAAGCTTAAAATTAATGAATGAATAACAAAATTTAAAAAAATGCATCTTATCACACAATTGAAACTAATTTGGAGGTAAAATAAACAAAATAATGTGTGGGGCCGTCAGAGATGGCAATCACTATTTAAGCAGAGAGAACTTGTCTGTACATGCTGTCGAGAAAAAAATAAATAAATAAAATCACAACACAGCGACTAAGCCGAATCTCTGAAATTTATGTGAGGAAATATCTGTCTTATGGTTCTTAATTTACTGTAAAAGTAGACTTTAATATAATTTTTTTTATCTTCTTTTACTACATATGCAGTGCATTGCACTGGAAGTAGAAATATAGATAATGAGGAGGAGAAAAGAGGTATTACTTTTTGTGGACGTTTGACGGCAAAACCAAAGCAAACATTCTCATCCGTATACTGGATCAATGTCCAGTATACGAGTATATCTACTACATTGCTCACACTAACAAAATTATTCCAAGTCTTCCTACGTCTTAAGGTACAGAATTACTTAGCAAAGACGTTCTAAAAAAATTAGTAATGAGCAGGGTTGCCGTTTTTGGTTATTTTAACCAAAATTGGTATAATATTGTTTTCAATGTGGAGATGCGAATATTTTTTTCATTTTAGTTAATTATCTTCAAAATAATAATAATAATACATATGATATTATTTAAATATCATTTGTTAAACTTTCAAATCAGGTTATTCTTTAGTTATGACTTATAGAATAAATGTTGTAATATTTGCAGATGTGATATCATTGGCGACAATCTCTTCCATAAAAAAAATATTTTTTTATGAGTTGCTATGTTGTTTCATCTGATAATTGCGCTGATTGATAAGCCAATTGATTTTTCCAGAAAAGATTTAAAATATCTTGACATAATGACCTAATAAAGTTTTAAATAGTTCAGAACATTCTTTAGAATCCTAATTGTATATCTCGAATTTAACCAGCGGCAATGAAAAGTCGATTTTAACGGAAAGAAAAGTTTTAACATTTTCCAATTTAGATGTTAAAGATGATCTCTATGATAGCTGAATTTTGGGATCAAATATCGAGGTACAAAATGAAATGAAAGTACTTCTTTATTTCGTAAAAATTGTATTACAGCATAGTTCAGCTGCAGCATAGTTCAGCTGCAGTGTTCGTAAGTTTTTTGTATAAAAAGCAAATTTTTTAATAGTCTTGATTTTAAAATTATTAGTAATATTATGCAATCAAAAGAATTGGCAAGAAAAGGAAAAAGTTGCCCATTATGTATGATTAAAAATTAATTTGGAAACAAATTTATATAAAAGAAATAATATATTTTTTTTTTGTTTATGTTATACTGTCAAGCAGATGTGCCCAGCCATATGCGCTTGATGCTCAATTGTTTTTGTAAAAGCACTTAGCTATAGGGCTGTGCTCTTTAATACACAAATACTGCGCTCAGCACTAGGAATGAAAAATACACAAACAACTTCATCTTATATATTTTGTGTCCTTATTCACTGCACACATACAAGATCAAAGCAACAACACTTTCGTATGCTTTGCTGGTAAACATTGACGACAGTGTTTTTTTTTTGTTTTTGTACATTTTAGTGTAAATTTTGTTTTTGTAATTGTTTTTTGTTTTATAAAAAATTAACTCTTAAAAATCTTTTATTTCTCGATATTTCGATAACAATTTGTTATCATTGTCAGGAGAAATTTTTTTTTTTTAAGCTTTTTTTATTTATTGAATCTTCACAATGTGAACTAACAATAAGTATTCAAATCTTATTACTAAATACAATATATTAACTAAGTCCAGCCAATGCTAGACAAAAAGTTTTATTATGCGCATATTGTATCGGTAAAATCACCTACTTAACGCTCTGATGGTGGCAACGGTATCCCTTCTTCTCAACCGAGTGTGACCACTAAAATTAAGTATGTTTCGTGCAAGAGGGTTTGGGTGAAGTTCCAATTTGCTGATATACCTTATCGTATGCTTTGAAAACTCATCTTTTACCAGTGGAACACACAGATCCTTGTGAATTCGGGAGTTTTTTACGTACCATGGAGCTGCAGTAATTGTTCGAAGAATTTTGTTTTGTCGCCTTTGAATTTTTTCAATGTTTGACGCTGAGGCGGTGCCCCATAATTGAATTCCGTAGCGCCATATAGGTTTTAGTATTGTGTTGTATAACAAAAGTTTGCAATCTAATTTCAATGTAGAATTTCTGCCCATAATCCAATTTAATTGCGCTGCTTTTAATTTTAGCTGAGTGACTTTCGCGCCAATGTGAGGCTTCCACGTTAACCTACGGTCGAGATGAATACCAAGGTATTTGACTTCATTTTGCTGCGTAATAGGTGAATTGTTAATTTGGATAGCTGAACATGTTTGTCTACGCAGTGTGAATGTAACGTGAGTACACTTTTGTTCATTAACTTTAATTTTCCAAAGCTTTAACCACATCTCTAGTATTGAAATATACTCCTGCAAATTTCGCGAAGCTACTTGATGGTTTTCATGTACGCTGCAGAATGCTGTGTCATCTGCAAAAGTTGAGGTGTGAATACCACATCTGGTTGGCATGTCAGAAGTATAAATTAAATATAAAGTGGGTCCCAGAATGCTACCTTGGGGAACTCCTGCCTCGATTGGCTGAGTTGGGCTTATAAAGTCGCCTTCTCTTATAACAAACTTCCGGCCGCATAAATAGCTTTCTAGAAGCTTGTGAGTGTTTGCAGGCAAGTTCATCTTTATTTTGTGCATTAATCCCTCGTGCCACACTTTATCAAAAGCTTGGGAAACGTCAATGAATAGAGCTGAGCAATACTTTTTGTCCTCAAAAGTCTTTCTTATAACATTAACTAGTCTATGCGTTTGTTTTATGGTGCTGTGCTTAGCCCGAAAACCAAATTGATGATCCGGGATGCATCCTACATCATTCAATATTGGAGTCAACTTCGCCATTAACAATTTTTCGAAAAGTTTTGAAATTGTTGGCAGTAGACTTATTGGTCTATATGACTCTACTTTAGTGGGATCCTTCCCTGGCTTGGGTATCATAGTAACCATAGACACCTTCCACTCTGCAGGATAGTATTCTAGGCGCAAAATAGCGTTAAAAATGAAAAGAAGAATTCTTCTAGCAACACGAGGTAACTGTACAAGCATTTTGCCAATAATTTTGTCAAAACCTGGAGCTTTTTTTGAGTTTACTTTATTTATAACGTTTTCGACATCTTGAAAACTAAGTCTCAAAGGCACAGGCGGTCTAACAGCATATGGCGGAAATTCAGCAACATCATCCACTGTATCATTTGCAGTAAAAACGTTTTTCAAATGATTAACATACACCATCCCTTTTTCAGAATCACTTCTTGCCCAGTCGCCAGAAGAAGTTCGCAAAGGTGGCTTACCTATTACGGGTCTTTTCAGACCTTTTGTCGCCTTCCATAGAGAATAGTCGCTTTGCGGGCTACCATCAAGACCTTCTAGATAATTTTTAAGGGAAGCCATTCTTTGGATTTTAAGCAGATTTCTTAATTGATTTATGCATTCCCGTAGCCTGCTTTTAAGCTGGGGAGACCTGCGAAGTTGCCATTGTCTTCTAACTCTTCTTTTTTCTGACAAAAGTTGTTCAATTTCAGACGAATAAGTTCTATTGTTCTCATTTCTGAACCTCGTATGGGTAGTGGTAGCATGTTGCACGGCCAGTTTAAGGTCTTCAGAAAAATCTTTAACTGATATATCAACATCCTCAGGGGTTCTTAGGGCAATATTTTCTGTACAATGAGTACTCAAATATTTCTTATATTTTAGCAAATTAACTCTAGTGATGGCGAACGCCAAGTCACTATACGGGGAGCCAACCTCCTGGGGGAACGAAACGGATATTATAGTGGGTGAGTGGTCCGATGACAAATCTAATGAAGACTCTACTTGCATCCCTTCTAAAGGAAAATTTTTTGCAACTCCAAAATCTATAACATCTGGAATCTTTCGCCGGTCCGAGGGCCAATAAGTGGGATGTCCGCTTGAAATCACGTCTAAGCCCAGTTTGGAGACTGTGTCAAAAAGCACACGGCCTTTTGGGGAAATTAAACGTGATCCCCAAAAAGTGTGCTTAGCGTTATAGTCACCAACCGCTAAAAATCGAGAACCAAGTGATTTGAAAAAAAGTGAATACTGATTTTCTGTTATTGAAAATCGTGGCGGTGAGTAGATCGAAGAAATAACGATTTTTTCATGCAAATATTCAATGCATATATTAGTTGCTTGGAGATACTCCTCACGTGTCTCATGCAGACAATAGTGCTTAATTCTATTTTTTATTAGAATTGCTGAGCCTCCACAAGACCTTCCACGAGGATCTTTAGTCATACAGTGTGTAGCCATTAATTTTGAAATGACTATTGCTTGTCAAATGAGTTTTAGCAATCATCATTATATCGATTTGCTTTTCCATAAGGAAGTGCTCAAGTTCATTTTTGTGTTGGCGGAGAAATTAAAATGTTTTTCTGCAGTTTTAAAACGTCATCTCGCCAAATTTTTGGGTTTGGTATTATTTCCTCATCCCTACAACTTCTACAGAAGACTTTACATTTAATATGCGTCCTTATGTGATAAAGTTCCATTAGAGCCGCTACAGTAGAACGTAACCTCTGTCGGGGCAGGCTTCTTAGAATAATAGTCTTCCCGTTATCATGCCTCGGCCATATCAGCCATGATATCTGATAGGAAAGCGCACTAGACCAATTCTGCTATGTAGCAACTAAAGATTGACGCTGCACCTGGTCTTGAGCGGGGTCTTAACCCTCCCATCACTATCCCTTTGTTGTAATCGGACTCAGGCATTTGCCAGTTCCTCCGCTGAACTTTTCTGGGTACTTCACTATACCAACGTACCTAGAAAAGCTTCATGTCTCGCTATCTCATTTACTTTCCCCCGGCGAACAGGTTTTGCCTTGGCGTATTCCAAACCTGGGCACTCTATTGTCTGGGGTAAAGGGTGAAGGAGTCCGTCGTATGTTGTAGAAAACAAAACTCTAGTAAGCCGCATGACTTATGTCGTGTTGGACTTCCAAAACCCTTATCAAGGGTATAAATTGGCCGAACGGAGATTAGCCGGTTCTGCTTGCAGTTCAACAGCCGGGCTGATCATGGCTGAGGTGCCTACCTTGGTTGGAACGTTCTGGCTGTGGTTTAAACCTAAAGGCGCAGGAAGAGGGAAATCGTATTCCTGATAATTGTCTTGTGCATGGCTTTTGTCGGAAGCTTACAATACCGCGAGGTGCTGTTGCTTTGCAACAGATACCTGTACTGTAAGGAAGTAGTGGTGATGGTTAGACGGGCAAGTTGGTTTGAGGGCTGAAGCTCTTAATACCAACTCATTAAGCATACCAACTCATTAAATCTTGTCTTCCATTGGCTGCTGGGAAATTGCATGCAGGAAGGATTAGAAGACCCGAACTCTTTAGCAAGGGGCTTGCCTATATGACTACAAACTTGTGGCAAAAATTGCGACCTGTGCGAGCCTTGCAAGCAACATGGGGCCGCTGGTGAATCGTGAATAATTCACCCCGTGAAGTTGGTCCCTCATCAGATTATGCCGACAAGGTAGGTGCTGATGTAAGTCAATTTCACAATCTATCTCATATACATGATTGCTTATTCTCTTAAAAATCATGCATTTCTAATCATATCACAGACACCAGAAACGCTGTAGCTGTCAAACCAGCGAGTAGCAAAAATTAGAAAACAGAAACAGTTTTAGAATATGATAATAACACGTTTTCTGGACCAGGAAAAGTAAGATATGACAAAGAAAATTGCGAGGAAGGACTTGTCTAGGTATCTTCAAATGCCGTTAATGAAACAGAGTCAACTGTGTTAAAACTCAAGAAAAAAGATTTGGCTTTTAACGAAAGCGATGGTTAGTTAAAGGATTTCGTCAGACCTACATGGATCTATTGGTTTCTATTTATGAACAAAGTAAACATACCGCTGTTTAAACTGCAATATAAATAATATTTTCATTTCAAATTTGCATATTCATGAATGCATATGAAATAGACCATCCTATATGGATGTTGCAGAAACCATGGCAAACGTTTTTAGCCATATTTAATAAGCACTGTGTAAAAGGAAGCCTTTGCAAAAATCCTTTTATTTGTAAACTCGCAGCAAATGATTGAAACCAACACAAAGCTTGACAAAAACACATGATTTCAATTGAACGTCTGTAGCGTGAAATTGCAAATTCCCCAAAAATGTATATCACGTTTAGGAAGAAAGAAGGGAACAAGTTCAGCAACGAAGCTGTAGAAATTTTATTAAAATGTTGTTGTTGCTAAATAAAAAAATTAATATAATGCTATAATAAATTTTGATAATAATTTTCATACAAGTGAAAATGGTCGAACTGATGTAAACATTGAAAAGATTATAAAAATAAAATTTTTCTTGTTCAATGACTGCGGAGATTAAGTAAGAAATATACTTGGAAGTATAGAAAAATATTAAAACTGTTTACTAAGAACAGCTTTTGCATGATGAACTGATAACAAATAAATTTTAAAATGAGAAAAGAAAAGAACATTGCTGGCAAATTAATTAAAATAGATTAATCAAATCTGATAAAGATATTTACTTCTAATTGTGTCGTCTTGTGAGAAATGGGACTACAAAAATAAAAGGCACATTGACGTAACACAGAGCATATAAAATAATAGACTTAAAATTTTTGAAATGAAAGTAGCAAGAAAGAAAAGCTGGAAAAGAATCTCGTGTTTAAAAGCTAATATGCAATTGAGCTTTGGAAAATACGTTCGTGGTTTCAGCATTGCAAACAGTGTCGCGAAATGAAGGCATTGGATTTTTAATGTTATTTTAAGTGCACTAAAATAATCAGGAAAACAAAAAAGATTTTAATGCAATATGTCGCATTGAATTGTAAAAATTATACATATTTATGAAGATATAAATACTCGTATGTATGTATATTTTAGCTTATACAATCGATTTAGTCTGTGAAGAATAAGTATAATCAGTACGTTTCAAAGTGAAATCAAATATAAAAGAACATTGCTGCGGTCATAAATGGCAGAGTTATACAAATATTTATTGTTCAGATGGACATTTTGTCTGGCTGTTCACATACTTTTGGCCGTTGACATGAAGCAAATAACTTAGATGACGCCAAAAAGTTGACAAAATAATTTTCTACTGCTTAACACGGGATTACAATTTTGCTTGTTTCTTCATTCTCTCTTACTATAATTTGTAGTCTGTTCATTATTTTTTACTATTGCAATATTATACACAAATCTCTGTCTACGTCACATTCTACAACTCACTGATGTAAACAACATAACGGACCTGCGCAAAATGAGACCTATTACTTTTAATTCACGGGCCGTTGACACATTCCTTCAAAAGAAAAAATATTTTTAAAAATTCATTCGTGAATGACAGACTTATTTGAAAAATATATTAGGGTGGATATTTAGCCTCATTTTCCTTCTTTTACGAGGTACTAATTAGAATAAAAACTATACTACGTATGTTAATTCTAGGATTTAAAGATATGAATACACCGAACTTTATCAAAACTGGTTCAGTAGCTTAATCGTAAAAAATTACGGTGGTGAAAGTGATTTACATCAGTACTTGCCTTTACGGCCTTGTCTGATGATGGTTCAATTCCACTGTGTGAATTATTCACGGTTCATCAGTGCCCCCGTGTGGCTTACCAGGCACACACAGGTCGCAATTTTTACCATACGTTTGTAACCGTATAAGTAAACACCATGCTCAGGAGTTCGAGCCTTCTAATCCCTCCTGTATGCAATTTCCCAGCAATCAATGGAAGACAAGGTTTAATGAGCCCTTAAACTAACTCACCCGTCTAACCATCACTGCTGGCGGCGTTGTTAACCTCCGACAAAAGCCATCAGGGATACTAACTCACCCTTCTGCGCCTTCAGGTTTAAACCATAGCCAGAACGTTCCAACCGTGATCAGCCCGGGTCGAACTGCAAGCAAAACCACCCGGGGTCATGCTATCCTCATACTGCCAATTTATACTATTGGTAAAGGTTTCGAAAAGCCTTAGCTCAACATAAGTTATGCCGACTTCCTTGCTAAAAAAAAAAAAAAAAAAAAAAAAAACAGGGGACGACTTCCCCTCTATACTCCGTAAAACAGAATGCTCTGCAGTGCAAAAGGCAAAACGTGTTCCCTCAACGGGGCGTGCAGAGATTACAGACAGAAAAACAATTACTGTTTAGGAACTAAATATATATTCGGTATGGTATTGTGGAAAACATTTTGGGTAAGTTCCCTTACCACACTAGCTGGATTGCCCAAATTGTAGTCCTGTAAAGTAACCTAACACCGCTTTTTTACCCTTTGAAGCATCTTAACTAAGATGTATTATTTAATTATAAAAAAATTTATTAATTATAAATTATAAAATTTGAACTATTACTATAACTTGTCCTTGACTAGCAAAATGTTAAGAAGTTCTCCTTATTCCAAGCAGAGAATCAAGATTAAATTATATTTATGCTCAGCATTACAAAATATTCGAAAAATTCTTTCACAAATGTTATATGCTGAATGTTGGATTGCTCCTTACCGTATGCAGTATAAAGCAAGGTGTATGTACGCCTACTTACTATGCAATAGAAAACATCTAAACCGGTTGGCTAAAAACGAAGAAATTTTTACTTCCCTAATTAAAAAGAAAATAAGAACAGGATTTTTATTAAACTTAAGATGGTATGACACTTCATTTTTATTTCATTGAATTGTTAGAAAAAAATTGCAAGTGTTAGAGAGAATAAACTATATAAAACATAGGCAATACGTTTTTTTGCTGAAAAAAATTAACCAAAAAAGAAAACGTAAATTTATGAAAAAAGTGATTATAAAAGAATAAAATGGTAAAGTCTGGCTAGAAGAAGAAGTTTTATATATAATAAATGAAGTCAAGCAAGTGCCTTATATTTGGGATGTAAAGAAAGTTAAGTTTTGGGAGGAGCTTTCTTGCTTTGCTTTTGCTAAAATTTTCGCAAATCGATGAGGAGTCATCCCCAAAATGAGCCTTCACATTCAATTTCTTTGAATAGTTTATGTTTAAGTCCTTCGTCTTCTCTGAGAAGGAACCATCGGGAAGAACATTTTTTTTATTTTTTTTACTCCTGCTTGCCATTAATATGCTTATTGTATTTAAGGTATTTAATGCAATGGAAGCTATAATGGTATCATCCATTTTATAGAGTTTTATTTTTTTTAAACTTTTGTTTTTTGAGTTTTTTATACAAATATTAGATATATTTTAGTTTTTTCACGGTAGTAATATTATGATGGGTCTAAGTGTCGTTCATTTCTTATTCATGAAACAAAACGCTCAGGTTAGAAAAAAAATCACGTAAAAGAGCTGTCTTCGAAAATAGATTGCTGAGTTAGCAGCAATTTTAAATTTCCAAGCTGGATTTGTCAATTTTAGTGAGAACATTTTGACATTTATTCATTTTTTATTGATAACAAGCATACAATTTTTGACATTCTAACATTTTGTTCAACATATCTGATCTCTTCGAACTTATTTAATTTTTCTATTACAATATGTTCTTACTACTTTCCAATACTAGAAAATGAAGAAAAAATGAAGTGTCGTACAACCTTTACTGAGTTTTTTAATAGTTGATAATAACAACTAAAACTTACAATAGAATATAGATTTTGAAATAAAATTTTCTAAATATTTTCTTATGCATAAACTAATATATGCAAGAGCTCACAAACTCCTTTTTTTAGCACTCGAGCCAAAAGTGCGGTATTTTAATTTTCCCTTTCTTTGTTTTTTTTTTATTGATTTACATCACTTGATGGGCCCTCTTTAAGACAACGAAAAAATTTACAATTAAAAATGGCATAAAGTAAGCATCGATGATAAACTGGTGTATTCGTACATAAACTTCAATTTAAATGCGAAAGATTAATTTGTTGCAAGAAAAATACAATAAAATACAGAGACAATGGGATCTCTTTTTAAACAGTAAAAGTCAACTTTAGGGAAAAGTAGTAAACGTTATAAAACGTTTTGCACTTCTCCCCTAGGTATGCTTTAATTACTATGCGAAAACGTGTTCCTTAAAGGCGGCAATGGATCATTTTAAAGCCAGCATCAAACAATAAAATAAAAATACAAAAGTTAATTTTCATTTACTGCTATTTTATATTTATATATGAAAATGCTTTTCACAAATTTTCAGTATGCCAAGCACTTAACTGGTTGAAAGCAAGCCTTTCACAGAAGCCAGAATTAATCATGTTTTTATTCCACCTGCAACAAATAGTTAAAACTATTTAAAAATTAAAATTTTTATGTGAATACTTCACATTTTTTGCAGAAAAATGCCCATTTTAACTTTACTGCAGGTCAGTTCACTTATATAGATTTGTTTGCAAACAAGGAAATTATTTGGTTTTGCTAAGGTCTAGAGAACTTATCAACGATTTAAAAAACCAATAAAAATATTTCCAAAGTGGTTGTGAAATGAAATTCGGAATGAATAATACAAAACAAAGTTCATTCCACAATAAAAATACAAACTTTTTTGCTTACAAAGTTTAAAACAAATAATAAGAAAAAACTTTCGAAACACTTTTTAACATTTTTAGACATAACATACTCAACAAGCATTAAGGGAAATCGACTGCTTTAAAAACAGGTTTTCTCAGAAGGCATTTAAGAATTTGGTTGATTGCTGGGTAAACTGTTTAAAGCCGACAAATAAATTTAATAGCAAGTGATCAAAAAGTGTTTCTTTAACAATAATTAAATGATATTGCATTGTTTTTATTTCGAAAGCATTTTCTGAAAAAATAAACGATAATCACGTATTACCTATTTTGGTTTCAAAAGCCATAAGGAAAGTTTAAAGTTCTCTTTTATTTTTATAGTTCACTATAAAATAAATCTCTTTTAAGAAGTTTGTTGAAAAAAGAAAAATATATATTTTTTTTTGATCCTAGGAATCCAAACTACATTTATTGTTAGTTATGACAAGTTATAAAACATAATTTGTTTCATTACATTGAATTGAAATTGTTGTCATTGCCATCGTCATGGACTATAAGAAGTTCTCACTATTGGCAACATCTTTATCAGAAACCGATGCCCAAGAATGTTTCTTTATTTTACATTTTGAGACAGTTTTGTAGGTAGCGTGTAAAAAAAATATACAAGTTTATTTATAAATAATTTAATAAAAAAATTTTGTATGTAAAATTTCTTACTTTGATTGATACTAGTATTCGTTTCCCGTACGTGCAAATTTAGTTATAATCTCTTGTTTGACGTATCAAGAAATATGCGGTCACGTAGTTCTTCTATTGGCGTTGTCTTTTTTGACAAAATTGTTACATATAGTGGTTCATCACGTTCTTCACCAAAATATTTGGTACACCATTGATACCTTTACGTTCGTTCCAAAACAAACATAAAACTGGCTAAAAATGTCTACTTTTAATAAATTGGAGATACTGAGATTTTTGTATCTTTTTTCATGCGTGTCTTGCAAATAATAAGTTTTTTGTTAATATAAAGTCGGCAGTTTTGATTGTTTATGATTAACCCCTCCCCACCTATAAATCATTTTTCTAGTGCCAGTGCACTGCATATGTTTTTTTTAATTTTTTTTATTTTTAATTCTCATTGTTTTATTGAAAATAATTTGATATATAGTTAAATGTCTGAAACTATTTTTTAAGCGAGTGCAAGCTTACCGATGATTAGGGTGGCTCCTATGAAATGTCGACATAAAGACAGCTAGGAAAAATAAAAACTCGAAGGGCCATGAACAAAATTGGTATTTTTGGCTAAAAATACTAATTTGTGCTAACCAATTCTGTCTTATATAAAACAGAATTGGGATTATAATTAACTCCGGGTGAATTAATTATTATGGGTTTTGGAGGAAAAGCAATAAAAGAGGGTTAATATTTCTTTTCAAATAAACTGAGTTTATTTATAATGGGGGTTGGTTACCTTTTTTAGATGTTCAATATTGTTTACAGAATTATTCCAAACAGGTTGAAAAATAATTCCAAATAATGATAAGATAATGTGCAATATGTTGGTCTGGAGTTCGCTCCAACACTTCATCACTAGTTCGTGGTAAAAGTCGAATGAAATCTGGTATGCCGGAAATGGTCAGTTTCAGGCAATCTAAAACTGACATGGGAACGAATTGTCAGTGCGCATAACAGAATGGTGATTACAGGGTTAATTCAACAAAGTGGTAAATATAGATAGGCAAAATATAACTACTATTAGGTAAGGGAAAATATAAATGGTAAGTATTAGGTAAGTATAAGGTAAGTAAATAAAAAATAAATATTTACATAATATTATAGGATTATATTAAATTAACAATGCAAGAAAATTAATTTCTTGTCCTAATTACTTTGGACAAGGCTTATATATTTTTAAATATGCATACCATACCAATCAATGGCAGCTCACTTATAAAATGTGTTAAAAAAAATAAAATTAATGCAAAATAAAATTTTTGTGTTTTGAGCTAGAAAGGTATTATTTTAAATTCTCATTAATTTATTAAAAATTATGGAACATATAATGGGTAGTTAAATTTTAAAAGCCGTTGTTGAGGGTGAATCACACCTAAACGTCATTTTTTTCTGCATTTCATTTGACATTTCGCAATTTCACACTAATAAAATTTGAATCATGGAAAGGTGAACAATAGGGCAACGCGTTAAAGTTATTCAGTCTTATTATGAAAATTTGCGTTCAAATCATAATGCGTCAATAAAACCACACATAAAAGTTAAAAGATCACGCTGTTTTCTTCCACGAGGAGTTAATTTCTAGCACCGGTCTCCTAATTATTAAGAAAAGCGGTAGGCAATCTAATTTAGGGGCAGACCTACAGTCCACTTAACTCTAATTGTACAACCCCTAAATAATTCTCTAACCCGCTTGCCGCATTTGTTCATGCATAATGATTTTTTCGGTAAACTTAATCGTCCAAATGTGCGTACAATCGAAAAATCGTCCAAAAATTTTAGCCAACCAGATCTGTTAGAGATGTTAAAATACCAGCGCATGCTCATAGAGCTCATTCTGCGTGAAATATTGTTGCTGTTCACAATAGTGTGGCCCAAGTGTCGTCCACCTCAACTCATCATCGTGCCCAAGAGTTGCACTTCTCACGCTCGTCGTTGATGATAAAGACTTGTATTTACACGCATACAAGGTGCAATTAACTCTAGAACTAAAGTCTCTTGACCATCCCACACGTCGTTAATAATCAGAAGGGTGGCAAGAAATGGCAATAGCGGATAATCAATTTTCGAAGAAAATCATCTTCAGTGACGAGGGACATTTTCACTTCAGTGGATTCGTCAATAAGCAGTATTGCCAAACTTGGGCGAATGATAATCCAAGAGTGATTGTCACAAAGAGTGACTTTTTGGTGCGGTTTATGCGGCATCATTGGGCAATATTTTTTTTTTTGTCCAAAATTAGGCCGGTCACGCAGTTGCTGTGAATGGTGTTCACTATCGTGAGATGATAACAAACTTTTTATAGCCCGAATTGGAAGATATGGATGTAAGCGGTATGTGGTTTCAAATAATTCTGAAATAATTTGTCTTTTATTCAACATCAATATTGCGCCTTGAAATTTAACCAAGTTAAATGTTTGAACATATTTTTCAAATAATTCAAATCGGCTGATAATTAGGGTGCTCCTATAAAATGTCGACATATAGACAGGTAGGAAACATAAGAAACTATATATGTATTATATTATATATTATTTTTTGATTCGCAGCTAATAAAAGTAGTAGAAATTACAATGTTTTATAAACTCCTGCAAAAATTAGCTGTTGTTAAAAGAAGAAAACTTTGCAACATCAAAACTGGAATGTTACTTTTAACTAATTCAATATCATATAGCATATATTGGCCCTTAATTACAACAAGGCCATATCTCAAAAAATCAAAGTATCGAGTTGGCATTGCAGACTTGTTTATCTTTGTATTCTGCCAAAAATTCATTCAAATTACTTTTAAACTGCCAGCATTAGGAAGTACTAAATATGTAGCTAGGATGCATATGGAAACTGAAAATTTTAAATATGTTTTCCTCGAAACGAACTTGCAACAAAAGAGCGATGTACTGTTGCAGATACAAAGAACATACGTATGTTAGTGAACTAAAAACTAACTATTTGTTCAGTAGCAGCAAAATGCTGTAAAAATCACAAGATCTGTGACAAAATTGCGCGAGTGAGCAGTATGCGACAAAAATAGCCGAACAAATAAATTAAAGTGCTTAGTGACTGAGTGGTTTAATCGACTGTACAATAATACCTCATGTTTATCATAACTGCGAGTTCAATTCCTAGTGAGTACTGATAAGTAGTTTACCAGCTACGAACCAGGTAGTTGTTGTCCTCCAGCGTATACATATTTTTTCTTGTCATCTTTGATGAAGAGTTATTAATCACGGCATTTGTTTTAATATAAATCATCATAACTTAAGAAAGGAGAACACGAACTTAAACCAAACAAATAACATTATGGATTCATTTCTAATTAGGGTGATGGAACGGTTACTATTTGACCGGTTTTTATCAGGTTTTTTGGTGTTATTGAAGCCGGTTTTTTTAAATACCAATTTTTCAAATATTGCATAAAATAGGTTTTTGTCCATGGTTAACCTCGGGTAATATTTAAATAATATATTTTAAACGTTTTTATTTTAAAAACTAATATTATTTCAATCAATAATAAACTACTTTTTATGTAATTTTTGGTTAACATGTTTTGCGACTACATACCGAAATACATGCATACGCACATATGGGCAATTAAAAACCGTAGAGAGTGGAATCAGATATATTTTTTGCATCAGTTCATATGTTTAATACATTTGCAACACAACGTCGCTTATGTGTGACGCGAAAATTATCATAGAAGCTGATGTTTCATAGTTATTAAAATATATTTGGCTTTTATTTTACAAAAGTAAAAAAAAGTTCCTGACTGATATATAAATATGGTTGTTGGGAATTGTCAATACATTAGGCAGTTATTTAAAAATTTCGTATTTTTAAGTGTATTCCCTGAGAGCAGACAATGATCTCCCTATGGTGAACCAGTCAGTACACCTATTTTTTATCATTATTCAAACACAATCACTTTAAGAACACGATGCTGAGGGTGCGGAAAAAGCAAAAGTGTGGACAGCAACGTGGAGTCTGTAGAGACAAAGTGGGTGATGTAATCAGATTTTGCCCATATCCATACTTAGGCACAACTAATGAAGTGTATATAAATATACGTAATATGTAATAAAATTTTTTGTTTTATTGACAAAAAACCAACATGTCATCACAAAAGTCATATCACATGCACATATATGCTTGAGTTTTTATTGAAAGAGAGAAAAATTGAAGAGTTGTAAATTAAAAAAACAATTTTATTACATAAGTCATTTTATATATTGTTTCAACATGTTTTCAATTATTTTAATGTTAGGTGTGCAACTTTGCTTCCGCCGTTTTGCAATCGATAGCTTTAGCGGTAATTGTTAGTCGAAATAAATTGTTCGTAGATGTCATACAGTAAGCTTACGTAATTTTAAACATAACGCCATCGAAATATTAGTAGATTTTTGTCTGCATCATAACGAGTCAAATTCTCGTCATATGTGGTTTTTATTTTTGTGCTTTAATATGAAGAAATCTGCGTCTGAGGCTCATCGAGTGTTCTCGAATATCTATGGTGAGGCCGCTATTAGTGAAAGAACATGCCAAGAGTGGTTCGTTCAACGCTTCAAGGATTTTGACGTCGAAGACATACTTAGCTACATAGAAAGAAAGAACATACATAGAAAGAAAGAACGTTTTCGAAGATGCAGAATTGGAGGCCTTACTTGATCAAGACTCGTATCAAACGCAACAAGAATTGACAGGATCATTAGGAGTGATGTAACAAGCCATCTAAAAATGCCTGAAAGCCACGGGAAAAATTCACAAACAAGGAAATTGGGTGCCATACGACCTGAAGGCGAGAGATGTTGATTGGTGTTTGTTTGCTTACAAATAGCTGCTTGCCAGACCAAGACGGAAGAAACTTCTGCAACGCATTGTGACTAGAGATGAAAAATGGTTGCTTTACGATAACTTAAAGTGCAAAAAATCATGGGGATATCTCGACCATTCTTCGACGTCGGCGGCCATATCGAATATTCACGATTCCAATGTCGTGCTCAGTATTTGGTGGGACCAGCTCGATATGGTGTATTATGAGTTATTAAATTCGAATGAAACAATCACAGGCAACCCTTATTAATTGGAGTTAATGCATTTGAGCCGAGCATTGAAGGTCAAACGGAATACAACGAGAGATGTGACAATGCTTAACCCCATGTCGCGAAAGTGGTCAAGACACACTTGCAAATTTTGAAATGGAAAGCCTTACCTACCCACCGTATTCTGCAGACGTGTCTCCCTCAAACTATTACTTGTTTCGAACAATCGCACACGGCCTGGCCGACCGGCACTTCCGGTCTTATAGAAAAGTAAAAAATTTGATCGAATCGTGGATCACTTCAACAGTTGACCAGTTTATTTAAGGCTGGTTTCGTACGCTGCCCGAAAGTTGACAGAAAGTAGTGACGAACAATGGACAATACCTTGTGTCCAAACTAGTTTGGACAACAAACCTTTTATGGTTATGTAGTTTAGGATTTTAATTTTCAATGAACTTGCTCAGCATCAGCTACAATTTTAAGATAAATTGAATTGCGTACGTTCATTACAAAACGATGCTTACAATTGCAGCAATGCTGAAATTTATTTATTTTATTTTTTATACCTTTTTATATTTACTCACATTTTATATTTTCCTCGGAACAAAATTAATTTCTATAACATGTAAAATTATTATTTTTATCAATATTAATTTATTTATGTTCGTAATTTTATTAATGTTCATCTAACTTAGTTATCGACATAGGTTATATATGAAACACCCTGTCGCTCGCACTGTCAACTATTTCAGTGATCAATAACCAAGTTGGTAAAAAGTCACGGTAACTTCCGGTTTTTGCTTTGTTCCTGTGTCCCGTGCAATTTATTATTTAAGCAAACTTTTCGGCATTTTGCGTGGAATACATCAGTGCAAGCACCTGGGTTTTGGAAACTACGGCAGACTGTCGATTCTTGTTAATTTATAAGATAAACTTGTAAGTAAAGTACCCAATTCATTGAAAAGAAAATAATAAGAACCATTTATTTAATTTTCTTTTCCCCATACTCCCATATAATTAACTCACCAGTGTGAATTATATTTATAGTTCTGCTGTGAAGCGGAATTGTTTAACACAAATTGTGTTTTAGCGCCCAAAAAAGCAGCAATTTGTTCACCTTGGATCATAAATAAATAACTAATTGTTTACAATAAAGCCTTCAATTTCGGAAAAACGGTGGAAGCAAACCGGTTTTTTCATTAATTTTTAACCGAAAATAGCAATTTTCAAATTTTTACTGTTCGAAAACCAGTTTTAGAAAAAAGTCGAATAATTTATCACTCAATTTCGAATTCAATATCGCCGTGTACGGCTTCCTTCTGGTTTTGGACTAAAAGCAGCTTTAACCTCAGCTGGATTCTGTTCGTTTTGAACAACAGCTTTTATCACTATAAACTTTCATCCACAAAAATCTGATAGGAACTGCTTAATCAGTGTACACGGATTAATTTTCACAAATTGTTTTTTCTAGTAAAAAAATTTTTACCGCTAATAGTTGACTACCTACTAAATATTATAAGCGGACAAACTTAATTGCTTAGTTGACTAGCTTCTGCTTTTTTTTTTTTGCACCCTAAAAATATGCACTTAATTTTCCCATTTTATGCGCCCTGGAGGTCTAACAATAAATTAAAGTTGACAAAATGGGAAAGAAAAATATCATAAAATAAATAGAAGACTATCAGAGTGGTTATTTGAAAAACAAATAAGCCATTAAATTATGTTAAGCATACCTTTCAGGTATGGTAAATATAATTATAAAAACACATGTACGTTAGATAGTTATTTTACTTTTACAAAGTATATACTTATACGTTCGCTGGTATTAAGTAATTTTTTCAAGTGAAAATATAAAGAAAAATGAAATAAATTTTGGATTCAATATAATGATACGGTATGCTAATATCCTATTGAGAGTATTCCAATATTTTAAGCTTGGTTTATTTCTGGACATTGAACTGTACTTTTTGAATTACTAATATCAACTTTGCGCTAATTTTTGGAACCCGTCCTGATTCAAATGTTATATAAAATATTGCCCCTGGTTATTTAAATATATCTGAGCTTTATAAATTTATTTATGATACTTTATCTCCTGTCAAATTTGTTTTGTTCCATGAAAAAATGCAAATCATTGAACGGGGAAGTACGATATTAGTGGTCAGTGTGTTTATTCATTATTGCTAAAAATTTCAATTAGTTTTCACAATTAATTGTACTCGTAATTTGTAAATCACACAAAGCTGGTTTCAGATGCACAACTTACATGAATTTTGTATTTTTCGATTTAGAAATAATTACTTTCTGAATAGATGTATTACATTATTTATTGATGTTTATCAAACCCTAATTTAGTATTGCACATACATACATAAAAGTTTAAAAAAATTTTCTTTAATGAATTTTTATGCAAAACTTTCAAACTCACTTAAAAAATTAGCACATTATATTTATCTTTATTTTTATTTCTAGTACAATTTTTAATGATTTTTGTCTGTACTGCAGAAAAAAACTTCAACCAGTGAATTAAAGTAAATTAATTTAAAATTGCTAATCTCAATTATTGTTTAATAAACTAACAGCTTAACTGCCCAATTTGTTTAGGTTTTGAAATAATGCGTTCGACCGGTAACTGGTTGTGTCTTTAATTCAACCGCTTACTTTTTTTTTAATTCAAGCTAAAAAAAAACCAAAAGGTTACTTGATCTTTTAGAAAAAACTAGTTTTTTTGTGTTTTAATGATTGAACATTTTCAAAAGTACTTAAGGTTGCTGTTGTTGTATTAACCCTAGAATACCGGACTTTAGTTTTAAACACTTTTCTAGCAGCACTCGCCCTGCCGGCAACTCAGCTTAAAATTAACTTTAAACTAATTTTTTTGTAGCTGATGGAGTGTGACACCTAGATTATTTTCAATGGAGATAGCTGACTATTTTAACATGGCGATGTTCTAGGAGGTAGTCAATTGTGCGGTTCTGCAACTAACTTAAAGTTAGTTTTCTAAAAGTCAACTTTTAACGAGTAGCTACCCAGAAGTTAACCGTTCATCAGTGGAGTTAAAGTTGTTTTTTTTTTATCTAACTTCTTCCCAGCCTATATGTTAACTTTCAAAAAGAAAACCCCTAGTTTTTACCTACATAACGATCGACTTCGTTCACATATTTGCATCTTATAAAAATATAATTTAAAAGATTTTGACCGGCATATACGCGTATGATAAGTAAAATGAAAATTATTTTTATGATTTAAATTTTATAATATGCACGATAATTCCACTCTTTGTTATTTTACCCTATCATAGAGATACAGTATAATTTTTAAAAAATAAATACTATCTTTACGAAGAAAATCAGGAGAAGTTGAAATATCTACTACCGAATTGAAGCCGTCGTGTTTTTAAAGACATCGCCTTTCAACTTCTGCAAGCTAGTGAAGTATATCAAACGATTGACTAACGTAGAAACAAAAGCAAAACTACGCATTAAAATAAACCAAAAGAAATTAAATAACTGCGTAGAATAATAAATACACTTTCATTGCATTCTGCATTACATTGTAGCTGGCTTGTAGTTAGGCCAATCAAGTGAATTATTAGTTGATTTTAATTGTAGTCGACTAACAATTTGCCGGCAGGGCATTTTTGCAGATGGTTGGATTTTCAAATACTTAGTGAAGTTATTCTCAGCAAAATGTTAAATCTGTTATGTAAACATCTTATATCTGGTGTAACTTTATATAGTATAAATTACAATATATGGTTCGCTATAAGTCTCGATTCAGAAGTCCAACTTTTTTAACCACAATCTTTCTAATTCTGTTTCAAAGTTAATTTTCACACATCTAAAATTATTTCAACAGTTTTCGTTTTGTTTTGCTTCCAAATTCAAAAGTTTGGCGCTGTGAATTTTATTTTTATGAACACCAGTATATTTGCAAATAGATTTCATAATCGGTTGAAAGTAAAAACTTTAAGTCAAAGAAAGAAACAGTACAGTCGAAACTATAATTGAATGCACTGGAGAAACTAATATTTGTTTCTTTTAGTTTTTTTCGTTATTCAAAATTCTATTACAAAGTTCTATGAAGCAAAGAATGAAGGGAAATTTTAAAAATATTAACTTGCAGCTAACTTCATTCATGTAATTCCAACAAGTTTCCCAGTACAAACATTTACCAATTTTTGTTTACGTTTCTCATACCAATTCAAAATTTGAACAACATAAGTTGAAACGTGTTGAGACGGACTTTTAATTGCCAATTGATGCACTCCAAACCGGTTTTATTACAAAGGTAATACTTCGAAGACAGTTTTATATAAGGAATATTTGGCACTTTTGGTTCAGTCATAAAGTAGTTTTTCGTATTTGCCCATAAAAAAACATCCCCGAATTTAAAACCTGGTTTCAATTTTGATATAACATCGAAAAATAAAAACATTAAGAACTTATTTTTGAAAACTCTAATAGGGTAAAAATTAATCAAGCTTATGGGGCTAACACAGCTACATTGAAGTAAATTTTAGTGGATTTAGTTTTTGTAAATTTTAGTTGATGAAAACTGGTATTTTTTCCCCGTTTAACTTTAAAAACAATAGGCGCTGATGTACATCTTACATTTTGTTGTAAAAACATTTATGTGATTTTCGTAGTGCTCGTAGTTTGTTTTTTATATTTTTGCGTAGACTATACGCTGGGTAATCGCTGGTTTTAACCCACATTATATTATTTTTTTGTGTGTGTTAGCAATCTAAATCACTACGTTAAGTCCACATCAATGTTTTATGTGTATTGTTATTAACTTTTTATTACCCAGGTTTTCAATATACTCATATGTATTATTTTCTAACGAGTGATTTTTTTGCTATTATCTTTTTGGCAACACTATTTTAGACAGCTCACGCACGTTTTGTATCTTGTGTCACTGTCAAACATCTTCAGTTTGGTCTATAATTTAATCATGAATCGTCTTACAAACGAACAGCGCTTGCAAATTATTGAATTTTATTACCAAAATGCGTGCTCTGTTAGGAAAGTTCATCGCGCGCTTCTTCCATTTAATGGTCAGTTTAATCGACCTACTGAGGCTTCTCAGTAGGCCGCCCAGATCGTGCGATTTAACGCCTCTAGAATATTTTTTGTGGGGATATGTTAAGGCTAATATCTATAGCGACAAGCCCGCTTCGATTGACGCACTGGAAGCCAACATTGCCAACATTATTCGTGAGATACCGGCAGAAATGTTGGAAAGAGTATGCCAAAATTGGACTAAGCGGATGGACCATTTGAGGTGCAGCCGCGGCCAACATTTGCATGAAATAATCTTCAAACATTAAATTATATCGACCCAACTATCGATCCAAATAAATATTTCATGCATTTTTCTGAATTTTATGTGTTTTTTTTTTAATTTCCGATAGTTCTTATAAAATCACCCATTACATTCATTAAGTTTTTGATACTGCTTTCCGTCTTAGTACATAACACTACATCAGAACAATAACGTTACCTAATTTATTATTAGTTATTTATAAAATGTCACTTATAGTCAGAAAAATGCTTTCACAGATGTTCATAAATTAATTCATAATTACAATCAAAAGGAATATTCAACAAAATGTAAATTTCTGACTTCTGACTACAACATTAAAGCTATCATATGTGATTAATTCATATATACAACACGGTGCATTAAGGGGTTAACTGTTTTAAGCAATTGAGAAAGTGGAGGAGAAGAAATAAACATAATCCAGTGAAGAGCAGAAGCTTGAAAAGATAAAGATAACAAGAAAATGTAATACATGTTCAATGATTTAATACCAAAACACACAGAAAAAATACTTATCGAAGGGGCCCGTAGCTTAAGAGTGTGAGAAGAGGTGAGATTTTTCAATGTTACCTTTGTTGTCATTAGACAATAATACATATACGAGTATAGTTTCAACAGATTGTTTTGCTATTTAGTTTTAAAATCTATAAACTTGTTTAAACTGAAGAATTTATATGTGTACTAAATTTTTGCATTTTTGTTATGTAGATTTTTTGAGCTTAAAGCAAAAGTGCAAAAATTGGTGTAATAGTACTTAAGCAAAGTAACTTAATTTACTGTAAAATATAACCGAAAAAAGTGCAGAGATAAATCAAAAAACTACATATCAATTAATTAAATTTAAAAATATTTCATCTAGAACAATATTCCTGCATTTTACTGATCCTAAGAGTATGCAATATTTTATAAAAATCGGTAGTATTGATGCTTTCATACCGCTTTAGACTATTTGGACTACATATGACGTGAATTTGAAAGAATTTTATACTCATTTTAAGACATGGTTTTTTAAAATAATCCTGCACTTGTGCGTAAGGCCTCATTAGTTTTTAATTCCTGTTGCCGTTCTGTGGCGTTCTTTTCTGTAGCAAATATTGTACAATTATTTTTACGTCAAAATATTCAGCTGTTTTTTACAGTAGAACATAATTAAAACTGGAATGAAAGAACTAAATATGTACAGTATATTATCTTGTGTAAAAAAATAAAAAAAAATAAATGGAGTCCACTTCTTTCTCACAATCTGCAGAATTTATGACACTTCTTATACAAAATATAATTTTTCCCGCCTAAAATAATATTCTTTCGATCATTCATAGTTGCTTAATTGATGAAAATGTATTAGTTGTTAAAAATCTTTAATTGAAACAATATACATTCGAATAAAAAATAAGTTTTTCCATACCAGATAAAAAAGCCGTCACTTAACGTTGAACTCTATTTTCAAAAGATTAGTCCGCAACACAACAGAACGAAGAAGTAAAAACAAGCCATGCACACATAGTTTCAATTGAACAGAAACAGAACTGCTGATTGTGAATATAAAAAAAATGTACAAACTAATTCTGCATTTATTCGTAATGAAACTTTTAGCTACTACTCGCATAAAAAGGACGTAGAAAAAGCTTAAATTTTTTTCTATGTATTTTTTTATCTTCAGAAATATATATTTATCTTAGTTCCCTTTAAAATATGCTTTCCAAAGTGATAAAAACTCCCACATTTCGAAGCTTGTTAGCTGAAGCTCATCATTATGTATTCGTCTCTATTCGAGAAGGCATTTTTACCACAAATACGTCCTCGTTTCATTTTTTACTATTCTAAAATACATATCTATATTTATTACAGATGAGAGTGATATACAAGTAGAAAACATGTGTTTTCTTTCTCATCGTCTGCATTCTAAAATACCTTGTCACTGCATTTTAGTCCCAATATTATTCGATGCCGATTTTATCGCGTAAAGCCCAAATTAACAACAAAATAAATTATTAGTGAAAAATTTAAGGAAATATTCATACTCACTATATTTGGCAATAAAATCTATACATATGTATGGAACAAACATCGCCGTAACAATTCAGAGTAATGGTTGGCACATCCTTTTTTACTTTCTTGCCGTCTTTAACAAATATTAATTACAAACAATAATTTAGAAACGAACGTGAAAGAAATTAAAAGTATTTGATTTTCTATTTTCACTATTTTTATTTTGAATTTAGTTTTGTGCTAGTCAGCTGTGTGGAATGTTGTTTATATAATTACTAGAGATAACACGAAATTCGATTACTGAAAACGATATTTGTTCGCGTGTATTTTAGAATCTGTCGATACCGGGCCGACGAAGTGAATGAATAAACCTGATTATAAAAATACAAAAAGTAATTGAATTTGTATTGTTTTGGTCAAAATAATATTCTGGAATTGCAGGTAACTTGCCAAAAAGAATCGGGGGTTTTTTTAAATTTTTTCGCCAATTCTAAGAGACTGCAAAAAACATAGAATTACTATTTTCAATAATATTCTGCTTTGAACTTATGTGAGTCTTGTAGTCTGAATCACTTATAGCGCCGTCAGAATCAAATATGTAGTCTACCTTACATATGATATGATTTTTATGTCTTTGTTAGTGGTTTCCAGAAGTGAATCTGACTTTAGGAATACTTATACGTTAACATAAAGCCTGTTTCAGTATTACGAACATCTACGTTCGCAAGCATTTCCAACAAGAAAAAAATTAATATCTGCAAACTTTAACGTTCGACATCAAGAAGCGAGCTCATAATCTCAATTCAAAAAGCATATTAATATATTATGCCAAAGTTATACTTTTACTTGAAGTAGACTGCATTAGTTTCCGATACTAAATCTCAAATCTTTTTTGCTTAAAATTTTCAGTTTGTATAAATTGAGTGAAAGTGTATGGTGTTCATGAAAAATTTTTTTTTCGTATCCATACAATTAAACTCATCTTAGTTAAGTAAAAGTGCCTTGTTACGATTTCAGCTCTAATCAGTTTTAATTAAACAAATACACATAATCTAATGAAAAGTTCAGTATTTAAATAACATCTATAAATGATTTGATTTATTAGTTTTAATCATATACTTGTATAATGCTTAAGTAATCCGATTCGTAATTAAAACTAAATTACTCACTAAACATATACAAACACGATAATCCCGACAATTAAAAACTATGTGGTGTCTGAAATGTACGAATTTCTGAGATAAGAGATAAAATTTTGAAAATATAAGCTAACTTGTATTTATTTAAAAAGCATTCACTTTAAAATTAAATGTTTATATTGAAATTAATATATAAATACATTTAAACTATTTTTAATGGCGTACAAATAATTTGCTGCACCACTAATCTGACATTTTCATCTGACGTCACTTAGTTTTATTTACCTTTTGGACGTAATATCTCTCAGGCTTATAAGTTTGAAAATATTCCCAGCAGGAAGGTTTTGATTTCTTTATACAAATATTAAGGGCTGATATGGCTTGAGAATGCTGTGTTTTTGGAATATTATTGAAATGTTCTTCATTAAATGATTAAGCCTCCTAATTTTTATCACACTCATCGTCAATGGTGCCAACTTCATTATTTAATAAATGTCTTCAAGATTTCACTTAAAAGGTACTTGAATATATTCATTTGCTTTTTGAATAAATAAAGCTTCATACCATATACAATTGAATAAGAAGTGACTCATATTCACAGAAAAAAATTTTTTTCGTGTTCAATAACGAAATGCGTTGAATAAATTAATAAATTGTTTGAATGCCGACCTGTAAAGGAATTCGTGGATTGTAACAAAAGTTTAGTAAAAAAAATTATTGATCGAAAACAACAATTTTTTTAAACAACAACAAAATACGATATGCAAAGTTACTTTTTTTAAATTTTGTTGATTTTATTTTTACTATAATTTTTTCTGTGTTCTATTTGAATAAAAACAAATGAATGGATGCATAAGTCGAATGAATAATGACAATAACTTTATAGAGAGAAATACAACCACATTCAAATAAAATGAATACAGAAAAGAAAAATGTTCAAATATATTATCATTCGAATAAGTAGCATTCGAATGTATTCATATGTGTGGACGGAATATTCTATTAGTACTTTATTTACAAATTTTTTATGTTCAAAATTTTGAAAAGTAAGTACATAAGCCCATACCTATGTACGAGTAGGTCTATATTTACAGCCATTTATTAAAAGAAATAAGTAAAAATCAATTAGACATTTTAAATCATGTGAGTATTTCATATACTATCAAGATTCTTTTGCCAACTTCAATGTAAATTTTTCTACCTTTATTACGCATGCACTTTAAAAACAAATTTCGTTTTATAATGAATGCAGTATACATTCGAATAATATTCACTTTATTCATTCATTCATTCATTTGGTATTTTTTGTACTCAGTCAAACTGTAATCCTGCATTTGTAAATGAATATTCGAATTAAAACGAGTACATGAAATAATCTATTAATTACGCTCAATTTTAAAACGTCATTCATTCTCTTTTCTGTTATCACTCCGTTTTTTTTTTATAATACTCGTATTAATTCCTATCTTTTCTTTTTTGCCAAATTTCTCAACAATACTATAATATAAGAATTATTCTTGTTGTATTGTAATGCCGAAATAAATAAAATAAATAATAATAATAAACAAATTAATATATTCATGCAGCCTAATATTATTTAACCATTGGTTAACCTAATTGGGCTAGAACACAAGAAACCAATTTTTAGTCGAACCATTTTTGCTCTGCTCCCTGACACGAGACTAATTCGTCTAGCATAACTAGTATGTTTTGTATTCATGAAATCATTTGATTGCATAGTTTGCGTTTGTATTTGTTTTGTGCTGTTTGTCTTCCACCTCCTTGGCTAACAAACTGTAAGAACAACTTTTGGCGTGTATGATAGGCTATTAGAATTATAAATAAATACCAGGTGCTAAGTTGACAAGTAAAAAAATTAAAAACTATTAGCACAAATTCTTAAGAACCGAAACTAGAAATAGGCGGATGATGTTTTTTTTCTAAAGCTATAGAAATAAGGGCTGTGCGAATTATTGCGGTAGAAAAAATTGATGGTGTCCGGATTACAGAGTCTGCTGTTGTAATAAAATAAAAGTCTATATTACCGCGTTGACCGGATTTACGGTGCCTGGAAGAATGAAATTATACTGTAATTTCAATCTATTGAATTTTTGTTGAACGTCTTTTTATAATTTTTAAATTTGATTTTTGGTTTGTAAATTTGGACATCGGGTTTTAGTTCCTGTTTTTCCTTTCTTAAATTTTGTCTTAAGAAGGATTTTTTTACAATAGATATTTGCTGTGACCAATAATTTTTGATTGAAGAATATAAGAAAAATAATAATCATATCTTTGGCTGAGTCATGACGTATCATGATCTGTTGCTTTAACCCCTCAGCCACCGAACCATTTAATTATTCTCCATCTACATACTTCATCTCATATTGAATCACATATGCATTTTGTTAATTATACTGTAATTTCATTTTTCAGAAATGAAAAATTAAGATTTCAATCCCGATAAATTTAACTGTTTGAATTACTGTACATTACGTTCAGACTGACACAAGCAAACACAAAATTCTACCAAATCAAAAAAAAAACAATACGTTTGTATTTACTTATTTATTTTTAACTAAAAACGAGTCACGATGACATGTTTCAGGAATTATCTCCATATTCCTGAAACCTCTTAACTTTAAGAGGTTTTCATATCCTACAACATACATCACTTTTTCTTAATAGCTCTTTATATAAAATAAGATTAATCAATTGCTAGACTAGTTGGAAAAATATCTAAAATTATGACGCTTAGCACCATTTTGGTCATAAGCTTTGCAAATTCCCAAACACTTTTTTGTCAAAAACGAGTACGATAGTAGCATTCTCGTTCTCTCCTGTTGTTCAATTTTATTTTTTTTTACTGCTTATTATGTCTTTTATTTATTTTAATAGTATTAAATTGCGATAAAAGCGAAACACTATATTTCACTAGGAAAAGAAAAGAAATTTTTACCCCGCAGAGTAATATAAGCGTTAACGGTAAGGAATATATATGGGAGAAAAACGTGAAATATTTAGGAGCCAAAGTTAACGTATAGGCATCATGTATCATATATCGCCATTAAATGTAATGCCCTAATCAGAACTCTTTACGCTTTAGTAAATAGAACTTCAACTTAAAATATTAACAAGATATTAACTTTTAAACTAATATTCCATTCGGTAATGCTCTATGCAGTACCGGTCTGGAAAAATAGTGCATGCTGTCGTATTAAAAACAAACTTCTCAAGTTAATTTACAACCTTCCTAGACGGTACTCTACGGAGAGACTTCACCAAATAGCGAGTGTTGACTTGGTGGTGGACAAAATAGATATACTTTGCAAAAATTTTAATTTTAGATGTTCAAATTCGGAACACGAGCATATAGTTGAGCTAGCCCCTCTCCTTTAGATTAGTTAGTATTTTAAGTTTTATTATATATTATTACAAAGGTTTTTTGCAAATTTTCACTAATTTTCCTTAAAAATAGAAAAAAAAAATATTTATATTTAAGTAGAACAAGGAAAAATCGTTAAACTCTTGTAAATATATGTATGTGTTATTATAAGCAAAATTGTAAATACCAAAAATTGAGAGAAATAAATAGAATTAAATTGAATTTTGCAATTTAATCTACCAATCTTATTCTTACAAATTACTAACCAACTTTAATTATAAAACTTCGATAACATGCATTTGGAATGTCACAACTAACATTAAAACAGTGAGAGAGATGTTAGATTAATTTTTGTTAGTCTGAGCAGTGTCGAAGATGTATACACTGGGCACTGATCAGTTTTAACCAACTTAATTCCAACATTTTAAATGCTCTAATATTATTGTTTTGGTCATTCCACGTTGTTGTTGATAGGTTGAAGTCAAACGTTCACAGGCACAATTCCCTTTTTCGTCCTCCTCATAACATTTTTTCATAGTTCCAGTACACTGCACTGCATATGTAGGGGTCAGCCCCTGAGTAATAGTCCAAGATAAAAGGAAAGCTATTACATGAATGTAAGCATCTTTCAACAAGTTCATTATTTGCATAATTAGTTGCATTAGTTGCCTTAAACTCTCCTCAAATATTCAAATAATTCTTAAATCCCTGGGAGGACAATACAAAGTCAAATAGTTTGTTAATTAATATTGTGAGATAAAGCATTATAGGCCAGCAATTGCGAGGAACAAGTTCTGCGATCACTTAGTGGTAATAAGCCTAATAGCTTTCCTTTGACCGCATAAAAAGATATATCATAGGGTCATATTAAATTAAAAGCAGTCTTAGTAAAACTTTTGTGAATACGTTCATTGTGATTAGATGTACCTAAATTATAAGGGCTCCAGATAGTAGAACAATATTCTAAAAAGCTGTGAACTATAATAAAATAAAATTCACTGTCCTAAAAAAACGTACTTATGACACTGCTTTTTATACTCACACATATTTTTATTTTAATTTTGCTTATATTGTTTTCTGTTCCGGACTAATTGAAAGTTAATGTTAGACTAGTGATAATCACAGCACTCTCAAATAAAATCCAATGTTGAAACCAATAAAACTGTGAAATCCAACAAATATGTTTTTTACTCATACTTGGCCACACTGTTTTTGTTTTACTTGTATTTAAGTTTAACACATACACATATCTAATAGCCGTATTATACTGAACCGATCAAAATAGAACTAAACTCGTTCACTTCTGTGCAGAACAAACTTTAAAACTATATATAATTCTTCTAAATTGGTAGCTTAATTAATAAGATATACCGAAACGAAAGCTAAACAAAGTTGAAGTATTAGAGACTTATGAGATTAACGATGTTTTTTGATACTGACGTATATATGCTACGCAAAGTTGAAATATTCAAGCCACTAATTCAGATTAAAAATGATTTTTTATGACGAAACTATACTTGAACTAACATAAAAATGTGCACAGAAATATGTTAACTCTAACTTATGAAACTAAAAACTTGAATTCATCTATTCTATTTTCGTAATATTTCCTATTAATATAATAATATCATAAGAAAGTGATTTATTTATTACAGAAACGCACACTAAATGATAAGCTGATCAAAAAATATAAACAAAATTAACATATTGCTGTATGAAAACGTTTGCCAGGTTAATTTATGCAACAACCTCTGCCGCATGTAAACATGGGATATTGTTAGTGTCGCACTAGAATGAGCGGCGTGGGACTTAGTATGTTAAACGCATTGTGATATAAAATTTATTCAAATTTTGCTTACCGGTCTATTGCTAAAATATTTTTAAGTTATTTTTTATATATGTATACATACATACATTAATATATAGGGTGTTTTTTTAAGCCCGATAGAACTTGAAATTGTAAAAAATAACACAAAAAATTAAATTGTAATCAAAATTTTTTTTTATTCGAAAGATCAATACGTGACATTAACATTTGAAAATGATTTCGGGCATATGGGCACCGCGGCTGTTCTTGACGAAGCGCATTCTGGACGTCCAATTTTGGGCCACTTTTTCGAGCACTGCTGGCCGTATGTCACGAACAACACGAACAATGCTGGCCTCCAAGGCGTCAATTGTTGCTGGTTTATCAGAATAAACCAGTGATTTCACGTAGCCCCACAGGAAATAATCGAGAGGTGTCAAATCGCACGACCTTGGAGGCCAATTGACAGGTCCATTTCTCGAAATCAACTTATCGCCAAATTTTGATTTCAGTAAGTCGATGGTTGCGTTCGCCGTATGGCACGTAGCGCCATCCTGTTGAAACCACATCTCCTCCGGATCAATGTCATTCATATTTTCAAACAAAAAATCATTGATCATGGTGCGGTAACGATCTCCATTGACCGTAACGCGAGCTCCGGCCTCATTTTTGAAGAAATAAGGTCCGATGATGCCACCAGCATGAAAACCGCACCAAACAGTGCATTTTTCTGGATGTAATGGAGTCTGTAGGGTCTCTTGTGGATTGGTCTCACTCCATATGCGGCAATTTTGCTTATTAACAAACCCGTTAAGCCAAAAATGCGCCTCATCGCTGAACACAATTTTGCGATAAAACAACGGGTCTGATTTTCAAAGTAAATTTGGATAATTTCGTAGCGTTGTTCAAGCGTGAGTCTATTCATGATGATTTGTCAGAGTATACTGAAACAAATAAAAAAAATGTTTCATCAAAATTTAATTTTTTGTGTTACTTTTTACAATTTAAAGTTCTATCTAGCTTAAAAAAACACCCTATACATATACTTTAAAAATATTTATTTTTATTCTAATGCACGTTCTTTTCACTTTAACTTTTTTTTAGTCTTTCTTATTCCATTCCGTTGTTAAGCCAACGTTTCTGATATCGTTTAACAAAACAGATTTATTATATAGAGGTGCGAATTAAATATTTCAATATTTTTTTGTTAGCTAAAGCTTTGTTACTCTTACACTTTAATACGTTTGTAAATTTATGTTTGATTACAAAAAAAGAAAGCAAAGTAAAAACGATTCAATAATTTTCACAAGCAAGTAAAGTTAAACGTCCTATAGGTTATCAATTCAAATCGCCAATCAGTGCATATGTGTAGCACTATAGTATTTTCAATTGTAAAATACTCTACTGGGAATAGGGATGCCAGGGATGAAAAAGTATATTGAGAGGAAAACCAGTACTTTTCGAAAAAAAGAAAATAGTTCATTTTTTAATTGTTGATAACATAACTTTTACCATCGTTACCAATTCAAAATGTTATCCCGCAAGCTATCAATTTATCCTTCGTTTTTATCAACCAATTGAAAGTCTTTGTCCAACGATCTTTAAATTTGTTTTTACGGCGATTATTTTCGTTACTTTTTTAGGCGATTGGCAATTAATTTCTCTGACGTCGGTAGAACTATTTGAGTTTATACACTCACTACAATCGCTTTCTATTTTTAGCTAATCAAGAAATATACAATGAAAAAAGAGAAAAATCTATTTTTGAATAATAGAGATCTCATCGTTTAAGGGATATGACTATGCGCTTATTTCGTATATGATTATTAATTACACATAAAAAGAATATAAGTAAAACATAAAACGTTCGTATTTACAACATTCTTTACTTGAAAAGCAACATTCTTTACTTGAAAGGCAAACAAATCAAATTTGTATACAACGAAACAAAGTGGTATAAAAACAGGGTGATTCAAACAATATTTATACAAAAATATCGTACACACGAAAAAAACATATGTGAAAAATAAACGCAAAAATATTTTTTTATAAAAAAGTGTATTATATACGAGTACATAAAACAGTACAAATCTAAAAACACAACACCTTTGCGTACTGATTTAGATGTACATTTTACAAAAAACAGTACATGAACTGTTTAAAACAGTATGAATGGCAACCCTAACTGGGAATCTCATGAAGACTATTTTTAATTGACTACTACTTAAATAACTTGCATGGAAGTAACTATTACACGATCTGATTTTTCTATGAGACTATTATATAACACAACAAAAGACGCTTATGTTAATCGTAGAAAGTATGGTCTGAGTTCCGTGTAGATATTACTTTACAACTCGTGAAAGAATCCGCCATATAATGTTTGCATGATTAATACAGGAAACAAAAATGGGCATTACATTTTTAAATATTTTTCAAGAATATATCATTACCAAGGCCTCACCACCAAACTCATCACCCGCACGTTTTAAATTCAAAACTTAAAAGGTTGTTGAACAATAAAGTTTAACCAAGGTGAATTCTTAACAGGTAAATGCAGCAGAACAATAAATACAACATTACAAAAAAATATTTTTCAAATGTCAAAAAGAAATTAAAAAAAAAAATGTAATGCAAAAATATTTACAGGATAAGAAAACCGTTTAATTGTTTCGTGAAACTTTTAATTATTTCGTGAAAGTTAAAGGTTGTATGATTTGAGCTTGGTAAGGTGAAAACAAGCAGCTGGAATAGAGAGGGTTCTGGATCATGCTTGGCTCCCAAGCTACAATACATAATTTAGAAAATTATGAAAAAAAATTGTTTTGGTTTTTTTTTTTAAGTTTCTTTTAATTATTCCACTGACAACCGGCAAAGATAAAAACACAAAAAAAAGTAATCAGACGCGCTCTATATTTTACCTGTTATGAATTCTCCTTGTACTAAACTATGACACACTGTTTGGTTTTACTTATTTATAACATAAAAATCAATTAAATATTATTGGAGTTCACCCGTTTTAATAAATTGGTACTAACTCATCGAAAGCAAAACTGATCAGGTTTAGATCATGTCGGACGATCGGTTTTTCCAGAATCGAAAATTATTTCTTATTTAGTTATGGAGTTAAGCCACAATATGCTGTGGAATACACAAATTGCAAAAGTTAATGCCAAGATTTCATCAGCAGCTGATAAATGTATAAATAAATTAAGTCCAGAAGACAAGTTAGTGGTCACTCATGTACTCTCACTTAACATACGAGTATTTGACCATAATATATGGATGTCGAATAACAGATTCTCTAAGAAACTTGCAAAGAATAAGGCGCCTAAAACAGTGGTTAACCTACAAAAAAGTTATCAGCTGCACTGTCAATTTCACCTGTTATGAGTTCGTCGTGAGCAATGCATATTTTCAATTACTTTTATCAAAAGCAGCGGTCTATGATTAATAAAAAAAATTTTTATTGAAATAAAAATTTCCATAATATATAAAATGTAAAGAAGCAACCAAAACACACAAACATCCTCCTAAAATTGCCTAAAATTAGGTGCAATAAGTTCTAAAAACGGATAGCTGAAAAAAATTAACCATAAAATTCGTTTATAAATACAGTTTTATCGAATTTATTTAACCTACCACGTTGGCTGCTACGTCGCACGTTTTAATGTGAGACCCAAATGTTACCCTGAGGCTCCGCCGTATATTTTCGTGCGACACCTAAATGTTAATTGAGGCCCCGTCGCACATTTTCGTACATTTTAACATGGAATTTGGATTCTCCGGCCTGTGGTGAAAATTTTGGTGTATTTCCCATGGCCGTTGTGTATTTGTAATGGTATTTTTTAGGATAATAAAAACCAATTCTTTTATAAACAACACTATATAAAAATATATATGTATGTAAATTCAGATGGAGATCAGTAGAAAAACAATAAACTTAAAATTAGAAATGTAGTTAGGAGATCAGTACAAAAACAATAAACTTAAAATTAAGAACTTAATTTTCTAATACGCAACTTGGCCCCACAACATGTTTTATGTTCTCTCAGACCATCCCGCACGAACATGTGCGACACAAAAAAATCATTATAACTGCAAAATTATGGACCAAAATAAAGTCGCGGGTAGTCAAAACTAATTTTGAGGCACTAAAAACAAAAAAGAATAAAAATAAATTGTTGGCCTCAGGTGACCAAAATTGTTAAATCACATTGCTACTGAACGATCAAAATTCTAAAAAGGCTTTGGCAGCCAAGGTGCTAAAAGGATTTGAAAAGCTGTCTAGTTTTATAACAACTTAAAAAAAAAAAACAATTTTTCTACGAGAATCTGAAAAAATTGAAAGTGCCAGCTAAACTAAGTTTTAGACCAATCTTTCTGACACTGATTACGTTAAGATGTCAATCTATTGCAACAATATTTTGTTTACGTAGATTCTTTTTTCCAACCAACCAAAAATAAAACTACGTTTTTACATGCAGACTATTTGCGAATAAAAATATAGTAAATAAAAAAAATTGCCGCATAAGCAGTAAATAATGTTTTTATTTGCAACTAACTACGTCACGTAAGAAATTACTGATTAAAAACTGTTTGAAAAGAAAGTATAAAATGTTGCCACTTAACTTGACGTTTTTACAGTTTTTGTCGATGTGGTATACTTAATACCACATGAAATACTCGTAACGTAAAAGTTACCTGCAGAAACAAATCGAACAAACTTCTTATTTTTATTGTTATTTGCTTTAATTTGAATTACAAAAAACATATAATTTTTTTAATTTGCTTTTATTATTTTAGTAGTCAAAATGCTGTTTGCATTAACAGTGCTGCCAAATATTTACATTTTGAATATATGTCATATCAAAAAAAAACTTTTACGTGCACAAATTGACGCATAAACAGTGAGTTAGTTATTTGCAAATAGTTTTTATTTGTGAATAGGTTGCGTATAAACGTAGTATAAAACAACTACCAATAAACATATGTACATTTTAAAATATCTATTTTTATTAAGCTTCTAATCGCTTCAATTTTAACACAATGCTTTGGGGCATATTCATAAAAAATACAACATATTCCCCAAATTGTCTATGGATTTTAAGTCATTTCAGTTTGATGTTAATTTTTAAATGGTCTTATCGATTATGTGTATTATTTTGCGTGTGTTTACATATGTACATAAAATGCACACTAAAAAACACAATCATGTTAATAGTGTTTCTTATTAATTTAATACGATGTCATGTTGAGCGACAATTACGGTATTCTAAGGATTGTCATAAAGGCATAAATCTTAAAATATTAGTATGAAATAATATGAATACTGTGAGTATTCTGACATAAATTATTTCAAATTTTAGTCAGCTGAGATGTTTGAGTCAGAAAGTAGGCGTACTTTCTGACTTTTTTTCTTCAAAGCACAATATGAAATAATTTGACATTATGCGTGTATGACATCCTTTTAATCCCCCAAATATGTTTGTAAACATAACTACATAGTACTTTACGATGGCTATAATCTCGCATTAAATACTTTAACTTTTACTTGTACTCTAACTATAATTATAAAACTATTAAGAAATTGCAAACCGAAATTGAAAGTTATTTTGCGGATGTAGAAATTAATTACAGTTTTTTTTTCTATTTTTAAGATTGAGAGGTTTTTATCTTAGCCGTATTAGACTTTATGAGCTTGGCGAAATAATTGGAGAACTACAAGAAAAACAAGGTTTTGGTAACAAAAAATACTTTTAGTTTTTTATACAAAGTCCGCTTAAAAACGAAATAAATTTCACTGCTGATTTGTTTTGAAGTTAAAACTTTACGACACATAAAGTATGTACATATGTATATACATACTCGTACATACATATGTATATTATGAATATTTTTGGTGATATAAGTATAATTGTTTTTTTTTTTTATTTCCACTTTATTACTTTATTTTTTTAAATAAACATTACACTTACAATATGTTTTGTTTTAATTTTGGTTTTTAACACAACTTTATTTTTTCAACACAATATTTTCGCGATTTCGATTACAATCAAAAAAATCTCGTACACAGAAACGAATCACAAAAGTAAAAAAAAAAAACGTAAACGTAAAATCAAAATAAAAACAACAACAATACGATTTTTAAAACGAGTTGCTTTCTGACACAGGACTGAACCATACGAGAGTAATAAAAATGTAGTCGTAGAAATAGTAAAAAGAAGGCAAAAATATAAAAAACGAGGAAATCACGACTTTATTTTAAGCATATAACACAAACACGACAAAACACTTAAATAATTTTTCGATTGCTTTATTTTTTATTTTTATGTTGAGAGATTTATATATACTTTTTTTAATTTTTCCTTTAAAATATATTTTTGTAGCTTTAAAACGCGTTTATTTTTCAAACTCGGCTTAGCACTTGTTTTGTAACTCCGTAATTATTTGTTTGTTGTACAAAATAATAAAAACAACACCAATAAGCGGTAATACACGAAGAAGAAGAAAACGTTATAGGGGTCTTAAAAAGTGAATTGACAAGCGACGCTTTAAAAACGTACCGTCCGGCTATACGCTCCAACTATAACTGAAGTTTTCAAATTGGATTTCATTTGGTTGGTGCCTGCCACACAACAGCTTTACTCTGCTCTGTGATACAAACACACACACACACACATACCCACTCACAGCAAATACCCCAACATACAACCATAGCAATAAAATTATCATTCGCATACTCCACGTATATTTTTTTTTTGTTTTTGCTGTTGTACAATTTAGGATAATAATGAAGTTCATAATGATAATGCAAGTGACGGTGTTTTTTGTTTGTTTTAATCGAACTCAGTACTACAGAGCAAGTGAGTATGTGTAATGTTCACAGAAAATTCGTGTCCGCTTCCCTACTTGGATGCATTTTAAAAAGAGAAATACATAGTTTGGGTGATTTAAGAGAAGTGAATAAATTAATTTCATAAACTCTTGCATATTTCGAAGAGCGAAGAAATACTAAAAAATATAAGCTTATTTGTAAATACACATACTAACAACCATTTCTCTATGAAAACAAGAATTAAATAAATAAAATTTAGTTTCACAGCACTCACTACAAAAAACATAAATATTTTCTCTTGAAAATTAATAAATACCCTATAAAAAAGAGTAATAAGAAATCCAAAATTAAAACTGTTATAGCCAGAATCAGTGATAATTTGTAGTGCTGCCGTCTAAGCGATTTCCAATCCGCTAATTTATTTTTATCAAATGGACTGAAATACTTCTACTGTTGGGTAATAATATTTTCCTTGTTCTGGGACTGGAAGCTTGACTGGCTGCTTACCCGTTTGTAGTAAAAATGTAAAAGCTTCTCAGTTGCAACTCAATAGGGTTTATTTACAATTATTCCATTGTATTATTAGAGAATACAAACAAGATTTGACTTCAAGTGAATAAAGAATTGCAAGGTGCTAAGACAAGCGCTCAATAGCTATTATTATTAAAACTAACTAACAAATTTAGAACAACTCTAAATATTTAAAATTCAACATAGGTTTAATGTGTACTAAATATAAGTGTTATAAATTCAACAGAGACTTACTAGTTACTAAAAACAGTGTTACTAGTTTGCATAACTTGGCGTTATTTTTTATAAAAAAAGATGATGTGTCCAAACATATTCAGACAGGACGTTAAAACATAACAATATATTAAACATAGTAAACATAAACATAAAAATTCAAACAATTTAGCTTTATTCACTATATTAGCTTCTAACGAGAAATGTTAGAGAGGTGTATAAATGGAAAAGCTTGTTTTTTTGTTTTGACAGGTATTATTAAAGAATTTTTCTTTTTTAAATTCTCAACAATTTATTTCGATTGTTGGGATATAAAGTTGAATGTTTGAGAATATCCTTCAAAAATTTCCAAAGTCTACTAATGATTAGGGTAGCTCCTATAAAATATCGGCAGAATAAGACAGCTGGTTGTCAGATCTAAGAATATTGTCTAATACACGTACTAACAATGCGCTGACAACTGCATGACAATAAACAATTTCTCTTACAAGTTTTCACGGTTGCTAGGCACTTGGCAGAAAAACTGCCAATTCCACTGTAAGACAATTATCTGACAAATTCCATTATCTGACAATGTTGGCATGAAAAATATTGCCAGTTCACAGGGTTGTGTTGCAGCAAAAACTGTCAGCTCAATTGTCAGAATCAACCCATTTACACAAAAATTTAATTGAGTATTTGGAAAATTTAATAATTTAAAAAAATATTTGTTTTTTAGCGACTTTCTTAATCTGAATTTTCATGTTGTTTTTAATATGGGCTTTAAATTAAATTAAATTTTTGGTTTGTACATTTGTACAACGGGTTATAGTTCAAGTTTTCTCCTTGCTTAAGTTTTTTCTTAAGAAGGATTTTTTTTACAATACAAATTTGATGTGATCAATAATTTTGATTGAAGAAGACAAGAAAAGTAATAATCAAATCTTTCTTCAACTAAAAATTACAAATTTTATTTACGATATGGATCAAGATATTGAGAACGTATTGAGCTTATATTTTAGAAAATAGTGAAGAAATGAGGAAGAAACCAAAGAAACGTCACAGTGTTTAGATAAAGAACTGGATGATTTTTCGCCATCAAGAGGGATTTTACACAAAATTACTCACCTAGATTCGTCCAAATGAACCATAACCGAAGCTTTCTTAAGTTGGAGTGGAAAATTGTATATTTGTAGCTATGAAACTCACAAAAACAGCATCTGCGACTTCTTGCGATGCACTATAATACTGTAGTTAATTTCCACACATCGCACATACTAGAAGTTACTCAAACACCCAACCTCTTGCATTAGTTTCAAAATATTTTCTGGTTTTCCGAAACGCTTTTTTTTTGGGTTTTAACAACTGGGGAGTTTATAGGCTGGAAAAAACAGTTTTTCAAAACTTTTTTTCTTCTTCAAAATCTCAATCCACACTTTTTAATATAACATTTTCAGAAGACTAACTTTAACATTATTGTTTCGCGCTAAACAAATTATTTTTCCATTCTTTTGTTTTAACAATGGCATCATTGGCAGACATTAAAAAATTCACGCATCTGACAATATGAAATACGCTAATAACGTCTGGCAATGACAACGTGTTTACTCGTACATGATTGTCTAACACTGACAAAAACTGTAAATTCACACGACAAAAATTTTAAATTCACACGATTGTTAAAAGTTTTCTGCAAAATTTTCTGGCAATATTGTCAGGTCTGGCAATCGTCTGAACAAAACTTAAATTTTCTGGGCTTCCACCGTTTTGAAATAGATGGCTCTAGCGGTATGTAGTGGTGGAAATAAATAATTCGTGCGAGCAGATGTCATACAATAAGCTTAGATGGTTGTAAACATAACACCATCGAAATAATAGTCCATTTGTGTCTGCATCATAAAGTTGATGGTGTGACGCAATAAGCCATTTCAAAACGCCTTCTAGGCACGGGAATTATTCAGAAACCAGGAAATTGTGTGCCGTACGAGTTGAAGAGGAGTGATGTTGAACGGGGGTTTTTTTTATTGTGCACAGGTGCTTGCAAGGCAAAGAAGGAAAGGATTTCTTACATCGCATTGTGGCCAAGGGCGAAAAATTGATTTATTACGATAATCCCAACTGCCAAACCGAATATTCCCGGTTCCAAGCTCATGCTGAGTATTTGGTACAACCAGCTCGACGTAGTGTATTATGAGTTGTCAAAACCTTCTGAAACAATTACAGGTGATTGTTATCGAACGCAATTAATGCGTCTAAGCCGAGCGTTGAGAGAGAAACGGCCACAATATAACAAGAGATATGGTAAAGTTATTTTACAGCATTACAATGATCGGCAGTAGTATTAATTACCATTACCTAAAATAAATCTTTCTGAAATATAAAGATTCCAATTGGAAGTAATTAATGTAAATATTTTGCCATCTGGCAACTCCCATAGTAAATCTAGGAATCTATGTAAAAAGGATAATGGTAATAAAGAGTTAGTCACATTTTGATGATGAACACAGTTGTTTTATTAAAAACCTAATTTTAGTTGGAAATAAATTAAATCAAGTTGGATTTAATAAATTAAATCAAGTACATTAGAGTTCTTTGTATTGGGATTAATTGGATAATCATATACATATACTATGTAAGTATATCAAATGTGAAATTGAAAATTAACACACACACGCACATATGTATGTGTGCGCTGAACAAACTGATGTTTACTAAGAATAAGAATTTGTTAATTGCTAAAAATAAAATATATAATATATCATTTATTAATTCACGTTATTTGGCGCTCATATGTACACGTATGGAGAAATATGTGTGTATATGCATGAATACGGGTTTAAATTTGCTTTATCTCATTAGCATGTTCAGAAAGCTTCCTCTAAAAAAACGAGAATGCGAAAAATAACAATGAAAAATGTTGCCAGGCTCTTAAATGGCATTTGTGATATGCAGTGGTGGACATGTAATTAAAACATAAATGCGATCTTTCATTCTTTCGATGTCAATTGTAATTTAAATGGAATTTTTCCACTGCAAAGAGAAGTTTGATATCTTTTACACTTGGTTCTTTCTTTAAATTCATGTTTTGTTCAAGTTTCTTTAAAAAAATTAGCCCATATTTAGTGAAAGGTACATTTTTCAAGTGAACACATAATTAAAACATTTACAGTCTTATGTATAATCAAAATCCATTTTCTAACTAACTAGCTGCTAAGTTTTTGCGTGTGTAAATTCTCATAAGGGAAAGATAGCAGCTAGTTAGTGATTACCTTCCTTTATTCTTTACCGCTAATGATTACCTTCCTTTATTCTTCGGAACAACTTGGTCTTTTTCCATACCTAGTGGCTAATATTGGTATACATTTTTACGGATATCATTTAAAACATACCTATCAACCAATTTTTGCAACAAAATGAATCTATATGTTAGAACAACTTTATTTAAATAGCAGAACTGAAAATGTTTTAATTATGAGTCCACTTGAAAAACTGCCCTTTCACTAAATAATGACTTATTTTTTTAAGAAGAATTTTCAAAATATGAATGTAAAGAAAGTGTCAAGTGCAAAAGAGATCAAACTTATCTTTGCAGGGGAAAAGTTCCGCTGAAATAACAATAGATCATATAAAACATCGAAAGAATAAAAGATTACATTTATGCTTTAATTATATGTCCACCACTGTATTTTGCCATTGATGTTCCAAAGTTTTTATATTCTCCATCGTATAATCAAGCATTTCTCCCTTAAAATGTTCGTGTAATTTACAATTAGTTGTATCAGCTGTTAAACTATTTTCTATAAAAAAAAGCCTAGAAAATATTTTGGCAAACGGTGTCGTAACTGATAAATCAATTGTTCAATAAAACTGCGACATACAATCGAGAATTTCTTTCTCCATATTAGGGTTTATAGTTTCTTTCTTAGATTTAGGAAAATTTTCAAAATTATAATTAAAATACGTCATCTTTTAACTATGAATTTTAGGAATGAAAATGGTTTCCTTTTAAAACAATTTGGTAACAGAAATGTTTCGAAAATTTAGCTGCTAAATCAACTAAAGAAGTACTAAATCTAGCATCGAAAGTGCTAAAATGGGCATCTTGTTAGAACAAATGTTCATCATGAATTAAAACCAGGTTTATTAGAGCAAAACCTGTCAAGCGTAATATATTTTTCAAAAATCCTCATGCACATACAAAATGTATGAGATCAACCCAAATAGCGCGGGACCAATGCTTTGCAATTGGAAAACTAAATTTATATAGAGCGTAAAAGATTAAACTATACTCTGTCTCAAAAAACTTAGCTTCAAAACAAATGCTACTTATATTTTCGGCAGTTAGTGACCACACTTTAGGTGATTTTATACTAATTGATGATATATATTAAGGGATTTTTATTAAACAAGGTTAGTTAATAATACTGTTCATGCCACAACGTTACTTAATTATGTTGCCCTTTACACTCTAATTTATGTTCCGCTGAAAGTCATTCAAGTTGCTGTGCTGAAAATTTTTAGTAACGAAAAAAAGTAATGTTTTCTGTTTTTGACTTTTTTATATTCTTTTGATTGGCAAAATGAGTACATCAATATTAGCAAGAAGATAACAGGAGAAAAATAATTCTTAATAAAATATATTAATTAAATGGTAATCATCGTAGCACTTTACAAGAAAATTAAAACAGGCGTGACTACAAATCAGGATATAAATGAGCCCTTAATTAGAAATTATATATAAATGTGTTTTTTCACTTTCTTTTTTTAATATATCATATTGAAAAATTTGTATTTTTGCATGAAATGTAGACTGAAACCAGTTACGTAACTGATGTATTCAGTTAGTGCCTTTTTCCAATTTTTTAATTGAATACGTAAATGATGTGTTCAATTAGTGCTTTTTTCCAATTTTTTAGTTGAGGGCGGAGGGTGGTAACTGCTTTCAATTGTGAATAAAATATGTATATGTTTGCCAATGGATTTTTATCAGTACATCTTATTTTATTTTTGAGAAAAATTTATATTATGGTATTTTATTTTTTTATTGCTTTTTGAAACCAAACAAATTTAAAAATGTTTTGCCATTGTTTTTTGAATGGTACGAGTTAGAAATGTTTTTGAATTAGCTCTCGAAAAATTTTGCAGCTCATTTTTGGGTGCTTTGTTAATTGAATTCTATGAAACCATTCTTGAGTTATGATGAAATACATTAAAATAGTTGATTTTATAACCTTTGAAATAAAGTAATTGACTAAGTTTTGGGGTAAAATTAATCAGGTTTGTAAAACACACCTACGTGAGGGAGATAGCTGAAAACGGATGTGAAATAAATGCATTAAAACCCATAGAGGCTTAATACTTTTATTCAAAAGACAGAATTTTTTATAATTAACACTGCCAAAGTTTTGCTAAGCCGCACTTTTTCAATTTTGAAAAGTATTTGCAGGATTGATGCTTTTATATTAAACTAAGCTCAATAAGTAAGTTAACTTATATCAATTTCAATTGTAAGTTCTAGTTAAATCGTATTGCAAAACTGCGATTGAAATGATAAAATATTTAGTTCTTTTTTTCAACATAATTGAAACTTAATGTAACTTTTGATACTACAGTTCGGAAATGCTTTTCTTTTGATTGTTTGTTTTTTTTTTCACTACTTTAATATCTCTGTACTTGAAAATCAAAATATATTTTCATTAAATTATTTTTTTGTTATATTGCAAAAATAATAAATTTGTAATATTTAGCTTCTCGTTCAACGTGTTTTGCAAAACAAAAGTTGGCAACAATGCTGTATTAGCAACGCAATAAAATATCTTCTCTTTTAATAAAAAAAAAACACAAACAATGCAGACCCCGTATTCTCTTAAGAGCCAAAAATGCAGAACAAACCAAATACTTTCAACTACAATAAACAAAATATGTTCGATAACAAAACCACTGTTTACTTCCGGTTAGCTGGAAACATAATGCACCGGCAACCTGTTTGAAGCAACCAAGTTCGATGTTGTTTGTTTTACCTTTAGATGCTATAAATCTTAACGAAACAACAGAGACTACATAATTGAGAACTGCTTCCGTTTTTTCTCTTAAAACATTAAATATATACACATACATATGTATATGGACCATAGATACTTATGCTTATGAGTGATTTAAATTTGTTTTATAAATTTAACATGAAATGCAACAAGCTTTTGTTTCACTTATTGCCTTTCATTAAACGACAGTTGTTTCTCAACCAATATGTAATGAAGATTGTTAATTACAATACACAAACATGCGTACGAATACATACATATTTTCATAACATTTTTTTGAGGCGTTTTAAATAATTCTATAAATTAATAATATATACATATATATATATATATATATACATACATATATGTATGTATGTATACACAAAACAAGGATATTTGAATTCAGTAAGTTTTTCTTTATATTTTTTCTGATTTTTCTTATGATGATTTCAATCAATCTTGTCACCGTGTTTCGGTTTGACGTTGAGTTCTGGGACACCATGTATAAATGTTAATTATCAAATGCATGTAATCGTATAACTTGAGAACGGCTGGAGCGATTTGAAAAATTTTTTGTTTTCGTAGAGTTTAAAAATTTCAGAAGATGGTTTGTAAGAAAAAATATTTATAAAAATGCCAAGTCCACGCAAAAAAAAAAATATTGATTTATTTATATCTTTAACAGGGTAACAGTAAGATTGTCTAATTTAGTTCAAATTGCTTAAAAGCCAAATTTAATCATCAGACAAAAAGAAGGCGGAATCGGATAAGTGAGCTTTGTACCTCCCATACAAAGTGTATATCTTGAGAACGGTTAAAGCTAAAATTTCCGCATTTGACACGAATGACATGATGGTTGAAAAAAATGATCAGACAGCAACTGGCTGAAGTTGGTAAAGTGGGCGTGGTAACTCCCACACAAAGTTAATATTGATTTTTGTGTATCTTAAGAACGGTCAAAGCTAAAGTTTCTAAATTTGATGCGAATGACATGATGGTCGAAATGCATCATCAAACAAAAAGTGGGCATGGATAAATCGTTGCATGCACACGTGTTTGAAAACTGGCTAATCTACACATTGTTCTCGAAAACTGTAATCACGTATCGTCAAACTAACGAAGATTTTGGCTTTCACAGACTGTGATTTTTTACATCTACTTTTACAATTTTTGATTCTGTGTAAAGTCTTTTAAATACCTTTGCAAGTACATATATTACCAACGGAAGCGACATGGATGTTTTTTGTATTGCAGCTACGGATAGAAATGATGAAATTGTACAATATCAAATTTTAAGCTATATTAGCAGCATGGAAGCTTATAATATATCGTGCCCTGCTACAATTTATTTTTCTGCTGCAATTTATCATCTGTACTCATGGATGGTATAAATATTGAGGAATCGGATGCTATTGATGTTCTTGAAATGAGGATACAGTGTGATGTTTGCAGGAGTGAACTCAGTTTTCATGTCTCAAAAGAAGCGTTCAAGTGTCTCGGGTTTTTGGAACGGGGTAAGATGTACTTCATTCCATCTAATCTCCTTACTATTTATACTAGCTATATCTGACCGAAAATGGAATACAACTCTTATGCTTGGGCCGGTGCCCCAATGTCTATTTTGGGGTTACTCGATCGTAAGCAAGAGAAGGCGAAGAAGCTCATCGGTGACAGTAGGGTATCCAACTCTATTCACTCACTGGAGCATCAGCGAAGTGTGGGGTGCGTTACTCTGTTCTATCGTTACTACAATGGATATTGCTCTGACGAGATTAGCTTCCTCGCAAATTTTTACGTAGCACACGTTCATCGTCCAGAGCTCATCCTTTTATGGTCGCTTGCCCGGGGAGGCCTCCTACGCATTACAGATGGAATTCATTTTTCAGCCGTACACTTCTCCTATGGAATAAGTTGCCTGCAGACAAGTTTCCTGTCTATTATATCGTTGGAAAGTTCTAGTTGGATGTTAACAAACACTACTCCCTCTTTCCTCCTCCTCAAAACCTGTTTTACTACTTCGAGTACAATGCACTGCATATGTAGGGGTCATCCTCTGAATACTGGTCTAAGATTCAAATAAATATTAGAGGGCAAAATTTCTCGTAAACAAACGCAACGCCTTAGGCTGAACCACCACCATCTACAACTCTAATAAATTCTTTCAGAATATGTACAAGCGATTCCTTTGCAAGAACACTGCTCTACTCAAAAATGCCGAGATATTTGTTGCGTCATAATTAATCAGAAAAGTTTTTCCAAACATTACTTCTAGCTGTATTTATCATTACTCTTTTCGGATGTTTTGAAAAATAGTTAATAATTCTTTCTGATGAAGTTATTTTTTGATACCAATCAATTAATAAATTATTTACTTTTTTTATTAATAATGTGTCTAAGTAGGATATTCTATTGTTTAATTCCTCTTCAATTGTAAATTTAATACATAAATCAAATGAGTTTAAGATACAAAGTAAAATATTATTTATTCAAATTTTAAAAACAAAAAATTATAACAATGTTAATTGAAGAAATCGCGAATGGGGATGCCTAAGAGCGAATTGTTGGGGAAATGTTCTTCACGATCTATTAGCAACAAATTGTTTTGATATAGTTTATCCACCAGAACCAACATTAGTACCATCTAATAATAATTCAACTCCTTCAGTTCTAGATTTTTTATTACAAATATTCTAGAAAAAATGTCAGCAGCCTTAGCACTCAACTCCCTAAGTTCAGATCACTTGCCGGTATTTTCTACCTTTAATTCTTCTTACAGGTCTTATTAAAATTTAAGATATAACTACAACAAAGGAGATTGGAAAGTTTTTAAAAGTTATATAAATCAAAATGTTTTCTGTCATTTAGACATGCCCTGAAATGATAGCGAAAATATTGATATAGCTGTAGAAAATACCACTTCTCTAATACTAAATGAAATAGAGGCAGCCGTACCAAAAACTTCACTTTCTTCAAATTAAATTTTAGGGATGAAAACTGGAATACCATGTTAAAAACCCTTTAAAAATTCTCTCCAGTTTTCTGGAATATTGCAAAACTTGTAAAGAAAAAATCAAAATATATTCCAGTTCTACAATATAATGGCTTAATATTCACTACTAATGCAGACAAATCCGAAATACTTACGCAAACGGCATCCGCCAACACAAAAATGAACTTCCTTATGGAAAAACAAATCGACAAAATGCTGATTGCTGAAACTCACTTAACAAGCAACAGCTTGTTCAAAGTTAATGGTTACAGACTATATGATACTAAAGATCCCCGTGGCAGATCTTGTGGAGGCTCAGCAATTTTGATAAAATCTAGAATTAAGCATTATATGCTAAACGAGACATGTGAGGAGTATCTTCAAGCAACAAACATATGTATTGAACTTTTTCATCATAAAATTGTTATTTCATCGATTTATTCCCCACCCCGGTTTCCAGTAACAGAAAATCAATATAAAAATTTTTTGAAATCACTTGGGCAAGATTACAGATGTTGCATCCTTTTAGAAGGGATCCAAGTATAGTCTTCATTAGATTTGTCATCGGACCACTCACCCACTATAATATCCGTTTCGTTCCCCCAGGAGGTTGGCTCCCCGTATAGTGACTTGGCGTTCGCCATCACTAGAGTTAGTTGGCTAAAATATAAGAAATATTTGAGTACTCATTGTACAGAAAATATTGCCTTGAGAACCCCTGAGGATGTTGATATATAAATTAAAGATTTTTCTGAAGACCTTAAACTGACCGTACAACATGCTACCACTACCCATACGAGTTTCAGAAATGAGAACAATAGAACTTATTCGTCTGAAATTGAGCAACTTTTGTCAGAAAAAAGAAGAGTTAGAAGAGAGTGGCAACTTCGTAGGTCTCCCCAGCTTAAAAGCAGGCTACGGGACTGCATAACTCAATTAAGAAATCTGCTTGAAATCCAAAGAATGGCCCTTAAAAATTATCTAGCAGGTCTTGATGGTAGCCCGCAAACCGACTATTCTTTATGGAAAGCGACAAAAGATCTGAAAAGACCCGTAATAGGTAAGCCACCTTTGCGAACTTCAGCTGGCGACTGGGCAAGAAGTAATTCTGAAAAAGGGATGTTGTATGTTAATCATTTGAAAAACGTTTTTATTGCAAATGATACAGTGGATAATGTAGCTGAATTTCCGACATTTGCTGTTTTACTTAGTTTTCAAAATGTCGAAAATGTTATAAATAAAATAAACTCTAAAAAAGCTCCAGGTTTTTATAAAATTACTGGCAAAATGCTTGTACAGTTACCTCGTGGTGCTAGAAGAATTCTTCTTTTTATTTTTAACGCTATTTTGCGCCTAGAATACTATCCTGCAGAGTGGAAGGTGTCCATGATTACTATGATACCCAAACCAGGGAAGGATCCCACTAAGGTAGAATCATACAGACCAATAAGTCTACTGCCAACAATTTCAAAATTGTTCGAAAAATTGTTAATGGCAAAGTTGAGTCCAATGTTGAACAATGTGGGATGCATCCCTGATCGTCAATTTGGTTTTCGGCTAAACACAGCACCATAGAACAAACGCATAGACTCGTTAATGTTATAAGAAAGACCTTTGAGCACAAAAAGTATTGCTCAGCTCTATTCATTGATGTTTCCCAAGCTTTTGATAAAGTGTGACCGAGGGATTAATTTACAATATAAAGTTGAATTTGCCTGCAAACACTCACAAGCTTCTGGAAAGCTACTTATGCGGCCGGAAGTTTTTTATCAGAGAAGGCGACTTTGTAAGCCCAACTCAATCAATCGAGCCAGGAATTCCCCAAGATGACTTTCTGATATCACATTACATTTAACTTACGCTTCTGATATGCAAACGGGATCTGGCATTCACACTTCAACTTTTGCAGATGACACAACACTCTGCAGCGTACATAAAAACCATCAAGTAGCTTCGCGAAATTTGCAGGAGTATATTTCAATATTAGAGATGTGGTTAAAACTTTGGTAAATTAAAGTTAATGAACAAAAGTGTACTCACGTTACATTCACACTGCGTAAACAAACATGTTCAGCTATCCAAATTAACAATTCACCTATTCTGCAGAAAAATGAAGTCAAATACCTTGGTATTCCCCTCGACCGCAGACTGACGTGGAAGTCTCACATGGATGCAAAAGTCATGCAGTTGAAATTAAAAGCAGCGCAACTAAATTGGCTTATGGGCAGAAACTCGACATTGAAATTAGTTTGCAAACTCTTGTTATACAACGCAATACTAAAGCCTATATGGCGCTACGGAGTTCAGTTATGGGGCACCGCCTCAGCGTCAAATATTCAACAAATTCAAAGGCGACAAAACAAAATTCTTCGAACAATTGCTGCAGCTGCACCATGGTACGTAAAAAACTCCCGAATTCACAAAGATCTGTGTGTTCCACTGGTAAAATACGAGTTTTCAAAGCATGCGACAAGGTATATCAGCAAATTGGAACTTCACCCAAACCCTCTTGTACGAAACATACTTAATTTTAGCGGTCACACTCGGTTGAGAAAAGGGACACCGTTGCCACCATCAGAGCCTTAAGTAGGTGATTTTACCGATATAATAATATGCGCATAATAAAACTTTTTGTCTAGCATTGGCTAATTTATTGTATTTACTATTAAGATTTGAATAATTATTGTGTAAGGTACGAGTCAGCATTTACTCTCGTTGAGATTTTCACGATTTTTTTTTCATTTCGTTATTTAAAAGCTTAAGTTCGAAATAATTCGTTAAGTCAAAGAACAAATTTTTACGGTATATTAAAATTTACTTCTTTTTATATTAAAATACCCAAATCCGTTTTTTAAGCTTTTATTTTTCTTCAAGCAATTTAAAAGAAAATTAAACATTTTAAAAATGACGTTTGCAGCTTAAGTTATATTTTAGTACAATAATTGGTAACGCATACGAATGCATCCCTTCATTGGTTCATGTCGACCTGGCATCAAACCACGTTATACATAATTTTGATAAGTTATCGTAAAGCTATGTACACACGGTTGTCAGATGTTACAATTTTGTAAGATCTGTCAACATGCTGACAATGTAGTGACAATGAAAAATTGTGCCGCAGAAGTAAAATTGTGACGATCGTAAGAAAATCTTACAATTTCATTGTCAGACTATGGTCTGACAAATAATTCATCTGACAACAAAAATTGTCAGTTCACACGGTTGTCAGATTGTTAGATGAAAAAAATTGCAAGACATTTTGTAAGGCACTGCCACTTATGTATGTCAACAGCCATCTGTTTGGCAGTGTTGCCCATCAAACTTTTTTCTGACAATGATGCCATTGTCAGGTGCATTAATTTTATACATCTGACAATTAAAACTGAGCTTACAATACCAGCCAATTATCTGGCAATGCCGACGAAGAGTGTTCTCATGATTGTCAGATGCCTGACAACATTGTCGTCTTACAATTGATTGACAATGGTTTTTCTGGCAACGTTGTAAGTTAAAAATTGGTAGTTCACACGATTATAATACATTTTCAGACAATTTTACTGGCAATATTGTAAAATCTGACAACCGAGTGTACGTAGCTTAACTGTAAACGTAAACTTTTGCTTCGTCAGCACTAAAACATTATACAGAAATTCTTTTCTTAACGTGCCGTTCATCAGTAAAGTTCTTCAGTTAACGGAAGTTAAGAAAAATTGTGAGTTTTATTTTTACACATTAACATTGGCTACAGCAGTTTAAAAAACCTTAGTGAAACAAATCTGTTATCCGTAATAGAAATCTAGCAACACACAAACAGAATTCCATCCAAAGAAATAGCAGGTAATTCCCATAAATATTTTATTAACTAATTTGGTATAAGAAATTAATTAGTACCAAAAATTTAGTTCATCTGCGGGATCATCCTCTAAGGGTGTGTAAATGCAACACGATTAGTTCACATTGTGAAGATTCAATAAATAAATAAAAGCTAATAATACAAAAAAAAAAAATCATATAATGTCTGCTCATTTAAGTGACCCAAACACAATAAAAACAGTTGCAAACACATTATCTAATCTAAGCGTTGAAGAAGAAAATTCAAGTGTGCAGCTAGATACAGAAAATATAAAAGGCATAATTGTGAATCTAAAAAATAAAAAAAGTTTAGGTCCGAACTCGGGTCATGACGTATCATGATCTGCTGCTTTAACCACTAAGCCACCGAGCTTACAGCTGCAGATCATGATACGTCATGACCCAAGCTCAAATCCCAGTGGGTACTGATGAGTAGTGTAGCGACTACGAAACAGCTAGTTGTCCCCCAGCTAAAGATTTGATTATTATTGTAAAAATTCCTTCATAAGAAAAAACTTAAGAAAGGAAAAACTTTAACTAAAACCTGATGTACATCGGGTTGTACAAACCAAATATCTAATATAAAAAATTATAAAAAAGTTCAACAACTTCAATGAATTAAACCATAGTATGTTGCCTCTATTCTGGGTTGTCATCAAGGCAAATTCACACCAGGTAAATTCAAGAGCAATAAGTACAACACTACAAAAAATAAATCTTTTTCAAATGTCAAGAGAAAAATATAAACACAAACAGAATTTAAAAAATATGTTAAAAAATTTACTATAAAAGACAATCATTTAATTATTTGGTGAAACTTTTAGTTATTTCGTGAAAATTAAAGTCATAGATCATACAGCTTGGAAAGGTGCAAATGGCCAGCAAGATTGGGGAGGATTCAGAATGATAGCTGGCGCTCAAGATGGAATACAAAAATTAAAAAATTGTTTTGATTTTTTTTTTTAATTTCCATAAAAAAAAATTTACAATAAAAGAAAAACTCAAACAATTAAGTTTTTTATTCGCTATTTTTAGCTTCTACTATTTATACCAATAAAAATTATAAATAGCTTGTTTTCTATGTTTCCCAGCTATCTATATGTCGACATTTCATAGGAACTACCCTAATCATCAGTAGACTTTGGAAATTTTTGAAAGGTATTCTCAAACATTCAACTTTATATCTCAACAATATAAATAAATTGTTGAGAATTTAAAAGAAAAATGCTCTAATAATACCTGTCAAACCACAACAAAAAAAAAAAGGCTTGTTTTTTTTATTTAATGCTTGTTATTTTATAAGAACAAAATTTAATGTCATGTCAGATAACACTTTGCCGCTTTATGTGATGTTTAAAGCTTTAGCAGAAAAACGCAAAGCAAAAGGTGTATGTCACAATGAAAACTTTGGCAACGCTCACGGTTTGTTTGTTTATCTAAAAAACTGGTTGTTAATTTTTATATTTAATTACTTCTTATGATAATAGAAGTTAGAAATATTATTGGACGAACTTCTGAAATTGGTTCTAATTGTTTTCTTAGTGCATAAAGCTTTGGAGCTATTATAAAAAACTTCAACGAGTAAAAACATGAGAGTTGCTGAAATTTTCGTTTCATGTTGCGTTAAAGTACTTTATGTGACATGTTTCATATAAGTATGTAAGTTTTATCTTAGATGTCAAAGCGAATTTGCAACGCAAAGCGAAGCAAAAACTTTATCTGGTACGGCCTTTGGTTAGGTTTGTAAAATTTGCAACAATGATCGTAATTTTTTAAGTGTCATTTTATGCAAAAGTTTGATATAGCGTGGTGGCGGTAAACGAAAGACATATAAGTGGTGACGATGATTTGGACGAGTTAGTGGCTCGGTAAACGCTGTAATAAGAGATGATATCACCAATCGACTTTAGTTAATAAAATAACGAATATTAGTGTTTTATATAATATTCACCTTATTTTCCCTATAAATATACATATGCACAATTGTATCTCAAATAAATATTCCGTTATATAACCCTCTTATTTCAATGGGATTGTAATTATACTAAGTTTTCTGTAAAATACTTCATTTTCACAATAAAATTAAAAAGTGGTTTCAAACTACTACTTTTTGTGTAAAAGTAGTTTCAAGAACCAGACAATTCACTACAAATTAATGTTCGAAAACAAAACACAAATGAAAAGTATAGAGTAGAATGTGGAACACCAAAGCTTCAAATTGAAGTGATTTCAAACTATTTTCACTTCAAAGTAGAATCTAGAACATACCCGATAGTCTCAGATCATAGAGCTTGAAAAGGTGAAAATGGCCAGCCAGATTGCGGAGGATTCTGGATGATATCTGGCGCTGAAAATAGAATACATAATTTAAAAAATTGTTTTAAATTTTTTTCCCCAATTTTGTTTTAATTATGCCATTGACATCTGAAACAGATAAAAACTAAAAAAAAGTTATCAGCTGCGCTGACAATTTCACCTATTATTAATTCGCCTTGGTTGTCATATTAACCATATATTTTTTCTACGTGTTTTATTTATTCAGTAAAATTTTTGGTTTTTTTTACAAGATTTCTTGCTTGACTGGTGCAGTCGGATCAGGTGCCCTGTGGAACTTGTAGTTATGAGCATTCATTGGACCTCTGAAATATCCGGTATGGCTATGTGTGCTGTTGCGCCATCTTCCTGAAACAAAATGCTAAAAGGGGTGCGGCTTCGCACAGCTCTGAGTGAAAGCGTCGACTCCAATAAATTTTTAAATTTTGTTTTTTTAGTACGATTCGTCAGCCACTAACATTAGTTAGCATCTAAGGTAAAATATGCAAATAGGTGTATAAATTCATTGAAAAACGAGCAAATATTATGCATTAACAAAGCGATACTATTTTATTGCAAAATACTATTTTATTACAAAATGAGTACGAACAAATTTTGATGCCCACATTAATGAACGACACATATCCGTAGCAAAATTAGTTTTTTTTTGCTGTTCAATTCTAAGTTGGAGCCTCAGATATACTAACACGAAAGCTCAACGTATTTACTTCATGTTTATTTTCCACCCGTAATTTGCATTTCCCTGCACTAAAACACCTTATAATTTGCACCAAAAAAAAAAAGAAAACACAGAACCCACTCTAATGACCCTGGTCAACAGAAAACAATACCTTTGATAGTATTGTAAAATGGAAAATAAGTTTTTTTTTTGTCGAACATATTTTATTTAGAAGAAAACTTTTACCAAAAGAATGAAAAAAAAAATATGTGAAACAAAAATGTATGCCAAAATAAAAATATAAAACTACTCAAAACAGTAATGAACGACGAAAAAAGCCTGGAAGCATAAAAAATATAAAAAGTATTTTTTGTTGTGTTATAAACATTCATTTCCCCCCTCTTTTACACAGAAAAAAATAGATGCCATATTGATAAAAAAAAATTGCACTATTTTTATCAAATTTCCTGTGAAAAAGATTTTTTGCCGGATTGATAATTCAATTTATAAAGTAGAAATATCTTTTTCACTTAAAAGCAAAAATTATTGAGTTGAAAAAAATTGTTGTTAATATGTAATATATACTTAACAAAAAAATTGTTAAAGAAACAACAATTCTTCACTGTTATATGACAACCTTTCAAATTTATTTATTGAATAACAGTCAATAATTCGGAAAACTTTTTATTAATTGCATTTTATTAAGAGATATTTCCAAAAATTCATTATTAATAATAATTTAATTAAGTCAATGCAAATTTTATTAAATTGATGGTTTTTTATTAATAACATAACTTGATTGAAAAAAAAATCTCATCTATTTTTTTCTGTGTACTTTACTGCAACAAATATATCAAATGCTATTCCACATTTTGCTTTTCCTGTGTAAACTTGTGTGCACAAGAGAAATATAAAAATTAGGTCAAATTTGCATCACTTTTGGTTTCAAACAAGATTTATAAGTGGTAGTGGCAGGCCAACACCCAGATCCCAACATCACCTCCAACTGCAACACCCGCCCACCCCCTTCGATAACGCACCGTCACCAGCATTATCCTTGCACGTTGCTGTTTTATCATCAAAAAAATTTATTAAGTACGTATTTATTTCATGAGATGGCACGGCAGCCATGAGTTCGTGTTTTGCTCTTGTTTTAGAGGTACAAGGTTGCATTTTGTTATATTTAATTCGGACTTTGTTTCTAAATTAAAACAAAAAATTATACACATACTAGTTGATCCGGCCTCGCGTTGCTGCGTCTGCTGCAATAGTTAAAAAACTATTGTATAATTCAAACAATTGAGTGTTATTCACTATATTAGCTTCTAACATTGATACCAAGCAAAAAATTATAAACATTAGGGTAGCTCCAATGAAATTCGACATACATATATACAGCTGGGAAACATAGAACATAAGCTGTTTGTAGTTTACTATTGTATAATATTTGAATTTTTGCGAAAAAAAATTGATGGACAAATGAAAAAGAATTAAATATTTTAAGGGCCGACGTTGAATGTGAACCACACCTAAACGTTCTGCATTTCATTTAACATATTTCAATATCAGACCAATACAACTTGAACGATGGAAAGATACACAATCGGGCAACTCATTAAAGCTATTCAGGCTTATTATGGAAATGGGTGTTCAAAAACATCTTCGTCAATAAGCGGAGGGTAAATCAGGACTGATTGCCGAAAAACCAATGCACCCACAAGAGTGAACATCTTCTGACTCTGTAATTGGCTGCTTAAATTGCATTTTTTAGCTTTTACTTGCTAATTGAATCTTCACAAAGTAACTAATAACAAGTAAAACTGTAGTATATTCGGCTAGGCCGAATACAAAATACCCTTCACAATAGTCACGTAAATATATCGTATTTATTAAAAATTTGAACTAAATATGCCTGAACATATATGATCCGATATATGTTTGTCTTAAAATCGTCATGTCAAAAAGTTATTCTTTCATGGAAAATCGGTGTAGATTATATCTCGGGTATATATGGATATTTTCATTTTCTGTGTTTCAGTAACCTCCCTATATTACCAGAACTGATTTTAAGCAAAAAAAAAATTGTTTCATGGAAAACTCGGATTTGGCTATCTTTCGGGTATATATGAATCGATATCGAACATTTTCATTTTATGTATTTCTTTAAGATGTAATGATCTTCCTTCGGAAGACTTCTTCAGGAAAATTTGAATTAAATAAACAACAATTTTTTTTTTAATTTTTATAAAAAAGACCTCAAGCTTGAAGATCATTACATCTTAATTTAAGAAAATGTCGAAAAATTAGGATAAAAAAGATTTATGTATTTCTTTTATAACCAGAACTTCCTTTAAGCAAAAGAATTTTTTCCATCGAAAAATCGGTTTAGACTATATCTCGAGTATGTATGGACGGACCGTAGAGGAAATTTTCATTTTCCGTATTTTACTAAGCCCCATGTATTATCAGACCTGTTGTTTAACAAAGCAAATATAATAGAACTGCTGCGGAAAAATATTTTTTCATGGAAAATAAACGGTTTAGGTTATATCTAGGGTATATATGAACCAATATTGGTTATTTTCATTTTCTGTATTTCAGTAACCTCCCTTATTACCAGAACTGCTTTTAGACAAATAAATTTATTTAAGTTCGCTTACGCCACATATTCATTAAAAATCGGTTTAGACAATATCTTGGATATATGAGGCCCGATATCGGAAATTATTATTTTCTGTGTTTAAGTAACCTCATTTTATTAAAAGAACTTTGTTTAAACAAAAAAATATTTTAAGTTAGCTTATGCGATATTTTCTTGGAAAATTGGTTTATGCCATATCTCGGGTATATATAGACCGATATCGATCATTTTCATTTCCTGTATTTTGGTAACCTGGTTTTATTACCAGAACTACTTTTAAACAAAAAAGGTTATATAAGTTCGCTTACGCCATATTTTCATTAAAAGATCGGTTTATGCTATCTCGGATATACATGGACCGATATCAGGGGAAAATTTTTTGGCCCTGTAATCATCACTAATAGTATTTTTAAGTTTGAAGCGAAAAACCATTTTTTTTCAAAATTTTTCATACAATATTGCCCAAAAAAATTGATTTTTTCGGAATTTTAAATATATTAGCTATATGTGAAGCGGTTACACTGGTGAAAGAAAAAAGTTTCTATGCCTAATTTTCTTAGAAATAGTATTTCAATGGCCGGCAGACGGATATCGCTTAATCGACTGTTCTATCAATTCTGATTCAGAATATACTCATGTACAATTTATAGCGTCGTAAAAGAAAATTGAAGAAATTACAAACGGAACAATAACTTATAATCGTTATTGATTCCGTAGAAAAAAATATATGGTTGATACGCCAATATTCTATGGGCTGTTGAATTATATGGTTATAGTAGATAATACTACATTGTTACATTTAAAACACCATTGACAGGACACAAAATAGTATTGTAAAATAAAAATATAAGTAACCATACTATATTTTGGTTTACATTATTATAAAAATAAGTAACCTCAGTAATGATTAAAGTTATCAAAAAAATTGTTATACTCAACTATATATTTACATTAACCACTCATACTTTTCTCATATGTAACCATGTTACTTTCATGAAATAACCATGTTAATGTCACAAATAGCTTTATTGTAATTGAACCATATATTTGTTATAATTGGCACAAATACATACATACTGTGTGCAGGAGAGGGCGAAGAAGCTCATCGGTAACAGTAGGGTAACCAACCCAAGTTAACGGGTGAGTTGGCTTAAGGGATGATGCTCTTAGTGGGCTTCGGCTTACCAACTCATTAAGCTTTGTCCTCCATTGATTGCTGGGAAATTGCATACAGGAGGGATTAGAAGGCCCGAACTGGTCCATCATCAGATAAGGCCGCAAGGCAGTTGCTGATGTAAATCTTTTTCACAACTGCTGCAAGAAAACAAAAATAGATATTAAGAATTTGGTCTGCGATTGCAATTTTAAAAGTAATATTTAACCACATTAATATAGTTGCACGTAGACGTATTATTGCATATGTTTATATTTTAATATTACAGACTTACCTTTATATTTTTGCGAATGTTCAAATGTATTTTTCGCCAATTTCGTGTTCTTTTTTCTCCTTTTTATATAAAGCTCAACAAATATAAAATATCTAGAAACATTAATTAGTTTGTGACCGCCAATATGGATTTCGCAAGGGTCGTTCTACTGGCGATCCTATGGCATATCTGTCAGAGGAATGGTGCCACTCAATCCATCATTTCGGCGAAAGTAAGGTGGTGACTCTGGATATTTCCAAAGCGTTTGACGGAGTGTGGCATGCTGCAACACTGGCAAAACGTACAGCTTTTGGTGTCGGTGATGACTTCTCTCGGTTTATATCAAGCGTTCTCAGAGACCGCACTATACGAGTTGTTATAGATGGGGTCTCATCAAACGAGTTCAAGATTAATTCAGGAGTACCGCAAGACTCCGTTCTTTCTCCTACTCTATTTCTTATTTTCCTCAACGACCTTCTCTATCAAACTTCCAACCCTATCCACTCTTTCGCGGATGACAGCAGCATTTGTCACTCGTACTCTTCTAGTTATAGGCCCAGCCTATCAGAGGTCGCTACCAAGAGGCTTAATATGAATGATTCACTGAATAGTGATCTTCTATTACTCTCCGAATGGGGTCATAAAAACAGGGTCACCTTTAACGCTCGTAAGACCCAATGTTGCCTATTAACACACAAACAAACGACCGCAAATGCTGCTTCATCTGTACTCATGGATGGTATAAATATTGAGGAATCGGATGCTCTTGATGTTCTTGGAATGCAGATACAGTGTGATGTTCGCTGGACTGAACACATTTTTCATGTCTCCAAAGAAGCATTCAAGTGCCTAGGTTTTTGGAAACGGTGTAAGATGTACTTCACGCCATCCGACCGAAAATGGAATACAACTCTCTTATGTTTGGGCCGGTGCCTCAAAGTCTATTTTGGAGTTACTCGACTGTGTGCAGGAGAGGGCGAAGAAGCTCATCGGTGACAGTAGGGTATCCAACTCTATTGACTCACTGGAGCATCGACGCAGTGTGGGGTGCGTTACTCTATTCTATCGTTACTACAATGGATTTTGCTCTGACGAGATTAGGGATCTTGTTGCCGAAACTCACACATTTTTACGTAGCACGCGCTCATCGTCTAGAGCTTAACCATTTGTGGTCGATTGCCCGGGGAATCGCACTACGCATTACAGAGAGAATTCGTTTTTCAGCCGTGCGCTTCGTCTGTGGAATAAGTTGCCTGCAGACGTGTTTCCTGTCTGTTATAACGTTGGAAAATTCAAGCCAAATGTTCACAAACACTACTCCCTCTTTCCTCTCCTCACAACATATTTTCCTAGTTCTGGTACAATGCACTGCATATGTCGGAGTCATCCCCTGAGTACTGGTCCAACTCAAAAAAAAAAAAAATATATATATATATATACTTACATATATATTTTTTAAATTAAAAGTACACAAAACATATTTTTATTTCCAAAAAAAAAAAAAAAAAAAAAAAAAATTATGTGTCAGCGACTGAAAGAAAATATTGTTAATGACAACAATAGCAAATTTATTTTTTATACTCTTTTGTTGGATATTAATTAGCATATCATACATATTATAAACACAAACATTATTATATTGGATGTGATAAAAGCTATTGCTGTTTTTTAAGAATTTTCACAATTGCTTTTATTGTATGCAACCATATCTTGAAATTTATATATGGTAACAATAGAGTTACAGAAATGCAAACAGTAACATATTTATAGAGGAATTAACTATAATCAAACCGATAATACGCTGTGCTTAACAGTAATACACACTGTTATATATTAATGTTGTCGCAACCATATATAAAACTGCCTTTTCTTTGCGTGTACCCATTTTTATACCCACATATCATTTTTTTGAAGGGTATAATAAGTATTCAAGTCTTAATGCTAGATAAAAAGGTGTATTTTGTACCGATATAAAATCACCCATTTAACGCTCTGATGGTGGTAAGCACCGAATGTGACCACTAAACTTAAGTAAGATGCATGCAAGCGGATTTGGGTGTAGTTCCAGATTCCTTGTCGCACACTTTACTGTATTTTTTAACGTCCATTGTTTAACTGTATTAATTGTTTATTTGTTTAAAGATATTACAACTGACCTAAAACACACGATGGCTATTAAGAATGCTTAAGCGCTTTCTAAAAAGCAATCACAAATGAGGATTTAAGCTGCGAGACACTTGCATGTTACTATTCCTTATATTTCAACCCAAGTTGCCCAGTTTCTTAACCTTCGTCTTAAAAATATAGTATTTGACAAGGCTAAAACTATGACAGATGTTTCGTTTAATAAGCATTACAAAAAAAGAAGTTCTTAAAACCATAAACTACTGAAAATGCCAAATTTTTAAATTGCAAATGATTGATGTGCTAGAAAACCAAAAATAAAATTTTTAGCTTCAAATACATAAGTATGTACATTGTACATACCTACATACATGCTTTTTGATAAGGGCAAACATACATCTGAATTTATAATAATGTGAAAATGACTACAAAGGATACAGGAACATTTCATCTGTCAATCATACTGAAGTTTCAAAAAGTTATTTTAATACTTCTCTTTCGTTTCAACGAAATGCCAACGTATAACATGGGTGTTGTTAGTTTCTTGTCAGAGCGCATGTTGCAATTTGTATTCTCTCTAACTCTCTTAAACAAAAGCAAGTTTACTCTTTTCTTTAGCAAACTGCTTGAAATTTCCTGCAAATTTATTTTCCTCTGAGTGTCAGAGTTAACATTTTCGTCTTGCTTGTAACTGACATTCTTAATGTCATGTTTGTTATTTGATTATTTTGTTTCGTTATGGAAATTTAATTTGAGACCACAGTCAAGAATATTTAAACTCTTCCTCTTTTCGTATGCTTATGGGGGTGGATGGGATATAAAGTGTTCTACAGCTTGGGGGTTAAAAGTGAATGTTGTTGCACAGTTGGATAAAGAAGTATTTGAATCTAATCGCACAGAAATTTCCAAAGTGGCTCGCTGCAAGCAAAACCATTTCATTTTCTTCTGCAGTATTTGGATACTCGGTGTTATACATTAATTGATTACACGCAATTTCCACTATGCAAATCTTATTGCTAAGCTGATTAAACTTCTAGAGAACAAGGTGAGGTATTGTACTTAGTTGCAGATTCCCTATGCAGTTTATGTATTTGATTCATAGCATGTTAAACAAGAACACAAATTTAGTTCGCGATAAGAAAGCAACTAGTACAATGCAAAAAAGGACTAAAAATCATTTGGTATAAAATCCATTGACAATGAAGTCAAATATTTAGGATTTCTCATCAACGAGTTCATTTAACTTCAAATCAAGAACGCCAGAAATTTGTTTTTAATACAAAAATCTTTTTTTATACCCTTTACAAAAATCTAAATATATAAGTAAATATAATATATAAGTTTGTGGTTCCGTTTCTAATTTGTAGAATTTTCATTTTCGACCTTATAAAGTAAATATATTCTGAATTACAGTGAATGAAAAAGTCGATTAAGCGATGTCCGTCTGTCCGGGTCCGGGACAGACGGAAAATGTCGCGTAAGCGAACTTAAACAACTTTTTTTTGCTTAAAATCAGTTTTGGTAATAAAAGAAGATTATATAAATATAGGAAATAAAAATTTCCGATATCTGTCCATATATACCCGAGATATAGCCTAAACCGGGTTATTCATGAAGATATCGTGTAAGCGAACTTAAACAACTTTTTTGTTTAAAATCAGTTTTGGTAAAAAAAAGAACATTATATAAATATGGGAAATGAAAATTTCCGATATTGGTTTACATATCCCCGAGATATAGCCTAAACCGGGTTTTTCATGAAAATGTCGCGTAAGCGAACTTAAACAACTTTTTTTTGCTTAAAAACAGTTCTGGTAATAAAAGAAAATAATTAAACAACTAAAAGGAAAATTTCAGATATCGGTCCACATATACCCGAGATATAGCCTAAACCGGGGCTTTCATGAAAATGTCGCGTAAGTGAACTTAGTTTTTTTTTTTTTTTTGCTTAAAAGCAGTTCTGGTAATAAAAAGGGGCTATATAAATATGGAAAATAAAAATTTCCGGTAGTGGTTAAAGCAGTAGATAATGATACGTCATGAAATGAGATCAAATCCCAGTGGGTTCTGATGAGTAGTGTAGCGACTACGAAACAGCTAGTTGTCCCCCAGCTAAAGATTTGATTATTATTTTTCTTGTCTTCTTCAATCAATACTTATTGATCACAGCAAATTTGTATTGTAAAAAATCCTTCTGAAGAAAAAAATTAAGAAAGGAAAAACTTGAACTAAAAACCTGTTGTACATATGTATAAACCAAACAATTTTTAATTTAAAAAATTATAATAAAAATTATAAACAGCTTGTTTTCTATGTTTCCCAACTATCTATATGTCGACATTTCATAGGAACTACCCTAATCAGCAGTAGTCTTTGGAAATTTTTGAAAGATATTTTCAAACATTCAACTTTATATCCCAACAATATAAATAAATTGTTGAGAATTTAAAAGAAAAATGCTCTAATAATACCTGTCAAAACACAAAAAACAAGCTTTTTCATTTATACACGTCTCTAACATCTCTTTAGAGGCCCTTGATCGCATGTTACAAGATTTTGGATGCAACAAAAAACTATTTGGAGGAGCACTATTTGTGGTAGCCGGTGATTTCCAAAGAAAATTGCCTCCAATTCCACTGACGATGAGCTTAGTGCGTACCTCAAATCATATCTTTTTTTTCGTATTGAAATTAAAAACAATTATGCGAACAGTAATACGATACCGTAACTCCATTATTTTTCCATCGAATTTTTGTAATATGACACAATGCATTGAAGAGTTACTTTATTGTGTATTTCCAAATGTCGAACGCAATTTGAAAAATGAACAGTGGTTACGTAACCGAGCGTCACTTCCTGCCAAAAATAAAGATGCCAATCTACAGTTACACAAAAATCTATCGAAACCGTGATAAGGGATGAGGATGCTGTCAATTATCGTTTTGAGTTTTTTAACTCACTTGATGTTCCAGCACTTCCATCATATATGCTGCAACTCAAAATTGGAAGTACCAATTATTCTACTGCGCATCAGCTATCCACTATAACTTTACGTATTCGACTTTCAGTAAAAAACTGCGACACAACTTAATCGAAGGGATCATTATAAAGAGGACAAATAAAGGCACAAATATGCTATTGCCATGAGGTCTGATGATTCCATCCGCCTTACCATTTGATTTCAAAAGATTGCAGTTTTCTGTTCGTTTAGTGTTTGCAAAGACAATTATTAAACTTCAAGGTCAATCCGTGCAAATTTGTGGCTTGAATTTGTCAAGTCCATGTTTCTCCCACTGACTGCTTTACGTTAAGCTAGTTAAATATAAATAAATAAATCGGCAATAGTGATGAATCAACTCAACGTGGTGAAATAATATTCATAATTCACCCGTGTGGCTTGCAAGGTTGACATAGGTTGCAACAATAAGTTGGTAGAGTACTCGACCAACAGTCTCCAGGTCGCAGGTTCGATTCCTGCCAATGACTTGTGTTTGTTAAAAAAAGAAGAAAAAAACTTTTTGCATAAGTTTGTAGCCATTTAGACGAACCCTTTACTGAAGAGTTCCAGCCTTCTAATCTCTCGTATATGCAGTTTACCAGAATTTAATAGAAGACAAGGCTTAATAAGTTGGTACGCCAAAGGCCATTAAGAGCCTCAGCCTTAGTCCAACACAACATGATTCAAGCGGCTTCCTAGAGTTTTATTTGCTACAAGAAACGAAGAACTTATACCCCTCTATGCCACAGAAAGGAGAGTGTCCTAGTTTGGTATACACAAAGGCAAAACCTGCTTCTCGGAGGTAGGTGGCATTGTGTGCAATTAAAATAATTCTTAAATCACTTTCAAAAAGTAAAAACGTACTAAACTCTTATGTCAAAATAAATTCTGTGTTTGCCATTTAATCGTTGCACGCACCAGCATATGCGCAAAAAAAGGCTACTTTCATTGATGATCGTTTACCGTGTTCTACACACAAAAACTTTTTTTGCTTACAACAACTTTGTTACTCACTTTTATATAAAAAGTTTTAACCAAATTTTCTTCTATTTCCCTCTTGATAATTATAACTTTTGAAAATCTGAACTCATGAGTATTTGTACACTTTTTGTAGCCTTTTGAATTTCAAAGTACATATAGAAAGTCCACTGGTTAGGAAGACGTGAAGAGTTACTCTAGCTACATATATACGAGCATATTAATTTGTTTGAATTAAGTTGGCATCACATTGCTCTGCATATTTTAGTAAAATATTTGTCTAGTCTAAGCTTAGACTCAGCCAAACGTTTTTCTTGAAAAATACTTAAAAGAAATCGCGTTGTATATTCATAAACCTGTTATTATCGGTAGCATAAAACAGTATGAAATCCTCTTATCAGTAATAATTTGTGCATTAATGTCATCATTTTGTAACATCACAATTATAAAAGCAATGAAAACGTTCCAGTATCTTCTGCATCGACATCATACTCTTCATCATTGTTATTTTCATCTAAAACTGATATTGAATCATCAACGTTAATAGCAACGTCCTCGACAGCATCGAAACGAAACAGCAGTTTTAATATGCGCCAATGGTACCAACAGCAGCATCATTACAACTTATTGCATGAAAGTGTGTGTAACACACTACCAACATGTATTGTAGTCTATAAACCAAGAATATAGACACTTATTTTCAACCCAACCACTGGATGTTGCAAGCCATTCAACCAACCAATTGAGCCCCTCCGACCACCCGGCAGGCAACAGTCGTTCGAACGGCTGACTGAATAAATAAATGAATGAAAATGCATGAGAGTGAATGATATTGATAGCAGCCACAAACCTTTAATGGGAAAAACACAAATTTTAACTTGTTTGTCTGCCTGTTCAATTCATCGTTCATTTTTTCATTCGAATGGGTCGGAAGGTTTTATGGCCAGCGTCTGTCGTATTGCTTTCCATATTTTTATGAGACATGCAAAAATACATGATGCGAACAAAGTTTATTATCGTAAGATGGTTTGAAGAGCTTTATTTTGTCTAAAAAAAAACTCTTTAGCTCGTTATAAAATTAACTAAATTTTGTTCTTCTTTTTTTGTCGTGAGATTATTTTTTGCTGTCAAGTTACGTACAGAAAGATTTTAAGCTCTCGAATGATTTTATATTTATGTTACGTAGAGTCTTCTTTTTCAAAATATACACATATTTGTTTAAATTTTAATATGGTTCTGTTGCTGACATTTAAGCTAAAGATACATATGTACATATTTTCCATCTTAACCAAACTTTAGAGCGTCATCATCAGCGTTGTCAACTTTGAAATTTCAAAACGCACCAAAATGGGGGAAAAAGCGCGTTATTTCAACAAAAGCGCACCGAATTTGAATTTTTTTTTTTCATTTTTAAAAACGTATAATATTTTTATAGAAATTAGTGCAATAACAGCTTAATAAACTTTAAAAATTTTTTATAAATAAGGCCGTAATTATTTTTATACTGATTATTGAAATGTACGAAAATAACAAATAAAAAATGAAAAGTTTATCATAATCAATATTTAATGTAAAGGCCGGAGCACATAGAATCCGTTGTACGTTGTCCGTCTCCTTTTTAAACTGACATCAAGTATACGAAGTATGAACACGCAGAGAAAATGCATTTCACCGTATTGTTATGTCAACATTAGTATGTACTCTATAACATTTTGTATTGTTGCCGCAAAATGCGTATTATCGTTTTTAACATAGTTTAAATCTTTACAAATATATTATTGAAAAAATTTTACAGTATCTATTATTAACGTTCTATTGATTTCAAATATGGTTGGATGGAATAATAGTATTTAAAATATATAGTTTGAATACGATAATAGCTATTGTTGTATTTATATAAAACATACATGTGACAACACATGTCTGTTTACAAACTAAACTTACTACTGTTATTTTTGGTCAAGACATTGACATGTAATTTCATTTCAGTTTTATTTTATTTTGCATTGTCAAGCAGTCAATTCTTATTGTGTGCATAATTATTAATAAATATAAAAAAGGAAGAAGTTTTTGTAATATAAATTTTTGGTAAAATAAATAAATAATCCGGTCAAGGAGATTTGTGTAAAAACATCGCCATAAATAAACAATAATACACCAATGAAGACAAAGAGGTTTGTATCAGCATTTTTATTTTTGAAATGTATGTATATAAATTAATTATATGCTTATTTATAGATCTGCAGCCCAATAATTTATCCAAGATACCAGGAAGTTGCCCAAATCTTATTGCTTTTTTGGATATTAATTAAAATCGAGAATTTTTAAAATAAATTATGTTTTGTATCAAAATATGTATGTTTGTATTTAATTCTGTGGTCATCAACCACCAAAGTGGTATAACCGGTTGTGGCAATTATTCTTTCATTCACAATAATAGAGATGAGAATGATAATATAATATAATATGGTTGCCATGCTAATATTTTTAAAACTTTTACCAAATATATGATTGCATGATATGATATGGTTCTTGGATATACTTAGTTTAGCAAAGAACTTTTCAGACTAAAACCATGTTATTTGGTTGTCTTCAACCATAGACTTCAACAATAGTATGTTGCCCTTAGAATATTGTTATCTCAACCATATATTTTTTTCTACGTGAAGTTGGTACAATCAGTACTTTCTTAACGGTTGTAAATTCCACTATTTTTATACCCTTCACAAAAATGTTAAGGGTATATATAAGTTTGTGATTCCGTTTGTAATTTCTACAGTTTTTTTTTGCGTCCCTACAAAGTGTATATATTCTGAATCAGAATTAATGGAAAAGTCGATTAAGCGATGTCCGTCTGTCCGCTGTTGAAATACCGTTTCTGAGAAAACCATTAGACTTAGAAACTTTTTTCTTTCCCCATTCTTTTACCCCATCGATTCATGGGTTTGCTATTGAAATTCAGTAATATCGGTCCACGTATAGCTGAGATATATTCAAAATTCCGAAAAAAGCCATTTTTTTTGCAGTTTTGTATGAAAATTTTTGAAAACAAAAGTTGTTCGTTTTGCTTCCAACTTCACACACTTATTAAGCATGGTGACTAAAAGGCAAAAAATTTTTTTTTCAGATATCGGTCCATATATACCCCAGATATAGCCCAAATCGGATTTTTAATGAAAATGTCGCATAGGCGAAGCTTAATAACTTTTTTTTGCTCAAAAGCAGTTCTGGTAATAAAATTAGGTTACATAAATATGGAAAATGAAAATTTCCGATATCGGTCCATATATACCCGAGATATAGCCCAATCCGGGGTTTTCATGAAAATGTCGCGTAAGCGAACTTAAACAACTTTTTTGTGCTCAAAAGCAGTTCTGGTAATAAAATAGGGTCATATAAATATAAAAAATGAACATTTTCGATATCGGTCCATATATACCCGAGATAGAGCCTAGACCGGGGTTTTCATGAAAATGCCGCGTAAGCGAACTTAAACAATTTTTTTGTTCTCAAAAGCAGTTCTGGTAATGAAATTAGGTTACATAAATATGGAAAATGAAAATTTCCGATATCGGTCCATATATACCCGAGATATAGCCCAAATCGGGGTTTTCATGAAAATGTCGCGTAAGCGAACTTAAACAACTTTTTTGTGCTCAAAAGCAGTTCTGGTAATGAAATAGGGTCATATAAATATGAAAAATGAAAATTTTCGATATCGGTCCATATATACCCGAGATATAGCCCAAACCAGGTTTTTCATGAAAATGCCGCGTAAGCGAACTTAAACAACTTTTTTGTGCTCAAAAGCAGTTCTGGTAACGAAATTAGGTTACATATATATGAAAAATGAAAATTTTCGATATCGGTCCATATATACCCGAGATATAGCCTAGAACGGGTTTTTCATGAAAATGCCGCGTCAGCGAAATTAAACAACTTTTTTTGCTTAAAAGCGGTTCTGGTAACAAAATTAGGTTATATAAATATGAAAAATGAAAATTTCCGATATCGGTTCATATATACCGCAGATATAGCCTGGAACGGGGTTTTCATGAAATTGCCGCGTAAGCGAACTTAAACAACTTTTTTTGCTTAAAAGTAGTTCTGGTAATAAAATAAGGTGATATAAATATTGAAAATGAAAGTTTTCGATATCGGTCCATATATACCCGAGATATAGCCTAAACCGGGTTTTTCATGAACACGCGGCGTAAGCGAACTCAAACAATATTTTTTGCTTAAAAGCAGTTCTAATAATAAAATAAGGTTATATAGGTATGAAAAATGAAAATTTCCGATATCGGTCCATATATACCCGAGATATAGCGCAAACCGGGTTTTTCATGAAAATGTCGCGTAAGCGAACTTAAACAACTTTTTTTTGCTTAAAACAGTTCTGGTAATAAGATGAGGTTATATAAATATGGAAAATGAAAATTTCCGATATCGGTCCATATATACCAGAGATATAGCCTAAACCGTGGTTTTCACGAAAATGCCGCGTAAGCGAACTTAAACAACTTTTTTCACCTTAAAGCAGTTCTGGTAATAAAATAAGGTTATATAAATATGGAAAATTAAAATTTCCGATATCGGTTCATATATGTATACCCGATATATAGCTTAACAGGTTTTTTGATGAAAATGCCGAGTAAACAACTTTTTTGTGCTCAAAAGCAGTTCTGGTAATGAAATAAGATTATATAAATATGGAAAAAGAAAAAATCCGATATCGGTCCATATATACTCGATATATAGCCCAAATCGGATTTTCCAATAACATTTTTTTTTTTTACTGAAAAGCAGTTCTTGTTATAAAAGAAGGTTACGAAAATAGAGAAAATTAAAATTTCTGATATCGGTCCATATATACCCGAGATATAGCCTAAATCGGGTTTTTCATGAAAATATCGCGTAAGCGAACTTAAACAATTTGTTGTGCTCAAAAGCAGTTCTGGTAATGATATAAGGTTATATAAATATAGAAAATTAAAATTTTCGATATCGGGCCATATATACCCGAGATATAGCCTGAACCGATTTTTCCATTAAAAAAATTTTTTTTTTTTTTTTTTGCTGAAAAGCAATTCTCGTTATAAAAGAAGGTTACTAAAACACAGAAAATAGAAAATTCCCATATCGGTTCATATATAACCGAGCATATTTAGGTCACATTTTTAATATACTATACATATTCGTGACTATCGTGAAGGGTATTTTAGATTCGGCCCAGCCGAATATACTACACTCTTACTTGTTTTATTTTAATTTGGTTAAAATCTTTTTGTTTATTATTATAGACACTGCACAGAAAATCTAACACAATTTCTTTTTAATTTTTTTTTATTTTTGAACCAAAATTAAATCAAAATATACAAAAAATATTACCAGATATTTGTCAAAGTTCTCAACGTACGTTAATAGTTAAAAGTTGCTCAACTTTAATGTTCATATTCATAAAAAATTAAAATGTATTTGAAATGAATTTTAGAAAATTTTGTATGGATTTTTTGAACTAAAACACATTTCAAATTCATTTAACTTTTTATGAATATGCCCATAATACTTTACGTTGACGGAGAAGTAAGGAATGTGACAAATCTCATAAGACTATTTCGACTATTTCAACTTAGTTGTCAGTTGAAAAAGGCAATGTATAACGTACAACGGATTTTTGTGTGGGCAGGCCTTAAACGTTTTGGAAATTATAATTTGGTAGTTTATCAATTTCCAAGACAGTAACGTATTCACGCGCCATCATAAATACGAACTTCACTGTTCAGAGACGTCATTTACTGTAATTTTGACAAACTTGGCTTGATCGTGTACTATCAAAATTCTCTCGTGTACTAGCAAATCACATTTTTTTTTATTTTCGATGTGATTTATACTCTTCTACAGAACAAAAAACAGCTATTTTTGCTTCAATTTACTGATATTTTTATTTTGAGGTTAAGTTTTTTATTCGCAGTATTTTTTGCAAAATAAGATTTATTTCTTCTAGTAAATATAAAAGGTAAAGTAAAATAAACCAATAAACAAAATCACAAAACAAATCTGGCAACAAAATAAGCGCATGAGTCAGAGTCTAGCTTTGATAGTGAACGGACGTATTTGTTTTTAATCGGAGTGCTATAAAAAAAAAAAAAAAAAAAACAACGGTATAAGTAGAAAACCGCAATAAGTGGAAGAGTGAATTTATAAAAAAGAAAAACTTTGTGACAATTATTTTTATATACTTTTAAAGTAAAAAAATATAAAAAAAAAACAAAATTGCATGAGTGTACCTAGTAGATGCAATCCTGAGAGGGAGCTTAGCTCCACTAGAAAAAACCTCTGGATTTCTGAGGAAGAATCTTTAAAAAAGTCATTGAATAATCTCCTGTCTCTAAGAGATAAAAAACGCACGCGTTCGTGTTCGCCAAACATTGCTGTTACAACAGAAGACCAACCATCCAACAGTTCAGTAATTGCAGATAAGCCGAAAACACAAGTAGGCATGGACAGGTACGTAACCGTGGTTAAACGTAAGCGAAGCCCCAAATCCGCTCAAATATCATCAAATCCGAAAATTTCCAAAGATGATAATAGGACTACGGCTGCGGATAGTAATAGGTTTGCTATCCTTCAGACTGACGAGCCAACTTCATCAAAAAAAACATTTAAACCGCCACCAATATACTTGAGAGAACCTACATCTAATGAGCTGGTAAAAGCACTTATTACGGCAATTGGTAAAGACACCTTTAATGTAACATCAGTGAAGCACGGACAAATAAGTGAAACAAAAATTCAAGTCAACTGCGAAAATGATTACCGAAAACTTTCTGCCGCTCTGGAAAAAGAGAAAAAATCTTTTTATACTTATCAACTTAAAAGTGCTAAAGGCCTCCAGGTTGTTATAAAAGGTATTGACCCTTATGTAGACACGGATGAGGTTAAGACTGCACTGCTAGATAAAGGCTTTAAAATAAAAAATGTGATAAATATGCGGAACCGTGAAAAGATGCCTCAACCTATGTTTAGGGTTGAACTGGAACCAGGGGATGTTATTCTCAAAAAGAATGAAACTCACCCAATTTATAACCTCAAATTTCTTCTTCATCGCAGGGTTACCGTTGAGGAGCCGCACAAGCGTTTAGGGCCCGTTCAATGCCTAAACTGCCAGGAATTCGGTCATATTAAGGCATATTGCAAACTTCCCTCTGTTTGTGTTGTATGTGGCGAACTTCACGGCACAACTCAGTGCAATAAGCCAAAGGCCGACGCAAGTGTTAAGAAATGCAGTAACTGTGGAGGTAACCACACTGCAAACTATAGAGGTTGCCCTGTCTACATTCATTTTAAGCGGTCAATGACAAATAAGTCGTCTGTTTCTCCAGCAGCCCAGCAGCTAAATATCATTAGTAAAAACAATTTTCCCCAGGTAGGCCATTCAACCAACTACACAAACACACAGAATTCCAAACAATTTTCATATGCTAATGTGGTTAAATCCGACCAAAACTTGAGCCAGGAACCCAAGCCCCAAAATTCCGATCCAAATTTTAGTAACCTAGAGGCAACTCTGCAGACTCTTGTTCAATCCATTAACACTTTTACCGTCTCTATGACAAACATGATGCAGGAAATGCTAAAAATGCAATCCACTATTTTACAGGCAATTTTAAAAAAATGAATTGGTTAAAAATATGTTTCAGGAACGCAAACGGCATTCGCCAACACAAAAATGAACTTGAGCACTTCCTTATGGAAAAGCAGATTGATATAATGATGATTGCTGAAACCCATTTGACAACCAGCAGTTATTTCAAAATTAATGGCTACACATTATATGACACAAAAGATCCCCGTGGAAGATCTTGCGGCGGTTCGGCAATTTTGATAAAGACCAGAATTAAGCACTATCTAATGAACGGGACACGTGAGGAATATCTCCAAGCTACAAATATATGCCTTAATTATTTTCATGAAAAAATTGTTATATCCTCGATTTACTCACCACCACGATTTTCAATAACAGAAAACCAATATTCAATTTTTTTCAAATCGCTTGGTTCTCGATTTTTAGCGGCTGGCGACTATAACGCTAAACACACTTTTTGGGGATCACGTTTAATTACCCCGAAAGGCCGTGTGCTTTTTGACACCGTTTCCAAAATGGGCTTAGGTGTGATTTCAAGTGGACACCCCACTTATTGGCCGTCAGACCAACGCAAGATCCCAGACGTTATAGACTTTGGAGTTACAAAAAATTTTCCCTCAGAATGGATGCAAGTGGAGCCTTCATTGGACTTGTCATCAGATCACTCACCCCCGTTCCCCGTTTTGTGACTTGGCGTTGACTGTCACTCGAGTTAATTGGCTAAAATATAAAAAATATTTGAGTACTCATTGTACAGAAAATATTGCCTTGAGAACCCCTGAGGATGTTGATATATCCATTAAAGATTTTTCTGAAGACCTTAAACTGTTCGTACAACATGCTACCACTACCCATACGAGTTTCAGAAATGAGAACAATAGAACTTATTCGTCTGAAATTGAGCTACTTTTGTCAGAAAAAAGAAGAGTTAGAAGAGAGTGGCAACTTCGAAGGTCTCCCCAGCTTAAAAGCAGGCTACGGGAGTGCATAACTTAATTAAGAAATCTGCTTGAAGTCCAAAGAATGGCTTCCCTCAAAAATTATCTAGAAGGTCTTGATGGTAGCCCGCAAACCGACTATTCTCTATGGAAAGCGACAAAAGGTCTGAAAAGACCCGTAATAGGTAAGCCACCTTTGCGAACTTCATCTGGCGACTGGGCAAGAAGTGATTCTGAAAAAGGGATGGTGTATGTTAATCATTTGAAAAACGTTTTTACTGCAAATGATGCAGTGGATGATGTAGCTGAATTTCCGCCATATGCTGTTAGACCTCCTGTGCGTTTGAGACTTAGTTTCCAAGATGTCGAAAATGTTATAAATAAAGTAAACTCAAAAAAAGCTCCAGGTTTTGACAAAATTACTGGCAAAATGCTTGTACAGTTACCTCGTGTTGCTAGAAGAATTCTTCTTTTCATTTTTAACGCTATTTTGCGCCTAGAATACTATCCTGCAGAGTGGAAGGTGTCTATGGTTACTATGATACCCAAGCCAGTGAAGGATCCCACTAAAGTAGAGTCATATAGACCAATAAGCCTACTGCCAACAATTTCAAAACTTTTCGAAAAATTGTTAATGGCGAAGTTGACTCCAATACTGAATGATGTAGGATGCATCCCTGATCATCAATTTGGTTTTCGGGCTAAACACAGCACCATTGAACAAACGCATAGACTAGTTAATGTTATAAGAAAGACTTTTGAGGATAAAAAGTATTGCTCAGCTCTATTCATTGATGTTTCCCAAGCTTTTGATAAAGTGTGGCACGAGGGATTAATGTACAAAATAAAGTTGAACTTGCCTGCAAACACTCACAAGCTTCTGGAAAGCTATTTATGCGGCCGGAAGTTTGTTATCAGAGAAGGCGACTTTATAAGCCCAACACAGCCAATCGAGGCAGGAGTTCCCCAAGGTAGCATTCTGGGACCCACTTTATATTTAATTTACACTTCTGACATGCCAACCAGATCTAGTATTCACACTTCAACTTTTGCAGATGACACAGCATTTTGCAGCGTACATGAAAACTATCAAGTAGCTTCGCGAAATTTGCAGGAGTATATTTCAATATTAGAGATGTGGTTAAAACTTTGGAAAATTAAAGTTAATGAACAAAAGTGTACTCACGTTACATTCACACTGCGTAAGCAAACATGTTCGGCTCTCCAAATTAACAATTCACCTATTCCGCAGCAAAATGAAGTCAAGTACCTTGGTATTCATCTCGACCGGAGGCTAACGTGGAAGTCTCACATAGATGCGAAAGTTACTCAGTTAAAGTTAAAAGCAGCGCAACTGAATTGGCTTATGGGCAGAAATTCGACATTGAAGCTGGATTGCAAACTTTTGTTATACAACGCAATACTAAAGCCTATATGGCGCTACGGAGTTCAATTATGGGGCACCGCCTCAGCGTCAAACATTGAAAAAATTCAAAGGCGACAAAACAAAATTCTTCGAACAATTACTGCAGCACCATGGTACGTAAAAAACTCCCGAATTCACAAGGATCTGTGTATTCCACTGGTAAAAGATGAGTTTTCAAAGCATGCGACAAGGTATGTCAGCAAATTGGAACTTCACCCAAACCCTCTTGCACGAAACATACTTAATTTTAGTGGTCACACTCGGTTGAGGAGAAGGGATACCGTTGCCACCATCAGAGCGTTAAGTAGGTGATTCTACCGATATAATTGGCGCAAAATAAAACTTTTTGTCTAGCATTGGCTGGACATAGTTAATTTATTATATTTAGTATTAAGATTTGAATACTTATTGTTAGTTCACATTGTGAAGATTCAATAAATAAATAAAAGCTAAAAAAAAAAAAAAAAATAAGCGCATCTTAATTTAGTGAATTATTTCGTACAAAATAAATAACTTTACTTAAATGATCACATTAAGTTATTCATTAATACAATAAATTATGAAATTCATAATAAAGAACGTGCAAACATTAGGATGTGATTTCAAATTGATTGCAGGTTTTGTATGCAGAACACCTTTATTGTGATTTCAAATCACTTTCACAAAAAGTGATTTGCAGGACAGCCCTTATAATCAAAGAATATTCTTATTTCGTCATAGTATTCGAAAGGTAAGAAATTTAATTGGAATTAAACCAAAGATGCCCATTAATCTTGAAAAATGTGTTTGCTGATACAAACGAGAAAATGCTAAACTCTTCATTAGCTTTTCTTCATTAGATTTTCTTCAGTAAAAATATTACGCTAATAGTGATCTTCTGCAAATATGAGAGTTTGTATCCACGCGTAGAAAATAAAAATATGGTTGATATGACAATATTCTAGGAGCAACATAGTATTGTTGAATTATATGGTTGTACCTCATAACATTATATTGTTAATTTAAAACGCCATTGATATGGCTCTCAATAGTATTGAAAAAAAAAATATTATAAATAACTATTCTATAATTTGTTGCAATATTGTTATAATAGTAAGCAACAATAGTATTAATTGGAGTTACCATATTAGTGTCATAGTGAACAATATTATGATACTAAGAAACCATATTTTTGTCATATATAACCACATTACTTCTGCAATGTTGCAAATAACTTTATTTTAATAGAACAATGTTTTTATCATAATTTAATATACATATGATAATAAATTAAAGCTAAAATATAAATTTTCATGATATAAAATAATTAGAAATAAAATTTACAAAATTATCCGGGTTGTATCTTGATGAGATGAAAGCTCCCATGTCCTCTTTAATGTTGAATTATCTATTAGCTGTACTAAATCAAAAATAGTTATTAAGCACTTTGTTGAAATTGCGATATTAAGAGTAATACATAATCATATTAACATCGTTGGATTTAACAAAGTATGGTAGATCGCAACAATAGTATGGTTGACAATAGAAATTGTATTGACTGTAACAATATTATGGTAGGGTACAACCACCATAATATTGTCCAACCGTTAGTATGGTTGGCTCCATCATAGTATTGTTGGTTACCAGACGCATACATATGTTTACATCTTAATGAACTAACCTTTTGATTTAGACTAAAACGTGGTTTTTTGTAAAATTTTCATCTTTTTGTTTCCGTCAACATATATACATACACTTATAGAGATATTTTTCTTTAAACGACACGACACACAACACATTTTTTTAATTTCAAAGAAAAATTAAAACTGAAAGAATATTATATATTAGCGACAAGAACGAAAATATCATTAATGATGCCAATAGTATATTTATTGTGTAAGCTTAGTTATGTTGTATGCAAGTTAGCGTATTATACATATAATAAAAACAAGTTTTTGATAGTGGGTGTGATAAACGCTATTGTTGGTTTAAACAAAATGTTCATAAATGCTATTATTGTATGCAACTATATTACAGAAATGAAATAATACAATAACAGAGTTTTAGAGCAATACACTTTAATTAAAGTGATAATACACTCTTTTTAACAATAACACACAATGTTATAGCTTATATACTAATGTTGTAGTAACCATATTTTTAACTGTCTTCTCTTTGCGTGCATGTAACAACAAACCCAAAGTGGGAAGTTAGTTGAAGAAACTATTTGCAGAAGAAATTTTATATACTAAAGAATACTTAAAACATTAAAAAAATATCATAGTACATAACTTTTAATTTTAAATATACTTAGAATGTATACTTATGAAATTAAGTTCATGTTTGTACGCCTAAATATTGGTTGTTACTGATTTAAATGCTATATTTTTTTATTAAAAGCAAACATGAATGGCTCTGCTGTATTTTATCCTATTGAAATATGAATTTTATTTAAAAACGATTAATTTTTTGACTACTTTTTGACGATTTCCTATAACCATATTGACGAATTTGACAATTTTCAATCAGATTTATCGGCCATTTTCTCGTCCGTTAATTGATTTATGTTTAGTTTGGTTTTCATTTCAACGTAATTAGACCGATGTCTGAGGAAAATGGTTCCGAAACAAGATTGCCGTTTATTCCGATTTCCACAAGCGTATTTTGTTTGATGATGAAGCTCAGTTTTGTTTAAATGAATAAAATCATTAAACAAACTTGCCGTATTTGGATTGACGTTAATCTTCAAGTGCATGTTGAGATACAGTGCCATCGAAAAAGCTGACTGCATGTTAAATTAATGGGCTAGTGGAAACATTCTTTAAAACCGCTGCTAGTCAGAACGTTACCAATCGTGACCGCTATAGAGCCATAAGTACCGACTTTTTCATTATTCAATTGAACAATCATGACATTGCACAGCCCGTGCCACGATTGATTTATTAAAGAAGCTTGGTTAACCGCATGGTTTACATTTCGCACCTGTGAGTTGATCTCTAAAATGAAGCGATTTAATACCGTTAGACTACCTTCTGTTGCGATATGTGTAGTCGCTAGTCTACGCCGAGAAGCCACAAACGATTGACGAAGCGAGAATAACATTCGCCGCCTTGTTGCCGATATGCCGCCACAACTCTTAGAAGAAGTAATCGGATATAGAACCTCAAGATTATATCCCGTTCGATCTAGACAAGGCAGTCATATGCCAGAAGTCACATTTAAATTATTATGCCAGGGGATAATCTTTCGAAAAAAGTAAATTTAATGTGTTTTATTCCATATCAAAGCTTTATACCTCTATAAAAAACACCCTTTATATTAGAATTAAACGAGGTATATTCTGTAGAAAGTTTCTGTATAGATTTCACACCAACACTTCTTCAGATTGAGTTATTGATACAAAATATAAGCGAAGATCAGTAAGAATGAGTGTTGCTAATAATAAGATATATATAATAAGATATATATATTATAAGATATATATAAGATATATATATTATATGCATAATAATAATCACTAATTTTACAGCCCGATAAGAGACTTGACGTAATACTGTGGAGCACGGTCTTTAGTGGACCATATAGGCTGCTAAGAAAACGTGCTCGAGATCTTTACAGATGGATCCTTGTCAAGCCTGGGAGTTGGTATTGTCATATTTATACCTCATTATCAAAGTTCAAAGGAAGATCAGCTTTAGGCTATGTAATGTGTGTAGCGTGATGCAGGTTGCTATTACAGCTATAATAACAGCAGCTAACTGGTTGAGCTACTATAGGTAACATTCGAATCTGTACTGATAGTAAAGCAGCGTTCAATGCGCTTGTGGGTGTCTTTAAGACGACCAGTTTGGCTCGGGAATGCCAGCTTTCTTTGACACAGTAGAGTGAACAGAAATATTGTAGCAGACAAACTTTCAAAAACCGGGGTCTGCTTACAACAAATGGAGGCAAATAGAATGGTAAGAGTTCCGTTTAAAATCTTTAAGAAGGACTGCTGGTCTGGTGAGGTATCTACCAAAGCTAACATGGTCTGTGTATGATCGTAGGAGGACATCGGTCCTAAAGTAACTTATCCAGCGAAGGTTGCGTACTTTGATTGCGGTTTTGACAGTTATCAACCATGTCCGCCGATTATTTAATATTTGCCCATTATCGAGATATTCGTTCGCAAGGTGCTGAAGTTCGTACTATGCAAAGACTTTTGAGAGCGAAGGAATATGCGTACAACTTATTTCTCTCGTTGCAATGCGCTAAAAGATATCTTCCGTCCTCTCCATTCCTCATTAAGATATTTGTTGGATTCCTTAATAGTGGCGTTAAAGTTGTTGTCTGAGTGAACAGTTGTCTCATACTTTTGATTATATTCTGCCTGAAAGCTAAGTCCTTCCAAGCAACTTACGGTAGCACTTTCCTGCTAAATTTTTTAATGGGATTTTGATATGAAAGCTCACTTTTAAAGCCCTCCAATTGAACCGTGGGTCTAGACTTGTATTTTCACAATAATCTCCATAATCTCCAAAACGACATTTTGATTTCCAGTCTGCAAAACAACTTTTTTGGAATTAAGTAACGATTTTGAAAATAAGTAACGATATTTTTTTGATTCCGTTGAGGTATATTTAGCATAAATATTTCCAGAATGTTACAAATAGCTATAAGTTTTGATAATATAACTTTCTTTTTGGCTTTTCTTTTCATTGCGACTTCGTGAAATGAGTTTAAAAATAGAATTATCTTACTTATACTTGTATAGCACCAGTTTTGTAAAGATAATAATAAATCAGGACATTTTGAAGACAGTGCTGATATAAATGTGGTCACTATTCTCTGTAGCATCAGATAAGTTGAATTCCACTTGGTATCCATGTTCTGCTTAAGCATTAGCTCTGGTGTTCCCATTTACCCCTGAATTTCAAAAAGTTTACTAAAGCCTTACGAACTTCGGTGAAAATATTCTACTATTTTAATTATTTTCGTAAGTGTTTCTCTAACAGCTTTCGTTTCGCCGTTGTCTATCTATATATCGCTGTTGCTTTGTTACTATATACAAACTTTACTATAAAAAAGAACATGAATTACAGCAATTCGTCTTTCGGTAAAATTATCGCTCGTTGTCATCAATATAATGTTGTCATATAACTGGAATTATTTCTGAATATCTATCTATCTATGATTCAGTTCCGTGCTCCATAGGAGCAGATTTTGCTTTGGTGTATACCAAACCAGGGCACTCTGATTTCTAGGGCATGGATGGGAAGGAGTTCTTCTTTTGTTGTAGCAATTAAATCTCTAGGAAGCTGCATGAGTTATTTTGTGCTGGATTTCCGAAGCCCTAAACCCAGGATCAACGTTTAGTCCCGGAAGGTTCTGATTGCGGAACATCTCAGAGCTGATCATGGTTGCGGTGCCTGCCTTGGCTAAAACGTTCTGGCTGTTTGGTTTCAACCTGAAATCGTAGAAATCACTTTCCCTCATAAGTAACTATGGTGCATGCCGATATGCTGCTGTCTTGCAACAGAAACCTCTAATGTAAGTAACGAGAGGTAATTGCTAGACGGGTGAGTTGGTTAAAGGCTGATGCTCTTAATGGGCTTCGGCCTACAAACTCATTATGTCTTGCCTTACATTGACTGTTGGGAAATTGCATACGGAAGGGATTAGAAGGCCTCAACTCTTAAGAAAGGGATTAGGTTATATTTCTACAGACTTATGGCAAAAATTGCGACCTGTGGGAGCCTTGCCAACCACAAGGAGGCGCTAGGGAATCTTGAATAATTCACTCCGTGGAGTTGGTCCATCAAGGCAGTGCTAATGTAAATCTATTTCACAGTCTGTGGTTCAGTTCCCTACACACTTCTACTGCTATACGAATTTTAGCTTTGCTTCCAGAATTTTTATATGAACACTTGGAAGCAAGGTGTTCAGACGGTCGTTATTGTGTCACACTGATGTTCACATATGAGGGAGGATTTATATTGAAGCTACCTAACTAAGTAAGGAAAAAATTTTTTTTTGTTTTGTCAAAAAACATTAATTTCTTAACATAGTCTCCTTTTAGCTCAATACTCTTAGTTAGACAATATTCCAACTTTTTTGGATTTTGGGAACGCTTACAAATGCGTTTTAGCTACGGTAATCTCTTGTTCGTTTGAGATTAATCTTTTTCCTGCGGGCCATTTTTGGAAGTTTGGAAGCAGGAAATATTTACTAAGAGCTAATTCTGGATTATAAGGTGGATGATCAACCAATTCGAAGTATATTTCATGTAGTTTTAGCATCGTATTTAATGTTGTGTGGAGCGCCGCGATGTCTTGAAAAAAGAGCACGTTTTCTTCTTTAAATGTGGTCTTTTTTTCTTGATTGCATCACCCAATTGTTCCAATAATACACTATACTACTTTCCTATGATTGTGGATCCTTTTTCAAGATAATCGATGAGCAATAATCCGTGTGCATCCCAAAATACTGTGGCCGTAACGATGCCTTCTTCGGACCATTTCCACCAGCTTCCAACCGTTCTTTCAATTGATTTTTGGTTTCAGGTGTGTAGTGGCGGACCCATATTTCATCAACAAATATTAATCGACGCAAGAAATTAAGAATATTAAACTTTATCATGTCTAAACACCGCTGTGAAGTGATCTGTCGAACTTGTTTTTGTTCAACACTGGGCAAACGCGGCACCGATCTTGCTGATAGCTCTTTCATATGTAAATCTCTCATAACTTGACTCGGTAATCATTTCTAACAATACCGAAGATTGTCTTGATATTTTCTTCAGTAACAATCTCAGAGCAGACTCACCGTAATGCTCATCAAGCTATTTTTTTAACTCTTACCGTTGTCCGTATCAAATAATAGTGTTTAATCACTGCATGATATTCTCTTGTTTTCATTTTTCAAGAAACACAAAAGTTGCTTACTTCAAACGACTACAACAAATACATTTATCGATGAATTTGGGTGAAATTTTCATAGCTGATGCTTGACAGATCGCAATTTCGAAAAAAAAACAATTTGTGTTTGTGCTAACATGTAGCCTCAATATCAATCCGCCGTTGTATTTTGTACAAACGTTTCACTACTTCTTTTTAAATTTTTATCTAAATCTTTATGTAAGTATCCAATTTTTATATGTTTAATTTGTTGCTTTTGATTTTACACACATTAGTTATCTTTTTATTTCTTTGTTTACATTTTTTTAACAGCTAGTTCAGTTGTTGGGATTTTTATGGATTTATGTAAACCATTTGATAAGGTATCACATAAAATACTACATCTTACGCTATATACAATTGGCTTTTACGGTACGTTTCTCAATTGGCTAAGTTCTTATATTTCTGATAGGAGACTTACTGTTGTCCTTGAGAATTTTGTATCTTTGCCCCACACAGCTTCCTCGGGTGTACCCCAAGGACCGTTACTTTTTCTAATTTTTATAAATGACATTGGAAATTGTTGTGATGGGTCTCGGTTTTTATTATATGCTTATGACCTCAAAATGTTTAAAGAAATAAGATCGGAGAATGACTCGCTGTCTCTGCAACTCTGTATCGATAGAATATTATCTTGACGCGATATCAATAATTTGTCCTTAAACATTAATAATTAAATGCTGCCAAATGACCTTTCATAACTCAAATATTAATAACGCTAAAGCTTTCCAGTATAAATTAAATGATAATAATTTAAACAATGTAAAGCTACGTACAAACGGTTGTCAGATCTTACAATATTGGCAGTAAAATTGTCTGAAAATGTATTTCAATCGTATCAACTGTCAATTTTTAACATACAACGTTGTCAGGAAAACCATTCTCAATCAATTGCAAGACGACAGTGTTGTCAGGCATCTGACAATCGTGAGAACACCCTTCGTCGACATTGCCAGTTAATTGGCTAGTATTGTTAGCTCAGTTTTAATTGTCAGATGCATAAAATTAATACACCTGACAATGTCATCATTGTCAGAAAAAAGTTTGATGGGCAACACTGCCAAACAGATGGTTGTTGATATACAAAAGTGGCAATGCCTTACAACATGTCTGGCAACCGTTTGAACTGACAATTTTTGTTGTCAGATGAATTATTTGTCAGCCATAGTCTGACAATGAAATTGCAAGATTTTCTTACGATCGTCTGAACACACAATTTACTTTTGCGGGACAATTTTTCATTGTCACTACATTGTCAGCATGTTGCTAGATCTTACAATATTGTAACATCTGACAACCGTGTGTACATAGCTTAAGTCAAATGTTGAATCTTGGTTTTGAGTTAGATTGTGAACTTAACTTTAACGCGCATCTTGACTATATTATACCTAAAGCTTATGCTGCCTGTGCTTTGTAAAGACTTTTCGCATCCTAAAACATTAAAAGCCTTGTATACTGTTTTTGTTCGTTCTAAATTAGAGTTTTGTTCTTTCGTTTGGAACCCTTTTTATAATGTACATTCCAATAGAATTGAAAGAATACAGAAAAAATTTGTTAAATTTGCACTTCGTAATTGTCAAGTAATGCTAGTGTCAAGTTCGTATAATGTTCGTTGTTTTCTCTTGGGCTTGAAGCCATTGTATGTGAGACGTACTATTTATTTGGTTATAATAATTTACAATTTGATTAATGGGTTCATTGATTGTGAGTACCTGTTAAAGTTAATTAAATTTTGTGTACCATTTAAATGTTTAAGATCTAAAAATTTATTCTACATTTCAACACGTGTTACTATTTACGCTATGCGGGAACCCATGATACGGGCTTTGAGCACTTTAAATAATATTAATAATATTGTAAATGTTGATTTTTTACTTCCATTTAATGATTTTAAATTGTTACTAGATTTTAAGGATTTATGTGATTTACTATTTAATTAAGACTTTTTTAGCCTGTAAGGTTTTTTACTCCATAGGCATATTAGAAATAAATAAATAAACTAGCGATAATTTATTATCAAATTTGGAGTGGTTTTTGCATGGTTCGCAACAATATTCAAAAATTTGTATGACGAATTATGTTGTTTCAATCAAGATTGTGTCGCAGATCACGAATGAGAGAGAGAACCTCGAATATACGCCGTCGTGTGAACATACACAGAATATCAACTCAAACAAAGAACTTGATAAAAAAAAATAATGAAAAAGTTTGAACGAAAGCTAGCCAAATTGAACGGTGCACTAGTGAACGGAAAGTGACCAGACCAATGACCGGCTCACTTCGTTGACTGAGATGATCCGATCGACTTAAACACAACTCTAATGACCAGCAATAAGTTATCCCTATAATGGATTTTTCAAAATCTAGAACTCACTATAAATACTTTTTTATTAAAGAAAAGAAAACCTAAAAATAGAAAAAGTAATTTATATCAGAAATTCGTTCAAATTAAAAATACATTTTTCGAAACCTGCAAAAGGAAGTCATTTGGAGGATCAATAAAAAAGATGTCATTTAAATGTAGTTAGCAAGGGTTTAAAGGCGTCATTGTCGTCGTTCAAAAAGCATCATCAGTAAAAACGTTGTATTTTCGCGACATACGCAAGCTGAAAAAAATATGAAAAATGAATAATGGAAAGGGAATTTGATGAAAATTGATATCTAAAACGCACAGACACACAGATTCAGTCAAAATTATTTATAGAACTCGAAGAAAAACACACGCACATAATGCAATCAAAAGAAGAAAACAAAACGTGGAAGGGTGGACAAAATGGCATTGAAACAGCCATCATTTGTAACAAACTATTAAGCCGGTATTTTAGTTTGACTTCAATTTTTGTAGCTCTTACAAATAACTATACATATGTATGTATAACATACAAAAATAGCAGTATGCGAGTACACCAAAACACACACACACACCACTTAACCCATATAATTGATATCTAGAGCCATCCAGACTGGGCCAAATGGTTCAACATGCAACGCTAGTAATCACGTAAAATTTGTTGGTTTCGTATTTTTGCCATACCAGACCGACCGACCCAAAACACCAAACAGCCAATTAAGTCAAGTACGAGCATGGAGTTTTGTAGAAACACATACTCATTTAATATTAATAGAAAAAACTTTTATTACAGGAAATAAATACAACTACTGCCACAAATGTTAACGATAAAGGACGCAAATTGCTTTACTGATAACACTTTGTCAAATTAATGAAGAAACTGATAAATACAATGACCGTGATTTAGAAATTATGAAATCATTTTAAATGCTTATTCACTGGCGAAAAAAAATATATAATGGTAATTTGTTGTTGACAGGCAACAATGTTGTTACGGCTGCCCTGCAGGTGACACAACAATATAATTTACAAAAGAGATAAATTAGTCGAAAGAATGAAGTTTAATGTGAATTTAATTAAGGGTTTGTATTTTTTCGAATAGCATTCATTATTACAATTTAGTTTTTGTTGTATCTAACAAGTTATAATAAGTGGCATTAAAAATATTATATTTAATTTTTCCCTTTGGTATAAATTTAAATAAATAATGAAGTGCATTTTTTAAGTTTTTTTGATTTATTATTTGCAAAGGAAAGCTTTAAACACATAGACCACAGCAGACTTCACAATTTCACGATAGCAAATGCTGCAACCGGTAATTGTAGTTGTGTAGGCAACTACTGAAATATTTTGAGCACGGCGGCAACATAAATTCACTTGAAGAAAATTATACTTCAATGTGGCCACCTTAGAATTTTTAGCTTTACGAAATTTCACTGTTTTAAAGAACGAGTTCTGTTTATATCAATCCTTCATGAACAAATTTCTCTCTAAAGAAAGGCCTTAAAATCTAAAAAAAAGCTTTTGTTTGCTACGTTTAATTCAGGTTAGCCGGGTCGCAAAAGTTGAGAACATAATAGGTCATATCTTTGGATTTATAATGAGAACAATATTAGAGAATTGAAAATTTATATCGAATTTTGCAAAATGTGAACAATAGTGATTCGACTCAAGAAAGAAAAAATTTATATCTATATATATATAAAAAGAGGTGTACACTTTGATGTCTCCACTAACTGGCCAAGCGGGTCAACCGATTACGACCCAAATTTAAAGATACATTGGCGATAAACTGTAGATGGTCTCTGTGAAAAAACAAAATATAAACAAAATCGGCGTAGGAGTTCCGGAGATATGGCATTTAAGTTTTCCTATATATTTCCATACAAATATCAACAAAATGCCTTTCATTTTCCATATTATGATTTTTTATTGCCACTTGAAAGAATACCTAACGTAATGTCTTATCTATACAACGACATTCGGACTCCTGAGCTGAATCTTTTCAGAAATTGTTTCGATTTTATTTCCTCGCTGACCATTCGATTTTTTACTTACTTTATACGATTATTGTATCAAAGGTAACGCCATGAGCTACTCAATCAAACGTAGGTCGACGCCTACGTTGTACCAAAAGAGATCACAAGCTAAACGACTACATCAAACCCAATTACAACGCAATGCACGATGTCAAACTATTGTAGTCTACATGAATGTATATTAGAAAATAAAATATTTCCAAGAGCAAAATCTTTGTTTTACATATTTTTGTTTTTACACTGGTCACACTTATATCAAACTAGTTTAATTTGAGTGCGACAAAAAAAATCAGCACGGACAACAACCTGCAGTCGTGTCGTCTTGCTGTTGTCTAAATAAACATTCTCATTTAAATGCATGTATTTTATATTTGACATATTGAGGTCGGTTGTCCGCTGGCTTCAATGTGTTTAATGCTGAAATCCTGCTTATGACCGCCTAGTGCTGCCACAACCAAAAAATTATTACTACCAAAACTTTTCAAAAAATTACCAAATGTACAAAAATATTACCAAAACCAATATGAATTGTTTTTTATTTAACAAACATACAAATTTAATTTATTTATAACTTACAAATTATAAAACAAAAGATATTTCCGCTTTACGAGTATAGTGAGTGAGGTGAGCCTATCACCAACTGGAAAGGGGCAGTTTCTAGGATTAAAATTCCTTGTGTTTAATCTAACACGATATTGCCCAGGTGCGTTCTTTAAACCCGTTGAGAACTGAGGGGAAAGGTCGTATGGAGAGGCAAGAGGGAGCCTTTGAGCTACTTATGGGAAGAAGAGAATAAAACTCCAAGCATTTCTTATTTACATAATAATCCACTTTATTTTATATTACTTATCGTTAGGATACTTATATATACGACGGGCCACACAACTGGTAGTTGATCTGTTCTACATGAGCGTAAAATCTATTCTAAAAAATCCATAAAATCAAAACTTCAATACTGATGCCTGTTTTAACGACAGGCGAATTAAAACAAGTAAGAGTGTGGTATATTCGGCTGGGCCGAATCTATAGTGTATAGTATGTGTATAGTATATACTACAAATTTGAACTGAATATGCTCGTATATATATGGAGCGATATCGGGGAAAAAATATTTTTGCCTTGTAATCACCATTCCATTAAAGAAATTTTTCATGGACATTTCCATAGAAAAGTTTGTTTAAGCTATATCTCGGTTGTATATGAACCGATATCGGAATTTTTTATTTTCTGTATTTTAGTAACCTTCTTTTCTAACGAGAATTGCTTTTCAGCAAAAAAAAAAAAATTTAAGGAAAAATCGGTTCAGGCTATATCTATATATATGGACCGATATCGGAAGTTTTCATTTTCCATATTTATATAACCATATTTTATTACCAGACCTGCTTTTAGGCAAAAAAAAAAAATATGTTTAAATTCGCTTACGTGACTTTTTCATGGAAAACCCGGTTTAGGCTATACCTCGGGTATATATATACCGATATCAGAAATTTTCATTTTCCATATTTGTATAACCTGATTTTATTACTAAGACTGCTTTTGATCAAAAAAATGTTGTTTAAGTACACTTACGCGATATTTTTTTTTAGCTTTTACTTACGCGACATTTTCATGAAAAACCCGGTCTAGGCTATATCTCGGGTATATATGGCCCGATATCGAAAATTTTCATTTTCCATATTTATATAACCTTATTTCAATACCAAAACTGCTTTTAAGCAGAAAAAGTTGTTTCAGTTCGCTTACGCGACATTTTCATCAAAAATCCGATTTGGGCTATATCTCGGGTATATAAGGACAATGCTTAATGAGTGTGTGAAATTTGAAGCAAAGCAAACAACTTTTTTTTCAAAAATTTCCATACGAAATAGCAAAAATGCATGGCTTTTTCGGAATTTTGAATATATCTCAGCTATACGTGAACCGATGTTACTGAATTTCAATAGCAAAAACATGGCAATATGAAACAATAGAAGGGTGAAAGAAAAAATTTTCTATGTCTAATGGTTTTCTCAGAAACGGTATTTCAAAGACCGACAGACGGACAGACTTTTCCATTAATTCTGATTCAGAATATATATAATTTATAGCGTCGCAAAAAAAAATCTGTAGAAATTACAAACAGAATCACTAACTTATATATACCCTTAACATTTTTGTGAAAGGGTATAAAAAGAGTTGAAAAGAATGTATGAAAAAGTTGAAAAGAAAGTAAGTGTAGAATTATATTTTGCTAATGTATTTTCCTTTAATAACCCTGATTTTCTTTTTATCTTATAGCAAGACGAGAGAATAACCAGGGTAAGCCAAGGTCAAGGTGATCTGGTTAATTGATTTATGCTTGTTATGGGTTTTTAGCAATTGAAGCTACACGATCACTTAGGCGTGGATTCGTTGAATGGGCCCAAAACAAGATTACCATTGATCTCGATTTTCATAAACAAATTTTGTTTAGTGATGAAGCTCACTTTTATTTGAAAGGATGCGTTAATAAAAATAAAAAAATGCCGTATGAATGTTTATAATAGTATGCAGTTATATCTTTCATATTTGTGGTGAAAATGTCTAGAAGATGGAGTTTGAAGATAGAACTAACTTTTAACTACAAATATTCTAAATAAACATAAAAGGGATGCTGTCTTGGGGTACAAAGGTAAAATATTAAACAGTAAGTCCGGTTCAATGTTAGAAGAAACCTATGGCCACCAATTTAGACATTTGTTTTGTTAGGTTTGGTAGGCAGACTTGGGTCGTGAAGTCGTTCCTTTTCTGATTGTCTGAAAAGTGGGCTAGTGAAGTGAAGAATAGAAGTTAAAGGGATATAGTGTGAGTGGAGAAGGTAGATCGAAAGGGATGGAAAGGAAAGGTGGAACCCGTTTAGTGTGATGTTACATGCTACTTTACCAGCCATCTGCTGCTTCTTATGAAAGAGGCTAGTGCGGTCGTATTGATAGAGGCCAGACATGATAGGCTGCTGAAGCAACGGTCGCCTAGGTATCTTAGACGGTGATGCTCCAGTGCCGGGCATGTACCGAGGAGATGAAGCATCGTATTTTCCTCTTCCTCGTCTTGGAAACGTTTCCAGAAGTCAATATAGGGTATGCCTTGTCTCATGGCATGGTTCCCAAATGGGCAATGACCAGTGATGGCTGCTCAGGAGAGATCTGGGCAGTTTTAATAGCTCGCACGTTTTTTAAAGTTAATATGTGGCCACAGGTTCCTTGATATAAAGCATGCGTGCTCTGTGAGCCATTTTCACGTTTCAACGCGTAGAGTTTTATTATTTTCCAACATGCTGATAATGGTTGTCCGCAAAAAGAAACTATATCCCTATCATCTAGGGTTGTCCCTTGATTGGCTAAGTCGCCAGCGATGTTGTTGCCGTTGCTGGACCCCTGTCCACGTACACATTTTAGAGTTAGGTTAGAATGTCTCGCCATCTCATTTAAAGATGTCCGCCATCCGGTCGTTTTATTTATATCCGATATTTCAGATTGAAGAATACTACATCCGTCTGATTGTCTGAAGGCTATTTCCTTTTCTGGACTCATCAGTGTGAGGAGGATCCAGGTTCTAGAGGAGACTTGGTAGCCGAAGATCCTTGGGATACAGTAGTTAATTAGGTCGGGTACTAAATCCCTTCCAATCTTAAGTATATTGGCATGTCCCCAGGATCTGTGGGTCCATACTACTGTCACATTCAATCTGATCACAGCTTTTAGTGCTATCTGCCTGGCTTCTAAGTCATATGGCATCCAGTTCATAAGTACAAGCAATGCTTTGGTTGGTGTTGTCCTCATAGCCACTGTCATCAGTACTGCCATGGTTCGACCGACTTCTTCAATATGCAGTCTGTTGGTTGCGGAGTCTAGTGGTTTCCACCAAACTGATACTCCATAGAAAATTATCGGTTTTAAAACCATTTCATAAAACCACAGAACTTCTTTTTGTTGTATGCCCCACGTTGAGCCTATTGCTTTTTTACATAGATAGATGACGATTGTAGCCTTGGTGACTCTAGCCTGCATATTCTCTTCCGTGATAGTTTGCTGTCTGACGCCTAAGTATTTTGCTTTATCCGATAGTATAAGTGTGGTGCCATCCATTTTTGGAGGTGCGAAATATGGAATTTTATACTTTTTACTAAGCAGTACGATTTACGTTCGCATTGTACACTCCATTGACTTACCATCTTTAGAGCGTATTCTAATTGCTCTGTTATGGTGTCTAAACGGGTTACAGCGACTGCAAGCTCTATGTCATCGGCATAGGCTATAGTCTTTATCATCTTATTATCTAGATCTTTAAGCAGATTATTCACAACAATATTCGAAGTGAGGGGCGGCTAGTACCTTCCCCTGGGGTGTACCCTTGCATATTTTTCACGTAATTCTGGAGTTCCCCATTTTCGATGTGTTCTGCGCTTTTGTATATTCGTAATGAATATGATTGTAGATTGATCAACCTTCAGACTGTCAAGTGCATATATGACTGCCTACGTCTTGACGTTATTGAATGCACTTTCAATATCCATGAAGGTATAGTTTTTGTATTGATAGGACCGTTCAATATGACTGGCCAAACTATGTAGCGCCGTTTGAACTGATCTGGCCTTTGTATAGGCGTGTTGAGATAGTGACAACTGGTTGTTGCTAGTTTTGGACCATTAGTAATGTTAGCTTTGTATAAAATTTAAATAAGACAAAACATTGAAACAGCGCAATTGTTATATGTTTACGAATTAAAAACCCACGAATAGCAATAAAAAAAGTTATAACACTTATATGAACAGTGTGTTAAAAAACTGGTCCTAAAACTTTAAATGAGAGCTTAAATCGTTTATTTAGAATTTTTAAATAATCGTTTTTCTCATTTTTAAATTAGGAAATAATTGTTTGTAACTTGTAATTTGTAAGAAAAGCAGATTCTAGTTGGTTTTTTAAGCAGGAAAACAATTAGCTGATTTGTAGTCGCTTCACAGCTCATCAGCACCCATTAGCTCTACGGGCACATGTGTAGGTAAACGTGCCTTATTTGGCCTTATTTAGAAAAATATTTTATATACTCGAATGTTAAAAGGTCGTTAAACAGTTTTCTTGACGTTACACTTCAATAAAAAATAATTTTATGAATAAAACCATTTGTACTATAAAAACTTGGGTTGCTAAACAATTGACTGTTATTCTTTAGCATTAATTTTTGATGTTTTTAATATTGACTTTTTAAAACTTGTTTTTCTAAAGCGTGTTTTAACTCTTATGTTTAATTAAAAATTGTACCCACATTCACAAACTTAAAGTTAATGTAGATAATGAAACATTGTTAATAACTATTGTTTGGAGTTTTTGACTTTAGGGAAAACCAATTTTTAAACAGGTGGGGAAATAACGGGTGACAACACAGAACAATTATACGTATGTGAGAATTATTAAACATTAAAATTGTATTCTAATTTCAATACAGTGCGAGCTCGATAACCGCTATTCCCGATTATCGCAACAGCCAAATGTTTTTACATTTTTTATAAATGCGACGGTTTTCAAAAACGAGCTCTGATAAGCGCAACATAATTTTTTTTTATTAATAAAAGTACAAGGTGTCCGCCGAAAGGTATATATCTTTGTTTGCTTATAAGTTTTGATTAAATTAAAGAGAAGTTATTTTTTATTTAATGTCGGCAATTATAAATGTAGGACAACAGTAAAAACATCATCCACCGTTTTAAAAACGAAGGTCGAGTTATAAATAAATCAACAATTTGCCAAAAAAGATATTCAGCGAACGTGAAGAAAGGTCAATCAAATCAACATACATACATAAATCCAAGACTGGGTGCTCTGAAACTGCAGGATACAGTAGAGAAACACTTCAGTTTTAGCTGTAACGCCGAAACGATTTGAAGAGTACTGCGTAAGAACGTATAGAATGGCAGAACAGCGCGTAAAACCCCTGTTTTTTAAGCGTTTTTTATTTATTGAATCTTCAAAATGAACTAACAATACGTATTTAAATCTTAATAATAAATATTAAAAAAAATAAAAAAGTGCTTTTTACTTAAGTTTAGCCAATGCTAGACCAAAAGTTTTATTATGTGGGAACTAACGGCAAAATTGCCTATTGAACGCTCTGATGGTAGCAAAGGTATCCCTCCTCAACCGAGTGTGGTCACCAAAATTAAGTATATTGCGCGCCAGAGGGTTTGGGTGAAGTTCCAGCTTACTGATATATGTCCGCCTTTGTTAATCTTACTAATGTGAACCCCTGTGAGCACATTTTTCATTACATTCTAGCACATTTCACGCTGTATTTCATTAATTTCATTACGAATTTGTTTTAGCTGCTCAAGCATTTCTCGTCTGTTTACATAAGACTTGGTTTTCAGATATCCCTAAAAAAGAAGTACGGGGCAGTCAAATCAGACGATCGTGGAAGAAGAGCAACATCCGTATTTCTTGAAAAAGCTTGTTGTGGAATGGAAAGATGCCACGCAGTAATTCCATTGTAATCCTGGCTGTTCGCGATGTGGCACCAACTATACTATTTATTTACATATCCATTTAAATAAAAATGTGCGGCCACTCATTATGATTTTTCATCACATCATATTGACATATGTACGGCGGCGAAAATGGTTTTGTGGAAAAAGCTCTTGTGTCGACTGAATCTTAAATAGAAACAAATGTTAATCCTTGTGCAAAATTTTGACCAAAGTTGTTCTTTGAAGAACAAGCTCCTGCGCACGGCGTTGAATAGAGGGTAATAAATTGGTTTGAACACTTTCTTGAGCAGCAGTAATAATAGAATAAGTTAAATCAAATAAAACAGATGAAAAATGTTTGATAATAATTATTAGAAATGACGTATTAACAACACTGATCGATATTTTCAAATTGGAGTTATTAATGCCCAAGTTTTATATTTTATAATAATTTTCGGTCATATTTTCGTTGGAAAAGAAAAATTTGAAAAAATACATTTAATTCTAAGCGAACCTGGGGACTAATTGTGTCATTCGTGATCGAAATTACTATCGAGTAGAAAATAATTTCGATATCGTGTAAATTTCTAATGATGTGACTCGTTACGTCACGAGTCGAGTTAGCACTTCAGTGGTGCAAAATACTGACAAAATGTGTTTTATAACACTGCCGAAAATTGTATGTGTTCGCATACTTTGTATACTTGTTGTACATTAAAAACTAAATAAACACACATACATACGTTCACAATAACAATTCATTTAAATCAGTCATGTATGCGTGTTTGTACATAAAAAGTAAGTAAATAGAAATAAAAATTCAATAAATATGTATATAAAAACAACTAATTAACTATGTATAAGCATATGTATGTATATATGAATTTAAAAAAAAAACAAAAATAAATTCTTGTATATAATAACATGTGACTTCAAATATAAGTTTTTGCGTTCTTAGCAATACTCATCTTTATATACATATACCTGTATATATATACGTCATATACATCATCATCATCATATGAATTGAAAAAATCCTTTAGAACCAAAAATTCTCAATTTAATTTAAATACTTTTGCTATTCAAAACAAATTTTTAATTTACATTTCTTTTGTGTTTTTCTGTTTGGCTGGTTTTCGATAGTACTTTTGCTTACGAGTAAAAAGTTGCACGGTTGCATTCGAATGGTTACTCGCTATCGAATGCCATCATTAGAAATTTGGAAACCTTTTACTCGATATCGAATGAGATAATCCCAAAAGTGTAAAAACTCGCACATTTGAGTAAAAACTCGCTCGTAAGCGAATGACAGAATTAGCTCCCTGTTCATATATATATGTACATATATAATATATAAATAGTCTTAAGTATATTAGAATATATTTAGGTATATAAAGTAACAAACTACTTTACTACTATAATTTAATTTATAACAGAATTTTAAGTTTAAAGTAATTAGGTTTAGTCAGCAAATTAAGATTTTAATGTGGCGGTGTGGCTAAGATGCTGGTAAAACTCGTAGTAAAAATGCCGCCAATTCTCGTTTTAAAAAGTAACTAATGCGTTTCAAAAACCACCACAAAAATTCAACAACACAAATTCACCTCCCGCCCTTGCTGCAGCTATTTAAAATTGCCAGATAACTTGTTGGTGTGGGTTGCAGTCTTATTGTATTCAAGCGTTGTTTGATTTGATGGAACATATGGTTTTTTAAAACCAAAAAATGGATTTGTCTCATTTTGTTACAGGTTTCATTGTGGTATATATTAAACGTTTTCAAAAAAGACTTAAAAAATTCAGTACCTGGAAGTTTTTGGAAACGAAATCTATTAGTCCAGTTTCTGGAAAAATCTTTTTTGTACATCTGATGAAAGTTTAATATGGATATAAAAGTATTTTTACGGAAAAGTCAAACAGTGATTATTTTCAGTCAGAAATATTTTGTTAACTTAGTGAACCACTATTTTGTATTCGCTCTCCAAGATATTAAAAAAACAAAAAGGTATACTCGTATAGCGGAGAGTACAAAAGAGTGAAATGCACTGAGTTATTGTGCGTAATAGTTATCTCTTTTCCGGCGTGTTTAACCTCCGTTTTACTTTGTGCCAGGTACTTAATATATATTTGCGAATATAAATCTCAATAAAATTATATATTTATGATGATAATCTTTTAAAGTGGTAATTAAGTTTCTTGCTATTCAGATCAAAATTTTATAATACAGTTTTTTGGCCTATTCGTCTACCTCAAGTAAATCTCATCGATGCAATGATGTCGTCATTGCGTAAGGTAATTAGATTTTGTGTTTCCAGGTCCAAGAAATATCTTGTTGACATAAGTTGCAATAGTACTACTTCTGCTTATAATGGCATATGTCACTTCATATTTTTTATGCTATATTAGTAATTATTGAAATTTTTCGTAGATGGTCTAAAACATATGGTTTCTTTCTTAAATTTAAGAATGTTAATTTTTTATAAATCACAATTTTATGTATTTCTATTCTATTTGCATGAAATGTGTACATATAAAAACGTATAAAAGTTCAACATAAAATAAAAGTTTGAGTATAATAAAAGTACACGTACAGTCGTAAAGAAACACAGGGCTGGAGAAAAGTTCTAGCTTCATCGTAATTATTGTTGTTGTTTGGCCTTCGAGAGTTTTGCGGCTCGCTCTCACTGGCTATCGACCTCTAATTGGTTTTCACAGTAAGCTTACGAAAAAACATATAAAATTTACATTGTGTTTGATAGAATTGCTATTAAACGGGGATGATGGGCCTCCCTATAAATCCCTCGTGAATTTTCGCCGCCCCAGAAGCGATATTTTTGCTTGTTCACGTATCCGCTGAGGTGGAAATTAGACTAATCGCTCATTATGATTTTGATTGAAAAATCGTCCACTTTGTCCTCGACTTTGTGGCGGCATACATTTAGCCTATATCATCTTCCCGAATTGACCAACAAAATTCTAAAGGTTCAAATAAACATAATCAAAAAACAGAATCCAAGTTTTTTATTTGAAAAAAAAATGAATGCCAAACAACTTCGAACGACTTCTTTTGGGCCATCTCAAGCCGAATTTATACCAGTTATATGCAAGAGAAATAAATACAACACTACCAAAAGTAAATAATCTTCGAATGTCAAGGGATTTTTCCCACACAACACAAAAAGGAAGTCAAAAGAAAAAATATAATAAAAAACATTTACAAGAAAAGACAAAATTTTAATTTTTTCGTGAAACTTTTAATTCTTTCGTGAAAACTAAAGTCTCAGATAAAGGTGAGAATGGCCAGTCAGATTGGGAAGGATTCTGGATGATACCTGGCGCTCAAGATACAATATATAATTTGAAAAATTAAAATTTTTTTTTTCAAATTTGTTTTAATTTTGCTGCTGGCATCTGAAACAGATTAAAATTAAAAAAAAAAAATTATCAGCTGATCTACCAATTCCACCTGTTATGAAGTCGCCTTGGCCCATCTTGTCTAAAGTCTTTCCCTTTAAAAAAACGTTATGAAATTCGAAAATGTCATGCTATTTATAACGTGTCTCTATTTTCCTCCGATGGCGTTTTAACACCGCTGAACAATTTATTTCGGTGCACTACACTAAAAAGCAACAGACACTGAATCAGTGACAGGCAATATTCTAAAAATTAAACATACACCCATATCTGCATTGTTGCAAAAAGAGATAAAAAATTTGACTTTCCGATAAGACGTGGTACATCAAAATAGCAAAGAGTAAACAATTCAACATTTTTGTCGTCTATTAAATTTTAAATTGCACACTGTTCTTGCAATAAAATTGTAACAGCAACTAAACTTTAAGCCAATTTCAATTGCGAGCAGCATTTTTCCTTTCAAAATACTATAAACCAGTTTTTTTTGTGCTTTGCTGAAACACAAACAACATTCAGGAAGTTTTTTCCCTTCTTATTAAAACTCAAAATTTTAAGACTTCCAACAAAAAAAAACGGAGAAAAATGCAATTGATACACTCAGTTTTAATAAACACAGGAAAGGCAACAACAATTGAAATAGTAAACAAAAACAAATACGTGAAGAACGACTACAAAACATGAATTTATTTCATAATTTCCCTGCAAAAGTAAGCGCTCGTTAGTTGTCCACGAATGACAGCAACTTGTATTGTTGTTGGCCAACAATACAAGCATTTTTACTGTTTGTATATTTTTTTTGTTTTTGTATTTTTTTCTCTGTTTCTTTTCTTACGATTTTAGGCACAAAAAAAATATAATTGGAAAATACACTACATTTGAGGTTTTTATTATTTTAAAACACAGGCACAATAATTATTGTATATGTATACACACAATTAAACAGGTTAATTTAATTTATTGTTTTATTTATATTGATTTCACGTTTAATTTCAATAATAACACAACAAGTCCGCAATTAAAGTTTCATTTCACAGCTGTTTTCAGGTAAACTGTCAAAATATACATATGTATGCATGCGTAAAGAATGAGAGAGAATCAAAAATAAACAAACCTAACTACATTAATGCTCTCTTCTCTACTCAATTTTAGACTAAACGATGAGTATATGAGGTAAAACTAATTTAGCCGGATTTCAAGCAGTCTTGCGCACTGCATTTCAACTTCCACAACTCATATAAATTAATACAAACATTTTGAAGAACAAGTAAAACTATTTTTAAGAGCTAGAGCAGCACGTGATTTTTTATAACGTCGAAAGAGAAGCTTATAAGAGTTACCACTTCTTGAGAGCCAAAGACCATGTGATTTTATTTTTGCTATAAACAAAATAAACATGTTGTTTTAACATTGACTGTTGATTCGTTAAGTTACTTTGTTGATGTCTTGCAATAACAAAAACAGAGTGTTTGTATACATTGTTTATATTCACATAAAAAACATTGTCAAGAAAGTCGAAAATTGGTTGCGACTTTACATACTTCAGAGCTATAGTTTTCATTACAAATAGTTTTATTTCGGTAATGAAAATTAAAGTTTGAAAATGTACCAAAATAGGAAAATTTCCTCTTTTAATTAGAGCGGCTGGTCATCAGAACTGTGACATCAATATTATGTAAAAAGTCATCAGCAATGTGAAAACTGATATCAATCTTAATGACAAAGTCATTCACAAGGAATAGCGGATGGCTAGCATAATAAAGGGTGTTTTTTTAAGCTAGATAGAACTTTAAATTGTAAAAAGTAACACAAAAAATTAAATTTTGATGAAACATTTTTTTTATTTGTTTCAGTATACTCTGACAAATCATCATGAATAGACTCACGCTTGAACAACGCTACGAAATTATCCAAATTTACTTTGAAAATCAGACCCGTTGTTTTATCGCAAAATTGTGTTCAGCGATGAGGCGCATTTTTGGCTTAACGGGTTTGTTAATAAGCAAAATTGCCGCATATGGAGTGAGACCAATCCACAAGAGACCCTACAGACTCCATTACATCCAGAAAAATGCACTGTTTGGTGCGGTTTTCATGCTGGTGGCATCATCGGACCTTATTTCTTCAAAAATGAGGCCGGAGCTCGCGTTACGGTCAATGGAGATCGTTACCGCACCATGATCAATGATTTTTTGTTTGAAAATATTGATGACATTGATCCGGAGGAGATATGGTTTCAACAGGATGGCGCTACGTGCCATACGGCGAACGCAACCATCGACTTACTGAAATCAAAATTTGGCGATAAGTTGATTTCGAGAAATGGACCTGTCAATTGGCCTCCAAGGTCGTGCGATTTGACACCTCTCGATTATTTCCTGTGGGGCTACGTGAAGTCACTGGTTTATGCTGATAAACCAGCAACAATTGACGCCTTGGAGGCCAGCATTGTTCGTGTTGTTCGTGACATACGGCCAGCAGTGCTCGAAAAAGTGGCCCAAAATTGGACGTCCAGAATGCGCTTCGTCAAGAACAGCCGCGATGCCCATATGCCCGAAATCATTTTCAAATATTAATGTCACGTATTGATCTTTCGAATAAAAAAAAAATTTTGATTACAATTTAATTTTTTGTGTTATTTTTTACAATTTCAAGTTCTATCGGGCTTAAAAAAACACCCTATATCATGTAACGCCACTCAGAACGGTTTCCCACTTTTTCTCAGTGCGGTCAGGCTTGTGTTTGTTGTTCGGTCTTCGACAGTTTTGCATCTTACTCGCACTGGTTAACGGTTTGCCTCAACTAACTGTATTGGCTTACAGTTTGTTTAGAGGGTATTCATTGTTAACCACGTGGAAACTTCACAACGACGCTACAAAAGTACTCTTAATACCATCTTGGGCATTATGGTCTTTGTCACCCCGCCCATGCTGTGCATCTTATACTTTGCAAATTTACTTTGCAAGTTTATAGTTACTAAATAAATAAACGTGTTATATATCAATGGATAAGCAAATGTAAGTATTTTAATATCCTGCATGCATTTCTATAATTTTGCAGTATAAGTAAGGGGTTTTTTCGTACTTCTTTCATATATTATTTTTTTTACATTCGAAAATTAAAAAAAAAAATGTTTATGTAACCTACATATCTATAAAAAAAATTTTGACAATAAAAGAAAGGTTGAAGTGTGTTCTAATAAATAACAGAAATATGAAGAGAAAAAATGATACGATGACATTGTTCTGGATATGTATATATGTATATATATACATATCCATGTGTATATATATGTATATATACATACATATATATATATATATATATATATATATATATATATATATATATATATATATATATATATATATATATATATATATATATATATATATATATATATATATATATATATATATATATATCCAGAACAATGTCATCGTATCATTTCACATATAAGGGATATTTTGGGAACTAAAAAATATTGCCCAGAAGTTTTCTTAGATGTACAGCAAGCATTTCATAAGGTATGGCACATTGAATTAAATTATAAGTAAAAAACTGCTTCCAACACCTTTTTATCTTTAATTAAGTCATTATTTAAAGTTAACCACGAATTTTCAGCAGTCTATGTAGTTAATGCCGGAGTTCCGCAACCGAAAAAGTCGATTTAGACATCTCATAGTTGCCCAATCAACGCTTCAAGCTTGATGCAAAGGCAACTTGATGAAGTTGAAAAATGGCTATCTTAACGGAACATTAAAGTTAATACCGAAAAATCTGGGCATGTTACGTTTTCATTATGACGCAGCAATTGTCCCGAAGTTAATCTAAATAGTAATCTAATTCCCCAGAGCGATTGCGTTAAATATTTGGGAATACATATTGACAATTGTGAAAAAGATTTACATCAGCACCTGCCTTGCGGCCTAATCTGATGGTGGACCAATTCCACGGAGTGAATTACTCACGATTCACCAGCGCCTCCGTGTGGCTTACCAGGCTCACACAGGTAGCAATTCTTGCCATATGAGCAACTTCTTGTTGAGGAGTTCGGGCCTTCTAATCCCTCCTGTATGCAATTTCCCAGCAATCAAGGGAGGACAAGGCTTAATGAGTTGGTAGGCCGAAGCTCACTAAGAGTATCAGCCCTTAAACCAACTCACCCGTCAATTATCACCACTGGTTCTTTACAATACTGGTATCTGTTGTATCCTCGGGAGATTGTTAGCCACCGAAAAAACCCACACACCAAACAATTATCAAGGATACTTGATAGGTTTCAACCATAGCCAGAACGTTTCAGCCATGGGAGGCACCTCAACCATGATCAGCCCGGTTCGAACCGCAAGCAGAACTTCCCGGGGGCCATGCGGATCACCGTTCTGCCGATTTATACCCTTGGTAAGGATTTCGGAAGCCAACACAACATAAGTCATGTGGCTTCCTAGGGTTTTGTTTGCCGCACCAAACGAGGGACCCCTTCCCCTCTTTTTCCCGAAAAACACAGCGCCTAAGTTAGGGATACGCCAAGGCTAAACCAGTTCCCCGGGGGGAATACTTGTTGACAGAAGGTTAACGTGGAAATCACTCATAAATGCAAAAAAATAAATAAAAAAGAAAACAACAATTATATAAACCAAACGCCTGTATTGGTTATTAGGGCCAAATTCAAAATTAAATTTAAGAAACAAATTAACAATTTATAAAGCTTTAAGAATAGCTTATGGAACTTATGGATACAACTGTGGGGCACATCCAGCAACTCAAACATAGAAATTTTGCAAAGATACCAACCAAAAACTTTGAGGTTAATTGTCAACGCACCTTGGTATATATCGAAGAATTCAATACACCACGATCTGTACCAAAAGTTATTCATAAAATAAAAATATTTAGCGAAAATTACTAGGAGAGGTTAACTCATCATAACAATTCATTCTTGTTGATGACGCTGAAGCAATAAGACGACTTAAAAGATACCATATCCTGGATTTACCATTCAGAAAATAAAAAATGTAAAGCGAACTTTTTGCATTTATCCACATTTATTTGCGGTGAGATCGCAAATTTTAAAAAATCTTCATATAAACAGGGTGGCTGATGAAAGCTGCTACCAAAAAAAAACCGTAATAATTTATTTTCTGTGTAACTAACCTGTTCCATTTTTGTTGTGTTTTATAGATTGATCTTTAGTGTACGCCGATGATGTAAAACTTTTCTATAGCTTCAAATCTCATGCTGATCACGCTAATCTACAATTTGACCTCGATAACTTCTTTTCATGGTGTAAACACAATATGATGGTGCTGAATTTGAAGAAATGCAAATCTATCCATTTTTCCAGAAATTCCCGCAATTCTGTTGAATACTTTTTAGGTGACCATCAATTAGAACTAGTCGACTCATTCTTAGACCTGGGAATCTCGTTGGATCAGAAACTTAGCTTTATATCTCACATTACAATGACTGTAAATAAAGCAAGAGGTGTTCTTTCGTTTATAAAGCGCTGGGCAAAAAAGTTTACCGACCCTTATGTTACTAAACGGCTTTATACAGCACTGGTGAGGCCTATTTTAGAATATGGTTCAGTAATCTGGGATCCTTATTATCACTTCCATTCTCAACGTACTGAATCTGTCCAGAAACAATTATTGCTGTTTTGTTTGCAAGGTATGAATTGGAGTAATATGGTAAATCTTCCACCTTACACTAGCAGACTTGCTGCAATAAAGCTTCTTCAAAGTCGTCGTAAAATGTTGAATGTATCTTTTATGTTGTCTTATTAATGGTAATGTTTATTGTGACTTTCTTTTATATACTACTTGATTTAATGTTCCATGTCATAATACACGATGTTACAAACTCCTACATGCAAACAAATTATGCTCTTGCTGATCCGTTAACGCGTTTATGTAATGATTTTAATGATCTGTATTCTTTTGTTGACTTTGTCCTAAATGTTAATATAATTAAGCAAAACATTATTATGTATTTAAATGGCATACCACGAGTTTTTAATTAGTGTAAGCTCTTTGTAATAATAGCCTGTAAATATTATATCCATTGGCTAATAAATTAAATGAAATTAAACTAAAATGGAGAATTGAGACAATGAAACAAGAATTTGGATAATGCAATGCTTTCACGCTTTAGAGTCCGTTGTTTCCGTCCAAAGAGAATATAAGCGCACGTTTGGCGGTTCTCCTCCTAGCAGATGGAGTATAATGAGGTTCCAATCCCAGAGTTTTGACAAGGAGCTTATATGCTCAAATGGGCATCAGCAGACAATCACTGCAGACAATTGCACCAGTATTTACACTTATTTCCATATAAGATTCTTATTATTTCGTGAAAATTAAAGTCTCAGATCATAGCACTTGGAAAATGGGCAGCCGGATTGGGGACGATTCTGGATCATACCTGGCGTTCAAGCTATAATATATAATTAAACAAATTGTTAAAAATTATTTTTTCAAAATTTCTTTCAATTAACATATGGTCAGAAAAGTCCCGGGCGTAACAAAGAAACCCCAGTTTTTCTGGTTCAAAATTAGCTTTATTTATCAACGTAATCTCCATCAAGAGCAACGCAATCGTTTCAGAGCCACTCTAACATTTCAATACCACTTTTGTAAAACGATTTATCTTTTGCCTCAAAATAGGCCTCAGTTTCAGCGATAACGTCTTCATTCCTGCGACATTTCTTACCGGCGAGCATTCTTTTCAGGTCTGCGAACAGCCAGTAGCCGCTGAGAGCCACATCTGGCGAATACAGTGGATATGGCAGCAATTCGATATTGTTTTGATTGACTTGTGACACGGTGTACAAAATTTTTTTCTTTGCCATATGCGGTCGGTTCTTTGCAATTTCGGTTTTCAAACGCTTCAACAATGGTTATTCCTTTCTCAAGATAGTCGATAAATATTACACCACGTGCATCCCAAAATACCGAGGCCATTACCTTTCCAGACGATAGTTGTGCTTTCGGGTGCTTTTGGCTAAATTCACCAGTTGCGGTCCACTTAGATGACGATCGTTCTGATTCCGGAGTGGAGTGATTGATCCATGTTTCATCCATTGTCACATATCGACGCAAAAGTTCCGGTTTGGTAACAAACACTGACTAGAGTCATCAATCTGGTCGCGTTTTTGGCACCCACTTTGAACAAAGCTTTCTCATAGTTAAATGCTCATGCCATATAAAGCCAACACGTTCTTTTGATATCTTTACGATGTCAGATAACTCACACAACTTTAGTTTTTGACAATACATTTTGTGGATTTTTTTTATGTTTTCTGGTGTTACCGCCTCATTTGGATTTTCTGCATCATTGGTGTCTCTACGACCACGTTCGAAGTCAGCAAACTAACGTTTTATTGTTGTTTCTGATGCAGCGGAGTCCAAGTATCAAGTCATTGCTTCGCTTGAACGGTTTTTTTTCCCATCAAGAAGCAGTGTAAAATTAAAACACGAAATTGTTTTTGATCTATTGTTTTGAAAATAACAAAAGTAGAGTCACTCTTCGTACAATAACTCACAAACTAATGAATAGAATCATGAAATTTTAACAGCTGTCTTTAGAAGGTTAATATTAACTGAAAAATGTGACTGCAATAAAACTAGCGCCATCTACGGGTTAAGCCTAGGGTTTTTCAGCCCAGGTAGTATTCCATTGATATCTGAAATAGATTATAGTTTATAAAAAAGTTATCAGCTTCACCTGTTATGAATTCGCCTCATAAAACAATTAAAAAAAATAACAAATACATGAGTAAAAAGAAAATATATAAAAACCCAAAAATATATTTTTTCAGTTTTAAAAATTTTCAGTACGGAAAAGAGACATGCTATTTAAGCAGGGTTTTAAATCATCGTGAAAATTTGCTCAGACTATTGTTAAATTTATAAATACAAATAAAACAAAATTTGCACCTGGAACAAATTAATTTTTTGAGCTTGATTTAAATCTTGCAAAAAAATTTTATTCCCCCATGCAACATAAAATTTATTATCTTCTTTTTAATGTATAAAAACTCGTTTTACTTTCATAGGAGTATTTCAACTATTCTAATTTCTTATAAGCCAACGCTCTGTGTTCTTTTTTAAGTAAAAAGCTTTTAATAATAATGTTTACAAACACACTTTAATAATTCCGCCAAGAATCTAAAATAATAATAATAGTTGAATTTCCTTGCTATTAATTTATGGTCAATAATTTTCTTAACACAATTTATTTTGGTATATAAAATAAACTAAAGGAACATGTGGAAATCTTTATTCAAATACAAATGACAACTATCCAGGCAGACTTCAACAGCAATTTTTTCAAACGGCGCCAAACTTCCTTCCTTATCAGTTTTCATGAGTGCGAGCTGTTTAGATGGTGACGTTGAATGATATCCTTCCTGCTTTAAACATATAATTGGAATTAATATCCTACAAAAAGGAATGTAATTAAATACACTAATATGGAATAACTTCACGCCATTTGATTAAAATTTAAATCGATCAATGTCACCATTCTACATAACCCATGGAAATTAACTTAGAGCAAATTTTCATGTCTGAAATACATGTTTTTTTTTGCGCTTAACATTTTTTACAACGAAAAAAGGCACAATAAATGTATTCTTTTTTTTAATTTCCACAACTTATTTGTTATTTTTAATTTTTTGTTATTTTTAATTGTTTTATTTTCATTTGCCAGGCAAAGTGACTACATCCATGCAACTGCAAACACAGCCAAAGCTTCAATGAACTTGATTTGCTTTGGAAAAATTTGCCCCCAAAAACTGATCAGTCGCTTTGGGCACATCCCATGGCCACCGATGTCGCCAACTCTAACTCCCACAGATGTTTTTATGGGAATACCTCAAAGAGAAGGTTTATAATGAAAATCCTCAATCTCTTGTGGATTTAAAGGAAACTAACCAATTTTACTGCAACGTGCGGCGCTGAACACAAGGCTCCGTTTGAACGGTTTTCTTCATCACGACGAAAATATTTGGATGCCATACTCTTTAAAAAATAAAATCCGTATTTCCGTTCTATTGTTAATAAAGCTGTGTATTATTACGTTTTTTATTTAATCTACTACCAGTAGTGCAATTCACTAACTTTACACCACAATTAGAAGTGTTAACTTTAACAACACATTTTGTTGTTTGCACTAACCCCTACGTTATTTACTAAAGTTCTGTTCTGACGGTTGTCAGATCTGACAATATTGTCCGATCTAACAATGTGCTGGCAGTTGCATGACAATGCACAATTGCTCTTACAATACAAATTGTCAGTTTACACGGTTGCCAGACAATAGTCAGAAAAATGTCAATTCCATTGTAAGACAATTATCTGACAATTCTCTTATCTGACAATGTTGGTATAAAAATATTGTCAGTTAACATGGTTGTCAGGTTTTTTATGCAGCAAAAATTGTCAGCTCAATTGTCAGAATCAAAACAAAGTATTTACATAACAATTTAATTGTTCTTGCGAGTTTATAAAATTGAATAATTGAAGAAAAAAAATTATTTAGGATATGGATCAATATATTGAGAGCATTTTAACATCATATATTTTAAAAAATAGTGATGATTAGGAAGAAAATATAAAGAAACGTCCCAGTTTTTGCGTAAAGAACTGGGTGCTTTGTCGCCATCAAGAGGGATTTTACGAAAAATTGATTCATGCAAATGAAACAGAACCGAAGATTTTCTAAGTTGCAGTTGAAAGTTGTGCGGAGATTGGTCAACCTCACTTTGCAGTCATTGAAACTCACTGAAATAGCATCTGCGACTTTTTGCAAAGCACTATCTTTGTGTAGTTTCTGCGCATTCCGCAAGCTTCCCTGGCACTTAGCCTCTTGCATTAGTTTCAAAATATTTTCATGAGGCCATGAAATTTCTACTTTTTTCGATACGATTTTATTAAGGTTTTAGCAACTGGAGAGATTCTACGCGATGGACCTTTTATAGACTGGAACAAACTATCAAACATTTATTCATTTTCAAACATATTTGTATTTATAAAATAAATAAAAATTTGTCTGACATGGTGCCATTGTCAGATGTTAAAAAATTCACGCACCTGACAATATGAAATAAGCCAACAACTTCTGACAATGATCTGACAACGGCAAGGAAAAGTGTTTACACGATTGTCAGGTATCTGGCAATAATTTTGTCTGACAATGTACCGACAATGTTTTTTCTGACAACATTGTCAGAAAAAATTATAAGTTCACAAGATTTTTAGAAATTTTCTGAAAATTTTTCCGACAATATTGTCAGATCTGACAACCGTCTGAACAAAGCTTAATTATTTTTAGCCACCGTAAACGGTTTTATTTTTTTTCACATTCAGATTGTTATAACGTGGCAACTCTCCATTTCATTGTTATTAGCTATTGTACTGAATCTCTTTTTATTTATATGTTTTCCAGATCTGATTTTAAGTTTCAATTTTTATATACATATATACGTGTGTACATGCGCGAGGTGCTTTCTATATAAAACAATAATTAAAAGTTTTTTATTGAAAATTTAGTTTTTCTTCAGAAAACTTCTTAAGAAATGTACCTATGTATTTGTTGATTAATTATAAAATGGAAAACATTTTTGTGATAGAAAATAAAACAACATCAAAAGCTTTAACATACATACCAAGGCTTTAAAAGGTAGTGGCAGAATTACATACCTTGATACATACATACATAATTACATTTAGCATAAAAATAATGTTATTTTATTTCCTATCAAAACATGTTTGATTTTATAATTAATAAACTTTCCTTAAGAAGTTTTCTAAAGGAAAACGAAATATATATTAAACAAAAAACTTTTAATTATTGTTTTATATAAAAGTATTATTTTCAAAATTTATTTTTGTTGTTTACTTACTTTTAGTGTTTTTTTTTTCTTAGATAAATAGTTTATTAGATAAATTTAATGAAACAAATATGTAAACAACATAAACCAACACTTTTTTTAGTTAGACCTACAAAAAAATGGGGTGTTAATTAACAACTATTTATGTCGTTAAATATAAAAGCTGCCTGAAACAGCTGATTTTTACGCTGTTTAAAGTACTTGTGAATAGGAAAAAGTTAATTTTGTGGTTAACAAATTTAATCGAAATAGTTGGAGCTTAAAAAGCACTACAGATCAAGAATGATAGAATACACGATTATGCCAACCCGAACACAAAAATTAAAAGTTCTGCGCAGCTAGGTCAAATGACATCACGAAATAGTCTGATATTTTAAAATTGTAGAAGAGTAACAGTGTGGCAATTTCTTATTTTTCTCTTTAAATAATATATTAATTTCATTTTTATTTATTACTTATTTTTTTAACGACCTGAAAAACTTAAAGCAGTAGATCATGATACGTCATGTCCCGAGTTCAAATCCCAGTGGGTGCTGATGAGTAGTGTAGCGACTACGAAACAGCTAGTTGTCCCCCAGCTAAAGATTTGATTATTATTTTTCTTGTCTTCTTCAATCAAAATTATTGATCACAGCAAATTTGTATTGTAAAAAATCCTTCTTAAGAAAAAAATTAAGAAAGGAAAAACTTGAACTAAAAACCTGTTGTACATATGTACAAACCAAACAATTTTTAATTTAAAAAAATTATAAAAGTTCATCAAAAATTCAATAAATTTAAACCCAAATACTACTTACTTAAATTCTCTTGTTCAAAATATAATGAGCGAATTATCCAACGCACTTTCTTTACTGTTCACTGTTTTTTGGAAAACTGTAAAAAGACACAACTGAAGTAAGATTTATTGAAAACACGCACAAAACTAGCCTTTAGCACAATTTCTCACCTGGTTTTTTCCATCGTTTTGCTTGGACAAATTGTCCATGTTACTTGTTAGAACATATGTTTGAAATCATTAAATCGAATCAGAATTTAAGTTTAGCTGAGGACAACGTACCACACTGTTGATGACATTTTGTCATAAAATTTACTAAACTTAATCATTTCTCTGACGTTAATGATGCTGGTCTGATGTTAGTATGCCATTCTATTGATGATATTTTTAGTCATTTCTTCAATATTAGAGTATTATTGTATTGATCACATGCTTTCATCAAACGTATTCCGATAAAGCATCCCCATGATGTCAATATGACAAAATTATTGTTATAATTGCCGCTAATGATAATTAGAGCACTTGATGTAATGGTTGACATCACAGCGATGAAAAATGTAATGGAGTAAAAAATTATGACATTTGGTATTACATTGATGTTAAAATGCATCACAGTTATGATGGGTTTTCTATGAGTGTAGTACGAAATTAATTATTTAGAAAAGAGTGTTGACAGACAAAATATATAATAATTTAAGTGAAATAATTTTATAAAAGATTCCTAAAACTGTTAGCAATGCTACTCATTTGCTGATTTATGGGAAGACTATTCCACAGACGAGCTTCATTAACATAAAATTGTCATTCAGACGTGACGAGGAAGATTAAAGTTCCGGTGCTTTGGAGACTGGAAGAAACTATTTTTTTCAAATATACATTTGGGCATTTTTTTAACAATTACTTTATGCAATAATAAAAGAATACGAATCTTCAATTGTCCCTGAAAGGAGATACAAATAATATTGTTGGAAACTGTGGAAATGTAATCAAATCTTCTAACATAACAACAAAGTTATTCCTACTGACTGAGTTACAGCATCCACACCATTCATATCCAGACCTCAGAGAAGGTATAAGGTACGTCTTAGCAAGATTCCTATCCTTAGAAGAGTAAACTACTGCAGTGACCATAGAGATCTACGGGTAAGCTTTATGTAACATTGACCTACAAACATTTTCACATGATCAGTGCATGTTAGGTTGAATATTATACCAAGGTACCTTGTGGATTTAATTATCTCAATTCACTCATTATTCAATGCAATACCTTGTGACAACACAGGCTGCAAGCTTCTTTTACAAATGAGAATGCATTTTGACTTGGATGGATTCAAGCACAGGCCACTTGCATTTACCCAAAGAAAAATTATCTTTAAGTCGTTTTTCAAGGTAGTCAATATCCTATACAGTGCTATTTAGTGTGAGCTGCATATCATGCGCATACGAGGGCTGCCATCCATCAGCTGTAAATTTCACGTAAATTCATCGATTAGTTTATTTGTTGTAGTCGTTTGATGCAAGCATTTCTTGAAAAATGGAAAGAAGTGAATTTCGTGCAGTGAATAAACACTATTATTTGAGGGAGAAAACGGTGAAGGATATAAAAGAAAAGCTCGATTACGTTACGGCGAGTCTGCTGAACAGAGATATTGAATTGCTGATATTAAACGCGGCCGAACAAGCACTGCAACAATATCATCAACAGGAAGGCCAAAAGAGGTGGCTAGTGAAAAAAATATCAAGAAAATCCTCGATATCGTTATGAATGATCGCCGAGTCAAGTTACGTGAGATTGTTGAAGTGGTTAACGTATCATATGAACGTGTGTTCAACATCTTGTATGAACATTTGCATATGTAAAAGGTATCGGCAAGATGGGTGCCGCGTTTGCTCAGTGTCCAACAAAAACCATTTCGATAGACCACTTCACAGCGGTGTTTGGACATGATAAAGCGTAATGCGGTGATTTTTGGTGTCGATTAATAGCTGTTGATGAAATGTGGTTCCAACACTACACACCTGAAACTAAAAATCAATCGAAACAATGGGTGGCAGTGTAGGGTGCGCTACTCTGTTCTATCCTTACTACAATGGACTTTGCTCAGATCAGGGACCTTGTTCCCGAAGCCCGAACATTTTTACGTAGCACGCGTTCATCGTCCAGAGCTCGTCCATTTGTGGTCGATTGCCCAGGGAATCGTACTACGCATTACAGAGAGAATTCGTTTTTAAGCCGTGCGCTTCGCCTGTGGAACGAGTTGCCTGCAGACGTATTTCCTGTCTGTTATAGCGTTGGAAAGTTCAAGTCAAATGTTCACAAACACTACTCCCTCTTTCCCCCTCCTCACAAACCATTTTCCTAGTTCTAGTACAATGTACTGCATATGTAGGAGTCATCTCCTGAGTACTGGTCCAAGAAAAAAAAATAAGTTTAGTATGGTGTCCTTAAAACATTGTCATCTCAACCGTTTTTTGTCTACGTTTATGTATAATTTTGTGGAATGCTGTAATGAATAATCTGCTCAAAGGTCTAGATTATAGCAAGATAAGGACTATGCCGACAACGTAGCGATTGTAGTCTCTGGAACACATTTACACACGATAGCTGCGCAGTTAGAATACGCTCTAAAGATGGTAAGCGAATGGAGCGTAAAAGGCGGACTAAGGATAAATCCAGTGAAAACGGAAATCGTACTATTTAGTAAAATTATAAAATTCCACATTTCACACCTCCAAAAATGGCCAACACCACACTTATCCTATCGGATAAGGTAAAATACATAGGCTAGACAGCAAACTATCAAGGAAAGAGAATATACAGGTTAGAGTAACCAAGGCTAAGACTCCGAAATCAACAGACTGCAAATGGAAAAAGTCAGTCGAACCATTACAATACTGACCACAGGGGCCATGAGGACAATCCCTACTAAAGCACTTCTTGCAATTATGAGCTGGTTGCCAAGTGACTTAGAAGCTAGGCAGATGATACTAAAAGCTGCGATCAGGTTGACCGCGATAGGAATATAGTCTAAACCAATTTTTTTGAGAAATAATTTTTTTTTTTGGTTAAACGCAGTTCTGGTTAGAAAAGACGGTTACTAATATACAGAAAATAAAAAATTCGGATATCGGTTTTTATATACGCGAGATGTAGCCTAAACCGATTTTTGCAGGAAAATGTCTCATAGGCAAACTTAAACAAATTTTTCTGGTAATATAAGGAGGTTACCAAATAGAGAAAATGCAAATTTCCGATATCAGTTTATATATACCAGAGATATAGCCTAAACATATTTTTCCAAGAATTTTTTTTTTTTTTTTTTTGTAGAATACATAAAAAAAAATTCCGATATCGGTCCGTATATACCTGAAATATAGTCTAACTTGATTTTTCAATGGAAAAAATGTTTTGTTTGCTTAAAAGCAGTTCTGATTATAAAAGGAAGTTAGTAAAATACACAAAATGATTTTTTCATGAAAAAATTTTTTTTGCTTAAAATTGATTATATAACGAGGTTATTAAAATACAGATAATGAAAAATTTCGATATCGTTCAATATACTCGTATACCCGAGATATAGCCTAAACCGATTATTCATTTAAAATTTTTGTTTGTTGCTGAAAAGCAATTGTCCTTATAAAAGAAGTTTACTAAAATAGAAAATTTCGATATCGGTTCATATATAACCGAGATATAGCCTAAACCGATTTTTCCATGAAAATGTCCATAGAAGATTTCGTTTTGGAATGGCGATTACAAGGCAAAAATAGTTTTTCCCCGATATCGGTCCATATATATCCGAGCATATTTAGTTCAAATTTGTAATATATACTATACATATATTTAAGATTCGGCCTCGCCGAATATACCACACTCTTACTGGTTTTTATTTAAATTTACTAATCAAACAACACAATTACTCGTAGTTTGTCGTCAGAAGGGTTGGAAACCTTTTATATTGCATATTTTCAAATACTTAATTATATATTGTAATATTTTAAATAATTTATTGAAAATTTAAAAGAAAAACGTTCTAATAATATTACAAAAATGAGAGCAGTTCTTTTTGCCACGTTCTTACTTTTCTTTACTTTATTTTATGCAAAATATCTCCCTCTATACAGAAAAGTAAAATCTGAAAACTTACATGACGCTAGTGGCAAAATTTACCGGTATCAAAAACTCTAAAAAGTTGGATCGGTGTTGTCTTTGCAAGATGTTTTTGTTAGGTTTTTGCTGATTGGTTAATATTTGCGATTTGCAGTTGGATAGTTTTCCGAATACAAATCTGAGCACCTTTAACTACCAGAATTATTGTTATTTTGCTCCAATTGAAAACACATTTCCCTCTTAAGATATGTAGATGAAAGATAGACTTTCTAATCAGCAATCTGACATATTTATCTCTAAAATAAGTGCAAGAATTATTAAGTTTCAAATACAAAACAATAAAATCCATTATCTCTATAGCAAAAATAAAATAAATACATAATATTTTGTTTTTCAATCTAAAAAGGAAAAGCACAATAAACGTATTCGTACACAAAACCAACATCTGCTTAATATTTTCATAATAAAAATAACTTTTTGTTCTTACGACTATTGTGCAGCTCTCTAAAAAAAAAAGTTATTTCTATTTAAATGCAAATTTTTTTCCAATTCAAATTTGGTTCGTTGGTTAAAAGTTTTTTCTTTCTTCTCTTGATAACTTTTCAGATATTTTAGATTTCAAATATGTACTTTTGTTGCACAAGTAAACAACGCTTTGTCCAACAACTTGCAACAAACAACAGGTGAAGTACAATATTTATTTACCCGCTTTGTTTAAAGAACGTAATGGCAGTAAGTTGTTTCGTATTTGTTCTATGTTTTGACGATGAGGTCATGCAAAATGATTTTTGTCTATATTGTTGTTATTTTACATTTAGACAACCATTCAAATGTTCATTTATTTGTTATTTTTTACATTTTTTTCAACATTTGTTTGACGGAAAATGTTTACAGCATAAAGGCCTCATTAGTTTTTACTTTCAGTTGCCGTTCTGTGACGTTCTGTTCTGTAGTAAATATTTTACGATTACTTTTTCTGTGAAAATTTTCAGCTGTTTTTACAGTAGGGCATAAATAAAAGGAAAACATTGGAATGAAGAATAAAATATCTACATAAATATTATCTTGCATGAAAAAACGAAAAAAGAAGCAAATTAATAATTTAGAAGTGGTGATCAAACAGCCCACTTCTTTTTCATAATCTGCAGTGTTTATGACACTTCTTATACAAAATATATTTTTTCCTTGCTAAAACAATATTCTTTTGATCATTCATAGTTGCTTAATTGATAATAATGTATTAACTTTTAAAAATCTTTAATTGAAACAAATTTTTTTAGCTTTTGACAAAAAACAAAAATTATATACATTTGAATAAAAAATTAATGTTTCCATACCTGAAAAAAGTAAAACATACACATATCTGGCCGTCACTTAACGTTGAATTCTATTTTCAACAGATTAGTCCGCAACAGGACAGAACGAAAAAGTGAAAACAAACCATGCACATATAGTTTATATTGAACAGAAACAAAACAGCTTATTCTGAACGGAAAAGAACGTACAAACTAATTATGCCTTAATTTTTTTATTTGGAGTTATAATTGTTCGTCAGATATACAGTTTTGTTAAGAGTTTTTGTTTGAAAGAGGGTGAATTATTCCAAAATTTCATCAACAGTTGATGGGAAGTTTTTCGTTTAAAATTTTATGTGCTTTAAAATTTTAAGTAGTTAAGCGAAATTCAAATGCTCTTAGTAAAAAGCAAGGTTTTACGTGCGCTATGAGGGCGGTTCGGAAACCTATTAATGAAAGAGAATAGTTAGTTATTCAAAAATATTTTTAATGTTCAATATAATCTCCTGAAACTTCAATATACTTAATCCAACGCTTTTCTAGCAATTCTATCCCTTGATTAAAATAGTTTTCCTCAAGGTCTTCAAAATAGTGGTTTACAACTGTAACTGCATCTTCATTTGAGGTAAAACGTTTGCCAGCAAAAAAATTTTTTAGATTTTGCAACAGGTAAAAGTCACTGGGAGCTAAATTAGGAGAATAAGGTAATCAAGCAACTCGTACTTTAATTCGTTGACTTTAGAGATTGTTAAAACACTCTTGTGTGCTGGTGGGTTTCTTGATGAAAAATTATTTTTTTGTGTTGTAAGCCAGGACGTTTTTCTCGCCTTTGTACATTTAATTGATCCAAAAGGTTGCAATAGTACTTTGAATTTATTGTTTTACCCTTTTGCAGATAGTCAATCAATAAAATACCTTTGAAGTCCCAAAAAACCGTTGCCATAACCTTACCAGCCGATTGAATTGTTTTTGCCTTCTTTCGGGACTTCCTCCAGCTTCAGCCCAGAAAGTTAGGATACAAAGTATAGCAAAACCATTGTTAGCAGTGCTTTACGGGTCACATCTGCATACCGTACGTTATCGGCAGGCGAGGTTACAGTAATAGCAGATATGATCCCAATAGACCTACAGAACCTAGCAAGAAGGAAGGCATGGATATCAAGGCAGACGTCACTGCTATTACCGGAGTTACTTATACAAAATGGGCAAATGTAACACACCCTTTTGTATATACGAAGAAGAAGAAATCCTGGACGACGCCGAACACACTTTCCTCAAGTGTATGCGATTGACGGAAACTCGTAGAGAACTGGAGATAGTAGCTGACTCAGTAATAGTGGAGAATGCCGTGGACATCATGATAGGGAGCGAGGCCCACTTTTTAGAGATATCGCGATTCTGCGAAAAAGTTCTGCGGACGTAAAAGCCAAATCTGGAGGCCGCAAAACAAAATCATAATCAGGATCCCAGACGAAGGATAATGTAAAGGGAAGGGATGATTAAGCCATTGGGAATCCACCCCGAAGCAATGCTAAAGCAATCCCGGGGTGGAAATTTTTATCCCAGGAAGAAGAGGGGGTTTTTTATTCGGTAAGTTGACTGTTGTAATCAGTCCGACACAAAGCGGAGGGTACCGAGCCTATGGCCAATGCGTAACGAATTTTCCCCAAACGCCGAAAAAACTAACATTATTATTTATTACTAAAATATGGTCAATGTTATTATTTATTATTATACTATTATAATTTTTCCGGCTATGAGGAAAAATCGTTGCTCAAATTGGATGTCGATGCATTTTTATTAAATTTACATACAACGTTAATATTTTAACAACAAGTATTTTCCAATTACGCTAAAAGTATTAAAATCGCAGTAAGACTTATGGGAGGGGTTTTTTCTATAACTACAAACGAACGTTTAAAAAGAGAAAAAACTAAACCACGAATTTTCAAATTCCATATGCATTTTAAGATCTCATTTGCATGTTTTTAATTGACTGCATAAATTTTAGATGTACAGCCCCAACCTCCTTAAAAAAGCTTTAATCACAAAGTTCTCCTAACTAAGCATATTATTTGATTGGATATCTATATATCGTTGCTCCTAGCTCCCATTTTTCGCGAACTTAGATTTGTTAATGTTTTTAACATATTTCATAAGTACACCTCGTCGCAAAGATTTAACAAAATAAACAACGGGGCTCTACACGTATTTATACAACAAGTCGCATAATGATGAAACAAGTTTTTCGCATAATGATGAAACTTTTGCAAAGCTGCATTTATGTTAACGTTATGCTATTCTTTTTTATTCCATCACAAAACGCATCTACCAAATTGAATTAGAATGTAGACCAAGCCACTTAAAATAATTTATTTATATAGCTAAACACATACATTAATTTTGAATCATATGAATCGTTTAAGTTATATTTTTTACACTAATTTACTTTTTAATAAAAAGTTCTGCTTGCTAGAATGTTTGCTCAAGAGTTTTTTAGTGCAAATGATGAGAAGTGAAGCAAACTGCAAATACATAAGCTCTATTCACAGTCTCGTGCAAATGGTATTGCATCATTGCATTTGCAAAAAGGTTTAGCATATTTTACAGCAATGCACTAGCTAGTCTTATGTGTATATGCAATACTTAAAACGTAAGTTTTTATTTGCTCTGCTACTAATTGTAAATCGACAGCTGACAATCTGCGAGCCAAGCCAATTAGTTCGTAACCGCCGCTTAGTTGCCGTCGCTCATCCCGCATTCAAATAACACCAATCAATGCCTTTATCTAACTTAAAATCGCTTTTTCTATTAAAAAGTCCATTAACTGCTCCTTAAAGCTTTTTTTTTGGCATATTTATTTTTGACTAAAATTTTTGTAAACTATTTTCTACTCTAATTATCAATCAGCTGTGAGTTGCGTGCTTTGCCATAAGTAGTGCAAACTTAACCAACAGCCATGGTTCACAATTGATGCAATTGCATAAATTTGCAATCATAAATGCACAAGATTGTGAATAGAGCTATAGATTTTATTGCTGCGGGAAAAACACGAAGCATATTTGTTTACATTTGCATCGTTTGCACAGTGTGCATTACGCATAGTGAACCCCCTTATATTTTATAATTGTGAAAAAAGTTAAAAATATTTTTGGCAAGCATAAATTACCACATGCTTGTTTTTGTTGTGTTGCAGTGACTTTGATCTAGCGCTGCCATCGTATAGACGTTAATGCAATTTAACTTTTTAAATTTACTTTAACCCTTTTCGCCACATTCAATGTCAAGTATCGCCAACTACAAAAAATTTTTTTTTTAGTTTTTGACAATATCGTATTTGTGTTATAAATATTAAATTCTTAAAAAAGTAAACTAATTCCAAACCACTGAAAAACCCCAAAAATGGAAAATAGTTGCATTAATGTGTATACATATGTGATCAAAAGAATAACAGTTTTATTTTCAAATTACGTATGTTCGATTTTCGCATTTTCTTTCTGTTGTGTTGGTAAACATGTGTGTTATATATGTTGGCAACATCAGTCAGTTTGGATTGACAGTTTGTTTTTGACAGATAAAACGATTTGTCGGGTTTTGGTGTGCTCTTCGATTTTTTACTACTCGAAAAAATAGATCAAAGAAACTGTATTAAATTTTGTGTAAAAAATGAAATTAAATGCGCAAGGGCATTTGAAATGTTGACTGTGGCGTTTATCGAGTCAACTATGAGCAGTACACAAGATTGCGTTATAATCAGTTTAAGGAAGGCCGAGAAGATGTCAATGACGATACTCGTCCTGAGCGCCCGAGCACGTCAACAACTGATGAAAACATTGAAGCTGTGAAGAAAATAATTTTGGATAATCGTCGTATCACTATCATAGAGGTTGCTGATGACGTCGGCATAACGTTCGGCTAATGCCAAGCAATTCTTAAGCAAGAAACGTGCGCAGCAGCGAAGATTGTTTGAAAATTTTTAAATTTCGAGCAAAAACAACGTAACATGGGCTCGCTCAGGAGCTGTTAACCATCGTCAACGACTATCCAGATTTCCTCAAAAACGTCATAACTTTTTTTTTTTTTTTTTTTTGTAGCATTTTTTATTTATTGAATCTTCCAAATGAACTAACAATAAGTATTCAAATCTTAACACTAAATTTAAAAAATGGGATTCTTAAGTCCGGCCAATGCTAGACAAAAAGTTTTATTATGCGGGAGCTATTTCGGTAAAATCACCTATTGAGCAATCTGATGGTGGCAGCGGTATCCCTTCTTTTAAGCCGAGTGTGGCCGCCAAAATTAAGTATATTGCGCGCAAGAGGGTTTGGATGAAGTTCCAGTTTACTGACATACCTTGTCGCGTACTTGGAAAATTCCTCTTTTACCAGCGGAACACTCAGATCGTTATGAATTCGTGAATTTTTTACGTACCATGGAGCTGCAGTAATCGTTCGAAGAATTTGGTTTTGTCGCCTTTGAATTTTTTCAATGTTTGACGCTGAGGCGGTGCCCCATAATTGAATTCCGTAGCACCATATAGGTTTTAGAATTACATTGTATAACAGAAGTTTGCAATCCAACTTCAATGTCGAGTTTCTGCCCATAAGCCAATTTAGTTGCGCTGCTTTTAGTTTCATCTGAGTGACTTTTGCTTCAATGTGAGACTTCCACGTTAGCCTACGGTCGAGGTGTATACCAAGGTACTTGACTTCACTGTGTTGCGGAATAGGTGAGTTATTTATTTGGATAGGCCCACATGTTTGCTTACACAGAGTGAATGTGACATGAGTACATTTTCGTTCATTAACTTTGATTTTCCAAAGTTTTAGCCATTTCTCTAATATTGAAATGTATTCCTGTAAATTTCGTGAAGCTAATTGGTGGTTTTCATGAACACTCAAAAACGCTGTGTCATCTGCAAAGGTTGAAGTATGGATTCCGGATGTCGTTGGCATGTCAGAGGCGTAAATCAAGTATAAAGTAGGCCCCAGTATGCTGCCTTGGGGAACACCTGCTTCGATTGGCTGAGTTGGGCTTATAAAATCGCCTTCTCTGATAATAAACTTCCGCCCATATAAGTAGCTTTCCAGAAGCTTGTGATTATTTACAGGCAAGTTTAACTTTATTTTGTGCATCAACCCGTCGTGCCACACTTTATCGAAAGCTTGAGAAATGTCGATGAATAGAGCTGAGCAATACTTCTTCTCCTCAAAGGTCTGTCTTATGACATTGACTAGTCTGTACGTTTGTTGTATGGTGCTATGTTTAGCCCGAAAACCAAATTGATGATCAGGGATACACCCCACATTGTTCAATATTGGACTCAACTTCGCCATTAACAATTTTTCGAACAGTTTTGAAATTGTTGGTAGTAGACTTATTGGTCTATATGATTCTACCTTTGTCAGATCCTTCCCTGGCTTGGGTATCATAGTAATCATTGAGACCTTCCACTCTACAGGATAATACTCAAGGCGTAAAATGGCGTTAAAAATAAAAAGTAGAACCCTTCTAGCTACACGAGGTAACTGTTCAAGCATTTTACCAGTAATTTGATCAATGCCTGGAGCTTTTCTTGGGTTTGTATTTGCGATAACGTTTTCGACATCTTGAAAATTAAGTCTCAAAGACACAGGGGGTCTAACAACATATGGTGGTAATTCCGCTGTAATATTCGCTGAATCATTTGTAATAAAAACGTTTCTCAAATGATCGACATACAACATCCCCTTTTCAGAGTCGCTTCTTGCCCAGTCGCCAGTTGAAGTTCGCAAAGGTGGCTTACCTATTACGGGTCTTTTTAAACCTTTTGTCGCTTTCCACAAGGAATAATCAGATTGAGGAGTACCATCAAGGCTTTCCAAATATGTTTTAAGTGAAGCAATTCTATGGACTTCAAGCAGATTTCTTAACTGAGTTATGCATTCCCGTAGCCTAGTTTTAAGCTGGGGAGATCTGCGAAGTTGCCACTCTCTTCTGACTCTTCTTTTTTCTGACAGAAGTTGCTCAATTTCAGATGAATAAGTTCTATTGCTCTCATTTCTAGGTCTTAAATGACTAGTGGTAGCATGCTGTACGGCCTGTTTGAGGTTTTCAGAAAAATTGTTAATTGACACATCAATATCCTCAGGCGTTCTCAAGGCGATATTTTCAGTACAATGTGTGCTCAAAAATTTTTTGTACTTTAACCAATTAACTCTATTGACAGTCAACGGTCAGCCAATCTCTTGGGGGAACGAAACAGAGATTATAGTGGGAGAGTGATCTGATGACAAATCTAATGAAGGCTCCACTTGCATCCACTCTAAAGGAAAATTTTTCGCAACTCTAAAATCTATAACGTCTGGGATCTTTCGTCGGTCTGTCGGCCAATAAGTGGGGTGTCCGCTTGAAACCACATCTAAGCCCATTTTGGAAACGGTGTCAAAAAGCACACGGCCTTTCGAGGTAATTAAGCGTGATCCCCAAAAAGTGTGTTTAGCGTTATAGTCGCCAGCCGCTAAAAATCGAGGCCCAAGTGATTTAAAAAAATTTGAATATTGGCTTTCTGTTATTGAAAATCGGGGCGGTGAGTAAATCGAGGAAATAACGATTTTTTCATGAAAATATTCAATGCATATATTAGTTGCTTGGATATACTCCTCACGTGTCTCGTTCATTAAATAGTGCTTAATTCTGGATTTTATTAGAATTGCGTCATAACGTCATAACTGGTGACGACTCATGACATTGAAACCAAAGCTCAATCATCCCAATGGAAGCATCCAAAAGAGCCAAAACCGAAAAAGCTCGTCAAGTTCGGTCAAATGTAAAGGTTTTGCTCACTGTTTTCTTCGACTGCATCATGCGCGGTGCATCATAAGTTCTTGCCACAAGGTCGTACGGTCAATAACGAATGCTGCCTTGAAGTTATGCGCCGTTTGCGCGAAGCAATACGCCGGAAAGGCACAGAATTGTGCAAAAGACAATAATAGATTTTGCACCATGATAACGCACCAGCTCACACATCAATGCTTGTGCGTGAGATTTTGCCCAAAAACAAAACCGTTATCATGCCTCAATCACCATATTAACTTGGCCACCGCTGAGTTTTTCCTCTTCCCAAAACTGTAGACACCGATGAAAGCAACGCGTTTTGCTACGATTGAGCAGATAAAAGAAAATGCGAAACGGGAGCTGTTGGCGATACCAAAAAGCGCGTTTCAGAAGTATTTCGGGGATTAGAAAAAACAAAATAATTCTTACTTTTTTGTCAAATAAATATCACACAACATTTCAGTTTTACATATGTATATATTTACGTACATATTTATTTTACTAGCATTTTCTCTCTACCATAAATATCACTTTCATTCCCTACATAAACCAAAATTGTGTAATATGTATGAAAGTTAAAATGTGATGTACAAAAACATTAAAACCAGGCCTTAAATCGTTAAATCGTCAAAATGCTATTTTCAGCACCCAAAATCGTAAAAATGACCATAAATCGTCAAACCGTGTATGTAGCCACTAATTTGGAAATAGTGGCATCAAGTGAGTTTCATCAATCAGCATTATGTCGATTTGCTTTTCCATAAGAAAGTATTCCATTACAGGAATTTCATTCAAACAAACTCATATAAGAAGTCGCTTATTAAATCAATTCTTAGCCAAATTATACGGTCATTAATTTTGTTTTATTTTAAATAGCATCTTCTTCTAAACAATGTATTTAATTGCCATTGTGGCAATAACACTTGTGTGTTAAACTACAGGTTAAAATAAGTTTTCTTATTCTTGTCCTTTTTCCTTTGTAACAAAGAACTTTTTAAGCACACTTTTATAGCAAATTTTAGGGCAAAATGTAAAATTAAATACACATTCTTGTAAATTTGCAACATGCTTCTTTTTATATAACCAACAACTCTAAAAGTGTTTACGTATGGAGAAGCTCACAAAGAACTGTAAGAGGAGTGTAATAAAAATATTCTGGAAAGATTTGAAAAAGTAGGGAATGTTACATGAATTCATGTGTGTTCTATTAAAGGTATGAATGTATTAAAGCAAGTGCGTATGTGTGCTAAGTGTAAGTCGAAGACCGTAACTGCTTTAGTGGTCTTCAAAGTGTCATAAATTTTGTGCTCAACAAAAGCTTAGCAAAGCCTTAAATTGGCCGAAAATTGCGATTCATAGAAGCTGTAGAAAATGAACATTTTCTCTTTGTCTTTTTACTGAAACTGGCACAAATGAAAAGAAGCTCTTTTACTAACGACATTAAGGACATGCGATGTGACCCATTTTTAGGGTATTAGGCACAAAGTTTTTCTGTGTGCTTTTCAGTTAATTTCTTTTTATTGCGACTTAATGGAATTCGTTGCATGTTAACAAGAACATGAAATGTTTAACGAGTTATTAAATGTGTTTCATGGATTTTTTTTTTTTTTTTTTTTTTTGTTATGACAAAACGATTTTGCATATCTTGGAATTGGGCTTATACTTGGAGTTTTAAAGAAAAGCTCTTTAATGGGGACATTCCTGGCTCTTTAATCAAAAGAAAAAATGCAGAGGGATAAACAAATTAATTTGCCGAAACGAGGAAATGCTTTCCACAGCAAATCAGTAATTCTAAGTCGCTCTATAACAACAAATTGTAGGCATGTGGAAGTTATTTCCTTAATAGTAAAAATAAATTGCCTAATATATTGGGTGAATAAATAATTTTTAAAGTGGGCATGGAAGTCAAAAAACATGTGTGAACAAGAAAGCCTAAGTGTATATATCGTTGGTCGCAGTTAGAAAGGCCCTAACAAACATAATTGCAATTTTACAGGAAAGGAAAATTCGTAATGGAAACTGTATAAATAGGTACATCTAAAAGTATTTTTTTTGCTCAATTGCTTTTAAGAACGATATGTTTGAAGTTGTACAATTAAATCTTTGTGACACTGTGTACTTGTGTGAAACGTAGTAGAATTCCTAAAAGAGTTCAATTCAGGGAAAATGAGAGTTAGGGCTTTTCTAAGTGAGACCAACGATATGTGCATCATTATTTAACTATATTATTGTTTTCTCCACCCATTATATTGTAATATTGCGCAACGGGATAACAAGTCGAAGCTGGCCCGCTTAATGGCGAATATCACCGGCTCCTTAGCAACTAAGCGGAGGCTTCTTATAGATGCAACTAATTCCATTTTCTTTTACGGGATACAGAGTGTTTGAGTGTGGTGGTCGGTAACATCGGAATATATTGGGAGGATGTATCCAATAGATGCACTATTACCACGACCGTCTCTCCTTTATTGTGAGTGTAGCCAGGTACTAGATGTTTGGAAGACTAATGTGCTGACTTGTGGAAGAGTCCAAATTTGGCAGCCAGAAAACTTCAAAAGTGGTTGATAAATAAAACGATGTTTGCCCAGTTACACTCAGTAAGCAAGTGCAGTCTATTCCATTTTGTAGCGGCCATTAAGGCATATTTTAGTAGCCATCTTTTTTACTTGGCGGTAAAATTGACAATTAAAAGTGTTAGTTAATTTCTTAACAGCATTAGGGCTTACAAAGTGAAACTGTTGTCAATAATGTCGATAAGAGCGTTTCAATTCAAATAAATATTGAGGTGATATGTACTTCAAACTTTCAATTTTCAATAATAATATAAATGATAATAATAATATAAATCTAATACAAGAAGTAATTCAGAAAAATACAAAAGCAAATAATTATATAAATAAATTCGATATGCTAATTTGAACACAGAGTTAGGAGAAAAGAAAGAGCAAACGCTTTGCTGGCAATTCAGACCACAGTAGGTGTGATCCCAATTGATCTGAGTATTTTAATTGGATTAAAACAGGTATACATTTGTTGTTTATAAAATGTTTATTTTGTTCATTAGTTGATGAGCAACTCGAGGTTGCTCAAATCAATTCTTCTGTATTAATCCTTGCTTAAACTAAAATTACAATTGCTTACATACTACTTATGAGAAGTTCTCATGTGTACTAATTGTTATATTGTCAAAGTTAATGTATGGGAAACAAATTTGGTTCCCACGTTTTAGGGGTAAGCTGATCAGACGTCACATACGCAGTTGGCTCAAGGCCATAAATTGTTTCTTTGGTATGTGTGCGGTGTGATTCAAGTGTTTTTAGATTTAATTATTACAATGCCACATACATGCTTACCTACCTTCATAAACCCATATCATTCGCAGCCCAAGTGAATTTCAAATGATTGCACTTAATAGGCGCACTGTCGCGACGACGGTCTGTGACAGCCAGAGGCGTCTTAAAATCCTTTATTTCTTTCTTATGCATGCCTTTAATAGGATGCATTTATGTTATGGCTAAAAGAGTGAATTTATGTCGTGATCATGCTACAGTATATTGCAGAGAAGAAAAATATAGGTGTTCTTAGGCACGAGACTCTACAAACTTCCAAACCTATCCACTCAGCAGCATTTGCCACTCGTGCTCTTTTAGTTATAGGCCCAGTCTATCAGAGATTGCTGCCAAGAGGCTAAATATGAACGATTCACTGAATAATGAATGGGCTCGTAAGACCCAATGCTGTTTACTAACATAAAAACAAAAGACCGCAAGTGCTACTTCATCTGTACTCATGGATGGTACAAATATTGAGGAATCGGATGCTCTTGGAATGAAGATACAGTGTGACGTTCGATGGACTCAACACATTTTTCAAGTCTCTAAAGAAGCATTCAAGTGCCTCGGGTTTTTGAAACGGTGTAAGATGTATCTCACTCCATCCGACCTCCTTATTATTTATACCACCTACATCCGACCGAAAATGGAATACGATTCCTATATTTTGGCCGGTGCCTCAAAGTCTATTTTGTGGTGCAGGAGAAGGCGAAGAAGCTTATCGGTGACAATAGGGTATCAAACTCTATTGACTCACTGGAGCATCGATGCAGTGTAAGGTGCGTTACTCTGTCCTATCGTTACTACAATAGATCTAGCTCTGACGAGATTAGGGTTCTTGTTCCCGAAACTCGCACATATTTACGTAGCACGTGTTCATCATCCAGAGCTTATCCATTTGTAGTCGATTGCCTGAGGAATCGTGCTACCAATTACAGAGAAAATTCATTTTTCAACCGTACGCTTCGCCTGTGGAATAAGTTGCCTGCAGACTTGTTTCCTGTCTGATATAACGTTGGAAAGTTCAAGTCAAATGTTCACAAAAACCACTCCCTCTTTCCTCCTCTTCACAAACTATTTTCCTAGTTCTGGTATAATGCACTGCATATGTAGGGGTCTTCCCCTGAGAACTGGTGTAAGATAAAAACATTTAGCAGGGAAAACAGAACACTGATACAAGTGAAAGATTAGGAGAGATGAATTACTACCTCACCCAAATCTTATCCTTTCACGGATATTTTTGCAAACTCATTCCTATAACAGGGAAATTTAGTTTTCCTTTTTGAACAATTGCGTTTTATACACTATTTTGGCTTATAATATTGATACCAATCAAAAAATAATAAACAGCTTGTTTTTTATGTTTTCTAACTGTCTACATGTTGACATTTCATGGAAGCTACCTTAATCATCAGAAGACTTTGGAAAATTTTGAAAGATAATAATACCAGTCGAAACACAAAAAGCAAGCTGCTATGAAATGTTGACTTATAGACAGCTGGGAAATGTAGAGAGTAAGCTGTTTATATTTAATGTTTTGTTTTTTTTAAGTATACCTTATTTGAATGTTCTTGCTGGGATGTTAACATAGGTCGTAGATATAATTTCTGACGAAACCAAATAAAAAGCAGTAGTGAAATACCTCAAAAAAATTCTACGATTAAAGAAGCGTGATTTGGACTCTATAAGCTAGAAGCCTGATCGCAGGCGTATAAATAAAGTTCAGAGACGCATGAATCAGAGTTCACATAGAGACCATCTTGAAGTAATGCCAAGGGTGGATTTTCTCGTTTAGAGCAGAAAATAGTAGGTTTTTTGTTTAATATACGCTATATGCGGATACCAACACACTTCATGGGTGACATCTTGTGCAATACATGCGTATTGAATTTTTGCCTCTTTACCTAAAAATAAAATTTGTGATGACCAACGATACTTTTGCCGCTGCCAACCATACTATTTTCATGACTAAAACTTTTAATATTATAATTTTAAAATATGGTTACAAGTTTTTATCAAATCTAACCCAATGTGCAAGTCGTTGATCTACATGTTATAAACAAACATACATGATATAAAAGACACAGACTTGGAAGTAAATCAACCACCAATTATTTTATTGTTGTTGCTGCGTTTTAATTGTTGCGGTCTAATTGTTGCGTTGTTACTGTTTCGCAAGTGGCAGTTACATTTGTAGACTTGAGTCTAGAATTATCAATAACTAGAAAGCTCACTATCAATGTAGAAGGTAATAAAAAAGTACAAATAGCAGGTAGCAAACGTTGTGTAAGAATGTCATAAGTCAGAAAAGTAAGCAAGCCTGGTGATTTCATACACATTGGTGTTAAATGTAAGTAAAGTTGTGAAATAATTCAGCAGTATGTAACAAACAAATATCAGTGTCATTATTGAAGAATCTGCAAAATGGTTTTTAAAGGCAAAAAGGTAAAAATATAAATATCTATGCATGCACGGAGTATATTTCGAATACAGATAACAATTTCGATTTTATATTAATTTCGAACTATTTGTAGAGTAGCGAATTGATAAAGATTCTCTCGGATCTTTATTATTAAAGAGTTCAATTCAGTTGTTGTTAAATTTGGGACACTATGAAGGAGTTTAAGCAGGGTCTGAGTGAGCAATTATAGAAATTGTAAGTTGGAGGGTTCAATAAATGTCCGTGGGTAAGTTTGTAGTGTCCAGTCGTAGTCCTTCATATTTTATAACGTCCACTACAGAGCTGTTATATTTCGCAAAAATTTAATATTTGTCATGCTTTACTGTTTTGTATCAAGTTGATGTTCATATAACATTTGTTTGTATTTCTGATTATAATGTCAACTAAATAGTTGTTCAAAGTTTTAAAGTTATAGTTTCATAAGGTAAATAGTGGCGAGTTATTGGCGCTTTGTTAGTCATGTCAGCAAAATCATTAACTAAAGGGTGGTTGAATTTTAAGGGCTGATGTTGATTTTGCATAAAGCACAGATTATTTAGGAATTATTACCATTTTTTTTATTATGATAATATTGGAACAATATATCCGCCAACTGGCCGCCGAATTTTCGATGAGGTTGAGGCACAATTGAGGTTCTCTGTCGCTAATGTGCCGAATTATCTCATCCTTTACCTACGCTTTCACCCCCATTCACCGACCGGGTAATAGGTTTTGCCTTGACGTCTGCCAAACCAGGGCAGTTTTTCAGATAAAGATGAGTCCCTCGTTTGTTGTAGCAAATAAAACTCTAGGAAGCCGCATGATTTATGTTGCGTTGGCTTCCAAAATCCTTACCTTATAAATTGGCAGAACGGGCCGGTTGGAATGTTCTGGCTGTGGACTAAACCCCTAATAATTGTTTGGTGTGTGGCTTTTTTCGGGGACTATACCGAGAGTCGGTTCCTTTACAACTGTAAGGAACCAGTGGTGATGGTTGACGGGTGAGTTGGTTTAAGGGCTGATGCTGGGAAATTGCAAACAGGAAGAGTTAGAAGGCCCGAACTCCTCAACGTGAAGTTGCTTATATGGCTACAAACATATGGCCTAAATTGCTACGCATAGGAGTCTAGTTAGCCACACGGGGGCGCTGGTGAATTATGAATAATTCTCTCCGTGGAATCGGTCCATCATCAGATAAGGCCATAAAGGCAGGTGCTGATGTAAATCCTTTTTACTATATCCTTTAACTCTTGGATTATTGCTGGTTTATAGACATACACTTTTTCTTTCAAATATGAGTAACCCCAAAGAAAGAGGTCTAACGGTGTCAAATCATATGATCTTGGCGGCCAATTGACATCGCCACCACGTGAGATAACACGACCATTGAATTTGTCGCGTGAAGCAATTGTTTCGTTAGTTGTGTTACAAGTGGCACCATCCTGTTGAAACCACATATCGTCCACATCCATATCAGGCAAATCGGGCCATAAAAAGTTCGTTAACATCTCACGACAGCGAACACACAATCACAATAGTTGCCTGACTGGCCTTGTTTATTAAAAATACAGCCCGATGATGCCGCCCACCCATAAACCAGACCAAACAGTCACTTTTTGTGGGTGTATTAGTTTTTCGACATTCTTGAATTGTCATTCGTTCAAATGCGGCAATTCTGCTTATTGGCGAATCCACTGAGGTAAAAATAAGTCTCATCACTGAAGATGATTATCTTCTAAAATTTATCATCCACTGTGGCTATTTCTTGGTCAATACTTCTTGAGGCAATTGCATCTTGTAAGCATGTGAATGCAAGTGTTTATACATAATGTTCGTTAATGACGTGAGTGAGAAGGGAACGGCGATGAATTGAGTTAGACGGATCTTCAGCCATATTATCGTGAATATTTTATGCAGACCGAGCTGTACCAGTTTTCACATCTTCTACAGACCGGGTTTGCTAAAATTTTCGCACGATTTTCTGATTATACGCACATTTGGATGATTAAAATCACGAAGTGCACGATATGTATTTTGATTTAAACGCCCATTTTCATAATAAGCCTGAATAATGGGTTACATTGCTTGATTGTGTATCTTTCCAGAGTTAAAATTGAGAAATGGCAAATAAAATGCTGCAGGGCAAGACGTTTAGGTGTGGTTCACATTCAACATCGGCTCTTAAAATTTAACCACCAAATATAATACTACAACGACTTGGTAGCTAAGCTACTATAATGCTGGGAAATTTTGCATTCATTCACTTAGTGACTACCGTTGATGTTTGTAGTGGATTGTAAATTTTCGGTTTCCTGATGAGTTTTCATTCCGGAAGGAGTAATAACACGCTATTACATATACATAACTATCGGTATGTAGAAGAATCGTCGAAAAAATCACCTCAATCAATTTCACTACTGGGTGTTTCATTAGTTTTGTGTTTATTTTGTTGCCCAAAATCTAAGAAAATGATTTATGATTATAGGACTAATGAAATAATGAGTGAGCCAGAAATCACACAATGAAAAAGAAATCTCTCCCGAATACTACAGTATTAATTTACTGCATACGACTAAAGGCGCACAGACATTCTTACATTTTATCCTGGAGACAACAATACAAGTAAATTGTCTAGGAGTAATATTTGTAAGATTTTAATTTCTTGTATGGCGGATATGGTGTATCACTTGAGGATATATAAAATATGAATGTTGAAATTTTCTATTTCCTTTTGCAATGTTTGCTTGAAAATAAATTTTTTTTAACAACAACATGCAAACACAATACATAAAAGTGTTTAACATTGTTGCAAAGGAATTATTACATAAATTTTGCTGCTAATATTGTACCTCAAAATTTTAGTTTACATATGTACATATGTAATTTTACTTACATATGCACATATGTACGTTGTACGTAAATAAATTTCTTTATATTTAAGTGCTCGAGAGAGCAGGCAAACAGCAGAAATACGAGTACGAGTATATTGTGCATTTTAGATTTGTCAGTAAAAGTTGTTTTATGAATTGTAGTATCGAAATATTTGTGGTTTTAATGTAATTGAGTATTTTGTTTTATTTTTTATTACTTTATTTTAAATGCGTGAACTCTAATCTAGTTTTAATTATCGAGCAGCAGGCAAAATGCTAAATATAAATTTCGTTCTTTTAGAAATTGGCTAAAACGTGTTTAAAACCCAACATATTATGGTGGTGGTCAACAATTTTATTCCCCCCCAGCAAAGACAATATGAAACTTGTTTAAAACCCAACATATTAGGGTGGTGGTCAACACCGTATTAAGTATAAGTATCGATACCCTGCTATCGTTTTATCCCTAGCTATGGAATTCATTTAAGGGCACCGCCTCAGCGTCAAACATTAAAAATATGCAAAGGTGAAAAAACCAAATTCTTCGAACGGTTACTACAGCTATATGGTATGTAATAAACTTCCGAATTCACAAAGATCTGAGTCTTCCACAGGTAAAAGATGAATTATCAAAGTATGCGACAAGGTATATCAGAAAATTGGAACTTCACCCAAACCTTCTTGCACGAAACATACTTAATTTTAGCCGTCACACTCGGTTGAGAAGAAGGGATACCTTTGCCACTATTAGAGCGTTAAAAAGGTAATTTCACCGATGTAATTGGCGCAAAAGGAAACTTTTTGTCTAGCATTGGATGGACTTAAATAACTTTTTATGTTTGGTATTAAGATTTGAATACTTATTGTTAGTTCATATTTTGAAGATTTAATATATATAAGTACGAAGAAAGTAAAAGTGGATTGAATTCTTTATCACTTCTGGCGTTGTGCGCAAAGTTCTGGGCGTGGGGAGAGCTTTTTAATCAGCGTTTTATTTAAATTGAACTGTTTCATTTTATTTCTATTCTTAGCGATGTAATCGTACTTTATTGATACTTTTTATTGCAAATTAATTAATTAAATTATTGCACAAATTTATTAATTACTAAATTTGATGTATTAGAGATAATGAATTAAAAAGCAGATACCAAGTTATGGAAAAAAGGTTATTAGTTGCTAATAACATCGCGTTGTTAGTCAGTACACGCTTAATCTTTCACACGTCATGTGCGCCAGCAAACACAAATCATCGGGTATGCAAACGGAGCGAACAAAACCATTGTTGGAAAGTTTTGCTATACTCTTTTACGTATGTAAAACATTGGGTTTGTACTCACAGGATTGGGAGGAGTTTCGCCGTCATAAACAGCTCAAGAAATCTCCCAGTGGAGACCGTCTGGTTGTGCTTGGCATCATCATTACTTTTATTAATTTTAATTTTACGATTTACGCATTTCAATCGCAATCTTATGTAGCAGAAAAAAGTAAGTAAGAAAAACCAACTGAAATCATTTTTGCTGTACATTTCGAGTGGTTCCAAATATGTTTTTATTGCCGAAACACATTCACAACAAACGTAAATAAAGGTGGTTTATCGGTGGTTGAGTAGTTTAAGGCACCATTCTTGATATATTCGATATATTTCTTGATATATTCTCGATTATTTCCTGTGGGGCTACGTGAAGTCACTGGTTTATGCTGATAAACCAGCAACAATTGACGCCTTGGAGGCCAGCATTGTTCGTGTTGTTCGTGACATACGGCCAGCAGTGCTCGAAAAAGTGGCCCAAAATTGGACGTCCAGAATGCGCTTCGTCAAGAACAGCCGCGGTGCCCATATGCCCGAAATCATTTTCAAATGTTAATGTCACGTATTGATCTTTCGAATAAAAAAAAATTTTGATTACAATTTAATTTTTTGTGTTATTTTTTACAATTTCAAGTTCTATCGGGCTTAAAAAAACACCCTATATTTATCATGATCTTGAGTTCAAAACCTTTTCGGTACTGATGAGTAGTTAGTGGTATGAAACAGCTAGCCTACCAGATGAAGATTATGATTATTTTTCTGGTCCTCTTCAATCTAAATTATTTGTACACATCATTGTGATAAAAAATCCTTCGTAATTTAAAATAGGATAAAATTTGAAATAAAATTTGATTAATACATATGTGCTATTAACAAAGATTCATTCATAACACAGTGTTACAAATAAGATGGTGATGGGATGAGGCCAATTGCATATTAAACTTGACATTATTCATAAAAATCCTTCAAGGTTTTTTTTTAGTTCTGTCCAAATTCATTGGACATGAATTATTATAAATTTTGTATTTACTCATTAAAGTTTTTTATTCGCTATTTTAGCTTGTAACATTGATACCAATAAAAAATTGTAAATAGCTTGTTTTCTATGTTTCCCAGCTATCTATATGTCGACATTTCATAGGAGCTACCCTAATCATCACTAGACTTCGGAAATTTTTTAAAAGATATTCTCAAACATTCAATTTTATATCCCAACAATCTAGATTGTTTGAGAATATCTTTTAAAAAATTTCTGAAGTCTACTGATGATTAGGGTAGCTCCTATGAAATGTCGACATATAGATAGCTGGGAAATATAGAAAGCAAGCTATTTACAATTTTTTTTTTGTATTTACTTTGTATTTAAAAAATCATTTAAAAAGTCAGTAAAATGTGAATTATTTTCAAACGTAAAAATATGTCATCAACATTGAAATACTTGCGCTACAAGTAAAGTATGTACAACATACTTTACTTGTAGCGCTTAGCATTTAGCTGATTATATTTATGAAACTACTTTTTGTAATTTTTTTCCGATATCGGTCCATATACATATATCCAAGATATTGCCTAAACTGATTTTATAATGAATGAAAGGTGAGCGAACTTAATTTTTTTTAATCAGTCCTGGTAATAAAAGGAGGTTACTTGAATACAGGAAATGAAAATTTTTTATATCGGTCCATAAACCAATTTTCCATGAAAATGACGCGTGAGCGAACTTAAACAACTTTTTTTTGCTTGAAAACTGCTCTGGTAATAAAAGGAAGTTACTGAAATACGGAAAATGAAAAATTGCGATATCGGTCCATATACTCATATACCCGAGATATGGACCTGCACCGATTTTTTCATCAAAAAATTTTATTTTGCTTAAAAGCAGTTCTGGTTATAAAAGAGCTTACTAAAATACACATAATGGAAATTTCCAATATCGGTCCATATATACTGGAGATATAGTCTAAACCGGGTTTTCCATGAAAAAAAAAAATATTTTGTTGTTTAAAATCACTTCTAATTATAGAACGAAGCTACTAAAATACAGAAAATGAAAATTTCCGATCTTTTACTGGAAATTTCCGATATATCGGAGATGTAGCATGAACTGATTTTCCCATGAAAAAAACTGTGTTTGCCTAAAAACAATTCTCGTTATAAAATAACCTAAACCGATTGTTCCATAAAAATTTCCAAGAAAGATTACCTTGTTGTAAGGTGATTACAGAGCAAAAATATTTTTCCCCGATATCGGTCCATATATTTCAAAATAGAATTCTCCGTAGAATTACAGACGCTCCATGGTACGTTAAAAACTATTGAATCCACGCAGATCTGAACGTACCTTTTGTGCAATCTGAATTTGTGAAGTACGCGACAAGATAAATTAACAAGCTTGAATTCCATCCAAGTCCTCTTGCAGTTAATATTCTTAACTTTGGTGGTCATACCCGTCTGAGAAGGAGGGATACTTTGGCTACCATTAGAGCTCTAAACAGATGACTGAATTCTGAAATAATATTCGCATAAAAATAAATTTTTGTCCAGGACTGGCAGGACTTTAATCACATTTTTTTTAGTATTAAGAATTGATTACTTAGTGTCATTACATTTCTTATGTAGATTCAATAAATAAAATAATAAAGTTAAAAAAAAAAAATTCAATTTTGTAATACATTCATTTCAAATTTGTATATATACGTGACTGTCGAGAAGGGTATTTAGGTTCGGTTCAGCCGAAAATACTACACTCTTACTTGGTTTTAATTAAACGTAAACACAAAAGTGGTCCCGATTTAACGTGCTGAAAAATGCGAACTAAAAGCCACAAAACATAAATTTGTCGTCTTCATGCAATAGGAACCAATATAAAATTTCACATGAAAATAGCTCAAAATAGGTTTTACGCATCATTCTCGCACCGTTATTAGCCGACAATAAGCTAAGCTAGGTTTAACAGTTAGAAAAATGTTTCGTCAAAATATTTATGCCGACTAGTGTAGAAGGTAAAAGGTCTTAAGCGGGCTGAATCAGGTTCGCTGTCAAGCGATAACTGCGACTCTACTAGAACTAGGCAGTTTAAGCTCCAGGCTTAAATTCAGTTGATTAACGCAATAACACATGTTTGCAAACCATTCGAAATTCAAAGAATTCATTGATATTATTTACTATATATTTTATATATTTAATAAAGGTCCTCTAGCAATTGGGCTTGCCGTTATATTGACTTATTTTAGTCTGACTTTATATATTAGTGATCGAGTAAATGTTTTGGTAAAGCAACAGAATCTTGCAGATATTTTCCAAGAGTTGGACGCAATTGATGCAGACTTCAAAGATTTAAATATTGTATTAAACAATAATTACATAAAGTACCGCTTGATAGCGGGCATAGCCAGTGCGACATTTATTGAAAGCATGACATTCAACATCACCTTTATATTATTTGTCGATAAGATAAACTGGATGGCTTGGCTTTGGATTTATAGCTGCATTCCTACTTATTTTAATAGTTTGGATAAGTTGTGGCATATCGGCATATTGATCGCCATAAGGAAACGCTTTGAAGCTCTCAATAAGGCTTTTGATATGGAAGCTCTAAACATGGAACAGGAACGTCTAAAATGGGAGCGATTAAACACTGCAAGGAAATTTAATAAGCAAAAAGAAATAAAAAAATGTGCTTTTAGAAACCAAATAACGCCAGGTGAGTCCAATTTAATTTCCTCTCGAGTTTTAAGCTCATATAAAGTTTCACGCATTTGATCTATCAATAAAACTGTTTGTCCAAATACAACTTTATACGATTCAACTGGGCTTGTTAACTTGATTTCAGTTATAAAATAAACTATTGAAATTGACCAAATTGTTTCTTGTTGCGCGGAGTCGTGTGTATATGATAAGCAAACTAGTATTATTATGTGCCAACTTCATACTTCGCATACGTTAATGTCAGATGAAAAAGGTAACGCATAACGTACAACGGATTCTATGTGCCCCGACCTTAAGAAAATAATTTTGTCTGTAACATTGAAAAGTAATCAACAGGGCAAGTACTATTATGCGGTGGGATGTCACAAAGCCATAGTACATAAAGTCTCATTCCACTGAGACATAAGGGCATATGCCATCAAGTCTCATTATAATGGGACTTAACGGCATAAATTTGTTTCCGAAAATGAGACATAAAGCCATATTTTTAATAACGAATGATATTTTTCATTTGAATGAGAGATAAAGCCATCATGGCCTTAGCTCACATTAGCAATATTAGAATATTTCAGTTCCTGAGACACTAAAGTTAAGTATGAAAATCTGGCTTCGCATACTAAAGTTTTTCTGCGCTTAGGGATTTTTTCTTTCAATAGGACGTGGCAGATGGCTTCGCTGAATAAAGTTTTCCTGCGTGCGACACAAGAATAAAAAAAAATGTTTTCCAATGATAACTAAGGATTTTTCCTTTCACAAAATGTTTGCAGCTGTAATTCTTGAAACCTAGAAACTTTGGATTTTTTTAAATCATTAATTTCATAGATGAAATAAAACATTTGTAACGCAAAACCTCAAATGGGGCATATAACCATAATGGTTTTATGTCCCATTTCACTAAAATTGATATGAGTCTTCAGGCCATATCAAAATTATGATTTTATGTCCACTTGGATTGAGACATAAAGCCATTATGGCTTTATGTCCTATGGCTTTGTGACACCCCACCCTATTATGCAAATGCATGTTTGTAGTTTATAAGGCAAATTGAATTATGATTCGAGGAATTTGCAAGAAATTTGTATAAATTTGTGGTGCATATTGCTCAGTAAATGCATAAATCCGCATATTTGGCAATAATTGCATATTTTTGCATATTTTCTGATAAATCCATGCTTTTATTGCATGATTTTCCAGAGCCAAAAGTAAACAATACACAAAATAGTACTAATGCAAAAAAAGTTGATTCCTGGAAAAATCGCTTTAGGTTATATCTCGGGTATATATGGACCGATATCGGAAATTTTCCTTTTCTGTATTTAGTAACTCCTTTTATTACCACAACTGCTTTTAAGCAATAATTGTTTTCTCGCAGGATATGTAGAAGAAGAAATATTAGTGGGGTCGGTCTTACATTATACCCCACTGAAAGGGACGTCCTAGTTTTTTAGCTCATTTATTTTACCAAGCCCCAGCAAATTCAAATCTAAAAACTGTGCACTAATTCTTTTTTTTTGTACCGAAAATTTTAAAAAATTTTAAAAGGCCTGTTTTCTATTTTTGAAGCATTTTTCTCATTTCCTTTTACTCATTTGCAATTTTTTAAAATTCTTTTATTTTCTTTCAATTGACAAAGGTTACCACATTGATATTAGCAAAAAGATAATAGGAGACAAACGAATTTTAGTAATGATAACAGTTAAAAGAAATACAAGTGTAGAATATTCGGCTGGGTCGCATCTAAAACACCCTTCACAATAGTCTCGTATATATACTACATATTACAAATTTGAACTAAATATGTTCAGATATATATATAGACCCATTTCGGGGAAAAAATTTCTTTGTCTTATAATCGCTAATATTATTTTTTTTTATCTTGGACCAGTTCTCAGGGGATGACCCCTACATATACAGTGCATTGCACCAGAACTGTGAAAATAGGTTGTGAGGAAGAGGAAAGAGGGAGTGATGTTTGTGAACATTTGACTTAAACTTTCCAACGTTATAGCAGACGGGAAACACGACTGCAGGCAACGTCTGCTATAACTTATTCCACAGACGAAGCGTACGGCTGAAAAACGAATTCTCTCTGTAATACGTTGTACGATTCCCCGAGCAAACGACCACAAATGAATGAGCTCTGGACGATGTACGGGTGCTACGTAGAAATGTGCGTGGTTCGGTATCTAGATCATTAATCTCGTTAGAGCAAACTCCATTGTAGTAACGATATAACAGAGTATCGCAACCTACACTGCGTCGATGCTCCAGTGATTCAATAGTGTTGGATCCCCTACTGTCACCGATAAGTTTCTTCGCTTTCTCCTATACACGGTCGAGAAACCCCAAAATAGACTATGAAGCGTCAGCCCAAATATGAGAGTTGTATTTCTTTTTCGGTCGGATGTAGGTGGTATAAATAGCAAGTAGATCGGATGGAGTGAAGTACATCTTACTCCGTTTCAAAAAACCGGGGCACTTGAATGCTTCTTTAGAGACACGAAAAATGTGTGCATTAATGCCAAAGAAGTAATCTTTCATGGAAAAATCGGTTTAGGTTATATCTCGTGTATACTCGTATGTGGACCGCTATTGGAAATTTGAATTTTTTTGTATTTTAGTAACTTCCATTTATTACCAGAACTGCTTTTAAGCAAAAAAGTTGTTTCATGAAAAACCCGGTTTAGGCTATCAGCCCAATTATGAATATTCTCATGGATTTTATTTCTGACGGAATTTATTCCTCATGGAGTTTATTCGTCATGGAATTTATATCTCTCATTAAGTACTTTTTTCAATTGTAACTAAAGAAAAAAACATAATTTTTGTTAACTTTATCGTAGGAATTGAAGATTTGATATCCCTTTAGTGTTCTTTGTGCATGGAAAAAAGCAAAAAAATAAAAAAACGTCAAGCTTAATTTTTGTTCATAATTCGAGGAAAGAGCAAAATGAAAAAACTCGCACGGAATTTGCATTTGTAATCGGGCTGATAAATTTCGGATATATACCGGGAAAATATTTTTGGCCTTTTGCTCGCTATGCCAAAGAATTTTGCCAAGTTGGAAGCAAAAGGAACATTTCAGGCAAATTCGCAAAAAAATTGATTTTTTCGGAATTTTTTATATGTTTTATATTTAGCTGAATGTGAAGCGAGTTTACTCAGTAGCAAGCCCATAAACCGATTGAGCAATAGAATAGTGAACGAAAAAAATTGCTAAGCCTAAAGGTTTTTTCAGAAACGGAATTTCCACGTCAAATGGTTTTGGTAGCAGCTTTAAAATAGTGTTATAAAAAAAGACAGCTTTAAATCAACGCATACGTTCGAACTGAAATTGTGTCAAAGCAGTGGTGCCAGAAAATTTTGTCCAAAAATCTTCAACAAATAAACTTAAAAGGTTTTCCGTTTGATTTTTTTTTTTTTTTTTTTTTTTTGTATTTAACGCAAAAATATTTTTAATTATTACTACGTTTCCATGTAGGTAATTTGGGACAAATCATTTCATTTGCCCAAATTAAGTAATTTGCTACATGATTTGTTTCAAATTAAGTCGAAATTTGTCTGTACAACACTGCACTACTGTTGTTTTTAGAAGTGCAATACTGGGGTATCAATTATTGGTGAGTTAGAATCCGAAAAAGTGACATTTAATTTCGAATCAAAATGGCTCATTTTACCGAAAGTATTATTAAAAAAAAAAACTCAATAATTTGTGTGTAATTGACAATGACGGCAAACGGATACTGGGAAGGAACAAAAATCATTTGAAAAGAAACATTTTAGAAACATTGCTCCAAACTGAAATTTTTATGCTGGATGGTTTGACCTGCGTCTACAAGTCGAATATGGACTTATTTTTCTGTTGGGCCATGCGTTTGTGAATGAATTGATACTGCTGTTAGTGCTGAACGAACTCTTTTACGATGCTATTAGTTTGATGCTAAAGAGGAATGTGGCGAACCATTTAACATTTGATGAGATATGTAATGGAGGCATAGTTTTGGATGCTGATTTTTCATCCGTTGTTAAGAGTGGGTTTGCGCAACGACGATATACCAACTGCTGAACAGACTGTGGCCCAGTTGGCAATTAAAATGGTGAAATAAGTGAAAGTTAAAATATCAATCCATGCTACATATGGAACTGGTTCCTCTAAAGAACGTCAACTCAAAATTTAAACATTTTCAGTACAGGCAAAAAACTGTTTTTTTTTTTTAATATTACTTTTTTATTTTTTTGATAGAGAATCGCAAAAATGATGTTATATTTTGACAGTGGTTAAACAGGATCCTGTACAACGACTTCTTGTAAAAAGTGAAAATTGTAACATTTTGAGTTGACTGTCTTTAGAGGAAACAGTGTGATATATAGCAACAAAAAAAAAATGTTTAGTTTCCAGACGGAAACCAATTACAATTCGATTTTTGTATTAATATAAAATGTATAGAATAAATTTAATTTTTGCAGCTGAAGATTTTTGTTTTTAAATTTATAACATTTAATTTCTCCTGACGATGATAACAAATTGTTATCGAAATATCGAGAAATAAAAGATTTTTTATAGTAAATTTTTTATAAAACTAAAAACAACGATCTTAAGCTGCAAAAATTTAATTTATTTAACAAACGAAGATCAAATAATATTGAGATAATATACAATGTGTAGAAACTAAACGCAAATTAAAAAAAATAATAATTTAAACTATTCATGTAAAGAAAATAAATGTGCATTATTTTCCAGTTTTATGCTTTTATTTTGCTATATAATATGACTGTTAAATATTCCCACACTCGCGAGTTTTCAAAGACGCCAGGCGACTTGAAAACGCCAAGGTGTTCTGTGATTCAAACGTATTTCTTGCGAGTTTACAAAATTTGAATGGTAAAAACACATGTTTTACGTTCATTTGCTAAAAGATAAATTATAAATGCCAGCATCATTCGTATTATGTATTTTGGATTAAAATGCAGTTCAGAAATGAATGCTTAAAAATTTATTTCCAGAAATCAATACCAATCAAACAATACAAACGTCAAACTGATTTCGAAAATTCGAAGAGCAAATTACTTACTACATAATGGAAATACTTCGAAATGATTTCCTCAAATCAACTTGATTTGCTTATGATGGAAGCGTACTATAAAACAGCAATTTAATTTAATCAGATTTCTTAAAAAAGTCAGTAGTACATGAATGCATGTAGTGGGAAAAGTTGGGTGAATAGAAAAAGTGCTGCCAGACTCGTTTTTATTTCTTAGAATTTCTGGTGCGCCTTAGAATATGCAAAGTAAAAAAATTAAGTCACAAAACCTTGCATTAAAAGAAACCCTTGTTCAAAATATGGAAACTAGAAAATGTGTGCCCAATATTACGCTCCTTTATTGCAACATAGTCATATCTCAAAAAAGCTCGTTTCGAGAAAAACGCATTTAAAATTTTTAGTTTCCTTACAAGTCTTAGCAAAATTTTTTAGAAAATATCTCCTAAAGGAAACAGTTTAAAAGCAATTTGAATAAATTTTTGGCACAATATAAATGATAATACTGTTAATAATTCTGCATTGTCAACACGAAAAGCTCATTTTTTGAGATATGACTATGTTGCAACAAAGGAGCGATTAGTTATTTAATTAGTTTTTATTGGGAGTTGAGTTTTTGATTTCGAGGAGTACACATTGAAAACAGTCAAATTGTTTGCATTTTTTTCTGTCAAGAAATAAAATAATTTTTTTGTGTGAATTTATCAATTAATTGGGAATTTAATTGATTTAAAATTTAAAGTACACGCTGCAGGAATGGAAATTAATCCATTACTTTTGCAGTCTGGAAGACGCCTTCCTAATAATTTAAATAAAAAGTCTTTCAAAGCGAGAAAAGCGACTTCATATCATGGTAAAGGCCTGCATGTTTCTTTGAAGAACGGGGCACCAGCTTCAAGCCAAAAGATTATTGGAAATCCATGCGAATCGCAAAAATGTAAGCTTGCTGGTCAGACTTCGCAGCTGGGAAAGGATTTATTGAATTCAGTTCTGCTAGATCAATCATCAGCAGAAAGTAAAGAGCTTTTTGAAGCAAGTAGCGAAAAAGATGGTATTGCTATTCTGGAGAATTTAAGGATTCAAGATGTAGATATGGAAGAGACAGAGGTTCATGATATCGTGCAAGATGTTTGGTCCCTTTCCTCATTTTAAAACGAGTTTAGAACGGTGAAGAGCAAGAAAAGGAAATATCCACGTGACGTAGTTGTTGATTTTAGCAATTCTAATGTTGATGGCAAAAGCAAAGCTATTGATGACGTTAGCCGTGTTAATAGATTTAATTTATTGGGAGATTTAGATTTAGTTACTGACAAGCCGTTTGAAAGCGTCGTTGTAAAACAAAAACAGAACAATATTAACAGTTCATCACAGAATACACAAACATAAAGTAGGGCTAAGATTTCAAATTGTCCTCCGATAATAACAGAAAATGTTAACGTTAAATTGACTAATTAAAATTGAAGAACGTTGATTTTAAAATCAAGAACAAGTCGCAGAACAAAAGCAGATTGTATTTTTGCTCATTTCGAAATGGTGGAATTACTTAAGGAAAAGGAAATTTCTGCTTATAGCTTCACTCTCAGAAGCGTCAGAGCATTATTTGCAAAAGCTTGTATTTTAAGGTAAATTTGGATGAAATTAAGATAGAATTGGATAATCTAATTCCGGATACAATTGATTCGGTATCCAAGTTTTCGACGAACTTTTCAAAGAAGACAGGTATAGACACGCGTGCGAAGATTCCGCAATGTTGGAGGTGTCAGCAGTGTGGCCATTACTCACGGAATTGTAGTAGACCATTTGCGTGTTTAAAATGTGATGAGAATCATGGGCATGGTGAACGCATCTTAGTTCCAGGTAGTAATGTAATGCCTTTTTGTGTTAATTGTAACGAAAAGAAGCATACTTCAAAATAGAGACGTTCCCCAGTGTATAGAAAATATTTAGGTTTTAGAAAGAAGGCTCATCAGGAGGCCAGGGAGAGAAAAGTTTTAGCTACTGTTAATGTTAGCAAGTCAATGAATTTTTCCAGTGGACTTGGGAACGTATCTTATGCTAGTATGTTTAATGATGTATTACAACAAAAGAGGTTTCTCCACTCCCCTTGCATTTATTCAGGAGTTCATGAGGGTGACTAAGGTTTTGTGTGATTCAGGGCCATCGATAAAATTAGGGATTTTTTGGGAAATTATCACTGTTTATAGGAAGGAGGACTGAACTTAATATTATTTTGGATCAAGTTAAAATTGATACTGCCTTTTTGCAGGAATTGCATTTGCCTTCGGGTGCTAATGTTTATCTTAATAGTTTTGTTGTAGTTAAGGACGATAGCTCAGTGGGTGTCGGCATTGCTGTAAGGAAATCAGTGGATTATTCCCTTGTTAAGTGGATTATTCCCTTGTTAATGTTCTATCCTCGATATTGAGGCTTTCGAGCAACTTTAGTGGGTTTATATTAAGTGGTGATTTGAATACAAAACACGGTTTCTGGGGTGATTCAGTGAACAATATTAGTGGTGAATTTCTTTCATTATGGTTTCAAGATGAAGCGTTTTCTGTAACAAGAATTTGTGACGATTTTCCTTCTTATCCTGGTGGTGCTTTGCACTTGGACTATTTTATATTGAGCAACGATCGGACTATCTATAGAATGAAAACGCTGCCTACATTTTCCTATCATAAACCGTTAACCTTGGCCTTAACATTGTCTGGCGAGTTTGTTTTAAGGATTCCGGAGCATTATGTCTCTTATAGAGACATGAACTGGAATTCATTTAAAAATGATATTATAGGTACAATACTGGATCATTATCCTCCAATTAATAGGAACTTGTCAAATGATGAGATAGACTTTTTTCTGGACAATTTCAGTGCTTCTGTGAATTTTGCGGCGAGTAAACATTCTAATCGGGTTGAAAACAGGAACAAGAAGTTTATTGCATCTAATAAATTACGGAAAATGCTAAAATTGAAATATAACTGACACTTTTGACAGAAAATGTTAGTCACATTCTTGAAGTCAAAAATTATTATATTCTGAACAAGTTTTTAGTTGTACGTTTCCTGCAGAAACCTAAGACGGATTAAACTCCGTTTTTGAACGGAATTGAATTCTGTGTTATGGTTGATTATTTCAGTTTTTTGACATGTCTTAATACAAAGTGTGATAGTCTGAAATACTTTAGTGTTTATGTAATTAAGAACAGATATTTAACATACTAATTTATTAAAATATTTTTTCTAAAAGAAGCAAAAGGTTTCCAGGCAGTATTTGGTGATGTGGTAGTCAATCCTCCTCTGCAGTCATCAGTATTTGAGGCCAACATTTATGCGCCACCTCTTTCGTCTGATTCTTCTACAACCACTTATACCATTTATGCAACCCTGGAAGACAAATTTGAAAAATATTGCCAGCTTCACGGAACTCTGTGTGATGTTGCCAAGCAGCTTAACCATGTGTATGGCTTTCCTACTCTCATGCTGATGGGTTACTGTTTTTTCATTCTCACAGCGCAGCTGTATTTCTTTTATTCTGCCAATGTGGGCCAGGTGAGTAACTGTGTCATACTTTTCTAGTATTTATTACTTCAAGTAAAATTTTTCCGCTTGATAAACTTCTAGACGATACCTTCAATGTTTCGGCCGGCAAAAAGTTGGTGGATAACTGTTATTTATATAATTTATATATCCTCAAAATGTGTGAGTATTTTACACGGAAGTTGGCTTACGAGTTTAGAGTGTAAAAAGACGGGTATTTGTATACATCGCTGTGCCATGGCTGCGGATAAAAATGAGCTTTATGCAATGGTTTGTATATTATACACCAGAGATCTGCAACGGTGCACCGTACTCATAGGGTACCGGTTGTTTATCCAATAATTTTCACATCCCAGTGTTTTAAATACTCTTAAAAATTTATGCGGTAATATTTATACCTGTCGTTCGTTTGCGAAATCTTGATACAAACAAAAATTTATCCACTCGCTTTCGTATCTTGTGTATTTTCTTAAGAGTAAAAGAAACAACAAAAAACAAGCAAGAGTGTAGTATATTCGGCTGGGCCGAATCTAAAATACCCTTCACGATAGTCACGAATATGTATAGTATATTAAAAATGTGACCTAAATATGCTCGGTTATATATGAACCGATATCGGAATTTTCTATTTTCTGTATTTTAGTAACCTTCTTTTATAACGAGAAGTGCCTTTCAGCAAAAAAAAAAAAAAAAATTTTTAATGGAAAAATCGGTTCAGGCTATATCTCGGCTATATATGGACCGATATCGAAAATTTTAATTTTCCATATTTATATAACTTTATATCATTACCAGAACTGCTTTTGAGCACAACAAATTGTTTAAGTTCGCTTACGCGATATTTTCATGAAAAACCCGATTTAGGCTATATCTCGGGTATATATGGACCGATATCAGAAATTTTAATTTTCTCTATTTTAGTAACCTTCTTTTATAACAAGAACTGCTTTTCAGCAAAAAAAAAATGTAATTGGAAAAAGCGGTTCAGGCAATATCTCGAGTAAATATGGACCGATATCGGATATTTTCTTTTTCCATATTTATATAACCTTATTTCATTACCAGAACTACTTTTGAGCACAAAAAAGTTGTTTACTCGGCATTTCCATCAAAAAACCTGTTAGGCTATATATCGGAAATTTTAATTTTCCATATTTATATAACCTTATTTTATTCCCAGAACTACTTTAAGGTGAAAAAAGTTGTTTAAGTTCGCTTACGCGACATTTTCATGAAAAACCCGGTTTGGGCTATATCTCGGGTATATATGGACCGATATCGCAAATTTTCATTTACCATATTTATATAACCTTATTTAATTAAAAGAACTACTTTAAGGTGAAAAAAGTTGTTTAAGTTCGCTTACGCGGCATTTTCATGAAAACCACGGTTTAGGCTATATCTCTGGTATATATGGACCGATATCGGAAATTTTCATTTTCCATATATATATAACCTCATCTTATTACTAGAACTGTTTTTAAGCAAAAAAGTTGTTAAATTCGTTTACGCGACATATTCATGAAAAACCCGGTTTGGGCTATATCTCGAGTATATATAGACCGATATCGGAAATTTTCATTTTTCATATCTATATAACCTTATTTTATTATTAGAACTGCTTTTAAGCAAAAAATATTGTTTGAGTTCGCTTACGCCGCGTGTTCATGAAAAACCCGGTTTAGGCTATATCTCGGGTATATATGGACCAATATCGAAAAATTCATTTTCAATATTTATATCACCTTATTTTATTACCAGAACTGCTTTAAGGCGAAAAAATTGTTTAATTTTGCCTACGCGGCATTTTCATGAAAACCCCGGCTTGGGTATATATGGACCGATATCGGAAATTTTTATCTTCCATATTTATATAAACTCATCTTATTACCAGAACTGTTTTTGAGCAAAAAAAAGTTGTGTAAGTTCGCTTACGCGACATTTTCATGAATAGCCCGGTTTGGGCTATATCTCGGGTATATATAGACCGATATCGACAATTTTCATTTTCCATACTTATATAACCTTATTTTATTACCAGAACTGCTTTTAAGCAAAAAAAGTTGTTTAATTTGGCTGACGCGGCATTTTCATGAAAAACACGTTCTAGGCTATATCTCGGGTATATATAGACCGACATTGAAAATTTTCATTTTTCATATTTATATGACCCTATTTCATTACCAGAACTGCTTTTAAGCAAAAAAAGATGTTTAAGTTCACTCACGCGACATTTTCATTAAAACCGCATTTTAGGCTATATCTCGGGTATATATGGACCGATATCGGAAATTTTCATTTTCCATATTTATGTAATCTTATTTCATTACCAGAACTGCTTTTGAGCAAAAAAAAGTTGTTTAAGTTCGCTTACGCGACATTTTCATGAAAAACCCGGTTTGGGCTACATATGGACCGGGTACATATGGACCGATATCGGAAATTTTCATTTTCCATATTAATGTAACCTATTTTAATTACCAGAACTACTTTTGAGCACAAAAAAGTTGTTTAAATTCGCTTACGCGGCATTTTCATGAAAACCCCGGTCTAGGCTATATCTCTGGTATATATGGACCGATGTCGGAAATTTTCATTTTCCATATTTATGTAACCTAATTTCATTACCAGAACTGCTTTTGAGCACAAAAAAGTTGTTTAAGTTCGCTTACGCGGCATTTTCATGAAAACCCCGGTCTAGGCTATATCTCGGGTATATGTGGCCCGATATCGAAAATTTTTATTTTTCATATTTATATGACCCTATTTCATTACCAGAACTGCTTTTGAGCACAAAAAAGTTGTTTAAGTTCGCTTACGGGACATTTTCATGAAAAACCCGATTTGGCCTATATCTCGGGTATATATGGACCGAAATCGAAAATTTTAATTTCTCATATTTATATGATCCTATTTCATTACCAGAACTGCTTCTGAGCACAAAAAAGTTGTTTAAGTTCGCTTACGCGACATTTTCATGAAAAACCCGATTTGGGCTATATCTCGGGTATATATGGACCGATATCTGAAAAAAAATTTTTTTGTCTTTTAGTCACCATGCTTAATAAGTGTGTGAAGTTTGAAGCAAAACGAACAACTTTTGTTTTCAAAAATTTTCATACAAAACTGCAAAAAAATGGCTTTTTTCGGAATTTTGAATATATCTCAGCTATACGTGGATCGATATTACTGAATTTCAATAGAAAACCCATGAATCGATGGGGTAAAAGAATGGTGAAAGAAAAAAGTTTCTAAGTCTAATGGTTTTCTCAGAAACGGTATTTCAACAGCGGACAGACGGACATCGCTTAATCGACTTTTCCATTAATTCTGATTCAGAATATATATACTTTATAGGGTCGCAAAAAAAAACTGTAGAAATTACAAACGGAATCACAAACTTATAAATACCCTTTACATTTTTGTGAAGGGTATAAAAAATAATGTTGTTGTTACTAGCACTTACGAGTAGGAAAAGAAACATTTTGAGTATTTTCTATTCTATTTTCTAATCGTTTTTTTAATAATACATATATGGCGTCGTCACAAAATCAACTTGTAAAAACAACACCCTCGACAAACTCTTTTGTTGTGTATATGCGTCACCTTTTATTTAATATTAGGTGTGTTCATTTATTAAAAATTTTCACAAATTTGTAACAATTGTTACTAGTAAGCGTTCATTAACCCAAAAAATTTGCAACGAGAGAGCGTCATAAGAGCGTAAAAAATTGAGAGACAGAAAAATTCTTGCAAGTTTTTGCAAGTAAAATTTTTACTTGCAATAATTATTCAAACAGCTGTTTTGCGTTTATGTTTACAAAACAACATTTCTAAATTAAGTTAAAAATAAAAAATATTTTGAAAAATTCAAGAAATTGTAAGTGTATGTAAACTTTTAAAACGATAAAAAGTATTAAAAAGGTAACAAATTTACTTTTGTGTAACTTAGGAACAACAGAGGTAAAATAAGACGTCTAATGGCAATGAACTAAGTATCTGGCACATCAGTGGCAAAGGATGTTCCGGCAAATTTACTTGCTGAATCTGTTTAAAACTTTTAGGGAAGCAATTAAATAGACACTTAGACACCTTGCATTTTTAATTATATTAATATTTTTGTAGTTTTAGCCTCTGAAATGTTTTTGTTTCCTTAATTTTTACAGACCAGGGGCCAAATCACCGCATACAATATCGAGCAATATTATCAAAATTTTTCATTTTGGTATCATGGCATACGACATCGAATGAATTGTTGTGCAATAATATAAAAAAGTTAAATATTTTTTTTTCTTTATTCGTACTTTTAGGAAACATATGATCTTGAATCTATTGCATTTTATTTAAATTACAATCCGATATGCATCGTTTGCCTTAATCTAGATGTATCGTAATGTTATTCGATACGATATCGTATGGTGATTAGACCCCAGCTGTTATTTTTAGTATCGTGAATATTATGAGTACCTAGTTATTCGGTACTTTACAATTTGAAATTAATTTGAAATCAAAATGCTATGTGTGTGCAGACTGTTATAATATATAAAGCAGCCCATACACGTTTCAATTCAATTGTTAATTGAGTCTTTCAATTGAATTGATTCTTGGCCACACACTTCATAAACTGAATAGAAAGATTTTCATTCAACTATCAGATTCAATGAAATTAAAGACAATTTTAAAAATTATTAACGGTCTCTTTGCAAAAAAACTACAAAAACAATTTTTGACGGCTGATCAGGAGACTCGAACACACACAGTACAATGGAATTGAGAGACTTACTAACCAACTTGAAAAAATCAAAATCTTTTGATTTTACTTCAACCAACTCGACAACTGCAAACTAATCAATTCAAATAGCCATACACGCCTTGATTTGCACAACACCCGGCTCAGTTACGAATTGAATTGAAACGTGTATGAGCTTCTAATTAAAAATAGATATTTTATTCAAAAGTAGCTAATCACGCTATAGTGCTTAGCGTATTTCGACTATTTAACTAACTTTTTATTATTCTATTACAAGCCGTACTCGAAAAACACCAGTCAAGACAATGACCATAATCAAATTATTTTTATAATAATATACATACTTATATGTATAATTTATCCAAAAGATATAAGGGTAGTTATTATGTACTTAAACATATACATACACAACAACACTACTCTAACTTGCAAATTTTTGCTAGTGAAGTGTTCATTTACTTTTTCACATTTTTGAGAGTAATTTTGCATTTTTTCTTGTTACTCTCTCGTTGCTAATTTTTACTAGTAAAGTAAATGAACACACCTATTAACTGAAATCACGGCTGCCAGATTTAATAATTTACAGCCATAAACACGATTTTAAAAGTCTCGTACTGAATGATGATTTTAAGATTGTTTTCGCTGAAAATTTTTAAACGAAAATTCTATTCAAACAAATTTTTTTCTATGTAACAGCGCACTTATTGTGGTTATGGGTTAAAACCAAGAAATAATAATTATTATAAATGAAGGAACATAAAATAAAATAAATGATGAAAATGTGCTACATAAAAAATCTATTTTTTTAAGTAAAAATTATTTTTACCGGTTTTATACTAAATATGTTCAAATCAAATATGTGTATTTATTTTTTTCAAAACACTATCGCCAAAACATAATGTTTTAAAAAACTTCTGGCAACGCCGCGCTTAGTACGAATACGTTTACCGACTGTGAGTGAGTAAGTACATAAAACCATGATACAAAAAACAAGGTAGCCGCTTTGCTACAACAATACAACAATAAAAAAAAACAACAGGTATTTTGTTTGTGTAAAAAGGCGAATTCGCGCTTAAGCTGTCAAAAGTAGTTGATAAAGAACATGTACAAAAATTTAAATGGCGCCGAAAAGGTAAACAAAACTTGACAGCGAAAGTGCCACCATATTAAACGAATTCGTCTAAATTCGATGATGCATCCACCTAATAATGAATTCGCCTTGCATAAAACTGAACACACGCACTCTCATGGGTAATGCTAGAAACACAAATGTGACGAACGACGAATTTGTCGCCAAAAATAAAACAATTTGGTGCTTATGAAAATGCACACAATCGTGGCTTTGGTTGAAATTCGTCATATTCAGCGAAAGTTGAAATAGATTTATTTCTAATTGTTTCGTCAGCGAACGATGAACAAAATAGTAGTTGGCCAGGTTTCTTAAATAAAAAAATATTTTTCACGATATCATACTTTTTATATTTATATTAATCCATGTAGAAAAAAATTTATGAAGAGGTTCTCAAAATATAAAGTACCTCAGATAATTTGTTCAAAAATCCCTCTTTCGGATGGGATTTATATAGGCTGGCTTAATATGGCCCCCTTAATTATTTATATGTAAGCAATGTTATCTACACAAAAATTCGTTGGTATTGTGTTCGACACGACGAATTTATACAACGGCGAATTTCTCGCAATGGGCGAAATTCGTTGTTCGTCGCAGTTGTGTTCCTAGCATAAGGTAAATGTGTGATTGCAAATTCTTTCATTTAAATCTTATTTTCGTTGTTAAAGAGAAATACAAGTTTAATTGAAGAATGTGGAAAAAATAATTGAGAAACCAAAACAAGCAGCCACCGCATACAAATTGGGTATGTTATATATTCTAGTTAACAGATGCAAGCATTAAAGAGTAGAAGTCATACAACAATATACGGTGCCCAATCACAGCACAACTGGATTTAAGACCTGTGTACTTAGATCATAAAAAAATGCACCGATTGCAGATCTCTGCTATGCACATTACAAATCTGCACATAGTTCACATTTTGCTTTAAATTCATTAAATATTCTTTCAATTAAATTATTGTTTTTTGCTTTTCGTCTTCGCCTTGGAAAAGCACTATAAGCAGCCCTTAATAATTTTCTCTTATTTCCTCAATTTCCATTATTCTATTTGAAGATAAATCATTTATCATTAAAATTATTCAATCATTCCTGTAACTTTACTGCTTGCGGTTATTTCCCATTGAATATGACAACGTTATTTAGCGTAAGTAATTAATATTCATCTTCGTATTTGCTGTTGTCCTGTTAATATCTTGTCTTTAAAGTTTTGTGGTGGTATTACAACGTATTTAATCATATTGATACAATTTAATCTTGAGGAACAGCAAATGAAAATCAGCACTGAAAATGGCAAACCGATGGCAATAACGCAAGACAATTTCAATGTGGTAAATGGGACACTTACAGAGAACACAACATCAATAATAAGTTTATTCTATCACATTTAGTATGCGTATGGAAATAGAAAGCGCAAAAATATGAAAAATTTTTTATCTATAATTCCAAAACTATGTGTTGCTCATCCGTCAATAACATAAACGTTTAATAAACATTGCGCTACAACGGGTCAAAACAGGATGCAAGGATGGACTTGAATTTGATTTTCGCTAGACCGGATCTCACGCTTTCAATGTTTATTTCCGCTTAATATTTTTCGTAAAAATAGAATTAGCAAATATTTTAATAAGCTCAACAAAAACTACTATTGACATTAAAAATATTAACCAAGGAGTTAAATTATTAGCAAAAAACAAAAACTGTGTTTTCACTTAATATTACACGTGGAATAAATTGTAGGCTTGAGTGACAATTTTCTAATGCAACATCTTATGCTTGCAGACAACCACACTATTATTTGTAAAATAATAAGCAATAATAAATGACTAAATGGGGTCGTAAAAGTAGAACTGACTTTAACGCTCGTAAGACCTATCGTTGTTTATTAAGACACAAACATATGGCTGTGAGTGCTGTTTTATCTGTACTCACACATGGCATAAGTATTGAGGAATCGGATGTTCTTGGAATGTCTCTAAAGAAACATTCAAGTGCTTCGGGTTTTTGATACGGTGTAAAATGTACTTCACTCTATCCGATCTCATTTGTATTATTATCACCTCTATCCGATTAAAAATAGATTACAAGTCAAAGTCTGTTTTTGCGTGACTCGACCGAGTACAAGAGAGAGTGAAGAAGCTTATCGGTGATAGTAAGGTATCCAACTCTATTGACTCATTGGAGTATAAAGGCAGTATGGGATGCGTTACTCTGTTTTATCGCTACTATAATGGATTCTGCTCTGAGAGATTAAGCATCTTACTCCCGAAACCAACATATTTTTAAATAATGTAACACCAATTCCCAAAAAGGGTGAAGCAAATAACCCTGAATATTACCGCCCAATTGCAATTTGCTCTGCACTTTGCAAAGTAATGGAGAGACATCTAGAGTTGCATAAGTTACTTTGTGATCGCCAATATGGATTTCGTAAGGATCGCTCTACTGGCGATCTTGTGGCATATTTCTCCGAGAAATGGTGCCACCCAGTCCACCATTTCGGTAAAAGTAAAGCGGTGGCTTTAGATATCTCTAAAGCGTTTGACAGAGTGTGGCATAGTGCACTACTGGCAAAACTTACTGCTTTTGTTGTCGGTGTTGACTTCTCTCGGCTTATATCGAGCTATTTCTGAGTTCAAGATTAATTCAGGAATACCGTATGGCTCTGTTCTTTATCCCACCTTGTTTCTTATTTTTTTTATTTTTTTTTTTTTTTTTTTTTTTAGTTCATTCAAATTTATTTATACGCATCCGCATTAATTACATTTGTTGTAGCCTCAGCGCCAGTAAAGCATTTAAGAGGCGATCTGGCAAATTTTTACAACAATGAAAGATAATGCTTATACATATATAATGTTGTTTTAAATATAACATAAAAAATAATAAAATAAAAGTTTATAGTGCAATAAAAATTAATGCAAGAAACAAAATATTATAATAATATAATGATATAAATCAAGTAAAATATTGTTTTATAATAGAAGCATATCTATGTTTTGCAGCAAATATTGTTTTAATCTATTTTTAAAAACAGAAATAGAGCCGGCATCTTTAACACATTGTGGCAAATTATTGTATAGCAAACTGCCATTATACTCGATTCTTTGTTTCGTGGCTTCTAAACGACACCTTACTGTTCGTATATTGTATCTATTCCTTGTATTTACATTATGTTGCATAGTCTGTAATTCAATTGTGTGAAATCCAATATTGTGCAATACTTTATACACGTAGGTTAGAAGGTGCATTTTGTGCAACCCATAAATAGGCAATACAGTACGAGCTACATCTCTGTATAATTGTAAAGTAGGATATATGTTTGGCAAGTTATAGACAATTTTTAATGCTCTGTTTTGCAAAGCCTCTAAGGATTTTAAATCGGAATTTTTCTTATGAGCGTAAATAAGGGACAAGTATTTAATTTTGCTCTGTATCAGTGATTCAAATATCATTAGTTTTGTGCTTTCATTAAGTTTATATTTCAGTTTATACAGTATGCCGACGACGGGAGATATTTTAGATTTTATGTGTTGTATTTGAGACCGCCAAACAATGTTACATTGGAGGTGCACTCCTAAGTATTTCACTGTATCAACTTCTGTTATTAATTTATTATCTATCATCACGGCACAAAGTGGGAGCTGGGTCTGATGTGGCCTAAATCGTATGAACTTGGTTTTATTTGTATTTAATACTAATTTATTAATTCTTGCAAACTTTGTTATTAAATCTGCGTCATGCGCAATTAATTCTTGAAGTTCTGTGTGATATTTATATGGGTAAAAAATACACAAATCATCTGCATACATAAATATTCTCCCTTGCAATCCGATATTATTTAAGTCATTTATGTACATTTTAAAAAGCAACGGCCCTAGCACACTACCTTGTGGCACCCCATACCTTACGTATTCTATTGAACTACTTCTTGAATTGATTTCAACAAACTGTTTCCTATTAGCAAGATAGCTTTTAAAGTACGCAAGCTCTCGCCCTGTTATACCATAAAATGTCATTTTTTCGATCAGAATTGAGTGTTCTATTAAATCAAAAGCCTTAGAGAAATCGTAAAATAATCCTCCGACGCCTGTGGAGCCTTTGTCCAAACAGTCACAAATGTAATTTATAACATTGACCACCGCTTCATCAGTGCCACAACCACTCCGAAAACCATATTGGTTTACTGATAAAAGATTTTCTTCTACCAAATATGTTTCCAGTTGCTTAGTTATAATCTTTTCGAAAATTTTATCTATAATTGATAAGAGTGCTATTGGACGATATTGCTCCACTGTTTCTGCAGTTTTTTCTTTGGGAATTGGTATAATCTTTTGAATTTTTAATGTCTCTGGAAAAATTGCAACCCTAATTGAGTTATTTAATAATTTGGTCATATGTGAAAGCAGTTCATTAGTGCACTCAATTATTAATTTTGTCGAAATATTATCAAATCCTGGTGATTTTTTTACATCTAAACTCTCAATTACTTGTCTAGTTTCAGTTTCGTTTGCTTGTTGAAATCTAAAAATGTTTCGATGCCGTCGCAATGACCTAAATTCATTCCAACTTTCACCTGGAATAGGAATAATCTGTTGCTTTAAATCTTTTATGGAATTGATAAAATATTGATTGAGCATTTCGGCTTTCATATCGTCCTGATATATAAAATTCCCTTGATAATCTTTCAACTTTATATTGCATTCTTTATTCCTACCAAGTGTTTGATTTAAAAACTTCCAGCATTTCTTCGAATCATTTCTTACTTTCTCTAAGTTGTCTTGATAATAATATCTCATTGCTTGTCTTGTAGCTATTTTAATTACTCTACTAATTCGTTTTAATCGATCGTCTAAATCTGCATCAGATTTCCTTTTCCTCTCTTTTAGAAGGTTTTATTAAAGATCTTAGATTTCCGTTTATCCAAGGTGCAATTTCATCATTTAAAAAATGCTTCCTCTTTTTAACTATTTTAGAGTTTAAAGCAGTTTCTGATAAACATGAAAGAAATTCAGATGTGTCTGCCGATGGATTTTGTGTGATTGTTAGAGTGTTCATATGGTTTCGCAAGAACATTTTTGCCTTTTCATAGTCGTAGTGAATAATTGCGGTTTCCTTTGAATCATAAGTTCTCAGTCTAGACTTCAGAAGACAAAACAACATATTATGGTCCGATAACTGGCACTCAACCGAAGCAATATTAAACCTAAGCCCAATATTACTAAAAACATTATCTAAAGATTTGTTGCTAGCAGGTCGAGTAATGAGGGTGTGGCAATTGTAGCAATCATACGATTCAATGAGTACTTTAAGATCTGCAGCAGCTTTTACTTCCAAAAAATCAACATTCGAATCTCCCATAAGTATAAAAGGGAAACGAGAAAAAAGTTGCATTATGCGATCGATATACATCAACAAAGTCGTAATATTACATTTCTGTGATCTATAATATGACATGAGTTTTAAGGGCTTGCCATGGTCAAGATAATCTTTTAAAGATAGCACGATAGCCTCAACGTAGTTTTGGCTTTCACACAATTCAACAGAGTAGTGAACATTTTCTCTTACATAAACTGATGTTCCACCATAGGCATCACTTCGACAACAATGGATACTATTGTAGCCAGGTATGTTATACAAATCAACCAAATCGTTTCTTAGCCATGTTTCTTGAATACAAATTATCGTTGGCAATTTGACAAAACTTGCAAGCAACGTTTTAAACTTATTAAATTTGGAAAGGGACGATATGCTTCTAATATTGAGTGAAAGAATACACAAGCTTTGGAAATCTAATGTTTCATTTAAGTATATTTGAAAAAAATTAATAGAATGAAAATAATTATTCATAATTGTATATAAAGAATATATATATTTTTAATATGTATATAAAGTAGCAGAATAAATACTTATGACGATAGTAACATATTCGCATCATACCCATTATCAACATCATAATTCTCTTCAGTTCCACTTATAATCTCTCTTGGCCTTTTGGATTTACATTTAGTTGATTCAAGCAAATACTGATCTACATCATCAGCACTATTTATATGTTTTGGTTTAGAAGATTCACTAGTTTTTGCATACACTTTACCATGTTTTACATAAATTCTTTGGTAGCCAACAGATTTTAATGATTTTGCATGTTTTAATAGGTAAAACGTTTCCTTGCTAAGGAAGTCGTTTACAAAAACTGATTTCGTTTCTTCCTTTTGGCTAAGATTCGGTTTTGCCGCCATTACCTTTTGCTTCGATTCTTTGGTACTAAATTTAGCCACAATCGTCTTTCGCTTTGAACTTTTATTCCTCCCAATAAAGTAGGCATCATCGAATTCCTCAGCTAGCAGGTTAATATCTACCGATTTCATCACGTTTATCACAGCTTCTACTGCATTGGTATTTTCTGACACTTCTACACCGCTGATCAAACAATCTTTCCTTACACGCTCATTATTTAATATACGGACAGTTTTCTTCAATTCATTGATTTCCTCAACGACCTCTTTTATCAAACTTCACACATTTGCCAATCGTACTCTTTTAGTTATAGGCCCAGCTTATCGCTCCCAAAATGCTAAATATGAATGATTCGCTGAATAGTGATCTTCTATTTATCTCCAAATGGAGTCGTAAAAACAGAGTCGTTTTTAACGCTCGTAAGATCTAGTGGTGATTACGACCACGGATGCTACGACACCTTACACATGAATGGTATAAATATTAAAAAATGGGATGCTCTTGATGTTCTTGAAATGAAAATGATGTCCACTGGACAGAACACATTTTTCATGTCTATAAAGAAGCATTTAAGCACCTCGGTTTTTTGAAACGGTGTAAGATGTACTTCACCCCATCCGATCTCCTTACTATTTATATTGCTTATATCCGCCCGAAAATGGAGTACTACTCTCGTGTTTGGACCGGCGTCTCAAAGTTTATTTGGGCGTTACTCGAACGGTGACCGAAGGTATCCAACTCTATTGACTCACCGGTACATCAATGCAATGTAGGGTGCATTACTCTGTTCTGTTGTTACTACAATGTATTTTTCTCTGACGAGATTACGGATCTTATTAAAATCGCACATTTTTACGAAGCACGCGTTCTTCGTCCAGAGTTCATCCATTTGTGGTCTATTATCTAGGGAATTGTACAACGCATTACAGAGAGAATACGTTTTTCATCCGCACGCTTCGCTTTTGGAATAAGTTGCCTGCAGACGTGTTTCCTGTCCGTTATAACGTTGGAAAGTTCAAGTCAAATATTCACAAATATTACTCCCTCTTTGCCCCTTCTCACAGCTTAGTTTCCTAGTTATGATAAAATGCACTGCCCTTATAGGCGTTATCCTCTGAGTACTGGTCCTAAATAAAATAAACAAAAATATACCTACATCGTCTAGCTCTCATTTATTTGCGGTTGTTTGCGAATTGCTCAACGCATTACAAAATTTGTTCTTCAGGGGTACGGCTCGTTTGTGATACAAGCTGCCTGCGAACGTGTTTCCTGTCACACATAAGGTTGGACAGTTCAAGGCAAACATCCACAGACACTACTTTCCTCCTCCCCATAACCTATTTTCCTAGCTCTGGTACAATTCACAAATATTACTCCCTCTTTGCCCCTTCTCACAGCTTAGTTTCCTAGTTATGATACAATGCACTGCACATATAGGGGTAATCCCCTGAGTACTGGTCCAAGTCAATAGAAAATAAAACTATATATTTGGTAATTGTTGTAATATTATTAGCAAGTCAAATTGCATTACTGTGGAGATTAAGACGTTACAGTGATGCCAACATAATATAATTATAGAATACATACTATTGTTGCCATGACAACAAATGAATACAATTTCTCTTCGTGTAGGGTTTTACTAAGGAGTATTGTTTTTTTTTTGTTAGTAGTCATATAAGAAATAAAGCTTATGATAATTAATTCCAAAAAGGTGCCGTAAATGAGAACACAACAAGTAAGAGTGTAATATATTCGGATGGGCCGAATCTAAAATACCCTTCACGATAGTCACGTATATGTATAGTATATATTACAAATTTGAACTGCTTGGATATATATGGACCAATATCGGAGAAAAAATATTTTTGCCTTGTAATCACCATTCAAAAAAAGAAATCTTTCATGGAAAAATTTGTTTAGGCCATATCTCGGGTAAATATGAACCGATATTGGAATTTTACATTTTCTGTATTTTAGTAACCTTTTTTTATAACGAGAATCAATTTTCAGCAAAAAATAAATGTTTTTGGAAAAATCCGTTTATCCTATATCTCGGGTATATATGAGCCGATATCGAAAATGTTCATTATCTGTATTTCGGTATCCTCGTGCTATTATCAGAACTGCTTTTAACCACAAAAAAAATTTTCATTGAAAAATCGGCTTAGACTACATATATTTCAGGTATGTATGGACCTAAATCGGAAATTTCTATTCTGTGTATTTTAGTAACCTTATTTTTTTTGAAACCAGAACTGCCTTTAAACAAAAAAAATTTTTCATTCAAAAAGTTGTTTAGGGTACATCTCCGATACCGAAAATTTCAATTTTCACTATTTGATAACCTCCTTAACCTCTGCGACATTTTCATGAAATAATCGTTTTAAACTATATCTCGAGCATATATATTTCATTTTCTGTATTTTAGTAACAGTCTTTTATACCCAGAATTGCGTTTACCTAAAAAAAAAAAAATTTTTTTTCATAAAAAAATCGGGTAGGCTATATCTCGCATATATATGGACCGATATTGAAAATTTTCATTTTCCATATATAAGCATACTAATTTTATTACCGGAACTGCATTAAGCAGCAAAAATGTCGGTATAAACAGACATTTTCATTAAAAAATCGATTTAGGCTATATCTCACGTATATATGGATCAATATCGGGCAGAAAAAATTTTTTCCTCCCATTTTTAATATTGTGTAAATTTGAAGTAAAATAAAAGTTTTTTTCCCAAAAATTTTATTACAAAATTTCAAAAAAATTCTTTTTTTCAGAGTTTTGGATACATCTCAGCTATATGTAAATTAATTAATTAAGCTATATGTATATTAATTTTATTATCAGAACTGCTTTAAAGCAGAAAAAATTGTTTAAACCCGATTTAGGCTATATCTCGAGTATACATGGACCAATATCGGGGGAAAAATTTTTTTTTTTTTTTTGCCATTTAATCGCCATTTTTAATAATTGTGTGAAGTTTAAAGTAAACTAAACAATTTTTTTTTTTAATTTTCATACAAAATTAAAAAAAATCCTTTTTTCGGAATTTTGGATATATCTCAGCTGTATGTGAATCGATTTTACTGAATTTCAATAGCAGCATGAATCGATGGGATAATAAAATGGTGAAAGAAAAAAGTTTCTATGTTTAATGGTTTTCTCAGAAACGGTATTTCCATGGCCGACAGACGGACATCGCTTAATCGAATTTTCAATCAATGCTGATTCTGAATATGTATACTTTAAATGGAAATGAAAATTGTAGAAATTACAAACGGAATCACAAACTTACATATACACCCTTTTCATTTTTGTGAAGGGTATAAAAAAAGAGAGTAAAGTGAAAGTTCTTTTCCTGAGTAGTTACAAAATTTTATTGCAAAATTTTATTGTAGTAAAGTTTAGTAAGAGGAGGAAATAAATGTAAATAAATGAAAGTAGACAAAAGCAGAATTTTTCATAGAAAAGTTAAGAATAATGTAGAATTAAGTGAAGACTACTCTTAAACATACTGTTATAGTGGAGTACACGTACATATGTCTTGATGTTACATTATTTAAACTCCGTCAACAAGAGCATATCATCACCTTTATGCCCATTTTTATAGTCTGTGGAAAAAACTGTTTTTTTAGTTTAAAGTTTGCAATCTAAAATAAGAATTTGAACTTTCTTGTGGCAATTTCTTTTAATTTTAAAATATACTTTTTTCATATTAAAATGTCATTTTCTGTTAAGACAGAGCTTTTAAAACAGATGTCTTAGCAGCCGTGTCAAGACGGCAAGAACACAGTAACATTTGCAGTCTATACCTGACAGTAACGGTATTTTGATGTTCCTGTTAGATTCCTCATGTCAGGTGTGGACAACACTTTAAGAAAACCCAATTTATTGTTAGTCACGATAATTTAACACAAAACTATCAAATATTTTGTTTACTTGTATGTAAAGTTAAATATGATGTTTCCACATCACAAGCAATCGCCTTGTTAAGAAATTTTGTGCAATTTCACAATAACGAAAAAATTTTGAATATTGTTTTTGTTTCAAATGTAATTATGCGAACGAACGAACAGCTTCGTTATCGCGAAATTGGCACTTTATGTGCAAATCACTGAACTTTTGTGTGAATTCTACACAAATATTAAAAACTAGCCACTTGTTTGAGTGGTCGAATAAATGTCTATTCAAAAAAGTAATTTGTGTTTACGAATTTTTAATTTTACAACATTATTTTAATCCAAAATTGCCAATTCATACTTTTATACAACTTGTAAGCAGGTTTAAACATTAAAAGCAGTTTAAAAAGGCAAGTACATACATACATATGCATATATTGTCGACACTTTTAATTAGGTTTCTAATAAATTTAACTGGCTTTTCTTGCACCATTAATCTATTTAATTCAATTCAATTAATTGAAATCCTGTTAATTTCGTCAGCTCAACAATTGAAATTAGCATAAAGTAATCTGATATCAGTTTAGCATAATTTGCATTTTCTTATTCGAACTCGATTAATAATTCCATTCATTATCAATATTCGTCTTTTCAGCTATTCGTGTAAACTTTTAAAAGCAAATTGTTGTTGTTGCTAAGAATTATATTCCAGGGCTCAAGCGAACAAAAAAAATCCAGAACATTTATAATAAAGGGAAAAACCAAAGCAAAATTTTACAGAAAATGTCTGTTTATTTTTAATTTGTAAACAAAACATATACTGACTGGGTTGATGCTGATACCTTCAACCTTTATACTTTGAGGACGTAATCAATGACACAACACATTCTCTACTTAAAAAGATGTTTTAAGATGGTATACAATGTTTGTAAATAAGGAATAGCAAAATAATAGGACATTCAAATGCCCTGTTGTCACATTAAGAGCCAAGAAAATTTATATGCAGAGCACTAAATTTTTGGGCCAGTGCAAGCGCCTAGCTTTGTGGAAAAATCCGATTAAGATTTAAATCAAATACGAAGCCCGAACGCCGGAAGATGGGGTGGAGACACATAGGGAATCACCCTAATGTAATATAAATTAGTTCTAGGGTAAATAAGTGTACCGAAGCTCTATGAGGAGTCCGACACACCTCAGAGATGACAACCGTAATTCCTTTTTATCTCTTCGCACAAATAGGAATATGTACATAAAACTGGTAATAAATATCCTTAATATTTTATCATTGATAAAAAGTAAACACAGCTGAGAATTTAAAGGCCCAGTACTTCTTAGCATAGTTAATACGTTAGCCGTAGGCAGCTCGAGTACAATCTCGTAACCTTTGTAAGCAATTAGAAAGTCTTGAAACTACTTCGTACACGTTGCTAGTTAGCCTTCATTAAAGCGGGTCTAGGAATTCATTTTTTTTCCTAAGTTTGTGGTCATTTTGCAATATTTTGTGTTAAATTAAATTTAAACAACATATTCAAAATAAAAGTTAATTAAGATATTAACAAAAGAAATCGCTTAGTGTAAAATAAAGTTCACTTTGACACTTTCTTGAATTGATACAACACAAACAATTATCGCCTCTATTTTCGCTTGTTAGCTAAAAATATATTTATTTCAAATACTTATCTTATTATCGAAATTACTTGATGATTGATTAAATTTTTTGCAGCTTCGTCTTCTTATAATGTTCTTCACACGAATGCTTTTCTTCTAAATAGTTTTTTAGAGTTACATATGTCTAAATCATAATAAAACAAAGAAATATATTTTTAATATCAAAATATCAAAGAAACATATTTAATGAGCAAAAAGTATTATGATATTATATTAATGTTCAAACATGAAATCATGTAGGTGCCACTACTTTTTTTCAACTGATAGAACATCTAGTGTCAAAAGTTGTTTCCACTTTACTCACATACGAGGTCTGATCAAAAAATAAATGTTTTTTTTTTTAACTTGGACCAGTACTCAGGGGATGACCCCTGCATATGCAGTTCATCGTACAGGAACTTGGAAAATAGGTTGTAAGGAAAGAGGGAGTGTTTGTGAACATTTGACTTGAACTTTCTAACGTTATAACAGATAGAAAAAACGTCTGCAGGCAACTTATTCCACAGGCGAAGCGTACGGCTGAAAAACGAATTCTATCTGTAATGCGTAGTACAATTCCCCTGGCAATCGACAACAAACGGATGGGTTCTGGACGATTAACGCGTGCTACTCAGAAAAGTGCGAGTTTTGGGAACAAGATCCCTAATCTCGTCAGAGCAAAATCCATTGTAGTAACGATTGAACAGAGTACCGCACCCCACACTGCGTCGATGCTCCAGTGAGTATTTTCAAATTTCATGAGTTACGTATGTTAGATTTTAGTTTTTTTTCTGTTAAGTTGGTACACATGTCTGTTATATATATTGGCAATATCAGCCATTTCGGATTGTCAGTTTGTTTTTGACAGATAAAAAGATTGGTTGTGTTTTAGTGTGCTCTTCGATTTTTTCTATTCGTATACATGGATCCAAGAAACTGTATTAAGTTGTGAGTAAAAAATGATATTAAATGCGCAAGGGCCTTTGAAATGTTGACTGTAGCGTTTGGCGAGTCTACTATGAGCAGAACACAAGTTCAATTGTGGTATAACCGGTTTAAGGAAGGCCCAGAAAATGTCAATGACGATCCCCGTCCTGGTCGCTCGAGCACGTCAACAACCGATGAAAACATTGAAGCAGTGAAAAAAATGATTTTGGATAATCGCGAATCACTATCAGAGAGGTTGCTGATGGTGTTGACATATCGTTCGACTCATGCCAAGCAATTTTTACGGATGTTTTGGGTATTAAACGTGCAGCAGCGAACATTGTTCCAAAATTGCTAAATTTTGAGCAAAACCAACGTCGCATGGACATCACTCAGGAGCTGTTGAACATCGTCAACGACGATTCATATTTCCTTAAAAAGGTCATAAGTGGTGATGAAGCATGGGTGTATAGTTTTGACATTGAATCCAATGCCCAATCACCCCAATGGATGCGTCCAGATGTGAAGGTTTTCGTCGCCTGCAATGAAGTGGTGCATCACGAATTCTTGCCACAAGGTCGTACGGTTAATATGGAATACCACGTTGAATTTATGCGGCATTTTTGCAAAACAATTCGTCAGAAACGCATAGAATTGTAGAAAAAACAGTCACTCACACACTTGTGCGTGAGTTTTTCGCCAAAAACAAACCATTATCATGCCTCAATCACCGTATTAATCGGATTTGACCACCGCTGACTTTTTCTTCTACCCAAAACTGAAGATACCGATGAAAGGAAAACGATTGAGGAGATAAAAGAAAAATCTAAACAGGAGCTATTGGCAATACCAAAAAGCGCGTTTGAGAAGTGTTTCGGGGATTGGAAAAAACACTGGCATAAGTGTGTCATAAATCCAGAATGCACCGGAATAGGTAGCAAGATGTGTACATGTGTTTTTTTTTCCTTTTTCACGGTTGTCCGTGTTTTCTCTATATATGTACATTATTAATTTATTTTCAATGCATTTCATTACCTTGCAGTATGGAAGGTGTTGGACTAAATTTTGATAAACTGAGCAGTGTCGAAGGTATATACACTGGGCACTGATCAGTTTTAACTAATTTAATTCCAATATTCTAAGTGCTGTAATAGAGTTTTAAATGCTGTAATAGTGTCCTTTGGTCTTTCATGTTGACAAACACTACTCCGGCTTTCCGTCTCATCATAACCTATTTTCCCAGTTTCAGTACAATGCACTGCATATGTAGGGGTAATCCCCTGAGTACTGATCCAAGATAAAAAATAATCAGAGGGGGTTTGCGTTGAAGGGGACAAGACAGTTATTGATGAATAAATAAATAGTTTTTAAAAAAACTTAAAATAACGGTTATTGTTTTATCAGACCTCGTGGATACATACTTGCAAGTATAGAAAGTGTATTTATGTACATACCTTTTATAAAAATCGGTGACTTGAAATCGCTAAGAGCGCTTTCACATTTGGCAACTTAGTTGCGCAAGTCTCTTGCCCAAGTCTTATGCTTATATATGAAAGAGGTAAGAGCTGAAGGGGAAAGAGCTGTTGATATTTAAGTACAGACTTGCTCAGTAATTCATTTTAGTTGTGTGTGTTTTTGATATTTTCTTTTGTTTATTTTTCCCAAAAAAATTTAAGTAAAAAAATTAAATTTGCGCAACTAAATTACAGTATGTGAACATAAAAGTAAGTTTAAAACAAAATAATTTAGAATCAAAGATAGACTTGCGCAACTAAATTGCTAAACGTGAAAGCACAGCAACAAAACACCATGTTGTTTTTGTATAGTTGTACTTATACCATGTTCAGACGGTAATATGAAACACTTGGTTTGCTCTCAGAACCACTAATGCGAAACTAGGTGTTCAGACTGCTGTTTTTTGGTTCACACTGATGTTTACATATTTTGTGCAATGATTTCACTAATTCGTTTTCTAATTTTTATTTAAATCTTTGTGTTAGTATGCAATTTTTATATGTTCCATGTGGTTCTTTCGATTTTACACACATAATTTATCTTTTTTTCTTTGTTTATATTTTTTGGCAGCTAGTTCAGATAAACTAACGATAATTTATTGTCAAATTTGGAGATGATAATTGTTTTTGCATGGTTCGCAACAAGATTCAAAATGAACCAAGTAGGTTCGCTCATAAAATTATGTATGGCGTTGGTTCAATCAAGCCGCAAACCGCGAATGAAAGAGCGAACCTCGAATGTAAGGCTTCATCAAGGCGAATTAATTATTAGGTGGATGCATTGGCGAATTCAGGCGAATTCAAGTTTTGTTTGCCTTTTTCGGCGCCAATAAATTTTTGTACATGTTCGCTATCAACTACTTTTAACAGCTTAAGTGTGAATTCGCCTTTTTACGCAAACAAAATACCTGTTGTTTTTTTATTGTCGTGTTGTTGTAGCGAAGCGGCTAGCTTGTTTTTTGTATCATGGCCAAGGCGAATTCATTACCAGGTGAACTTAACAGCACAGGTGATTATTTTTTGCTTCTTGCGTTTTTTCCAATTTTACTGAAAAAATTTTTTTTCTTCTGCTTACAAACATTTTCGCGCTATTTTAATCTGAAGATTTTTTTGTATGATTTAGTGCAATTTGTAGAAAAATCACCTGTGCAAAAAATAATCACCTGAGCTGTTAAGTGCACCTAGTAATGAATTCGAATTGTCCTGGTTTCACCTAGTAAAATGAATTCGCCCAGATTAATTCACACTGAGAGATTGCCTGCTGTTTTTCTTATGTTGTTTATTGTCAAAGTTAGATGGTTTCAGCTTTTTCCAAAATCGTATTTAATTTTAAATAAAAGGTGTTTATATTCTCTCAATGAAATAAATGGAATTCATTTATTTATTCATTCATCAATTTGTAATGCAAAGCCTATTTGGCCAAAAAATAATATTATCAAGAATTACAAATTGTATATTAGGAATTAAATTGTACTTTAAAAAGAAGAAAATATAAGACACAAAAAGGAAACTGAATAGTTCTGTGAGGAAAAAGGAAGCTGAATAGTTCTGTCAGCAAAAGTATTTTGAGTACTACATTTATTTATACTAAAACTTGCTCGAAAAGCACACAAACTATGCTACCAACCCTCCTCATTTGCTTTGGTTTTATTATTTATCACTGCATTCCTTGTAGTCATAAAGTAAACGATGCTCGCTATTAAAGATGTAAATCCCTCAAAATTAAGCTTCCAAGTGTTAAAAATTACATATTAGTCTATCAAAAGCTTTGTTAATGAGAAATTAAATTTCACAAATTTGGAATCAATTTCGCAGACCGCTTACATTGCAATTCAATGCTCAAGACGACAATTTTATTTTATGAGCACAAGTTACAACACAATGAAATTAATTCCTTGAATAATCTTTGATATGAAATACTGAATCAATTTGTCATTTTGCTTTCCTCCCTTAAACTGTCTGCTCGATTTCGTCTTTCTTTTGTTGTCCTGAAGAAAAAAAAAATTAAAGAAAATCCCTAACAATTTGCATGAATAAAGTATCTTCTTTTGAAAAGAAACCATGAACCACAGAAGAAACAAACACAATGAACAGCATCTGGAGGTGTTGCCAATAAATCAACACAATCGTAAGTAAACAAAGCCGCACAAATTTCCTAAAAATTTTTTGCTCGGTTTAATGACATTAAATGCCAAAGAAATTATTTTTTTTATTTTATTGTCAACCAATAATACAAAAAAAAAAAAAAAAAAACGAAACACAGACAGTACATGCCCAACAAACAAGAAAACAAACATTTGATAACAAACATAATTTTCAAACCTTTTTCAATTTGAATTTATATTAAGAATCATTTGAAAATAAACATTTGATAATCAGTATTTTATCAATTTGCTTTTGAGTGTAACTACCAATCGTAAAACAAATGTGTCAGCAAATGGTCTAGTTACCCGGCGCTTTTAATATGTATATTTTATAAATTTATTTATAAAATATAATTGAAATAAATAAATAAATAAATAAATAAATGTGTCAGCAATTACTAAGTTAAGTCTATTTGAGACTTTGAAACAAACATATATATTGTTCAAATTAGCATATCGAATTTATTATTATAATTATTTGCTTTTGTATTTTTCTGAATTATTTCTTGTATTAGATTTATATTATTATTGAAAATTGAAAGTTTGAAATATCGCCTTAATATTTATTTGAATAGAAACGCTCTTATCGGCATTATTGACAGCAGTTTTACTTTGTAAGCCCTAATGCTGTTAAGAAATTAACTAACATTTTTAATTGTCAATTTTACCGCCTAGTAAAAGAGATGGTTACTAAAATATGTCTTAATGGTCGCTACAAAATGAAATAGATTTCACTTGCTTACTGAGTGTAACTGGGCAAACATCGTTTTATTTATCAACCACTTTTGAAGTTTTCTGGCTGCTAACTTTGGACCCGTCCACCATTCAGCACATTAGTCTTCCAAACATGTAGTACCTGGCTACACTCACAATAAAGGAGAGACGGTGGTGGTAATAGAGCATCTCTTGGATACATCCGCACTCCAACATATTCCCATATTACCGACCACCACACTCAAACACATATATATATAAAGAAAACAAATGTTGAAAATCAATTACAAAAAAATAAAATAAAACTATAAAAACTACTAAAACACATAAACATTTTAAATTCATTACAAAAAAAAAAAAAATAAGAATTCGGGAAAAGATTAATAAATGTGACTTGTTTGTGAGCAATATGCAACTAAATGTGAGATTTGTTTTAATAAGTAAAAACATACATAATCACCAATTTGGTTTTAGAGCGAAACATGGCATCATTGAGCAAACACACAGGTTAGTTAACGTCATAAGAAAGGCATTTGAAGATAAAAAAAATATTGCTCTGCCTTATTCATCGACGTTTCACAGGCTTTTGATAAAGTGTGGCACGATGGCTTAATGCATAAAATAAAGTTTAGCTTACCTGCAAACGTACATAACCTTTTGGAAAGCTATTTGTATAGTCACCAATTTATAATAAAAGAAGGCGATTTCATAAGCCCCGCCCAGCCTACTGAAGCTGGAGTTCCCCAAGGCAGCATATTAGGGCCTATCTTATATTTGATCTACGCATCTGACATGCCGACAAGCACCAACATTCACACTTCAACATTTGCAGATGATACAGCATTCCTTAGCATACATAGTAACCACCAACAAGCATCAATAAATTTACAGGAACATATCGACAAACTAGAGAAATGGCTCAAGCTTTGGAAAATCAAGGTTAATGAACAAAAGTATGCCCATGTTACATTCGCACTGCGCCTAGGAACATGCTCACCCATTACTATTAATAATAAAGTAATACCCCAACACAGTGAAGTCAAATACCTCGGTATTCATCTTGACCGTAGACTAACATGGAAGACGCACATCGAAGCAAAAGCAACGCAGATGAAATTGAAAGCAGTGCAAATTAACTGGCTAACAGAAAGAAATTCGACCTTGAAGCTTGATTGTAAACTTTTGCTGTACAACTCGATTCTAAAGCCAATATGGGATTCAATTATGGGACACAGCCTCGGCATCCAACATTGAAAAAATTCAAAGAAGTCAAAATAGAATTCTCCATAGAATTACAGATGCTCCATGGTACGTTAAAAACTCACGAATCCACGCAGATCTGAACGTACCTTTTGTGAAATCTGAATTTGTGAAGTACGCGACAAGATATATTAACAAACTTGAATTCCATCCAAATCCTTTTGCCGTTATTATTATTAACTTTGGTGGTCATACCCGTCTGAGAAGGAGGAATACTTTGGCTACCATTAGAGCTCTAAACAGATGACTGAACTCTGAAATAATATTCGCATAAAAATAAATTTTTGTCCATCACTGGCAGGACTTTAATCACATTTTTTTTTTAGTATTAAGACTTGAATACTTATTGTCATTACATTTCTTAGGTAGATTCAATAAATAAAATAATAAAGTTAAAAAAAAAAATAAGTAAAATTGCATGAAGCTAAACATAAAAAAGTGAAATAATAAGAAGTAATGAGATTGTGTGTTTTGAGCACGACATCGAGCCAAGAGGAGCCAATTATTTTTTCTTTAAGACTAGGAAAAATAACAATAATAAAATAAATAATAATAGAAAATTTAAATCAAAAATCGCAAATAAATCAAAAGAAATTTTTAAAGCAAAAATTAGTTTTTATTTGCATTCCACATCACAATCCATATTTGAAAAACATTTGAGAATTACATTTGAAACCAATTTGAGAATAAATGAATTTATCAATTTGAAAATAATTTCCCCTTTTTGTTGTTTTGTTCGCAATCTAAGCGAAAGAAAATTGATTTGGGTTCGTCTAACTTTTTTTTATGCGTACGATCTATCAAAATTCAATGCAAATACATAAGAATATGCGAAAGAATAATAGTGAGATAGACAAACCCAAATTGATTCGAATGTGAGTGACTGGCTTTCTTTCGCATTCATTTTCTTTCGAAATTGGTAAACTGGCTGTATGTTTATCAATTTAAATTCAAATCAGTGTCAAATGTTTGTTGTTTGAGAAAACTTTTGATTTCAAATCATTCTCAATCTGAAATCAAACCTTAGTGTTTGATGGGTGCATATATACATATGTAAGTATGTATGTGTGAATACAAACGCTTTTACTTTTAACAGGAGAACGCTGAGACTGGAAAATTATAATTTTTCCTGTACGAGAACGTCTTGGTTATTTTCCACTATCATATACATAAATTGTAATGTTTACGGCGCACAAGGATGGTGTAAGATAGATGACATTGCAAGCTTTTGCGTGTGGAGGAAGCAATCATAAATTACAACAGAGGACATGATTTGTAAAATTCATCACATGAAACATCACATCAGTAGTAACTGACCCGTAAGAATATTAAAAGAAATTACAAGTCATGGGGTTATTTGTGGTTGAGCTGAATTGAATGTACGAGAGCAAAACTTACTAGAAGAAATCTTATTGTTATTTTATTTTTGGATTTTTATACTTATAATTAGCATTAAAAATTTGTCAACTTGCTAAAAATAGTAAAAATTCATATAAATCCAGCTGGCATACGTTGTTTGTTAAGGAAGGGTCACATAGAGTCCGTCGTGCGTTATACGCAACTGGCAATTAAGTCGAAATACCAGTACATGTAGTCTTATGAACTTTGTCAGATTCCGTACTTCGCCGTTAACGCAAAATTTTAAAGATGAATAGAACTTTTAACGCAAGACAGCTTGAACAGGTAGTGACAGAATTACAATAAATACAACACCAAAAAACATCACATGTATTTTGTTGGTGAAATTTACGAAAATTTGTCAAAATTTTGTTTTATTTTGTTTGAAAAAGCAAAGAAGTCTATGTGTTTCTGACAAATTTATGAAAAGCAAATGAAAGACAGCTGTGCATAAACCACTACTCTAGTAAGGCTGTCTTGTTTTATCGTACGTTAAGAACTTTGGCAAGCATCAGTTAATATGTTTTGTATATTTTGATTTATTTTATCGTTCACAAATAAAACAAATTTAAAGCAAGTAAGAGTGTGTTGTATATTCAGCTGGGCCGAATCTAAAATACCCTTCACGATAGTCTACGTGACTATATAGTATACTATATGCTCGGATATATGTATATGGACCGATATCGTAAATTCTAAACTTCTGTATTTTAGTAACCTCCCTTTATTACCACAAATGCTGTTAAGCAAAACAAAAATTGTTTCATGCAAAAAACCGGTTTAAACTATATCTTGCATATATATGGACTGATATCGGAAATTTAGATTTTCTGTATTTATATAACTATCTTTTATAATCAGACTTGCTTTTAAGCAAACAATTTCTTTCATGGAAAAATTGGTTTAGACTATCAGGCGTGTCACAGAAATTAATTTCGATCGAAATCAATTTCAATTCCGAAACAGCTTTCTTCAGAAAATTAAAGTCACTCAATTTTATCGAAATGAAATCACTTTAATTTTTTCGATTGAGTTAGAAGTTTATATATATAATAGCATTAAAACAAGTACAAAACATTTCTATTCCTATAAAGAAATCTATATGAACTATGAAACTCAATTTGCTGATATTTCTATTATTTTCAAAAACTTTTTATGTTTGAAGTAAAAAAACAAAAGCAACAAAAACTTTAATCAGATGCTGCTTAAAAGTGGATCTGATACATCCCTTGACCACAATATTTTGGTGTATTGTTCGCGTCTTTGTGCGTATAACACTGTATTTTGCTTAAATGTTTTAAATTTTTAAATTAAAAATTTTTTGGTTTGTACATACTTATGTACATCGGGCTTTAGTTCAAATTTTTCTTTTAAATTTTTTCTTAAGAAGGATTTTTTACAATACAAATATGCTGTGATCAATAATTATTGATTGAAGAAGACAAGAATAATAATAAGCAAATCTTTAGCTGGGGGACAACTACAATCCCATTGAAATGACGGAATAATTATTTGAGATACAATTGTACATATGTATATTTACAGGGAAAAAACGAAAATATTATATAAAAAACTAATATTTGTTATTTTATTAACTAAAGTCAACTCTTATTACAGCGTTTACGGAGTCACTAACTCGTCCGAATCATCGTCACCACTTACATGTCTTTCGTTTACCGCCACCACGCTATATCAAACTTTTGCATAAAATGGCACTTAAAAAATTACGACGATCATCGTTGCTAACAGAGAATTTGATAAACCTAACTAAAGGCCGTATCAGATAAAGCTTTTGCTTCGCTTTGCGGTGCAAATTCTCTTTGACATCTAAGATACAGACTTATATGAAACATGTCACATAAAGTACTTTTAACGCAACGTTAAACGACTCGTTCAGCAACTCTCATTTTTTTACTCGTTGAAGTTTTTTCTAATAGCTCCAAAGCTCTATACAATAAGAAAACAATTAGAACCAATTTCAGAAGTTCGACCAATAATATTCCTAACTTTTATTATCATAAGAAATAATTAAATATAAAAATTAACAACCAGTTTTTTAGACAAACAAACAAATCGTGAGAGTTGCCAAAGTTTTCATTATGACCTACACCTTTTGCTTTGCGCTTTTCTGTTAAAGTTTTAAACATCAGGCAAAGCGGCAAAGTGTTATCTGACATGGCCTTAAATTTCTTCTTATGAAATAACAAGCATTTCGACAAAAAAATAATATGAAATTGAAAATACGGTTCATTTCTGTATTGGTTTGTACAAAAAAAAACAAATAAAATTGAAAACATGGTTTGTGTCAGTACTAGTTACTGCACAATTTACCCAAGTTTTATTTTCGAAGTTCAGTTCGAACGAAAGAATGAAACACACAAACTACTACTTTTTCAGAACAACAGAAATGAAAATTTAACTTTTCAAAATCATTTTTTATTTTCATTCCACTACTTTTCTGGAACATGCCGGTATGTTTAAACGTAAAATTCACTCATTACTTTTGTTTATATAAGTTTGAGCTTTATTCGTTATATTAGCTTCTCACTTTGATACTAATCAAAAAATTATAAACAGCTTGGTTTTTATGTTTCCCAGCTGTCTATATGCCGACATTTAATAGGAGCTACCCCAATCATCAGTAGACTATGGAAAGGTGTAAAGAAAAGTAGAAACGTATGTAAAAGAAAACGCTTGCTTTTTGTGTTTTGACAGATATTATTTAGATTGTTGGGATATAAAGTTGAATATTTGAGAATATCTTTCTTTAAAATGTCGACATATAGACAACTGGGAAACATAAAAAACAAGCTGTTTATAGTTTTCTGATAAATATACTATAATATTTGCAGTCATCTTTTTTTTTTGTTTTTTTTTAGTTTAGGATCAGAATTGTTGTATTTTCTAAAACTATTTCAAAAAAAAGGTTCTGAAATTATTAATTATAAAGATCGTTGTTGTTTTCTTCTAAAATTTTATCTTAACACACATACACAAGAATAATCCGACGACAGAAGAACTAAGAATACTTAACAACAATATACTTGTTATCAAGGCAGCTCTAAATAAGTACTTAGACGACAGAAGACTTCACAACTTCACGACTACAAATGAAGTTAGCTGCAAATGCTGCCGTCTCATCAGCAACATAATTATTTTAAAGACAGCAGCAGCACTATGTGTAGTTAAACAATGCAAATTTCAGAGATGTTACATATATATTTTACATGAATAAAATTAAAATTACCTACTGAAAGCGTAAAAATATCACGCAAAGCTGTAAAAACTAATCAATTTATTTGTTTATTTTATTTATATGATGTTTATTTCTATTAAATATATCAAACTAATTTTAGTTTTTACTGCTGCCAACATATTTTTATAGTGGCAGCCCTGCATTTACTTTTTGCTGCTTACGAAAGTAAAAATTAATCAAAGTTGGCAGCAGCAGCAAATGCTGTTGTGAAGTCGTGCTGCTGTGATGTCTTTAAAATAATCGTGAGCATTTAAACACATGTATTTTGTTTTTGACAGATTGCTGCTTGCTGTCTGCTGTAGTCTATGTGTTTAAAGCTTTACAGGGATAGTAACAAAAACATGTACACTTCCTTGCTTTTTTAAACAAAAACAAAACTTTGACAACTTTTCCTAATTTCTACCAACAAAATACATGTGATGTTTTTTTGGTGTTGTGTTTATCGTAATTCTGCCACTGCTTATTAAAGTTGTCTTGCATGTTATTGTTGTATTTAGTTGCCACTGTGTTTTTAGTATTTATAACGAAGTGGTAACTTTAAAAACCTTTTAGATACCTACGGCCGTATCCAAAAAACTTAACAAAGCTTGGTAGGCAGTTGTTAAGAAAAATTCCTTAATGTTGTATGCAAAAACAATTATTTACTTACCATTCGTTTAAAGTTGAACTGAGTACACTTTAACTGTACGTTAAAATGACATTTGGCTTCTTCATTTTTATTTCCTTTAAAAAGCACAATTTTGTAAAAAAATTTTTGCAAGCAATGTTTTATGCTTATTAAATAAGGAAATTTACACATTGCATGGTAAACAAATTGAAAATATTAATTTTGAAATGAAAATAAAAATACGAAATGTATTATTAGTGATGCACTTTCAATCAAGCGAATACAACGAAAAACGGTATTCGAATAATAAAAATTTTTCTAGTAAAAGTAACCCCATTAATTTTTCTCATTTTAATTAATATACTACATATAATGTATTCACCATTTTTTTAAAAGATAAATACAGGGAATATTTGTCAAAAATTTATCATTTTATGTAGCAATAATAAAAATAATATTTTTTCTTTTTTTAATTTAATATTCGGGTTAATATAATATTCATTTTCTTATATCACTACTCAAAAAATTACAACCGAACATAACGGCACTGCCAGAATAAAACAATTAAATTCCTTACTGTATTTAAAAGTTAACGTACTGTTTTTGCATAAACTTTTTTAACAAATGTATGGTAGTGTTAATGTGTTTGGTAACTAACTTATACGTTAATACTCAAGTAAGAATTTTTTTTGCATATGGCCCCTAAAGTTTAATATTTTATTTGTGTACATATTGCGTACAGATTCAAAAGATACGAAAAATTTCAGGATTATACATGGTACATGAAGTCGTCAAAAGATACGAAAAATGTATCTTTCGTATCCTAGTGGCATCACTGAACAGGACATTAATCTTTTATTTAATTTTGAGCAGATTTTATTTTGCATACTCACAAGAGATATAAATAATTGCATGCAAGTATTTGGAAGAATGTGGTTTTCCATATAAATTAATAGCAAGTTAATTAAAGATGGTAAGTAATCTAAATTAATACATAATAATACGCCTCATCAGCAAACTTAAAAGATCTTTCATATATATGGCTGCATTTTCGTACCACTCATCTTCTAGAACACACACACAAATGCAGCCAAATATATACACATGTATATACATACATATGTACATATAAATAACCCCTTTTATGTTTCCAATAGATTCTAAATGCAAACATAGCGATGGTTTAAAATAAAAAGGGAGTATCGTTTTGTATCGTGTTTCTACCAAAACTGCGTTTGACTTATTTTTAGTATCGGATGTCCACCGGGAAGGTATAACCTTCGTTTGTTTATAATTTTTGATTAAATGAAAGAGAATGGATAGGAAGGGATAAATGTTTTATTTAATATCGGCAATTATGTATGGAATACAATATCAGACAAATGTCCATCTCTGTCAGCCTCACAAATGTGAGTCCTTTTGAGCACATTTTTTTTTTTTTTTTTTTTTTTTTTATTTTTTTTTTTTGCTTTTAAGATATCCTCACAAAACAAGTCTAAAGCACTTAAATCAGGGAGGCCCATCAACAAACCATTTCTTGAAATAACTTGTTGTGAAAAGAGATCTCGCAGTAATTCTATTGTAATCCTGGCTGTATGCGATGTGGCATCATCTTGTTGATACCACATACATATTAATCAAGCCCAAAGCGAGCAGTTACGGCATTAATAAATTTTCAATCATATCACGATATCACTTCCCTTTCTCAGTAACCATTACGCCGTTTTCATTTTTAAAGAATTAAGGTCCAATAATTGACAATTTTAATGGATTCAAAGGTGACTGATGAATAATTTGAGGGGTTCCATTGTCCATAACCGATTGTCCTATTTATTCACATATCCATTCTAATCATAATGAGTGACGAGGCAATGTGCCTTTTTTTATGAAAATCGTGATTATCATGGACAAGCTGTAACATTGAGGACCGATTTTTCATCTGAACTTATATGTAATTTCAAGCGAACACCTCACTTATTGGCCGACAGACTGACGAAAGATACCAGATGTAATAGATTTTGGAGTTGCAAAAAATTTTTCTTTAGAATGGATGCAAGTGGAGCCTTCATTAGATTTGTCATTAGACCACTCGTCCATCATAGTATTTGTTTCCCCAGGAGGTTGGCTCTCCGTTTAGTGACTTAGCGTTGACCGTCACTAGGTTAGTTAATTGGCTAAAATATAAGACATATTTGAGTACTCATCGGACGGAAAATATTATCTTAAGGATGCCTGAGGATATTAATGTACATACAAATACAAATACAATTAATTTTTTTTTCTGAAGTCCTTAAACCAGGAGTGCCCAACCCTATGCGCTTGGGCACTCCTGGGCACACACAATTGTAAAGCAATAAAAACCAATAAATTAGATTTTCTTTAAATGTATCGGTGTTTGCTCTTCCATATAGAAGTTTTGTGCAATATGCTACTTCCAACGAAATGTAGGTTTCAGAAATGCGAGCGGTTGAATTTATTCATCAGAAATTGCACCACTTCTGTCAGAAAATATATATTTTATAGGGTGCCAAATGAAAATTGTAGAAATTACAAACGAACTCACAAACTTATACTCGTATATACATTTTTGTGAAGAGTATAATAATAATGATCTAAAGGAAAAAATTTGAAAGCCTTTAATTAATTTTTCATATTCTGAAGTTTTTTTTTTATTTCTCCTGTTATTTTTTTACAATACGAGTAATATATACAATAATTTAGGGCTTTTGTTAATTCATATGACGATATACATACACACACACAAATATTATTTTCTGAGAAATCCATGAATATATAAAAGCGACTTTGAATGATGAGAAGACTTATGTATATAAATATGTGCATACATATGTTATTCTAAGTGAAGTGAAATCATAAATATTTTCCCTGTTGTTTGTACAAACGAGTGTCGGTTTTGTTGGCAGTTGTATTCATCAAGTTAATTTTATTGTCCTTACTACAGCTACACTTGTATTGAGTTTGCTCTATGTTGTTGTTGTTGTTGTTGTTCTTGTTGCTGTTGTAAGTTACCACTGTTCTCGTCTATCCAATTGCTCTTATGTGGCCACTTAAGCAACATCTTAAAATAATTTTTCATAATATTTTCAAATTATTTTTTTTCACTATATTTTTTTTATTTATTTATTTTTCTTTTTTTTTGGATTTTGCCAATATCAGCAGCTTAAGTTTGGTTCTGGTGGCTTTTGAAGAAGCAACGAAACGAAAATAAGATTATTTATTATTTAAGATTCTTGTTTGTTTCTAGGTTTTCATTGTTTTATGTTATTTTTTTATCCTTGTCTTCAATAAATACATACATATAAGTATGCATATATATGTATGTATATGTAATATGTTTTATTTATGTACTCTTGTATGTGTTTATTTATTTTTTGCTTTATAAATTTGAAGCCCATCATAAATTGTTATTGTCAGATATTGTTATCGTAAATAACGCAACAAAGAACAATTTATCATTGACAACTGTAATAAGAATAACACATATTTGGAAATGTTCTAATGGAGACAGTTTAACGGGAAGACAGAAGCTTTTTTATAATTAAAGCAAATATTGGGTGGCCCAAACGAAACCTACCAATTACCAAAAACATCTTGTGGTAACAGTGCTTGTAAAATTTTAATTTCGTATGGATGTACGAGTATCTTAAAAATCAATTTGAAAATTCTCTACAATTTTGTTATAGAAATCATTGCTTTGTTGTTCTAAAATTGAATGGAATGGTATGGCGAGTAGTTGAGACAGATGAAGAATTTTTAATATCGCACAGATTATACCAAGGTGTAGGGTATGTGACAGTTTTTAGCTTCTTTAAAATTTTTGAAAGTGAATTTAGTAGTTTATATATATATATATATATATATATATATATATATATATATATATATATATATATATATATATATATATATATATATATATATATATATATATATATATATATATATATATATATATATATATATATATATATATATATATATATATATATATATATATATATATATATATATATATATATATATTTATATATATATATATATTATATATATATATTTTCACATATAACAACAAATTGCCACCTGATCACCACACTAATATGGCTCTACATCGTTTTAGTCTGAAAGGTAGCGGCCGATTTAAATTCACATCCTTGGCAAAAGTTTAACGATTTTTAAAATGTTTTACATTTTCAAAAATTTTATTCGCGCAAATTTCTAGAGATAAATTTTATTTAATATTAAATTTCACACGCATTTAAGTTAAATACAACTATTTTTAAGGACTGCATTTCCTTTTAATTCAATCATTACCATTTTTTGCTTCCATTCATTATTTATGCCTCTAGATACTTGTGTATTTTACTAACGAGTTGTAATAATAATTATTGAATTGTTCATAAAGTTGATTAAAATATTTATTTGCCCTATTAATTTGCATTCATTTTTAAATTTTTTTTTGTTTTGCCGTGGACAGACGCTAAAGATGGTTACTCGTACAATGAGCATAACAACAACCACAGAAATTAAATTTTTCATTTCGCCTCTGCGTGTTTATGTGATTTAATTACACATAACGAATTTCCCAAATTACTAGCAACATTTTTTTATGTGTTATCATTTTGTTTATGACATGATTTTATTACAAATTTTCATGAAAAAGTTTTTTTTTCAACTTAATACTCGTTACATGCTGAATAAATTCATATATTTTTTACCAAATATTTTATTTCAGGCGACTTATTTATTATTCACGGGTCTTACCTCAAAAAGATTTATTTGTAGTTTGTTTTAATTATCATTTTGTAATGTATTAAATCATAGATATAATTAAGCTGAATAAATCTCCGAAGTGCAAAAAAAGATCTTGTTGAAAGAAAAATTAATTTCTTTAAATTTGACGATAAGTGACTAAAAATTAAGGATATGAACCAGAATAATTTGTGGTTCTAACAGGATGGTACCATTTGTCACCAGTGTTGCCAGTAGATTTTTATGAAATCCCTACCATAGCGCATAAAAATCGTTAATTTGCCCTGCAACCAATAAATATTTTCCTCCTTTTTCCCTACGCAATTTTTCATCAAAATTTTGCGCAAATAAATTATTTCAATACGATTTTTATATCTATTGTAAATTCAAACAGATAGAACTTTTTACTAAAAAGTAAATTAGTTGAATTAGTATAAAAATATAATATAAAAGATTCATATGATTAAAAATGTATGTATGTGCGTAGCAATATAAATAAATTCTTTTAAGTGAAGTTAAGTGTTTTGGAAACTTCCATCTCTGCTATGAACACATATTAAATTTTGTTTCTATCTGGTAACTCTTTCATATAGAAACCGGTGTTCACAAAAGACGCATCCGCGATTTTTTTACAATGGAAAAATTAGAAATGCGTGGTGTCATTAAATATTTACATAAAAAAGGTTTATCGGGACAAGAAATTCATAATGATATGATGAATGTGTTAGGTGAAAGTGCTCCTTCATATGCAACAGTAAAAAATTTGGTTGCTGAATTTAAACGTGGTCGTTTAAGAATTGGAGATGAACCACGTAGTGGACGCTCAAAAACAGCAACAACAGCAGAAATTGTAGCCGAAGTGCATGATATGGTATTAAATGATCGACGAATAAAAGTGCGTGAAATAGCATCTCAAATGATCGAGTCCATTTAATTTTGCATGAAGAACTACAGATGAAAAAGCTTTCTGCAAGATGGGTGCCGCATTTGTTAACAGTCATCGAAAAACGCATAAGAATGAACATTTCTCAAGCTTGTTTGGATCGTTTTAAGCGAAATAATATGGATTTTAAGCATCGTTTCATAACTCCATATACTCCACAGACAAAAAAACAATCCAAACAATGGACTGACGCTGGAGGAAGTGCGCCAAAGAAGGCAAAAACAATTCAATCGGCTGGTAAGGTTATGGCAACGTTTTTTTTTTTTTTTTTGCCTTCAAAGGTATTTAATAGATTGACTATCTGCAAAAGGGTTAAACAATAAATTCAGAGTACTTTTGCAACCTTTTGGATTAATTAAATGTACAAAAGCGACAAAAACGTCCTGGCTTACAGCACAAAAAAATAATTTTTCATCAAGACAACGCACCAGCGCACAAGAGTGTTTTAAAAATGGCTAAAATCAACGAATTAAAGTACGAGTTGCTTGACCACCCCCCTTATTCACCTGATTTAGCTCCCAGTGACCTTTAACTGTTCCCAAATCTAAAAAAAAATTCTTTGCTGGCAAGCGTTTTACCTCAGATGAAGACGCAATTACAGTTGTAAACCACTATTTTAGAGACCTTCAGGAAAACTATTTTAATCAAGGGATAGAACTGCTAGAAAAGCATTGGACTAAGTGTATTGAAGTTTCAGGAGATTATATTGATAATAAAAATATGTTTGAAAAACTATCTATTCTCTTTCATTGATAGGCTAAGAAGTTTCCGAACCGCCCTCGTATTTGTGATTAAAGTTCTTTGAGGAAGTTAGGAGGTGTACATCAGTGATCACCAAAAATCATGTTTTTGCTTGATTTACTCAAACACTAAAATTTGTAATCAACAAAAAACAGGCAACAAAGTTCAACCCTGAGTAAAATCAACTCGTCTGGTAAACACTCTAAATTTGAAATCCGCAAAACTAGCAACAAAGTTCAACATTGAGTGAAATCAACTGGCCTTGTAAACCATCTAAATTTGTAATCAACAAAAATCTAGCAACAAAGCTCAATTCCGAATAAAATCAATTCGCCTTGTAAATATTGCGTGTTCGTTTTAGTACTGAATAAAATTGGCTAAACGTTAGATGTTGCTTCGATTGTGTATTGTTTTTCTATGAAAACCTTTCGCTTCTATGCATGTGTATTTTACTTTGATTTATTTTCAACAGAAGCATACAGAAAATCTGTTGAATACATCACTGCATTGATTTTTTGATTTTTGTTAATTTTTTTTTCTTCCAAAACAAAAATTCAAACATAAGAAATGAATGTTCAACTATATGGGCATTCATTTATAATCCAGCACGAACCTTAGCAATGATTTCACTCACATAACGAAGTTGTCGCACATTGTGTTTACTGATTAAAAATCAACTGCGTATTTGTGTGGCTGAAGACAAAATCATATTTGAACGAAATGAAATGGTTTTCATGTTGTTGAGCCAGTATGATTTTTGCAATCACTCAAGGTTGTTCTCTGGTGTACATCTTAAAGGTATGCAATTAACTAAAAAGAGATCGAAGAATGTGTATAGAATTTGAAACTTTACGGTTTAGTTTTTTTTTCTGTTTGTACATCAGCTATAAAACGATTTTGATAATTTTGGCAGTTTGAATGTTAAAATATTAAACGAGTTTTCCTCATAATCGGAAAAATTATAATATTATAATAACAAATAATAATGTTAACCATTCGTGATAATTTAAAAATTCCCTACAATAAGCCTAATATATAATCTGTTCTTTTTTTCCTACATGTGGAAATAAACCAATAAATCTGTACAAAAAGGAAAAACTCCTTACGCTTGGCAACATTACTTGTTACACTGTCAATGAAAGAACGGCTCTTTTGCGTGGGAAAGTCAATGGTCAAGTTATCTTACGTCGAGGCTAATTGGCTTCTGCTAGATATGACACCATTGGATGTCTTGCTTTGGACATATTTAAAAACAAAATGTACGTCAACAAGCCCAGAACAATTAAGGGCATTAACTCAATTATTAGCCAGTTTACCAATTTCGAAAGAAAATGTATACGAAAGAAAGCTAGTCACTCAAATTCGAATCAATTTGGGTTTGTCTATCTCGCATATTGTTATATATTTTGATTGAATTTTGACACATGGTTCGCATAGAAAAAAGTTAGACGAACCCAAATAAATTTTCTCTCGCTTAAATTGCGAATGCAAGCATGCTGTGTCGAGATTGGTAAACTGGTCAATCATTGAACATTTAGACCATCGGAAAGAAGTATCTCACCGAAACCGTGGCGAGCATTTGGTTCATATTTTTTTCACATATACAGCCATGTTCCGAGAAACGCACGGTCTGAAACCGCAAAGCGTTCTGACAAACGCTTAGTTGAATTTAAGGTCTTCTAAGGAACGCGCGTTTTTCTGGCGTTTCGGAGTTTTTTTTTTCATTCATTTATTTATTGAAGCTTCAACATATGAACTAACAATAAGTATTCAAATCTTAGTACTAAATATAAAAGTTATTTAAGTCCAGCCACTGCTACACAAAAAAGTTTTATTTTGCGCGAATAATATTGGTAGAATCAGAGTTTTTTCCGAAAATCTGAGTTTTTTTTTCGAAAAAAAGACATGTGTTTTACACACATATGTATATATGTATGGGGTATTTATATAAACTGAAAAACAATTACAACAAATAGAAACATTTTTTAATTTACAGCCTGTTTATAAACCACGACTCGTCGATAAAAAGCACTAACTTTGCAACTTTGTTCTATTCGCTACTATTGACGATTTTTGTTAAAACACGTAGCATCAGCCAATTTATTTTGGTTTGTAAAACACGACTCTCTTCTCACCATAAGTTTCAAAGTGCGATGAATGAAAAAACATATTTGCCTAAATAAAATGTGGAAAAAAGTGTATATAAATAATAAGAAATGATAATATAATAATATTATAAATAATGATTAATAAATAAAATAATAATAAAATAAATAAAATAGGAATAGAAATTTTAAAAGAATGATCTAAAATATCCCAAATCGTTTCTTATGCATATAAATGTATTTATATAGAACATACTCATACATTATTCAAAACCCCCCTATAAAAAAGCCTTTCCACAAAATGCTTTCTTTTATTTATTTAATTTTATACATACATACGTATGTATGTATGCCTACGTTGTCCAGAATAGGTTTATGTTGAAAAGAAAAACAAAAATTTTCAATGAAAAATGTAAACAATGCTTTTTTTGTAACAACAAAAATATATCATAAATGTTTGACATATATACGAGTTTACGTAAGTTAAACGATACGATCAAGTCGCGTTTTACACACCCAATTCCTTATGTACTCGTCTATGAATTGGCTCGTCGCGAGTGAGCTTAGTCGTGTTTTATAAATAGGCTGTTAGTTTTTTTAATTGAAAATGTGTAAAATTCTTTCAACTTTTTATTGAAAGAAAAAGAAAACATATTAAATTTTAATTGTGAATAATGAAATTTAATCACTTGACGAGTTGAAGTCGCCAATTTTAAGCGATATGCGTTTTCCAGAACATCTATTTGGCGATTTCAAATCGTAAAACCATACTTCTTGCGTTATACAATTCTCCGAACACCTATCTGGTGTTTTTAAATCGAAAATGCTAAATTTAAGCGATTTGCGTTTCTCAGAAAATGCCTGATAATTGTCATAAATCTTCCCGTCATAATGAAAAAATTTACAGGCTGTTCGCCGACAGGCTGTTCACATTCGAGTCAATTTGGCTTTGGCTATGTTACTATCATCCGTTCTTATGTACTTATGTATATCAATTTTGATACATCGTTCGCATAGAATAAAGTTAGACAAACCCAAATCAATTTTCCTTCGACTAGAATGCGAATGAACTTATCATTTCGATATCGGTGAACTGGCTGTTAGATACCTCTCTGAAAACTTTTTGTTTTATTTGCAGGTAACATTGTGAGTTTTGGTTGGACCACCAGGATACTTGATAGCAGATTTATATATTCAAATTTAAATAAAAAAAATAACACTTGACTCAAAGTTTTATAATGAGCATTGTATGATAGAATTGAAATGCGGATTTTATTTTTTAAAGAGTATGTCATCCAGATGTCTTCCGTCGAGCTGAACACACTATTCACACACGGATTCTTGTGTTATGCGCCACACGCTGCAGTAAACTTGAACCAATTCAGCTGATTTCCCAAAGAATATTTCCCTATTGGGAATTGTCATCATAAACCTTCTCTTTGTAGAAGCTGCATAAAAAAATCGATGGGAGTTAAATCGAGTGATATCGGTGGCTATGCGATGTCCCCAAAGTGACTGATTATTTTTTCGGGGAAATTTTCCCGAAGCAAATTCATCGAAGCTCTGGATGTGGTGTAGTTGTTGAAACCCCGTATGTGAAGAGAACGATGAATGAGCTCGCAGGTTTAGCAAATCGAATTCCGTAATCATGCGTTGCTAATTTTCACCGTTAGCATTGGTTGATTGGCCTCGATAATTTTCGAAAAAAGTGGTTCAACTATCTCATGCATGTATAAAGCACACCAAACAGTTACCCTCGGGTAATGCAATGGTGTTTGATGTTTCAACAGAGGGATAGAGGTTTTTGAAGACTAGTAACGGCACTTTTGCTTCGAATTTATAATTCAAAAACAGTCCAACATCACTTCACAAAAATGTCTGCGTAAATCACTTAATTACTTCTGTAAAAGTTCCAGAGATGAGGAGGAAGTAGATAGTGCTGAGCACTTCCCTCTGTCGGGGTTCAGTTCTTTCTTATTTAAGGGCTTTGTATCATAGAAACTGATGCTGCATGACTTGGTGGTGGTATCGGAATGGCGGATATCTCTAAGCGAGATAGTAAGACATAAGAACTTCGAGCTTTTCAGAATACGAGGGCACAGTGAAGTGACTGTAAATGTTGTAACCAACGAACTGGCAGAGCTACAATAATATAGATGGGATTGTTGGAATCCCGCTTAGGAACTGTCCTAAGCCAGATGATCTAGTGAGGTTATCTGTCGAATATAAAGGCTGTCATGGCCCAGATATGATATGATGAGGACTATCATCCTTAGGAGCCTGCCCCGACGAAGGTTGCGTGCTGCTGTGATGGTCCTGACGGGATATTGTCATATAGAGGCAATAAGGTTAAATTTTCCATTTAATAACTTCTGTAGAAGTTCTAAAGACGAAAAAGAAGCAGAGGGGCACTTCATCTTTCGATGTCTAGTTCTTTCTTATATAAAGGCTTTGTAGTTGAGTAGACTGATGCTGCATGAAGTAGCGGAATGTGATGTAAATGGATTTGACTTCTTTGGTTGGATTGGTTCTGATCCAGTGATATGTAGATCTGCTGAGACACATATCACACCAGGCAACACAACGTGACCGAACTTAACCCAGGTGGCCTGGATTTTCAATGGCTGGTTCTCTGTTAAACCTAACCTAACCTAGATCGGGTGACATCGGTGGCCATGAGATGCCCGCAAAGCGAAAAGGCATACCAGACAGTTACCTTTGGGCTATGCAATGTTTTTCTATGTTTTAATCGAGGGTTACAGATTCTTGATTCCAGTAACGATAGTTTTGCTTGTTGACGTGACCGTTTAAGTAACAATGAGCCCTGCTGCTCTAAAAAATAGGATTTATAGAGCGAAAACACGCCAACATCGTTTCACAAAAATTTTTGCGTAAATCAAAGGCTCTTTCGTTCAGTTCTTGAACGGTTTGAATTTTAAAAGGACAGAACTTCAGATCCTTTTTTCAAATTTCATGAATAGTCACTTTTAGAAGCAGCCTCACTGGTAAGCTGCTCTTTTCCGTATTGAAAGTCGCGGATTTTCGCGTAAGCTGCTTACAATCAGTTCAATGTTTTCGGTAGTCTTTGAAGATCAAGTGTGCCCTGACCGTAGTGCATTCATAGCCAAAGCAGTTGCACGGAAAATCTGCACTCGCGAATGAATTAAATTTACACTCGGTCTATCACGTATTCACCTAATACCGAACTTTGAACAAAATTGTCGACGTGCAATTACGCAAGAATGATTACTCTTAAAAAATATATCCATAGCGAACGCGCGGTGCTCACTCGACCGCTACGACATTGTGAGTGTCAAATCTGCTCAACCGATAATACCAAAGGTGTCACCCTTTGCCCGCACCATTTATTAATTTTTGAATTCGTATATAAAAATATAAATTCTTAAGTTCTTATTGCAAGCACTTATGTATTACATTATAGGAGCTCCAAATGAAACACGATGGGTTTGCTGGCTGGTTTATTCATTTATTTATTTATTTTTTAAATGCATGTACATATTCATTGTTAGGCGTTTTTACATAACAAGCGAAGAGACACAGGGTAAAGTTGCCAGATGGTTAGTGATGGCACTATAACATTCAAGTATCCAAAAACTACAATAATTTGCACATTTGCTGAAAAGTTGACAGTTCTGCTTTACAAATAATCACTAAAAATTCAAGACGGTAAAAGCGCTCAACGGCGATACAGAATTTTTAAAATTTTTCTCCGCCTATTACTTGTTGATTTGGGCTGTTTCTACTCATTTGATTGTCTTTCCCGGCAAATTTCGTCTTAGTACAATATCAATTGGAATAATCTATTTTATAGGGTAAATCGGCTATAGGATAAGAAGACATGACTTATTTTGTTTTGGAACTTACGAAACTTTTACCAAGTTTTAATTGGCAATCACTCTGTGATTCTTCAACCGCACAGTCGTGTTTTTAAAAAGTGAAAAAAAAACAAACCAAAAAATCATTGTGCTAAAATATTTTTAAACCTGCATATAAAAACAATAATATATTATATTAAATTGTAAAAACAATAACAAATTATTTTAAAAAACAACGGGAAAATAAATTCCTCACATTTCAGCAACTAAACAATAAAATCAATTTCAATAAAACAAGTGCGGTGGCAGTGCATTGTTGTTGTTGTTATTGTGCGTGAAGATTACCTACCCAGTGGGAAAAAAATCTGGAAAATAAAAAATTAAATAAAAACTGCATGAGTGTACCTATCAGATGTAATTCTGAGAAAGAGCTCAGCTCCACTAGAACAAGTCCTTGGATTTCTCAGGAGGAGTCCTTGAAAAAATCATTGGAAAATCTGTTGTCGCTAAGAGAAAGAAACCGCACGCGCTCGTGTTCGCCACTTATAGTTGTTACAACGGATGACAAACCATCTAACAGTTCAGTTATTGCAGATAAGCCGAAAACACAAGTAGGCATGGACAGGTATGTAACCGTGGTTAAACGGCAGCGAAGCCCAAAATCCGCTCAAATGTCATCTCAGTCCAAAATACCCAAAGATGATAAGACCACCACGACAATGGATAGTAATAGGTTTGCTATCCTTCAGACTGATGAACCAGCAATACCTAAAAAGACCTTTAAGCCGCCACCAATATATTTGCGAGAGCCTACCTCTAGTGAGTTGGTAAAACAACTTATTACGGCAATTGGCAAAGACAGTTTTAATGTAACATCGGTTAAGCACGGCAGCATCAATGAAACCAAAATCCAGGTCAACCATGAGAATGAATACCGAAAATTGTCTGACGCTCTGGAGAAGGAGAAACGATCGTTTTACACATATCAGCTTAAAAGCGCCAAAGGTATTCAGGTCGTTATAAAAGGGATTGACCCTTTTGTAGATACGAATGATATCAAAACCGGATTAGAAGACTATGGTTTTAAAATTAAAAATGTAGTAAACATTAGAAACCGTGAAAAAATTCCTCAACCCATGTTTAGGGTTGAATTGGAACCAAGAGATGTTGTGTTAAAAAAGAATGAAGTGCATCCAATTTACAATCTTAAATATCTTTTGCATCGTAAGGTTACCGTTGAGGAGTCTCATAAGCGTTTAGGGCCCGTTCAATGCCTAAACTGCCAAGAATTTGGCCATACTAAGGCCTATTGTAAGTTGCCCGCAGTTTGCGTTGTGTGTGGTGAACTTCACGGTACATCACAGTGCAAAAAATCTAAGACTGACGCGAGCGTTAAAAAATGCAGTAACTGTGGAGGAAACCATACTGCAAACTACAGGGGTTGCCCTGTCTACACTCACTTCAAGAGGTCAATGACAAATAGGCCATTGATTTTAAATATGCCACCCCAGCAGTCAAACACTATTTCTACAACCAATTTTCCCCAGGTACGCCAGCCAACCAGCCATATAAATGTGCAAAACCCCCAACAAATTTCATATGCGAATGTGGTAAAATCCGATAAACCAAAGTTGAATCAGGAGCCCAAGCCTCAAAATTCCGACCAAAACTTTAGCAATCTTGAGGCAACTCTGCAGACTCTTGTTCAATCTATAAATACATTTACGGTTTCCATGACGAACATGATGCAGGAAATGCTGAAAATGCAATCCACCATTTTGCAGGCAATTTTAACAAAATGAATTGGTTAAAAATATGTTTCTGGAACGCAAACGGCATTCGCCAACATAAAAATGAACTTGAGCACTTCCTTATGGAAAAGCAGATCGATATAATGATGATTGCTGAAACCCATTTGACAACCAACAGTTTTTTTAAAATTAATGGCTACACATTATATGACACAAAAGATCCCCGTGGAAGATCTTGCGGCGGTTCGGCAATTTTGATAAAGACCAGAATTAAGCACTATCTAATGAACGGGACACGTGAGGAATATCTCCAAGCTACAAATATATGCCTTGATTATTTTCATGATAAAATCGTTATATCCTCGATTTACTCACCACCACGATTTTCAGTAACAGAAAATCAATATACAAATTTTTTCAATTCACTTGGGCCTCGATTTTTAGCGGCTGGCGACTATAACGCTAAACACACTTTTTGGGGTTCACGTTTAATTACCTCGAAAGGCCGTGTGCTTTTTATACCGTTTCTAAAATGGGCTTAGATGTGGTTTCAAGCGGACACCCCACTTATTGGCCGTCAGACCGACGAAAGATCCCAGATGTTATAGATTTTGGAGTTGCGAAAAATTTTCCTTTAGAGTGGATGCAAGTGGAGCCTTCATTAGATTTGTCATCAGATCACTCACCCACTATAATCTCCGTTTCGTTTCCCCAAGAGATTTGCTCCCCGTTGACCGTCAATAGAGTTAATTGGCTAAAATACAAAAAATTTCTGAGTACACATTGTACTGAAAATATCGCCTTGAGAACGCCTGAGGATATTGATGGGTCAATTAACGATTTTTCTGAAAACCTCAAACTGGCCGTACAGCATGCTACCACTAGTCATATAAGATCCAGAAATGAGAACAATAGAACTTATTCGTCTGAAATTGAGCAACTACTGTCAGAAAAAAGAAGAGTCAGAAGAGAGTGGCAACTTCGCAGATCTCCCCAGCTTAAGACTAGGCTACGGGAATGTATAACTCAGCTAAGAAATCTGCTCGAAATCCACAGAATGGCTTCCCTTAAAACATATCTGGAAAGCCTTGATGGTACTCCTCAATCTGATTATTTCTTGTGGAAAGCGACAAAAGGTTTAAAAAGACCCGTAATAGGTAAGCCACCTTTGCGAACTTCAACTGGCGACTGGGCAAGAAGCGATTCTGAAAAGGGGATGTTGTATGTCGATCATTTGAGGAACGTTTTTATAACAAATGATTCAACGAATAATACAGCGGAATTACCGTCATATGCTACTAGACCGCCTGTGCCTTTGAGACTTAATTTTCAAGATGTCGAAAATGGTATCGGCAATACAAACCCCAGGAAAGCTCCAGGCATTGATCAAATTACTGGTAAAATGCTTGAGCAGTTACCTCGTGTAGCAAGAAGAGTTCTACTTTTTATTTTTAACGCTATTTTACGCCTTGAGTATTATCCTGCAGAGTGGAAGGTCTCAATGATTACCATGATTCCCAAGCCAGGGAAGGACCTGACAAAGGTAGAATCATATAGACCAATAAGTCTTTTACCAACAATTTCAAAACTATTCGAAAAATTCTTAATGGCGAAGTTGAGTCCAATTTTGAACAGCGTGGGATGTATCCCTGATCATCAATTTGGTTTTCGGGCTAAACATAGCACCATAGAACAAACGCACAGACTAGTCAACGTCATAAGACAGACTTTTGAGGAGAAGAAGTATTGCTCAGCTCTATTCATTGATATTTCTCAAGCTTTTGATAAAGTGTGGCACGACGGCTTGATGCACAAAATAAAGCTAAACTTGCCTGCAAATACACACAAGCTTCTAGAAAGCTACTTATATGGGCGGAAGTTTGTTATCAGAAAAGGCGACTTTATAAGCCCAACTCAGCCAATCAAGGCAGGAGTTCCCCAAGGCAGCATACTGGGGCCTACTTTATATTTGATTTACGCTTCTGACATGCCAACGACATCCGGAGTCCACACTTCTACCTTTGCAGATGACACAGCGTTTTGGAGTGTTCATGAAAACCACCAATTAGCTTCACGAAATTTACAGGAATATATTTCAATATTAGAGAAATGGCTAAAACTTTGGAAAATCAAAGTTAATGAACAGAAATGTACTTATGTCACATTCACTCTGTGTAAGCAAACATGTGCGCCTATCCAAATAAACAACACACCTATTCCGCAGCACAGTGAAGTCAAATACCTTGGTATACACCTCGACCGTAGGCTAACGTGGAAGTCTCACATTGAAGCAAAAGTCACTCAGTTGAAACTAAAGGCTGCGCAACTAAATTGGCTTATGGGCAGAAACTCGACATTGAAGTTGGATTGCAAACTTCTGTTATACAACGCAATTCTGAAGCCCATATGGTGCTACGGAATTCAATTATGGGGCACTACCTCAGCGTCAAATATTGAAAAAATCCAAAGGCGACAAAACAAAATTCTTCGAATGATTACTGCAGCTCCATGGTACGTAAAAAATTCACGAATTCATAAAGATCTTAGTGTTCCGCTGGTAAAAGAGGAGTTTTCTAAGTACGTGACAAGGTATGTCAGTAAACTGGAACTTCATCCAAACCCTCTTGCGCGCAATATACTTAACTTTGGTGGCCACACTCGGCTTAAAAGAAGGGATACCGCTGCCACCATCAGATTGCTCAATAGGTGATTTTACCGAAATAGCTCCCGCATAATAAAACTTTTTGTCTAGCATTGGCCGGACATAAGAATCATAGTTTTTAATTTTAAATTTAGTATTAAGATTTGAATACTTATTGTTAGTTCATTTTGAAGATTCAATAAATAAAAAAAAAATAAAAAAAAAAAAAAAAAAAAAAAAAAGTTTTAATTGGCATGCCCGTGGGACGTTCTCTGACAGAGTAAATGATGTGATCATTGATTGAGATTCAGGAAGAGTTAGAGAGCACTTTATCCATTTAACGTTTGGCATTTTAGAAAACAAGTGATTTGCTCTGCAGTGAAACACTAGCAATATTGTTTGAGCTATTGCAATTGTCTTACGCAATTCTAATTTCTATTATTATGTAATTTCTCTGAAAGAGAATATTTACCGAGGAAGTGTTGTATCGAAAACAAATACATATTACTCAACTTATGCACACACTTCCAAAAGTGAAAATAAATATGGGCGACAACACTTATAAAGACCCGCAAACAAGACTCTTGCACACACTCATTCGAAATGACATTCAACGCAAACATACATACATTTATTTACAATTGCACTCAATGAAGATGACTTTGAAGCGGATGTTCTTACTGTCACTTTATTACACCATTTCCGGTCTAGAAAATACTCGAAGGCTGGAGTTGTATATTTGTTTTTGTAAGTTGCTGCTTGTTGTCTGCCTTCATTCTTTACATTTATTTCCGCTGTTTGTTTTCTTATTTCTTGCCACATTTTCTTTTCATGGCATGAATGCAACAAAATTCGTATGATTTGTTTTTTCTATTTTTTTTTTTTTCTTAAAAATGTAATTTTGTTGTTGTGTTCTCTGGATTTCATGTTGATGTTCAGAGTTGTTGGCTTTTGAAATTTGTTTTTGCAGACATGTGAGTTTCAGAAAAATAATTCCAACGTTGGTGAGAAATGAGTTTTTAATTTAAGGAAGCTTGCACAAATATATTTCACTTTAAAAATTTCTGATTTAAGAAAATTTATACTTATGAGTTTTGTGAAATAGCTGAAAATTAACATTAAAGCTAAAAATTTTTTATAGAACTAGACTGCAAATAGTTGATTCCATTCCAAGGCTTTGGTGTTTTCGTTTCCCTGGCGAAATAAAAATTTTAATTACTGGCCTGTAAATAGATTATACGAGGGACTTACTTTTAATTTAGAGCGGCAATTCATTTGCAAAAATGAAATATATGACAAGTAACACTTATCACATATTTTTTCTACTTTAAGTATATTTTGCATTTACATAATTATATAAAATAAATTCTTTTTCCTTTTGTCCATTTAAATTTATATTAAATTTCATAAATCTAACTCGTTTCTCATAGTCGGTGCTCGTTTTTGCCTTGTTACGTGTATCTGAATTATTAACGGTTATTCGCTTCGAAGCTGGTCTGGAAAATTCTCAAAAAACTCCGAACCGCTTCGCTAATGTTAGGAACACAACTGCGACGAACAACGAATTTCGCCCATCTCAACGAATTCGCCAGCAAATATTCCTTGTATAAATTCGTCGTGTGAATCACAATACCACGAACTTATGCGTAGATAACATTGTTTACATATAAATATTAAGGGCGCCATATTAAGTCAGCCTATGTAAATCCCATCCGAAAGGTGGATTTTTGATCAAATTATCTGAGGTACTTTGTATTTTGAGAACATCTTCATAAATTTTTTTACTACATGGATTGATATAAATGTAAAAAGTATGATTTCGTGAAAAATATTTTTTTTATATAAGAAACCTGGCCCCCTAATACATTTTGTTCGTCGTTCGCTGACGAAACAATTAGAAATAAATCTATTTTAACTTTCGCTGAGTATAACGAATTTCGACCAACGCCACGATTGTGTGCATTTTCATATACACCAATGTGTTGTATTTTTGGCGACGAATATTCAGGACTAAAAATTCGTTGTTCGTCGCAGTTGTGTTCCTAGCATAACCTTTTTTTTTAATTTTTTTATTTGAAATCTATTTACAATTAAATAATAAGCAAATTTACTTGGTACACTACGAGTTATTTAACAAAGTAAAGCTCATACAGTTTATAAATGCTTATTGTAGGGAAAGATGGGCAGCTTAAATAAAACAAAATAAAAAGCCACCAGACACCCTGTATAACAATATTAATTTATTTACTACTAAAATTTGGTTATTTATTCTTTAAAATTTTTTATTAAAATTATATTCCATGATAGAACAGCATTATTTAAGTAATTGAGTAATCGATTAAATGTGATTATTTAGAATTATTTGTTAATTTTAGTTATATTAAATCGATATATGTAAGTTAAAAACTAACAACAAAACAAAATGTACACATTCTACGTATTTGAGCACTTCTGTTGATATCCACATATGTGGTATAACTTCCATTTAAGACTTTTAATGCCTCACAACTACAAGTCACGTAAACTTTTTTTTGTATTTTAGCACTTCCCTCGTATATTTGCATTGCAGCTCACTTTAACAAACGAAGTGAGCCAATTTTTTCCTCTTTATATCAAAAGTCAGCCAAGGATGAGTAGCGAAATAAACCAGAAAATAAAATTTGTTCACTGAAAACCGAAAAAGAACAATCAGCTCAGCCAAAGCCAATTCCAATGCCAGCAACGACAGAAAATATTTGTAAAAGCGATTATAGCAACCACAAGAAATATTTATGTGAAATGAAAAACATATAAAATTTACACTTTAAACGCGTTTCTGAAAAGAATATAAAAGCGAAAAATAACACACACTTTTAAATGCAGGTACACAAAAATGGTTTTCAGGGGGCTACACAGAATTGGGAACACATACACATTACCACAGAGATTTTTTGGAGATTTTCAAAATTGCTTGAATACTTTACATCATTGGGCCCAGAAGTTCTATATGGAAGAGTAAACACTATTTTTATTTAATATTTTTTGTTGCAAAAAGCAAAACATTTACAAAAACAAAATTCACACTGATAATCGTTGTCGTCAATGTTTATCAACAAAGCATGCGAAAGTGTTGTTACTTTGCTTTTGTGTGTGTGCGGTGAAGATCGAAATAAAATATGAAAGACGAAGTGATTATTAATTTTTCATTGGTAATGCTGAGCGCAGTATTTGTGTATTAAAGAGCACAGCCTTATAGCTAAGCGCATTTACGAAAACAATTGAGTATCAAGCGCATAGGGCTGGGCACACTTGCTTTACATATATGACTTTCAAAAGTTGCATGGGGAAGGCATCTAAAAAATTCATATCTTTATTATTTGTATTGAAAATACAATTTTTTCGTTTAAAAAGGTTTCTTTTCATAAAAAGAAAAGACTATATAAACTGCGTTTATGTAGTAGGATGAAAAATGAGTACATGTTTTATACCATAAAAAATTAAAAAAAGTGAATTAAATCCAATTTTTCTTAACAAAATAGCTTAACAACTAAAATTAAAAGTATGAAATTCTTAGAGATAAATAAACTTAAATAAAAAAACTCACATGTACTTAAGTTTGAAAACTTTTGTTGCGTAAAATATTTTCCATACTTTGTATCATTTTACGAATAACTTCCTTTGGAATGTCTATCTAATCGTGGAGAACTCGTGGTCAAAGTTCATCCAATCTTGTTTGTGGTAATTGGTAAAGTACCAACCTTCTTTTCACGATTGACCACAAATTCTCAATCGGTATTAGGTCGGTACTTTGCGCTGGAATCTCTATCAACCGGAAATTTTAAACGTTGAGCATTTCTTTCACGATTCTGGATGTATGCTTAGAGTCGCTATCCTGCCGAAAAACTGTTTCTATCGCAGGATAGGCTGCTTTTGTCTACAAAAACATTAAGATTGACTAGCTGCTTAAGCTAGTCTTCTTTCGTTGAAAAAACTGGTCACCTATTGAAACAATCCACGAACCAATCCAATTTTTTACTTCCCCATCATCTTGATTGCAGCGGGAACTGTGTTAATTACCATTCGAATAGAATGTTATAAATCATCCTAATTTGTGGGAGTTGTTTTCTGTAAACTTCTTGTTTGCACAACACAAAAAAAGAGGTACAGTGGGGCCAAGAGACCTGGCAGACCAACGGAATGTGACAGTTTAATTCTGTCATAAAAGGCGTGGCTTTGTGACAAGTGCTCCATCTTGTTGAAACCAAACGGAGTTGAAAGGAATTCTCTTTTAGCGTAATTCTGGAAAGAAAAACTTTTTCAACGTCTTTAAGTAACGGTCTCCATTGACCGTAACAGTTAGACCGTTTTCTTGGAAAAAGTAAGGCCCGACAACGAACCTCGAAGGAACTGCACACCACACTGTGATCCTCTGACACCATTTGAATGATCTTCTCAGAAAATTCCAAGCAAATCGGGAAGTCTCTAGCGTTCAGTTTGTTGGTTAATTGAAATAAGTTTAAATCTTGGTGCAAAATTGTTTGCAGTGACTGTCTGCTGACACCTATTTTAGCAGAGAAGCACCTTGTCGAAACTCAAGAAGTGGATTGTATGGCAGCAGCTACAGCAGAAATAGTGTCCTGCGTCCTAACAGAGCGATCTTGATGATAAGGCCTTCTTGCGATTGTGAAAAGATCGACAATATTCTTTATGAGCTTCAGTATAGTCCATCTGCTAGGAGGAGCGCCGCCAAACGTGCGCCTATATTCTCTTTGGACGGAAACAACGGACTTTAAAGCGTGAAAGCGTTGCACTATCCAAATTCTTATTTCATTGCCCCAATTCTCTATTTTAGTTAAATATAAAGATCAATCTATAAAACACAACAAAAATGGAGCAGGTTAGTTACGAAGAAAATAAGTTATTAGATTTTCTTTTTGGGTAGCAGCTTTTATCAGCCACCCTGTATTACTGCTCAAACACATTAATTGCGTTCGATAACAATCGTCTGTGATTGTTTCAATCGGTTTTAACCAAACTGGGAGTATGACCTTGGAAACTTGAATATTCGTTTGTCGGTATATCTCCATGCTTTGCTGCGCTTGGAAGGTATTTTTCAGCATGAGTCACAATACGATGCAGATATCTCTTCCGCCTTTGCCTTGCAAGCAGCTGTTCATAAGGAAACAAACGCCGTTTAGTTCGTATTGCCGTCAATATCCCTGTTTCTGAATCATTTGCATGACGGCGTTTCGAAATGGCTTGATGCGTCACTTCTAAGAATCCTGTCAGTTCTTGTTCAGTTTTACACCAGTCTTGATGAAGTAATGCCTCCAATTCTGCATCTTATAAAGCCTTCTCTCTTCCACCATCTTCGACGTCTACCGTTTTTGGAACGTTGAAATCACTCCCGGCACATTCTTTCACTAATAGCGGCCTCAGCTTAGGTACTTGAAAGTATTTGTGTGAGCCTCAGCAGAAAATTAAAACTTTCCGCAAATGGCAGGAATTTTGCTTATAAGCTGATATGTTATTCGGGAATATCTTTATGATCCAGACCCAACAAAAAAAAAAAAAAAAAAAACGGTGAAAGCAAAGTTTACACCCATTAATGCAATGCAAATTAAATTAAATTTATATACTCGTATTTTTCAAGTAAAAGAAATGCATGTTAATCTTAAATATTTATTGCAGAATTAGTAATTTTTTGAAAAAGGTTGGTCGTGATAACCATTTTGGTCGTGTCAGAACAAATGGTTACTACAAGCGCGGTTGATAGCGGTGAGCTGAGTAGGGGCATGACTAAAACATGTTTGACTTTTGGCCAGTAAGACCTACAATATACCCCTATGTGCGCTATTACATACGAGCATAGTTCCATCAGATGTTTACTAAAGATTACCGGCCTTATGTATAATCAAAATACGTATGCTAACTAACTAGCTGCTAAGTTTTTTGTGTATAAATTCCCACAAGGGAAAGATAGCAGCAGATTAGTTAGCATAAGTTTCTTTATTGTACATAAGGCCGTACGAATTCGTACTATTACTATTACTTGCCGTTCCATTTTTTATTTTATTTTTATTTTTTTTATCAATAAAGTTTCTGAGAGTAATATTTGCAATTTGCTCAACAATTATTCATTTACTGTATTTTACCATAAAAGTAAATGAAGTAACCTAGAGTTAAGGTCATTAGAAGATACAGTGAAAATGACATTGAAAACGCTCGACTAGAGACAACAAATTTAAAAAGTGTAAAATGATGCTAGGCTCATTTAGATGTTTTGGATTAATATTTATTAAAAAAAAAACTACCCCAAGGCGGTCCGGCTCCCCGACCTCGCAAATCGACTTTTATTTATTTGGAATATAAATTTTTTTTAATTTTATGAAAGAGTTGTATTAAATTAGTATTAATTTAATAGAACCAGTTACACTTAATAATTCCAATCTTTATTTCAAAGTTCAGTATAGAAACCCGACATATAAAAATGATAACAAGCGACGTGTGTATCTGTTGTTTAATGTAACTCGACCATATTTTATCATTAAGTATCAGTACAATAATGTCTGTACCGAGTTTTCCAATTTTTTTATTTTAATAAAACGATACATTTTCAAAACTTTATAATCGACTTCTAAACAATTATGAATGGGACTAGACTTTGTTCATAAGGCCACCGTGGGCACGTCGGCAGCGGTCGATTCGTTGGACCCAATTTACGATGACACATTTCGACTGTAATGACCGCTATTTCTCGTTCAATGTTGGCTCCGAGTTCTTTCAACATCGTCGGCTTGTTGGCATAGATCAATGATTTGACATAGCCGTAAAGAAAAAAGTTTAGCGGCGTTAAATCGCATGAACGAGGTGGCCAATTGACTGGACCATTTCTGGAGATACTACACTTACCACCAAACTTCCTATTCAATACGTTGATCGTATCGTGTGCTGTGGGGCTTGTAGCACCGTCCTGCTAAAATTACATGCCATCCAAGTCCAATTTGGGCCAAAAGTATTCGGTAATCATGGCGCGATAACGACAGCCATTCACAGTAACGTGACGATCATTATTGTCAACGAAAACATATGGTCCAATGATGCCGCCGAGTGCAGTACATGAGAATTTGGATCAGACCAATGAGAATTTGGATCAGACCAATAAAACACATTTTGCTTATCGACGAACCCATTGATTCAAAATAGAGCATTTCACCTAAAGATAATTTTGTGATGAAATTGATCATCTTGGCGCATATTATCCAGAGCTCAATCGGAGAATTTTCGTTGCGTGAAATGGTCCATCGGCTTCAATTCTAGAGTCGGTTTGATCTTGTATGGTTTTTTCGCGAATTTCGCCATAAAAGGGACCAGTTCTTGAGAACGCCGCAGAATTGCCTAATTGGGTTCGTCGTCGAGTCGCCACTTCAACAGACTCGCCCCCCGGGGAACACGTGATGCCTTAACGTATTCCAAAGCATTCTGTTTTTCGGGTAAAGAGGGGAAGGAGTCCCTCGTTTGTTGTGGCAAATAAAACTCTAGGAAGCCGCATGGCTTATGTTGTGTTGACTTCCGAAACCATACCAAGGGTTTAAATTGGCAGAACAGTGATCAGCATTGCTCTCGGGTGGTTCTGCTTGCATTTCAACACGGGCTTATCATGGTTGAGGTGCCCTTGGCTGGAACGTTCTGGCCGTGGTTGAAACCTAAAACGCAGGAAGGGGGGAGTTAGTATCTCTGATAATTTTTTGGTGTGTGGCTTTTTTCGGGGAATAACAACCTCCCGCGAGTCAATTGCCATTACAACAGATACCTATGCTGTAAGGAACCAGTGTTGATGGTTGACGGGTGAGTTGGCTTCGGTCTACCAACTCATTAAGCCTTGTCTTCCATTGATTGCTGGAAAATTGCATTAGAAGGCCCGAACTCCTCAACAAGACAAGTTGCTCATATGGCTACAAATATAGTAAAAATTGCTACCTGTGTGAACCTAGTAAGCCACACGGGGGCGCTGGTAAATCGTGAATAATTCACTCCGTGAAATTGGTCCGTCATTGACTAGTCTGTGTGTTTGTTTTATCGTGCTATGTTTAGCCCGAAAGCCAAATCCAATTTTTCTATGAAACCATTTTTTTTTTTTTTTGCTTAAAAGCAGTTCTGCTAATATAGAATAGCGCTATATTCCGACATAAAATCTAAACCGATTTTTCAATGCAACAGTTTGTGTACTTAAAAGTAGTTGTGCTAAGAAAAAAGGTTACTAAAATACAGGAAATTTCTAATATCGCAAATGTTTCCCCGATATCGGTCCTATTATTCAAAAATTTCACACAAAATTGCGTAAAAAATGGGCTTTTCAAATATTTAGATATGTCTTAGCTATATGTGAACCGATTTTACTGAGTTTCCATAGCAAATCCATGAATCCTTTGAGTAATAGATGGTGAAAGAAAAAAGTTTTTCAGTCAAATGGTTTTCTCAGAAACGGTATTTGAACGGTGGGTGGACGAACATCGCTTAATCGACATTTCTATCAATACTGACTTAGAATATGTATACACTATAGGATAGGAAATGAAAATTGTAGAAACTACAAACGGAATTGGAAAAAACAAATAAAACAATTCAGAGTGTGGTATATTCGGCTGGGCCGAATCTAAAATACCCTTCACGATAGTCACGTATGTGTATAGTATATATTACAAATTTGAACTGAATATGCCCGGATATATGTATATGGACCGATATCGGGGAAACAAATATTTTGCCTTGTAATCACCATTCCATAAAAGAAATCTTTCCTGGACATTTTCATGCAAAAGTTTGTTAAAGCTATATCTCAGTTATATCGGAATTTTCTATTTTCTGTATTTTAGTAACCTTCTTCTAAAACGAGAATTGCTTTTCAGTAAAAAAAGTTGTATAACCTCGCTTATGCGAAATTTTCATGAAAACCCCGATTTGGGCTATATCTCGGGTATATATGGACCGATATCTGTCTTTTAGCCACCATGCTTTATGAGCGTGTGAAGTTTGAAGCAAAACAAACAACTTTTATTTTAAAAAATTTTCATACAAAATTGCAAAAATTCATGGCTTTTTTCGGAATTTTGAATATATCTCAGCTATACGTGAGCCGATATTACTGAATTTCAATAGCAAACACATGGCACGATGGAGTAATAGAATGGTGAAAGAAAAAAAAAAGTTTCTATGTCTAATGGTTTTCTCAGAAACGGTATTTCAACAGCGGACAGACGGACATCGCTTAATCGACTTTTCCATTCATTCTGAATCAGAATATATATACTTTATAGGGTCGCAAATAAAAACAGTAGAAATTACAAACAGAATCACAAACTTAACATTTTTGTGAAGGGTATAAAAATATGTATCTGCTGCGCGAGCTATTAATATAACAATGTAATATTATCACTAAAATTGATTTTTTTCATATAAATGTATTGAAATACATTTGTATGTATGTAGTAGTGCATGTATCTGACCAGACATATGCACTCCTTATGTACATGACGGAAGGTTAAAAAAGAGTTAATAAGAAATTCACTTTAACTGAGTAATAAAATTTAAAAAATAATATTAATTCTTTGCCTAGTGTTTACTTTGCTGCTTATTGAATAAATAAATTTTTATGTTTTTCAATATCAATGTTTTTTTAATATTTATGGTAATCAAAATTTTATATTCATTGGCTTAAAAAGTAAACAAAAATTTAATTCGGTATTTTGCATAAAACACTCTTTTTTAGTAGTATTTGTTAATGTGTATTTGTGCACGTAAACAATATAAAAATAATAGAAAACTTGTACAAATATTTAGAAATTTTTTTTAGGTAAATGACATTCTTGTATGACTTTTGCTGTGCAATCAATCTGTCAACAAAATTCAAAACAAAAAACACACACAAACGCACATACATATTTCAAAACATAAACCATGACGGATTTTTTTAGCGAGAGAAAAAAAAAACAGACAACGACAGTAAAAGGGTTTATCATGAATAGACTCGAACAGAAGAAGAAAATATTTTGCTGAGCAGACATTTATGGCCATCATGGTAATATATTTTAGTCAAAAGGGTCTGAACCATAACAAATGGATTCTCGCTTGGATTTTCCATGATGTCACGCATTTTTTTAGCTATTTTTCTTTTGCTCTCGCACAAATACGAATAATACGAGTACATGCAAACAACGTGAATTTACATTTCCACTTATATTAGGGCAGTTGGAAAAGATTCTGAAAGTCATAAATGGCATTATATGGGAGACTTCAACTCCTGGTGGAAGAAAAGACAATATTTAATACTTATTTTATTGTTCTTCTTATAAACACATCAATTCGAGTTGGTTGTACATATCTTTCATTTCAAATTACTTTTAAAACAGTCCTGTTAAAAAAAAATGTTGTGTATTAGTGTGGTTTCATATTGTACATGTATGTTATCTCGTCTGTGACGGTGTCAAGTGATATTGCTGTCATTGCAGCTCCAAATTCTATAAACAACAAATCAAGAAATATGACTTTTAAATAAAATCCACTACATTATTCTTATTTGAAAAATTACAAAACAAAATGGAATTTTACCTAAAACGGTTATTGAAGTTTAAAAAACACACCGTAGACGCGGACTCAGATTAGCCAGCTATTAAAAAATGATAAATAAAAATCTTCTAGATGTCATCTAATTAAAAAAATTCCAAACTTTGTTAGAAGTTCCACCGCGATCTTTACTTGGGCTAACTCTTTTCATTATGGGGGCTGGTAAATTTTGCTACATTAAGAATCGCAAATAACTTTTTCTAAAGTTTATGTAGTTTATGGTTCTTGATGTTTCAATGGTGAGTTGCGGGTTCTTGAAGACCAGTAACAAAGTTGTGGTTGTTGACGTGGCCGTTTAAATGAACATGAACCTTGTCACTCCAAACAAATGATTTGATTTCTAAAAGGATGGAACTTCAGATCCTTTTTTTAAAATGTCATGAATAGTTACTCTTGAATGTCCCAGTGTGGCTGCAACTCTACCAGCTCTAATTTTTTTTTATTTGATTATTGCTTAGAAAATAAGATATTTACACTATATAAACACCAGTTAATAATTTTACTATTTACATATATGCAATGTCTCTTAATTGAGCTCTCTAGTGTTATTAATATGATCGAAAATAATATGAATATGATAATGAAAATATTTAAAAAACATTGGTCTAAATTTATCTAAAAGGAAGTAAAAAAAGTAAAACCTTTCTATCTGATTTCGCTTAACTCTTTGTACGAGTAGTTCAAAAATAATATTTTTTTTGTGTCGAAAATTATCACATAAAGTTATCTTATACTTAAGTATATAAATTACAATACTGTTGTTATTTGCAACTTTTTAAACTCTCCTCATCCTTTGCCAAAGCTGGTAAGATATACGAGAGCGGATTGATATTGAAGCTACCTAAGTAGCAAAAAACATTTTTTGTTTACCATTTATTTTTCAACATAGACTCTTTTTAGCTCAATACAATTAAGCCGTAGTGACACTCACTTCTTTCAACTTTTTTATACCCTTCACAAAAATGTTAAAGGTATATATATAAGTTTGTGATTCCGTTTGTAATTTCTACAGTTTTTTTTTGCGACCCTATAAAGTATATATATTCTGAATCAGAATTAATGGAAAAGTCGATTAAGCGATGTCCGTCTGTCCGTCTGTTCGTCTGTCCGTCTGTCCGCTGTTGAAATACCGTTTCTGAGAAAACCATAAGACTTAGAAACTTTTTTCTTTCACCATTCTTTTACCCCATCGATTCATGGGTTTGCTATTGAAATTCAGTAATATTGGTCCACGTATAGCTGCGATATATTCAAAATTCCGAAAAAAGCCATTTTTTTGCAGTTTTGTATGAAAATTTTTGAAAAGAAAAGTTGTCTGTTTTGCTTCAAACTTCACACACCTATTACGCATGGTGACTAAAAGGCAAAAAATTTTTTTTCAGATATCGGTCCATATATACCCGAGATATAGCCCAAATCGGATTTTTAATGAAAATGTCGCACAGGCGAAGCTAAATAACTTTTTTTTGCTCAAAAGCAGTTCTGGTAATAAAATTAGGTTACATAAATATGGAAAATGAAAATTTCCGATATCGGTCCATATATACTCGAGATATAGCCTGAACCGATTTTTCCAATAACATTTTTTTTTGCTGAAAAGCAAATCTTGTTATAAAAGAAGGTAACGAAAATAGAGAAAATTAAAATTTCTGATATCGGTCCATATATACCCGAGATATAGCCCAAACCGTATTTTTCATGAAAATGTCGCGTAAGCGAACTTAAACAACTTTTTTCGCCTTAAAGGAGTTCTGGTAATGAAATAAGGTTATATAAATATGGAAAATGAAAATTTCCGATATCGGACCATATATACCCGAGATATAGCCCAAACCGGGTTTTTCTTGAATATGTCGCGTAAGCGAACTTAAACATTTTTTTTACCTTAAAGCAGTTCTGGTAATAAAATAAGGTTATATAAATATGGAAAATTAAAATTTCCGATATCGGCCCATATATACCCGATATATAGCCTAACCGGTTTTTTGATGAAAATGCCGAGTAAGCGAATTTAAACTACTTTTTTGTGCTCAAAAGCAGTTTTGGTAATGAAATAAAGTTATATTAATATGGAAGATAAAAATTTCCGATATCGGTCCATATATTCCCGAGATATAGCCTAAACCGGGTTTTTCATGAAAATGTCGAGTAAGCGAACTTAAACAATTTGTTGTGCCTAAAAGCAGTTCTGGTAATGAAATAAGGTTATATAAATATGGAAAATTAAAATTTTTGATATCGGTCCATATATACCCGAGATATAGCCTGAACCGATTTTTCCATTAAATTTTTTTTTTTTTTTTTGCTGAAAAGCAATTCTCGTTATAAAAGAAGGTTACTAAAATACAGAAAATAGAAAATTCCGATATCGGTTCATATATAACCGAGCATATTTAGGTCACATTTGTAATATACTATACATATTCGTGACTATCGTGAAGGGTATTATAGATTCGGCCCAGCCGAATATACTACACTCTTACTTGTTTAATCTAAGGTTGAAATAATATATAATAGAAAGAGACGATTATATAAGTTTCAAGAAAATAATTTATGTACACATAAATACTGTTTTGCTTATTTGTTTTAACATTAAGTGATGCGTCATTACTCGTATTGTATGCATGAAAAAATCGTTTAGTTGAGAAAAAAATCTTTACATTCAGGCATTACACTAAAAAAGTTAATAGCACAGTACGAGTACCATTTTAAGCTGCAAACGTCACTTTTAAGCAAACATTTTTTGGATTTTTTTCCACTTCACTATCCTACACGATTGTACGATTTATTGACAGTAAACTGTTCAAAAGTATGGCCGACCTGAAAAAATCGATTCAAAATGGCGTTGTAGGCTACACTATTATACAAGTATACTTGCAGTAATTTATATACACAATAAAATAATTAAAAACGTTTATTATTATGTTACATTACTTACATTTTTTTCTCGATTCTCATATTTTTCACAATATATGTATACCACACTGATCGCACAGAAACCATGTTTTGAAAAGTTTCATAAAATTTTTCAAATCGCATGATTTGTCAACAATTCTGTCGCACCGTTCCATTTTTAGTACTTTTTCAGCACACATGCTTTATTAAGTAGATCACACGATCGTGTATGATAGTGTAACAAGACCTTAACACATTGAAAAATTTTGACGTTTTTATATTTTTATACCCTTCACAAAATGTAAAGGGTATATACAAGTTTGTGATTCCGTTTGTAATTTCTACAGTTTTTTTTGCGACCCTATAAAGTATATATATTCTGAATCAGAATTAATGGAAAAGTCGATTAAGCGATGTCCGTCTGTCCGTCTGTCCGCTGTTGAAATACCGTTTCTGAGAAAACCATTAGACTTAGAAACTTTTTTCTTTCACCATTCTTTTACCCCATCGATTCATGGGTTTGCTATTGAAATTCAGTAATATCGGTCCACGTATAGCAGAGATATATTCAAAATTCCGAAAAAAGCAATTTTTTTTGCAGTTTTGTATGAAAATTTTTAAAAACAAAAGTTGTTCGTTTTGCTTCAAACTTCACACACTTATTAAGTATGGTGACTAAAAGGCAAAAATTTGTTTTTTCAGATATCGGTCCATATATACCCGAGATATAGCCCAAATCGGATTTTTAATGAAAATGTCGCATAGGCGAAGCTAAATAACTTTTTTTTGCTCAAAAGCAGTTCTGGTAATAAAATTAGGTTACATAAATATGGAAAATGAAAATTTCCGATATCGGTCCATATATACCCGAGATATAGCCTGGACCGGGGTTTTCATGAAAATGTCGCGTAAGCGAACTTAATCATTTTTTTTGTGCCCAAAAGCAGTTCTGGTAATGCAATTAGGTTACATAAATATGGAAAATGAAAATTTCCGATATCGGTCCATATATACCCGAGATATAGCCCAAATCGGGTTTTTCATGAAAATGTCGCGTAAGCGAACTTAAACTACTTTTTTGTGCTCAAAAGCAGTTCTGGTAATGAAATAGGGTCATATAAATATGAAAAATAAAAATTTTCGATATCGGTCCATAAATACCCGAGATATAGCCTAGACCGGGGTTTTCATGAAAATGCCGCGTAAGCGAACTTAAACCACTTTTTTGTGCTCAAAAGCAGTTCTGGTAATGAAATTAGGTTACATAAATTTGAAAAATGAAAATTTTCGATATCGGTCCATATATACCCGAGATATAGCCCAAATCGGGTTTTTCATGAAAATGTCGCGTAAGCGAACTTAAACAACTTTTTTGTGCTCAAAAGCAGTTCTGGTAATGAAATAGGGTCACATAAATATGAAAAATAAAAATTTTCGATATCGGTCCATATATACCCGAGATATAGCCTAGACCGGGGTTTTAATGAAAATGCCGCGTAAGCGAACTTAAACCACTTTTTTGTGCTCAAAAGCAGTTCTGGCAATTAAATAAGGTTATATAAATATGGAAAATGAAAATTTCCGATATCGGTCCATATATAGCCGAGATATTTCCCAAACCGGGTTTTTCATGAAAATGTCGCGTAAGTGAACTTAAACAACTTTTTTCACCTTAAAGCAGTTCTGGTAATAAAATAAGGTTATATAAATATGGAAAAAGAAAATATCCGATATCGGTCCATATATACTCGAGATATAGCCTGAACCGATTTTTCCAATAACAATTTTTTTTTTGCTGAAAAGCAGTTCTTGTTATAAAAGAAGGTTTCTAAAATACAGAAAATAGAAAATTCCGATATCGGTTCATATATAACCGAGCATATTTAGGTCACATTTTTAATATACTATACATATTCGTGACTATCGTGAAGGGTATTTTAGATTCGGCCCAGCCGAATATACTACACTCTTACTTGTTGTTATTAATTTTTCTTTTGGTTCTTGTTTTCAATATAGCTGTTCACGTTGGCCACCAGTTTTATTTAACACCCGTCTGGCGACTCCCTTGCTACCAGAACTTAACGAATTTATTTTCGGTGAGTTCTGGCAGCAAGGGTTCGACGTCAGACTGGTTGACAGTTTTCATTTATTCCGTTGGTAGCAGTAGTCCAATTGAGAACAACTAATTTCAATCCGGTGAAGTTTTAAATATAAAATATAAAAACAAGTAAGAGTGTAGTATATTCGGCTGGGCCGAATCTAAAATACCCTTCACGATAGTCACGAATATGTATAGTATATTAAAAATGTGACCTAAATATGCTCGGTTATATATATATGAACCGATATGGGAATTTTCTATTTTCTGTATTTTAGTAACCTTCTTTTATAACGAGAATTGCTTTTCAGCAAAAAAAAAAATAAAATTTTTTTTAATGGAAAAATCGGTTCAGGCTATATCTCGGGTATATATGGCCCGATACCGAAAATTTTAATTTTCCATATTTATATAACCTTATATCATTACCAGAACTGCTTTTGAGTACAACAAATTGTTTAAGTTCGCTTACGCGATATTTTCATGAAAAACCCGATTTAGGCTATATCTCGGGTATATCTGGACCGATATCAGAAATTTTAATTTTCTCTATTTTCGTAACCATCTTTTATGACAAGAACTGCTTTTCAGCAAAAAAAAAAATGTTATTGAAAAAATCGGTTCAGGCTATATCCCGAGTATATATGGACCGATATCGGATATTTTCTTTTTCCATATTTATATAACCTTATTTCATTACCAGAACTACTTTTGAGCACAAAAAAGTTGTTTAGTCGGCATTTTCATCAAAAAATCTGTTAGGCTATACACCGGGTATATATGAACCGATATCGGAAATTTTCATTTTCCATATTTATGTAACCTAATTTCATTAGCAGAACTGCTTTTGAGCACAAAAAGTTGTTTAAGTTCGCTTACGATGCATTTTCATGAAAACCCCGGTCTATGCTATATCTCGGGTATATATGGCCCGATATCGAAAATTTTTATTTTTCATATTTATATGACCCTATTTCAGTACCAGAACTGCTTTTGAGCACAAAAAAACTGTTTAAGTTCGCTTACGCGATATTTTCATGACAAACCCGATTTGGGCTATATCTCGGGTGTATATGGACCGACATCGAAAATTTTCATTTTTCATATTTATGTAACCTAATTTCATTACCAGAATTGCTTTTGAGCACAAAAAAGTTGTTTAAGTTCGCTTACGCGACATTTTCATGAAAAACCCGATTTGGGCTATATCTCGGGTATATATGGACCGATATCGGAAATTTTCATTTTCCATATTTATGTAACCTAATTTCATTACCAGAATTGCTTTTGAGCACAAAAAAGTTGTTTAAGTTCGCTTACGCGGCATTTTCATGAAAACCCCGGTCTAGGCTATATCTCGGGTATATATGGACCGACATCGGAAATTTTCATTTTCCATATTTATGTAACCTAATTTCATTATCAGAACTGCTTTGAGCACAAAAAAGTTGTTTAAGTTCGCTTGCGCGACATTTTTATGAAAAACACGATTTGGGCTATATCTCGGGTATATATGGACCGACATCGAAAATTTTCATTTTTCATATTTATATAACCCTTTTTCATTACCAGAACTGCTTTGAGCACAAAAAAGTTGTTTAAGTTCGCTTACGCGACATTTTCATGAAAAACCCGATTTGGGCTATATCTCGGGTATATATGGACCGATATCGGAAATTTTCATTTTTCGTATTTATGTAACCTAATTTCATTACCAGAACTGCTTTTGAGCACAGAAAAGTTGTTTAAGTTCGCTTACGCGGCATTTTCATGAAAACCCCGGTCTAGGCTATATCTCGGGTATATATGGACCGATATCGGAAATTTTCATTTTCCATATTTATGTAACCTAATTTCATTATCAGAACTGCTTTGAGCACAAAAAGGTTGTTTAAGTTCGCTTGCGCGACATTTTTATGAAAAACCCGATTTGGGCTATATCTCAGGTATATATGGACCGACATCGAAAATTTTCATTTTTCATATTTATATAACCCTTTTTCATTACCAGAACTGCTTTGAGCACAAAAAAAAGTTGTTTAAGTTCGCTTACGCGACATTTTCATGAAAAACCCGATTTGGGCTATATCTCGGGTATATATGGACCGATATCGGAAATTTTCATATTTCATATTTATGTAACCTAATTTCATTACCAGAACTGCTTTTGAGCACAAAAAAGTTGTTTAGTCGGCATTTTCATCTAAAAACCTGTTAGGCTATACACCGGGTATATATGGCCCGATATATATTTTCATATTTATATGACCCTATTTCATTACCAGAACTGCTTTTGAGCACAAAAAAACTGTTTAAGTTCGCTTACGCGATATTTTCATGAAAAACTCGACTTGGGCTATATCTCGGGTGTATATGGACCGACATCGAAAATTTTCATTTTTCATATTTATATAACCCTTTTTCATTACCAGAACTGCTTTGAGCACAAAAAAGTTGTTTAAGTTCGCTTACGCGACATTTTCATGAAAAACCCGATTTGGGCTATATCTCGGGTATATATGGACCGATGTCGGAAATTTTCATTTTCCATATTTATGTAACCTAATTTCATTATCAGAACTGCTTTGAGCACAAAAAAGTTGTTTAAGTTCGCTTGCGCGACATTTTTATGAAAAACCCGATTTGGGCTATATCTCGGGTATATATGGACCGATATCGAAAATTTTCATTTTGCATATTTATATGACCCTATTTCAGTACCAGAACTGATTTTGAGAACAAAAAAGTTGTTTAAGTTCGCTTACGCGACATTTTCATGAAAAACCCGGTTTGGGCTATATCTCGGGTATATATGGACTTAAATCGAAAATTTTCATTTTTCATATTTATATGACCCTATTTCATTACCAGAACTGCTTTTGAGCACAAAAAAGTTGTTTAAGTTCGCTTACGCGACATTTTCATGAAAAACCCGATTTGGGCTATGTCTCGGGTATATATGGACCGACATCGGAAATTTCCATTTTCCATATTTATGTAACCTAATTTCAATACCAGAACCGCTTTTGACCACAAAAAAGTTGTTTAAGTTCGCTTACGCGCCATTTTCATGAAAACCCCGGTCTAGGCTATATCTCGGGTATATATGGACCGATATCGGAAATTTTCATTTTCCATATTTTTTGTAACCTAATTTCAATACCAGAACTGCTTTTGACCACAAAAAAGTTGTTTAAGTTCGCTTACGCGGCATTTTCATGAAAACCCCGGTCTAGGCTATATCTCGGGTATATATGGACCGATATCGAAAATTTTCATTTTTCATATTCATATGACCCTATTTCCTTACCAGAACTGCTTTTGAGCACCAAAAAGTTGTTTAGGTTCGCTTACGCGACATTTTCATGAAAAACCAGGTTTGGGCTATATCTTGGGTATATATGGACCGATATCGGAAATTTTCATTTTCCATATTTATGTAACCTTATATAAGTACTAGAACTGCTTTTGAGCAAAAAAAAGTTATTTAGCTTCACCTATGCGACATTTTCATGAAAACCCCGATTTGGGCTATATCTCGGGTATATATGGACCGATATCTGAAAAAAAATTTTTTTGTCTTTTAGTCACCATGCTTAATAAGTGTGTGAAGTTTGAAGCAAAACGAACAACTTTTGTTTTCAAAAATTTTCATACAAAACTGCAAAAAAAAATGGCTTTTTTCGGAATTTTGAATATATCTCAGCTATACGTGGACCGATATTACTGAATTTCAATAGCAAACCCATGAATCGATGGGGTAAAAGAATGGTGAAAGAAAAAAGTTTCTAAGTCTAATGGTTTTCTCAGAAACGGTATTTCAACAGCGGACAGACGGACAGACGGACATCGCTTAATCGACTTTTCCATTAATTCTGATTCAGAATATATATACTTTATAGGGTCGCAAAAAAAAACTGTCGAAATTACAAACGGAATCACAAACTAATATATACCCTTAACATTTTTGTGAAGGGTATAAAAAGTGTTCAAGTGTAAACAAAAAAGCTAATTTAGTGAAGTGCCTTTTTAAATTTAATCAAATCTTTTTCATTCTTTGTGGGTGGACAGTACAAAGAAGAAAAGATAACTTGTGTTTGTACTTAGTGTAAATTATTTACTGAAATTGGGTTTCTGAAGCTTAAACCAAAGTTGTATCGCCATTTTTTATAATCTCCAAATGTGTAACCTAAAATACACACTTATTGTAAATAATATCTACTACTAGCGAAATACAAGGTATTGATTTCCCCCAAAAGATAAGAGTGTTTTGTTCATCCTTTTGTGGCATTGGTCATAGCCAAGAAGTGACCTGCATCATCTCGCCATCATAGGCCCATCACTGAAGATGCCTTTATCAGAAGTACTGCCTACCGTTACTACCCTGCAACTTGCCGGAACCAGCATCAGAAGAAAGCCAACAGTAGTCAGACAAGCATCCCATCCCCTTCCAGCAACAAATCTTTCGGTAAGTCCATTTGTTGTTCTTTGTTACCCCCTAACACTCGTGTGTGCGCCTTGCACAATAGCTGAACTGTTTTCTCTTAACAATAATTTCAATGGTAATATATCTATGCTCTTCTTCAAAATCTTAAAAAGTTGACAAAAAGTAAGTGTCATTCAGGCTTTAGTAAGACGTTATTCCAACTTTTATATACCACCCGAATAATGCGATTTTGAGAACCCCTCCAAATACGCGCTAGTTTCGGTAATCACTTCTTCGTTTGAGATGAATCTTTCTCCCACAAGCCATTTTTTTAAAGTTTGGAAGCAGCAAAAATTCAGTTGGAGCTAAATCAGGACTATAAGTTGGATGATCAACCAATTGTATGTGTATATAAGTGCTAAAATTACGTGAAGTGTATTTTACGTAATTTTAGCATCGTAGCTAATGCTGTGCGAACCGGAGCGTTGTCTTGAAGAAAGAGTGTTTTTATTTTCTTTAAATCTGCTCGTTTTTCCTTCTTCGGAGCACTTCCGCCATTGCTTCGATTAATTTGTTGTTTCAAGAGTGTAGTTTCGGACTCACGTTTCATCAACAGCTATTAATCGACACCAAAAATCAACACGATTACTCTTTATCATGCCTAAACCCCTCTGTGAAGTAATTTGTCGAACTCGTGTTTGTTCGACACTGAGCCAACGCGGCACCCATCTTGCCGATATCTTTTTCATGTGCAAATGTTCATGCAAAATGTTGAGCTCACGTTCATATGATATTGTTAAAATTTTTTATCACATATAACCCAGTGCGCAGCTTTTGATCTGCTTGTTAAAAATGTACAACACATTCATACAAACAAGATAAATTAAAAACACAATGCACAAACAAACATTAATGATATAAAGTACTCAAAATTCCAAGTAAATCAACTAAAAATGATGTTGGTGTTGTTGGCACTGGCTTATTGTTTGCAAGCATGTGTGTAAATGTTTCTATGCTTAAGAATTACATTTTTATATTTGAGTTTAGAATTATGAATGGCAAGAAAGATCGTGACGATTGTAGAAGATGATAATGAAGTATAAATAGCAGGCAGGTTCTGCGGCAACGAGCTAGTTTATTTTTAAGCTTTGTGCAAGTCAGAAAGTAGCAAGTGTAGTATTTTGGTACACAGTGGTATCAAGTGTAAATAAAGTTGTGAATTATTTAAGTATTGTATAACGAACAAGTATGTGAGTCATTATTTCATTTGCAATTGAAGAATCCGCAAAAGTGTTTTTAGAGGCAAAAACCTAATAATATGTTTACCATTTTAACAATCTCACGTAACTTGGCTCGGCGATCATTTATCGAAGATTTTCTTGATATTTTCTTCAGTAACCACCTCTTTTGACCTTATTGTTTATGATATTGTTACAGTGCTTGTACGGCCGCATTTAAATTCAGCAATCTAGTATTTGACCATGTAATCTGACTGCGCAGACTCGCCATAATGTTTGTCGAGGTTTTCTTTTGTCTCTTTCGCCGTTTCTCCTTTCAAATAATAGTGTTTAATCACTGCACAGAATTCACTTTTTTCAAATAAACTAATCGATGACTTTGGGTGATATTTTAACAGCTGATGTTTGACAGATCGCAATTAAAAAAATGTGTTTGTGCTGCTATACAGTGCTAGGTAGCATTAATATCAATCCGCCCTCGTAAGTCAGTCTCACCACACAACACATATCCGTACATATTTTTATACATAAATATTTGTTAACTTTGCGACTGTTTATTACAGTTTTCTTATGAACATCAATTTTATGCTTTCTTATGAAATTTATTTTTCAGTTAACTTTAAAATGATTTTTATATTATCCTTCTGACACATTTCTCTATGCAAATATGAAAAATTTGTGTATCACAATAATATGAGAAAGGAAAAGTTTTCCACCGCTGAGTGTTTATTTTATGCTTCTTTTTTTAGTCGTAAAAAAGTGTCGGTAATTTTAAGTTATTTGACAGGAAAAGGGTTGGAGGAAACTACAATAATAACCAAACAACATCTCATCATATGCGGTTTTATAAAATATGGATAACTACAAAACGACATACCACGTTGGCAATGGGGAAAACATTAACATACTTATGTATGTATGTATGTATATATGTATGTATGTATACTCGTATGTATTCAGAGATATAAAATGTAATAACCCAGCGGCCAAAGTTTCGCTTACGTAAGCGATGATCCGATGCACACTTGTAAGTCAGTAATGCACACCATCTCATATACGATCCTAGTATACTTTTTCATACACATTGCCGCATTTGTAGAGTGAACGCCTACTACCTGCACACAAAGTAAGCGAGCTAGTGTGGTGTTCATCCAACAAAAGCTCATTACTTCCTAACATACATTGTAAGCTATCAGTAGGCAGTTCGAATACAATCTCGCATACTTTGTAAGTCGGCAGTAGGCAGCTCGAATACATTCTCGCATACTTTGTAAGTTGGCGGTAGGCAGCCTGAATACATTCTCGCATACTTTGTAAGTCGGCGGTAGGCAGCTCGTACGTACTGCGCACTTCAGTTTTTTGGGAATATTCCATTAAATAAATTTGTTTTGTTTTTTGTCTACTGCATTCTTTTATTTTTTCCCTAAATGTTTTGTCTTTCCTTTTGTCTTGTACCTTTTTTAAATTGTTTTCTAGCACTTTTATCTGATTTTGTTAATTAAAATTTTTGCAACGTACGAGTAGTCTGACAAAGACGGCGAACATTTGATTTACAACTAAAAAATAAAATACATTTGTATATAAATGTGATACAAAAGATGAACGTAATTCATTTTTCGGAACTCCATATACTACTTTCATACACTTTGTAAGTTACCATTCATTGATTACAAAGTGTTGCACACATCATCGAAGAGAAATAATGTGGTAGGCAATGTTCGCCGCTGGGAATAGACGCGAGTCTGGTATTTCGAAGAGTGAAATACGAGTAGTTATTTGGAAGGCAATTGCATTCACACGGAATAAGAAGAATTATGTTTAGTTGTGATTTTTAAAAAATAGGTTATTTAATTAAATGATCTATATTGTTACTTTGGTTTAATATGTTGTTAAATAAGTTTCAAAATATTATATATTTACTTATTTTTTTATTATTATTTATTTATTTAAGTCTATGGACAAATTCCTTACAGACTGCTTTAATATTTAAATACGAAAAGAAGATATTTTATGAAATGAACATTACTGATTTAAAAATTATCAAAGTTTCAATGTTATCCAATTATGCAATACAATACCATATTAATGCTAAGATAAAAGCCAATAAAGTTATACATTTCATTGAAACAGCAACATAATTTTCTAAGTGGATCAAACATAGTATGATTAGTTCAGCTTGTCCTAACATAAAATTCAAATAACGTAACGATCGTTGAGGAACATTAAAAGTTACGTTGCTCAATAAAAACACAGATTGGATGTTACCATTTAAAAGATTGACCATAAAAGATACATTAAGTATAGTTCTTTGGCCTTTTAACCCTGCATTATTTTCGTCTGGGTGGATTCCAACTTAAAAGTACAGCTGCAAAACTATCGATAGTCGATATTTTCGATAGTTTCAAGTAAAACGATCGATGCTGTCGTTAAGCGCTACTACTGGAAATGATATAAGCTGAAGTTAGCAAACATAGATACAAACATACTTACATATATGTACATGTGCTTTTTTAAATAAATTACAGTTACTGATTTTTCAAATATATATTTTATTTCACCAATAAGTAATAACCTAAGCATACATGTTAATAAGTGCTATTGGATGCTTGCTAATAACTCTCCAATTTTACAGAACAGCCAACTTTTTGCTCATATACCACCTATACGGTATTTATTTATTTTTATTGTATGATATACAAAAATATTTCATATAAACGCTTCTTTTTATCGCAGCTGTTCGAAAAACTAAACATACTCGTACGAGTACTCAAACTTTTTTACTAAGACACTCATATTCTGCACCGAAAGTCAAATGACAATCGAAGTAGTAGTATTTCCATATAACGAGGTTTGCAGAGACTAACTGGATTTTAACATTTTGCTTTTGTCCTAATTAACCTTTTCAAAATGAATTTTTAAAAGAATTTTATATTTTTTGCTGAAAAATTAAGTAGTATTTTTCTTTTTAAGTTAAAATTTGTTAAAAATAGTTCTAAATCATTTCATTCGTGCGATTTATTTAGCAAAAACAATATGTTATATTTTGTTCATAGTAACTCTATTTTGGACTTGTTTTTTTTTCGCTTGTTTTTTCCAAGTTGCTGTGTAGACACAAATGCAACTTGCAAGAAGGTTGAGTATTTTTCGAAATTTTCGTTGATAATACATACACAGAGGCCAAATCACCGCATTCGATATCGTTCGAGACGTACGATATCGAGTGAATTGTATCATAATAACATAAAAGCTTTAATCTTTTTTGCTTAAATTACGGTCTAATTCGCTTGCGGTGTTAAGACCCCAGCACTTCCAGACAAGCACTTTCAAGTACTTCTTAACGCAGTGTTTATTGTGCTAAGCAATTTAAGCCATAGTGTCAACCGTATGCAAAGAGAACGAAGTTTGTTCGGTTACCGTCAGCATTTACTCGTAGATGCCCCCAATAATAAATTATACAATACATATCCTTGTTTTAATAATTTGCAATATTCGAAGTTTTCCAAGCGAAAACGAAATATTGAATAAATCTATTTAAACATTTTTATAAAAAAAAAACGATCTCGAATATTGCAAATTATTAAAGCAAGAAAATTATTTAAAAAAGTCAATAAATTAGGATCAACACAAATTATATAATACATTTTTCTTTAATATAAAATATGATTTATACAACATATTTTTATTTGTAAATTACACTATAACTATAAAAATTTAAAGGTGGGTAAGAACTTGCTGAATAAGTTGCCAGAAACGTTATGCTGGCCACATATCTCACCGGATTTGTATTTACTTTGGAAAATTGTCGATAGTATCTATCGAACAAAAATTATTGATAGTTAGCTAAAAACTAAACTATCAATAGTAGGTTGACTTCCTAAACGCAAGTTGCAAATCATAATTTAAAAAATTAGTATGCAATACTTAATATGTCTTAAGTACAACCTTGCATTGCAGAGAAATTTTTAGCATCTTATCGGCATTTAGGAACATTGCGTAAAATTCAATATTTTTTTTTTTTTGAAAAATAGAGGTAACACAAAATTATTTATCTATTTTGTTGACAAGTGCTGAGGAATAATCTCAGGCTAAAACTTCAAAAATATTGGTTTGCTAAATAAACTTAATAAAAAGGAAAAAAGGAGACAACTTTTATTAAGGCCAATAAAAATCCCGAGAAGAAAAGTGATAAAAAAATAAAAATGTTTGCATAAAAAATTAAAATAATGCGCGATTCTGATAGCTGATACTCATTAAAATGAGTTGCCAAACGATTAGGAACATTGGACGTTGCCAGAAAGTTTACGTATGCGTTTATGAAGTGTATGCATTGTAACTATGCGTTGCAACTTGCATTTAGGAAGTATGCCGTACTATCGATTATTTTGCAGATCTACGTAAAAGGCTTAACTTTGAAGTAAACTATATAAAAACATTAAAATGACATACATCGTCAAATATGGCAACCATACATACAGCTGATGAAGGAGGCATTATAATATAGTTGAATTACCTCAAGGAATAACATCGTTAACATAAAGCTCCTATGAATTATTCCCAAAAAAATCTTATAACAGAACTGCAAGCATTCACTTTTATGGAAAAGCTATAACAAAAATATATAATAACTAACTTTTTCTTTAATAAAAATATAAAAAAACTTTAAAATGTAAAGACTAAATTTAACTTTATTACTTTTTTCAGTTGGCAAACCGATTACTCCACCAGTCATATAAAAACTGCAAAATTAGTGAAGATTAGTTGCTGGCTATTCTTTCTTACTATATATTCACATACCTTATATACCACTAGGTGAAAGCTATATCTGTATTTATGCATACTACATTTGAATTTATATTATAAGATGAATTTTAAAACACAGTATACATTACTTCATCGCGTTTCTCAACTTGTTGTTTTATGTTAGTCTTGTGTCGTTCATGAATGAATTAATTCAACTGAATGATTCTCTCAAGTGAAAGAATGAAATACTTCTGTATTCTTTTTCTATTTCTTTCATCATGCTCTTTTTTTCATATTTCGTCATCTTTCATTCAGAACCCGTAAACATTCAAAATCAGTTATTAGTTATTTATTTTGTACTTTAAAATTTTTTTTATAGATTGCATTTAAACAAATTGTGATAAAAAAAAATGTCGTAGTTTTTTTTTTTTTTCTTGGACCAGTACTTTTCCTTGGACCAGTACCTACATATGCAATGCATTGTACTGGAACTAGGAAAATAGGTTATAATGAGAAGGAAAGAGGGAGTAGTGTTCGTTAACAATAACAACACGAAAGACCAAAATAAACTCTATTGCATCATTTAACATGTTGGAATTAAATTAGTTAACTCTGTTCAGTGCCCAGTGTATATACCTTCGACACTGCTTAGTCTAACAAAATTTAGTCCAACACCTTCCACACCACAAGGTAATGAAGTACATTCAAAATATATTATGAATGAAAATATAAAGAAAACACGGACAACGGTGAAAAATGAGAGAAAAAACAAGAATTATGTCTACATAGCTTGCTACCTATTCCGGTGGAATTTGATCGTATAATAATTCGTGACAGACATAATTGAAACATTTCTATTCATTCTGAAATGTTTGGAAAACAGAAAGATGAAAGAAAAGAATGAATTAATTCACTTAACATTTCTGAAAGAGAATGAAAGATTCACAAATGAAAGATTTTGCCCAACACTATTTTATGGAGTTGATCGATATGTGCACTGACCAGCTTTTATACGCATCAATGCATGTAATGTGTGCACAATCAAATTAAATTTTAGGAATGCTGAAATACAGGGTAATCAAAAAGCAATAAACGATGCAAGCGGAGCTTGATGCTTGGTTGGCAATTGTGCGGATTTGTCAGTCACGATGTCGCAGGGGTCGAGTGAGTAACGCGTGTTCGCTAAGTAATTGCTCGTTGAAAATTTTGTTCAAAGTTCGATATTTGGCAAACACGTGATGGACCGAGAATAAATTTAATTCGTTCATGGGTGCAAAGGTTCCACGCAACTGCTTCGACTATTAATAAGCTGCGGCCAGGGCCCCGGTCAACCTTCAAGAACTCCCGAAAACATTTGACTGGTTGAAAGCAGTTTACGTGAAAGTCCACGACTTTCAATACCGAAAAGAGCAACCTGACTGGGACTTCCAAGGTCAAGTCTTCATGAAATTTTATAAAAAGATTAGAAGTTCCATCCTTTTAAAATTCAAATTGTTCAAGAACTGAAAGAAAGTGATTTATGCCACTTAAATTATAAGTGATATACGCCAGTTAAATGACAAATCGAACTGCCGCTACTGGTGTCGAAGAAACCGTAACTTTAGATTGAATATTAAAAATCATTGCATTGCCTCAGGGTCGGTAGCCTTGGTGTGACTTCACGCATGACATAATTAGACTATTTTTTTCCGAAAACTTTGTAGTCCAGGCGACGAATTTCAACGGTGAAAATTATCGACGCATGATTACAGAATTCTTTTTGCTAAACCTGCGAGCTCTTCGCACACGTGGTTTCAACAGGATGGGGCGACAGCCCCCAAAAACTGACCAGTCGCTTTGGGGACAATCATGGACACCGAGGTTGGTCGATCTAACTCTCATAGATTTTTTAATGGGGGAGAGGGTTTATTATGACAACCCCCAATCTCTTGTGGCTTTAAAGGAAACTATTCGCCGAGATTTCTTTTCAATGGAACCAAGTTTACTGCAGCGTGTGGTGCAGAATACAAGGCTAGGTTTTGAACAATGTGTTCAATGTTATGGAACACAACTGAATAATGTGCTCTTGATAAAATAAAATCCACATTTTCATTCTATTGTTCAATGCACTTAATGAAATTTTGTGTCAATTTTAACGTTTTTATACAAGTTTAAAAATAATAATCTGCTACCAGACGCTCTGTATAAAAACCAGTAGTATTATAAAGGTTCCTGTTATTAATTTCGAATTTAGCATGTACATATAATGGGTGATTTTATAAGAACTATCGGAAATTTAAAAAAAAAAAAACACATAAAATTCAGAAAAATGCATGAAATATTTATTTGGATCGATAGTTGGGTCGATATAATTTAATGTTTGAAGATTATTTCATGCAAATGTTGGCCGCGGCTGCGCCTCAAATGGTCCATCCGCTTAGTCCAATTTTGGCATACTCTTTCCAACATTTCGGCCGGTATCTCACGAATAATGTTGGCAATGTTGGCTTCCAGTGCGTCAATCGAAGCGGGCTTGTCGCTATAGACATTAGCCTTAACATAGCCCCACAAAAAATAGTCTAGAGGCGTTAAATCGCACGATCTGGGCGGCCAGTTGACCTGTCCCAAGCGTGAAATAAACTTTTCACCGAACTCGCCTCTCAATTGGTCCATTGTTTCGCGTGCTGTGTGGCATGTGGCACCATCTTGTTGAAACCACATGTCATGCAATCAAGCTCTTCCATTTTGGGCAAAAAAATATTGTTATCATCGCACGGTAGCGCTCACCATTCACAGTAACGTTGTGATTCGCATCATCTTTGAAGAAATACGGCCCAATGATGCCGCCAGCCCATAATTCGGACCAAACGGTTGTTTTTTGTGGATGCATTGGTAGCTCTTGCAATGCTTCTGGCTGCTTTTCACTCCAAATACGGCAGTTTTGCTTGTTCTCGTATCCATTTAACCAGAAATGAGCCTCGTCGCTGAACACAATTCTTCGATAAAAAAGTGGATCTTCATCTAACTTTTCAAGAGCCCATTCACCAAAAATTTGGCGTTGTGGTAGGCCGTTTGGCTTCAATTCTTGCACCAGCTGTATCTTATAAGGCTTCACACCCAAATCCTCCGCATCCACGTAGTGGAGTAACAGAGGCCCAATTGCTGCGAACGGCGCCGAATCGATAATTCACGGTCATCACCAACACTGGCCGATACGGCTGCGATATTTTCTTCAGTTCGCACTCTACGTAATCGTGTTGGTGGTTTAATGTCCAACAATGTAAATTTGGTGCGAAATTTTTTTACAATAGCCCGAATAGAAGCCTCAGTAGGTCGATTAAACTGACCATAATTTTGGTAATAAAATTCAATAATTTGCAAGCGTTGTTCGTTTGTAAGACGATTCATGATTAAATTATAGACCAAACTGAAGATGTTTGACAGTGACACAAGATACAAAACGTGCGTGAGGTGTCAAAACTAGTGTTGCCAAAAAGATAATAGCAAAAAAATCACTCGTTATGTAGATAGTATGACATAAGGTTATACTCAACCATTTTTTCATAGGCATACATGTGACCCAAAAACGAGGTAGTTGTCACAAATTTCGCTGTCAGTATCATTATTTAAATTCCAGTAGTAGCTAGAAAGGTTACTGATTTTTTTATTTGTTTAATATAAAATTTTTCGTAGCTAAATTCTTCACCTTGATCATCAGTTGTGTGTCCTAAATTAAATGAGCATAGATCCAAATTAGCATGCAGATTGTTTAGTTGCTAGTTTTCCGCAGTTTTAGTATTAAATTATTTTTTCTATCTCCTTTCATTACGAGTTATTGATCACGGCAATTATTGTTATCGTAAACCTGCAAATGCCTATAGTATTTTCTATGTTTCTTAGCTCTGCAGCCGCTTTTCTTCAGCACCAGTAGTGCCGATTTTGGTTCTGTTGTTTTCAGTATTTCTAAGCTCTGCAGCCGCTTTCCTTCAGCACCAGAAGTGCCGATTTTAGTTTTGAGAAATAAAACAAGGTATGACCCAAGTCTTTTCTTGTATCAATTAATAATCAATCAATAATAAAACAAAACTAGAATATAACTTATAACTTAACAAATAGCATCAAACACCTTTTTTTCATAAAGGAACAAATTTCATTCCATTTAGGAGTATTATTTCTTATATGAAACAATATTCATAACGCGCCTGAAACTTTACGTTGGCCCAAAAACAACGACAACATCCTAATATTAATGTAAAAAATTTTTATAGCTACCTCTTTCTCTCAGTTTACATATATTGAATACAAGCTCAAATGCTTGAAAAAAATTATAATTTGAACATAATACATAACATAAATATTATAACAAAATATACCTTTTGGAAAGAAAATGTGGTGTACAAGTCTTAAGTTCAGTGAAAATAGTTAATTTATATATTTTAATTAAGTCTAACAAGTATAATTTTATTTAGTATTATGCAAACTTTCATTACACCTCTCTTTTAACTGATGTATAAATATATATGGGGTTAATGTATTCAGAGCCTATAAATATGCTTTGAAATTTTCATTTTTGTTTGCGCACTGTAGTAACCAGCGATCTGCAACCAGTGCCTCTTTAATATAAATAAGAACACCCGGCTTAAATCGAGTAGTGGTGTGATTGGCCACCGTATATTGTATGCACAAGTATGTTCTCTACTCGTAAGAGCTTGCGTCTGTTAACTAGAGTATAAAACATGCCCTATCAAGTTTGTATACGGCAGCTGCTTGATTTGGTTTTTCAATTATATTTTACACATTCGGCAATCGAACTCGTATTTCTTTTTAACAACGAAAATAATTTTTGTATGTACGAATTTCCAGTCACATATTTACCTTACTCATGTAAGTGTGTGTGTTCAGTTTTATGTATTTACTCAATCAAACTCGGTAAACGTATTCGTAATAAGCGCGGCGTTGCCAGAAGGTTTTAAAATGTCTTGTTTTGGGGATCGTGTTTTGAAGAAAATATATACACATATTTTATTTGAAAATATATAGTATAAAACCAGTAAAATAACTTTTACTATAAAAAAAAAATTGATTTTTTTTATGCAGCACATTTTCATCAAATTTTTTTTATTTTTATTTTATATTCCTTCATTTATAATAATTTTTATTTTCTGGTTTTAATCCATAATCACAATAAATGCACAGTTGCACATACATATAACCAATTGTGGAACAAATTTTGTTCGAATTGAATTTCCGTTTCAGATTTTTCAGCAAAAACAATCTTAACATCATCATTCAAAAAAATTTCAAACCCGTCAACATGGTTGTAAATTATTAAATCTGGCAGCTGCGATTTCAGCTAATGTCGTGAGTGTTGTTTTTACAAGTTGCTTTTGTGACGACGTCATGTATATATTAATAAGAAAACGATTAGAAACGAAAATAGAAGATACTCAAAATGTTTCTCTTACTAAGGGCTAGTAACAAAAATACTCTTTTATGTGGTCGTTTCTTCTACTTTTAAACAAATACACAAGATATAAGATTTCGCAAACAAACGAAAGGTATAAATACCACTGCGACAATTATCAAGAGTGTTTAAAATACTAGGATGTGAAAATGATTGGGTAAACAACCGGTGTACTTGTGATTGCGGTGCACCGGTGCAGAGCTCTGGTAGTAACCTTTAAGCTATTTGGTTTCCATGTTATGAGTTGGTGTGAGTGGGTAAATGTTACATTTTTGAAAAGCTTATTGAACTTGTTTACAATAAGCTTAAATAATAATTTATATTATATTGACAAATTGTACCCCAATGACCAATTCTTTAATTTTGATAATTTCTGTGGCAACACACAGTTACTAAAAATGCTTTTAACAAATTAACAAACGAAAAATAATCCAAGCGTACTATGCAAGACCACACAATCACCTTGTTGAGCGGGACCATCAATGCAAACACTTATTATGTACAAAGTCTCATTTATAGAAATTTATGATATGCTTCTGAAGAGGAGTGTAATTAGAGAAGCGACTTAGAAAGTAAGTTTGTTTTTGAAAACAAATTTTTGTATTAAAAATTGGAGGTTATTATAAGGACACAACTTTGAAGTCATTAATTGCGATTGCACAGTAGTTTTTTTCCGTAAGCAACTTACTTGCTAGCCAAACTCTGAAGTAAAAACAACGTAATGTACGCTGTCGTAGGGGCACTTGTGTAGCTGTAGAAGCTTTGAAAATGTGCCGTATATCAATCATAAAACGAGGTGTTTTTATTAATAATCAGTGTTCTTACAGCCGCTGAGTTTTTGTTATACGAACTATAGCATGTTGTACAGCTTCTTAATGAACTTTAAGCAAGAACTCTTCATGATATTGCTACAAATTTTTAACACATCTAACTTAGTGTGCAGCCGTTGATCTGCTTGGTATAAATGAGTGAAGATCATTTTATACAGCAATTGCTTATTGGCTACGCCCACGAATTTGTTATGCTCTTTTAATTCAGTAACCTTTCAGACGGTTGTTTTTAATAAATAGTGCATAGCATACTATTAATGCCTCGTAAGCAAACGTAAACTACTTTTTTTTTGCTCAAAAGCAGATTTGGTAATGAAATAAGGTTATATAAATATGGAAAATAAAAATTTCCGATATCGGTCCATATATACCCGAAATATAGCCTGAACCGGTTTTGCCATTAACATTTTTGTTTTGCTGAAAAGCAATTCTCGTTATAAAAGAAGGTTACTAAAATACAGAAAATTCCGATATCGGTTCATATATAACCAAGATATAGCTTAAACAATCTTTTCCATGAAAATGTCCATGAAAGATTTCTTTTTTGAAATAGTGATTACACAGGAGGATATTTAGGCTAGGTTAACAGGTTAACATAAATAAAAACGATAAATAAAAATTATTCTGATTTATTGAATTTTTTGTTGAACTTTATAATTTTTAATTTAAACTTGAACTATAACCCGTTGTACAAATGTACAAACCAAAAATTTAATTTAAAAATTATAAAGTTCAACAAAAAAATTCAATGAATTAATATTTATCTACATCTCTGGGTACGGAGAACATTAAAATATAAAAAAATATGTATTTTAATAACTCAAAAGACATACCACTAGTTCTGAGACAGTAAACGCTCTACAAACAATGTGGGCAATTAACAAAATGCATATGTGATTCAATATGAGATGAATATAGACAGAAAATAATTAAATGCTCGATGGCTCAGTGGTTAAAGCAGCAGATCATGATACGTCATGGACTGAGTTCAAATCCCGGTGGGTGCTGATGAGTAGTGTAGCGACTACGAAACAGCTTGTTGTCCCCCAGCTAAAGATTTGATTATTATTTTTCTTGTCTTCTTCAGTCAAAAATTATTGATCACAGCAAATTTGTATTGTAAAAAATCCTTCTTAAGAAAAAACTTGAACTATAACCCGTTGTACAAATGTATAAACCAAAAATTATTATGAATTTGAGCAACTTCTGTCAGAAAAAGAAAGGTTAGATGAGAGTGGCAACTTCGTAGGTCTCCCCAACTTAAAACTATGCTTTGGGATTGCACAACTCGATTAAGAAATCTGCTTGAAATCCACAAAATACATTTCGAAAGCCTGAATGGTACTCCGCAATCTGACGATTCCCTGTGGGAAGCGACAAAAGTTTTGAAAAGACCCGTAATAGGCAAGTCACATTTGCGAACTTCAACTGGGGACTGGGCAAGAACCGATTCTGGAAAAGCTCCAAGTAGAGTCATATAGACCAATAAGTCTACTGCCAACAATTTCCAAACTATTCGAAAAAATTTTAATGACGATGTTGACTCCAATACTGAAGGATGTAGAATGTATCTCTAATCTTCAATTTGGCTTTCGGTCGAAACACAGCACCATAGAACAACCACATAGACTAGTAAATGCTCAGCTCTATTCATTGACGTTTCCCAAGCATTTGCTAAAGTGTGGCATAAGTGATTAATGCACCAAATAAAGTTGAACTTGTCTGTAAATAGTCACAATCTTCTGGAAAGCTACTTATGTGGCCGAAAATTTGTTATCAGTGAAGGCGATTTTATAAGCCCAACTCAGCCCATCGAAGCAGGAGTTCCGCAAGGTAGCGTACTGGGATATACTTTATATTTGATTTATGCTTCTGATATGCCAACGAGATCCGGAATCGACACTTATATGATGTCAAGTACCTTGGTATTGACCGCGGCCGTAGGCTGACTTGGAAGTCTCACATTGATGCGAAAGTCACGTAGTTGGAATAAAAAGCAGCGCAATTAAATTGGCTTTTGCGCGGAAATTCCACATTTAAGTTAGATTGCAAACTCTTGGTATACAACGGGATCCTAAAGCCTATATGGTGCTATTATTTCAATTATGGGGCACCGCTTCAGCATCAAACACTGAACAAATTTAAAGGCGACAAAACCATATACTTCGAACAATTACTACAGCTCTATGGTATGTAAACAACTCCTGAAGTCACAAGGTTCTGTGTGTTCCACTGGTAAAAGATAAATTTTCAAAGTATGCGACAAAGTATACCAGCAAAATAGAACTTCACCCAAACCCTCTTGCACGAGACATACTTAATTTTAGTAGTCACACTCGGTTGAGAAGAAGGGAACTCTTGCCACCATCAGAGCGTTAAATAGGTGATTTTACCGATATAATTGGCGCAAAATAAATTTTTTTGTCTATCATTGGCTAGAGTTAATAAATTTTTTGTATTAAGATTTGAGTACTTACTGCTAGTTCACATTATGAAGATTTAATAAATAAACAAGTAAGAGTGTGGTACATTCGGCTGGGCCGAATCTAAAATATCCTTCACAATAGTCATGTATAAAAACGCGGTTTAGGCTATATCTCCGGTATATATGTACCGATATCGGAAATTTCCATTTTCCATATTTATATAACCTTATTTCGTTACCAGAACTGTTTTTAAGCAAAAAAAAAAAGTTTTTTAAGTTCACTTACGCGACATTTTCATGAAAACCGCGGCTTAGGCTATATCTGGGGTATATATGGACCGATATCGAAAATTTTTATTTTCCATATTTGTATAACCTTCCTTTATTACCGGAACTGCTTTTGAGCAAAAAAGGTTGTTTAAGTTTACTTACGGGATATTTTCATGAATAACCCGATTCATGGTATATCTGGGGTATATATGGACCGATAACGGAAATTTTCATTTTCGATATTTATATAACCTTACTTTATTAGCGGAACTGCCTTTGAGCAAAAAAAGTTGTTTAAGTTTACTTACGGGACATTTTTATGAAACACCCGTTTTAGGCTATATTTCGGGTATATATGGACCGATATCAGGCTCTTTCATTTCCCATATTTATCTAACCTTATTTTATAACCAGAACTGCTTTTAATGAAAAAACGTTCTGTAAGTTCGCTTACGCGGCATTTTCATGAAAACCCCGGTTTAGGCTATGTCTCGGGTATATATGGACAGATATCGGGCATTTTCATATTCCATATTTATCTAACCTTATTTCATTACCAGAACTGTTTTTAAGGAAAAAAAGTTGTTTAAGTTCGCTTACGCGGCATTTTTATGAAAAACCCCGTTTAGGTTATATCTCGGGTATATATGGACCGTTATCGGAAATTTTCATTTTCCATATTTATATAACCTTATTTTATTATCAGAACTGCTTTTAGGCAAAAAAAGATGTTTAAGTTGACTTACGCGACATTTTGATTAACATCGCGGTTTAGGCTATATCTCGGGTACATATGGACCGAAATCGGAAATTTCCATTTTCCATATTTATATAACCTTATTTCCTTATCAGAACTGTTTTTAAGCAAAAAAGATGTTTAAGTTCACTTACGCGACGTTTTCATGAAAACCGCGGTTTAGGCTATATCTCGGGTATATATGGACCGATATCGGAAATTTCCATTTTCCATATTTATATAACCTTATTTCATTACCAGAACTGCTTCGAAGCAAAAAAAAAAGCTGTTTAAGTTCACTTACGCGGCATTTTCATGAAAAACCCGGTTTAGGGTATATCTGGGGTATATATGGACCGATATCGGAAATTTTCATTTTCCATATTTATATAACCTTACTTGATTACCGGAACTGCCTTTGAGCAAAAAAGTTGTTTAAGTTCACTTACGGGACATTTTCATGAAAACCCCGTTTTAGGCTATATCTAGGGTATATATGGACCGATATCGGGCATTTTCATTTTCCATATTTTTCTAACCTTATTTCATTACCAGAACTGCTTCTAAGCAAAAAAAAAGTTGGTTAAGTTCGCTTACGCGGCATTTTCTTGAAAACCCCGGTTTAGGCTATATCTCGGGTATATATGGACCGATATCGAAAATTTTTATTTTCCATATTTATATAAACTCATCTTATTACCAGAACTACTTTTAAGCAAAAAAAGTTGTTAAGCTTCGCATATACGACATTTTTATTAAAAATCCGATTTGGGCTATATCTCGGGTATATATGGACCGATATCGAAAATTTTCATTTTTCATATTTATATGACCCTACTTCATTACCAGAACTGCTTTTGAGCACAAAAAAGTTGTTTAAGTTCGCTTACGCGACATTTTCATGAAAAACCCGGTATGGGCTATATCTCGGGTATATATGGACCGATATCGTAAATTTTCATTTTTCATATTTATATAACCTTATTTTATTACCAGAACTACTTTTGAGCAAAAAAAAGTTATTTAGCTTCGCCTATGCGACATTTTCATTAAAATCCGATTTGGGCTATATCTCGGGTATATATGGACCGATATCTGTCTTTTAGCCACCATGCTTTATGAGCGTGTGAAGTTTGAAGCAAAACGAACAACTTTTGTTTTCAAAAATTTTCATACAAAACTGCAAAAAAATGGCTTTTTTCGGAATTTTGAATATATCTCAGCTATACGTGGACCGATATTACTGAATTTCAATAGCAAACCCATGAATCGATGGGGTAAAAGAATGGTGAAAGAAAAAAGTTTCTAAGTCTAATGGTTTTTTTAGAAACGGTATTTCAACAGCGGACAGACGGACATCGCTTAATCGACTTTTCCATTAATTCTGAATCAGAATATATATACTTTATAGGGTCGCAAAAAAAACTGTAGAAATTACAAACGGAATCACAAACTTATATATACCCTTTTCATTTTTGTGAAGGGTATAAAAAAAAGCTAAAAAATAATAATTTAATATATTTTAATTTTAATACATTTGAATTCAAATTTTGTATTGAATTTACACACAAACAAGTAAGAGTGTAGTATATTCGGCTGGGCCGAATCTAAAATGCCCTTCACGATAGTCACGAATATGTATAGTATATTAAAAATGTGATCTAAATATGCTCGGTTATATATGAACCGATATCGGAGTTTTCTATTTTCTGTATTTTAGTAACCTTCTTTTATAACAAGAATTGCTTTTCAGCAAAAAAAAAATTTTTTTTTAATGGAAAAATCGGTTTAGGCTATATCTCGGCTATCTATGGACCGATATCGAAAATTTTAATTTTCCATATTTATATAACCTTATATCATTACCAGAACTGCTTTTGAGCACAACAAATTGTTTAAGTTCGCTTACGCGATATTTTCATGAAAAACCCGATTTAGGCTATATCTCGGGTATATATGGACCGATATCAGAAATTTTAATTTTCTCTATTTTCGTAACCTTCTTTCATAACAAGAACTGCTTTTCAGCAAAAAAAAAATGTTATTGGAAAAATCGGTTCAGGCTATATCTCGAGTATATATGGACCGATATCGGATATTTTCTTTTTCCATATTTATATGACCCTATTTCATTACCAGAACTGTTTTTAAGCAAAAAAACAATGTTTAAGTTCACTTACGCAACATTTTCATTAAAACCGCAGTTTAGGCTATATCTCGGGTATATATGGACCGATATCGGAAATTTTCATTTTCCATACCTATATAACCTTATTTTGCTATTAGAACTGCTTTTAAGCAAAAAAAGTTGTTTTAGTTCGCTTACGCCGCGTATTCATGAAAAACCCGGTTTAGGCTATATCTCGGGTATATATGGACCGATATCGAAAATTTTTATTTTTCATATTTATGTGACCCTATTTCATTACCAGAACTGCTTTTGAGCACAAAAAAGTTGTTTAAGTTCGCTTACGCGACATTTTCATGAAAAACACGGTTTGGGCTATATCTCGGGTATATATGGACCGATATCGGAAATTTCCATTTTCCATATTTATGTAACCTAATTTCATTACCAGAACTGCTTTTGAGCACAAAAAAGTTGTTTATGTTCGCTTACGCGGCATTTTCTTGAAAACCCCGGTCTAGGCTATATCTCGGGTATATATGGACCGATATCGAAAATTTTCATTTTTCATATTTATATGACCCTATTCCATTACCAGAACTCCTTTTGAGCACAAAAAAGTTGTTTAAGTTCGCTAACGCGACATATTCATGAAAAACCCGATTTGGGCTATATCTCGGGTATATATGGACCGATATCGGAAATTTTTATCTTCCATATTTATATAACCTCATCTTATTACAAGAACTGTTTTTAATCAAAAATAGTTGTTAAAGTTCGCTTACGCGACATTTTCATGAAAAACCCGGTTTGCGCTATATCTCGGGTATATATGGACTGATATCGGAAATTTTCATTTTCCATACTTATATAACCTTATTTGATTACCAGAACTGCTTTTAAGCAAAAAAAGTTGTTTACGTTCGCTTACGCGGCATTTTCATGAAAACCACGTTCCAGGGTATATCTGCGGTATATACGGACCGATATCGGAAATTTTAATTTTTCATATTTATATAACCTTATTTTATTACCAGAACCGCTTTTAAGCAAAAAAAGTTGTTTTAGTTTGCTTACGCGACAGTTTTATGTAAAACCCGGTCTAGGCTATATCTCGGGTATATATGGACCGACATCGAAAATTTTAATTTTTCATATTTATATGACCCTATTTCATTACCAGAACTGTTTTTAAGCAAAAAAAATATGTTTAAGTTCACTTACGCGACATTTTCATTAAAACCGCAGTTTAGGCTATATCTCGGGTATATATGGACCGATATCGGAAATTTTCATTTTTCATATTTATGTAATCTTATTTCATTATCAGAACTGCTTTTGAGCAAAAAAAAGTTGTTTAAGATCGCTTACGCGACATTTTCATGAAAAACCCGATTTGGGCTATATCTCGAGTACATATGGACCGATATCGGAAATTTTCATTTTCCATATTTAGGTAACCTAATTTCATTACCAGAACTGCTTTTGAGCACAAAAAAGCTGTTAAGTTCGCTTACGCGGCATTTTCATGAAAACCCTGGTCTAGGCTATATCTCGGGTATATATGGACCGATATCGGAAATTTCCATTTTCCATATTTATGTAACCTAATTTCATTACCAGAACTGCTTTTGAGCACAAAAAAGTTGTTTAAGTTCGCTTACGCGGCATTTTCATGAAAACCCCGGTCTAGGCTATATCTCGGGTATATATGGACCGATATCGAAAATTTTCATTTTTCATATTTATAGGACCCTATTTCATTACCAGAACTGCTTTTAAGCACAAAAAAGTTGTTTAAGTTCGCTTACGCGACATTTTCATGAAAAACCCGATTTGGGCAATATCTCGGGTATATATAGACCGATATCGGAAATTTTCATTTTTCATATTTATGTAACCTAATTTCATTACCAGAACTGCTTTTGAGCACAAAAAAATTGTTTAAGTTCGCTTACGCGGCATTTTCATGAAAACCCCGGTCTAGGCTATATCTCGGGTATATATGGACCGATATCGAAAATTTTCATTTTTCATATTTATATGACCCTACTTCATTACCAGAACTGCTTTTGAGCACAAAAAAGTTGTTTAAGTTCGCTTACGCGACATTTTCATGAAAAACGCGGTATGGGCTATATCTCGGGTATATATGGACCGATATCGGAAATTTTCATTTTTCATATTTATATAACCTTATTTTATTACCAGAACTACTTTTGAGCAAAAAAAAGTTATTTAGCTTCGCCTATGCGACATTTTCATTAAAATCCGATTTGGGCTATATCTCGGGTATATATGGACCGATATCTGAAAAAAAAATTTTTTGTGTTTTAGTCACCATGCTTAATAAGTGTGTGAAGTTTGAAGCAAAACGAACAACTTTTGTTTTCAAAAATTTTCATACAAAACTGCAAAAAAATGGCTTTTTTCGGAATTTTGAATATATCTCAGCTATACGTGGATCGATATTACTGAATTTCAATAGCAAACCCATGAATCGATGGGGTAAAAGAATGGTGAAAGAAAAAAGTTTCTAAGTCTAATGGTTTTCTCAGAAACGGTATTTCAACAGCGGACAGACGGACATCGCTTAATCGACTTTTCCATTAATTCTGATTCAGAATATATATACTTTATAGGGTCGCAAAAAAAAAAAAACTGTAGAAATTACAAACGGAATCACAAACTTATATATACCCTTTACATTTTTGTGAAGGGTATAAAAACAAATTTTCCTGAAGAATTCTTCCAAAGGAAGACGAAATATTGAAAAATACATTAAACATTAAAAAAAAGGATCTTGAGATGAACGAATTATTTGCAAATATTGAATTAATTAAAGGTCAAAGCCAATAAGATCAAGAAATCAAATAATAATTTATTCATCTTTTCTCTTTTGAAAGAAATAACAGGTAATAAACTTAAGACTAGATTAGCAAGTCATAAATCTGACCAGAAGTATAGGCACTATAAATTTTCACAGAAAACTGCATTTATTGCCGTGATTTTGACCATTTTCCAGATTTTTAAAGAACATCTATTTTAAGTAAGGAAAATTATTATAAAATATATTATAAATTTGATTTGGAAACGCATTATTTCACTAACAGTTCCTTTCGATTTTTTAATAAACTAATAAGCTAAAATTTATTTAAAAGACAAGAAGACCCTATAAATCTTTATATTTAAATTTGAATTATTTTTTAGATTTATTTAATAACTAAAATTAAAAGTATTTTATTGGGGTGATATTAAAATTTAATTAACTTTTAATTATTTATTTTCATTAATTTATGATTAATTGATCCGTTATTAACGATTAAAAAAATAAGTTACTTTAGGGATAACAGCGTAATTTTTTTGGAGGTTCATATCAATAAAAGTCTTATAGTTACAGTACAGGGGTAACTGTTTTTTTTTTTTTGTGAATTAGAACACATTTAGATTTTCGGGGATTTAAGCACAGTCCGTTTTGAGATGCCCATCGATTTATATTGTTGAGGTCAGAATTGAGTTTTTCAACATTCTCCTTAATTGAGGATACTGGACTACTTAAGTGTAACTGTACATCATCTGCGTACATGTGAACACTGCAGTGCGATAAACGCTGCGGCAAGTCGTTAGCATAAATTGAAAATAATATTGGTCCTAAGATTGAACCTTGTGGTACACGTCTGGATAAAAGCAATGGACTAGACGCTTTGTTGTTAATGAATACTGACTGAATTCTACCAGTGAGATATGATGAGATACGTTTTGTAGAAGTAGACGAAAACTTATGCAGAGAACTTAACTATGATAACAGTATTCGGTGATCGACTGTATCGAACGCCTTGGAGTCATCAAGTAGAACCAAAAAGTTTATTTTACCATCATCGAGTTCTCGCCATATGTTCTCCGCGACTTCGATTAGAGTGGTTATGCAACTGTGTTTAGGACGAAAGCCTGACTGCCTATCCGACAGTAACTGATTATTATAAAATGTATTGACCTTAAATTTAAGAGCGTCAACTCCAATTTTCGGTCATTATTATCGTGTTAGTAAATATGCAATAATAAGTTTGGTGCAAAAACTTCAGTCTATAAACTCGTATTCATTGCGTGATCCTGCCGTGCCAGTGAGACGACGGGTTGGTCAAAGTGAAGAAAATATCGCTACCGTTTAGGCGTCCGTGGTAAACTATCCAAATCAGTCATTCCGCGGCGTTCTCAACAACTGGTCATCGCCAAAACCACTCTAAAGTGTTCTGCGTAAAAATCTTGCTTTAAACCTATGCAAGATCAAACTGACTCACGAAGTGAAGTCTATGGACCATTTCAAGCGACATTCCATCTCCGATGGGGATCTGGAGAAGATGTGCCATGATCATGAATTTCATCGCAAAATCATTTTTAGTGACAAAGCTCATTTTTGGCCCAATAGGTTCGTCAATAAGCAAAAAATGGGTGCCGAAAATCCACACGTACTTCATGAATCACCACTTCATCCACAAAAACTAACTGTTCGGTGCAGTTTGCATACCGGCGGCAGCATTTGAACATATTTTTTGGTCGACAATAATGAAAAAGGCTGGTGTCACAACCCACACACGTTAAAAACATCTCAAGTTCTTATTGGAAAACCCATTTAAATACTGCGTGTCAGAGATTTTGGCTGTCTGTTATTGTAAGTTTTATATTTTATGTTCTTACACATTTAATGCGTTGGTATGGAAAAAGTTTACTTTTCTTTATAATTAATGATTTCCTGCTGGTTGTTGTTTTATTTTACGTAATTTACATAAAAGGATTTAAAGGACATTTACATTTCTTATGGAATATTATATAACTATAAAAGAACTTGACTAATACATACGCACGTGTTTTATGCTGAAAGTCTCCCAGTACTTAAACTTATTTTTGTTTATTATTGTCTTGCATATCCTCGTTCAGGATTTGAATACCCGGTTGGCCAAATTCGTCAACTTTGAACATTTTAGAGTTGTCGCCTCTGTCGAAATTACTGTTTTCATCAAATGAATTTGAAAACAACACTGTTTGCTTTGAATTTGATATGACAATAATGAACCAGTTCACTTTTGTATTTTAATAAGACATCGCAATCAAGTCCTGTGATTTTAACCGGTTTTTACACGATGTTTTACCTGCAATCGTTAGAATATTTTGCCTCTAATTTGCGGATTCTTCAACTGCAAATGAAGTAATGAATCACTTGTTCGTTACACAGTACTTAAATAAGTCATAACTTTATTTACACTTATTACCACTGTGGAATTGCTTATTTTTCTGACTTATGACTATCTTGCACAACGTTTAAAATTAAACTATGTCCCTGCTGAACATCTGCCTGCTATTTATATTTTTTTATTATTTTCTCCAATAATCATGAGCTTTCTAGTTATTGATAATTTCGGAAATAAATATACAATTCTTACGCATATACGAATACACACGCAGACACCTGCTTGCTAAACAACATGAACGTGATAACAACAATGACAAAGAAACGCAATAAGCCTCCAACACCAACAATAAAATCATTAGTGGTTGATTTACTTGTAGTTTTGCGACCTTTAAATCATGTATGTTTATTTATTTGTGTATTATATGTTCTTTCCCTTACGTTATTTATGTGAAAGTGTGTGTACATTTATAACAAGCAGATCAACGGCTGCACAATGGGTTATAAATGATACAAATTCATAACAATATCGTAGCAGCTACCTTAATCATTAGTAACCTTGTTCAGGCAAATAATCTATTATGATATACAGGGTGGGCCAGAAGTTACAACGGGGCTTAAAAGTTTAATAATAATAAAAATAGCTTTTTCATATATAAATTTTTTATACCCTTCACAAAAATGTAAAGGGTATATATAAGTTTGTGATTCCGTTTGTAATTTCTACAGTTTTTTTTTGCGACCCTATAAAGTATATATATTCTGAATCAGAATTAATGGAAAAGTCGATTAAGCGATGTCCGTCTGTCCGTCTGTCCGTCTGTCCGTCTGTCCGCTGTTGAAATACCGTTTCTGAGAAAACCATTAGACTTAGAAACTTTTTTCTTTCACCATTCTTTTACCCCATCGATTCGTGGGTTTGCTATTGAAATTCAGTAATATCGGTCCACGTATAGCTGAGATATATTCAAAATTCCGAAAAAAGCCATTTTTTTTGCAGTTTTGTATGAAAATTTTTGAAAACAAAAGTCGTTCGTTTTGCTTCAAACTTCACACACTTATTAAGCATGGTGACTAAACGACAAAAAATTTTTTTTTCAGATATCGGTCCATATATACCCGAGATATAGCCCAAATCGGATTTTAATGAAAATGTCGCATAGGCGAAGCTAAATAAATTTTTTTTTGCTCAAAAGCAGTTCTGGTAATAAAATGAGGTTATATAAATATGGAAAATGAAAATTTCCGATATCGGTCCATATATACCCGAGATATAGCCCAAACCGGGTTTTTCATGAAAATGTCGCGTAAGCGAACTTAAACAACTTTTTTGTGCTCAAAAGCAGTTCTGGTAATGAAATTAGGTTACATATATATGAAAAATGAAAATTTCAGATATCGGTCCATATATACCCGAGATATAGCCCAAATCGGGTTTTTCATGAAAATGTCGCGTAAGCGAACTTAAACAACTTTTTTGTGCTCAAAAGCAGTTCTGGTAATGAAGTAGGGTCATATAAATATGAAAAATGAAAATTTTCGATATCGGTCCATATATACCCGAGATATAGCCTAGACCGCGGTTTTCATGAAAATGCCGCGTAAGCGAACTTAAACAACTTTTTTGTGCTCAAAAGCAGTTCTGGTAATGAAATTAGGTTACATAAATATGGAAAATGAAAATTTCCGATATCGGTCCATATATACCCGAGATATAGCCCAAACCGGGTTTTTCATGAAAATGTCGCGTAAGCGAACTTAAACAACTTTTTTGTGCTCAAAAGCAGTTCTGGTAATGAAATTAGGTTACATAAATATGAAAAATGAAAATTTCCGATATCGGTCCATATATACCCGAGATATAGCCCAAATCGGGTTTTTCATGAAAATGCCGCGTAAGCGATTTTAAACAACTTTTTTGTGCTCAAAAGCAGTTCTGGAAATGAAATAGGGTCATATAAATATGAAAAATGAAAATTTTCGATATCGGTCCATATATACCCGAGATATAGCCCAAATCGGGTTTTTCATGAAAATGCCGCGTAAGCGAACTTAAACAACTTTTTTGTGCTCAAAAGCAGTTCTGGTAATGAAATTGGGTTACATAAATATGGAAAATGAAAATTTCCGATATCGGTCCATATATACAAGAGATATAGCCTAGACCGGGGTTTTCATGAAAATGCCACGTAAGCGAACTTAAACAACTTTTTTGTGCTCAAAAGCAGTTCTGGTAATGAAATAGTGTCATATAAATATGAAAAATGAAAATTTTCGATATCGGTCCATATATACCTGAGATATAGCTTAGACCGGGGTTTTCATGAAAATGCCGCGTAAGCGAACTTAAAGAACTTTTTTGTGCTCAAAAACAGTTCTGGTAATGAAATAGTGTCATATAAATATGAAAAATGAAAATTTTCGATATCGGTCCATATATACCTGAGATATAGCCTAGACCGGGGTTTTCATGAAAATGCCGCGTCAGCGAAATTAAACAACTTTTTTTTGCTTAAAAGCAGTTTTGGTAATAAAATAAGGTTATATAAATATGAAAAATGAAAATTTCCTATATCGGTCCATATATACCGCAGATATAGCCTGGAACGTGGTTTTCATGAAAATGCCGCGTAAGTGAACTTAAACAACTTTTTTTGCTTAAAAGCAGTTCTAGTAATCAAATAAGGTTATATAAGTATGGAAAATGAAAATTTCCGATATCGGTCCATATATACCCGAGATATAGTTCAAACCGGGTTTTTCATGAAAATGTCGCGTAAGCGAACTTTAACAACTTTTTTTTTATTAAAAACAGTTCTTGTAATAAGATGAGGTTATATAAATATGGAAGATAAAAATTTCCGATATCGGTCCTTATATACCCAAGATATAGCCCAAACCGGGTTTTTCATGGAAATGTCGCGTAAGCGAACTTAAACAACAATTTTTTTTTGCTTAAAACAGTTCTGGTAATAAAATAAGGTTATATAAATATGGAAGATAAACATTTCCGATATCGGTCCATATGTACCCGAGATATAGCCCAAATCGGGTTTTTCATGAATATGTCGCGGAAGCGAACTTAAACAACTTTTTTTTGCTCAAAAGCAGTTCTGGTAACGAAATTAGGTTACATAAATATGAAAAATGAAAATTTCCGATATCGGTCCATATATACCCGAGATATAGCCCAAACCGTGTTTTCCATGAAAATGCCGCGTAAGCGAACTTAAACAATTTTTTCGCCTTAAAGCAGTTCTGGTAATAAAATAAGGTGATATAAATATGGAAAATGAAAGTTTTCGATATCGGTCCATACATATCCGAGATATAGCCTAAACCGGGTTTTTCATGAATACGCGGCGTAAGCGAACTAAAACAACTTTTTTTTTGCTTAAAAGCAGTTCTAATAGCAAAATAAGGTTATATAGGTATGGAAAATGAAAATTTCCGATATCGGTCCATATATACCCGAGATATAGCCCAAACCGGGTTTTTCATGAAAATGTCGCGTAAGCGAACTTAAACAACAATTTTTTTTTGCTTAAAAACAGTTCTGGTAATAAGATGAGGTTATATAAATGTGGAAGATAAAAATTTCCGATATCGGTCCGTATATACCCGAGATATAGCCCAAACCGGGTTTTTCATGAAAATGTCGCGTAAGCGAACTTAAACAACTTTTTTGTGCTCAAAAGCAGTTCTGGTAATGAAATTAGGTTACATAAATATGAAAAATGAAAATTTCCGATATCGGTCCATATGTACCCGAGATATAGCCCAAATCGGGTTTTTCATGAAAATGTCGCGTAAGCGAACTTAAACAATTTGTTGTGCTCAAAAGCAGTTCTGGTAATGAAATAAGGTTATATAAATTTGGAAAATTAAAATTTTCGATATCGGTCCATATATACCCGAGATATAGCCTGAACCGATTTTTTCATTAAAAAAAATTTTTTTTTTTGCTGAAAAGCAATTCTTGTTATAAAAGAAGGTTACTAAAATACAGAAAATAGAAAATTCCGATATCGGTTCATATATAACCGAGCATATTCAGGTCACATTTTTAATATACTATACATATTCGTGACTATCGTGAAGGGTATTTTAGATTCGGCCCAGCCGAATATACTACACTCTTACTTGTTTATATTCTTTTTTCTCAGATTATATAATACATACAAAGTGGAAAATTTGTTTACACTAAGTATAAAAATAATGTCTCGTAAATGAACATCGTTTCATTTTCAATAACATCTTTCAAAATTTGTGGCTGTAGTAACAATGTTTGCCTTGAGTTCAAAGATTGTTTTTGGCTTGTTAAATACATTCGCTCCTTCAAACAACCCCAAAGAAAATTGTCAGTTGGTGTCAAATCTGGCAATTACGCTGGCCGAATAATTTCTGAATTTTTGGAAATTATTCGCTCTCCAAAAACTTTACTTAAATATACCATTGCTTCTCGGGCAGTGGCTCACACCAGCAGCCGTATTCTGTAACTCGCTAAAGCTAAATCTCCATCGCTTAAAATCTACAAAGATGATTTAGCGATATTTGGCCACAAATGCAGTTCTGTTACGTGCATAGGTAAATTTGGCAATGACAAAAAAATTGAATTCGCCGCAATTTTAGCGATTAGTGGCGTCGCTAAAATGTTTAAATTTTGTATTCTCTAACGCAAAATAAGTAGTTCTTGTTGGCTAAAACGCTAAAATATTAGCAACGGAAATTTTTAAGTGCTAAAATGTAAGTAAATTACAAATGTTTTCTTTTTTCTATTGTTTCTCGTTAAAAAAAAAATATAATTACAATATAATGGAAGAAACAACAAAAAGAATTACATAGGAGTAAAAATATATGCTTATTCAGTACTTGGAGGAGCACAAACAATTTGCCCATGATAGGTAAAAAATTAATTTTAACTTAAAGTGAAGCAAAACACAATAATTCGTTTTTTTTAAGATTTGTGAACTCCACAAATGTTTCTGGTTCACATTTAGCTAATTGCGTTCACTACGAGTAGTTGCACTTAATCGGCCATGTCACAGAATTCACTTTCGTTTGGAAATGGAATTGAATCGGTTTTTAATTCTCAAAAAACGGAAATCTAAAACTTATTTCGGAATGAAATCTATGCTATAAGACAATACTAGTCTTATTCTTGCAATTAAAAATGATTTGATTCCGAAAATTTTTCAATTCTTCTTTTTTGAAGAAGTAAAAAAATAATTCAATTCCGTTTCCGTACTGAATTAAACTGAGTTCATTATATTACGACTCCGATAAAAACTGCTCATTTTCACTTGTTTAAATATTTATTATTATAAAATGCAGACAATTTTTTCTAAACCTTATGAACGTTTTTTTGTTTATTTAAAATGTAAATAAACAAATACTTTTTTGTGATGCCGTATTTTGAAAATTTTCCCATAAATTCCACATTTGGTAGTATCATGAAAAAATATTGCTTATAATTTATCGACTTAAGTGCTGTTTAAGTAATATTTGTCAAAAAAAAAATAAATTTTTAATGGATCTTTCACAAAGAGCTGGGAGAGAGCGTTTCGCACTTCCTCTGTCAGTATTCAGCTCTTTCTCATTTTATTCGTATTTAGGCAGACTAATGCTGCATGATTTGGCGGAGGTATCGTAATGTTATGTAAGTGGATTGGACTTCTTTATCCGATCCTCGGGTTGGTTCTAAACCAGTGATATGTAGATCTATTGAGATACATATTACATCCAGGCAATATAACAGGATCTGACTGGATATAAGTGGGCCAGCTTTACAATAGCTGGCAGCCTGTTAAACCTAACCTTACTGTTCAGGCCCGGCAATACTTGTTGTCAAAACCAACCTGGCAGCACTTGTCGTCAAACAAACGAGAAAAAGCCAATCGTTGGTTTTGACAACAAGCCTTGTGCATGCTGAGTTGCTTGCACTTGTTTTCTCATTCTCTTTTCAACAGCCAACGCAGTCACAAGCAAATAATTTAAGTGCACGCTCATAAATTTTGAATTTGTCACGACTTTAAGTCAATTTGGTCTTTTCTGCCAAAAAGGTTTTTTCATTAAAGTGAAAGTTACTAATTATATAAGCCATTATTTAAATAAAGGTGTGCCGCCACTTAAAGACACAATCTTACAGAAGGAAATTTGTGTTTTTATTTGCGTTTTGGCATCAATCGGCAGTGACAAAAGGCCGAAAGTCCACCGGAAGAAAATTACAAGCCCCCTTTGGACGAATCATCAAAGGGGCATTACAGAAGCCGGCCACACCACCAACCCGTAAAACTAAATCATAACGTTCCGTGCATCCGTCTCCAGTCACAGGCGTCAGCTGTCGTGTTGTTTGGGAATCGTCCCGTGACCGTTTCACCCCTTCAGCCACGATAAACAGCCTATCCAGTAAGTTAAATCCTTTTATTACCCTTTTACCCCCTAACCGCCGTGTGCCTCGCACACTAACTTAATTAAAAGTGACTTACAATTTTTTAAAGTTTTAATATGTTTTAAAGGAGTATAATTATAGTCTATTGAGTTAGGCTACTTTTATTGCAGCTGTTTCTGGAGCTTTGAACCTTAAATTGCAATTTAGTGTACAATGAAGTTATTTAGACTTGTTCAGATTGAACAAATGTTTGGCAAAGTAAGCGTAATCACTGTTGTTGTTGTGTGCTCATCGGTCTTAAAACGGTGCCCAATATTTGGCAGAGAAAAAAATATAAGATTAACAATGAGGAGAAATATTTTGGGCGCCGTTTATAAAAAAAGTATGAGTACTATTTTCTTGTTTACATTGGGCAGAAATACCACCAGCAGTGATTCTACTGATTTTGTCAAATATTTGCTAAATGTGAATGTAGTTTTAAATTTTTACATAGAAAAATTATATCTTGCGGATAAAGCATCGCAACTAAAATATCGTAGTCAGTAATTCGAGAAAGATAAACATAATTCACACTGAATTATTGTCGTGCACCCATCTGCCGAGCTTATTTAAGAACATGGCCAATTGGGGTGTTTCGGTTTGTGGATGTGTGATTGTGTGCGGTAAATTTGTTTTTCTTTTGTTTACGAAATAAATATTAAATATGTTAAGATAAATCTATTCGTTAGTATTTTCCAATAAAGAAAGTTTTACTCTGTTATCAACTGCTCTCTTGACTAAAATTATTATTCAATTATTTTGGTTTATTAAATTTTATTAAAATTTCTATGAATTTGTTTTGTTTTGCTAAAACTGTTTACTTTTCAAAAGTTTTTACAATTTTAACTACTAGTACGTATTGTAATATAAATGACATTATTGTAATATAAAAAAATATTTTTATGTAAACAATTATGTGCAGGTCAAAAATGAATGAAAAAATCAAATCAATGGCAACAAAGCAGCATAAAAAATCTATATTTTATAACAAAATTGTAAGTAAGTGTTCCCGACTGGAAAAAAAGATAAGGTTTACTAAATTAAAATAGTTTGCTTTTAAAATTTTCTGCTTAATTTTGGGAAAACGGATGAACTTTTTAAAATTTTCATTGAAAATCGGTCAAATAATAACAGTGTAATATCGATAATCCAGACACTCGCATATTTAGACAGCGTGGTAGCACGTAGTAGACTGTCTTATCCGTATACCAGTCATTTTTTTCTGCTCAATAATTCGGACAGCTTTTATTTTTATAGCTTTTGCACAAAAACTTCAATCGTCTATTTTCAGTTTTGTTTCTTAGGATTTTGTATCGTCAGCTTTTTATTGTATTAAATATTTACAAATAACCTCAGTTTTTCGTTATTTATGAAAAGAATGGAAGGGTTTTATTAGCAACCACAATATACCAATTACATTAGAAATCATTCTAGAAAAAGCTAAACTTTTATATAAAAAAATGTATGAATTCAATGTGAAATTTAAAGCCAGTAATGGCTGGATTATTAATTTTCGATCACGTTATGAAATAAAAATTTAATTTTCGAGGAAGCATTTTCAAATGACCCTTCCTCAGTCCAATCCTTTATTGAAACAAATAAGTACAAGTTAGCGATGTTAAATGTGAACCACACCTAAACGTCTTTTTCTGCACATCATTTGATATATCTCAATTTCAGACTGATTCGATTTGAACACTGGAAAGATATGCAATTGAGCAATGCGTTAAATTTATTCAGACTTATTATTGAAAAGGGCATTTAAATCAAAATGCATATCGTGCACTTTTATCGGTGGCATTAAGCGTCCAAATGTGCGTACAAGCGTCCAAATGTGCGTACAAGCGGAGGGTCTGTTACCTTTTAGCTGCACTGTAAGGACCCAGTGGTGATGGTTGAGCTGGCTTAAGGGCTCTTAGTGGGCTTCGGCCTACCAACACATTAAGCCTTATCTTCCATTGATTGTGGGGAAATTGCATACAAGAGGGATTAAAAGGTCCGAACTCCCCAACAAGAAGTTGCTCATATGGCTACAAACATATGACGCCCCCGTGTGGCTGACTAGGCGCTGGTGAATCGTGAATAATTCACTTCATGGAACTGGTCAATCATAAGATAGCGCCGTAAGGGCAGGTGCTGATGTAAATCTTTTTCACAACTGTCCGGATTATCCAGATTATACTGTACTTAAAAATTTTTAATTCAATCGTCCCAAATTCTGCAAAGAATATAAATATATATTTTAGTAGAAGGTGTACCACAACTAATGCGACACAGCTTTTAGTCTTATTATTTTTTATTATATTATAAGATTATTTATGGAATAATACGTCGAGTACATGGCATCACGGATTGGCATGCACATACCCACTCGGTGTTCGATATTTTGTATAAGTATGACCGAATTTCGTTGATGAGACATTGAATCTCTTGTTTTAGTGCACGAATGACTATGCGTGTGTGGATCTGATCTGAAAGAAATCTAATAGTGTTTAAACACATAATCTAGAAGACCAATTTTGGTAACCGAAACGAGAAATGCTGCATACGAGCAGTATGGCATGTAACACCGGTTTGTTGAAACCACGCATTAGCTACATCAATATCATCCATTTTCATCCATTTTCGGCTCTAAAAATTAGAGCATTTTTCTTTTTAAATTTTCAGCAATTTATTTCGATTGTTGGGATATAAAGTTGATTGTTTGAGAATATCTTTCAAAAATTTCCAAAGTCTACTGATAATTAGGGTAGTTCCTATGAAATGTCGACATATAGATAGCTGGGAAACAGGAAACAAGCTATTTATAATTTTTTACTGGTATAAATGTTAGAAGCTTAAATAGCGAATAAAAAACTTAATTGTTTAAAATAATTATTATAATAATTACCATAAAATTGAAATGCGGATTTTGTTTTGAAAGAGTATGTTATCCAGATGTCTTCTGTCGAGTTGAGCATACTGCTCAAAACGGAGCGTTGTGTTCTGCATTACACGTTGCGCTTAACTTGGTTCAATTGAGCTGATTTCTTGACACATATTGTCCTTTACAGCCACAAGAGATTGGGAATTGTCACCCTCTCTTCGAGGTTGGCCCGTTAGAAAAAAACCCGGGCGAACTTGTTGGCCATGGGATGTCCCAAAAACCAACTGATCAGTTTTTGGGGGAGTTTTATAATATGCGCATAATAAAACTTTTTTTCTGGCATTGGCTGGACTTAGTTAATTTATTTTATTTAGTATTAAGATTTGAGTTTGATTGTTAGTTCACATTGTGAAGATTCAATATATAAATAAAAGCTAAAAAAAACGAATTCATCATTGACATAGACCTCGAGAATTTTCGAAAAAATGGTCCTATTATCTCAAGCGTGGATAAGGCACACCAAATCGTTACCCTGGGACAAAGCAACGATTTTTAATGTTTCAATCGAGAGTTGTGTGTTTCTAGAGACTAGTAACGGCAGTTTTGATCCCTGACCGTTTAAGTGAAAATGAGTCTCTTCGCTCCAAAAAATGGGACGCTTCGTTTCAAAAAAAAAGTTAAATTTTCTGTATTCATTTCTTGAAAGTCTTGAATTTTAAAATGATGGAACTTTAGATAATTTTTTAACATTTCATTAATAATCACTCTAGGAAGTCCCACTAAAGCTGCTCTTTTAACCAGTTCAATGTTTTTGGGAGTTCTTGAAGACCGACGGGAATCTAGCTGTGGGACATTCATTGCCGAAGCAATTGTGGATCTCTGCACCCACAAACGAATTAAATTTGCGTCCATCGCGTATTCGCTAAATGCCGAACTTTGAACAAACTTATCGACGAGCAATTACGTGAGAATCATAACTCTTAAAAAATACCTCAATAGCGAACTCGCGATGCTTATTCGACTATCGCGACATCGTGACTGACTAATCCGCTCAATCGATAATTCTAATGGCACTACCCTTCGCCTGCACCGTTTGTTGCTTTTTAAAATAATCGCATTTAAAAATATAAATTTGAAATCAGACACCCTGTACTTGATTGTTTCTAATCCAAAACTTAACAAATGACTGAAGGCCTCATTAGTTTTTACTTTCTGTTGCCGTTCTGTGACCTTCATTTCTGTAGCAAATATTTTACAATTACTTTCTCCGTGAAAATAATCAGCTGTTTTTTACAGTAGGGTATAAATAAAAGAAAAGCATTTAAATGAAGAGTAAAATATGTACATAAATATGTATGAAAAAATAAAAAAAAGAAACATATTAATAATTTAGAAATGGTGCCCACTTCGTTTTGATAATCTTTATTACTTTGCATTGGTTGATCACTCATAAAGGAAGTATGAAGGCGCCGATTTTTTCTTCATACTTATGAGTGATCAACCAATGCAAAGTAATAAAGATTATCAAAACCAAAAACTTGATCAGCAATTGGGCATTGCACATACATATATCAGTATCTGAGGTTTTTAATATTACTATCAATACATAAAAAAATTTTCTTTCTTTTAATTGCTTATCAGATAAATCAAATTGCTTTTCCTTTATATTATTATAATTCCCTTTATATTCATAGTTCGTTTATAAGTAATCAATCAATGCAAAGTAATAAAGACTATTAAATAAAAACTAAAAAAAGATATTGCAGAAGAAAGCGTTTCAGAAACAAAAGATATCGAAGAAAATGCTATCAACATCAATAGTCACGTGACAGAAATCTTACAATGCGTTACATGCTTGGCAGAGTTAAGAAATGTAGGTATTTTACAATTTGTTCTCCTGGTTTTCAAAATTTGGACACTAAATCTAAGAAACGTAATTCAACTTTGCTTTTACTATAGACAAATTTTTGAACGTGATATACTTCTAAATATATCTCAAAAAGCGATTATTTATTTTGATAATAAAGTACTTTTTACTTCTGTAAAAACTCATTTATGTAAAAAAACTCAAATTTTGGTTTAATTTTTCAAGGGAATATTAATTCGTAGATTTAAAGAGAATATAAACAAATTCTGTGTTGAAATAATTACTTCTTCAATCAAAAAGAGTGAAAGTGTTAATTTCTTTTAGACAATATAAACAAGAGTTATGCATCAAAGTTTTGCAACGAAAATGTGGGCCAATTTGATAATGGGAACGGCTTTTATTGGTTCAAATTATCACTGAAATATACGGTTATCTTCATATACAAATTCTTTTCAAATTGTGGACCTTATAACATTTTTAAAAATGACATAATGTCCATTTGCAAAGTGTCACTATGCCCATGGACACTATGACATTTTCCAAAGTGTCTTAACGTCCGTGGTCCTTATGACACTTTTAAGTGTGTCATAACGTCCATGGACATTATGACACTGGACCTTATGACATGCCACCGTTTTATTGACATAATCGATAAACAGGCAACATCAATACAAAACTATTATGCAATGCCAGATTAACATTGATGTCATCTTAAATTAATGTTGCTATAATATTGCCGCCGACAAGCAGAATACGGGTGATTAACTTTTAAAAATCTTTAATTGAAACAAATTTTTTAAGCTTTTGACAAAAAAAAAAAAAAAATTATATACATTTGAATAAAAAATTAATATTTCCATACCTGAAAACAGTAAAACACACACATATCTGAATTCTATTTTCAACAGATTAGTCCGCATCAGAACAGAACGAAAAAGTGAAAACAAACCATATATATATAGTTTATATCGAACAGAAACAAAACCGCTGATTCAGAATGGAAAAGAACGTACAAACTAATTCTGCCTTGAAACTCAATTTCTTCTACTTGCGAGATTAAGACAGAAAATTGAGCTGCTGCAACGATCTCACATGTACACTATAAAAAATCTTCGTGCTAAACACAAAAGATAGTTCTTAGCTGAATGCCTACTTGTGTGTGACTGTGACTTAAAGTGAACGTTATTTCTAGACATGAAGATTATTCAAAATTAATGATGATTAATTGTGAAAAGCTGTCAATATAACTACAAAACTTCAGTTTAGTTCGTTGAATACCCAAGACGAAAACAAAAATAATTCTCTTGACAAAATCCCACTTTGAGCTGTTTAACAACCAATTTATAGTAAAACACAACGCCACTTAAAACACGAGACTTGAGGGATCAGTCTGAACTATAAAACTTATTATCATAATGTTTCACTTAAATGCATGATAAACTATATTTTAACATTTTTTTTACTTAACGATATGTATGTAATCAAACTTTATTGAAAAAAAGTACTCAAGTTGATGTGGGCATGTGTTTGAATTTATTGGCACAATCATGCGTAATTGATGCCTTCATTTGTAATGCTAAATAAATAGTTCATTAAATTGTTTTAATTACATTATTCGATGAGTAGTAGTTTATTTTGTTTAGTATACGTATTACATTAGTTTAGCAAAACAAAAATAGGATTAATAGTAGACGATGATTAATGATACGAGTTTATACGAGAAAACACGCATCATCGCTGTCCCAAATTAGAAAATGATTACGTAACATAACTAATGGGCCTTTTTAAGATAAAACATAATGAAGAGCAGCATATAATAATAAGTTGGGATAAACAATTGAGTTTATTCTTATTTAATTTATTAGCTATTAATATTGATATCAATCAACAAAATACAGCTTCTTTTTATGTCCTAACTGTCTATATGTGACATTTCATACCAGCTATCTGGGATGAATTCGAAACCTTTGAGGAATATTTACAATCGTTTAACTACATATCCCATTACTTTTAATAATACAATGAGAATTTAAAAAGCAAATTGTCCTAATAACATCTTTCAAACACACCTTGAACACCTGAAACACAAACAGCACCCACCAACATAAAAATGAACTTGAGAGCTTCCTTATGGAAAAGCAAATCGATGCAATGATGACTGCAGAAACTTATTTGACAACCAACAGTTATTTCAAAATTGTGGAGGCTCGGCAATACTAATAAGAACCAGAATTAAGCACTATTTACTGAACGGCACACGTGAGGAGTATCTGCAAGCAACTAATATATGAATTGAACATGCCCATTATTTTCTTGATTTACTTTCCCTGATTTTCAATAACATAAAGCCAATTTCAAATTTGTTTCAAATGACTTGGGCCTCGATTTTAATGGTAGGTGACTACAACGCTAAGCACACTTTTTGAGGATCACGGTTAAGTTCTCCGAAAGGCCGTGTACTTTTAAACACTATTTCCAAAATGTGGTTTCAAGGGGCCACCCCACTTTTCATTTCCCATGTTTATATAACTTTATATTATTACCAGAACTGCTTTTAAGCACAAAAAGTTGTTTAAGTTCGCTTACGCGACATTTTCAAAACAACCCCGATTTCGACTATATCTCGGGTATGGACCAATATCTGAAACAATTTTTTTGCCTTTTATTCACCATGCTAATAAGTGTGTGAAGTTTGAAGCAAAACAACCATTTTTTTCAAACAAAATTGCAAAAAAAATAATTTTTTCGGAATTTTGAATATATCTCAGCTATACGTGAACCGATTTTACTGAATTTCAATAGAAACCCCATGAATCGATGGAGTAAAAGAATGGCGAAAAAAAAGTTTCTAAGTCTAATGGTTTTCTCAAAAACGGTATTTCAACGACCGACAGACGGACATCGCTTAATCGACTTTCCCATTAATTCTGAATTAGAATATATATACTTTATAGAGTCGCAAAAAAAACTGTAGAAATTACAAACGGAATCACAAACTTATATATATCCTTAACATTTGGAGGTTTTCTCAGAAACGGTATTTCAACGACCGACAGACGAACAGACGGACATAGCTTAATCGATTTCTATTAATTCTGGTTCAGAATATATATACTTTATAGGGTCGCAAATAAAAATTATAGAAATTACAAACGGAATCACAAACTTATATACCCTTTACATTTTTGTGAAAGGTATAAAAGTAGATATTATTCATATGTTTAAAGTATAATATTTTTTTTTTTTGTGAATATCCAGTTTTCGCTGCTTTTATTTTATCCCCGTCATGTGAAAATGAGTGCATCTTTTGGATACCCCGAATTTTTATAATATAGAAAAACTTGAAAAAAAAATATTGCCAGAATTGAGAAATTGCATTTGTGCAACACAGCCGTCTGATTATTCAACTTATTTAAAAAAAATTATGGCTAAATTGATTTAATTAATAAAATATCTGTATTTCTGTATTACACTATCTTAAAAAAATTCATTTTTAATAACTTTTAATTTTTTTGGCTCCGGTGACCATTTTGCTGGATTTGTCCATATGTACGAGTATTGTATAGAGAACAAAGAATAAGTTTGTAATTAAAATAGTTTTAATAATAAATCGTAATTAAAATTCATGTTAACGAGTTAAGTAAAAAAAATTACTACGTTACGTATTATTTTTCAATTTGCAGCATCAGACAGTAATTCTTCCTTTTACGGTAACATTTGTCCAAAAATCTGTACTGAAAACTAATTTAATTCTCTTTGGTTTTTTACATGATATGGTTGGGGTTGTATGCAAGATCTTTTTATTTATTTAATATTTAAATTTTATCTGTAAATATGTAGTACGAGTATGTTCCTTTGCTTTTGAACTTTATTCATATAATCGCTTATAGATTAATTAATTTTCCTGCAATCTTATACAACCATGTGGTATACAAATTGTCCCCTTCTGTATTGAGTAAACAAGTCCAGTGTGGAATGTTTAAAAATAATGTTGGTCATGTAATCAATTTGTATAGAGTAAATGATGTACGCGTTTTGCTATCGATGAATAAAATAAATCATGAAATATACGAGGGTGGAACACTCAGAGTTTGCCATATCAAAAACATTTTGCAACGCTATGCATTTCTTTTATATTTGGCGATCACTTAGATAGGCAATTAATTGTGAGATGGAAGTAAAGTATGAATTAAATTAATAAAAATATAAGATAAATTTTTAAAATTTTCCATATGAAAACTTAGTTCAGGATTGAACAGTATCTTGTATGGAAGTATATATGTATGTAATTTCTAGGTTTTGATCAATATTCACAGCGCTCATATTCAATATTAAACTTTCTAGAAATGAGGCTTTCTTGTCATAATTTTCAAAATCGTATTCCCATAGCAGGATACTAATAACTCGACACGGGCACTAAATTTTAAAAACTTTACTTAAAATACTTTTACAAGGAGAATTAATAAAACAAGGAGAATTATAATTAGAATAAAACAAAATTAACTCATTTTAATTAAAAAAATTATAAATAGTTTGTTTTCCGTTTCTAAGCTGTCTATATGTCGACATTTCATAGGAGCTACCCTAATCATCAGTAGATTTGGAAACTTTTGAAAGATATTGTCAAACATTCAACTTTATATCCCAATAATATAAATAAATAATTGAGAATTTAAACAGAACAACTAAGAGTGTAGTATATACGGCTGGGCCGAATCTAAAATACCTTCCACGATAATCACGTATATGTATAATATATTTCAAAATTTGAACTAAATATGCTCGGTTATACGAACCGATATCGGAATTTTCTATTTTCTGTACTTTAGCAACCTTCTTTTCAGCAAAAAAAAAATGTTAATGGAAAAATCGGTTCAGGCTATACATCGGATATATATGGACCGATATCGGAAATTTTCATTTTCCATATTTAAATAACCTTATTTCATTACCAAAACTGCTTTTGAGCAAAAAAAAACACCGTGAACATTAGGAACCGTAAAAATATTCCGCAACCCATGTTTAGGGTTGAACTGGAACCAGGGGATGTTGTCCTAAAGAAAAATGAAATCCAATTTATAATTTCAAATTCCTTTTGCATCGTAGGGTTATCGCAGGGAAGAGAGAAGTCGCATAAACGTGCTGTTGTATATTATACACACTCTCGACAGAAAACGAAACATTTCGCTTTAATAAATTTGCTGCTTTTACAGAGTGTTTTGCTATTAAATGATTAAGCCAAGTTTGTCAAATATTGTAATAAATACAGTCTCTGAACAGTGAAGTTCATATTTATGACGGCTCGTGAATTCGTTACGATTTTGGTAATTGAGAAATTTCCAAATTATTAAATAAACTATAAAGTTTCTGCAAAATGTTTGCATTAAATATTGATAATGGTAAACTTCATTTTTTATACGGTATAATTCTGGCAAATTTTCGTATATTTCGTATATTTCTTATATTTCATTAAATTCTTTTTAAGACACGGCTTACGAAAACACAAATTAAATGTACACTGTGATTGAGAGAATTGATAATAATTGAATTTGAAGGCTTGTAGTGCGATTATTTAACTTTTAATGATCGGATAATAATAAATTCTTTCGACAGTACGACAGTAAGAGTTGTATGCTCCTGCAATATAATTTTGACGAAGGTAAGCAGCAGTATTTTTGTGTCCCTGATAATAGGCAGTAAAAGTAGCAGCTGATTTCGCTCCACAGCAAATATAATTAAATAATATTGCTTAATAATAAATTTGATAAAATAACATTATAATTATTGTAAAGGTAACATTATCTTAATAAAACTAACAGAGTCGTACTAGAGGTCAAGTTTGACAAACACGGATTCTAGCTATTGAACGAATTTGATGGCATGTCATCAGGCGATGCTAACAGACCCAATTTGATTGTATAATAGTCGCTTAAAAGGCTGTTTCATTATCATATTTTTAATATAAAAATATTGTACTTTCTAAAATACAAAATACGTTTCTAAAAATGAGAGGAAAAAATTCGTTGCGTGTTTGTTAAAATAACGCGCTTTTTCTCCCATTTTTGTGCGTTTTGAAATTTCAAAGTTTACAACTCTGTAAAATGGTCACAGAGATAATTTCCAGCGGAAACCCCACTTATTGGCCGTCAGACCGACGAAAGATTCCAAATATTATAGATTTTGGAGTTGCAAGAAGTTTTCCTTTAGAGTGGAAGCATGTGGAGCCTTCATTAGATTTGCCATCAGATCACTCACCCACTATAATCTCTGTTTTGTTTCACCAAGAGATTGGCTGCGCGCTTAGTGACCTAGCATTGACCGTCACTAGAGTTCATTGGTTAAAATTGAAGAAATATTTGAGTACTCATTGTACAGAAACTATTGCCTTTAGAACCCCTGAGGATATCGATATGTCAATTAAAGATTTTTCCGAGGACCGTGTAACATGCTACCACTCACCATATAAAGTTCAGAAATGTGAACGATATCACTTATTCGTCAAAAATTGTCAAAATAAAGGGGAGTTAGAGGAGAATGGCAGCTTCGCAGGTTCCCACAGCTTAAAAGCAGACTACTGGAGTGCATGTGGCAACTAAGAAATCTGTTGGAAATCCGCAGAACGGCTGCCCTTAAGACTTGTCTGGAAAATTTTGATGTCTCCTCAGTACGACTATTCTCTATGGAAAACGACAAAAGGTTTGAAAAGACCCGTTAGAGGCAAGCCACCTTTGCATACTTCAACTGGTGACTGGGCAAGAACCGATTTCGTAAAGTGGATGGCGTATGTTAACCATTTGAAAAACGTTTTTATGACATATGATACAGCGAATGATACAGCTGTATGCTGTTAGACCGCCTGTGTCTTTGAGACTTAATTTTCAAACCGTCGAAAATATTTTGAGTAACATAAATCTCCAGATATTGAAACAATTATTGATAAAATGCTCGAACAGTTACCTTACCTCGTGTAGCAAGAAGAATTCTTTGTTCTATTTTTAATGCTATTTTGCATCTCGAGTACTATCCTGCACAGTGGAAGGCGCCTATGATTACTATGATAACCAAGCCAGGGAAGGATCTACTGCCAACAATATCAATACTATTGTTAATGGCGAAGTTGACTCCAATTTTGAACGATTTAGGATGTATTCCTATTCGGTCTAAGCACACCATAGAACAAACACACAGGCTTATGAAAATTCTTAAGAAATAAGGGTAGACAAGTTACAAAGAGATGAAATAGAATTACACTGTGTTTGGAGAACACCAACTTTCCCCTCATTACGGTTCCTATGAATACACTTATTTTCCTAAAACTAGTTGATTACTGCGACTTATTATATTAATGATGGGGGGAGAAGTGAATTCATAGTCACAACATGCGTTGTTGCTTTGATTATTCTTGAGTAAGCAAGTCAGCTTTGCTTTTTTGTTTTATTATATATTTATATCTCAAAAACATTAATGTATTTCTTAACTATAATCGTGTCTTATAGTGGCAACCCTCGTACTCACAGAACTTAAGACACAAATATTTCAAAGGGATTTTGCAATTCGTATGTTTATTACAAACAACTAAACATCCACATGCATGAATATCCTGCAACAACTTACAAATTCGTTTATAACTTTAAATGAATATGTATTGTATGTGATAGAAGAACATTTTCAATAAAATATCCTTAAACTCAGAAGAAAGAGCTGCATACAAACTCTTAGTCTAATAGACAAATTTGTATAAAAGCAATATATTTTTCCAGAATCTATATCGAGATGCTCTTGTTTGAGTCTGCTGTAAATAAGAATATATCAAGTAGAATCCTTTTGCCATTTTATGAATAAATCCATGTATGTATGTATTCATGTATGTGTGTATGTCCATGCCTGCATATTGAGTAACTTTATTGTTGCAAGTATAACCAAAAAAAACATGATTAATGTTCATGTTAAGGATAATTGCACATTTACCATAAATCATGATGTGAACCCACATTTGTCCAGCTATTACATTTTACTACATGTAATAACAACGGCCGGCAAACACACACTTAGTATTGTGAAAAAACTTCGAAATTTTTGAATAAAGTTTTAACACAGTCATGCAAACAAGATGTTTAAGAGGCCATGTTGTCCTTAAAGAACCCATTGTGGAGATGATAGCAAGATTAAGAAGTTTTTGAAAAGCTTCATTTTTTGTGAGCTTTACGGTGTTCTTCTATGCCAAATAAAAGATGTTCGTTTTTCATAAGTTATCTTTTGTCGTTGTTTCTTTGTATGTTGCAAATATTAATAATAGAAGAAGAAATATTACATAATGGTGTGAAGTATGGAATTGTATATTTGTACGAATGTAGAAATTTGTATGTGCTTATGCACATATGTAAAACTGAGCTTATCACACCAGATGAAAAGCGTGTGTTTTCTTATAGAGGTATAGAACTTTGAAATTGAATAAAACAAAAATGCTGATGAGTAGTGTAGCGACTACGAAACAGCTAGTTGTCCCCCAGCTAATGGTATTCAATTATTTTTTCTGTTCTTCTTTGGTCTTATTGTTTCACAGCAATTATTGTTATAATTAAAAAATAATCCTTCTTCTTGACTGAAGTTGGACTCGAACTCACAGCTAGTTAATCTCGTACATATGTATATAACTAAAAAAAGTTAAAAAAGTTATTTGTAGCCGTATATTAGCAATAACGAGGCGAAGGTTTTCCTTTAAGTGGTGACTCGTTTTGGGTTTATCGGTGTAGAATAGAAACTTCACATATTTACACAGAAAGTTGGCTAGCGGCGTTACATTGCAAGATCTTGGAGGCCAACTTATGGGTACTAAATGTGAAACTATGCAGTTAAAAAAAGTTTTTTTCAATACATCAGTGTGTGACACGAGCTATGTGATATGTCGAGCCGTCTTGTTGAAATTGATAAACGAAAAAAATCAGTAATCACAGATCTCACCATTGACTGTCATGTTCTGACCGTGTCATTTTTAAAGAAGTAAGGACCAGTGATTCAATTATTTATTGTACTAAAAGAACTAACAATAAGTATGCAAATCTTAAAAATAAAAATTCATTAATTAATATAGAAAAAAAATTAATTAATATTGAAAAATTTTATTTACTTAGGTCCAGCCAATGCTAGACGAAAAGTTGTTTCTTGCGTGTATTTTGTTGGTAAATCACCTTTCCAACGCTCTGATGGTTGCAAGGGTGTCCATCCTTCTCAGTCGAGTGTGGCCGTCAAAGTTAAGGATGCTACGTGCGAGAGGATTCGGGTGAGACTCCAGTCTGTTAATGTACCTTATCGCGTGTTTTGAAAATTCATCTTTCACTAAGGGTACACCTAGATCTTTGTGAATTCGAGAGTTTTTAACATACCATGGAGCTGCAGTAATTATACGGAGAATTTTATTCTGGCGCTTTTGAATTTTCTCAATATTAGGTGCAGAGGCGGTACCCCACAATTGAATTCCATAGCTCCATATTGGCTTTAGGATTGCGTTATACAACAAAAGTTTGCAATCTAACTTCAAGATAGAATTTCTGCCGATGAGCCAATTTAGTTGCACCGCTTTAATTTCATCTGGGTGACTTTAGCGTCAATGTGAGACTTCCACGTGAGCCTACGGTCGAGATGAATACCAAGGTATTTGACTTCACTGTGTTGCGGAACAATGTGGTTGTTAATTTTAGTAGTCGAATAGGTTTTTCTACCTAGTGTGAATGTAACATGGGTACATTTTTGTTCATTTACTTTTATTTTCCAAAGTTTCAGCCATTTCTCGAATATAAGAATATGTTCTTGCAAATTTTGTGATGCTAATTTATAGTCTTCGTGGACACTGATGAATGCTGTATCATCTGCAAAAGTTGAAGTGTGAATTTTGCAGCTCGTTGGCATATCTGAAGCATAACAAACAGAGAGTATTATGTATAGAACAGTGTTTCAATTTACACTGCAGAATTATCATTACTCCTGATATGATAGTTTTGTTTATTTACATATCCATTCCTTTTCATAGGTGAATTTGGACAGCGATAAAGTCCTAATTCGCCTATGAAAAGGAAGACCAACTGCAATCTTGATTTGGAAGCATTTGCACAATTGTAGAAGTGTTAGTCTATTCATGTTGAAGTGCCAAACCAAAATAAATATATAAAGCACTGAACGCATGACAAAGTGTCTGCTAAGTATAAAAATGTTATGTAGAGGTTAACTCTATAAAAAACACCCTTTGCAACTGTTAATCAAAAGATATAAATCGATGGTCGCGTGATGATTTATTATATTATTTATGCCTACATACAGTGATAGTAAATTAATTAACTGTTTTGATAACATAACTGAGATTGTGTTGTTGGTTAAATAGACGCCGTACATAGCGTTTTACATCTGATCGCCATAGGCAAATTTGGACTCGTCACTCCATAAAATATTTTTCCAAGATCTTATTCGTTTCTTAATGTTTTTCTGACAAAACCCAATCTGGATTTAAAAATGTTTTTTGGGGACGACAGTTTTTACTGTGCAATGCAGTCACGTACGGCACCTTCATTTAGCCGCCGTCTAATTGTTCGTGATAATATACGGATATCATATGATGACTCTAATTCAACTTTTAACTGTTCAGAACTTTTATATAGATCAACTTTGGAAGCCCTCACGACAATTTTATCTTCCCTGGCTCTAGTTGTACGAGGAATTCTGTGGGTTCCCAAGGTTATCAGAATTACTCATTGCATTATAAATTTTTGAAAAAAAAGTAATTGGGGAAATTCATTCACGATCTTCACGGAGCCTCTGAGATTAATGAGTACCTTCCTTTCCTCTTCGGAGTTACTTGGTCTTTTTGCCATGACTGGTTACTAATATTGCGGTACAGTTTTGCTGATATCATTTAAAACTTATCTACAAGTTTTCACAAAAAAGTGAAGCTCTAAGCTCGGATATATTTCTAGGAATGGGAAAATTGGGGAATGATATTTTTTCTTGAAATAATTTAAATTTTTTTATGTTAATTTTCAGCCCTGTAGATTTTAATCTTTCCAACACTGACTTCAATGTATTGACATGATCATCTATTTTTCTACTTTGGTAAACAACAACAAATGGAATACCTCTTATACTACATTTACACCAACTCAAAATCTAGTAGATTTGACTTAAAATCTACAACGAAATCCATATCGTTTACACCACCATTTTTTGACATCTAGCAAGATTCCATTTTCACAAAAATAGTTTATGCATGAGGGTGTGACAAAACAATTTTATCAGAGACTGAATGCACCAACATTAAAGTATATATATTTTTGTTGCCCAGAGACTGCATACACTACATTAAAGTATATATTTTTGTTGCAGCGAAGTATATTTAAGTACTTTTTGAACAAAATCACTGTTACATCACTTGGTACTGAGTAGATTTCAGAAGATTTCTTCAAAATCTACTCATAAAGTAGATTTCATTTTGTATGGGAAATCTTCTTAAAATCTACTAGATTTGGCTTGAAATCTCGAATGAGCAGATTTCGCTTTGGTGTAAATAGACTATTAGTAAACTCTCCATAGTTTTTTGAAGGATGCCTGCAGCTCTTTTCACACCGAACTGTAATCGCTTGACTTTAAGAGTTCCTATGTGTGTACTCCAGGCACATAAAAGTTGTGTCATTATCCAAAATTAATTGATTATAAGCGTCTGATAAATCTTATTTAGTGAAAAGCTAGCCTACCTACAGTGCAGCAAAGATTTCTTCTATTCTTGGTAGGGGGTATTTGAAATCAATTAAGTATTTATTTATAGTAAACTTATAATCTCCGCAAATTCTTAAGTCACCATTGGGCTTTAAAATTGGAACAAGGAACTATCGATTGGTTCAAGAACATCAGCTTGAAATAAATTATGCAATTGTTTCTCAACTTTTTCTTTCCAAGCAAAAGGTAAAGGTCTTGGCTTAAAAAATATTGGCCCTTATCAATATGTAATGAAATTTTATTTAATTTAAATTCCCCTAATTGATCATTAAATCGCAAACTTATTTTTGATCTGACTGATTACTGTATCTTTGCTCAATTTTTTAGTCACATTGCAAATTTGAAATAGCTCATACTTAAATGCTCTTATCAAAGATCTACCAAGAAGCGGCGGACTCTTAGAGTTTGAAACCACAGCAACAACACTTTTTTTGAAATGTTTCATCCTCCTCATATATCCTCTCATAGATATAATTCGGTAAACCCATAACAAATTGATTTTATACAAACGCCTCTAAACTAGCTCCAAATTTACAATTCAGAGCCAACCTTTTAACACGGGCACACATACCACTCTGCAATTGTTTCACTGTCGTGTTTTGTACAGCAATGAAACTTTTTACGTTCATGGAATATTATTTTTGGAGGTGTATTTTACACAAATCTTCATAAGTTTTTGCCACAGGTGAAATTGGGCTTTATAAACTATGTAGGACAGAATATGCGCTACTGCCAATCAATTTTAATAAAATTGATTTTTTTAAATTTATCGTCCTCACATTTAATCTCTGAAAAATGTATGTCTTGACTTTCCTTCCATGCGGTCCAGGTATCGTTGTTGGGAGAAAATTCTGGACGTCTGCAGCACAGTAACAGGACTGGTCGCCATATTTAGACTATTAATTGTTATATTTTATTTTTGTTGCAAATTATGTAGTGTATTAACACATTTATTTACAGCCAGTTCGCCGATATCGAACGGATAAGTTCATTCGCACTCTAGGCGAAAGAAATTTGATTTGGGGTTTTCCTAACTTTAATCTATGCAAACGATGTGTCAAAATTCAATTAAAACACATAAGTTCATGCGAACGAACAATAGTGACATAGACAAACTAGCTTTCTTTCGCATACACTTTCATTCTCATATCGTCGAACAGGCTGTACGTAAAAGATGTGTGTGGTATTTTTTTTTTTTTTATCTTGGACCAGTACTCAGGGAATGACCCCTACATATGCAGTGCATTGTACTGGAACTAGGAAAATAGGTTGTGATGAGGTAGGAAATAGGGAGTAGTGTTCGTGGAGGTTTTTGTTACTTTATGACTGATTTTTATTAAATTTTAAAAGTGCTTAAAATCTATGTACATAAGTATATAATTATTTTATGGCCATAGCGGTTTTTACATATTTTCAATTCCTTATACTCAATTATAAGAGATTGAGAGCAGTTAAGTTAGATGAAATGTATTTGTTATCACTAATGTTAACTTTAAGGTGACCAATAAAGTTATTACAATAATATTTCCAAAAATATTTAAGATTACTACACGAATCTACATTTAAACAACATATGTGTGGTAATTTTGTATTTTGAAATTTATATCGATAATTTTGTGGGCGGATGCAGCATGCCTTCTCCTTTTCGAATCTGGCTGATTTTTTGTCTACCGAGAACATTTCTAAGGGGTTGCTTACTTTGCTGGCGGTTTTGACTCACATAAGAATTTATTGATGTCTGTAGAAGGGATGAGGAGGAGGAAGAGAGTATTGAGCACTTTCTTTGTCGCTTTCCGTCTCTTAATTCTATGTGATCGTCACTGAACTTTCAAGTGTTAAGGGGATTTAAGGTGAGTTTTTACATCTTTAAAGATTAGATAATGTTGCTCTAACAACATATTAAACTACTCTTTCTTTGTATGTAGTTTAGTAGTGGCCAGTGATCTGTATTTTGGGGTTATGTATATATGTAGTAAACTTTTTTCTAAAACTCAAAATCAAATGTAAAAATGTATAACAATGCAATCTAAAACACATGTAAATTCAGTTAAAAACCAGTCAACACACCTTTCTTTAAAACCAAAGTTAATTCCAATTTATTTTTAAAAGTTAATATGTAAGTGACTGTAAAACTTTTTGTGTGCAGTTGTAATTGTTGTATTCTAGCTAAAAAAAAACAATACCTTAGCTGCATTTCTAATAATTGCGTAAATCATCTCTTCAAGCTTGTGTTGTTTTTTTGAAAAAATTTGACCCCGCAAAATAAATTACTTTCAAACTTTTAATGCATATAGTTAATATTTTGAAAGTTCAGTGACACCCTTTGGGGTTTTAGCTGACTGTATTCAACTTGCTCTCCTTTTGCATGCCAGTCTTTCAATGTCATAATAAAAGATTATACGAGTACGTACGTTATGCACTGCGTTATGCATTTTCAATTTGTAGCCGGAATACAATTTTCTTTTACAAGGTGAGAAACAAATAATGATAGAAATAATATCTTTATGCAGCCGTACCCAGTGGTAAAAATGTGTACAGGTCCTTGTATGGCATGCTGTTTTGAAGGTGTTGGTATAAACTCTTTTAGAACACACTGTGAACTGTATAATTTTAATAATTGTTTTACGAGCGTTAAAAGTGTTCTTTTGTTACACCCTATAAACTTACTTAAACTCTATTCGTTTTGCCCAATTAACGTATGGGAGGTATGTATTGTTGGCTTTTGTAAGAATCTCTTATTGAAGAGTTATAAAAAGGATATTGCCTTACAAGATATGACCGAAACTAATACACTCAAATGTTATTTTCAAACACATTCACAAAAATTTTATACGTATATGATATTTTTGAGAGGCTTTCGGCCATTTTCTTCATATTGCCCTTAATAAAGTTGGGACCTATGTTTGGGTTAATAACGTCGGTCAACTGACCAGTCCTTTGAACGTCACTGTTCTTGCATGGTTGCGTACGTCTGCTTTGATGGTTATTGGTGTTTCTTGCACCAAGCCATGGAAAGCGCTGTTTACGTAGATGCACTGGCTGACCGCTGATCTCGTGTAACCATGTTTTTGGCAATTTGGCTACAGTAGGGTATGGAAAGAGGCGGGGGAAGGTCATGCTTCGATTATGGGAAAGATAGTGAAATTCCCGGTCCATATGGATTACTATTCACAAACTCTATTGTTGGATAAGAGGTTTCACGTAATCTTGTCGAGCACGGGACGTACTCGCGATCTTTAGAGATAGATCCAAGTCGGACCTAGGAGTTGGTGGTGGCATCTTTATCCCCCAGAGGAGCGTAGCATGACACAGGCTGAAGTCTTGACTATATTGATTGCAACTAACTGTTTGGGGTACTATGTACCGAATGTGTACTAATGGAAGCGTTAAATGCATTTGCGGGCATCTATATGGCATCCAGCTTAGATCAAGAATGCCGTATATTTCTAACTGAGATAGGATATGCACTAATTAATATCAGCGCCAGCGTTGGCAGCCTTATCTGATGATGGAAAAACTCTTCGAGGTGTATTATTTATGAGCGTCCTCGTGTGGCTTAAAAGGCCTAAACAGCTTGCAACTTCTGTCATATGTTTGCAGACATACGAGTATGAACAAACCCTTGCTGAAGGGTTCGAGCCTTCTAATCCCTCCTGTATATAATTTAACAGGCTGCCAATGAAAACAAAGCTTAATAAGTTGGTAAGCCAAATTCTCTTAAAAGCATCACCGTCACTGCTGGTTCCTTACCTTACAGGTATACGTTGAAAGACAACAGCACCACGGGTGTTATTAGCCACCGAAAACTAGCTTGCACCATTGTTATTAGGGACACTAATTCTCCTCAATGCGATTTGCGGTATAACCAACAGCCAGAAAGTTTCATCCAAGACGTAGGCAACTCGACCATGATCAGAGCCGGAATGTTTTGCAAACCAGAACCTTTTGGGGGCATTGTAGATCTCCGTTCTGCCAACTAATAATTGGTGAGGGCTTTGGAAGTCCAACACAACATAAGTCATGCTCTTATTAGGCATGCACCATGCGCAAAAGCTGCTCCCAGTGGGATGGGGGCGATGGAGAGCTCTTAATGAGATAGCGAGACATTTGCACCTGGAGCTTTACTGTGTAACGAAGCAATATTGGGTGCGCAGAAATATTGGAGCGGTAGAACTGATAAAGACCGTTAACAGTTCCACCGTTTACAGCTCAGGGACATAAACAGGATAATAAAAGTCTAGCTTAAAGGCTGTAAGAGGCAAATGTATCGTCAACTTGTAAGGACAGCACAATACAGACGGGTTGGTGACGTTACCTGCCATATAACAAGGCTTAGAGTTCCTGTATATGATTGTAGGATAAGTGCGGTCCTGAGGTGTCTTCCCAGATGAGGTTTGCTTACTTTGGTGGTGGTTTTGATTGGACACATAAGAATTTATTGATGTCTGTAGAATTTTTAGGGATGAGAAGGAGGAAGAGCATTTTCTTGTCGGATTCCGTCTCTTAATTCTGTATGATCGTTGTATTTAGGACAACTAGTACTGCGTGGATTGGGAGCTGTAGTATAAAGCGGGGTGAACGGTGAGTCTCGAGTTTGCGGTTTCGATTCCTACCAGCCAATGCAAGGCGAAAACTTTTGTTTTGCGGAAACTGTATCAGTAAAATCACCTATTCAACGCTCTGATAGTGGCAGGGGTATCTCTTATTCACAACTTATTGTGGCTGCTAAAATTAAGAATGTTGCGAGCAAGTGGATTTTGGTGAAGTTTCAGCTTACTGCTATATCTTGTCGCGTACTTAGAATTCTTTTTTTACCAGCGAAATACACCTTATGAATTCATGAGTTTTTGTGTACCATGGAGCTGCAGTAATCCTTCGAAGAACTTAGCTTTGTCGCCTTTGAATTTGTTTCAATAGTACAATTGCGTAGCATCATGTAGGATTTGGAATTGCAATGTATAAAAACAGTTTGCAATCCAACTTCAATGTAGAATTTCTGTCCATAACAATAATAGTAAACGATTTTTTTAGAAATGCCAAAATTAGTTGCCTCTAAACTCGTAGATGTTTGCACTGAGGTTAAAGAGGTCCCTAGCTGCATTGGAAGTGTAAAGAATCCCTCCTGTGCCATAAAAAAACTAAACTTCTAGACTTTCCATTTTACCGCTGTACAATTATTATTGCTTTTTCTTTGGCAGAATTTTCATACAAATTTTAAGCTTTTTTAAAACAAATACAACGAAAGATAAATATAACGACGTGTCTAAAATGAAAAAAAAACCCAAAACCTTTAAAACTTGCACATATTGCAATGTACAACATGCATGACTCCATTGACGCACGCTGTTAGGTGTTGGCATATTATAATAATGCACCTGATTCCGAACAGCAGAAAATCTCAAACAACCTCATAACAATGGCATTGAAATGGTTGAACACGATTATAATAAAACTTCAAGCAAATTTGCAATGAAAAGTAACAGCAGCCAGCAATGAAAATGTATGTTTGCGTATGTGCGCATGCAATAGTAAAAATATCAAGTAACCGTCTGAAAAACCGAAAACTGTAGTTAAGGAAAAAGCGGTGGTAGTTGACGATGGTGTGCATCGCAATGAGTATAGTGACTTTAGAAAACTTTGTTTTTAAAGATCTCCCCCTTTTTTGTGTAAAAATATTGCTTTAAGAAATAACACTCAACTTTTGCTGCTTAAATCAAGAAATATTAAAATAGTTCCATATGAATTTGTTTTAAAAAGATTATTTTTTTTTTAAAGAATATCAAACAAACTTTGGAAAGTTTTTTCCCTAAATATATAGAATATGGAATAGTTTCTTTTGACGTTGTAAACGGTCTGAAAGTGAACAGGTTTTTAGATATCAGACAGACAAAATATCCGCCCGAAACATTTATTTTTGAAACATTAAAACAAAAATTTTTCCTCTTTTGCAAGAGTTTAACAACGGGCTGAAAAAAATGACAAAATGATGTAAGTAGTTGGCTGGGGATGTATGTATCATATTCCACAAAAGTACCATTGAATTATTAAAGATCTTAAAAGCAATTAAAGTGTTATCAACCGAATCAAAACAATCGAAACAATGGGTGGAAGCTGGTGGAAGTGCTTTAAAGAAGGCGTATCCAGTTAAATCGGCTGGCAAGGCTATGGCCACTGTATTTTGTGATGCACATGGAATGTTGTTTATAGATTATTTCGAAGAATTATCCACAATCACAGGAAAGTATTATCGAATCAATTATTGGATCAATTAGATTGACGTAATCAAGAAAAAACGACCACATTTGAAGAAGAAAAAAATGCTCTTTCTTGGAGACAACGCTTCACAGAGCATTAGATACGATGCTAGAATTACGTAAAATACTCCTCAAATTGGTTGATCATTTACTTTATAGTCAAGATTTATTTCATAGTAACTTTTTTCCTGTTTCCAAACTTTGAAAAATGGCTTGCAGGAAAAGATTTATCTCAAATGAAGAAGTAATTACCGCAACTAACGCGTATTGGGGTTCCGAAAATTGTATTATTCAAATGGTAAAAAAATTGGAATATCGTCTTACTAAGTGTATTGAGCTAAAAGGAGGCTATGTTAAGAAATAAATGGTTTTTGAAAATAAAAATGTGTTTTTCCTGCTTAAGTAGCTTTAATATCAAACCTCTCTTATAATACCAATTATCAGTAGTGGCACACAAGTATGAAATAATGCATACTTGAAAGGGTCTTTGCTATGAATGCATATAAAAGATATTCTCCCATCACAAACCTGAGATTTCTTAAGCGGCTGCCCTTCTACAAATCGGGGAACATTATATATTCGAAGAGATAATAATAATATGATTAGTTTGGAAAATAAATTCTGTATTATTCTAAAAAGGTCATATAGTTTAGAGGGCAATGTTTATCCCAACCTCAGAAATAATATAAACGACAGGAAACATTTTAACGCCTACTAATGAAATTAGTGGACAATAAATGGGCAAATATTGTGAGACATCAATGGAGAGGTTGTCAAATTTCGTGGACGCTAAGCAAGTAGCATCATGTCCATCAGAGTTTCGCAGCTATGTACAGCTACTAGAATTGCCTTACTACAATATTAATTCTATTATTGAAAACTCTTATTGTATTCTGTAATGAAGAGGGGAAGGGGTCCCTCGTTTGGTGTGGCAAACAAAACTCTAGGAAGCCACATGACTTATGTTGTGTTGGCTTCCGAAACCCTTACCAAGGGTATAAATTGGCAGAACGGGGATCAGCATGGGCCCCGGGTAGTTCTGCTTGCGGTTCGACCCGGGCTGATTATGGTTGAGGTGCCTACTTTGGCTGAAACGTTCTGGCTGTGGTTGAAACCTAAAACGCAGGAAGGGAGTGTTAGTATCCTTGATAATTGTTTGGTGTGTGGCTTTTTCCGAGGGCTAACAATCTCCCGAGGATCTGTTGCCTATACAACAGATACCTGTATTGTAAGGAACCAGTGGTGATGGTTGACGGATGAGTTGGTTTAAGGGCTGATGCTCTTAGTGGGTTTCGGCCTACCAACTCATTAAGCCTTGTCCTCCATTGATTGCTGGGAAATTGCATACAGGAGGGATTAGAAAGCCCGAACTCCTCAACAAGAAGTTGTTCATATGACCGCAATCATATGGCAAGAATTGCTACCTGTGTGAGCCTGGTAAGCCACACGGGGGCGGTGGTGAATCGTGAATAATTCACTCCGTGGAATTGGTCCATCATCAGATTAGGCCACAAGGCAGGTGCTGATGTAAATCTTTTCACAACTGTACTCTGTAATGCGACAAGGTTGCAAATTTTACATATGGAACGTATTAATGCATTTTGACAAAAAAAAAAATCATTAATTGTAGGTTGTAAATGCTTAAAAAATTATTTTCTTCTTATAACTGTTTTTTAAAATATAATTTTCATCACTGATATTCAGTAGATTTGCAATGGCCTCTTTTTATATAACAAATACGTATATACGAGTAGTTTTTTGACTGCTCTTGTTTTAAGATTATACTCATGAGATTTATCATAACACCGCTCTCAGATAAATTATTGTAACACAGCAGTTTGATGTCTACACCAGTGGTGTCAGAGAATTTTCTAGAAAGTCTTAATTTATATTAAAAAATCTTAAAATATAGGGTGTTTTTTTAAGCTAGATAGAACTTTAAATTGTAAAAAGTAACACAAAAAATTAAATTTTGATGAAACATTTTTTTTATTTGTTTCAGTATACTCTGACAAATCATCATGAATAGACTCACGCTTGAACAACGCTACGAAATTATCCAAATTTACTTTGAAAATCAGTCGTCGATTTCCCGTTGTTTTATCGCAAAATTGTGTTCAGCGATGAGGCGCATTTTTGGCTTAACGGGTTTGTTAATAAGCAAAATTGCCGCATATGGAGTGAGACCAATCCACAAGAGACCCTACAGACTCCATTACATCCAGAAAAATGCACTGTTTGGTGCGGTTTTCATGCTGGTGGCATCATCGGACCTTATTTCTTCAAAAATGAGGCCGGAGCTCGCGTTACGGTCAATGGAGATCGTTACCGCACCATGATCAATGATTTTTTGTTTGAAAATATGGATGACATTGATCCGGAGGAGATGTGGTTTCAACAGGATGGCGCTACGTGCCATACGGCGAACGTAACCATCGACTTACTGAAATCAAAATTTGACGATAAGTTGATTTCGAGAAATGGACCTGTCAATTGGCCTCCAAGGTCGTGCGATTTGACACCTCTCGATTATTTCCTGTGGGGCTACGTGAAGTCACTGGTTTATGCTGATAAACCAGCAACAATTGACGCCTTGGAGGCCAGCATTGTTCGTGTTGTTCGTGACATACGGCCAGCAGTGCTCGAAAAAGTGGCCCAAAATTGGACGTCCAGAATGCGCTTCGTCAAGAACAGCCGCGGTGCCCATATGCCCGAAATCATTTTCAAATGTTAATGTCACGTATTGATCTTTCGAATAAAAAAAAATTTTGATTACAATTTAATTTTTTGTGTTATTTTTTACAATTTCAAGTTCTATCGGGCTTAAAAAAACACCCTATATTTTGCTTCTGACTTTTCTGACACCAAATGGTTCATTATTACAAAAATGTGGTTACTTTAACTATCCAAGAACATCACAATAAAAATGCAATTAAACTTTTTGTTTCCAAAATTACATATATAGGATGTTTCAGTAGAAGAGCACTTCTTATATATAGTGTAATTTTTTTGTGGAAGTGGCACCTCTGAAATTTGACTTTATTGTTTATTTCGATTATTAAATTACAACGTATTATAATTTTGAAAGCTTATTACAAAAATTTTCAAAACTATGCTGAGAAAAATGTCACCTGCTGTAGTTAACCGTATTACCATCTAAAGGCTTTGTGAATACACAAAATCGTCGAATTTGGAGCACAGAATATATCCATGCAATTCGTGAGAAACAAATGCACCAACAACGAGAAATTGTCTAGTACGGATTTTTGCTAGACGAAGTGATTGGGATTCACTTTTTCAAAGATAAGGTCGATATTGCAATGACTTTACATCGTGGTGGAAAAATTTGTTTTGTACTTGTGTTAGTAAGATTATTTGAAGTACTGTGACAAGCAAAACTAGCACAAAGATTTTCGTATGAAGAATTAAATCGTCTACGTTAAGGTTTTTATAACAATTTTGTAAGAGCAATATGTGTTTTAAAGACGTTAAACCAATTTTATTGGATTGTTTAGTAAAAATAAATATTAAATCTGAAAAATTGTTTCCCCATAATTATGTCATTATGTTAGACTCATATTAGAATTCAAGTAATCATAATTCCTCTTAATAACATTTTTTCTAAACATTTTAAATGTTTGATGATATAACAAACACTGAGCATACATGCAAATGCAGTATTTATCATAAAATAATTTTGCATTGTCATTTATGTTATCTACTGTAATTGGATAAAAAGCCTGTTGAACGACTAAAGTAAAGAGCGCTGCTTATAAAATTTTTTTTGACTAAATGTCCGTCGCTGCTTTACATGGTGTTGGTTATAGTGGAATATATAATGGAATAAACTGAATGTTATAGATGTGGACGACTTTTGGCTTCAGCAAGACGCGCCAACTGCTAAACCGCGTATGCTTTAATACAGCTACGATTTTTAGAACAATCTGTTTTAAGAAATTCTGATGCCAATTGTCCACCAATATTTTACAATTTAACGCCGTGCGATTTTTTTCTTTGGGGTTTTGTGAAACTTCGGTCTTTTGAGAATAAGTCATCAGAGAGATATACCCAGACTTCTAAAAGAAAATGCTGGAAAATTTTATGAAAAGAGTATCGTCCTGTCGTCATAGCCGTTGGGTATTTAACATCCAGTTTTTTCCATCATGTTCGAAACATGTTTTCTTTGCAATCGAATAAAAAAAAATAAAAACATACGTTTATATGGTAGAACTAACGCGCTGTTCATAGAACACAGCCGAGCAAGTCGTCTAGAAAATTTGTATGAAAGCTACTCAATTTTTTGAGTGATTTCCGTATAAAATTTTTTAGGCGATTACTCGTCTGTGCTCTGTGACCAGCGCATAAAAGTATACTTTTGCTGAGACGCTTTTTATATCTATATAATTATGTACGTATATATGCAAGTATTTGGCTTAAGAAGAAAACTTCATTCTAAGATTTATGTTATTAATTTAGTAAAACTTCAATGGACATTTGAAAAACTTCACTTTTTTATTAGAATACTCGTACCAAACTTTAAAAATTTTAATTTCTAGATATCTTATTAATTTCTTCATATCTTATTTTGCTTGAAAAATCTTCAAAACTGTGATAAAATCTTCATTCTTGTCTACACGTAACAAATTCTCTCTGTGATTGAATTTCAAGTACAAATTTTTGATATTATGTTAAATGTGGACCCTATCAACGTCACCAAACAACATCACCGCATAAAGGGCTATCTTAAATTCTCATACACATATAAAATATATTAGACCCACCCAATTAACGCAGAGTAAACTTTTTGAAACTGGATAATCTAATTTTGGCAACGCTTGACAGATTAAACCTTACTGTTTAGTCGGTAAAGTTGACGCCAAAACAAAGTTTTTTTTTTGCGGTAACTAACTTTAAAGCACTTTTGGTGACTTTATCTCCATTTACTACTCCTACTTGGTGATTTTTGTCAAGCAGGACTAGTGAACTTTACTGTTTTAATTTACAGACTTCAGCGTTAAAGTTTATTGATGAAGATGTTATCACGACAGATTTAGTTAAACACCTTAAAAGCGATTCCAATCAACATTTCGGAAAATGGACTATTGTTAATCGTAGAGAAAACATATTGGAAAACTAAGATTTGAAAAACTAGAAATATTATTTAATTGCTTTTGGAAGATTATTTAAAAGATACAATCAACAGTACACTTTTTGGAGCAATTTCCTTTTAAATACGTAATCTTATATATATATATATATATATATATATATATATATATATATATATATATATATATATATATATATATATATATATATATATATATATATATATATATATATATATATATATATATATATATATATATATATATATATATATATATATATATATATATATATATATATATATATATATATATATATATATATATATATATATATATATATATATATATATATATATATAAGTATGTGTTATGTGCTTCACCTTTGATCCTATTAATTACGATCAAAATAATTGCTCACCTCGCAGTGCCCTCAAGGGTAATCGCTCTCTTTGCAGGGACAACTGATCTAAATTCATTCATATGTATGAGCAATGCACAATGGAATCAAACTCTGAGTACATTCCACATACTTTATATCTTTTCATATGTTTAACGAAAAACATAGATTTATTAAAGCTTTTAAGTCTTTTTTACTTCGTTGTTTTTGGAACTACTTTGGTATTATTCAAATGTTGCTGAAACTAGCATATCAAATGTAGTTTATTAACAAATTTATTTCTACTGTATTAAAAAAACCGGTTAACCCGATATTAACTGATTGATTTTTGTTATTTTTATAATTATTTTAATCAGATTTTTGGTTTTGTACATTTGTACATCAGGTTTTATTTTAAATTCTTCCTTTGTTAAGTGGCTTAAGAAGGGTTTTTATTTTGCATACAAATTTGCCATGATCAATAATTTTTGACCAGACCAGGGGGCTAATTCTGTCATTCGTGATCGAAATTACTATCGAGTAGAAAATAATTGCGATATCGTGTAAATTTCTAATGATGTGACTCGTTACGTAACGAGTCGAGTTATCACTTCAGTGTTGCAAAATACTGACAAAATGTGTTTTATAACACTGCCGAAAATTGTATGTATTTGCATACTTTGTATACTGGTTGTACATTAAAAACTATATAAACACACATACGTTCACAATAACAATTCATTTAAATCAGTCATGTTGCGTGGTTGTACATTAAAAAGTAAGTAAATAGAAATAACAATTCAATAAATATTTATGTAAAAAACAACCATTTAACTGTGTATAAGCATATGTATATATGCATTTCTAAAATAAAAAACAAAAATAAATTCTTGAATATAATAACATGTGACTTCAAATATAAGTTTTTGTGTTCTTAGTAATACTCATCTTTATATACATATACCTGTATATATACGTCTATACATCATCATATGAATTGAAAAAAACCTTAAGAACCAAAAATTCTCAATTTAATTTAACTACTATTGCTATTCAAAACAAATTTTTAATTTACATTTCTTTTGTGTTTTTCTGTTTGGCTGGTTTTCGATAGTACTTTTGCTTACGAGTAAAAAGTTGCACGGTTGCATTCGAATGGTTACTCGCTATCGAATGCCATCATTAGAAATTTCGAAACCTTTTACTCGATATCGAATGAGATAATCCCAAAAGTGTAAAAATTCGCACATTCGAGTAAAAACTCGCTCGTAAGCGAATGACAGAATTAGCCCCCAGAGAAATAATCAAACTTTGGTTTTAATTCGTTTTTTCTTAATTTGTTACCAAAAAACCGGGATTTTTTAAATTGAGACTTTACGAGGTATTCGAAAACTGGTTTTAGAAAAAATGCGAATAATCGATCATATTAAATAAAACCTTATTTTTTTTTAGTGTTCAAATAAGCTACTGAAAGTACATGCTCTCCGCAGACAAAGTTGTGGGTAAAGACTAGTACATGAATAAATTTGGGTTTCACCCAAGTACTTTGGCTGTACTTGTTCGAGAAGTAGAAATAACCTTGTAGACGCTAGAGCGTTAGTAACGCGACTTTACCGATATAGTAACTTTCTGCCTAGCTATAAGCTAAGAAAATTGACACATTAACAGTGGTTGCAAACCAGAAACACTGCTGGAGAGCGAATTGCAGCCAATTTAGTTCACAGTTCCTTCTCTGTGTATTGCCGGGCAAAGCGTTCCAGTTACGGGAGATCATTATATACTAAAAGATGTTTTATTTGCGGAATTACTCCAAAAGAAATTTTCATTCAAGTCATTTATATTTATCGTAAACGATAAATATAAATGAACTAAAAGCAATCAATTCAAGGGACAATAGCTGTAACCCACCCAAATTTTTATAATGAAAACCTGTTTACTAAGAATAGGGTGGACATTAAAATTCAATTATCTTTAAGACTTATCAAACTATTATTAATAAAAGATTAGTGTTTCGTCTTGTATCCAGTGCACATGTGCGTTTTCACTCTATTGTTACGCATTTGTTTTTCAAAGCGTTTTGCGTCTTCTTCGATTGCAAATTAAAACTGATTCAATACTTGTTCGTTACACAGTATTTAAATAATTCAAAACTTTATTTACACTTAATACCAATGTGCATTAACACACTAGACTTGCTGACTTTTCTGACTTAAGACTATATTGCACAAAATTTAAAATTAAACTGTCCCTCTGCAGAAAATCTACATGGTATTTGTACTTCTCTATTACCTTCTACAAGCATTATCATATTTCTAGTTATTGTTAAATCTATAATCAAACGTACGAATTTAATTCTTATGCACATGCTTGCGAACAATAAAAAAGCAAAAACAACAAGAAATGAAATACCAAGAATGCAAGAACAACAACATTATATGTAGTTGATTTATTTTGCGTTCTTTATTTAAATCATGAATGTTTGTTTGGTTGTGTACCATATTTTCAGTTTTATCTCGTTTATTAAATGTGCTTTAACATTTATACCAAACAGATCAACGGCTGCACACTGGGTTAGGTGTGATAAAAATTCGTAGCAAGATAATATTTTCTTTTCGGACCAGCCATAATGCATGATGACACCTAAACTTAATTTATCATGTCTAACTTTCAGTGTTTTACCAATTCAAACATGGAGAGGAAGTACACAATTGAGCAGCACGTTAAGATTGTTGAAGCCTTTTACGAAACTTGGCGTGCAAATCAAAATGCTTGTCATGCACTTTGTGATTTTTTTGGTCACCACAATCAAGCAAATTTGTCCACAATCGGGAGAACTGTGCACAAACTTCAGCAAACCGGACAAATAAGAATGCTCTAGATATTGTTTATAAGCCTTTGCGTCCACAAGGAGTGGCTGTTTGGTGAGGTCTATGGGCTGCCAGCGTCATCTGGCCGTACTACTTCAAAAATGAGGTCGGCCAAGGAGTTACCGTGATTCGTGTTCGCTGTCACGTGATGATAACATATTTCTATGGAGAGAAATGAACGATATGATTATGGTCAATATGTGATTCGAATGGAATAATATCACTTAAGACACAGCCAACAAAACAATGGCTCTTTTCCGCGAGACATTCAATGGCCGAGTTATCTCACATCGCGGTGATGATCATTGACTGCTAAGATCATATGATTTAATGCCGTTTGACTTATTTGGGGATATTTAAAAGAAAAAGTTTAAGCCAAGAATAGTTCAATTGTTAAAGGATGAGATAATTCAGCACATTGAACCTCAGTTTTTCAAGCGCTAAAGGATGAGATAATTCAGCATATTAATGACCTCAATTTTATCTCAGTGTCATTAAAAAGATGGGCTATCCCAAGATATATGCCACTGAAGCTGTGGTGTGCATTTGACCGACACTTTCACACATAATTGTCATATATCCTTTTATCGTTATAAATACATTAAAATAATTCTCAGAAAACTTTTTGTTTTATTTATATCCAACATATTTATTGCACCAAAACGCACATTTTTATTAAAAATCGAAAAGCGTAAGCTAGTCCTTGTACTTAAGATTTTTTGTGTATTACCTCTTTATAATCTAATTGTCCTTCTTTGATTGAAAAACAACAAGTTTAGCCATTTTATTTAAGAAACATTTTTGAGAAAAAAATCTTTATTTCAAAAGGAAATTCTTTGCCAATCACAACATTGCTAGTAAAATTTTTTGTAGAATAATTAATCTAATGTAGCAAAAAAAAAATGTGAGCTTATGAATGTTTATTTTTGCAAACATTATGAATAAACTCTTAAGTTTTGCATTTAACTAATTTTATCTATTTAACATACAATCAAATTCATTTTAATATCATCATTACCCTAATTTTTTTGGTTTAAAAAACGCATGAATTACTTTTACCCATTCAGTCATTCCTTTATTCATTTCTTCGCTTACATTTTGCAAATTTGTATTCTTTTGTTATTTACTCTCTTCATTTTCATATCAACAAATTTGCATTTGAGTTGTGCCATCATCCATCCAACCATTCAAACAAGCAAACAGCCAACCAAAAAAGTAGTCCTTATAAATCAGTAGCAAGAACTGAATATCTTGCGTTTAGCTGGATAAATTTACGCTGAAACAGCCAAGTACGTTACTGGAAATTGGGAGTCTTAGAAAAAAGTAAGCATGAAGAGCTTTCATACAAAAGCGACAATTTTTGCAAAACGAAATATTAGCAAGATATGCAAATAATTTGAAAAGAGATACACAAACTAAGATAGAAGCTATTCTACTTAGAGTTTGTACATTTTACAGATAAAAGATGCTCGAAGATACTTGAAGTTTTAAATGGGTTTAAGTATAATTTGTTAGAGAACGAAATCCACGTAAGGGGTAAAGTTAACAATGTATCTGCAATTTTAATGCAGCTTCCAAGTGGTGTTTGTTTCATTTTGAATACGAATATAAGATTGTTTTAATTAAAAATATAATCAAAAGAGATGACAACACGATGCCGGTTTTCTTTTCCTAACAAATTAGTTTATGTATCCTTGATATGATTTTCACTACTATAATCTGTCTAAAGTTTTAAGGTGGCAATCAAGAGTAAAAAAGGTGAAAACCACAGAAATAAAAACTGAACACAATTTAAATTATTTCAAATTGTAACTTGAAATAATTGAAAATAATATGCTATAAATAGCTTATTTTTTGTTCCCTAGCTATCTATATGTCGACATTTCATAGGAACTTCCCTAATCATCAGAAGACTTGCAAAATTTTGAAAGATATTGTGAAACATTCAACTTTATATCCCAATAATCTAAATAAATCATTGAGAATTTAAAAAGAATAATGCTTTAACCATACCTTTCAAAATACTACTGATGATGGTAGTTCCTATGAAATGTCGATATATAAACAGCTAGGAAACAACAAACAAGCTATTTATACAATTGAGTTTTTATTCGCTATTTTAGCTTTTAACAAAGTTAGAAAAAGAAATGTTAGAGACGTGTATAAATGAAAAGGCTTGTTTTTTGTGTTTTGACAGGTATTATTAGAGCATTTTTCTTTTTAAATTCTCAACAATTTGTTTAGATTGTTGGGATATAAAGTTGAATGTTTGGGAATATCTTTCAAAAGTTTCCAAAGTCTACTGATGATTAGGTAGTAGTTCCTATGAAATGTGGACATATAGATAGCTGGGAAACATAGAAAACAAGCTATTTATAAATTTTTTGTTGGTACAAGCAATTTATAATTTTTTGATTTGACACCGAAAAACTTTATATGGTTAGGCCGCTAGAGTCTGCAAAAAGTAGCTTAGATTCTCCAGCTCACTTGGGTCCTAAAACTGTTCTCTTTGTGCTAGCCTGAAAAGTGTAGGAATATAGGTGATAAATGGAAATTATTGGTATATAGTGTGAGATGAGGAGGGGGTAAGAAACGAAGGGTGGGAAACCCCTTTTTAGTGTAGCGTTACATGCTGGTGTAGTAGCCATCCTCTGCTCTTTTTCAAAGAGGCTAGCGCGGTCAGATTGACCGAGGCCAGACATGATATGTTACTGAAGCTCCGCCCACCTAGATATCTTAGACGGTGATGTACCAATGCTTGGCATACATCCTCCTCTTTCTCACCTTGGCAACTTCTTCAGAAGTCGTTGTAGGGTAAATCTAGTCTCCTAGCATGGTTCCCGAACGAGCAATATCCAGTGATGACTGCTACAGGGACTCGCAGATGAGATCTGGGCACATACTTTATCCTCTTCATATATCTAAAGGTTTTACCATTTTTTTTTTTTACCTGTTAATTCATATTTTAAAACTTTAGTACGTATATATTACTAAAATCTAAACTAAAATCGGTTCAGCATTTGAAGTGTATGTAGCTAATTCATATTTGATCTCTACAAATACAAAAAACACACATATACATATGTGTAATTTCACACAAAAGCACCCGTGGGCGAACGTCATGGTGATTCATCATGAAAATTTCAAACTACTGTTTTAAATCATCAATGAAATGTGCTGAATTTTCTTTTGTAATTATGAAAATGGGCGTTCAAATCAAAATGCATATTGCATACTTCGTGATTTTTTAGGTCAGTTTAATTGTCCAAATGTGCGTTCAATCAGAAAAATCGTGCAACAATTTGAACAAACAGACCCGTCTGTAGAAGATACGAGTAAGATGCTCGTACACCTCGTTCTGCAGAAAATTTTGCTGATGTTCGTGATAGTGTAACTGAAGAGCCGTTCACCTCAACACGTCACCGTCCCTTAAAATTGCACCTCTTACACTCGTTGCTGAGAGACATGATGCATAAAGACTTGCATATACACGCTTACACGGTATAATTGACTCAAGACCTTAAGCCCCTTGACCACTTCAAGCGTTGTCAATGGTCAGAGTCGTGGCAAGAAATGGCAACTGTGAATGATCATGTTTCGAAGAAGATCATCTTCAATGACGAGACATATTTTCACCTCAGAGGACTCGTCAATAAGCAGAATTGCTTATTGACGAGCTTGAAGATTGATTGTCCAAAACCCAATGTTTTCAAAGAGAGTGGCTGTTTGGTGCGGCTTATTAGTTGGCAGCATCATCTGGCTGTATTTTTTTCCGAAATGAGGCCGGTCAGGCAGTTACTGTGAATGGTGTAGGCGATCGTGAGATGATAACGAACTATTTATGGCCCGACATGAAAGACATTGATAGAATGGATGGAAGATATGGCACAAAACCTCAATTATACTTCAGCGTCATGGAAAATTTGGAGCATCGACTGGAGGTGTGCCGCCGAACTCGTGGCGGCTATTAAGCTGATATTTTATTTCACACATAATTGAACCATAACAATATTATCATAATAAGTCGAAATGACAATAAATAATTTGTGTTTTATTCAAAATCAACTTCGGCCCTTGAAATTTAACTATATTTTAGCACTAGCACTTTCACACACTATAAGTTTACTTTGCAAAGTCTTGAGTTTGGTGGTGGCACTGACATTCTTTCTGTTCTCTTGCCACCACCAAACTCAAGACTTTGCAAAGTGAACTTGCTATTTTTACTTTGTCAAAATATGTTATAAATATGCATTGTGGCAGGTGCAATCCAAATTAGCGCATGAAGCTTATTTATAAAAATAGCGCGTCATCAATGCTTTGCAAATGGAAAAATCAATTTTAAAAACGTGTAAGATAGTAAACTGAACTCTCTCTCATTAAAGTTGGCTTCAAAACAACTGTTACTCATTCTGGTGGTAATTAGTAATCACACTTTCAGATCAATTTAGCGACTTTCGCCTTATTAAAAAAAGAAAAATAATTATTAAACCATTATTTTATAACTTTTGTATAGAAGTTTCTCAAATAAGAATAATCATAAAATATATATGAATATGACCACTTATCTCTATGAATATGAATATGACGACTTATCTCTATTTATTATTTCTACATAGTGATTTTTGTCAAACAAGTCAAATGAACATTACTCTTCATGGTTCAAGTTACTCGCTTCAATGTAAAATCTAAGCGCCAAGTTACGTCGCGCTTTACGCTCTAATATAGATTGATCTGTTAAAGCTTGAAAAGAAAGATAAACCCGATAAGGAAATTATTTGGCTGCTGTCTGTGATTTGTATTACTTTTGACACAAACAAACAGTATTTGGAAATGGGGGCTGTATTGAAAGAATATACAAGTATATGCATATACTTGCACAAGTATGAAAATTCTATTCCATAAAGGCACAAATCAGGCAGACACTGGGCTTTGCACTATGGTATGAATGTTTTTCCACACAAATTCCAACCACATACAGACATATTTACATTTATAATAAATGTAGTATACATAAGTATATTTTTCCATACAAATAATATAGACCATTCTTAAGCCCCTATTGCAAAATCAGTTTGCTTAAATTAAGCTCAAAATTCAAAATACGCTAAAACATACATATACTCGTATATCTAAGAACGTGCATTTATACAACCATAACTCGCAAATCCATGTTAAAGACGCATGTATGTATGCTTGCATATCGTTGGCAGGACTTAAAAAGGATTTATATGATTGTTCGTAAAGGCCCATTTTCAACAATTTTACGAGTATTATTAAAAAATTGCTTTCTTTTATATAAATAAGAGTTTTATAAAGAAAACCTATATTAATGTGCTGTTTAAAGATTACAGACGAGATGTCTGGAAAATTTGTACGCAAACAACTCAAAAAATTTAGTGTTTTATAAACAAGTTTTCGCTCGTCTGTGTTCTATCAACAGCTCATAAAAGATTCAAGTTTAATTTTGACTTGTAAATATAATATTAATATTCCGTCTTTGGAGTTATGTTTTTATACCCTTCACAAAAATGTAAGGGGTATATATAAGTTTGTAATTCCGTTTGTAATTTCTACAATTTTCATTTGCGACCCTATAAAGTATATATATTCTGAATCAGAATTAATGGAAAAGTCGATTAAGCGATGTCCGTCTGTCCGCCGTTGAAATACCGTTTCTGAAAAAACCATTAGACTTAGAAACTTTTTTCTTTCACCATTCTTTTACCATCGATTCATAGGTTTGCTATTGAAATTCAGTAATATCGGTTCACATATAGCTGAGATATATCCAAAGTTCCGAAAAAAGCTTTTTTTGCAATTTTGTATGGAAATTTTCGAAAAAAAAATTGTTTGTTTTGCTTCAAACTTCACACACTCATTCAGCATGGTGACTAAAACGCAAAAATTTTTTCAGATATCGGTCTATATATACCCGAGATATAGCCTAGACCGGGTTTTTCATTAAAATACCGCGTAAGCGAACTTAAACAATATTTTTTTTGCTTAAAAGCAGTAATAAAATCAGGTTAAAAGCAGTAATAAAATCAGGTTATGTAAATATGGAAAATGACATTTTCCGATACCGGTCCATATATACCCGAGATATAGCCTGAACCGAATTTTCCATTAATTTTTTTTTTTTTTTTTGGCTGAAAAGCAATTCTCGCTATAAAAGAAGGTTAGTAAAATACAGAAAATAGAAAATTCCGATATCGGTTCATATATAACCGAGCATATTTAGTTCACATTTTTAAATACGTGGCTCTCGTGAAGGGCATTTTAGATTCGGCCCAGCCGAATATACTACACTCTTACTTGTTTTTTCTGAGTTTGGTGCAATGCTAAAAGTAGTTTGTGATTAATATGTGGGGACCATATTGCACAAAGGTAATATTCATCGCTAAACAAAATTACTTTATGAAAATCGGGATCAACGGCAATCTTGCTTTGTGTTGTTAAGCCGGCATTCTATTAATATTGAAATGCCAAACCAAACAGAACATGAACCACTTAACAGCTGAAAAAACGGATGACAGTTAAAAAAGCGTTGCGAACTTGAAGACTATCTTTGCTGCCACATTTGTAGAGTCACGCGCCTAGGAACTCCCATTCCCACGCGATCTGTATCAACAACAAAATTTGTTCTCCCTCTCTCTCTCTCTGATATACTTAGATTCAAGCAAATCATACCTGCAATCACGAATGATAAAACTAGAGATTACGCCATGCGCATCATTTCCCGTTACATAACGTAGTTTAACCTATATAAGAGTATGTATTTAAAAATTATCTAGGGCTGTGTTTGTATTGTATTGTGACGTCATTTGACCCGCATGCGCAGAAGATTTCAGTTTTTTGGTGACAGTTGCCGTAACTATGTATTCTATCATCCTTGCCTGCAATGACCAATACTGCGCCTGCGGCAACGTGTCGTATGCAATTGTTACTCGCAATGTAGCTGTCCTCTCTATTGCTAGCAAACCCTTTGCTCCCTCTCTTATCCTCATTCTTTTTTCCCAGATTTCGCTACTTGCATCCATAAGGAGCCCCTGTTGGCACGATAACGAATAAGCAATATTCGCTATTAAACGAGTCCAGCCTTACCCTTAATAGAGCACTATTTTCTTACTGAGTAGTGTAGAGATGTCAATAGCAATATGGATTTTTATTAGAACACTTTTTGGGGCAAGAGAGTTTTTTAAAGTAGTTTTTATAAATTGTGGAACTATTGCTCATTTACTGCATTTTTAAACCGAATGTTATTTCCGGTAGAATCTTATTGAATTTTATTCGCTATTTCTTTCTTAATACATTTCGTTAAGATACCGCTTTTCTTTATTGAGTATGATTACATATACATAAAAAACAGTGATGCCAACTTTTGAGTCATCAAAAGGAAATGAAATGAGGAAGTAAAGAGTAAAAAAAAACATTGGTTAAAAAGAACAAAGTAAATATTCCTTATTATTGATAGGTAATTTATGAAGAAAAGATAAAAAATTCATGTTTGTTTATGGAGTTTAGTTGAGTTTTTAAAAAGAAAATCAACTATATTTCATATTAACACTTTTGTCCGTATTTTATGTATATGTTCATTATTAACTTCGTAAGAAACGTGTTTCTTTTATCACTGTTTTCCGTATTTTTTTTTTTTTTTTTTTTTTTTTTTGATATGCTCATTATTAATTTTTTATGAATATACTTCATTACGTTGCAGTCTGGAAGGTGTTGGACTAAATTTTATTAGTCTGAGCAGTGTCGAAGATATATATGCTGGGCACTGATCGGTTTTAACTAATTTAATTCCAACATTTCAAATGCTGTAATAGAGTTTATTTTGGTCTTTCGTGTTGTTATTGTTGAAGTTAAACATTCACAAACACTACTCCCTCTTTCCTCCTGTTTATAACCTATTTTCCTAGTTCCAGTACAATGCACTTGCATATGTAAGGGTAATCCCCTGAGTAGTGGTCCAAGATACAAAAAAAAATTAACAAAAAAGTATACATACATTGGCAGCTGCGGTATAAATTATAGCTGCACGAAATATTGTGAACACTTAACATTAATACTCAAAGTTTATTATATTTAACACGAAATCGAATATTAAAAAATTTAAAAAGATTTTAAAGGTATTTTCCGAGTCTGCTATTCACTAAACTAATATATAAAATTAACAGAAATCAAAAAATTATAAACAGTTTGTTTTTTATTTCCAAGTTGTCTATATGTCGACATTTCATATGATCTACCCTCATCGTCAGTAGACTTGGAAACTTTTGAAAGATATTGATATATAATTATTTGATCTTGTTTATGTAAATATTTCTTATTTTTGCAGCTAAAGATTAATTTTCCTGACGATGATAACAAATTGTTATCGAAATATTGAAAATAAATACTGTTGAATTTTTATAAAAAATAAAAAACGATCTTTAGCTGCAAAAATAAGAAATATTGATATTGCCAAACATTCAACTTTATATCCCAATAATATAAATAAATTATTGAGAATTTAAAAAAAAGGTGTAAAGAAAAGTAGAGTGGTGAGAAAGATTAAATAAACGCCTTGTGTAGACACGGATGATATTAAGTCTGGATTCGAAGATTAAAGCATAAAAATAAAAAAAATTTGTGAACATTACGAACCGTGAAAAAATCCCTCAACCCTTGTTTAGGGTTAAGCTGGAACCAGGGGATGTTGTCCTAAAGAAGAATAAAGTACATCCAATTTATAATCTCAAATTCCTTTTGCATTGTAGGGTTACCGTAGAGAAGCTGCATAAACGTTTAGGTACCTGTTACATTTAGAACCAACTGCTTTATTCAACATAATCAAATTACATCAAGCTTTAATGCTATTTATATAATATTATTAAAGAGTGTATTAAAGAGAATTATAATAGTCTCATTTTAAGCATACCAAGTTACACAACAGTACCGTTCAATGCCTCAACTACCAAGCGTTTGGCCCTACTGAGGATTATTGCAAATTGCCCGCAATTTGTGTTGTATGTGGCGAACTTTACGATACATCACAGTTCAAGTATTCAAAGTCTGACTCGAGTATTAAAAAATGCTGCAACTGTGGAGACAACCATATTGCAAATTACAGGGATTGTCCCTTATACACTCACTTTAAGAGGTCAATGACTAATAAGTCCTCAAGCTTTCTCTAGAAAACCGAGCAGTTAAATAGCATTTCGGCAAATTATTTTCCCCCGATAGGCCAGCCACTTCATCGTGCAAAAATCCAAGCAAGTTTGCTATGCTAATGTGCTTAAATCCGATATACAAAACTTAAATCAGGAGCCTAAGTCTCCAAATTTTAGCAACCTTGAAGCAACTGTGCAGACTTTTGTTTAATCCATATATACAATCACGATTTCCATGGCAACCATGATGAAGGAAATACAATCTACTGCTTTACAGGCAATTTTAAACAAATGATTTGCTATAAATATTTTTTTGGAATGCAAACGGCATCCGCTAGCACAAAAATTAACTTGAACAAACTATAATTATTAAATCATTTACACTAAATGAAAATTTACATTAAATAATGACAAATTTTGTAATAAATGAAAATTTCGTAGTCTACTAGACCAAACAAACTTATTTTTTTTAACGCTTAAATACCGTATGACAACGCCGAGTAACTCTTCAACTGAAATATCGGTCCCTTCGTCTAATATCAGACAGTACGGAACACCTTTTATGTGTTCAACAATATTTCCAGTGGAGTATGGGGCTATAATAATTGTTGTTAAATTTGAACACTTAGTTCTGTGCAACTTAAATCGTGCGGTCTTGCTATCCGAAAAAATGTCTGCGCATACAGATATGACCAAAAATAACCATTATTTTCAAATTTCCTGAGCTGCGTATGTTCGATTTTTGCATTTTTTTCTGTTCTGTTTGCCATTTGGGATTGTTCGATTGTTTTTGACAGATAAAAAGGTTAGTCATGTTTTGGGGTGCTCTTCGATTTTCTACTATTCGAAAAAATGGATCACAGAAACTGTATTAAGTTTTGTGTAAAAATTATATTATATGAGCAAAGACATTTGAAATGTTGACTTTGGTGTTTGGCGAGTCTACTATGAGCAGAACACAAGTTCAATTGTGGTATAACCGGTTTAAGGAAGGCCCAGAAGATGTCAATGACGATGACGTCCTGGTTGCCCGAGCACGTCAACAACCGATGAAAACATTGAAGCAGTGAAGAAAATGATTTTGGAATCGTTTAGTCACTATCAGAGAGGTTACTGATGACGTTGGCATAACGTTCGGCTCATACCAAGCAATATTTACGGATTTTTTAGGTATAAAACTTGCGGCAGCGAAGAATGTTCCAAAATGACTAAATTTTGAGCAATAACAACGTCGCATGGACGTCGATCAGGAGCTGTTGAATATTGTCAACGGCAATCCAGATTTCCTTAAAAATGGCATAACTGGTGACAAATCACCAGTATGGCTATAACATTGAAACCAAAGACCAATCATCCGAATGGAAGCGTCTAGAAGAGCCAAGACGGAAAAAAGCACGTCAAGTTCGGTCAAATGTGAAGGTTTTATTCACTGTTTTCTTCGACTGCTATGGCGTGGTCCATCATGAATTCTTGCCGCAAGGTCTTACGGTTAATAAGCAATACTACATTAAAGTTGTGTGCCATTAGCGCGAAGCAATTCGTCAGAAACGCACAGAATTGTGGAAAAAACAATCCTAGATTTTGCACCATGATAACGACCAAGCTCCCACATCGATGCTTGTACGTGAGTTTTGGGCCAAAAACGAAACCGTATTCACTAGACTTGGCCCCCGCTGACTTTTTCCTCTTCCCAAAACTAAAGACACCGATGAAACAGGAGCTGTTCGCGATACCTAAAAGCATGTTTCAGAAGTTTTTCTGAGGATTGGAAAAAACGCTGGCATAAGTGTACTATATCTGAGGGGGATTAGTTCAACGAGAACAAGATAGTTATTGATGAACAAGTAAATACTTTTTGAAAAATTCACATTTTTTGATCAGAACTCGTATATTAGTCAATATTTGACTATTCAATACTTGAAATAAATGTATGCGCAGCTACATATGAGTACAAGCAAAAAGTACCTTGAGCTTTTCGATTTTCTTTTGGCTCCAGTGGACCCAAAGAGAGCTTTGGTTGAACTAAAAATTTATACTCGGACCCATTAATTTTACTTGTGTATGTTTCAAAATGGCTAAAACATTGATACAATTAAAAAAATTATAAATAGCTTGTTTTGTATTTTTTCCCAGCTGTCTATGTGTCGATATTTCATAGGAGCTACCATAATCATCAGTAGATTTTGGAAATTGTTGAAACACTTAACTTTATATCCAAAAAGGAGCTTGTTTTTTGTGTCTTGACAGGTATTATAAGAGCATTTTTCTTTTTAAATTCTCAGTAATTTATTTAGATGGTTGGGATATAAAGTTAAATTTTGTTTTGTTTAAAATCAGTTCTGATTCTAAAACAAGGTTACTTAATTGCAGAAAATTAAAATTTTCGATATCGGTATACCCGAGATATAGCATAAACCAATTTTTCCATGAAAAAAATTTTTTTTTCTTAAAAGCAGTTTTCGTTATAGAAAAAGTTACAAAAATACAGAAAATGAAAAATTCCGATATCGGTCCATATATAACCGAGATATAGGCTAAGTCGGTGATTACAAGGCAAAAATATTTGTCCCCGATATCGGTCCATATAAATCCGAATATTTTTTATTCAAATAAATATATGTATGTGCTACCGTGAAGGGTATTTTAGATCCGGCCCGGCCGATTGTAGTTATTTTTACAATATGTACAGAGCAACAACAGTAGCAAAGGAAAACAACACGTTACCACATAAGCATTATGTCACCAGTGTCGCCATCTAATCATAACTAACCATACCAAATCGCTTTCCCCAACTGAAGGTGTGTTCAAAGTGATAGTTATGAAACTTTAAATGCGTTTTTCTTAAAAATTCAGTTTCACACTTTAGCCCCATTTTCTCGGAGAAGGCCACATATAGTAGCAAAATGGTTTAATACCAAAAGTGTTATTTACTCAAAAGACACTTTAGTACTAAAAAAAATTCCTAAAAACAAAAAAGGATTTTTAACAAAATTTCGGGTATTGCATAAGCAAAAAAGCACCAAAAATACCCAAAAAGCACCAAAATAGTAACGCTGATAAGAATGTAATATAGAATCAGGGTAGGAAAAATTTGTGCTCGCGAATTAAATTTGATTTAATTCGTTCACTTTTAAATTTGTATTCCCGAATTTAAAAATAAAATTCGCTAAAAGAATTTAATTTTATATTCGCGATTTTTTCACGAACGGAAAAAATAAATAAAAACTGATTAAATTCTTTTGCAAGCATAATGAAAACATTTCCGAATTTAAAATAAAATTGTCAGTTGTGCTGACAAACAAGAAGAACAAAGAAAGAAAGTTTCTTCAAAATATTTAACTGAGCATGATGAGCGTTGTTTTTGTTGTAGAGGTTGTCAAAATGATAATTTTAACACATGTTTGATGAACCAAAATGTGATTTGATCATTTTTTCGCCACCGAAACTTAAAATAAATAAATTAAATAGAATTTTTCGTACAAAAAGTTTCAAAGTTTCAAAAAACAGTGCGAAAAGCACCGAATTGACAACACTGCTTTTTTATATCTTCGGGAATAATTCGCGAATTTATTTATTTGATTTTCTCACGAATTAAACAATTCTCTCCCGAATTTTGTTTTTAAATTCACTTCTTTGCTTTTCAAATTTGCTCACGAATTTTATGGATAAAAGTCGCGAACTAAAAGGAACAATTCTTTGAAATATGAAAAATTAAATTCATTCGTATTAAATTCTTTCGCGAACGAATTTAACTCGAGCATTATTCCTACCCTGTATATAATGTAAAACTTCCGTTTAGATTGGCAATGCAAAGAGATCATTTCACGAAAGGCTAAGTTTAAATTCAAACATACAATTATTTCATGTTATGCCTACTTTACATAATGTGGGCGATATTTCATTTTGAATATTATGCAGATTTGTTATTTTGATTTAGTTTTCAGAGCTTGTTTGAATTGTCTGTCAGTGAAGTGATGCCCAAAAGCAACCATCATCTTGTACGACTGACTACAACCATTTCAGATTTGGCTTTTGAGTTTCGAAATAATGGTGCCTTTAGAAAAATAATAAATAAATACATACATAAAGAAACAAACTCGTAATTAAACATGCAAATAAACATTCAAATTCAGACATACGACTACACACATATGAATAAGAACAAAGTTTATGGGATGAAGTCGCAAAATGTTATTTGTTTTATTCAAATTATGCAGATAATACTTATTATTTACAATGATAATATACGAACGAGTACATACATAATATGAAGGAATATGTTTTCTTTTTTTAGCACTGTGTTGTATTTTCCATCAAATTTGTTTTACGAAATGAAATGATTATAAATGGTAATATAAAAATATTTTTGTTAGAAAAGTTCAAATTAAGAAGTTGATCAATCTGCATTTCATAGAAATTTGTTATAGATTTTGTTCATTGTACTTTATGTTCAGATTTAAAATAGTTCCTAAAAACATAACAATTCAGTTATGCATAAATCACTATTTATAGTCTAAATATTGTAAATAAAATGCTAAAAGAACTGAGAAAGAATATACGAGGGCGTGTTGATATTGAAGCTACTCAGCGCTAGATGGCAGCACAATGTTTTTTAATTGCGATTAGTGAAACATCAGTTGTTAAAATTTCATCCAAATTCATCGATTAGTTTATTTCTTGTAGTCGTTAGGAGTAAAGCTACGTACACACGGTTGTTTACAATATTACTAGTAAAATTGTCTGAAAATGTATTACAATCGTGTGAACTGCCAATTTTTAACTTACAACGTTGTCAGAAAAGCCATTGGCAATCAATCGTAAGACGACAATGTTGTCAGGCATCTGACAATCGTGAGAACACCCTTCGTCGGCACTGCCAGATAATTGGCTGGTATTGTAAGCTCAGTTTTAATTGTCAGATGTATAAAATTAATGCACCTGACAATTGCATCATTGTCAGAAAAAAGTTTGATGGGCAACACTGCCAAACAGATCGTTGTTGATATACATAAGTGGCAATGCCTTACAACATGTCTGACAATTTTTTTCATCTAACAATCTGACAACCGTGTGAACTGACAGTTTTTGCTGTCAGATGAATTATTTGTCAGACCATAGTCTGACAATACAATTGTATTTCATGTGATGTTATTATTATTTTTAAATATCATTTTGTTCAGTACAAAATTAGGAACTAATATTTAAGTTTTTTATTCGCTATTTAAGCTTCTAACATTTATACCAGTAAAAAATTATAAATAGCAATTTATTTGGATTGTTGGGATATAAAGTTGAATGTTTGATAATACCTTCCAAAAGTTTTCAAAGTCTACTGATGATTAGGGTAGTTCCTATGAAATGTCGACATATAGATAGCTGGGAAACATAGAAAACAAGCTATTTATAATTTTTTATTAGGAACTAATTATAAAAAATCTTCTACAGGCTATAGCTTATATGCGCAAAACTATATGGTAAATGAAATAAACTTAAATACAGCTTTTAATGAAGAAGATTGGTCATTTAAGTTTGATTCAAATTTGTAGTGAACTTTGATTTTCGTATTAAAATGGAACCTAAACCTAAATGAAATTTATATACGAACTAAAAACTGCGCTGTAAAACCTTTTTGAAATACTGTTGTACTTCTTCAGACTTATTAATATAACAAATCACATTTATATTTGCAATCTTGGTATTAATTATTCGACTATTTTGTTTTCAGATAGTATAAATACATATGTATAAAAATACATACATACTTTTTAGAAATAAAGATCTCATTATCAAATATATTTTAATGTACATATGTACATGTATAAGAGCACTTTAATATAAAATCCTGGCTCAAATATGAATGAGAATTGGTTACTTATTAGCGTTGTCAACTCGGTGCGTTTCGCACCGTTTTTGCTGCTTTTTAACATTTTTTGTGCGAACATTTCTTTAGTCGGTGCACTTTTTCCAGATTTTCGGTGCGCTTTTTAATTTTCGGAGGCACTAAATCAAATTCAACTCAACTTTTTGTTTTAATGTAAGAAAAAAGTATATTCAAGTGCCCAAAATTTATGTTTCATATAGCAGGCACAATCAAAACACGGAGTTATAGTGTGGAAAACTCTGCTTACTACAAGCACAAAGTAAAACAATCTTGTTGTTGTATATTATACATATTCTCGAAAGAAAAAGAAACATTTCGTTTTATAAAATTGGCTGCTTTTAGAACTTTACTACTTAACGATCAAGCCAAGTTTGTCAAAATTACAATAAATGTAGACACAGATAGAGAAGTTCGTATTTATGATTGCACGTGAATTCGTTACTGTTTCGGTAATTGATGAAATACTAAATTATTAATTAAATTATAAAATTTTTCCAAAACTTCTTTTATTTATTACCACACTGGCAAATTTCAATATTTCAATAAATTATATTAAAGACATTCTCTCTAGTCAATGGATTTTCATTGTTCGCTTACGAAAACACAGATGAATTTTACACAGTATTTAATCGAATGCTATTAATCGAGTTTGATGTCTTGTAGTGCGATTCTGTATTTTTTAATCATCCAATAATCGTAAGTTTTTTCGACATATTTCATCGCTTGCTGTAAGGATTGTATGCTTCTTCAATATAATTTTAACGACCGTAAACAGCTGCCGTTTTGTGTACATGATAATAGGCAGTAAAAGTAACAGCTGATTTCGATCGACAGTGAATATAATTAAATAATATTGCTGAATAATAAATATGATAAAATATCATTATAATTATCTTAATAAAAGTAACAGAATCGTACTATAGGCCAATTTTGACAAAAACGTATTCTAGTAACTTAATGAATTTGATGGCACGCCATGAGGCGGTAATATCAGACCCTGGTTGAGTGTATACGAGCCACGTGAAAGGCTGTTTCATTATCGTGTTTTTAATATAAAAATATACCTTTTATAATCTAAATGGCTTTTAAAAATGAAAAGAAAAATTCAAAATTCGGTGTGTTTTTTCGTCATTTTGGTGCGTTTTGAAATTTCAAATTTGACAACACTGTTACTTATGCACATATACATGTAAAGGCATTAAAGGGTTAATGAGGTTTGCTAAACATACCACACAGCCGCAACGGTAAAGAAGCAAAAAGAAGTAGTTAGAACAGAGAAGAGTAAGGTAACAAGAAAGAACAGTTGTCAGTCGAACAGACAGAAGTAAAGTTGTCAAGAGCGAAGTTGCATTTATTCAAAATAAAATTATTGTTTAAAGTTGTGAAATAACCGGAGTGAACCAAAGTTGAAATTTCTATTTGTTTTGATTAACTATATCTAATTGTTTTACAAATTCTAACTATAATTATTTTTTTAAAAATTACAACAAATAAAATATTGGATTAATTGAATTGAATTCAGACTCTTTTATTTCATTTGGAAATTTAAAACATTTACATACAAGAGCTGTTCGATCGTTCTGAACAAAAAGTTCCATGTTTGCAAAAAGAAAGGATCAAAAAGGGTATTTAAAAAAAAGTGTCATTATAAGTCTCATAGAAATCAAGAAAGGGTAAAATTGACACTTGGGGATCAAAAAGGCAACGCTGTTAACAGCGGTGTTTGGACATGATAAAGCATCGATTAATAACTGTTGATAAAACATGTCTCCACCACTACATACCTCAAAGCAAAAACCAATCGTAACACTGGATGGAAGGTGGTGGAATTGCTCCGAAGAAGGCGAAGACCGTGAAATCGGCTGCCAAGGTTCTAGCCACTATATTTTGGGATGCACACGGAATATTGCTGTTCGATTATCTTGGAAAAGGTACCACAATCACAGGAAAGTTTTATCGTCCATTATTGGAACAATTGATTAATAGAATCAAGATAAAACGACCACATTTAAATAAGAAAAATGTGCTCTTTCTTCAAGACAACGCACAGGTTCACACAGCACTAGATACGATGCTAAAATTACGTAAAATTCACTTCGAATTGGTTGATCATCCATCTTATAGTCCAGATGTACTCATAGCTCTTAGTGACTTTTTCCTGTCTTCAAGCTCGATAAAGGAAAAAGATTCATCTCAAACGAAGAAGTGATTACCGAAACTAACGCGTATTTTGAGTGGTTTCCAAAATCGTATTATTCAGATGGTATAAAAAAGTTGGAATATCGTCTTAATAAGTGTATTAAGCTAAAAGCAGACTATGTTGAGAAATAAATAGTGTTTGAAAAAAATGCTTTTTTCCACTTAGGTAGCTGAAATATTAATCCGCCCTCGTAAACGAATGCTATTTAATTAAATATGGTTAATTTTTCTCAAATTGTTTGCTGCACTAAGTAACAGAGTGAACATAAACAGAATTGTAATTTCATAAGCCTGTGGTCGCTGGCAATAACAGCATAAGTCGACATCATATTTTTGAGATAATTAAATTTTAATATGCCAATATATTTCCCAACATAATTTCAAGTTGACAGTTAGGAGCACGTGGTAGGGCTCTTAGTAATTCTGAAAAATAAAAAATTCTGATTTTGAAATCTCCGGTTCATTATCGGGTCCAAATAGCCAAAAACATTAATAGAGGAAAGACAGTTGTGTATAACTATTTAAATAACGTGGAAAGATATGGAAACAAAATGAAAGGATGGAAAAAATGGCAACAATTCAGAAAGAAATACGAAAAATTCTTAGAATTGTATTAAAAAGAACGTGAAAAATGTGGGGTCAGTACATAGTTTGGCGAAAACTAAAAAAAATGCAAATCACATCGTCTACAGATTTCCAAGAACACAATTTCATATTCAATTCATATAAAAATAGTTTAAAGTTGTATATTCTGATGAAAAAAAGGTTAATATTCATGGTCCCGACAAGTATATACACGAAAAAGTATCACTGAAGAAATTTAATCGCTAATTAAAAGAAAATAGTTGATTTCAATTTTTTCAAATTAATCAGGGACTGACATTAGACGTGGTAGTGAAAAACTGTTAAAGAATTTTAGCTCTTACAGAGCGATACAGTGAACAAAACACTAAAAGGCATGGCAAAAAAAAAAATTAATTAATCCTAAGGGCTGACTGACAGAATTTTTTTTTTTTTGTCTAGAACCCGAACCGCTCTAATAGCCAGTCATAATAATTATTATTATCGTGTTTGACGTCTTCATAGAAATACCCATATGTTAAAAGAAATTTTAAATTCATATTCTTTTGTAATATTAACACGATTTTACAAGATTTTTGCCATTGACAATGATTTTTCTCTCAAGATTTAATATCTGTTTTCTGAGAAATGTGCATTACTCTCTTCTGTTTTTAATTCTACTCGTACTTAAACTAATACTTTCTTTATTGGCGTATTAACTGATAAATTTACAGTTTGTTAAAAATTAATATCCGCATTCTTTTGTTATAGTACTGTTATTATAAAATGGAAACTATTGTATACTCATGGCACTCAAGATCAAGAACTTTTTTGTTTCTAATATGAACAAGGAAATGTCGATATTGAAATAGTACTGCCTCTAGTGAAAGTGTGGCCACTGCTTCTGGATTCTTATACGCTTTAAAATGTTTTTTACTGTAGATATTATTTTATTTTCTTTCGAAAACTAAGCTGCGTGAAATAAATACTGATTATATAATGTAACAAATCCGACTATCATGTTTTGGATCTACTCGACCTTGTGCAACAGAGATAGACAGAGGGTGAATACGCTTATCAGCGACTGTATGGTATCCAACTCTATTGACTCACTGCATTGTGAGCTCTCTGTCGTTTCTCTGTTTTATCGTTACTACAATAGATTTAGCTCCGACGGGACTAGGGATCTTGTTGCTGATAACCAGATATTTTTGTGGCACTTGCGTTCATCATCCATGGATTATCCGTTTGTGGGTGACTAACTAGCGAATCGCACAATACATTTTGGAGAGAAAGTTCGCTTTTCAGTCGTAGTGTGGCACAAATTGCCAGCACATTTAACGTTGGAAGCTTCAAGTCAATCGTCCACATAACTATTTCTGCTTTCCTCCTCTTCATGGCCTATTTTCCCAGTTCCAGTAAAATACATTGCGTATGTAGGGATTATCGCTTGACTACCGGTCCAAAATAAAAAATTGTTACACTCAGGTTAATGTTGTCTGCATGAAGGGAAGAAGAATTGAATCACGATAATGTATGATTATACGAATTGAGGTAATCAGGATTTATTTTAAGCCTCGAACTTCATTTCTTGAACTGAATCTACAGATTAAATTTTACAAATTTCTTTATTATGCATTAAGTCTTTTATATTTTTCCACTTACTTTCCGCCATATGCCGTTAGACCTCCCGTATCTTTTAGACTTCGTTTTTAAGATGTCGATAATGCTATTAGTAACTTAAATCCCAGAAAAGCTCCAGGTATTGATAAAATTACCAATAAAATGCTTGTGCAGTTACCCCGAGTAGCTAGAAGACTCGTCCTTTTTATTTTTAATGCTATTTTACGTCTCGAGTATTTTCCTACTGAGTGGAAGGTGTCTGTCATTACTATGATACCCAAACCAGGAAAGGATCCTACAAAAGTTGAGTCATATAGGCCGATAAGTCTATTGCCAACAATTTCAATTCGTTCGAAGATAAAAAATATTGCTCAGCTCTATTTATTGACGTTTCCAAAGGTTTTGACAAAGTGTGGCACAAAGGCTTAACCCATAAAATAAAATTAAACTTGCCTGCAAACCGCACAAGCTGTTAGAGAGCTGTTTATATGACCGGAAATTCGTCGTTAAGGAAGGTGATTTCAAAAGCTCGGTTAAACCAATCGAAGCTGGAATTCCCCAGGGTAGCATATTGGGTCCAACTTTATATTTGATTTATGCTTTAGACATGCCAACGAGCTGCAAAAGTCACACTTCAACTTTTGCAGATGATACAGCATTCATCAGTGTCCATGAAGACTGTAAATTAGCATCACAAAATTTGCAAGAACATATTCTTGTATTAGAGAAATGGCTGAAATTTTGGAAAATCAGAGTAACTGAACAAAAATGTACCCATGTTACATTCACACTACGTACAAAAACTTGTTTGGCTATTAAAATCAACAACTATATTGTTCCGCAGCACAGTGAAGCCAAATACCTTGGTATTCACCTCGACCGTAGGCTCACGTGGAAGTCTCACATTGACGCTGAATTCACTCAGATGAAATTAAAAGCGGTGCAACTAAATTGGCTCATCCGCAGAAATTCTATCTTGAAGTTAGATTGCAAACTTTTGTTGTATAACGCAATCCTAAAGCCAATATGGAGCTATGTATGGAATTCAATTGTGGGGTACCGCCTCTGCATCTAACATTGAGAAAATTCAAAAGCGCCACAATAAAATTCTCCGTATAATTACTAAATTTGTTAATTTTTATCCGTAACTAAGAGCAGTTGTTCAAGTTCGCTCACGCGATATTTTCGTGAAAAATCATTTTTGACTATATCTCGTGTACCATATCGAAAATTTTAATTTTCTGTATTTATATTACCGGAACTGATTTTAAGCAAAAGAAATTGTTTCATGGAAAAGTTGGATTTGGCTATATCTCCGGTATATATTGGCCGAGATCGGAAATTTTGATTTGCTATATATTAGTGGCCTCCTTTTTTTATAAGCAAAAAAAAAATGGTTTCATGGAAAATTTTGGTAATATATTAAATTTTCTGTATTTAAGCTACATACCTCCAGAGATGCTTTTAAGTAAAAAAAGTGTTTAATGAAAAATTCGGTTCAGGTTATATCTCGGGCAAATATGAAATGTACAAACCAAAAATTTTTTTATGGAAAAATCGGTTCAGACTATATCTCGGGTATATATGGACCAATATCGGAAATTTTCATTTTCTGTATTTTAGTAACCTTTTTATATTAGCAGAACTGATTATAAAAAAAAATTTTCCATGGCAAAATCGGTTTAGGCTTTATACATTTCTGTATTTCAGTAATCTGTTTTTATAACCAGAACTACTTTTAAGCAAAAAAAGAAAATTTTCGAGAAAATTCGGTTAAACTGTATCTCTGGATCGGAAATTTGCATTTTATGTATTTTAGAAACCTCCAAAGGTTATCGAAAACCTATTAGAAATTGTTTTCTCTAACATGTGAGACATATGTCACGTTAAGTGTTGTATATTGCAAAACTATTAATTACATAAATATATCCCTTACAGAGTCGTGAATGCCGATATGTTTATAAAGATCGAACTAAATATGGAGTTACACTGAAAAAATACTAAAAGTGTGGTATTCATAGGCGTAGCAAAAACAACTTATTTTCAAAATGTTTCTACATTATCTTTATCTCTATAAGATGATTGCCACAAGTTTTTTTTCTGTATAGAAAGCGAACCACTCTACAACCCATGGCAACCATGGTCTTTCTACCTAACTCACATGGATTTTTTTATGATACTATCTCAAAGAGAGGGTTTGTTATGACAATCCCCAATCTCTTGCCGCTTTAAAGGAAAATATTTGTAGAGAAATCAGCTCAATTAGATCAAGTTTACTGCAGTGTGAGGCGCAAAATACAAGGCTGCATTTTAAACAGAAGACATCTGAATGATATCTAGGTGGGAAAAATTTCTGTTAGAATTTTATTTTGCATTCTTTTCGCGAACGAAAAAAACCTGATTTAATTCGTTCCCGAGCAAAATGCAAGAATTCCCGATTCTGCTCGCGAATTTAATAACAAAATTCATGAGCAGCCTCATGAGAGGCTAGTACATCAGCAAGTAATGCTACAATAAGTAGTTTCCCACCTTATCCTTTCCCTCTCCCTCACATCCACTATATCCCTCTAACTTTCATACTTCAACACTACTATCCCACTTTTCAAGCAATCACAAAGGGAACGATCTTCAGAACCCAAGTGACCTGGAGAATCCAGGTACTTTTTGGAGAATCCAGCGACTTGCCTACCAGATTCTTTTTAGCTGAAGCTCCTTGAGAAGAATGGTTTTGGGATGCAGTAGTCAATAAAATATGAAAAATTAAATTCGTTTGCTAACGAATTTTATTTGAGCATTATTCCTACTCTAGGTGACATAACCTCTAGAAATAAAATCCAAATACGGGTGTCCATCCTATCGTGAAATGCTCTTAATAAAAGTTTGTGTTAATAGTTGCGTTTTTTAAGTTTGAAAATTAAAATCTGCTACGAGACACCCTGTACAAGCGTCCTGGGTTCTGATTTCTGGGCAACCCTATACTAAGCAACAGAGAGTAAACAGTATTATTATTCTGTATGTCGTCCTGTTCTAGTTCGAAAAAGCTTTTTTTGGTATAAAAAAATGTCTTCGCCCGCTTATGAGAGGGCTCGCGAGGAAAAACGTGGGAAACTCCCAACAAATTTTTTCTGACATAACTGCCTCAAAATAACATTTTCATCCATTAAGTTTTTAAAAATCACTCTGAAAGACTGCACATACAATATTTAAAATATTTTTTTTTTTCTTAAAATGTGTAAAAGCGAACGTGCTGCTAAATTTTTGCCCCATAGTATGTACGAGTACTTGTATTCTCAAATGCGTTTTCATTTAGTTGTTTGGGGTATTTAAGATAAAGTACCAACAAATCAAATTCCACCCACTGTTCCATACAAAATTCAATTTAAACAATTATTAAATGAAGAAATTATCAAATGAATTGAATTAAATTGCTCATAATAATGGATTTCTTTATGAAAATAGCTGAAGCATATAAATAAATACAAAGCCCACTGACGCAGCAGTCAGTAGTGCGCTTTAAAACTTACAATGACGAGAAGTCAGAAAACATGGACACAATTATTATTGCTCGTGATAATACAAATTGAAATGATTGCAATGGAGCCAGCGTGGTATGAGAGTTATGACAGGAAAAGATTTTTAATCGATACAGAAGAAAAGGTAACAGAAAGTTCATTTGCAGCAAAATCGGTTTTCAATTTAATATTGTCTGTTGAAGTATAACTGGTACCAGGCCTGGAATGAGTGTGCACGTTATGACGCCCAATTGATAACCATTGAGAATGAGCAAAAGAATCATCTCGTTATGAAGCTAGTAAAAAATATAAACGGTAAAGTTTATTTCGAAAATAACCCGCTGTTTGGTATGAGTCAAAAATGACTTTCGTTGGTCGCAGATTGTTCAACACTTACAAAATTCGAGTGTTTTTTATATTTATTCAAGCAAATCTATACTGTTTGCGGAACGATATCAGAAAAGTGTGTTTAGGTTTTCTGTCAATTTAACAAAGTTCCGGTGTAATAAATCAACCATATCTTTTGTGAACCATTTTTAAATTCATATTTGAAAAATATTGTTGCAGATTGATATCACAAAAAAAAATTTGGAGTCGGTAGAAGTTCTTAACAGATATCAGTTCCATTGCGCTCGGAAATTGAATTCAATTCGTTTTTCGTTTCCTTGAAAACCAAGAAACTAAACGTTTTTGGAGTAAAATTATTTAAAGAACAATAAGGGTTTTCACGATGGGTAATGCAAACTGTGCAAACGATGCAAATGTGAACAAATATAGGTCGACTTCCTAAGCGCAAGTTGCAGTGCATAATTTAAAAAAATGCGTATGCAATGCTAAATATGTCTTAAGTACAACCTTGCGTTGCAGAGAAATTATTTGCATATTATCGGCATTTAGGAACGTCGCTATGCAACTCATATATTAACAAAATGTCAAACACATGTCATAAAACACAAAATTATTTATTCAGGCAGGCTAAACCTTCAAAAATATTGATATGCTAAAGAAATTTACTAAAGAGGAAAAAAGAAGAGACAACTATTATTAAGGACAATAAAAATCCCGAGAAGAAAAGTGATCAAAAATAAAAATGTTTGCATAAAAAATAAAAGATGCACGATTCTGACAGCTGATACTCATTAAAATGAGTTGCCAAACGATTAGGAACATTGGACGGTGCCAGAAAGTTTACGTATGTGTGTACGTATGTATGTTTTATGTATGTTGTTACGTATGTATGTTTTTACGGAATTGAGTTCTTGTCCAGGCTGATGGGATTTGTTTGTTACATTTTTTGATAGCTTTAGAATTTTTTAAGGTTTTCTTAACCAGTACTGGTAAAAATATGTCTCATGACACAGGAAGACGGGGCACATACCAGACAAGGAGTAAAATAATATATTCATACATATAATAACACTAGAGCATATTATGAATAATTGCTTTCCTTTATTGTTGTATAGATAAAACAAAGAATTTTTGGATCGGCGGCAATGTTTTTTATGAAAAAATATCATTTCGTTGGTCGTCCAATGACCAAGATTTCACTTTTACAAATTGGGCAACAGATGATATGGATAAATTTGCTGCACAGAAACAGTGTGTCTATCTAATGCGACACCGGAAAAATTTTCCCTGGCATGTGGAAAATTGTTACGCCAATACATTTGGTTTCATCTGTGAAGAAGTTATTAAAAATGATCAAGTGGAAAATAGCGAATATGAAAGAACAGATGAGAGCCTATATGGACCCATGTACAACGGCAGTATTTATGGTTTAATTGGATAAGGTCTTATTACTCTATGTGTAACATAAAGAAGTCGTTAACTTTACAAAAGAATTGAACTTGTTTTTAGTATTACACTTTTCCTATTATTATTCTTATGTATTAGAACTTCAAACTCAGTAGAATTAGAAATATATTATTTTAAATAAATGTAGTGTGAAAAATTTTGAAAACTTTTTCAATAATAACTGCACAGAAAAAATTATAGCAAAAAAAAAAAAATAAGAAATGTTTACCTGGAAAAATATTTAAAGTCATGGTACGTACCCCTTAAAAATTCTTTAAATTTCAAAAAATTGCTTACATTTTTTGCTTGCCATCACAACCGGATAAATTGTAACCCCCCCCCCCCCCCCCCCCCCCCATTTTTACAGATTCCCCCTTTAGTTTCATGCAGTATCCCTCTCTGAAAAATGGTTGCTTAACCAAAGTTGATGTGGACCCATACAGCAGCTTTGTGCACAAGTTTTACACAGATAAAATACGAATAATCTCACCTGCTCTGCTGCCATATATTATATATTTCTTTAACACAATCATAAGCACAAGCTATTCTCCACTCAAATTGAAACATGCAAAAATAATTTCACTTCCGAAATCTAATAATGAATATCGACCAATTGCTATTTTAAGCTATCTTTCTACAGCATTGGAGAACATTTTACACCTTCATATAAGCCATTATGTTCAGAATAATAAATTGATGTTCCACAGTTGTGTCTGAGTGGATGTCACAGAAAGCATTAGGCTTGAACTAGATGACGGGAAAATTAATATATTAATACTACTCGATCATTTGATGGTTAACACAATTAACCATCAAATTCTCTATAACAAGCTTAGATCTTTGCTTAACTTTTAGTCTACAGCCTCACTAATTATGTTGTCATATATAACAGATCGTACACAGTCAGTGTGTTTGAACAAAACCATTTCCAACCCAGTTAAGCTTGAGATAGATGTTCCTCAAGGTTCAATCTTGGGATCTCTGCTATTTTTAATTTACGCCAATGACTTGCCTAATACTTTGAGACATTGCACAGGCATGTAGTTATGGCTCAGTAGCCCAGCTCAGTGCGTCAACGAAAACATAAACAAAATCAAGTATGAACCAATCAAAATCAAGTATGAAAAATATAAGGTTACTTTTCGTACGGTTCGTATCGTAGTTGACGTACCGTATGTAAGAAACTTTACCAGCGTTGTCTACCTTGAAATTTCAAAACGCACCATAGTTTGGGAAAAAGAGCGTTACTTCAACAAAAACGCAGCGAATTTTGATTTTTTTTTTTCGTTTTTAAAAAATTATTTAGCATTATAAAAAGTACCATAATGAAATAGTCTTTTCGATCAATAGCTAAATTCGTGTTTGACAAACTCTAGTGCGATTCTGTTACTATTATTAAGACAATAAAGACCAAATTTTGTAAGTCGAAAAAATTTGGAATTTGTTTTAATCACATTTTGCTACAAACAGCTTGTAAAAAAGCTTACAGGCTCATACATTGGTGACCCCGACGTGATTGTCAAAGTCACGTTAATCTCGTTTCGAATTAATATCAAGTCGGATATTTATTGAAGTAAAACTTCTTGGATATTGATCATCAAGGCAAATATGATGCCTTCAACCAACCAAGCCGAAGAAAGCCATGAAGAGCTGCAACTATCAGCAAGGGTAAAGTCGATTGGTAAACAGCTGGAAGATTTAAGTATGATCTTAAATTCCGAAAATTTGAATAGCATGGATGATGCTGATCTTATGGTGCGTCTCGAATATGTCGAAGACTTATATTCGCAGTTCGAACAAACAGCCATTCTCTTGGATGAAAAAAGCTCTTTAGATACGGAAAGCAGTCACCGTTCAAATTTCTTAACAACATTTTTTGAGGTAAAAGCCAAAATTAAAAGAAAAGTTAACTTCAACAGAAATCCTCGATCAGTGCCACATTCTTCGACAGTTCGTCAATTTTCGCTAGACGAGCCCACAAATGCTCGAAAAACCAGATTACCTGAGTTAAAAATACCCCAATTTTCTGGGTCATATACCGAATGGCCTGATTTTTTTGCAATGTTTTCAACAGTTGTAGCAAACGATTTGGATTTGAGTAAAATAGAAAAATTTCAACACTTACGTGCATGTTTGATCGGTCCGGCATTGGACACAATTTCGTCGTTGGAGCCGAATGATGAAAATTATGATAAAGCTATAACTTTATTAACGAATCGTTTTGATAATAAGCTACTTAATTTTCAGGCGCATATAAAAGATATTTTTGGTTTAAAAGGTGTTGATAAGGGTTCAGCTTCGAGTTTGAGGCATTTAAGTGACAAACTCAATGCGCACGTAAGAGCTTTGGATACAATGTCAACGAAGGATCAAATAGCCGATGGACTTTTAACACATCTCATTGTTTCCAAGCTTGACTCGCAAGCGCAAACGAAATGGGAAGAGGGATTGCAAAGTGATCAGCTGCCGTCATTGTCAACTTTGACCGACTTTTTGGAAAAAAGATGTCGTATGCTGGAAAATCTTCAAAGTTCAACGGTAACAAAATTTTCCAATCATCAGGTGAGCAAAAAATCTAGTGGTCATATTCGCAATGTTTTAGTAGCTTCAAGCGCAAATACTACTAGCTGTAATTTCTGTGATGCAACCGATCATTACATAAGCCATTGTTCAAGATTTAATAGTTTATCGCCTATGACACGTTTTAAAGAAGTTAAAAGGTTAAATCTATGCATCAATTGCTTACGAAAAGGTCATAGATTATCGAAGTGCAAGTCAGGTCCCTGTCGTCATTGTTCGATGAGACATCACTCATTATTACACTTGGGTGCAGGCCCGCCCGAATCTTTACCTCCAGTTGATCATTCCCAAAATCGCAATCCGATTCATGCTTCTAATGAACATCAAAATTTCTCTCCACAGTCTTCGCTTGTATCATCGTTACCGTCAGCTGAAATCTCAGAGCAATTAAATGAATCAAATGTGTTTTTAGCAACAGCTATGGTTTTGGTAAAAAATAAATTTAGTTTATTTGTGCCATGTCGTGCAATTTTAGACTCCGCTTCACAGCTAAATTTTAATTCAAGTCGCTTCTTAGCTCAATTGCAATTAAAGTCTAAAAGATCATTCGTATCGATTTCCGGCATTGGAGATGGCAGTATAGTAGCTGACAAATCAACAAACGTTTTGATTAAATCATCCAACAACGAATATTTCGTTTCATTTGATGTAGTTGTAATTCCAAATATAACCGGCTACCAACCTAATAAAAATAATGGGAGCTTTGAAATTCCTGCTAACATAAAATTGGCAGATCCATTTTTTGACAAAAATGGCCGTATTGACATTTTAATTGGAGCCAGTTTATTTTTCGAATTGATGGATGTAGGCCAAATAAGGCTAGGTGACAATTTGCCATTATTACAGAAAACTAGATTAGGCTGGGTAGTGTCCGGTGGAGGTTTCAGCTCAAAAAATGTATTTTCTCTGGCCACAGCTCATAAAAAGATTCAATATACTGATAATGATTCATTGGCAGATATTATGAAAAAATTTTGGGATGTTGAAGACAAGTTCGGATGTCATTCAAAATTATCAATTCAAGATGAATTTTGTGAAAATCATTTTCGGAAAAATGTATTTCGATTGGAATCTGGCGATTATTCCGTCAGACTCCCAAGGAAACCAAACTTAACTCAACTCGGCAATTCTCATGATATTGCTTACAGACGTTTTTTATCCCTGGAAAAGAAATTAATTAAAAATCCCGAGGTTGGGAGACAGTATATTGCTTTTATGAACGAATATCTCGAACTTAATCATATGTCGCCTGTTACCTCTATCCCTCCCGAAATAAAAATTAATTTTCTTCCGCATCACTGCGTTCACAAAAAAGATAGCACAACCTCAAAGCTCAGAGTAGTTTTCGATGGGTCTGCGAAAACCACAACAGGCATATCGCTCAACGACACTCTTTACACCGGGCCATCTATATAACCAAAATTGTTCAAAACTCTGTTACGATTTCGTTTTTTCAAAATAGCATTGAGCGGAGATATATGTAAAATGTATCGTTGCGTTCGTATGTCATATCCCGATGACTTTCTCCAATGCATATTATGGCGAAATAGCTCAAGCGAAAATATAAAAATTTATAAACTAAACACTGTCACCTATGGAACAAAATCAGCAGCCTTTCTTGCAATTCGTGCAATGCATCAACTTGCTTTGGATGAAGAAAGGTCCTTTTCAATTGGTGCACACATTGTTAGAAACAATTTTTACGTCGATGATTTGATAACCGGTGGAAATTCAGTTGAAGAAGTTAGAGAAATAAGACAACAAGTAACAAATTTGCTCGCGTGTGGAAAATTCCCAATAAGAAAATGGTGCTCCAATAATGAGTTTATTCTAAACGAAATTCCCGTATCTGATCGAGAAGAGTACTTAAAATTTGATGATGGAACTGATATTAGAAAAACATTAGGTTTGTTATGGGATCCAAAAACCGACTCTTTTATTTTCACATTTTCCTGTTTTGACGATGCTAAACCGCTTTCAAAGCGCTCCATTTTATCAACTATAGCACGGTTCTACGACCCTTTGGGATTATTAGGGCCAGTGATCACTAAAGCAAAGGTTTTTATGCAATCCCTATGGAAATCCAGTTTAGATTGGGATGACAGCTTACCGCAATATTTAAATTCGGCTTGGATGCAATACATCTCGACTTTTTCAACTCTAAACAAATTCACATTTCCAAGATTTGTTTCTTTTCCAGATTCCTCAATTCAGATACATGGTTTTTGTGACGCTAGCCTTTCAGCTTATGGTGCCTGCATTTACGTAAGGTCGAAATTAAACGATGAAATACTAGTCAGTCTATTTTGCTCAAAATCAAGAGTAGCACCCCTCAAGGTTCTCACAGTACCTAAGCTTGAATTGTCGGCTGCGTTACTTCTAGCAGAACTTTTGCACGAGTTCAAAGAAACTTTTGATTGTGATTACGAATATCACTGTTGGTCAGACTCTATGGTGGTACTATCTTGGTTACGCCACGATTCAGCAAATTTCAACGTGTTCGTGGCAAATAGAATAAGTCGAATACAGAGTTTAACGCAAAATATGTTATGGCATCACGTTCCAACTATGCATAATCCTGCTGATATTTTATCGAGGGGAGCTACTCCAAAGGAACTTTTCTATTCGAAAATTTGGAAAGAAGGTCCAGATTTTTTACACAAAAATGAAGAAAATTGGCCAAAAACCACAAACTTTATTAGTGAACTTCCTGAATGCCGACGTGCTGCATTAGTTTCTTCAAACTTATGCACACATGCATATGATTTTTCGGTAAATTGCAAATACCACAATTCATTTCCGAAACTACAACGAATATTTGCCTATGTAAACCGATTTTTAAAATATAAAAGAGAAGTAAAATTTGCTAAAGAATTATCGCCTGATGACATTAAAATGGGGACTTATATATTATTTCGCAATATCCAACTTGTTAATTTCGCTGCAGAGTATAAATGCTTAAAAAACAATAAAAATGTACATTCAACAAGCAAACTGATAGCGCTATCGCCCTTTATGGATGCTGAAGGTCTTATCAGAGTTAGTGGCCGTTTGCAACATTCATTTTTAAATTTTAACGCTAAACATCCCATTATTCTGCCAAGGGGCCATCCAGTTACATCAGCAGTCATTTTGTTTTTCCATAATAAGTTGTTGCATGCTGGACCGCAGTGTTTATTAGCCAATATTCGACTGCAATACTGGCCAATTGGTGGCAGAAAAACTGTAAGTGCTGTCATAAATAAATGCATCATATGCTTTCGTTTAAGGCCAAAAATCGCCCAAAATCTTATGGGCAGCCTACCGGCAGACCGTGTACAACAACATAAAACTTTCTATACAACAGGAATTGATTTTTGCGGGCCGTTTTATTATAAATCCGAAGTGAGAAATCGTGCACCTGTCAAATCTTACATTTGCATTTTCGTCTGTTTTTTGACAAAGGCAACACATTTGGAGCTGGTACAAGACTTGTCAACACCATCCTTCTTATCGTCGCTTAAGCGTTTCATTTCCATTCGCGGAACACCAAGTACCATATGGTCGGACAACGCGACAAACTTCGTTGGGGCTAAAAATGAGCTGGCAGAATTGCGTCAACTATTCTTTGATCAAGCCAACATGAAGAAGATTTACCAGCAATGTAGAGAAGATGGCATAAATTGGAAATTTATACCCCCAAGGTCTCCGCATTTTGGGGGCCTCTGGGAGGCAGCTGTAAAGGCAGCCAAATACCATTTTTATAGAACTGTAGGTCAAACTATACTAACATTTGATGAACTTCGAACTTTAGTCTGCCAAATATCAGCAGTTCTAAATTCGAGACCTTTATGTCCACTTACAGAAAATCCAGAGGACCTCGAGGTGTTAACTCCAGCACATTTTTTAGTCGGTACATTATTGACAACAATTTCAGAACCTGACATAAGGGAGCTGAATCCAAGCCTTATGAACCGTTGGCAAAAAGTAAGTTTTATGCACCAAATCTTTTGGAAGAAGTGGAGTCAATCATACCTAACATTATTGCAAGAGCGGTCAAAGTGGCAATCTCCAACAAAGAATGTAGAAAGGGGTACAATGGTCCTGGTAAAAGACGAAAATATTCCACCTTTAAAATGGCAGCTTGGACGTGTCCTAGAAGTTATTGCCGGCGATGACGGAATTATACGAGTCGCAATAGTAAAAACAATCAACGGCATTATTCGACGAGCCATAACAAAGTTAGCAGTTCTTCCAATAGATGACGCAGTTGAAAGTCACAGCCTTCCAACGGGGGGAGGATGTTCGAAGTAACCACTGTGCAGTCTCTGCTACTGAAGTATATTTTTTGTGCTATTTAAAAATATATTAATACATATGTTTGTTACATTTAAATTGTTCATGTACATTTACTGTTTTCTTTTAATAAGTTAAATGTGCAATGACAACAACAACAATATTTCAGAATTAAGAATTTTTATTGCTTAGCGGTTTAAAAACACATAACTAAGTTTATTAATTTAATAATGAAGTTCTTATGCAGCTTTTGTTTCTTATTTCTTGATTTTTTAACATGCTTAAGAATTTACGAACTTTGTCATTCGATTTTCAGTATTAAAGCAATAAAGACCAAATTTTGTAAGTCGAAAAAATTTGGAATTTGTTTTAATCACATTTTGCTACAAACAGCTTGTAAAAAAGCTTACAGGCTCATACAGATATTTTATAAAATTTTTTTATTCATTATATTCGCTGTCGACTGAAATCAGATGTTTTACTGCCTGTTATTCGATACACAAAAATACAGCTTCTTGCGGTCGTTAAAATTATATTGCAGGACCATACAATCGTTACTGCAGAGGATGAAATGTGTGGACGAAATTTACGATTATCGGATCATTAAAAGTTACAGAATCGCACTACAAGCCATCAAACTCTATTAACAGCATTTCTATAAATGTCATTTGTATTTTCGTAAGCGAACAGTGAAGAGTTGGCTAGAGAGGGTAACTTTAAACAAATTTATTGAAACATACGAAAATTTGGCAGAATTATAACAAATAAAAGATAAAGATTACCATAATCAATATGCAAACGTTTTGGAAACAATTTATAATTTTATTAACAATTTTGTAATATATCAACTAACAAAACAATGACGACTTCACGCACCACCATATATACGAACTTCTATATCTGGATTCGCATTTATTGTAATATTTGACAAACCTGGCTTGACCGTTTAATATCAATACACGCTGTTAAAGCAGAAAATTTTATAAAATGAAATATTTCTTTTTCTTTTGAGAATATGTTTAATACATAACATTGCAAGATTGTCTTACTTTGTAATTTAAAAAGTGCACTGAAAATGTAAAAAGAGCGCACCACGCACCGACTAATGAATTTTTCGCAAAAAAAATTTTAATAAGTACCAAAATCGGTGCGAAACGCTCCGAATTGACAAAACTGACCTTCATATTAATAAATAAATTATTAAATATCAGTGCGCAATTTCTCAGAAATCAGATCAACTTACTACTCGAAAATAACCATTAATAGCAATCCACTGAGGTCAGCTGCAAATGCTGACCATAACAATTTTTTCTCATAACAAACAGCAGACACAGAGTAAAAAACTAAAAAAAACATACGTCTGATAGACCTAATTTAACTTTGCAGGTTTAAATAATATTTATATAAGCGCATCTGCAGATCGATTACAGAAGAAGTCTAAAAAATCTAAATGTCTTGTGGTTCATAAATAAAAATATACGTCCTCGTATAGAAGTTGATATTGCAGTCAAAATTTGAGTTGCTCGTCTATGTTCTATGAACAGCACGTTAATTATTATTTTTATTATTAAGACAGGGCGAAGGCCTCCGCAAAATTGTGTAAATTTATTTGCCATTAATATAAATAAATAAATCAGGGCACATACATACGTAAGATGAATTACTTAAGACTGAAAAACTGAATATATATTTACGAGGGCGGATTGATATTGAAGCTACCTAGCAGTAGATAGCAGCGCAAACATAATTTTTTTGTTTTTAAATTCCGATCTGACAAATGTCGTTAATCCACCAAAATTCATCGATTAGTTTATTTCATGTAGTCGTTTCAAGTAATTTTTGTGTGTCTTGAAAAATGAAAAAAAAGGGAATTTCGTGCAGTGGTTAACCACAACTCGTATTATTTGACAGGGAAAACAGCGAAAGAGACAAAAGAAAAGCTGAATATAAATGCGGCCGAACAAGCACTGCAACAAAAGGAAGAACAAAAGAGGTGGTCCTGAAGAAAATATCAAGAAAATACTCGATACCGTTATGAATGATCGTCGGGTCAACTAACGTGATATTGTTGATATGGTAAACATATCATGTAAACGTATGTTCAACATTTTGCATGAACATTTGCATATGAAAAAGCAATCGGCAAGATGAGTGCCGCCTTTGCTCAGTGTCGAACAAAAACGAGTTCGACATACTACTTCCCAGCGGTGTTCGGACATGATAAAGGGCATTCCTGTTGATTTTTGGCATCGATTAATAACTGCTGATGAAACGTGGGCCCACCACTACAGACCTGAAACCAAAAATCAATCGAAATAATGGGTGGAAGCTGGTGGAAGTGCTCCGAAGAAAGCGAAGAGGTGAAATCGGCTGGCAAGGTTATGGTAACTGTATTTTGGGATGCACAAGAAATATTGCTCGATAATTGTCTTGAAAAAGAATCCACAATCATAGCAAAGTATTATCATGCATTATTGATTCAACTGGTTGATACAATCTGGTAAAAACTACCACATTTAAAGAAGAAACAATTGTTCTTTCTTCAAGACAACGCACCGGTTCACACAGCATTAGATACGATGCTAAAATTACGTGAAATATACTTTGAATTGGTTGATCATCCACCTTATAGTCTAGATTTATTCGTAGCTCCTAGTGACTTTTTCCTGCCGCGCAAGAAAAAGATTCATTTCAAATGAAGAAGTGGTTGCCGAAACTAACGCGTATTTTGAGCGGTTCAGATGGTATAAAAAAGTTAGAATATCGCCTTACTAAGTGTGTTGAGCTAAAAGTAGACTATGTTGGGAAATAAATGGTTTTTGAAAAAAATTAATTCGACCTTGTAAGTACGAATTAAATTAAAATTATAGTTAACTAATTTTTCTTTTAAAAGCGACAAAAATACTGGTCATTAGAAAACCTTTTAAAACTGAGTAGACATAGACTATTGTAATGAAGTCTTCACAACAAGTTTTTAAAATTGTTTTCATGTACTCGTTGAAATATTTAGAAAGACTTTAATACATTCAGAAATTTTCGTTATTTTTGGGAGAACTACCAATTAAAATATACAAATACTCCTGAGTAAAATGTCATGTTATTTATTTAACAAATAAGTTATTTACTTCAAAAAGCATAAAATAAAAACAACTAACAAAAAAAAAACATATATTCCATAACTTCTATACATAATGTTAGAAAAAGCAAATAAAATGAAAAATCTTTTTCTTAAAGTTGGCTACCAAACTTTCTATATCTTACTGTTTCTTTTGCAAGTTTATGTGGTTTTTAAATAAAACCAAATTCAATGGACATTTATTAGTTTGTAAAAACTTTAAAACTTCATTTTTATGTAAAACAAATGCATGGCACAGTAAGAAAATAAGACAATAAAATATAATATTTTTATTTTTTTGTTTTAAAAAGAATTATATATTTTTGTCTACGGACATCAAGAACGTGTTATATTAGGGGGTGACTTTTCTTTAAGTACGAAAAATAAGAAGGAACTTTTAGGCAAACTTGTTTAAAATGATATGATTCCAACAAATGGGATCTAGTTCCTGTAACTAAAAAGCCATGACGCACTCGTTTCGTGTTTGCTAGATAGATTACTTTTTTTCACAGATAAAAGCTTTGGTGGAGTATCGCGCAGTCTATGTACTGTGAGCGTCAGAATAAAGTGTACAAATTTATCATATTAGGGTTTTTGGTATTAGTATACTATTCTCTTATTAGATATAAAAAGATCTATTCTTAAACCCGTTTGGACTTATGGAATACAGCTATGGTGCACATCCAGCAACTCAAACTTAGAAATTTTGCAAAGATACCAATCAAAAACTTTGAGGTTAATTGTCAACGCACATTGGTATATGTTGTATCTTATATGAATTATGGCAACCCTGTGATTGTCAGTTGTCATCTGACGTTTTTCTATATTATCTTCTTGAATTGTAAGTTAGAGAATAAAGAGGAAAAATATAAGAACGCGTGTTTCTAATTTTAACATTAGCTATAACAAATTGGCGACGAAGAAAATAAAAATTAACTACGTTATTATTTCATTAGAAATAAGAAATGGATGCGGGACAGTTTCAACAGTTGTTGGAAACTTTCAACAAAAATCAGCGCGAGCTGGTACAAATATTAAGTGCAAGTTCTTCAACGCAACAAGCACAGCATAGTATACAACAAAATGTGCCGCCATTACAATCAATGATTCCGCCATTGAAAACTTTTAAGTTGTACCGCCAAAGGTTTGAAAACTAACTGACAATGAAAGGTGTATTAAGCAACAAGGTAATATGCCATCAAATGCTCGTAAATTCTATTGGTTCAACACATTACAAGCTGCTAGTGTCTCTAGTTGCCCCGAAAAATATATCGGAAATAAAATATGACGAGTTAGTCAAAAAACTTGAAAGTCATTTGTGTCCTGAAAAGAACATATTGGTCATACAACATCGTTTTCTTTCCATGTATCAAAACGAAGAGCAATCGTTAGCCGATAATGTAGCATTGTTACGGCGCGACATAATTGAATGTAAGTTTGTTTCAACGTGCGAATGTTAGGCCGACATATCAAATATTTTTCTTCGAGCACAATTCATTCGAGGTCTAAAAGACAACACTATACGTGAACAGCTTATACAATCAGAAGAATCAGATTTTGAAAAAATTATACAAAAAGCAATGCCTCTAGAAGCTTCTAAAATCGACAGCCGTGAGCTAAATTTGAAACAGCCTGTTAATGAAGTCAACAAAATAAATTCCAGATCTACCAGTTCAAACCGTTGGCAAAATCGTTTTGGTTTTTGGTCATCATCAAGAACCCCCATGCATTCCAAATCTAAAATTGATTACAATCAACTGGGTATTGAAAATTTATGCGTTCGATGTGGTAGGGATAACCACAAAGCAAAGCAATGTCGTACAAATCCTAACAAACTCAAGTGTATGTCCTGTGGAAAAAGGGGGCATGTTCAAAAGGTATGTTTGAAAACTTTAATAAATAGTACAAATAATAGTTCAATGGTAACAAATGACGACAACGATGAATCTGTATACAAATTGTATGGTATAAATAAGATTGTTAATATCAACAACAACCAGGAACATAATAAATTGGATGACGATAAGTATGTCGTGGCCGTCGAAATAAATGGACGCCGTCAAATGTTCGAAGTCGACTCCGGAGTTAAGTACACATTAATTAAAAAGCGCCAATACGACAATTGCAACCATCATCAATAGCTTTCCGGTCTTATACTAAAGATATCGTTATTCCTTATGGTAAAGTTAAAGTAAATGTTAAATACAATAATCGACAGTCAATTGAAGAAATGTATGTTGTACCTGATACTTATGATACATTATTAGGACGAATTTGGATTCGGAATTTATGTATAGTTCTTCAAGAGATAGACAATCAGCTTCCAAGCCAAGTTCAGTGCATCCGTTTGGATAACATGCAATCTATCACAGAAATAATTAATATGTTTCCAACCGTTTTTTCAGAAAAGATAGGGTGTGTGCCGGATTTCGAAGTAACATTGCAATTACGTAGCAATGCTAAGCCTGTCTTCTACAAAGAAAGAGAAGTACCTTTTGCACTCCGTGATGTTGTCGAAAAGGAATTAACACTATTAGAAGCATCTGGAATTATTTCGAAAGTTGAAAGAAGTGACTGGGGATCACCTCTTGTGATTATACCAAAACCAGATGGTGGGACACGTCTCTGTGTCGATTATAAAATCGGGGTAAACCCTCAACTAGTGTCGGCAAATTATCCAATACGACAGATTGATGAAATATTGAACAGCCTTAAGGGCTCGAGGAATATCTGTCGCCTGGATTTATTCAAAGCATATTTGCATTTAAAGGTTAGTAAAGAATCCAGGGAAGTGCAAACCATATCAACCCACAAGGGCACATTCAATGTAAACCGTCTATCATTCGGGATAAAAACAGCACCCTCAGAATTCAATCGAATTATAGAGCAAATTTTGTTCGGATTAGAAAAAACAATGTCATATTTTGATGATCATTCACTCTGTGATTCTTCAACCGCACGGTCGTGTTTTTAAAAAGTGAACAAAAAAAAAAAACAAACCAAAAAATCATTGTGCTAACATATTTTTAAACTTGCATATAAAAATAATAATATATTATATTAAATTGTAAAAACAATAACAAATTATTTTAAAAAACAACGGGAAAATAAATTCCTCACATTTCAATAACTAAACAATAAAATCAATTTCAATAAAACAAGTGCGGTGGCAGTGCATTGTTGTTGTTGTTATTGTGCGTGAAGATTACGTACCCAGTGTGAAAAAACTAATACACTAAAGTTTTGTTTCCTTGCAAAACCGCAATAAGTGGAAGAGTGAATTTATACAAAAAAAAAAAAACTTTGTGACAATTATTTTTATATACTTTTAAATTAAAAAATATATAAATAAAAAAAACAAAAATTGCATGAGTGTACCTATTAGATGCAATTCTGTGAGGGAGCTTAGCTCCACTAGAAAAAACCTCTGGATCTCTGAGGAAGAATCACTTAAAAAATCATTGGATAATCTTCTGTCTCTAAGAGATAAAAAACGCACGCGATCGTGCTCGCCAAACATTGTTGTTACAACAGAAGACCAACCATCCACCAGTTCAGTAATCGCAGATAAGCCAAAAACACAAGTAGGCATGGACAGGTATGTAACCGTGGTTAAACGTCAGCGAAGCCCTAAATCCGCGCAAATATCATCGCAACCAAAAATGTCTAAGGGCGATATTACCTGTGCGACAACGGATAGTAATAGGTTTGCTATCCTTCAGACTGACGAGCCAACTGCATCAAAAAAAACATTTAAACCGCCACCAATATACTTGAGAGAACCTACATCTAATGAGCTGGTAAAAGCACTTATTTCGGCAATTGGTAAAGACACCTTCAACGTAACATCAGTGAAGCACGGACAAATAAGTGAAACAAAAATCCAAGTCAACTGCGAAAATGATTACCGAAAACTTTCTGCCGCTCTGGAAAAAGAGAAAAGATCTTTCTATACTTATCAACTTAAAAGTGCTAAAGGCCTTCAGGTTGTTATTAAAGGTATTGACCCTTGCGTAGATATTGATGACGTCAAAACCGGATTGGAAGATAAAGGTTTTAAAATAAAAACCGTAGTAAATATCAGGAACCGTGAAAAGATCCCTCAACCCATGTTTAGGGTTGAACTAGAACCCAGGGATGTTATCCTGAAAAAAGGTGAAATTCATCCAATTTATAACCTTAAATTTCTTTTGCATCGTAAGGTTACCGTTGAGGAGCCACATAAGCGTTCAGGACCCGTTCAGTGCCTAAACTGCCAAGAATTTGGCCACACAAAGGCTTACTGTAAGTTGCCCGCTGTTTGTGTTGTATGTGGCGAACTTCACGGCACAACTCAGTGCAATAAGCCAAAGGCCGACGCAAGTGTTAAAAAATGCAGTAACTGTGGAGGTAACCACACTGCAAATTATAGAGGTTGCCCTGTCTATACTCATTTTAAGCGGTCAATGACGAATAAGCCATTGATTTTAAATATGCCACCCCAGCAGTCAAACACCATTTCTACAACCAATTTTCCCCAGGTACGCCAGCCAACCAGCCATATACACGTGCAAAACCCGCAACAAATTTCTTATGCGAATGTGGTAAAATCCGATAAACCAAAGTTAAATCAGGAGCCCAAGCCTCAAAACTCCGACCAACATTTTAGCAATCTTGAGGCAACTCTACAGACTCTTGTTCAATCTATAAATACATTTACGGTTTCCATGACGAACATGATGCAGGAAATGCTGAAAATGCAATCCACCATTTTGCAGGCAATTTTAACAAAATGAATTGGTTAAAAATATGTTTCTGGAACGCAAACGGCATTCGCCAACATAAAAATGAACTTGAGCACTTCCTTATGGAAAAGCAGATCGATATAATGATGATTGCTGAAACCCATTTGACAACCAACAGTTATTTTAAAATTAATGGCTACACATTATATGACACAAAAGATCCCCGTGAAAGATCTTGCGGCGGTTCGGCAATTTTGATAAAGACCAGAATTAAGCATTATCTAATGAACGGGACACGTGAGGAATATCTCCAAGCTACAAATATATGCCTTGATTATTTTCATGAAAAAATCGTTATATCCTCGATTTACTCACCACCACGATTTTCAATAACAGAAAACCAATATTCAAATTTTTTCAAATCACTTGGTCCTCGATTTTTAGCGGCCGGCGACTATAACGCTAAACACACTTTTTGGGGATCACGTTTAATTACCTCGAAAGGCCGTGTGCTTTTTGATACCGTTTCCAAAATGGGCTTAGATGTGGTTTCAAGCGGACACCCCACTTATTGGCCGTCAGACCGACGAAAGATCCCTGATGTTATAGATTTTGGAGTTGCGAAAAATTTTCCTTTAGAGTGGATGCAAGTGGAGCCTTCATTGGATTTGTCATCAGATCACTCACCCACTATAATCTCTGTTTCGTTCCCCCAAGAGATTGGCTCCCCGTTGACCGTCAATAGAGTTAATTGGCTAAAATACAAAAAATTTTTGAGTACACATTGTAGTGAAAATATCGCCTTGAGAACACCTGAGGATATTGATGCGTCAATTAACGATTTTTCTGAAAACCTCAAACTGGCCGTACAGCATGCTATCACTAGTCATATAAGATCCAGAAATGAGAACAATAGAACTTATTCGGCTGAAATTGAGCAACTCCTGTCAGAAAAAAGAAGAGTTAGAAGAGAGTGGCAAACTCGCAGGTCTCCCCAGCTTAAAACTAGATTACGGGAATGTATAACTCGACTAAGAAATCTGCTTGATATACGGAGAATATCTTCCCTCAAAACATATTTGGAAAGCTTGGATGGTACTCCGCAATCTGACTATTCTCTGTGGAAAGCGACAAAAGGTCTGAAAAGACCCGTAATAGGTAAGCCACCTTTGCGAACTTCAACTGGCGACTGGGCACGAAGCGATTCCGAAAAGGGGATGGTGTACGTTGATCAGTTGAGAAATGTTTTTACGACAAATGATACAGCAGATGCTGCAGCAGAATTTCCGCCGTATGCTATTAGACAGCCTGTGTCTTTGAGACTTAACTTTCAAGATGTCGAAAACGTTATCAATAACATAAACCCCAGGAAAGCTCCAGGTATAGATCAAATTACTGGTAAAATGCTTGAACAGTTACCTCGTGTAGCTAGAAGAGTTCTACTTTTTATTTTTAACGCTATTTTACGCCTTGAGTATTATCCTGCAGAGTGGAAGGTCTCTATGATTACTATGATACCCAAGCCAGGGAAGGATCCGACTAAAGTAGAGTCATATAGACCAATAAGTCTACTACCAACAATTTCAAAACTGTTCGAAAAATTGTTAATGGCGAAGTTGTCTCCAATACTTAATGATGTGGGATGTATCCCTGATCATCAATTTGGCTTTCGGGCTAAACATAACACCATAGAACAAACACATAGGCTAGTCAATGTCATAAGACAGACTTTTGAAGACAAAAAGTACTGTTCAGCTCTATTCATCGACATTTCCCAAGCTTTTGATAAAGTGTGGCACGACGGACTGATGCACAAAATAAAGTTGAACTTGCCTGCAAATACTCACAAGCTTCTGGAAAGCTACTTATACGACCGGAAATTTGTTATCAAAGAAGGTGATTTTACAAGTCTCTCACAGTCAATTGGAGCAGGAGTTCCCCAAGGTAGTATTCTAGGACCCACTCTATATTTAATTTACGCATCTGACATGCCAACGAGATCCGGAATCCATACTTCAACTTTTGCAGATGACACAGTTTTTTTTAGCGTTCATGAAAACCATCAAGAAGCTTCACGAAATTTGCAGCAGTATATTTCAATATTAGAGAAATGGTTGAAACTTTGGAAAATAAAAGTTAATGAACAAAAATGTACTCACGTTACATTCACACTGCGTAAGCAAACATGTTCGGCTCTCCAAATTAACAATACACCTATTCCGCAGCATAATGAAGTTAAATACCTTGGTATTTACCTCGACCGTAGGCTAACGTGGAAGCCTCACATTGATGCGAAAGTCACTCAGTTGAAATTAAAAGCAGCGCAACTAAATTGGCTTATGGGCAGAAATTCGACATTGAAGTTGGACTGCAAACTTTTGTTATATAACGCAATTTTAAAGCCTATATGGTGCTACGGAGTTCAATTATGGGGAACCGCCTCAACATCTAACATTGAAAAAATTCAAAGACGACAAAACCAAATTCTTCGTACGATTACTGCAGCTCCATGGTACGTAAGAAACTCACGAATTCACAAGGATCTGTGTGTTCCGCTGGTAACTGACGTGTTCTCTAAGTATGCCACAAGGTATATCAGTAAACTGGAACTTCACCCAAATCCTCTTGCACGCAACATACTTAATTTTGGCGGCCACTCTCGGTTGAGAAGAAGGGATACACTGGCCACCATCAGAACGTTAAACAGGTGATTCTACCGATATTATTCGCGTGAAATGAAACTTTTGTCTAGCAGTGGCTGGACTTAAATAACTTTTATATTTAGTATTAAGATTTGAATACTTATTGTTAGTTCATATTTTGAAGATTCAATAAATAAATGAATGACAAAAAAAAAATATTTTGATGATATTGTCGTTCATGGTGCTACAGGAGGAGAATGTATAATAAATTTAATTAAATGTCTTCAACGCTTGAAGGAGCACGACTTGCATGTCAATTATAAGAAATATACATTTCTCCAAACTCAAATAGAATATTTAGGGCATGTTGTCCAATATAATAAAATACTAAAGTCTCCATCTAAAATTCAAGCAATTGTTAAAATGGCACGCCCATCGAATGCTGACGATGTTAAAAGACTTCTGGGTATGATAACTTACTATTCAAGATTTATACCTGGAATGTCTTCAATTACATTTCCACTACGGCAATTACTGCAGAAAAATCACAAATTTAAATGGACAGCTGAATGTGATGAAAATATAATATCAAGTGAACAAATATTAATGCCGTTTGACCCTGAACTACCCGTAGTTGTAGCATGTGACGCCAGTCCTACAGGAGTAGCAGGTGTGCTATCGCATGTTGAAAACGGGAAGGAACGACCCGTTGCATTTGCGTCCAGATCGTTGTCTGCTGCTGAAAGAAATTACAGCCAATTAGATCGCAAGGTATTAGCGATAATTTTTACTATAAACCATTTTTTTATGTATTTGTATGGCAGGAAATTTCAGCTTGTCACAGACAACCGCCCTTTAACTCGTATTTTTCACCAACATACTAAAATGCCACCGATCACATCAGCACGTTTATTACGCTACGCCGAGTTTCTATCAGGTTTCAATTACGAAATAGTTTACAAAAAAGGATCGGAACATATAAATGTTGATTGCTTATCACGCGCACCTCAACCGATAGAAAAGCCATCATTAGATAGGGGTATTAATGAAGAAGTAAACCAACTATGTACTTATATCTTCAGTCTTCGAAATTTCAAGCGAATATATTAATGCTAATGTACTAATAACAGAAACAGCAAAAGATTCAAACCTTGCCAGCCTTATGAACAGCTTACTTAATAGTTGTAAAAATTTTGATCAATTCACTATAAATAACGGAATAATATTCAAAGGACAAAGAGTATTGATTCCAAAAAGCCTACAGCCACAAATATTGCAGGAGCTTCACCGTACTCATCCTGGCATTACAAAAATGAAGCAGCTAGCTAGGAGGTACTGTTACTGGAGGGGCATCGACCGCGACATCGAAAATTTAGTAAGATCATGTGAAGCGTGTGTACACATTCAGGCAAAGCCGACAAAAGCTCCACTGCACCACTGGGAGGAACCAGCCGAAAACTGGGATAGAATCCATATCGATTATGCTGGTCCTTTTCAAGGTCATTTTTTCTTGGTCGTTGTTGACGCAAAATCCAAATGGGCAGAAGTAAAAATAGTACGCGGCGCTCCAACTACAAAATATTCAATAAAGCTTCTCTCCGGCATATTTGCTAGTCATGGATATCCCGTTGTAATGGTATCCGATAATGCGACTATATTTACCAGTGACGAGTTTAAACACTACTGGAAAAAAAACGGTATTTATCAAAAACTAATTGCTCCGGGTCATCCAAGCACCAACGGATTGGCAGAACGCAATGTGCAAACCTTAAAACGAAAATTAAAAGCTATGGAATCAGAACAAGCATCTCTAGATGATAAAATAAACGAAATTTTACAAACATACCGGGCTACGCCTCTCGCTTGTGGCAAAAGTCCTGCAGAGCTTTACTACAATCGACGCATTCGGATACGTCTTGATGCAATAAAACCAACAACCAAATTTAAAGCTACTGAACCTATCCCGGGGGTAAGAAATATAAGCGTGGTAGAAAAGGTGCAAGTGTTGCACACATCTAACAATAAGACTGTTTGGAAGACTGGAACCGTTATACAAAAATATGGCCAGCTTCACTATCTTGTAAGGCTCGATGATGGTTATACCTTAAAGCGGCCTATTGACCAATTAAAGGTTACAAAAGTGCATGCACGCAAAGTTCACTTTGCACCAGACGTTCAAAATAAGTCAACAGATTATGGTAATCAATATTATTACGATCTTACAACAATGTTACGACAACAAAGCAACCCTGAAGTTATAAGCCATCAGCTAGCCAAGGCCTTAATGGAAATGAGCAGCCTCAAGAGAATTAAAAAGATGTCATCAGGAGAACTGGTCGGTCCCGTACTCAACCAAAGTATTTAAGAGACTACATAGTCCAATAAAACACAATATTGTAAATGCTATTTTTACATATGAATTTTATATTGTATATTTTTGTAATGAAGTAATTAATTAATACAATGATCCCTCATTAAGCATGGGAGATTGTTGTATCTTATATGAATTATGGCAACCCTGTGATTGTCAGTTGTCATCTGACGTTTTTCTATATTATCTTCTTGAATTGTAAGTTAGAGAATAAAGAGTAAAAATATAAGAACGCGTGTTTTTAATTTTAACACTAGCCGCTATAACAGTATATATCAAATAACTCAATACACTACGATCTTGTTGTACCGAAAGTTATTGATGAAATAAAAAGATTTAGCGAAAACTACTTGGAGAGGTTAAGTCATCATAACAATCCATTAGCAATTTTTCTTATTGATGATACTGAAGAAATAAGACGACTTAAAAGATACCATATCCTGGATTTACCATTCAGAAAATAAAAATATAAAGCCGTATTTTAAATATTTGCCCGTATACACTGATGTAGCTATTACATTTTATAAAGAATTTATCAATATTAGTTGCAAACGCCTGGTGTTGTCCTCAGTGGAGTTCAACCATCTAAATTATTATTTTTTCCTAATTTATATAAATTTACTTATTATCCTTAAATGGATAGATTGTAAATAGAAAAAGCATTAATAATAAAAAAAAATATAAAAAGATAATGAGCAATTTCCTATAATTATAAGTTACAGAGCAAAAACCAGTGTGAAATCACATTTTAGGCGTCAAAAATCACATTTAAGGCGGTGTAATACTTTAAAAAGATACCATTATATTTCGTTTTTTACTTTATATTAGCATTCTACTGAAACGTCTTTATTGCTTTAAGTTAATTAATTTTGATCGGCAGAGTAAAAACTCCTCGTGTGATGTTAGTTTTTATGTGCTTTGGAATGGGTAGACAAATTTGTAGTGATATAAGACAGTAATAAAACTTCAGAGTGAAGAAAAAACTTTCAGAGATATTAGTTCTATTATAAACAGAAGCCACAGTACTGCAAAAAAAAAATTTTGATAAATACGAAAAATATGCAAAATAGAAAATCGTTTAGGGCCGGACTGGCAAAAACTTTTGAAAGAGTCTGAAATAAGATCTATAGTGCGTGATGTAGAAAAGAATCCCTTTAATAGTGCCGTTGAAATATCAGAAGAAATTTCGGCAACATCAAGAGCTATCTTAAGTGCTAGTACAATACGACGAAATTGCACGAAAAAATCGACCATGTAATTCCCGCAAGAGAAATCACTAATATCGCCTGCTAATCAAAAAAGACGCCTAGAATACGCCAAAAAGTATCAAAATAAAGATGTTTCTTTCTGGAATAATATGGAATTAGTGATGAAAGTTAGTTTTAGGTGTTTGGCCAGAAAAAACCGGTTAAAGTATGGAGAACAAAAAATAATGAATATGCTGACCATAATTTAATAAGCACGGTTAACCATGGAGAGGGTTCGGTGATGGTGTGGGGATGTATGGTGGCAAGCGGAAGTTGGAAAATTGCTTTTTATTGAAAGTGTAATAAATAAGATGGACCACCTGAACATTTTGCAAAACAAAGTACCATCCAGCGTGGAGAAATCGGGGTCGGAATAATTTTGGATTTTTCAACAGAACAACGACCCCAAATATACATCCCACATAGTAAAAGAATGGCTCCTGTATCGCACTCCCAAAACATTGAATCGTCCTCCCCAATTACCGGACTTAAATCCAATTGATCATTTCTGGGAACTTTTTTACCGCCAAATCCGAAAAAGGACAATTAGTAATAAGGATATCCTGAAATCCGTTATAATGGAGTAATGGCTGAAAATTTCAGCTGGTATAACTAAAAAAGTGGTAGAATCGGTGCTCAGAAGACTAAATGTCGTAAGTAAGGCAAAAGGAAAATCAACAAAATACTAAATTGATTTTATATTCATTATAAATAGTTTGTACACTTCTTTTTGGCGTGTAAATAACGAACTATCGGCCATGTCACAGAATTCTCTTCCGTTCGGAAGTGGAATTGAGTCGGTTTTTTAATTCTTCAAAAAACTAAAATTTATAATTTTTTCGGAATGAAATGAATTCTATAACAGAACACTACTTTCATTCCTGCAATTTGAAATGATTTCATTCCGAAAAGTCTTTTATTTTTTCGTTTTTTAAGAAGTAAAAAAGCATACAATTCCGTTTCCGAACGGAATTAAGCTCTGTGATATGGATGTATATTTTATTTTCATTGTAAAACTTTTGTTGTTGTAAATATTTTTTGCTGCTTTGTTTATAATAAGGTAGAGAACTGTATACTAAATTAAATGTACCTAAATATAAAGTTTTATCATATATAAAAAGACTGAAATAAAAATAATATTTTAAGAAATATTTGTGTAGACTTTATTTTGACGCTCACAGTACATACGAATACATCATGAAAGTCAATTGGAAGTTAAATAAATCGGAGTATCAGCAGCGAGATTAAAATTAAAGTTTGCGCAGCTTATCTCTCTTACATCGCTTTCACAAACTTGAAGTTTACTTTGCAATGTCTTGAGTTCGCTAGTTGCTAGAGAAAAGGGCGAGGCGTTTTCCCCGCCTTGCACTGTGGCTTCCTTTACCTACATAGATAAAAATAAAACACCAAATATGTTGCCAAGTGCAAAAGTCGAGATATAATTATGGCATGCAAACAATTACATTATTTAAAAGTTCATAATAGGTTTTAAAATAATTTCAAGAACATTTTCACTACTGTGAGCTTCCTCCAATAATTTGATGTGCTATTTTAACTTTAAGTTCGCTGCGATTTCGTCTGTTTAATTATGATAAACCAAAAAAAGAAACACTTTAAAAATTCCTATTACCTTATATCTATGGAACTTATTACCAAATCATATTCAAAAGATAATCAACGATTATAGCTTTAAAATTATTTAACAAATTAACAAATTTATTTTTGTAAATAATTTTTTTTACGACAAATTTGGCTTCTTTTCGCAAAGTAGCACTGATGATTCACATTTTTCATTTTAGGTAAGTTATAACATTAATTGTTATGTTTTTCACTTTTGATTAAATTTACATACTTACATATTGTTAAGAATATTTTGTCACATCTAACCCAGTGTGCAGCTGTTGATGTGCTTGTTAAAAGTGTACAATACAACACATTCATCCAAATAAGATAAAGCTAAAAATATAATACAGAGAGAAACAAACATACAATATTTGAAGTACCTAAAATTTCATGTAAATTAACTACACTACTCCTTTATTGCAACATAGTCATATCTCAAAAATGTGCTTTTCGAGTTAAAAATGGAGAATTGTTAACAGTACTACCTTTCGTATTGTGCCAAAACTTTTACGCAAATTACTTTTGAAGTGTTCCTGTAATAGGAGAATGACAGTTACTACAGGGCCTAAGCATTGGAAATATGTTGACTGCAGAAGATCTGGAAAACCTAGGCGAATCTAATTAACAAATTTTTAGATAAGGTTTACAACAAGTTAGGTGTGTTTATTTTAGAATTTACTTTTTTGATGGTTTTTTGGTCAAATTATTGGAGATGTTAGAAACACATCGGCAGAGGATTTCAATGCAATGGTATCCCAATAGATTTGATCCGCTTTCTATATGCAAGCAAGTGGGATGCGCAGGGAGAGATGAGCAAATGGATTTTTCTGTGATGATCTTACGTCTTTCTAAGAGGTAATAAGATCGCAACAATTCTAAAGAAGACTGCAGTTGAGTCTGCAGCCTTTCTCCCAGATATACATCGAACATATAACATTTTGAATGGAAATCCAAAAAGCAACAAAGATTTAACTTTTGTACGAATTGCAGCAGCTTTTCCTGTTGTTACAGTAGAAATTTGTCTTAAATAAGAAATATTCATTCAGTCAGAATGCTCCATCTATCCCTAATTGTCTCAAATGTCCTGGGGTTTTCGGTCTTATCAGGAAAGACTAAAATTGCCAAACAGTTAAAAGAACTGGATTCAGGACGCTCAATCAAGGAGGATGTCTCCACTATGACAATAGTATTCTTGACTAGAGGAAATAAGTTATCAACTATTATCAAGAAAACTGCTAGCCAAGCTCCCAATATGCTGGAAACTCTGAAGACTATTTTCAGGCTTAACAGTGGACAACCGACATTTAATAAGGACCTAACCTTGTCTAGAATTGCAGCTGCATTGCCATGAATAACATATGAAATATGCATTAGATTAACTAGACTCGTAAGACCTTGTGATTCCTGGCTATCTAGTAATTCAATTATGGTTATACCTAATGGTTTGCGATGGCCGGGATTATCTGTCCTATTCCGTAAGGCCTTGACAGCAAATGCGCATGGCCTAAAATTAATAAAATCAATAATAATAGTTCAGCATGCAGAATTAACTCTAAAAATCGTAACTATCTTTCAAGTACTGCTAGAGCTGCCTTCGATATTATTATGATTTCAGCTGACAGTAGGAAAACTTACTGACTAATGAATAATAATTTCTAAATTACCAGTTATAGAAAAGCTATCTACACTATCCAGCTATCATTGTGTTGAAGTGCAGATATTTTCTAGAAATTTTTTGTAAAACTTGTATGGAAACTAAAAATTTGAAATTTGTTTTTCTCGATGCAAGTTTTTTTTATCAATGACTATGTTGCAATAAAGGAGCAAAATGATGTTGTTGTTCTTCTTGTATTCTTGGCATTCGTTTGTTGTTGTGACTTGGTTATTGATCGCAAGCATGCGTATGAGTGAAGTGTGTGTATATATGCGAAAGAAATACATTTGTACACTAGGAATGAATAGAAAATTCATGTCGTTTGTAGAAACTGATAAAGACGTATAAAATAGCAGGCATGTCGGCAAACCAGCCACTTTATTCTTAAACTTTGTGCAAGACAGTCATAAGTCGGAAAGTAAGCAAATCTAGTGTTTTAGTACACAGTAGTACTAAGTGTAAATAAAGTTGTGAACTATTTAAGTATTGTATAACGAACAAGTGTAAATGTCATTATTTCATTTACAATCGAAGAACCCGCAAAAGCGTTTATAACGGCAAAAAATTAACAATATGTATATTATCATTGTTATTGTTTGCTCTTATTACTAACACTGCCATTTTTATAACGTTTTATGTTGTTGTGTTAGTTTATCAAATAAATAAACAAATAAAATTAAAAATAACAAATGTTTGTTGTCTTTCATAGTCCGTATGGATCATTAATCTATGAACATTAAAAAAAAATTTGCGGAGACATTGTTGGCTCTTGGTAATTGATACCAGAGATAGAATATCAAAAATATAGTTATAGTAAAATAGCTGAGTGGTTAAAGCAGCAGATCATGATACGTTATGACCCGAGTTCAAATCCCAGTGGGTGCTGATGAGTAGTGTAGCGACTACGACACAACTAGTTGTCCCCCAGCTAAAGATTTGATTATTATTTTTCTTGTCTTCTTCAATCAAATATTTATTTATCACAGCAAATTTGTATTGTAAAATAATCCTTCTTAAGAGAAATCTTAAGAAAGGAAAAAACTTGAACCCGTTGTACAATAACCCGTTGTACAAATCAAAATTTTAATTTAAAAATTATAAAGTTCAACAGTAATTCAATAAATTAATTATCAAAAATATATTTCATTTGATTTCGGGATACCTTATTGAATTGCTGGAAAAAAACTCTATTGTTTAAAACAATTTCAAAAAACAAATGTTTGCAATTGTTGCAGAATGTATGTACTCGTAAATACATAAAAGCAATATTTGTTTTACAACAAACATGCTTACTATGTCATATGCAATTTAGTTTTCAATTTAAATATAGGGCGGCTGTCGAATCGTACTACAATAAGTAAGTCAAATTATTTTTTTTGTCAATGAATTTCCTTTTTACACCCTTCACAAAAGTGTAAAGGTATATACATATATATAAGTTTATTATTCCGTTTGTAATTTCTATGATTTTCTTTTCCGAAAGTATGCTCGTACGTAAGTCTGAATCAGTATTCATATAAAAGTCGCTTAAGCAATGTCCATCCATGTCCGCCGTTAAAATACCGTTTCTGAGAAAATCATTTGACTTGAAAACTTTTTTCTTTCACCATTCCATTACTCAGTCGATTCATGGGTTTGTCACTGAAATTCATTAAAATCGGTTCACATAGCTGAGATATATAGAAAATTCAAAAAAAAAAAAAATTTTTTTGCAATTTTGTATGAAAGTTATTGAAAATATTGTTTCTTTTGCTTCCATTTTAATACAGTTACCAAGCATGTCGATTAAAAGGCAAAATATGTTTCCTCATATCGGTCCATATATATCCGAGATATAGTCTAAACCGATTTGTTCATGAAAATTTAGCGACTTTTTTCTTAAAAGCAGTTCTGGTAATAATAGGAGGTTATTAAAAGGCAGAAAATTTAAGTTTTCGATATCGGTCCATATATTCCGGAGATAAGATATAACAGAAACCGATATTGTAATGAAAATATCGCAATAGCGAACTTAAAAATTTATTTTCTGCCTAACCACAGTTCTGGTTATAAAAGGAAGTTACTAAGATACAGAAAATGTAAAATTCCAATATCGGTCCACATACACCCGAAATATAGCCTAAACCGAATTTTTCATGAAAATGTCGCGTAAACGAACTAAAGCAGTTCTGGTAATAAAAGGAGGTTACTAAAATACAAAAAGTGAAAATTTCCGATATCGGTCCATACCCGAGATGAAATCTAAGCCGATTTTGCCATTACATTTTTTTTTTTTTTTCTTAAAACCAGTTCTAGTTATAAAAGAAGGTTAATAAAATACAGAAAACGAAAATTTCCGATATCGGTCCATATATACTCGAGTCCATATATACTTTAAAGCAGTTCTGGTAACAATAGAAGTTTACTAAAATATAAAAAATTAAGATTTCTAATATCGATCCATACATGTATACAACAGATATAGTCTAAACTCATTTTTCCATGAAACAGTTACTTTTTGTTTTTTTATTTAAAAGCTATTCTGGTTATAAAAGTAGGTTACTAAAATAAGGAAAATGAAAATTTGCAATATCGGCCCATATATTTCCGAGATATAACCTGAACCAATTTTTCCATGAAATATTACCTTTTTGGCATGGCGATTACATATACTTATATCCGAGAATATTTAGTTATAATTTGTACTATATCCTATCGGCCTTATATATAAAAAAATTCGTAATGTTTAATAAGCTCTTATTACACAAATTAATAAACATGAAAAAAAACTTATAAATAACGCAGTATATTGTTACGTTTTAACCTCTGAAAACGTTTTGCGGATTCTTCAATTGCAAATTGAACACACTTGTTCGTTATACAATAGCTCTATTCACAATCTTGTGCATTTGTGATTGCAAATTTATACAATTGCAAATATATGCTATCAATTGTGAACCACTTCTTTTGGTTTAGTTTGCACTACTTTTTGCGAAGTTCACAGCTGATTTATAATTAAAGTAGAAAATAATTTGCTGAAATTTTAATCAAAAATATATATGCCGAAAAAATCTTTATGGAGCAGTTAATGGACTTTTTAATAGAAAGAGCGATTTTAAGTTAGATAAAGACATCAATTGGTGTTATTTGAATGCGGGATGAGCGACAGCAACTAAGCGGCGGTTACGAACTAATTGGCTTGGATCGCTGATTGTCAGCTGTCGATTAACTTGTGCATAAGTAGCGCAAAACACAACAGCAAACAATAATAAAACGAACACCAAGAATACAAGAAAAACAAAACAACATCATTTGTAGTTGATTTACTTGGGATTTTACGTGCTTTAAACCATGTACATATGTTTTTTTCTTTGTGTATTATGGTTTTAGTAACTAAAATTTAGTTATATTTTGTTTAGGTGAATGTGAGTGTTGTACATTTTTAACAAGCAGATCAGCAGTTGCACACTGGGTTATATGTGATAAAAATTCTTCACAATGTATTTACGTGACGATTTTGAAGGAAATGTTAGATTTGGCCCAGCCGAATATACTACACTTTGACTTGTTTTTTGCATAAATATAAATTTAGTTTCTAATTTTTGGCCGTAGTACCGGTGGTAAAGCTATAAAGGATGAAAGCTGTGAGAAAGAAAATGTTTTATAGTTTACTAACAATGTTTGATTTTGAGATTTTATGAGGTAAATACCCTTTACATTAAAGTGCTCTTGACCTACGAAAATTTTACAATTGAATTGATACATGACACGGGTTGATTTTCCTTGAATCAAATTAGGAATATACTCGGATTCTGTAATGTATTTAACGTTATCGTCCTTGCATATTGTTAGATCATTGAAAGTTTTACATTTATTCGTGATGCCTAACACCTTTCTGTCACAGCCTAAAATATCATCGAATTCGATTTTAGTAGATATCTTGTTGTTTTTACAGGTTTGATTGTAATCTTGTGACATGATTCAGTAAAAGTAGTTGGATTATTAATAATATAAATTATAGAATGGCAACTGGAAACTATTCTTACACTGCAAAGTTAAGAGATTCCTCAATACTTACATCACAAGACAATACAGCTAGATGTCCCCCACCTTTAGTGTATTCAATTATTTTTTGCTGTCTTTTTTTGATCAAGAGATATTGATCGCGGCAATTATTGTTATAATTAAAAATTATATGTATATATATATATATATATATATATATATATATATATATATATATATATATATATATATATATATATATATATATATATATATATATATATATATATATATATATATATATATATATATATATATATATATATATATATATATATATATATATATATATATATATATATATATATATATATATATATATATATATATATATATATATATATATATATATATATATGTAAGGATACTAGAGGGTTAAGATGTCATTGCTTTATATTCACCACGTTGATTGCTGAAGAAACATCTGACAAGAGAGTTGGCCAGTTGATTTGCAGTAGAAGTTTCGAGCGGTCGTAATAAAACTAATATACGAAGTTGTTTAAAAAGTTGTGTAGATTTTCCTACAATAAAGTTGTTTAATTTTTTTCTGAATCATATTTCTTAATATAATTAGTGGTTTAAAGTCAAACATTTAACTTTTATTTCTCATTTGAATTAATATAATTACCTAGTTTAAATAAAATTGTTATTGAACTGAAATTAAAACTAAACCAAAATTTTTTTTTTTTTTTTTTATACCCTTCACAAAAATGTTAAGGGTATATATAAGTTTGTGATTCCGTTTGTAATTTCTACAGTTTTTTTTTGCGACCCTGTAAAGTATATATATTCTGAATCAGAATTAATGGAAAAGTCGATTAAGCGATGTCCGTCTGTCCGTCTGTCCGCTGTTGAAATACCGTTTCTGAGAAAACCATTAGACTTAGAAACTTTTTTCTTTCACCATTCTTTTACCCCATCGATTCATGGGTTTGCTATTGAAATTCAGTAATATCGGTCCACGTATAGCTGAGATATATTCAAAATTCCGAAAAAAGCCATTTTTTTTTGCAGTTTTGTATGAAAATTTTTGAAAACAAAAGTTGTTCGTTTTGCTTCAAACTTCACACACTTATTAAGCATGGTGACTAAAAGGCGAAAAATTTTTTTTCAGATATCGGTCCATATATACCCGAGATATAGCCCAAATCGGATTTTTAATGAAAATGTCGCATAGGCGAAGCTAAATAACTTTTTTTTGCTCAAAAGCAGTTCTGGTAATAAAATTAGGTTACATAAATATGAAAAATGAAAATTTCCGATATCGGTCCATATATACCCGAGATATAGCCTAGAACGGATTTTTCATGAAAATGTCGCGTAAGCGAACTTAACAATTTTTTTTTGCTTAAAAACAGTTCAGGTAATAAGATAAGGTTATATAAATATGGAAGATAAAAATTTCCGATATCGGTTCATATGTACCCGAGATATAGCCCAAATCGGGTTTTTCATGAATATGTCGCGAAAGCGAACTTAAACAACTTTTTTTTGCTCAAAAGCAGTTCTGGTAATGAAATTAGGTTACATAAATATGAAAAATGAAAATTTCCGATATCGGTCCATATATACCCGAGATATAGCCTAGAACGGATTTTTCATGAAAATGTCGCGTAAGCGAACTTAAACAACTTTTTTGTGCTCAAAAGCAGTTCTGGTAATGAAATAGGGTCATACAAATATGAAAAATGAAAATTTTCGATATCGGTCCATATATACCCGAGATATAGCCCAAATCGAGGTTTTCATGAAAATGTCGCGTAAGCGAACTTAAACAACTTTTTTGTACTCAAAAGCAGTTCTGGTAATGAAATAGGGTCATATAAATATGAAAAATGAAAATTTTCGATATCGGTCCATATATACCCGAGATATAGCCCAAACCAGGTTTTTCATGAAAATGCCGCGTAAGCGAACTTAAACAACTTTTTTGTGCTCAAAAGCAGTTCTGGTAATGAAAATAGGTTACATATATATGAAAAATGAAAATTTCCGATATCGGTCTATATATACCCGAGATATAGCCTAGAACGGATTTTTCATGAAAATGCCGCGTCAGCGAAATTAAACAACTTTTTTCACCTTAAAGCAGTTCTGGTAATGAAATAAGGTTATATAGGTATGAAAAATGAAAATTTCCGATATCGGTCCATATATACCCGAGATATAGCGCAAACCGGGTTTTTCATGAAAATGTCGCGTAAGCGAACTTAAACAACTTTTTTTTGCTTAAAACAGTTCTGGTAATAAGATGAGGTTATATAAATATGGAAAATGAAAATTTCTGATATCGGTCCATATATACCAGAGATATAGCCTAAGCCGTGGTTTTCATGAAAATGCCGCGTAAGCGAACTTAAACAACTTTTTTCACCTTAAAGCAGTTCTGGTAATAAAATAAGGTTATATAAATATGGAAAATTAAAATTTCCGATATCGGTTCATATATGTATACCCGATATATAGCTTAACAGGTTTTTTGATGAAAATGCCGAGTAAACAACTTTTTTGTGCTCAAAAGCAGTTCTGGTAATGAAATAAGGTTATATAAATATGGAAAAAGAAAAAATCCGATATCGGTCCATATATACTCGAGATATAGCCTGAACCGATTTTTCCAATAACATTTTTTTTTTTTTACTGAAAAGCAGTTCTTGTTATAAAAGAAGGTTACGAAAATAGAGAAAATTAAAATTTCTGATATCGGTCCATATATACCCTAGATATAGCCTAAATCGGGTTTTTCATGAAAATATCGCGTAAGCGAACTTAAACAATTTGTTGTGCTCAAAAGCAGTTCTGGTAATGATATAAGGTTATATAAATATGGAAAATTAAAATTTTCGATATCGGTCCATATATACCCGAGATATAGCCTGAACCGATTTTTCCATTAAAAATTTTTTTTTTTTTTCTGCTGGAAAGCAATTCTCGTTATAAAAGAAGGTTACTAAAATACAGAAAATAGAAAAATCCGATATCGGTTCATATATAACCGAGCATATTTAGTCCACGTTTTTAATATACTATACATATTCGTGACTATCGTGAAGGGTATTTTAGATTCGGCCCAGCCGAATATACTACACTCTTACTTGTTTTTTTTTTATTTATTTATTTCAATGTGTACAAAATATTAATGATAACAATTTAATGCTTCAGCGCCTTATAGGCATTTTTGATTTCCTATTTTTCATTTCCTATTTAATAATCAATAACCATTACAATTGGGGGCTCAACCGTTTGAGCATAATCTAAATCATTGGACAATTCTTGATAATTTTGTGACAATAAAGTGTCCAGTTGAATTTTCTAAATCGAATAATGACTAACAAAAAAAACTCCGTTTGAGTATTAAAGATTCAGAAATTTGTGTATAACGAAGAACAATAAAACCTGTAAAAAAAGAGAAGTAAAATCTTTTAGCAAACTCCGTTATGTAGTAAAGTTTTAATAGAGAGCTGAAAGCAGAGCAATTTTTTCACACGCATAATTGAAAACATTTAAATGAACTCCCAAACATCAGTCGGTTATAACACAAGAACAAGATCTCAAAAAAATCAAGCTGAAACAGAAAGTGAAGAGAACATACAGCAAAACATTCCCGTAAAACATAACGCGTTTGAAGGAGACATAGATCAAAGAAGTAGAGAAATTCAGAATAATTATTTAACTAAAAGTGAAACAGTTGAAAACACAATGTCAAAAAGTGAAAATAAGAGCGAAATGATGACAAATGAAGATTTAAGCAATTTAGTGAAGTTGCTAACTTTGAAAATGAAAAAGGAAGACGAAGATCGTGACAAATGCAATATTACTGTTGATAACTTTGCTAAAATTATTCCTGATTTTGATGGTTCAAACATACCGGCGCAGCAGTGGTTCGAAAATTTCGAGCAAAACGCGGAAGCTTACGATTTATCAGAAAAACAGAAATATGTGCACGCGTGTAATAAAATGATAAAAACCGCGAAACTTTTTTTAGAAACAGTGGCATTAAATAATTATAAAGAATTAAAAACCATTATGCTTGAAGAATTTGGCAAAACACTACATAGTGACGAGTTACATAAAATATTGTCTAGTAAAACTAAAAGAGACGATGAATCTTTCCATGACTATGTTTTACAAATGCGAAAAATAGCTGCATTAGGACACATTGAAGATATTTCTGTAATTCATTATATCGTAAATGGACTAAAAATTAAAAACGAACTTAAGTGTCAATTGTACTCAGTGCCGTCATTCAAAGAGTTGCGCGAAAAATACGGTATATTCGAAAAGATGAACTTGACAAGTGATTTTAATAAAAATTATAATAAACAACATTTATATAAACAACATATTAACTATGATAAAAGTGAAATCGTAAACAAAGAGCGGTGTTTTAACTGTGGGTCGAAAGACCATAAAAGAGCTGATTGCAAAACAGAGCCAAAATGTTTCAAGTGCAACAAATTCGGGCACATAGCCAAAAATTGTAGACATAATACTCAAAGTCCCAATAAGGAAATCAATATAGTGTTTAATCAAAATAGATTTAAAGCAATACGTTTGAATGAAATAAAATTACACTGCTTTATTGACACCGGAGCCGATGTTTGCCTAATGAAATACAGTACATACAAAAACAAATTTAATAATTGTAATTTAAAAGAAAGTAATTCCCGTTTATCTGGACTGTGTAATGTTCAAACAAAACCTTATGGTTGTATTAAATTACATGTCGAAATCGATAATGTTGCTACCGATCATGACTTTTTAATTGTACCGAACAATGCCTTGAAATGTGATGTTTTAATAGGATATGATTTTATAAGCAAATGCAAAATGCTGGTAGACAGTAGTGGATACAAGTTCGAAAATGCTGATATAAAGGAGGAAGATACGGTTTTAACTGTTTACAATATAAATGCATCCGAAATTGATGTAACCGGCAAATATAAAAATGAAATCCAAGATCTGGTGGCGCAATATAAGCCCATGTCAGTTGTAGAAGAATGTCCAGTAGTGATGAAAATTATCCCGCAAGGAGAAATAAAACCATTTCGCCATTCACCTTCAAGATTGCCCATCCAAGAGGAGACAGAAGTAAGACAACAGGTCGAAAATTGGTTAGTAGAAGGCATTGTCAGAAAATCTTGTTCTGACATCGCAAGCCGCGTTGTAGTGACAAAGAAGAAATCTGGAGAATACAGAGTCTGTGTAGACTTTCGGCAACTCAATTCTATGGTGTTGAAAGATGGTTTGTCAGTGCCTGTTATAGAGGACGTTATACAAAAGCTACATAATGCAAAATTTTTCTGCACAATGGACCTAGAAAACGGCTTCTTCCACGTACCAATTGACGAGTCAAGCAGAAAATACACAGCTTTCGTGACTAAGCAAGGCCTATTCGAATTTAACAAAGCACCTTTCGGATTCTGTAATTCGCCTGCATATTTTCCAAAAGTTACTGAACAACGGGGCTATGGAATTATACATGGACGATATTGTTGTTTACGGTGAATCCGAATTGGTTTGTTTTAAAAAATTGAAAATAGTACTAGATACTGCTGCGCGATTCAACCTTAAATTTAAGTGGTCCAAGTGTGCATTTATGAAAACCAAAATTGATTTTCTTGGGCATACAATCGAGAATGGGAGTATACGTCCAGGCAAGTTGAAAACAAATACAGTTGCTAATTTCCCAATACCGAAAAATATCACAGTTTTATACTCGAAGTCAAGGCTGCATATTTGGCCTTTAAAAAATTCAGACACTATATTTTGGGAATTCCATTTAAACTGATAACAGACTGTTCAGCATTTAAGCAGACAACCACCAAAAAGGATGTGTCAAGAGAGGTCGTTCAATGGATTATGTATTTTCAAGAATTCAATTACACAATCGAGCATAGAGCCGGTAACCGCATGAAACACGTCGACACGTTAAGCCGATACCCAGTTGATATATTAGTGGTTTCATCAGACATAACATCAAGGTTGGTAAAGCAACAGCGCGAAGATGATGGTATTAAAGCCATTGCACAAGCATTATCATTGGGGCCATACGAAAACTTTAAACTGAAAGGCGAATTAGTTTACAAAACTATTGATGGTAACGATCTTTTGGTAGTACCCAAGTTAATGGAAGTGGAAATAATCAAAAAAGCTCATGAAGTTGGTCATTTTGCAGCAACAAAAACAATCCATGCAGTGCAACAACAATATTATATACCACATCTTACAAAAAAAGTCAGTCAAGTGGGCAAAGAAGAGGGGTTTTTGAACTGCATCGATAAGGGGGATGCTCCTTTATATACAGTTCACGTCGATCACCTTGGTCCTATGGACAGTACAACTAAACAATACAAGTATATTTTCGCGATAGTAGACGGATTTTCAAAGTTCATATGGTTATTTCCAACAAAAACTACAGCAGCTGATGAAGTCATCAAGAAACTAGTTGTATGGTCCGATACTTTTGGCTACCCAACCAGAATTGTAAGTGATAAGGGCACTGCGTTCACGTCGCAAAGTTTTCAGGAATTTTGTACAAAGTTTGGTATTGAACATATTTCTACAACGACTGGTGTTCCACGCGGCAACGGCCAGATAGAAAGGGTTAACCGTTCTATATTATCTATAATTGCAAAATTATCAAGTGATGATCCAAGCAAATGGTACAAATCAGTGGGAAAAGTTCAAAAAGCATTCAATAATTGCGTACATAGCACAACGAAAATGACTCCGTTTCAAATTATGTTTGGTACAAAAATGAAAAACTTATTAGATGATCAGATGCTGCAACTTTTGGAGAGTGAACTAATACAACGCTTCGACGAAGAACGTCAACAATTGCGCAACGATGTAAAAGCACAAATCCAAATAGCACAAGCAAATTACAAGAAAAGTTTTGACAAGAACCGTAAGGACTATGATGAATATCAGGTTGGTGACTTGGTCGCAATAAAAAGAACCCAGTTCATAGCCGGCAAACAACTCGCTCAAGAATACTTTGGACCCTACAAAGTGGTTAAGGTAAAAAGAAATGGTCGTTATGATGTGTAAAAAGCTTCCAATGTTGAAGGCCCAAACAAAACGTCCACCAGTGCTGATTACATGAAGCAGTGGAAAGATGATGAGGCTGCTGAATATTGTAGTAGTGTTGTTGATCATTATCATATTGATGTACATATTTCATATTGTTACTTTAATACGTTTTGTTATTATATAGGTGTCTGTACACATTTCTTATTTCTGTTTGTGTACATATTTGTATGTTCTTTATGCATTTATGTAATTCATAATTCGTGATGGCGGTATTCATTTATATGCAGATATAATGTATGTATAATTGTCTCTGTCTTTCTTTCATGCTATAGTTAAGTATATAAGCAACTGTAAAATAGAAAAGTAAGAAAACTTTGAGAAAAGCCATTTTGGAAAACGGCATCATTAATAAACTGACTGTGAATGTGAAAAGAAGTGTGTTTTAAGAATATCGCTTACAATTCTCAGAAGTGGGATTGTGAACCAAACGAATTTTTTTTCTAATCGAACGCATATAAGAAATTGCTGGTGTATAAAAAACATAAAAAGAAAAGACTTGTTAGAAGAAAAACGTTATATTAAAAGGAAGGCAAAAACTATGGAGAATAGTGTGTGCTCGGCAGACTACACTGTAGCCGAACTGCGACTTTGGTTGCAGAGCCTTGGCTTATCTTCAAGTGGTGCAAAAAATTCGCTGGTTGTTCGCCTTAATGAGATACCAGCTGAAGAAAGAGGTGAGTGTCCTATGGCAGCTGGTGGCGAGGCCGAAGTAAATGGTTTTGAAAAGGCTGCGAATAATGAAAATGATGTGGAAAAGGAAAATGAGTGCCGACAAAGGAGTGATGAACGCTGTATGGGGAAAAATAACGAGTGTGGCCAAGAAAATGATTGTGAATTTGTGCAAGAAAATGATTGTCGTCAAGCAGAGGCAATAAATATGAAATCAAATGATAGATCGGAAAAGACGCTGGGGTATGATTTTGCAAATGTGTTGAAGAAGGAATTGGAATTAATAAAGAGAGAAAGAGAGTTGCTACGGAAAGAAAATGATTTGCTAAAAATGATGGCTGAAGCTGAGAGAAGACGGGAAAGGCAGACTGGTGGCGATGAGGAATTAATTCAACAAGATATTCCAGATCAGCAGAATAGTTTTAATCAGAGCTCTAATAAAATTAAAGTAACTTTTAACACTTTGAAAGATATGATTGCTGAATATGAAGGCGATAAATTTCCAGAAATGTGGATAAACCAATTTAAAAATATCACCACCGTGTATAATATTGATGAAAATTCTTTGAAAACGCTTCTAATGTGCAAGCTTAAAGGAAAAGCACAGTTGTGGCTTCACTCCAACCCATCACTTATGAATTCAACCACAAATGCAATTCTGGACGGAATGGAGGAAGCTTTTTGCAAAAAAGAGAACAAATTACTTATGCGTAGAAATTTTGAATCACGTAAGTGGAGGCAAACTGAAGCGTTCTCCGATTACTACAACGAGAAGATAATGATGTCAACTAAATTGGGTATCGATGAAGGTGAGCTAATCGAGCACATCATCGAGGGTATTCCTGATAGCCAACTGCGTATACAGGCTAGCCTTCAATGCTTTAGCAGCAAAGCTCAACTTCTGCAGGCATTTTCGAAGATCGAGCTGAAACGATTTCAAGGTAAAACTCTGCAAGCAAATGGCGAAAAGTTTGGTAAGTTCAGGTGCTACAATTGCAACTCGGTTGGACATTTTGCCGCTGACTGCCAGAAACCGAGAAGACAGATGGGAGCATGCTACGGATGCGGGAGCATGGAGCATCGGGTTGCCGATTGCCCAGACAAGAAAACTGCGGTACAGATAATTCAGAACGATGACGACTATGTAAGGTATTTTAAGTTTTCTTTAAGTATTAGTTTTAATAATGAATTTTCTTTAGAATGCCTAATTGATTCAGGGAGTGTTGTCAGTTTTGTGAGGAGGTCGAGTGTGGAAAAATTTATTAATTTGAATAATCTTTTATGTTGTAATGGAACCTTTCTAGGAATAAATAGATCTGAGTTAAAAATTTGCGGGAAATTTAGATGTTTTGTTAATGTTGAGGGTACGATTATTAATTTGGAAATTCTGGTCGTGTCTGATGAGACTACTTCATACCAGTGTATTTTAGGCAGGGATTTTCTTAAAAGGGCTGGTTTCAGACTGATCTCTTCTGAACGGGGGGATGTGGTAGATTATTGTGAGGATTTTGAGAAGGCGATTTTGTCAATTGATGTGACAACAGGCAATGAAGTTGAGTTTAAGGTAGGTGAAGATGGCTATTATCAGGATATTTGTAAGTTTAAGAGTATATACAATGATTATTATGTAAAACCTGAACGTCCATCGAAACCTAAGGTGCATAGTGAGATTAAATTAAGATTGAGTGAGGATAGGTGCTTCAGTTGTGGACCGCGAAGACTATCATACTCAGAAAGGGGCGAACTACAGGGACTTTTGGATGAGTACTTGGAGAAGGGGTACATCAGGCCGAGTGAGTCGGAGTATGCCTCTCCTATCGTTTTGGTTAGGAAAAAATCTGGTGACTTACGAATGTGTGTTGACTATAGGACTCTTAACAAGATTACTGTGAAGGACAATTACCCAATCCCTTTGATAGACGATTTATTGGATAGACTATCCGGACGAAAGTTTTTCACAAAGCTGGATTTAAAGAATGGATTTTTTCACGTGTTCGTCCATCCGGATTCAGTAAAATATACGTCATTTGTTACACCTTTGGGTCAGTTTGAGTTTCTGAGGATGCCATTTGGTTTGAAGAATGCGCCGTCAGTATTTCAGAGGTTTGTGAGTAAGGTTTTTTCTGACATGATTAGAGACGATAAGGTCATAGTATACATGGATGACATATTGGTTGCGACAGTTACTCGGGAAAAACACTATGAAGTTTTAAGGGAGGTTTTTACGCGATTGGTGGACAATAACTTGGAATTGAGGATTGATAAGTGTGAATTTTTCCAAACTACGGTGAAATATTTAGGTTATTCGATAAGCGGGGACGGTATTAAAGCTGATGATAGAGGTTTAGCTGCCATAAGGGATTTTCCAGTCCCAAAGAGTTGTCATTCGGTACAAAGCTTTTTAGGATTGTGCTCATATTTTAGGAGATTTGTTAAGGATTTTTCGGTGTTGGCAAAACCCTTGTACGATCTTACGAGAAAAGACAAGAAATTTATTTTTGGAGAAGCCGAGCTAAAGTCATTTGAGTTGCTTAAAGGAAAACTATTAGATTCGCCAGTGTTAGCACTTTATAACCCTAAAGACGAAACTGAACTACATTGCGACGCTAGTGCTGTGGGATATGGAGCGGTTTTATTACAAAAGAAGGACGACGGAAAATTTCATCCTATTTTTTACTACTCGAAGAGAACGACAGATGCAGAGTCAAAGTACCATAGTTTTGAACTCGAAACTCTGGCCATAGTGTATGCACTCAAACGGTTTAGGATTTATCTTCAGGGTAAAAAGTTTAAGATCGTCACGGATTGCAACTCTTTAGCTATGACACTGAGTAAAAGGGAGTTGAATCCGAGAATTGCGAGATGGGCATTGGAACTGCAGAATAGAATTGAATACGAGTTGGAACATCGTCCTGGCAGCCGGATGCAATATGTTGACGCGCTCAGCAGGTGCACCAACATATTGGCAATTGAGTGTAATACATTTGAAGATAATCTGATTATATGCCAGAATAGAGACAAAGGGTTAGAGGATTTAAGGAGGAAATTGCAGAAGTCAGAGCATAGCCTCTATGAGATGCGTAACGGGGTATTATACAGGAAAAGCAACGATGGGAACTTATTGTTTTATGTACCTAAGGACATGGAAGAACATATCTTGTACAAGTATCACAATGAAATGGGCCATGTTGGGGCGGACAAAATGTCACATCTCATTTTGAAAAGTTATTGGTTTCCAAGGGTTAGGGAAAAGACTCTAGAGCATATAAAGAACTGTATGGACTGCATTGCGTACTCTACCAAGCACGGCAAAGGGGAAGGATTTTTACATAGTATACCAAAACCGGAAATTCCTTTTGATACGATACATATTGACCACTTCGGTCCAGTTGACAAGGGCAGAGCAATGAAACACGTCCTGGTGATCGTAGATTCTTGGTGAAAGTAGGTTACTGGCTCTGGATATTTCAAAAGCGTTTGACAGAGTGTGGCTTGGTGCACTACTGGCAAAACTTACTGCTTTTGGTATCAGTGACTTCTCTCGGTTTATATCGAACTTTCTCAGAGAGGGTTTCATCAAACAAGTTCAAGACTAATTCAGGGGTGCCGCAAGACTCCGTTCTTTTTCCTACCCTATTTCTTATTTTCCTCAACGACCTTCTCTATCAAACTTCCAACCCTATCCACTCTTTCGCTAATGACAGCAGCATTTGTCACTCGTACTCTTTTAGTTATAAGCCCAGCCTATCAGAGATCGCTGCCAAGAGGCTAAATATGAGTGATTCACTGAATAGTGATCTTCTATTAATTTCCGAATGGGGTCGTAAAAACAGGGTTGCCTTTAACGCTCGTTAGAGCCAATGCTGCTTATTAACGCACAAATAAACAACTGCAAGTGCTGCTTTATTTGTACTCATAGATGGTATAAATATTGAGGAATTGGATGCTCTTGATTTTCTTGGAATGAAGCTACAGAGTGATGTTCGCTGGACAGAACTCATTTTTCATGTCTCCAGAGAAGCGTTCAAGTGCCTCGGTTTTTTGAAACGGTGTAAGATGTACTTCACTCCATCCGACCTCCTTACTCTTTATACCACCTACATTCGACCAAAAATGGAATACAACTCTCATGTTTGGGCCGGTGCCTCAAAGACGGTGTGAAGGAGAGGGCGAAAAAGCTCATCGGTGACAGTAGGGTATCCAACTCTATTGACTCACTGGAGCATCGACGCAGTGTGGGGTGCGTTACTCTATTCTATCGTTACTACAATGAATTTTGCTCTGACGAGATTAGGAATCTTGTTCCCGAAACTCGCGCATTTTTACGTAGCACGCGTTTATCGTCCAGAGCTCATCCATTTGTGGTTGATTGCCAAGGGATTCGTACTACGCATTTTTCAGCCGTACGCTTCGCCTGTGGAATAAGCTGCCTGCAAACGTGTTTCCTGTCGGTTTTAATGTTGGAAAGTTCAAGTCAAATGTTCACAAACACTACTCCCTCTTTCCCCCTCTTCATAATCTATTTTTCTAATTCTGGTACAATGCACTGAATATGTAGGGATCATTCCCAGAGTTCTAGTCCAAGGTAAAAAAAAAAATGAAGATGCAATTACAGTTGTAAACACTATTTTGAAAACCTTGAGGAAAACTATTTTAATCAAGGGATAGAATTGCTAGAAAAGCGTTGGACTAAGTGTATTAAAGTTTCAGGAGATTATATTGAAAAATAAAAATATTTTTGAAAAAGTAACTATTCTCTTTCATTGATAGGCTAAGAAGTTTCCGAACCGCCCTCGTAGTGCCACTGTACTTTTACAGTTCATACTTTAATTCTAACATTTCAGAGCGTTTCCGAAAAAGCGCACTCAGACACCAAATGTAGGGTATTTAAATGTTTAAAATATTGTAAAATTTCAAATAAATAATTTTGTTCAGACAAGTTTCCTTCGGAATAATACTGAAAAAAAAATCAAAGAAAACTTAATAATTCTTCATATAAAAAACTTAAGAACTGCAACAATAAAATGAACAAACTAAAAATTATAAAGAAACATTCGAATACAGAAAAAGTAAATAAATCATTGTTTTTTTGCATTTAATATATTTTTTAAAGAAACATATGCATACAAAATGCTGCACATACATACATACATATATGCATACATACATACATAAATTAATGTTTGTTTACTGTCGTAGAAATCGGTAAAAATGTTGTCGTTTAGGTGCAAGAGCAACAAACTACAATATTTTGTAGGCATTTCTGTCATATGCTTTAGAATGAATTGCTGCAGTTTTTTGTTGTTTAGATATTTTTTAATACTTTTGTTGCACGTTTTAACCTTTTTATTTGTTTTATTTTTTGATGCTACTGGTGGACAAAAACGTTATTTATGTTGTGCTTGACAATTTTATACGTGTATCATTTAAGTGTATTTGCAATAAGGTTGCCATTTCCATGGAAGATATGTTTGAAATAGTTTGAAATCGTAAAACGATAGCCGTAAATAAATCTAGCAATGGTTTGTATTACAACATGGGTAAAGGATTTAAATGGTATCTTTGCCACAAAAATAAAGTGTGATGTTCGCTGGAATGAATACATTTTTCATGTCTCTAAAGAAGCATTCAAGTGCCTCGGTTTTTTGAAACTGTGTAAGATGTACTTCACTCCATCTGATCTACTTACTATTTATACCACCTCCATCCGACCGAAAATGGAATACAACTCTCATGTTTGGGCTTACTCGACCGTGTGAAGGAGAGGGCGAAGAAGCTCATCGGTGACAGTAGGGTTTCCAACTCTATTGGCTCACTGGATCATCGACGCTGTGTGGGGTTCATTACTCTGTTCTATCGTTACTACAATGGATTTTGCTCTGACGAGATTAGGGATGTTGTTCCCGAAACGCGCACATTTTTACGTAGCACGCGTTCATCGTCCAGAGCTCATCAATTTGTGGTCGATTGCCTGGGGAATCGTACTACGCATTACAGAGAGAGTTCGTTTTTCAGCCGTATGCTTCGCCTGTGGAATAAGTTGCCTCAGACGTGTTTCCCGTCTGTTATAACGGTGGAAGGTTCAAGTCAAATGTTCACAAAAACTACTCCCTCTTTCCCCCTCCTCACAACCTATTTTCCTAGTTCTGGTACAATGCACTGCATATGTAGGGTGAGTACTGGTCCAATATAAAAAAATATTTTCACCGCGCTCGTTAGACCAATTTAAGAAAACAGCAGCACTGTTTGGGAAGCAATCTATAGCATCTACAATTGTCATGTCGAATCTGTTCAAAAGAAATTTCTTATTTTCCACCTAAGAAACGTTTATAAAGGTTACTTGCCACCAGAGCTGCCATTTCTGGTAATTTTAATCAAAATTAGTAATAATTTTCTTCAATGAGGAGATGCGAATATTTTTCCATTTTGGTTAATTTTTTCTTCCACAAATACAGTGAAACCTTTCATTACTGGACACTCACCAACGCGGTTTTGCGAGGTGTCCGCTTATAAAATATATATTTATTGTTTCAAATATGTTATGATATAATACTACATTTTATTAAAACAAAGCTAGGCTTTGAAAAAATTTCAAGTTGAGCTGTTGAATTTCAAAATGTCTTTCGATGTTTTTTAAGTGTTGGAATGCAACAAAGTCGTCTTTGGAAAAATGTTGTAGGAAAATGTTTTAATGCTTAAATATCAGAATTTATGGAATCAATTACGAGTATTTCTATATTTACCTCAGCTTAAGAGATTTCCCCCATTCGTTTGACCGAACAGTTTTATTAAATTACGTAGTAAGAGTGGTATCTTTCTTGTAGGTTTGTTTCATTAAATATAACTCTAGTTCGTCAGTATGAAGCAAAATGAGTTAATTTTTAAAACTAACTCGCCCTACTTCCAACGCTTATTTAAATTTAGGGCCTGTTTCACGATTTCGAACCTTAATATTAGCAAGCATTTTGATTGGTGAGACCTCCTATTTCCTATCTAGTTTTAAGCGGTAAGGCAACATAGTGTAAGAAAACGGAGCAAAAAGTATATCATCTTATAAGAAAAAACTTGTTTTTGAGCTATAAATACTTTTCTTGGCCGTTTCAAATGTTTGCGAGCGGTAACATTCTAAATCGTAAAACAGGCCCTGAGTGTAAGCATCCGATTATATTGAGACTATTCCAATATAAAAGACCAAACAAAATATTCGACATATCTTTAACCCGGTTACCAGAATGAGCAATGCTTCTTCTTTGCAGTTAAATTTTATATTACCATACGAGGTCTGTTCCAAAAATAATCGTTATTTTCAGTTTTTTTCAAGAAGTATTTATTTATTCATCAATAACTATCTTGTCCCCTTCAAAGTAATCCCCAATCCTCGAAATACATCTGAAACGCGCCTTATGGTATCGCCAATAGCTCCAATTTCGACTTTCTTATGTGCTTTTTTCGGTATTGGCTCTTCTGAACGCTTCCATTGGGATGGTTGGGCTTTGGTTTCAATGTCATAGCCATACACCCAGGATTCGTCACCAGTTATGACATTTTTGAGGAAGTCTGGATCATCACTGACGATGTTCCACAGCTGCTTAACGATGTCCATGCGACGTAGAGCTGCAAAACTATCGATAGTCGGCCCATTCGATAGTTTCGATAGTATATTTTAATGCTATCGATGGTTTCGATAGTATCGAACTCCAACATATAAGATTGATATGCTACAACTAATATAAAATTATTTTCAATATTATTTTGAAGTGTGGTCCGTGAATAACTAGCGAGCATCAAGACATTTCACAAACTCACGAAAATCTTTGTACTGCACTATAAGTTATACATCGCCATTGGAGCGATGTTAACATTTTTTTGCGATCTGTGTTTGAGCCGTAGGTTTCGGGTGTTTTGAATAATGATTCTATTTATGACACAGGTGTTTTAGGTCGAGTATATTTCACATTTTGCCGCGTGTTTTACAAATTTTACCACATAGCGCACATTTTTTTTCTTTTGTCCGCTTACAAAAAAAAAAAAAAAAAAAAACAAAAAAAAAAAACTCAAACTTCTGAGAACTGATTTTAATATTTTTACCGCAAGCATCTACATGCATACATATGTATATAAGAGCAATTTTTTCAGAAGCATGCAACCTTAATAGTACATTTACCATTGAGCATTGCAGAAATTTCTCCATAACAAGAAAAGTAAATCATATATATATATACATATATATATATATATATATATATATATATATATATATATATATATATATATATATATATATATATATATATATATATATATATATATATATATATATATATATATATATATATATATATATATATATATATATATATATATATATATATATATATATATATATATATATATATATATATATATATATATATATATATATATAAATAAAAGTAATCAGCAGTTTTAAAAATATTAATAAAAACTTCTGAAAACCAAATGAAGTGTCACCAGCAATTTGTAAAAAGAAATCAAAGAAAATAACCTATTTTTTAAGCTTTAGTCGGCGATAAAGTCTTTGGATTTTAAGGTGATTATTTTGTTATGCATACTTTTAGCAATAAAAAAATCATGCTTTATTGTGAGTTCGAGTCCAACTTCAGTCAAGAAGAAGGATTATTATTTTTTTTTTGTAATTATAACAATAATTGCTGTAAAACAATAAGACCAAAGAAAAACAGAAAAATAATTGAATACCATATAGCTGGGGAACAACCATTTGCTTCGTAGTTGTCCCCTAGCTATATGGCATTCAATTATTTTTCTGTTTTTCCTTGGTCTTATTGTTTCACAGTAATTATTGTTATAATTTAAAAAATAATAATCCTTCTTCTTGGCTGAAGTTGGACTCGAGCCCACAACCAGTTAGTTAATATCGTACATAACTAAAAAGTTCATTAATTAAAAATATTTGCAATCATGCTTTATGTTAATAAAATTAACAATTTTTAACTTATTTTTCAATGTAATTAACAAAAATATGCAAGCCGTCGAGTATTTTTAATTAACTTTACTTTTGCTTTTTTCTCGCCTATAGTATGACTATCGGATAACAAATATCGACAGTGGACCAAAAATAATGCCACCGATAGTTTTATCGATAGTTTTGCAACTCTAACGCGACATTGTTTTTGCTCAAAATTTAATAAAAAATCGAAGAGCACACCAAAACACGACTTACCTTTCTATCTGTCAAAAATAAACTAACATTTCAAAATGCTTGATATTGCTAACATATATAACAGACATGTATACCAACATAACTGAAAAAAATGCGAACAGCAAACATACCACGAAATTTTAAAATAACAGTTATTATTTGATTAGACCATGTATAGCATCATGTTGTACATAATTAATTTTGAAATACACTGAAAAAATTTTGTTCAGAAATTCTCTGAATTTTGACATTACTTTTATGAATTTTTTCATTATATTACAACTTTTCATAGAAATAATGAAACAAATTTCATTAGATTATTTTAATGAAAACCTTCATAAAAGTAATGAAACATTTTAATAAGAAACATGACTTATTTTCATTTAAAGTATGAAAGGCAAATCATGAAATAATTTCATTAGATCAAAGAATCAATTTCATAAAGCACATGAAAACTGTACATTAAATTAATGAAAAAGTAGCATTTATTTAATGAAATAACTTCTTTGTACTAATGTAATATACATACTCATTAAAAATATGAAACTCTTTCATAAGGTCAATGAAGTTATTTCACTTATCTAATTTTATTATTCATTGAGCACCTGAAAAATTTACATTAAATCCATGAAATAGTTACATTTGTTTAATGAAATAACACACATTAATAAAATATGTTCACAAATGTACGTAATAAGATCAATGGAATTATTTCATTTATTCATTGATACTTTATTTCATTACACAAACAATACTATTCCTTGCTTTTGTGAAACTGTACCTAATTATGATAAAAGAAAATGTTGAACAAGTATTCACCAAATAAAACAGATTTTGTTAATTCAAATGACTTCAATACACTGGTATTTAAATTTTTTAAACTATTATTATGCTGATTTGAGTACATTCATACCCAAGTTCGGTAGCCAGAAATTTATTTGACATTGATCTAATGAATTCTATTTCATTAGAATTATGAAACTCATAAAAATTACATTTTAATAAAAACAACTTGACATTTTTGAAACTGTAGCTTAAGATTAATAAACTCCTATTAATATATCTTACCAAAATTCAAAGAGTTTAAAAAAAATTCAATTATGTTGTAGTCATAACTCCAATGATTTTTTTTAATGAAACTATGAAACTTAATGAAACCATTCTGATGGAACTATATCATAATATATATGAAGTTTCATGCATATTATGAAAAGTTTTCATTGGATTAATTAAAAATTTTTAATGCAACAGTTTCATTAAATATATGACGCATAATTGTTTCAGTGTAGCATGTCTAGTTCAGATGGTTTTCAGCAAACAGCATTAAATGATTTTATTTTCCTCTCGAAGTGTTCCAGTTCAGTTTTGTTTTGGCAGATGCTGCTCGAGCTCCATAAATTTATTTTTAAACACATCATATATGAAATGACAGCCAATTTGTATAATTATTTTGGGAGTGCTATTGAAATTTGCCGCTACCAGAAAAATGTATGCTATTTATTTTGAAAAAAAAAAAAATGTATATCTTAGAAACAGCTACTTAAATTGATAATATTGGATCAAACTGTATTGTATATGTAGAACGCAACGTTGCTTCGATACATTTAAAGGTCTTTGGTGATATATTTGATTTTCGATAGAGTCTAAAATTTTGTGTTGTTGAGGTAATTTGCTTGTAAATGTATAGCAAAATAAGCTTAAATCAAATTTATTTGTACAATGGGCATAATTAGTTTAAATAATCTTGCTGAAAACACAATTTTTAAAGATTCATGACACTTTAAAAAACACAATATTTTTATAATCTCTTAGAAATTATTCGTTTACATTTACGAGCACAATATCTCCTTCTTACGTCACTATTATATTTAGAAAATAAATGAATTTATTTTTAATATTCATTCCTCAAATGCCTAAATACTACATTCAAGCGAACACATAACATACGAATATGTTGACAGCGAGATTTAAATTAATTTGAAGTTGGCAACACTTAAAGAGACATATGAGCAATAAAAGTGACTTGAAAAAACCAACCGTTTGATTTTTGCTAAGTTTTTAATTTATATTCATGAGTTGCAAGAAAAAAATTAAAAAAAAATGAAATAACAAAAAGTTCCATACACACATTTGAGTATGAGTATGCGAACAAACACAATCAAACTTGTTTTTATTCGTTAGATAATCACGTACTGAGTATATCCCTGTTTTATTGCCATCTTTTTTTCAGCTTTAGTGTTTTTTGTTAATAGTATTTGTTGTTAGTATTTGAAATAATGCACAAATAAATAAAGCAAATAACATACGTTTGCATACGTAAGCATTCAAAAGTTGACTTAGCAATACTCTACGCACACATTATTATTAGCAAGCTCTTGTCCTTACTTTGATTTTCATCAAATTTCTCATTACGCATATATTGACCACAGAGCTTATTGCTCTGCTTTACTGTATATTTTCTTGTGGAGTGTGTTACTCTGTTTTACCGTTTCTGCAATAGATTTTGCTCTGACAATATTAGCGGTCCTCCTAAACCCATATATTTTCAGGTTTTATGCATTGTGGTGATCGTACAACGGATAAACACGTTTTTCAGCCGCACGATAAAATTTTGAAAACTTCAAACCAAGCGTTGACAAACACTACCCTTTTTTTTAAGTCCTGGTATAACGCAATACATATTTAGGGATTATACCCCGGGTACTGATCCTATACCCAAAAATATAGATGTAATTAAAACTTTTCTGGTCAATAAAAGTAGGGCTGACGAGCTTTATTTAGTTTGTATATTTCGGTTGACTGTAGCCCCTCGGAAGAAAATTTAGCCTCAGCGTACACCAAAGCAGGGCACTCTGCTTTCTGGAGCATAGAGAAGAAGGTTACCTCATTTATGGTAGCTAACAAAACTCTAGGAAGACGCATGACTTCCTCGTCGTACACCAAACCAGGGTACTCTGCTTTCTGGGGCATAGAGGAAAAGAGGTACCTCAAAGAAAGCTCTAGAAAGCTTAAGTTGTGTTGGAATTTCGAAACCCTTATCAAGGGTTAAAATTGGCAGAACGGGGATCAGCAAAGACCCCAGGAGGTTCTGCTTTACAAACTATCTCGGCGCTGATCATTGTTGAGGTTCCTACCTTGGCTGAAACGTTCTGGCTGTGACTTAAACCTAAAAACTCAGGAAGAGAAAGTAGTTTTCCTGATAGCTATAGTACATGCTGCTTTTCGGGGACCAACAACCACCCGAGGTGCTGTTATCTTGCATCGCATACCTGTACTGTAAGGAACCAGGAGAGATGGTTACACGGCTGAGTTGGTTAAGGGCTGATGTTCTTAATGCGCTTTAGCCTACCAACTTATTAAACTTTGTCTTTTGTTGACTGTTGGGAAATTTCATACAGGAGGGACTAGAAAGACCGAATTCTTAAGCAAGGGGTTCGTCTATAGATCCACAAACTTATAGTAAAAAGTTGCGGCTGGTGAGAACCTAGCAAGGCTCATGGAGGCTACCCTAGCTTGGGCTACTCTACAGGGTACTCTATTTTCATTTGTTGTATCATACGAAACTCTAGGAAACCTTATGTTAAAAGTTAAAATTGGCAAAACGGGCATCAGCAAACCTCCCGGGAAGTTCTGTTTGCAGATCATTTTGTCACTTAGTGAAGATTCAGTAAATAAATAAAAGCTAAAAAAAACGTCATTGTTCATGGTTTAGATGCGTACCTTGACTAAAACGTTACGGCTGCGGTTTAAAACTAAAATCGCAGGAAGGAGAACTAGTTTCCCTGATAACCATGGTGATGATTGGGCGATTGAGTTTATTAAGGGCTGATACTCTTTATGGACTTTGGCCCAGCAATTCTTTAAGCCATGTCTGCCTTTGACTGTCTGGGAAATTGCATTCAAAAGGGACTAGAAGGCGAGAGCTCCTTAGCAAGGCATTTGTCTATATGGTCTCAAACTTATAGCAACAAATTACGACTTGCAAGCCATACGGAGACGCTGGTGAATCGTGAATATTTTACTCCATGGAGTTAGTCCATCATCAGCTGTCATCGGGCCGATTGTTCGCAGACATTCATTTGTCGCTGGAGCACACCGTATAGCTTTGCTGTAGAGAACCTGAGAGTTGCTACCATACCCGATTCCAGTGCATTCTGAGTACGTATCAGCATGCACTGATTTTCGAACCTGAAGCCTGTCTATACGGAGAGATACACCTGAACTGTCCTAAAAGAAATTTTCACAGCACCCACGTGGTTGCTACGGAAATGTCTGCAAAATCCGGAAATGTCTGCAAAATCCGCTTCGAGCATATGATGAGTATGAATACGAACCGAACCAGAAATATATCATTACGATGATATACATTTCCGTCTGTACTAAGAACTTACGAAAGCCAGACCGCGAGCATCGTGAAGCTATATAAAATAATGATATCATTGTCATTATTTTAAACACTAAATAAATAGAATTTTGGATTATTGTAAGTCTCAGAGAAGAAAAATCCTGTCGCGGGATGTCACTTTACTATTTCGGCCGACGACAAAACTACATTATAGGTGTTAAAATTGCGAAAAGTATTTCTTGATTCCGAAAGTAAACATTTATATGCTACTTTAACTCAGTAATCTTTTAGTAACAAAAGACTTTACATCACAGGTTATTTCGTCGAAGTCAGCTAGATTTGGGTTGAGATCCCGTATTCATTAGATTTTACTTTTCTGCAAATGTTATTAGGCATTAAATTACTAATATTCAACTTTAGATTCTGTAGGGTATAAACACCAAATAAAAATTACTCAAACACATACTTGTATGACACTTTGACTAGTTTTTAATGCACCAAGCAAAACAAATATAAATAAAAGTCACAATGAATAGATTTTGTAAGAGTTTACTTAAAACAAACTATACGTATATACATATGTATCTCAGCTACAGCATAAATTTCGTTAAACCCGCTGCAAAACAGCACACAAACTCGACTGCATTCTCACAATTTTTATGGCAAAAAGCAGACGCCATATTTTATTGTTTAGTAAAATATTAGACTACGTGTTGCAGATTTTATATTTACAGGACATTTAAAGGACAAAACAGCGTACAAGTAAACAATATGTGTTGTTTACGAAACAGTTCGCATGATTTTGTGTTTTTCATACGTACATATGTATGTACGAGTATGAATGTGTGTCCATGAATGAATTTATGTGCTTTATTTAAAACGCCTGCCTTAAATTGATAAATGGTTGTAACCTCATTTAATGTTTGATTTTACTATTCTTCTGTGACACTCGTTGCAAGTAATTTTTCTCTTCGCTTGTTTATTTTTATTTCGACGAAAAGGAACTACAGGTAACGACACGTAGTTTATTGTTCAGTTGACACTTTTGCGCATTGTTATTTGTGAAGTTTTGCGATAGTTTATTTTATGCCACATTCAAGTATTTTGAAATAAATTGAAAAAAATAGGAATAAAAACTGTAGATTATGATGATTTTTTGTGTATTTTTTGCTGTCATTTTACACGTACATACATATGTGTAAAGAAGGTGCAAGCTGTGATTTATACAATGCAGATGTTCGAAATTTAAAATTTTTTTCGATAACTTAGTAATGGCCCGTAGAACTCTCCAGACAATTATCAGGCTCCCCAGGCAAATACCCTGCAAAGATATCTGCCGCATAAATAGACAGTAAACTCATAAAAATAAATGTATGGCGGATGTAAAACAACAACAACTAACAGTCATTAACACAAAATATGATTAAATTTTGATTGAGACTGCCAATTAGGCCAAAACGTTCCCTTAAAGTTGACAACACTTTTTTAATTGCCGGCCATTTTTTGAGGTATTTAATGAGTTTTGTTAAGTTTGGCTTAGCCCAACAACGTGATATATAAATAAATGTCGGGTGGTTAAATTTTAAGGGCCGATATTGAATCTGAACCACACCTAAAGCTTTAAACACATAGACGACAGCAGGCAGCAAGCAGCAATCTACCAAAAAAAAATACGACATCATAGCAGCACGACTTCACAACAGCATTTGCTGCTGCTGCCAACTTAGACTAATTTCTATTTTCGTAAGCAGAAAAAAATAAATGCAGTGCTGCCACTATAAATATAAATTGGCAGCAACAAAAACTAAAATTTGTTTGAAATATTTAATAGAAATAAACATCACATAAATAAAATAAACAAATAAATTGCTGAGTTTTTACAGTTTCACGTGATATTATTACGTTTTCAGTCAGTAATTTTAATGTTATTCATGTATGGCACCTCTGAAATTTGTATTGTTTAAATACACATAGTGCTGCTGTCTTTAAAATAAATATTGCTGACGAGACGGCAGCATTTGAAGCTAACTTCATTTGTACTCGAGAAGTTGTGAAGTCTGCTGTCGTCTAAGTATTTATAGCTTAGAAGTGAAGTTTTTTTCTGCATTTCATTTGACAATTCTCAATATCAGCCTAATTCAATTTGAACCGTGAAAAGATATATAATCGAGCAACAGTCTTATTATGAAAATGAGTGTTCAAATCAAAATACATACGAGTATCATGCGCTTTGTGATTCTTTCGGTCACTTTAAAGGTCCAAATATGTGTACAATAGCAAAAATTTGAGCAAACCAGTTCTGTAGGATATGAAAACACCAGTGCATGCTCGTTCTGCAGAAAATATTGCTGTTGTTCTCGATAGTGTGACTGAAGATCCGCCCACCTCAACTCGTCGACTTGCCCAACAATTGCACTTCTCACGCTCGTCGCTGATGAACATTATACATAAAGACTTGCATTTACACGATTTCAAGGTCCAATTGACTCAAGAACTAAATCCTGTTGGCGACTTCAAGCATCGCCAATGGTCAAAATGGTGGCAAGAAATGGTAACAGTGGATGATCAATTCTCAAAGAAACTCATCTTGAGCGATGAGGCATATTTTCATCTCAGTACATTCGTTATTAAGCAGAATTGCCGACTTTGGGTGAATGATAATCAAATAGTGATTGTCGAAAAACCAATGCACTCACAAAGAGTGTTTGTTTGGTGCAGTTTATGGGCTGGCTGGCCGATCTCGTAGAACGCTACTTGGGGAACTCCTGTTCCAACTGGCTGTGAGGTGCTTATAAAGTTGCCTTCTCGGATAACAAATTTCCGACCGCATAAGTAGCTTTCCAGAAGCTTGTGAGTATTTGCAGGCATGTCTAACTTTATTTTGTGCATCAAACCGTTATGCCACACTTTATAAAAAGTTTGGGAACACAGAAAAAATTTTTTTTCATGTTCAATAACGAAATTCGTTGAATCAATTAATAAATTGTTTGAGTGCAGACCTATAGGGGAATTCGTGGATTCAAACAAAAGTTTAGTAAAAATAATTGTTGATCGAAAACAACTATTTTTTTTTAAACAACAACAAAATTCGGTATCCAAGGTCATTTTTATGACATTTATGTATAGCATACAAATTATTTTTTCAGACAAAAATTTTGTTGATTTTATTTTTACTATGATTTTTTCTGTGAAGCGGCAATGAATAGAGCTGAACAATAGTTTTTATCTTCAAACATTTGTCTCTTGACGTTGACTAGTCTGTGTGGTGTTATGTTTAGTTCGAAAACTAAATTGATAATTAACGACACATCCCACACCATTCAATATTGGAGTCAACTTCGCCATTAACAGTTTTTCGAACAGTTTTGAAATTGTTGTCAGTAGACTTACTGATCTGTAAGATTCTACTTAATGGGATTATTCTCTGGCTTGAGAATCATAGTAATGATAGGCACCTTCCAATCTGCTTGTGAATACTCAAGTCGTAAAATAGAGTTAAAAATAAAAAAAAAGTATTCTTCTAGCTACATCAGGTAACTGCTTTTGCCAGCAATTTTATCAATACCAGAAGCTTTACTGGGGTTTGTATTACTAATAATAATTCGACATCTTGAAAACTAAGTCTCAAAGATGTACGTGGTCTAACAGCATATGGCGGTAGTTCAGCTGTAACATTCGCTGTATCATTTGTAGTAAAAGCATTTCTCAAGCGGTTAATATACACCAGCCCCTTGCAAAGGTAGCTGACTTCTAGCGGGTCTTTTGAATGCTTTTGTCGCATTCCACAGGAATAGACAGATTGAGGAGTACCATCAAGGCTTTCCAAATATGTTTTAGTGGAAGTCATTTTTTTCTTAATTGAATTATGCATCCCGTAGCTTAATTTTAAGCTGAGGAGACCTTCGAAGAAAAGAAGAGTTAGAAGAAAATGGCTTTTTTCTAACTCTTCTTTTTTCTGACAGAAGTTTTTCAATTTAAGACGAATATGTTCTACTGTTCTCACTTCCGAATCTTATATAACTAGTGGTTGCATGTTGCACGGCTGCTTTAAGGTTTACAGAAAAATCGTTAATTAATATATCAATATCTTCAGGGGATCTCAAGGCAATATTTTCCGTACAATAAGTACTCAAATATTTCTTATGTTTTAACCAATTAACTCTAGTGACTGTTGGTCAACGCTAAGTCACTAAACGGGGGCGACCGCTTGAAGTCACATCTAAGCCCATTTTGGAAACGATGTCAATAAGCACACGGGCGTGATCCCCAAAAAGTGTGTTTAGCGTTATAGTCGGCCGCTGGTGAAAACCGAGGCCCAAGTGATTTGAAAAAATATGAATGTTGGCTTTCTATTACTGAAAATTGGGTCGGTGAGTAAATTGAGGATATAACAAGTAAGAATGTAGTATATTCGGCTGGGCCGAATCTAAAATACCCTTCACGATAGTCACGTAAATATATAGTATACGAGTATATTTTTTATTTTAACTAAATATGCTTGGATATAAGTATATGGACCGATATCGTAAATTTTTTCCACATTTATATAACCTTATTTTATTACTAGAACTACTTTTATGCAAACAAAAGTTTTTTAGCTTCGCTTATGCGACATTTTCATTAAAAATCCGATTTAGGCTATGTCTCGGGTATATATGGACCGATATCTGAAAAATTTTTTTTGCTTTTTTAAGCATTCACCATGCTTTTTTAAGCATGGCGACTTAATAAATGTGTGAAGTTTGAAGCAAAACAAACAACTTTTGTTTTCAAAAATTTTCATACAAAATTGGAAAAAAATGGCTTCTTTTGGGAATTTTGAATATATCTCAGCTACATGTGAACCGATATTACTGAATTTCAATAGCAAACCCATGAATCGATGGGGTAAAAGAATGGTGAAAGAAAAAAGTTTCTCGGTCTAATTTTTGTGAAGGGTATAAAAATAAAGATTTGAAATCGAAAAGGTTTGCTCAATAATTGATATCAAAAAATACTTTTAATGTTTGACGTTTTTGAATGTATGCATATTTTTGCAGATTTATGGGCCAGAGCAAACATGCAGCAATGTTTCCAAAACATCAAGACAAACTTTTAGTTATTTTTCTATTCTATTTTTCAAAATATTGCTTAAAAAATATATTGAATTTCAAAATATGATTTAAAAAAATATACTGAATGAATTACATAAATGTGGTGTTAATTATGGAAGTAACGTTTATGTGCATGTATGTGTATTTATGTTATCATGTAATTTTGTGGACTTCAATATTACTACGATTGACCCTGATAATAGAATTCACAATTCTTCAATAACATGGGTTGGATTGATAATATTATATTGTTGGGCATGCCAGTAAAATTTCAATTTTTACAATAACAGTATTAGTCATAATACAATTTTTAGAAGTTTTACGGTTATATGGTATAATTTTGGTCTGTGGCTGTACTATGTTCTGTAAATAAATTTCAGATTGAAACCATATTATGTGGCTGTGTTCAACCATACAATTCAACAATAGTATTTTGTCCTTAGAATATTGTCATATTAACCATATTTTTTCTTCTGCGTGTAGAGACTTCACGTATATCACACAATCTTGGGTCCCAATTTAACGACAATCATATACACAATCTGTAAGCATGCTTCAGACGTCGGTTTCTTTATGTGAAAATGCTTTAGGTTAGGTTAGGTTTGACAGGCTGCCAGCTATTGTAAAGCCAGCCAACTAACCTAACCTATTATTGTTCCATATGTTATGTTTAGTTTGGTTTGGCACAATAATAATACATGGAACAAAATATTTTCTAAACGGCGGCCACGATCTGGGCAGAGCACTCCCTCCGATAGTCCAAATTTCCGATGATAATGTAGCATAATTGAGATTCTGAGCCGTTAATGTGCCGAACTATCTAATTCTTTAGCTTTTGAATTGTTGCTAGTTTATCAACGAACACCTTTGCTTTCAAATAACCCCAAAGAAAGAAGTCCAACGGTGTCAAATCACATTCACAATCACAAAAATCTTGACATCTACGTCACGTGAGATAAAACGCGCAAAAGAGCCATTGTTTCGTTCGCTATATGGCAAGGGGTACCGTCCTGATGAAATCACGTATCGTCTACATCCATATCTACCAATTCGGGCCATAAAAAGTTCGTTATAATCTCACGACAGCAAACACCATTCACAGTAACTGCCTGACCGCCCTCATTTTGGAAAATACACTACCCGATGATGCCGCCAGTACATAAAGCGTACCAAATTTTCACTCATTGTGGGTGCATAGATTTTTAGACAATCACTCTTGGATTATCATTCGCCCAAATGCTAATTGACGAATCCACTGAGGTGATTATGTTGCCATTCTCACCATTGACGGCTCTTGGAATGATCAAGAGGCTTTAGTTTTTGATTCAATTGACGTTTAGCTGTGGTTCACATTCAACAAAGGCCCTTAAAATTTAACCACCCGATACTATGGCTCGAAACTTCTACACATGTTTGTGTTTTCAAGCGTATAGTAATCGTTTTCCACCAATTAAAATCTATTTCTACAGGTAGCACACATATTTCAACTACACATGATGTGAAATTTTACACTTCTTCATCAATAAATCGAACTGCTTATGACGCTAACAAAGTTAAGTGTTTCTTCGAAAATATTAAACTAAATAAATTTTCCTGTTTGACGTTACCTGGTGTCCTTCTTTGTATGAATTCATGTGTCTGGTTCTGAATTAGAGTATTTAATATTCAGAAAAAATAGGCTTATTTATGTATGCATTTATATGTATATAATAGGAACAAAATTTTTTTATTATAGGGAATATTTTTATTTCCAATATAAATTAAATGAAAAATTAATTTTAAAACCAATAACACACAATTTATGGAATAAACGAGACCTCAAACAACCACTCAGTGCCCATTGTTGTAGTTGTTCATAAAAAAGTGTCATTTACAATCACCATAACAATTCTCACTACAAAACAGTTCATATTCTAATGAAATTGTGGAATGAAAATAACAGCGTCAACAAAACACCAGCACAACAATTACAAAGTAAGGAATATTGAATATTTACAGGTATGGAAAAACAAAAATATAAAAACGTTTCGCTAGAAATTTAATATCTTCTTTACCTTATTCAATTTTCCTGAAGAGCTTTGACGCGTCAAAGTGTTTAGCAAAGCTTTTGTGGTTTTGAAAACGATTTTAGTCGACTATGAATCGGCAGCCCAGGGCCAATAACTCATTCTGTTAATTGGTTCTTTTCTTAACACATTAGCTAAACACAACTTAGCTGTATTCATTTGAAACTTCATCACGGCCCCTTTGTGGGTTCAATAGAAGCTGAGTTGTGAAAATTCCTCCTTGAAAACGTTAGATAGGTACATAGTATGTATTAGGGTGGATAGATTTTGTAGTCGATGTACCTCGAATATGATTTGCCACGTGTCGTAGCCGTGAGTGTTGGTAGCCGGTAACCATCTGCTTTTACTTTTAATTAATGGGGCTAGCGCTGTTAGATTGACCAAGTCCAAGCATTATAGGCTATTGAAGCTCCGTTTGCCTATTTATCTTAAGAGGTGGAACTTCAATGCCTAGCATTGAATTTGTCGCTTTCCATAACGAATAATCGGATAGAGGAGTGCCATCAAGACCTTCTAGATAATTTTTGAGGGAAGCCATTCTTTGGGATTCAAGCAGATTTCTTAACTGAGTTATGCATTCACGTAACCTAGCTTTAAGCTGGGAAGACCTGCGAAGTTGCCACTCTCTTCCAACTCTTCTTTTCTCTGACAGAAGTTGATCAATTTTAGATGAATAAGTTCTATTGCTCACATTTCTGGATCTTATATGGCTAGTGGTAGCATGTTGTACGGCTTAATTAAGGTGTTCAGAAAATTCGTTAATCGATATATCAATATCCTCAGGCGTTCTCAAGGCAATGTTTTCCGTACAATGAGTACTTAAATATTTTTTATATTTTAACCAATTAACTCGGGAGACGGTCTACGCCAAGTCACAAAACGGGGAACCAACCCCTTGGGGGAACGAAACAGAAACTATAGTTGGTGAGTGATCTGATGACAAGTCTAATGAAGGTTCCACTTGCATCCATTCTGAGGGAAAATTTTTTTTCTATAACGTCTGGGATCTTTCGTTGGTCTGACGGCCAATAAGTGGGGTGTCCACTTGAAATCACACTTAAGCCCATTTTGGAAACAGTGTCAAAAAGCACGCGGACTTTCGGGGTAATTAAACGTGATCCCCAAAAATTGTGTTTAGCGTTATAGTCGCCAGCCGCTAAAAATCGAGGACCAAGCGATTTGAAAAAATTTGAGTATTGGCTTTCTGTTATTGAAAAGCGTGGCGGTGAGTAGATCGAGGAAATAACGATTTTTTCATGCAAATATTCGATGCATATATTAGTTGCTTGGAGATACTCCTCACATGTCTCGTTCATTAAAAAGTGTTTAATTCTGGATTTTATTAGAATTGCCGATCCTCCGCAAGATCTTCCGCGGGGATCTTTTGTGTCGTACAGTATGTAGCCATTAATTTTGAAAAAACTGTTGGTTGTCAAATGAGTTTCAGCAATCAACATTATATCGATTTGCTTTTCCATAAGGAAGTGCTCAAGTTTATTTTTGTGTTGGCGGATGCCGTTTGCGTTCCAGAAACATATTTTTAACCAACTCATTTTTTTAAAATTGCCTGCAAAATAGTGGATTGCATTTTCAGCATTTCCTGCATCACGTTCGTCAAGGAAACCGTAAATGTATTTATAGATTGAACAAGAGTCTGCAGAGTTGCCTCAAGATTGCTAAAATTTTGGTCGGAGTTTTGGGGCTTGGCCTCCTGATTCAAATTTGGTTTATCGGATTTTTCCACATTCGCATAAGAAATTTGTTGGGGGTTTTGCAAGTTTACATGGCTGGTTGACTGGCGTACCTGGGAAAAATTGTTTGAGGAAGTGGTTTTTGGCTGCTGGGGTGGCATATTTAAAATTGATGGCCTATTTGTCATTGACCGCTTAAAGTGATTGTAGACAGGACAGCCCCTGTAATTTGCAGTATGATTACCTCCACAGTTACTGCACTTTTTAACACTCAGCCTTTGGCTTATTGCACTGAGTTGTGCCGTGAAGTTCACCACACACAACGCAAACTGCGGGCAACTTACAATAGGCCTTAGTATGGCCAAATTCTTGGCAGTTAAGGCATTGAAAGGGTCCTAGACACTTATGTGGCTCCTCAACGGTAACCTTACCATGCAAAAGAAATTTAAAGTTATAAATTGGATGAATTTCACCTTTTTTTAGGACAACATCCCTGGGTTCTAGTTCAACCCTAAACATGGGTTGAGGGATTTTTTTACGGTTCCTAATATTAACAACATTTTTTATTTTAAATCCTTTTTCTTCCAGTCCAGTCTTAATGTCATCCGTATCTACACAAGGGTCAACACCTTTAATAACTACCTGAAGGCCTTTAGCACTTTTAAGTTGATAGGTGTAAAAAGATCTTTTCTCCAGAACGTCAGACAACTTTCGGTATTCATTTTCACTGTTTACCTGGATTTTCGTTTCGTTGATGCTGTCATGCTTTACTGATGTAACGTTGAAGGTGTCTTTTCCGATTGCCGTAATAAATCGTTTCACCATCTCATTAGAAGTAGGTTCTCTCAAATAAATTGGTGGCGGTTTAAATGTTCTCTTAGATGTTGTTGGCTCATCTGTTTGGAGTATAGCAAATCTATTACCATCCGTTGCCGAAGTCCTATTATCATCTTTACAAATTTTTGGTTGAGATGATATTTGAGCTGATTTGGGGCTTCGCTGCCTTTTAACCACGGTTATGTACCTGTCCATGCCTACTTGTGTTTTCGGCTTATTAGCAACAATTAAACTGGAGGATTGTTTATCTCCAGTTGTAACAACAATATTTGGCGAACACGATCGCGGGCGTTTCCTATCTCTAAGAGACAGGAGATTTTCCAATGATTTTTTCACAGATTCTTCCTCTGAAATCCAAAGATTTTTTTTACCGGAGCTAAGCTCTTTTTCAGAATTGCATCTGATAGGAACACTCATGCAATTAATTGTTTATATTTTTTTTATTTACAAATTTATAACGGTAATAAAAAAAAAATGTCAAAAAGTTTTTCTTTTAATTAAAATCACTCTGTTCACCTATTACGGTTTTTACTTATTCCCGTTTTATTTTTTTTACTTTGCGATCAAAAACAAACACGTCTGTTCACTATCGAAGCTAAACAACGACTGATTTTAAACAAATGACAAAAAAATTAACTTGAACACTTACGGCAATTTTGATACAAACCAGAATTAAGCACTATATTGGCGTTTCGTTGAAGGCCGAAAATTTGTCTATTTTTTCGGAAAATGCATAAAAGATGTTTTTAAAAGCATCAACTTATCAACAAATTTTTTTATTAAAATGGGAATATAGACAATCTTTTTGGAAAATAATTGACCAATTGTTCAGAATATCTTTGGCAGTGGAGGGTTGCTCTGCATTATTAAAAAAGTTTCTTTGAATTGTGAAACAATCGGTCATGTACATATTTTTTTACGGTTTCTTCTTCCCTGGCAGTAAGTTTATTTTGATATCGAACTGACAATAAAAATTTTGCATTTTAACATTTCGGTTAGACCTTATATTTTTTATAATTATTTTAAATATTACTTTTATCTATTGCTTAGGTCTTACAAGCATCTAACTATTTTTATTTAAAATACATTTAAATCCTCGAAATTTAATTTTTTCCTTCAAAGAAAACATCATGCCATATGCTAATGAAATAAAAACACACTAATGCTTCTTCTTTATGAAAAAGTCGCTATTTTTACATTAAGTGTTGTGTTTTTGGACAGATATGTTTAATTTAAACATTTTTTCGTATTGTTAAGACACATTGAACAATTTTTACATCATAATGACAATTTTTACATCATAATTACAACTTTGTTTAAAGTAGGACAAATTATGTTTATTTCCGATGGTTTTTTACGTAATTTTAAGCAACAAGATTTTTTCAAGAGAAATTTATGCAAAATATGAACGGAAATTCCAGCAAAAGTTTAAAAAGAGTGTATCTACTAAAGGAGACACGTAAGGAGTACATACAAGCAACAAATATATGCATTGAATACTCGTATTTTCATGAAAAAATTTTTATTTCCTCGACCTACTCACCGCCAAGATTTTCAGTAAGAGAACACCAATACTAAAATTTTTTCATATTACTTGTGCTTCGATTTTTAACGGCTGGCGACTATAATACCAAACACACTTTTTGGTGATCACGTTTAATTTTCCCGAAAGGCTGCATACTTTTTGACACCGCATCCAAATAGACTAATATGTTAATTCAAGTGGACTCTCCACTTATTCGCCGTCAGACCGACGAACGATCCCAGACGTTATAGATTTTATAGTTGCAAAAAAATTTTCCGTTGGAAAAGATGCAAGTGGAACCTTCATTAGATGGGTCATCAGATCACTCACCCACTATAGTCTCTGTTTCGTTCCCCCAGGAGATGAGTTCCCCGTTTTGTAACTTCGCGTTGACCATCACTAGAGTCAATAGGCTAAAGTATAAGAAATATTTGAGTACTCATTGTACGGAAAATATTTCGTTGCGAACACCTGAGAATATTCGTCAATTAACGAATTTTCTGAAAACCTTAAACCGGATGCACAACATGCTACCACTAGCCGTATAAGATTCAGAAAAGTGAACAAAAGAACTTATTCGTCTGAAATTGAACAACTTCTGCCCCAAAAAGAAGAGTTAGAAGAGAGTGGCAACTTAGCAGGTCTCCGCAGCTTAAAACTAGGCTACTGGAATGCGTAAGTCAATTAGTAAATCTGCAAAGAATGGCTTCCCTTAAAATATATTTCGAAAGCCTGGATGGTACTCCACAATCTAATCCCTGTAGAAAGCAACAAAAGGTCTAAAAATATAGGTAAGCCACTTTTGCGAACTTCAACTGGCGACTGGCCTAGAAGTTATTCTGAAAAGAAGATAGTGTATGTTAACCATTTGAGAAATGTTTCTACAACAAATAATATAGCAAATTATGCATCTGAATTACCACCATATGCAGGTAGACCGCCTATGTCTTTGAGACTTTGTTTTCAAAATGTCAGAAACATTAATAATTAGTAACACAAATCCCAGGAAAGCTCTAGGTATTTATCAAATTACTGGTAAAATGCTTGAACAGTTACCTCATGTAGCTAGAACAGTTCTACTTTTTATTTTCAACGCTATTTTATGTCTTCAGTATTACGCTGCAAAATGGAAGGTGTCTATGATTACTATGATACCCAAGCCAGTGAAAGATTTCACTAAAGTCTACTGCCAACAATTTAAAAACTGTCCGCAAAAAATGGCGATGTTGACGGGATGTATAATAAATTTGGCTTTTGACGTGAAACGCTATTTTCGAAGGATACTATATCTTACGATGGGGTGATTAATTTTGCGCCACCCTTTATTATAAAAAATGTTAAAAACATGTAAATTGAGTATTATAATTTAAAAAAATAGGTGTGGTTCAAAAATTAGCCTATAATATATTCCAGAGCCCCAGGCTAAATGTTGTCAAAATTACAGAAATATCGGTCAAGAAGTTTGGCTTCCTATAAGGTACAAACTATGATACAAACACACATTCCGTATATAAACGTCTGGAAAAAAATATATAAAGGGTGGTTAAATTTTAAGGGCGGTTATTGATTTTAAATGAAACACAAATTATTTAGGAAAAATTGTAATTTCTTTTTATTATTATGATAATATTGGTCAATTATGTAAAGAACAAAATATCGGCCAAATGGCCACCGTGATCTCTGCGACACAGCTCTATACGATGGTCCATATTTTCGCTGACGCTGCGGCATAATTAAGGTTCTATGCCGTTAATGTACCGAATTGTCTCATACTTTAGTTTTTGAATTGTTGTTGGCTTATCGATTTACACCTTTTCTTTCAAATAACCGAATAGAAAGAAGTCCAACGGTGTCAAATCAGATGATCTTGACGGCCAATTGACATCTCCACTACATGACATAACACGGCCATTGGATTTGTTGCACAAAAGAGCCATTGACTCGTTAGCTGTGTGGCAAGTAGCACCATACTGTTGAAAGCACATATCGTCCACATCCATATCTTCCAATTCGGGTCATAATCTTCCAATTCGGGTCATATCGCCTCTCTTGATAGGGAACACCATTTTGGAAAAAAACACAGCCCGATTGTTTAAATGCGGAATCTTTTTTCTTAAATTTATATTTATATTAATTTTGAATTTATATATCTACATATAACGTCCGTTATGGTTGTTGACATTAGTTTAGAACATTTCCACATGTGGTGAATTTCTAGTTATTAACCGATTTCTTTTGAATTCGCCTGATCGATATAACAGGCATAAGTATTGAAGTTTTGATTTTATGGATTTATTAGGTTTAAGTCCATAAAATCCAAGAATTGATTGTACGCTAATCTATAACAGGTCATCTACAAGTTGTGTGACCCGTCATATATAAGTATCCTAATGATAAATAATATAAAATAAAGTGGATTGTTGTGTAAGTAAGAAATGCTTGGAGTTTAACTCTCTTCTTCTCATAAGTAGTTCAAAGGCTCCCTCTTGCTTCTCCATTTGATCTCCCTTCTCAGAAGAACGCACCCGGGCAATATCGTGTAAGATTAAGCACCGATGATGCCTCCAGCACATGAACCTCACCAAACAGTCACTCTTTGCGGGTGCATTGGTTCTTCGACAATCACTGTTGGGTTATAATTCGCCCAAATGCGGCAATTCTGCTTATTGACGAATCCATTGCGGTAAAAATGTGCCTCATCACTGCAAACGATTTTCTTCCACTGTTACCTATTCCTGCCACCATTCTGACCTTTGACGACACTTGGAATTGTGAAGAGGCTATAGTTTTTGAGTCAATTGCACTTTGCAAGCGTGTAAATGAAAGTCTTTATATATAATGTTCATCAACGACGAGCGTGAGAGGTGCAACTGTTGGGCATGACGACGAGTTGAAGGCTCTGCAGCCACACTACCGCGATCGGCTGTACGAGCCTGCTCTGGTGTTTTTAAATCTCCTACAGACCTGGTTCGCTAAAACTGTTGCATGCTTTTATCGATTGTACGCACTTTTGGACGATGAATTGGCCGAAAAAATAACGAAGTGCACGATATGCATTTCGATTTGAACGTACATTTTCATAATAATCCTGACAAATTTTAACGCGCTTGCCGGTTGTGTATCTGTGTCTAGAATTGAGAAATGTCAAATGAAATGCAGAAAAAAACTTTTAGTTGCGGTTCAATAAGTTCAAATAAGTTATTAAACTTTTAAGCCTACCTCTTTCGGTAATTTTGTGCCACCCTGAATAGCTTACTAGCAACACTTCACTGATGTTTGTTGACTTGTCGTAGAAGAGCACTCACTTAACTTCATGATTCCTAAGGTGGGTGCTACCTTGTTTTTATAGAACGGGCTTAATTAAACTATTGCTATTGTGCAAAGTTTAACATCCTTGTTTTACAATTTTACAAAAATCGGAAAAAAAGAGGCAAGTGACAACATCACGTTAAACAATAATAATAAATGGATGTGCAATGAAAAGTCGAACAGATGAGAGTTTCTATAGAAATAAATATATATGTATGCAAGTATGTACAGCAAAAAAGGGAACAAAAAAAAATGAATCCATGTTACAATTAAAAATTGAAATCAATGGTTTCACAAGCCTCGTTAAAAGGCAAAACATCCAAATAAAATATAGAAATACAGCGATATGAAATCCTATATTGAATTCAATATTCAACAAGTTTGTCAACAGTAACTAATATACATATGTATATATATACAAACATACTGGTATTTTTTCCTATGAAACAAAATATAAACAAATAAATATTTACATTTAATATTGGCACAGGCCTAAAGGTAAAGCAGCGTTGAAGAAAAGTTTTGTGTTTCATGTTAAACGTTATGAGGTGGAATTCATCCATATGAATTAAAATAGGTTTCCTTGTTACTTCCTATCAAAGCGCACAGAAATGAAAAATAGTAATAGTTGCAGTATTTTTTGGCGGATGATTTTTTTTTTTTTTTTTTTTTTTTAACTTTATTATTTTATTTATTGAATCTACATAAAAAATGTAATGACAATAAGTATTCAAATCTTAATACTAAAAAAAAATTTTAAATAAAGTCCTACCAGTGCTGGACAAAAATTTATTTTTATGCGAATATTATTTCAGAATTCAGTCATCTGTTTAGAGCTCTAATGGTAGCCAAAGTATCCCTCCTTCTCAGACGGGTATGACCACCAAAGTTAAGGATATTAACTGCAAGTGGATTTGGATGGATTTCAAATTTGTTAATATATCTTGTCGCGTACTTCACAAATTCAGATTTCACCAAAGGTACGTTCAGATCTGCGTGGATTCGTGAGTTTTTAACGTACCATGGAGCATTTGTAATTCTACGGAGAATTCTATTTTGACTTCTTTGAATTTTTTCAATGTTAGATGCAGAGGCTGTGCCCCATAATTGAATCCCATAGCACCATATTGGCTTTAGAATTGAGTTGTACAGCAAAAGTTTACAATCAAGCTTCAAGGTCGAATTTCTGCCTAGTAGCCAGTTAATTTGCACTTTCAATTTCATCTGCGTTACTTTAGCCTCGATGTGCGACTTCCATGTTAGTCTACGGTCAAGATGAATTCCGAGGTATTTGACTTCACTGTGTTGATGTATTACTTTATTGTTAATAGTAATGGGTGAGCATGTTCCTAGACGCAGTGCGAATGTAACATGGGCACACTTTTGTTCATTAACCTTGATTTTCCAAAGCTTGAGCCATTTCTCTAGTTTGTCGATATGTTCCTGTAAGTTTATTGATGCTTGTTGGTGGTTACTATGTATGCTAAGGAATGCTGTATCATCTGCAAATGTTGAAGTGTGAATGTTGGTGCTTGTCGGCATGTCAGATGCGTAGATCAAATATAAGATAGGCCCTAATATGCTGCCTTGGGGAACTCCAGCTTCAATAGGCTGGGCGGGGCTTATGAATTCGCCTTCTTTTATTATAAATTGGCGACAATATAAATAGCTTTTCAAAAGGTTATGTATGTTTGCAGGTAAGTTAAACTTTATTTTATGCATTAGTCCATCGTGCCACACTTTATCAAAAGCCTGCGAGACGTCGATGAATAAGGCAGAGCAATATTTTTTATTTTCAAATGCCGTTCTTATGACGTTAACTAACCTGTGTGTTTGCTCAATGGTGCCATGTTTCGCTCTAAACCCAAATTGGTGATCAGGAATACATTCAACCTTATGAAGCATTGGATCCAACTTCGCCTTTAGCAATTTTTCGAAAAGTTTTGATATTGTTGACAGTAGACTTATTGGGCGGTATGATTCTACTTTCGTGTGATCCTTCCCTGGCTTAGGTACCATTGTTATCATGGACACCTTCCACTCTGCAGGGTAATACTCAAGCCGTAAAATAGCATTAAAAATAAAAAGAACAATTCTTTTAGCTACACGAGGCAGCTCTACGAGCATTTTGTTGCTGATTTTATCCATACCTGGAGCTTTTTTAAGGTTTAGACTACCAATAGCATTTTCAACTTCTTCAAAATTGAATCTTAAAGGCACAGGAGGTCTACTAACAATAGGCGGCAACTCATTAGCATTATCAGACCTATTTGTGGTAAAAACGTTTTTCAAATGGTTAACAAATAAATTACCCTTTTCCGAGTCATCTCTAGCCCAGTCACCAGATGGTTCTCGCAAGGGCGGCTTACCTCTAACTGGCCTTTTTAAACCTTTAGTCGCCCGCCATAAAGAATAGTCGGACTGAGGAGTACCATCCAGACTTTCTAAATACGTTTGTAGAGAAGCCGTTTTTTGGGTTGCAAGCAAATTTCTTAGCTGACTTGTGCACTCCCGTAGCCTTGTTTTTAGTTGCGGAGACCTGCGAAGTTGCCACTCTCGTCGAACTCTTCTTTTTTCTAACACAAGTTGCTCGATTTCTGAAGAATATGTTCTATTTTGAAGATTTCTGCGTGTTAAATAAACGCTAGAACCAAGTTCAGCGGCTTGTTTAAGGTTTTCACTAAAGTTGCTTAGTGACGCATTAATATCTTCAGGTGTTCTTAAAACAATATTCTCAGTGCAATGGGTACTCAAAAATTTTTTATATTTTAGCCAATTCACTCGGGTGACAGTCCTATGCAAATTGTTAATCGGGGACCAAGTCTCCTGGGGAAAACGCACTGAAATAATAGTTGGTGAATGATCCGATGACAAGTCTAACGAAGGCTCAGCTTGCATCCATTCTACAGGGATCCCCTTTACCACTCCAAAATCAATCACATCAGGAATCTTTCGCCGGTCAGTCGGCCAGTAAGTGGGATGTCCGCTTGATATTACGTCTAAGCCCATTTTAGAAATTGTATCAAAAAGCACTCGACCCTTCGGTGTGATTAAACGTGAGCCCCAAAAAGTGTGTTTTGCGTTGTAATCTCCAGCTGCTATAAAACGAGGTCCTAATGAGTTGAAAAAACTTGAATATTGTGATTCCGTCACTGAAAAACGAGGCGGCGAATAAATCGATGAAATAACCAATTTGTAATGAAAATTTTCCACACAGATATTAGTTGCTTGAAGATAGTCCTCGCATGTGTCGTTCAACAAAAAATGCTTTATCCTAGATTTTATCAAGATTGCAGAGCCCCCACAAGCTCTTCCACGGGGGTCTTTAGTATCGTATAGTACGTAGCCGTTGATTTTGAAGAAGCTTGTTGACGTCAAGTGAGTTTCTGCAATCATCATTATATCGATCTGCTTATCCATCAGGAAGTATTCGAGTTCATTTTTGTGTTGGCGGATGCCGTTCGCGTTCCAGAAACATATTTTTAACCAAATCATTTTTTCGAAATAACCTGCAAAATGGTGGATTGCATTTTCACCATTTCCTGCATCATCGTCATCATAGACGACGTAAAAGTGTTTATAGTTTGAATTAGGGTCTGTATTGTTGCCTCAAGGTTACTGAAATTTTGATCGGGCGGTTGAGATCTAGATTCCTGATTCGGGTTTACGAAATTAGACTTAACTACATTAGCATAAGAAATTTGTTTTTGATTTTGAACGGTTATGTCTGTGGTTGACTGTCGTGTCGGAGGAAAAGAATTATTAGAAAAAGTTTGAGTCTGCTGTGGTGGCTTAGAAGCAATTATTGGTTTGTTGTTCATTGAGCGCTTGAGGTGGGTGTAGACGGAGCAACCTCTATAATTAGCTGTGTGGTTTTCACCGCAATTACTGCATTTTTTAATTTTTGGGTCGAATTTCGGCTTATTGCATTGTGCTGTACCATGGAGTGCTCCACACACAACACAAACTGTAGGCAACTTGCAGTACGCTTTAGTGTGGCCAAATTCTTGGCAGTTGTGGCACTGTACGGGTCCTAAGCGCTTATGCGGTTCCTCTACGGTTATTTTTCGATGTAAAAGGTATTTTATGCTATATATTGGATGAACTTCATTTTTCTTTAAAGACACATCTCCTGGCTCTAATTCAACCCTAAACATGGGTTGAGGGATCTTTTCACGATTTCTGATGTTTAACACGTTTTTTACTTTGAATCCCTTGTCTGTCAAACCGGTCTTAACTTCATCAATGTCTTCGCAAGGGTTAATCCCTTTTATTACCACTTGAAGACCTTTAGCGCTTTTAAGCTGATAAGTATAAAAAGCTTTTTTTTCCTTTTCAAATTCGTCAGACAGTTTTCGGTAGTCATTTTCATGGTTAACCTGAATTTTAGTTTCGTTAATATTGCCGTGCTTGATGGAGGTAACGTTAAATGTATTTTCTCCGATTGCTGAAACAATTTTTCTTACCAGTTCATTGGAGGCAGATTCTCTTAAATAAATTGGTGGTGGTTTAAACGATTTTTTTGACGATGCTGTTGGCTCATCCGTTTGAAGAATGGAAAATCTGTTTTGATCTGTTGGTCTAGCGGTTTCGGCATCTTTAGAAATTTTTGATTTGGATGCAATTTGAGCAGATTTAGGGCTTCGCTGACGTTTAGTGATGGTGATATACCTATCCATGCCTACTTGCGTTTTTGGTTTATTGGCATTAATTAGAGTACAATATCTTTTATCTTCTGTAGTAACATCTATGTTAGGCGAGCCGGAACGGGAGCGGATTTTATCTCTTGTAGAAAGTAAATTGTCCAATGATTGCTTTATATACTCTTCTTCAGAAGTCCATATACTTTTGCTGGTGGAGCTAGGCTCTTTTTCAAAAATATTTGTGATGGGATCACGCATGCAGAAAACAAAGCTTTAATGTATAGTTTTTTCCTACTGGGTAGGTAATCTTCACGCACAATAACAACAATAACAATGCACTGCCACCGCACTTGTTTTATTGAAATTGATTTTATTGCTTATTTACTGAAATGTGAGGAATTTATTTTCCCCTTGTTTTTTAAAATAATTTGTTCTTGTTTTTACAATTTAATACAATATATTATTGTTTTTGCATGTAAGTTTAAAAATATGTAAGCACAATGATTATTTGGTTTGTTTTTTTTTTTTTTTTTTTTTTTTTTGTTCACTTTTTTAAAAACACGACCGTGCGGTTGAAGAATCACAGAGTGAATGATTGGCGGATGATTGTAACGGAATCCAAAAAGGTTTACACAAATAGTTCGACTATATATGATGACACTGGCGAAAGCATTTGTTCCATAAACTCTCATACAAAACATTATGAAACAGAACTCCAAATAATACTATATTAATAAAAATATTTTCTAACTCAGCGAACTGTGAACTTTTATCACAATCTGAAACCAAAACTAAATATTTTCCTAAAAAAGAGTGTTAGACAAACATTTTAGAGATTAAGGAAATTTAATAACTGCAAAAAAGTGAGTGGTGGAAACTCAGGGGACGACCCCTACAAGTGCAGCGCATTGTACTGGAACTAGGAGAAATGATTATGAGGAGAAGGCAACAGGGATTAGTGTTTGGGGGACGTTTGCCAAACAACACGGGACGACCACCACAAATGTTATAATAGCATTTAAAATGTTGGAATTAAATTAGTTAAAACTGATCAGAACCCAGTATCGGGTGGTTTTTTTTTATTTTTTTTTTTTTAGCTTGGATCAGTACTCAGGGGATGACCCCTACATATGCAGTGCATTGTACCAGAACTAGGATAAGGGGGAAAGAGGGAGTAGTGTTTGTGAACATTTGACTTGAACTTTCCAACGTTATAACAGACAGGAAACACGTACGACGAAGCGTACAGCTGAAAAACGAATTCTCTCTATAATGCGTAGTGAGATTCCCCGGGCAATCGACCACAAATGGATGAGCTCTAGACAATGAGCGCGTGTTACGTAAAAGTGTGCGAGTTTCGGGTTTAATTTTAAGGGCCGATGTTTAGTGTGAATTACACCCTACTAAACTAAAAGCTTTTTTTTGCATTTGATTTGACATTTCTCAATTCTAGACTAACTCAATTTGAATCATGAACAGATACACAATCGAGCAATGCATTAAAGTTATTTAGGCTTATTATGAAAATGGGCGTTCAAATCAAAATGCATATCGTGCACTTCGTGATTTTTCCGTCAATTTAATCGTCCAAATGCGCGTACAATCAAAAAGTTTTAGCAAACCGTGTCTGTAGGAGATATAAAAACACCAGTGCATGCTCGTATAGCTCGTGCTGCAGCAAATATTGCTGCTGTTCACGATATTGTGGCCTCAACTCGTCGTCGAGCCCAAAAATTTCACCTCTCACGCTCGTCGTTGCTGAATATTTTAGATAACGACTTGGATTTACACGATTATAAGATTCAGCTGATTCAATAACTAAAGCCTCCTGACGTTTCTAAGCGTCATCGATGGTCAGAATGGTGGCAAGAATTGGCAACAGTGGATGATCAATTTGTGAAGAAAATCATCCTTAGTCATGAGGCTCATTTTCACCTCAGTGGATCTATCAATAAACAGAGCTGCCCCACTTAGGCGAATGATAATCCACTTACAATGAGTTACTGTTTGGTGCGGTTTATGGTCTGGCGGCAACATCGAGCCGTATGTTATCCAAAATGAGACCGATCAGACAGTTACTGTGAATTGTGTTCCCTATCGTGAGATGTTAAATAACTTTTTATTGGAACACATGGATGTGGACGATATGTGGTTTTAACAGGACGGTGCCACTTACACACTCCCTCAAAAATTGCCATTTTGGGCGACAAATTCAGTGGCCGTGTTATCACGTGGTGTCGATTCAATTGGCCGCCGAGTTCTTATTTGTTCAATAAGTAATTGATCCATATCAATATTATCAAATAACAAGTAAGAGTGTAGTATATTTGGGACAGAATCTAAATACTCCTGACGATAGCATAAAGAAATATATAAGTTTTTAGTCTTTTCAATGTAAAAAAGCCCTGACTTGACAAATTCAAGCCAAGGGGATTGACCTTGAGCTCTAATACTTGGCATTGCAAACGCTATTCGAACAGGAAACTGCAATTCCTGGATCTCAATAGGCAAACCGATTGGAATCATTAGAATTCGTGGCAACAGCACATTTGTACCGTCCTTTCGATTAAACTATTTCGCAGCTTTTTTACTGCAAGTCGAGTGCCATTACAAAGACGTAGTGGGTCGGTGTTGTGCACTAGAATAATTGGTAGCTCAGTTTTGAGTGGCAGCATATATGGCGGAAGTCCTGAATCATCAAGTGAGTTTAAAAAAAAACTCAGAAGCATAATTAGCAGCATCCTCATCTCGGTATCGATGGATTTGTATGGTTTCATTTAGCATTTTATTGTTTATTATAAACTACTATAAACATTTCAAACCTATCCAATAGAAGTTTCAAGAAAATATTTACAAAAATACATATGAATGAGGTTTGGCCACAGCAAGTTGACTCATCAACACTGGGTGGAAAAAACAGCCTCAAAACTGCCTCTATTGTTTAGAACCAAAGATGACGATGTCACACATAGTCAAGGAATGTAAACACATCTCTACAATATGTAGGCCCAACAATATATCGCTTACTAATTTACTGCAAAACATATCAGAAGAAAACATTAATACTAACTTTGATAAAACTATTGAAATCTCTAACTATACATAATAAAATCTGATCGTAATACGCTTGCTTATTAGTACATTACACATGTTCATATTTAATTTTAACTAAAAGCTGATAGCCCTAGTAGCTAGTGCTCTTTTTGTAACTTTTCAATAATTATTTATTACTAAATTTGTCATAGGAGTTGTCTAATAGTGCTTTCCAAACCCTGACTGAAAGTCTGAAATACGAGACAAATAGTTCCTGCTTTAAAGGAAATATTTTTAAAATTTTAGAACAAGTTTACAGTATACTGACGGGTCTAAAATCGGCCAGACGTTGTGGGCTTTTTACTTTTGGTGTTGGAACCATGCTTGCTAATTTCCATAGTTTAGGAAAATTTGAGGTTGTTATGACATTATTGTAAACTTGTGACAAGTTCCTATCTACAGACGGAAAAAATTAGTGTTGAAAATATTACCGAAACCCCATCTGCACCCATTGCTTCACACTTAATGCCTTGCATCGCATAATTTTTGTAAGAACAAATATTTGTTCCTACAATTTTGTTTGAACAAACAAAACTTTGAAACATGCGTTTCTAAATTTGTATTTTTTTACAGTTTTTATTGTTTTTTATTTTTGTTCGCATTGTTGCTTTTAGCGTTGTTCGTATCTGTATGTATTTAAGTGCACATTTATTTATATTTTAGTTGTTTGTGTGCATGCACTTGAGTTACCCTAATGGCTACCATTTTTTTTTTTTTTTTGCAAATATTTGAACAATGTGAACTGTAGCTCGCCACTTAAGTGGCTATGTATAAGCGATGTATTTTTCAGTTTTCCAGAGCTAGCCAGCTTGCACACATTTTCCAGCTTCCGTCTTAGTTATTCAATGTTTCTATAGCAAAAGATGTTGCTTGCTATTACCCCTCCCGACCATGACCACATATGTACATATTACGCAAATCACCTAAAATCATGTTTTTGTTTGCTTAACTCATACACTAAAATTTGTAGTCAACAAAAATCAGGCAACAAAGTTCAACGCTGAGTAAAATCAACTCGTCTTGTAAATATTGTGCATTCGTTTTAGTACTGAATAAAATCGGCTAAACGTTAGATGATGCTTCGATTGTGTGTTGTATAAACAAATTTGAATCATATTTACATACATATTTTATATGTAAGTTTAAAGGGCAAAGTTAATTTAAAAACGCAGTGAGATAATTATAGTTTTTGTTACATGTATACCATTGTGTTTTTTAACAAATGTTCAAAAGTAAATACATATGCACATTTTTTTTCTATGGAAAGCTTTTGTTTCTATGTCTGTGTATTTTACTTTGATTTTTTTTTCGACAGAAGCATACAGAAAAACTGTTGAATACATCACTGCATTGATTTTTTTTAATTTTCTTTTTCTTCCAAACCAAAAATTCAAACACAAGAAATGAATGCCGAACTATATGCGCATTCATTTATATTCAAGCACGAACCTTAACGATGATTTCACTCACATAGCAAAGTTATCGCTCATTGCGTTTACTGATTAAAAATCAACTGCGCATTTGTGCGGCTGAATACAAAATCACATTTAAACGAAATGAAATGGCTTACATGTTGTTAAGTAAGTATGATTTTTTTGCAATCACTTAAAGTTGCTCTCTGATGTGATCCCAAACTGATATTCCGTCTTTTTCTATGTTCGGTCTGGAATCCTAATCAAATTCACTTTTAGTCAGTCATTATAATATCAGACAATTGAAATAAAAATGTCAGGCATTTTTCGAGCTTGAGGTCAAGGTTCTAGCTTTTATTTTAAAATTTCCAATATTTCGCTACACCACTGGGTAGCATCATCATGGATTCAGGTATTGTTTTTTTTTTTTTCAAAAGAACACTAGAAACACAAAATAGGGATCCTGCAGCAATAACACACGAGGAAAAAGGATCTCTATTTTGTGTTTCTAGTGTTCTTTTGAAAAAAAAACAAGTAAGAGTGTAGTATATTCGGCTGGGCCGAATCTAAAATACCCTTCACGATAGTCACGAATATGTATAGTATATTAAAAATGTGACCTAAATATGCTTGGTTATATATGAACCGATATCGGAATTTTCTATTTTCTGTATTTTAGTAACCTTCTTTTATAACGAGAATTGCTTTTCAGCAAAAAAAAAAATTTTTTTTTAATGGAAAAAACGGTTCAGGCTATATCTCGGGTATATATGGACCGATATCCAAAATTTTTATTTTCCACATAACCTTATATCATTACCAGAACTGCTTTTGAGCACAACAAATTGTTTAAGTTCGCTTACGCGATATTTTCATGAAAAACCCGATTTAGGCTATATCTCGGGTATATATGGACCGATATCAGAAATTTTAATTTTCGTAACCTTCTTTTACAACAAGAACTGCTTTTCAGCAAAAAAAAAATGTTATTGGAAAAATCGGTTCAGGCTATATCTCGAGTATATATGGACCGATGTCGGATATTTTCTTTTTCCATATATATATAACCTTATTTTATTACCAGAACTGCTTTAAGGTGAAAAAAGTTGTTTAAGTTCGCTTACGCGACATTTTCATGAAAAACCCGGTTTGTGCTATATCTCGGGTATATATGGACCGATATCGGAAATTTTCATTTTTCATACCTATATAACCTTATTTTATTATTAGAACTGCTTTTAAGCAAAAAATATTGTTTGAGTTCGCTTACGCCGCGTGTTCATGAAAAACCCGGTTTAGGCTATATCTCGGGTATATATGGACCGATATCGAAAACTTTCATTTTCAATATTTATATCACCTTATTTTATTACCAGAACTGCTTTAAGGCAAAAAATTTGTTTAAGTTCGCTTACGCGGCATTTTCATGAAAACCCCGGTTTAGGCTATGTCTCGGGTATATATGGACCGATATCCGAAATTTTTATCTTCCATATTTATATAAACTCATCTTATCACCAGAAATGTTTTTAATCAAAAAAAAGTTGTTAAAGTTCGCTTACGCGACATTTTCATGAAAAAACCGGTTTGGGCTATATCTCGGGTATATATAGACCGATATCAAAAATTTTAATTTTCCATACTTATATAACCTTATTTTATTACCAGAACTGCTTTTAAGTAAAAAAAGTTGTTTAAGTTCGCTTACGCGGCATTTTCATGAAAACCCCGTTCCAGGCTATATCTCGGGTATATATGGACCGATATCGGAAATTTTAATTTTCCACATTTATGTAACCTAATTTCATTACCAAAACTGCTTTTGAGCACAAAAAAGTTGTTTAAGTTCACTTACGCGACATTTTCATTAAAACCGCAGTTTAGGCTATATCTCGGGTAGATATGGACCGATATCGGAAATTTTCATTTTCCACATTTATGTAACCTAATTTCATTACCAAAACTGCTTTTGAGCAAAAAAAAAAGTTGTTTAAGTTCGCTTACGCGACATTTTCATGAAAACCCCGATTTGGGCTACATATGGACCGGGTACATATGGACCGATATCGGAAATTTTCATTTTCCATGTTTATGTAACCTAATTTCATTACCAGAACTGCTTTTGAGCACAAAAAAGTTGTTTAAGTTCGCTTACGCGACATTTTCATGAAAAACCCGATTTGGGCTATATCTCGGGTATATATGGACCGATATCGGAAATTTTATATTTTTCATATTTATGTAACCTAATTTCATTACCAGAACTGCTTTTGAGTACAAAAAAGTTGTTTAAGTTCGCTTACGCGACATTTTCATGAAAAACACGGTTTGGGCTATATCTCGGGTATATATGGACCGATATCGGAAATTTTCCATATTTATGTAACCTAATTTCATTACCAGAACTGCTTTTGAGCACAAAAAAGTTGTTTAAGTTCGCTTACGCGGCATTTTCATGAAAAACCCGATTTGGGCTATATCTCGGGTATATATGGACCGATATCGGAAATTTTCATTTTACATATTTATGTAACCTAATTTTATTACCAGAACTGCTTTTGAGCACAAAAAAGTTGTTTAAGTTCGCTTACGCGGCATTTTCATGAAAAACCCGATTTTGGCTATATCTCGGGTATATATGGACAGATATTGGAAATTTTCATTTTTCATATTTATGTGACCCTACTTCATTACCAGAACTGCTTTTGAGCACAAAAAAGTTGTTTAAGTTCGCTTACGCGACATTTTCATGAAAAACCCGGTTTGAGCTATATCTCGGGTATATATGGACCGATACCAGAAATTTTCATTTTTCATATTTATGTAACCTAATTTTATTACCAGAACTGCTTTTGAGCACAAAAAAATTGTTTAAGTTCGCTTACGCGGCATTTTCATGAAAACCCCGGTCTAGGCTATATCTCGGGTATATATGGACCGATATCGGAAATTTTCATTTTCCATATTTATGTAACCTAGTTTTATTACCAGAACTGCTTTTGAGCAAAAAAAAGTTATTTAGCTTCGCCTATGCGACATTTTCATTAAAAATTCGATTTGGGCTATATCTCGGGTATATATGGACGGATATCTGAAAAAAAAAATTTTTGCCTTTTAGTCACCATGCTTAATAAGTGTGTGAAGTTTGAAGCAAAACGAACAACTTTTGTTTTCAAAAATTTTCATACAAAACTGCAAAAAAAAAATGGCTTTTTTCGGAATTTTGAATATATCTCAGCTATACGTGGACCGATATTACTGAATTTCAATAGCAAACCCATGAATCGATGGGGTAAAAGAATGGTGAAAGAAAAAAGTTTCTAAGTCTAATGGTTTTCTCAGAAACGGTATTTCAACAGCGGACAGACGGACAGACTGTAGAAATTACAAACGGAATCACAAACTTATAAATACCCTTTACATTTTTGTGAAGGGTATAAAAAACAATATCTAAATCCCAGTGGTGTAGCGAAATATTGGAAATTTTAAAACAAAAGTTAAAAACTTCATCTCAAGCTCGAAGAATTCCTGACATTTTTATTTAACAATTATAAAGGTCGAAAAATCTATCATTAATATCAGACAATTTATTTTAATAGCACTACTAAAAAAAACTAAATGAGATAGCATTTAAATTCAGAAACTTTCTATTAACAATTTTTAAAGTACAAAAAAAAAACTTTTATTTTCGAAAATTGTAAAGAAAAATAAACCAGTGGACTAAATCTTATATACAGAATTTAACTTAAAGAACAATTTATAAAATTACGACTTAAAATAAGATAGTAAGCAAATATGCCATGAGTATATTTATTTATTTAGTAACTATACAGTTGTAAGGTAAATTTGCAAAGTATAGGATGCACAGCATGGGCGGGGTGGCAAGGACCATATACCCAAGATGGTATAACATTACGTTTGTAGCGTCGCTGTGACTGCTACGAGTATATATATGACTTATTTATTTCATTTGTGTCCTTTTCACTTAAAAATCTGCTTTAAGAGCAACGTAAAGCATCAAATTTTTTTTTCTCTCTTTCAAACTACAGTTCATTGCAAGAGCAATTAAAATTCTAACAGAAGTGCAAAACATTTACGTATGTATATATAATAACTCGTATGTGCATATGAAGGCATACATGTATGTATATTTGGATGTATATATACATACATATATGTATATTCATTATATAGATAAATTGATGAACAATAACAGAAGGCAGTAATTAACAGGGAATTCTGTTAACAGAGTTTCTTAATAAACTTTAACAAAAACCCAAAAAAAAAAAAATTTAAGAAGTTCTTAACAGGGACGTGCTGGTAGTGGAGCCTGTCAATGAAGATTAGCACAGAAATCCTCTAATTGCTAAGAGCAAATGACCAATATTATACAAAATAAATCAAGTGTCGTACATACCTTTTAATACGTGGGCTCCGGGGAAGATCTTTCGGCGGTTCCAGGCTAAAATCGGTAATGGTTCTAACTGAAATCTTCCTGTTAACTTTTTTAAAATGTTAGAGCTTACTCAGTGGTGTTACAAATAAACTAATTGTTTTAAGGGGTATAACCAAAGATGGTATAACCAAATGTTGCTGTTGGCTTTCTTCTTGTTTGTGTTTGATCACAAGTTATTATAATTAGATATTTCTTTTTGTTTTCATTTAACACGAAACTTTGTGTTTTAAATTCTTTTAAGGGAAAAAATTTCTTATATTATAAGTGTAGACAAAATATAGATATGTATGTAGTATGAATGAATGACTTTAAAAGGTTTCTATCTCTATATAGCACATAGATGTGTTCATTCATATATACTTAAATAGATATATTGTATAAAAGAGAACCTGGCCTTCTGCTTGTTAATATTTTACTTCACATTTACAAATTGTAGTGAGTAAATCGATGAAAAATGCAAATATAGATGGTAGAAGCAATACTAGACACGTTTGTAGTTACTGCTAAGAATTTGGATTTGCAGAAATACTTTGATTTTTTTTCGTCTTTTTGCCGTCCAGCTATCAACAATATCACTACGTTGTTGAGGGCATTGATAAAATGTGTGATCTTTCCATAATAGTTTGGTAAATACTACCACCTTTCTGATCACAATATGATGGCTATTTGAAGACAGCGTAAAATTCGTTGTTTCTGGTGATGTTGTGGCACAATTTTCGATGACGATGTGCTTGCAACTGGGAGTGAGGATCTTACAGCTTCTATATAGGGTTCTGGTCGTTGACGCTACTGCCGGCTATGATGCTTATACGAGCATGTAGTTGAAAACTGTCCACACTGTGGAGGATCGCACCGCAAGCTCTTTTGTCACCAGTCACTTCAAATACAATACATCCAACACTCAAGCGAGATTATTTTGTTCTATTTTCCCCTGCAGATCAAAATAGCTTGTCCTAGCAATCTAATGCCACCAATTTAATGTAAATACTCGTAGTTGAGTTGAACATACACTAGACTAGTTATTTTAAACATTCACTAGAAAAAATGACGAATTTTACCGAAGCATTTTGCTTTTTATACTGCTCGAGTATAGGAAAAATGTAACCAGCCACTACTTTTTCTTTAGTTTTTGACCGAAATTTTAACAACGTTTAATAAACTTGCTTTACCCACCAAGCCAGTATTAAAATCCGTTAAGTACATCACTTTTATTTTCAGGTAAAATTTAAATTTTTTTTAGGAAGAAGAATATCTATTCACACATCCCTGTGATATAAGGGACTAGCTCTTAACGTGTAGACTCGCTAGCTAATTTTGCACTACCGCTAGCCCAGCTGCCATCTACCACACATGTATTTGAGTGGCGAATTTAACACGGGCTTGTCATTGAAGGTGGCGATTGACCCGTCTCTGCATTACCTTTAGCCACCTACAAGGTTAGCTACAAGTTTCTGCATAAAGTACCAGACCTGAGGTGCAATCCTTATGCTAGTCACTAGTAGCCATCGAAAGAACTAGCCCCAGAAAACTACCACATTCGCCACCCTTCTTCGCTGGTGAATTCTATCACTCCCATTATTATATACCTTCGCTATCCATATGAAAACAATTAAGTATTGTAAACAATCAAATTACATAAAAAAATTTTATTAAACATTTTTTGCTTTAAAGCAGCTCTGGTTATAAAAAAATGTAACTAAAATACAGAAAATGGAAAATTCCGATATCGGTCCATAAATACCCGAGATATAGCCTAAACAGGTTTTCCATGAACATTTCCTTGAAAGATTATCTTTTTGGCATGGCGATTACAAGGCAAAAAAGTTTGCCCCGATATCGGTACATATACATATATCCTAGCATATTCAGTTAAAATTTCTAATATTTATACTATATATTTACGTGACTATCGTGAAAGGTATTTTAGATTTGGTCCAGCCGAATATATTATACACTTGCTTATTGTTAGTTTGTTGTAGTTTGGCTTCTACCTTGTATATTGTCTTACCACGGACGCTATTTATTAAATTCCACACTTTCTAAAAAACACATGTTTTTTCTTTAAATCACAAATGCTACTAAAGTTTGTTTTAGCAAAGATAATGTTATGATCCTAAAGTTTTTATTGCCTTAATAACGGGAACTTTGCATTAACACAATTTCTCTCAGCGACAAACATTAAATGCGTCGTAGAAAAATACGTGCGTTATGCATTACCTAGTGATAGCGTATGAGCTATCGAATAGTGGGTAACAATTGTTACAACTACTGGTGAATAGGCACATATATACTAGCCGAGTGGCATATCCTTTCATTAGCATAGACAGAACACACCTATCACTTCGCTAGCCACATATGGCAATGGTTTCTGCATGTACCACAGGGATATATGTGCGATATATACATCTATGTATATTTTTTGTTTGTTTTTATCTTGGACCAGTACTCAGGGGATACCCCCTACATGTACAGTGTATTGTACTGGAGGTTTAACTTTAACAATAACAACACGAAAGACTAAAACAAACTCTATTATAGCATTAAAAATGTTAGAATTTTACTAGTTAAAACTGATCAGTGCCCAGTATATACATCTTCGACACTGCTCAGAATTTTTTTTTTTTTTTTAGCTTTTTTTATTTATTGAATCTTCACAATGTGAACTAACAATAAGTATTCAAATCTTATTACTAAATACAATAAATTAACTAAGTCCAGCCAATGCTAGACAAAAAGTTTTATTATGCGCATATTATATCGGTAAAATCACCTACTTAACGCTCTGATGATGGCAACGGTATCCCTTCTTCTCAACCGAGTGTGACCACTAAAATTAAGTATGTTTCGTGCAAGAGGGTTTGGGTGAAGTTCCAATTTGCTGATATACCTTGTCGCATGCTTTGAAAACTCATCTTTTACCAGTGGAACATACAGATCCTTGTGAATTCGGGAGTTTTTTACGTACCATGGAGCTGCAGTAAGTGTTCGAAGAACTTTGTTTTGTCGCCTTTGGATTTTTTCAATGTTTGACGCTGAGGCGGTGCCCCATAGCTGAATTTCGTAGCGCCATATAGGCTTTAGTATTGCGTTGTATAACAAAAGTTTGCAATCTAATTTCAATGTAGAATTTCTGCCCATAAGCCAATTCAGTTGCGCTGCTTTTAATTTTAGCTGAGTGACCTTCGCGTCAATGTGAGGCTTCCACGTTAACCTACGGTCGAGATGAATACCAAGGTACTTGACTTCATTTTGCTGCGTAATAGGTGAATTGTTAATTTGGATAGCTGAACATGTTTGTCTACGCAGTGTGAATGTAACGTGAGTACACTTTTGTTCATTAACTTTAATTTTCCAAAGTTTTAACCACATCTCTAATATTGAAATATACTCCTGCAAATTTCGCGAAGCTGCTTGATGGTTTTCATGTACGCTGCAGAATGCTGTGTCATCTGCAAAAGTTGAAGTGTGAATACCACATCTGGTTGGCATGTCAGAAGTGTAAATTAAATATAAAGTGGGTCCCAGAATGCTACCTTGGGGAACTCCTGCCTCGATTGGCTGAGTTGGGCTTATAAAGTCGCCTTCTCTGATAACAAACTTCCGGCCGCATAAACAGCTTTCCAGAAGCTTGTGAGTGTTTGCAGGCAAGTTCATCTTTATTTTGTGCATTAATCCCTCGTGCCACACTTTATCAAAAGCTTGGGAAACATCAATGAATAGAGCTGAGCAATACTTTTTGTCCTCAAAAGTCTTTCTTATAACATTAACTAGTCTATGCGTTTGTTCTATGGTGCTGTGTTTAGCCCGAAAACCAAATTGATGATCCGGGATGCATCCTACATCATTCAATATTGGAGTCAACTTCGCCATTAACAATTTTTCGAACAATTTTTAAATTGTTGCATGTTGACTTATTGGTCTATATGACTCTACTTTAGTGGGATCCTTCCCTGGCTTGGGTATCATAGTAACCATAGACACCTTCCACTCTGCAGGATAGTATTCTAGGCGCAAAATAGCGTTAAAAATGTAAAGAAGAATTCTTCTAGCAACACGGGGTAACTGTACAAGCATTTTGCCAGTAATTTTGTCAAAACCTGGAGCTTTTTTTTGAGTTTACTTTATTTATAACGTTTTCGACATCTTGAAAACTAAGTCTCAAAGGCACAGGCGGTCTAACAGCATATGGCGGAATTTCAGCGACATCATCCACTGTATCATTTGCAGTAAAAACGTTTTTCAATGATTAACATACACCATCCCTTTTTCAGAATCACCTCTTGCCCAGTCGCCAGATGGGCAAGAAGTGATTCTTGCCCATCTGGCAAGAATCACTTCACAAGGGTCTTTTCAGACCTTTTGTCGCTTTCCATAGAGAATAGTCGCTTTGCGGGCTACCATCAAGACCTTCTAGATAATTTTTAAGGGAAGCCATTCTTTGGATCTGAAGCAGATTTCTTAACTGAGTTATGCACTCCCGTAGCCTGCTTTTAAGCTGGGGAGACCTGCCATTTTCTTCTAACTCTTCTTTTTTCTGACAAAAGTTGCTCAATTTCAGACGAATAAGTTCTATTGTTCTCATTTCTGAACCTCGTATGGGTAGTGGTAGCATGTTGCACGGCCAGTTTAAGGTCTTCAGAAAAATCTTTAATTGATATATCAACATCCTCAGGCGTTCTCAAGGCAATATTTTCTGTACAATGAGTACTCAAATATTTCTTATATTTTAGCCAATTAACTCTAGTGATGGCGAACGCCAAGTCACTATACGGGGAGCCAACCTCCTGGGGGAACGAAACGCATATTATAGTGGGTGAGTGGTCCGATGACAAATCTAATGAAGACTCTACTTGCATCCATTCTAAAGGAAAATTTTTTGCAACTCCAAAATCTATAACATCTGGAATCTTTCGCCGGTCTGAGGGCCAATAAGTGGGATGTCCGCTTGAAATCACGTCTAAGCCCAGTTTGGAAACTGTGTCAAAAAGCACACGGCCTTTTGGGGAAATTGAGCGTGATCCCCAAAAAGTGTGCTTAGCGTTATAGTCACCAGCCGCTAAAAATCGAGAACCAAGTGATTTGAAAAAAAGTGAATACTGATTTTCTGTTATTGAAAATCGTGGCGGTGAGTAGATCGCAGAAATAACGATTTTTTCATGCAAATATTCAATGCATATATTAGTTGCTTGGAGATACTCCTCACGTGTCTCATGCAGACAATAGTGCTTAATCCTATTTTTTATTAGAATTGCTGAGCCTCCACAAGACCTTCCACGAGGATCTTTAGTGTCATACAGTGTGTAGCCATTAATTTTGAAATGACTATTGCTTGTCAAATGAGTTTCAGCAATCATCATTATATCGATTTGCTTTTCCATAAGGAAGTGCTCAAGTTCATTTTTGTGTTGACGGATGCCGTTTGCGTTCCAGAAACATATTTTAAACCAATTCATTTTGTTAAAATTGCCTGCAAAATAGTGGATTGCATTTTCAGCATTTCCTGCATCATGTTCGCCATAGAAACTGTAAATGTGTTTATGGACTGAACAAGAGTCTGCAGAGTTGCCTCAAGATTGGTAAAATTTTGATCGGAATTTTGGGGCTTGGGCTCCTGATTCAAGTTTTGTGTATCGGTTTTGACCACACTAGCATATGAAACTTGTTTGGGGTTTTGCATAATTATTTGGCTGGTTGACTGGCCAATCTGCGGAAAATTGTTTGTATGAATTATGTTTGGCTGCTGGGGTTGTTTATAGGTGATTGATGACTTATTTGTCATTGACTGCTTAAAGTGAGTATAGACAGGGCAGCCCCTGTAATTTGCAGTGTGGTTGCCTCCACAGTTACTGCATTTTTTAACACTTGAGTCAGTTTTTGCCTTTTTGCACTGTGATGTGCCGTGCAGTTCTCCACACACCACACAAACTGTGGGCAGTTTACAATAGGCCTTAGTATGGCCAAATTCCTGGCAGTTTAGGCATTGAACGGGCCCTAAACGCTCCTCAACGGTAACTCTGCGATGAAGAAGGAATTTAAGGTTATAAATTGGGTGAGTTTCATTCTTTTTGAGAATAACATCCCCTGGTACTGCTCAGAATAGCAACATTTAGTCCAACACCTTCCACACTACAAGGTAAGGAAAAATAAATTTTGTATTTTTGTATTTGAAACTGTACAGTTGCAAATAAATTTGCAAAGTATAGGATGCACAGCATGGGCGGAGTAACGTAGATCTTATGCCCACGATGGTATTAACAGTAATTTTTTGCAGCGCTGTGACTAACTGTACCGACATATGCCTTCGCATAGGAAGTAGCCGCGTGGTTAACAACGAAATATCTAAAAAAAATGCTGTAAACTAATACAGTTAGATGCGGTAGACATTAACCAATGAAAGTGAGACGCAAAACTCTCGAAGACCAAACAACAACGACAAGCCTGATCGCAATTAAGAAATAATTACGATGCCGCGAGAGCTGTTCCCCAGCCTAGAACTGCTTTACAACTCGTGTACGTGCATACATACGTACATATAGGCACTTATACAAATATACATGTAGGAATTGGCCGTGTGGCCCTTAATAAAACACTTCTGATTTACACTTAAATTCACTTTAATCAGCGTAATTTTATTATTAGGCTTAGATTTATATTTAAGGATAATCCAGTTTTACATTAGGTTTTAAAAGTATTAGACTTAGTTTTAAGTAGGTTAAATTATATTAACATTATCTTAATTGTATTAAATTCATTAAATTCACATTTCTGTATAACAAACTCTTTAACTTTTTTATTCGTTTCACCACTTTGCAATTGAAGCTCACCGCTTCGACTCTCAATTCTGACTAACTCTTTCATAACTTCTGTCATCGTTCGTTGTGTGTTTGTCGTTAGTTGGTAATACTATATTTAACCCTCAACAGTTTGTGGAGGTTGCTTATGGCCCTCCTACATACATATACATATGTAAGCACATATTTACATACACATGCATATACAAACACGCATATATGTAAAAACGAGTGTGAAGGCAATCTCTGAAATAACAAGATCCTTTGAAGTAAAGAAAATTATATTGCCGCTGTATATTTCTTCCAAGGGTATACAATTATTGTAAAAATAATGTACTAATTATTTGCTACAAGTGCTCTACAGGACGTACCTTAAGAAAATATTTTGGTAATCTTTATATAAGTTATACCTATTTTCCTAGTTTTGATACAATGCAATGCATATGGGTCATCCCCTGAGTACTGGTCCAATATAAAAAAAAATATTTATTGAGCTATATTTTGAATATTTTTAAATTAAATAATGCTGAAAAATGCTTTAAAAAGACTAACTGCTGAATGGAAATAAAAGTTAAATCGAAATAAAAAATGCTGTAAAAATTCCAAAGTGGCCATACTGGTTATTCAAATGACATGGCTGGTTTCCCTATAAAAATGAGATAAAATGAGATGAGACACATACGTGTAAAGAATGGTCTGCAGCGCACTAGAAGTAACCCAAAAGTAACCCCATTGTGTGGCAGAATGTAGTCTTTTCAACATTACAATGCCGTAGGGCTGGACCACCTATAACCAAGCTTTGTATTACATAAGAGTAGTCTCGGAACTACTCCATGCCACTGATCTGTGGAGGGCTAGTCACAATACTACTACATGCCACTACTCTATGATGGTATAACGCAAAAGAGTAGTTTTTAAAACACTACCTAAAATTCATCGCTAGAATAAAATTCCATTAAAAAAAGGGGAAAAACGAACATTTACCGAGAAATATATATACATACAAACTATTGTTCAACAATGAAATTTACAAATTCTGCGTTGCAGTGGGCAATGTTTTAATAACTAAATCAATGTCTGTATTACATAGGACCATATATTAGCTAGTTTGTTTCCGCTAAATTGGATCACGTGCTGCAGTATTATTCACAGGGTTACACTTCGAAACATTGTGGCTACTCAGTTGACTTTAAGCGAAAAATCCTTTTGTAAAACATCATCATGGAAAGTAAGAGAATCAACTTATTTATACATCATTCCGAAGCCCAGAATGCCCACAGCTTTTATTTCTTACTAGATAAAGCTTGAGTATTAATGTCTCAAAATTATTTAATTAGTTTTATTTAAATTTGTAAATTACGATTGCAAACAAAAAATCAATATAGAGTCGTTTATTGTATAGAAAGTTATTTACATTTCAAAAGTGCTTAACGGCCAAGTCCGAAGCCCAGACCTAGAGAAAGAACACCAGTTGCCCTGCCTGAGTTTGTTGAAGCTGCTGTATATTCGGATCTATGATGAGAAGAATAACTACCAGTGGATGCTAGCGAGCCAGCACTACTTTTGTAACTTCCAGCAGAAGCACTTCCACCTAGAATACTGCCAAATACGCCAGTTGTTTCAGCAGAGCCTATAAGAGATTGTGATGAGCTTACAGCAGCATTCTGTAGGCCTCCTACTGCACCACCAATATGACCCAAGAGTCCTGAAGATCCAGAATGGCCATTTGCCGATGATCCAGCTACACCACTACTTAAACCGATACCTCCGTTACCACCACCTTGGCTATAACTACCAGAGGATGATGAGGATGCGACATCAGCTGCAGCACCGCTAATGCCAATACCAGCTCCTAAGCCAGCAGCGATACCTCCATGTTTCTGGCCACTAAAATTAGCACCGCTCGAAGAATGACTAGAACTTGAACCACTCTTGAAACTTCCTGCCAAACCTGCGCTTACTCTAGTGGCACCTTGGCTATAACTACCAGAAGATGTTGATGATGAAGATGCCGCAACATCTGAAGCACTGCTAATGCCAATACCAGCTCCTAAGCCAGCAGCGATACCACCATGTTTCTGGCCATTAAAATTAGCACCACTCGAAGAATGACTAGAACTTAAACCACTCTTAAGACCTGCTCCCAATTCTGTGTTTACACTAGTGCCACCTTTGCTGTAACTACCAGACGACGTTGATGATGATGACCCAGCAATACTTGATGAGCCGCCAATACCAGCTCCTAGGCCAGCAGCGATACCACCATGTTTCTGGCCACTAAAACTTGAACCGCTCGAAGAATGAATAGAACTTGAACCACTCTTAAGACCTGCTCCCAAACCTGCGCTTACACTAGTGCCACCTTGGCTATAACTACCAGAGGACGTTGATGATGATGACCCAGCAACACTTGCTGCACCGCCAATGCCAATACCAGCTCCTAAGCCAGCAGCGATACCACCATGTTTCTGGCCACTAAAACTTGAACCGCTCGAAGAATGAATAGAACTCGAACCACTCTTAAGACCTGCTCCCAAACCTGCGCTTACACTAGTGCCACCTTTGCTATAACTACCAGAGGACGTTGATGATGATGACCCAGCAATACTTGATGAAGACCCGGCAACACTTGCTGCACCGCCAATGCCAATACCAGTTCCTAAGCCAGCAGCGATACCACCATGTTTCTGGCCATTAAAACTTGAACCGCTCGAAGAATGAATAGAACTTGAACCACTCTTAAGACCTGCTCCCAAACCTGCGCTTACACTAGAGCCACCTTTGCTATAACTACCATAGGACGTTGATGATGAAGACCCAGCAACACTTGCTGCACCGCCAATGCCAATACCAGCTCCTAAGCCAGCAGCGATACCACCATGTTTCTGGCCACTAAAACTTGAACCGCTCGAAGAATGAATAGAACTCGAACCACTCTTAAGACCTGCCTCCAAGCCTGCGCTTACACTAGCGCCACCTTGGCTATAACTACCAGAGGACGTTGATGATGATGACCCAGCAATACTTGATGCGCCGCCAATGCCAATACCAGCTCCTAAGCCAGCAGCGATACCACCATGTTTCTGGCCACTAAAACTTGAACCGCTCGAAGAATGAATAGAACTTGAACCACTCTTAAGACCTGCTCCCAAACCTGCGCTTACACTAGTGCCACCTTGGCTATAACTACCAGAGGATGTTGATGATGATGACCCAGCAATACTTGATGCGCCGCCAATGCCAATACCAGCTCCTAAGCCAGCAGCGATGCCACCATGTTTCTGGCCACTAAAACTTGAACCGCTCGAAGAATGAATAGAACTTGAACCACTCTTAAGACCTGCTCCCAAACCTGCGCTTACACTAGTGCCACCTTGGCTATAACTACCAGAGGCCGTTGATGATGATGACCCAGCAATAATTGATGCGCCGCCAATGCCAATACCAGCTCCTAAGCCAGCAGCGATACCACCATATTTCTGGCCATTAAAACTTGAACCGCTCGAAGAATGAATAGAACTTGAACCACTCTTAAGACCTGCTCCCAAACCTGCGCTTACACTAGTGCCACCTTTGCTATAACTACCAGAGGATGTTGATGATGATGACCCAGCAACACTTGCTGCACCGCCAATGCCAATACCAGCTCCTAAGCCAGCAGCGATACCACCATGTTTTTGGCCACTAAAACTTGAACCGCTCGAAGAATGAATAGAACTCGAACCACTCTTAAGACCTGCTCCCAAGCCTGCGGTTACATTAGCGCCACCTTGGCTATAACTACCAGAGGACGTTGATGATGATGACCCAGCAATACTTGATGCGCCGCCAATGCCAATACCAGCTCCTAAGCCAGCAGCGATACCACCATGTTTCTGGCCACTAAAACTTGAACCGCTCGAAGAATGAATAGAACTTGAACCACTCTTAAAACCTGCTCCCAAACCTGCGCTTACACTAGTGCCAGCTTGGCTATAACTACCAGAGGACGTTGATGATGATGACCCAGCAATACTTGATGCGCCGCCAATGCCAATACCAGCTCCTAAGCCAGCAGCGATACCACCATGTTTCTGGCCACTAAAACTTGAACCGCTCGAAGAATGAATAGAACTTGAACCACTCTTAAGACCTGCTCCCAAACCTGCGCTTACACTAGTGCCACCTTTGCTGTAACTACCAGAGGACGTTGATGATGAAGCCCCAGCAATAATTGATGCGCCGCCAATGCCAATACCAGCTCCTAAGCCAGCACCGATACCACCATGTTTCTGGCCATTAAAACTTGAACCGCTCGAAGAATGAATAGAACTTGAACCACTCTTAAGACCTGCTCCCAAACCTGCGCTTACACTAGTGCCACCTTGGCTATAACTACCAGAGGCCGTTGATGATGATGACCCAGCAACACTTGATGCGCCGCCAATGCCAATACCAGCTCCTAAGCCAGCAGCGATACCACCATGTTTCTGGCCACTAAAACTTGAACCGCTCGAAGAATGAATAGAACTCGAACCACTCTTAAGACCTGCTCCCAAGCCCGCGCTTACACTAGCGCCACCTTGGCTATAACTACCAGAGGACGTTGATGATGATGACCCAGCAATACTTGATGCGCCGCCAATGCCAATACCAGCTCCTAAGCCAGCAGCGATACCACCATGTTTCTGGCCATTAAAACTTGAACCGCTCGAAGAATCAATAGAACTTGAACCACTCTTAAGACCTGCTCCCAAACCTGTGCTTACACTAGTGCCACCTTTGCTGTAACTACCAGAGGAAGTTGATGATGAAGACCCAGCAATACTTGATGCACCGCCAATGCCAATACCAGCTCCTAAGCCAGCAGCGATACCACCATGTTTCTGGCCATTAAAATTAGCACCGCTCGAAGAATGACTAGAACTTGAACCACTCTTAAAACTCCCTGCCAAACCTGCGTTTACGCTAGTGGCACCTTGGCTATAACTACCAGTGGCCGTTGATGATGATGACCCAGCAACACTTGATGCGCCGCCAATGCCAATACCAGCTCCTAAGCCAGCAGCGATACCACCATGTTTCTGGCCATTAAAATTAGCACCGCTCGAAGAATGACTAGAACTTGAACCACTCTTAAGACCTGCTCCCAAATCTGTGCTTACCCTAGTGGCACCTTGGCTATAGCTACCAGAAGATGTTGATAATGAAGATGCCGCAACACCTGAAGCTCCGCTAATGCCAATACCAGCTCCTAAGCCAGCAGCGATACCACCATGTTTCTGGCCATTAAAATTAGTACCGCTCGAAGAATGACTAGAACTTGAACCACTCTTAAAACTTCCTGCCAAACCTGCGTTTACGCTAGTGGCACCTTCGCTATAACTACCAGAGGATGTTTCTGATGATGACCCAGCAACACTTGATGCGCCGCCAATGCCAATACCAGCTCCTAAGCCAGCAGCGATACCACCATGTTTCTGGCCATTAAAATTAGCACCGCTCGAAGAGTGACTAGAACTTGAACCACTCTTAAAACTTCCTGCCAAACCTGCACTTACACTAGTGCCACCTTGGCCATAACTATCATAGGACGTTGATGATGAAGACCCAGCAACACTTGATGCGCCGCCAAAGCCAATACCAGCTCCTAAGCCAGCAGCGATACCACCATGTTTCTTGCCATTAAAATTACCACCGCTCAAAGAATGACTAGAACTTGAACCACTCTTAAGACCTGCTCCCAAACCTGCGTTTACACTAGTGGCACCTTGGCTATAACTACCAGAGGACGTGTATGATGATGATCCAGCAACACTTGATGCGCCGCCAATGCCAATACCAGCTCCTAAGCCAGCAGCGATACCACCATGTTTCTGACCACCATAATTAGTACCAGGTGTTGATCCTAAACCAATATTAAAACCTCCTTCCAAACCAATGCCGAACGCTGTTAAAGATATTTTTGTTATTTAAGCAAATTTACTGTTTAGATAAGCATAATCTGCTTACCAATCGAAAATGGAAATCCGATTGTAATAATTCCTAATAAAATAATCACTTTCATGTTCAAATCCCGTATGTGTCGCTGTTATGAATAGACATCTCGTTTTATAGATTTCTGCAAAAACATCAAACACAAAATTTTATGAATTCTGTTTGTTTTTATTTTTTAATTTTTTTATTTATTTATGAAATATATTTAACTCCAAAATAAACGGAATTAATAAATACTCTTGGTTTTTTGTAGAAAGGTGTATAATATTCACACATCATTTGCATTCTAAAATCATTCTCGCTAAAGTGTTTTTCTAGTTTTTTTCATTTCGTTTTTTGGGACATGATGAGCATTTTATGTTCATTCATTTTTTTAGCATTTCCAAAAAAAGATTCAGCCGCTATTATAAACATGATAGATAAATTTAGTATTTCTTCACAATTTGTAATAAAGAAAAAATTCATAGCAGCTTATAAAAGTCCCCAGAAGATAAGAGAAAACTCTCGCTAGCTCGTCACAAGTATCGTGGTATCCTTTCGTTTGACATTTTTTACAATCACGAAATCAAAACGCTGATTGATAGACGAAGTTTGTTTTCGAATGATTGAAGACATTGAGATTGCACTATTATACACGAATATGTAAACCAGCAAAAGAAGGAAATGTGATATATGTATGTGTTTGCTATTTTAAAAGGTTTAGATTAACTCAAAAGCAAATAAAGGCCCAATCAGACTATTATAAGACATAAAAACACATTTCTGCCGACTGTCAAAAAGTCTAACGTAAATTAGATTCACGCCATTCACACCATCTCACTTGATATAAACCAACAAATTTGAGTAGAAAAGAAAACAGCTGTTCATATTTTTTTTTTACAAAACAATAACTTTTAATTATTTTATCGTGTTTAAGTTTGATTTAACTTCCTAAAAATTGGGAAAAATTTGTTCGTGATAAAAATGTAGTGATGAACCAACAAATTTGGAAAATGATGAGCCAAAATAAAATATGTTTTTTGGAGTTGTGGTAGCAGTAGATTTTCTGCAATCACATGCATACGCATTCACTCATTTCGGGAATTTTAATTATTATAACACGCACCTAAATACTCGATTCAACTTTGTTTTATTTATTCAGCAAATACAAGTGCTAACATAAAACTTTACACGGCGGCAGGTAAGCTCTTCACCGTAGGCGGTACCCTTACGGCGCTTGAAAATCTTCAGCAGCTAAAATAATAATTATGTAAAACAGATCCAAATTTATTAGCACCAAAATATTTTATGTTCTATATATAGCAGGAGCAAAATACATTTATATACGACAGCTAAATCCCAAATTTCGAGCTTTCTTATAACGGCAAAAAATACTATCGGTGACGGCACGCCATCGGCTAATAAATAGTCAGCTACTAAATCTTTAAACAGCTGATTTGCTAAAAGACACAACCCTAGGTGTGTTATACGAGATCTCGGACTCATTCAGACTAATGAGAGTAAAACGCAAATTATTCTCTGAATTTGTAAATTTTACCCGAAACTGCTGGAACGCAAAAAACCACAATTGTACATCTTGCAATACTAGTGCTGCTTACTTTTTAGATTAAAGAATATTTTAGTGATTTTAGACGCTTAAAACATCATATAAACAAAAGATTTGCATTATTGGCAACAGCTGTAAAATTAAAAGCAATGTAAAATTTGCAATAAATTTTTATAATCATATTTATAAAATTAAAAGCCAAATAACAATTACATGTTCTATTTAAAACTAAACACCGTTATTTTCCTTTTTCCAAATTGCAAATTTTCTTATAACATTTGCAGTTTCATACATATGCAAACATAAAACAGCTGATTATTCAATTCTAGTCCGAACTTACCCAAAAGAAGAAGTTCGGGCTAATTTGTACAGGAAATGAAAAAAATTACTCTCTCATTTTCCCTCAAAATGGCACAAAAATTGTTACGTGAAACGCTTTTGGACTACTTTGGACTAGTTCGGACTGTTTCGTTATTCTCGTGGAACACACCTCGTGATCCAACGAACAGTATTATCGTTTTGAAAAGCTTCAAAAAACAACAAAGTCATATGGGATGTCAAATTTTTATCGTATTATTCAATGCGAATTCATAACAGGTGAAATTGACAGCGCAGCTGATAACTTTTTTTTAAATTTTAATCTGTTTCAGATGTCAGTGGCATAATTAAAACAAAAATGAAAAAAAAAAGTTAAAACAATTTTTTAAATTATGTATTGTATCTTGAGCGCCAGATATCAATCAGGATCCTCCCCAATCTGGCTGGCCATTTTCACCTTTTCAAGATCTAAAATCTGAGACTTTAACTTTCACAAAATAATTAAAAGTTTCACGAAATAACTAAGTTCTTCTTTTATTGTAATTTTTATTAACGAAAATTGAAAAAAAAAAATTTTTTTTGATTATGTATTGTATCAGTTATCATCCAGAATCCTCCGCAATCTGGCTGGCCATTTTCACCTTTCCAAACTTTCTGATATGCGACTTTAATTTTCTAGAAATAATTAAAAGTTTGTCTTTTCTTCTAAATTTTATTTTTTTTCTTTTCTTCTAAATTTTATTTTTTTTAAATTCGTTTTTGTGTTTATATTTTTCCTTTGACATTTGAAAGATTTATTTTTTGTAGTGTTGTATTTATTGTTCTTGCATATACCTGATATGAATTCGCCTTGGTATTATTTTTCGTATGTATGACAGATTACATTCAGACTATCAGACTTGCACGTATTATTTGAATTTTTGAAAAGTATTAATACACAGTATAATAGTCTGAACTGGGCTTAAGAAATATGTCTGCATATCAATTTCTACTCTGTAAAAGCCGGTTTACTTAGTTTTGTTTCATAAATTATTAATCTGCGTGTTTAATAATAATAAGCGCTTATATATTTAAATCTTATAAAACTAAAATTTTGTTTTTTAGCTTAATCAATAATTTCTAAGCCCATTTGTTGTGTATTTTATGTTTGCGTAATATATTCTATCAGCAATTAATAGAAGCATTGTCTGCACGAGCTTACAGTGGTGCTAAAGACGTTTTGAAAATACCAGAAATTTCTACTTCAAAGGTAAAGGTGGGTAAATATCAGAGGTAATAAAAATAACGATTTCTTACAATTATGTTTAACACTAAATTTTCAAAAGTCATTCAAAGAGAGATAACACCTAACACAATTTGATGAATTTGTAACAATTAGCTTTTTTAATATACGTTATGGACTTTTCGCTTCACTTTCGTTATTTTGTACTGGTTTTTATGATGTACTCGTACTGCGTCTAAATATTTCATACGTGATACAATTACATTTTTGTTTAATTTTCCTTTCTGCTTTAAGTAGATAACACGCGATAATATCGAGTACATTGCTAAAAACATATTATGTTATTAGCAATGTACTCGTATATGTAATTTTTCCCACTAAAAATGCCTACTTGTAGTCTGTTACCCCAAAAACATTGCTTATTCCAAATAGAGCGTGTTCTATTTTGTTATGTTAAAACATCTGACATTAGAAATCAGTGCCTTTCGAAAAACTCAGCGGCGTTACGAGTTATGGGTTTGCAATTGAAGTTCAGCGTTATCGGTTTACGTATAGTTGAGATATATCCAAAATTCCGAAAAAAGGTATTTTTTTTGCAATTTTGTATGAAATTTGTTTTTCAAAAAATTGTTTCTTTTGCTTCAAACTTATAACAATTATTTGGCCTGACAATTAAAACGCAAAAATAAATTTTTCTCGGATATCGGTTTATACACATATATCCGAGATATAGCCTAAGACGATTTTTTCAGGAAAATGTCGCGTATACGAATTTAAACAACTTCTTTGCTTAAAATCAGTTCTGGTAATATAAGGAGGTTCCTTCAATACAGAAAATGAAAATTTTCCATTCCTATATACTCCAGATATAGCTTAAACCGATTTTTCCATGAAACAACTTTTTTTTTGGCTTAGAAGAAATACAGAAAAAGAAAATTTCCAATATCGGTCTACATATACCTGAGACACAACCTAAACCGATTTTTCCATTAAAGATTGCCTCTTTGGCAAATTTTTCTCCCGATATCGGTCCATATATATTCGAGCATATTTAGTTCAAATTTGTATTATATACTAGAAAAATATATACGTAATTGTTGTGAAGGGTATTTTAGATTCGGCCTAGCCGAATATACTATACTCTTACTTGTTTTTATATAGGCCTAGTATTATCGGACTGAAAGAAGAAAAAAAACTGCTGAAATATTAGTTCCTCTGTGTCGCAGGCACGAATTTTTCATCATAGACAAGCTACCTTTAATCAGCACGACTTTGATATTCAAGTGAAGCAGCAAAGTAGAAAAGCAGAGACAATGTCAGACGTAAATACACATGAACATTTGGGAGCATACATTATAAACTTTCTGTAAAAGTTACACTTTTGATAGACATGGAGAGTTACACGCGGAAACACATGTCAAAAGAGAACAGAAGCTGAAACCTTTCGTCTGTGGGTGCCCTTAAGGATAAAATATGACAATCCTACATACGGGCACATAATTGTTTTATATTTAAAATTTTTTTGCTCAATTTTTTACGTTTTATTTGTTTTTGTTAAAAGCATTGCTGCAAGAGTATTTCTGAAGCAGCTTTACTAGATGTGGGATAACTACAACAAATACCACAACAGAAAACATCACACTTTAAACCTAGTATTGAGATTGAATGGGCGAAAATTTTTCAGCAACATTACTTATATCGTACGGAAAAATTGCGATGTACTCAGTGTTGTCTATTTTTTCTCTTATTAATGTTTCTTTTTTAATTTTAAGTATACATGTTTGTACTTCGTGCGAAAAAAGCTTTGCTTATGTTATTTCGCAGCTGTAAAAACAAATATTCGCAGAAACAATTTTAAATGAAAACATGTTGCAAATAAATATTGTGTGTTTTTCGCTTTAAAAACTCAGTACTACATTTCTAAACTTATTTCGCAGATATTTCATACTAATCACTTTTGTATGCAATTTGAAAGAATTTCGCACGAAATAATGAACTCAATATTAGCCTTTAGATGCGAAAGTTTCGATTACAGAATCGATGATCAGATGCATACTTATAGGTTTTTACTCTGATCTACATCTTCATGAAACATATGGAAGATATTGAAAACGTGAAACATTGTTTACATTGCTCACATCTACCATCAATCAAAAGTATTATTATTATTATTTTTTTTTTTAACTTTAATTTTTATTTATTGAATCTACATAAAAAATGTAACGACAATAATTATTCAAATCTTAATACTAAAAAAAAAAATTGTGATTAAAGTCCTGCCAGTGCTGGACAAAAATTTATTTTTCTGCGAATATTATTTCAGAATTCAGTCATCTGTTTAGAGCTCTAATAGTAGCCAAAGTATCCCTCCTTCTCAGACGGGTATGACCACCAAAGTTAAGGATATTAACTGCAAGTGGATTTGGATGGAATTCAAGTTTGTTAATATATCTTGTCGCGTACTTCACAAATTCAGATTTCACAAAAGGTACGTTCAGATCTGCGTGGATACGTGAGTTTTTAACGTACCATGGAGCGTCTGTAACTCTACGGAGAATTCTATATTGACTTATGGTATAAATCATTAATAAGCCAACTTTTTTAGTTATTACATATTAACTAACTAGTTGTAATTTCGTATCCAACTTCAGTCAAGAAGAGGGAATATTTTTAATTATAACAATAATTCTTGTGAAACAATGACCAAAGAAGAACAGAAAAAATAATTGAATACCATAAATTAAGTTGAAAAAAATTAAGTTGAAAAACACAAAAGATTATAAAATAATTACGACCGCGTCCTGGAATGGGGAACCCCTAATGCACTAATTTTAAATACAGCTAAAATATATGCTATCATGTTTGGCCACACAAGTCGCTACTTTTCTGACTTGAACATTACATTGAATAGTGTTCGCATACACTTAGTGGATCACTTGAAATGCCAGGGCATTACTTTAGACTCGAAATTCTAATTCTCTAATTTTGATATTCTTGGAGGTAAAATCTGTTCTATTTTGCGTAAGATTTACTCACTTTATGTATTCATTCCGACTTACATTCATTCACTGGTTATGTACAGCTACTGTATGGCTTGGAGGTTGTTTCTGGACCTACGTCTATGTATTTAGGGAGAGTTAAATGTTTAGTGAATACAATTGCTTTGTTTGTGTATAATGAGTATGTATATCAATATATTATTTGATTTCGGTGTTGTTTTTTTCAGAACTTCCTTAAATTCCGTAACATTCTTCTTTTCTATAAAATAAATAAGAACAAAGATCTTTGTCCATGGGTTCTGGTCGTGGATGGGAGTTATATGGTCTTGGTGGATTATTTTGAGAAAATAGTTTTCGCCTAGGTTGCCAAACTGGTTGGTTGTTGTGGCACATGATATAAATGAGGAAAAATTTATAACTGTCCGGACTTTCAAAGTTTCGTTTTAGAGGTAATTGCTGTGGTGTAATTCCTTTTGTGCTGTGAGCATGATTTGCTCGTAAGTTCTGATTCTGCAGTTTCAGACAAAGGTGGAGGTCCAAAGGTGGTAAAGCCCCATTTAGACCCCTTGTAAAGGTGTCTAGGGTTTTGTTTTGTGTAAGATTTTTTAATTAAATTAAGTGATTCATTACTCCTTTGTAAACATCCTATCTTATTTAGTAGTAGTGAGGGATGGGTGTATACCCTTTGGTAAGTCTTGTAGACTTTGATTATCTTATACCAGAGTTGTCATCTGGTACTCTAGTAATGAGAAATCTCGCTTGCTACCGTAATGGATGGTAAAATATTCTGAAATGGCTTGCCAATTTAATATTATTAAAGTGAAATATCGGCGTTGCCTGTAATCTTATTCCTGATAACGCTGAGGATGCCGTAGTATTTGGGCGTTCCCATAAGCGGCTTATAAGTTTCTAAAATTCTGTATACCTTCCTCTTCCACGAATTATATTGCGCTTTATCGTTGATTAGCGTTTTTCATGGTCGACCAGGAATCCCCAAATATTCGTACCAAGAATTTATACTTCGTTTTTTGAAAGGTCATTTATGGTAAAGGTGGCCCGATGGTGAAATGTACTTCGTATTTTGCTGCCCCTAATAATGTATTCCAGATTAAACTCTTACAGTATTTTTCTTCAGAGCATTAGAGCTTAATATGTATGTTAGTTTCTGTGGCTGAGGAGCCACAGGAAATATGTAATTATACATATTTTTTTGAAATAATATTTAAGTTTTGCTGATGTATGAATATATCTTTTATATCTTTCATTATCAGGTTATGATGCTTTGTACTATTGGCCATGAAGTTTTTATATAACTGTATAAACTGAAATAAATAAATAAAATAAAGGAATGGCTATATATGAAATATAAATATATAAACAAAATTTAGCAAAACACAGAAAAAGGTATTGCAGAAAAAAATTTATGAAAGATAACAGACGCGCAAACAATTGATACATCATAAATAAATTATGTGTTTTTTTAATTTCTTTCAAAACAACTGACGTTTTCTCAGTGATGCCACAAAAACAATAGACATTGTTGCCACTTTTCTAGTGATAACACTGAAGTAATCGAAAGACGTTGTTAGTCTGCAATGCACACTAGGGTGATTCACCTTCCATGGAAAAAAAATTGTGTTAGTCTCTGCATCGAATAAAAGATAATGTGAAAATAATTCGAAATTATTTTTAACACGCCCACAAATACCGGGCTTTTAGTATTATGTCCACTATGTTGCTATTTTTAGTTCCATCATAACATTATACTCGTATATCTCTGCTCACGACTCTGTAAAGGCTACATTACTGTCTTTAACAGTATTTTACTACCACGGCAAATTGTAGTCATGACTAGACTTTTAAAAACTTGGCTCAAAAGTATGTAGCATTGACGTTGGTACTAAGCAAATTTTGCAAAAATCATCAGTAGAATTTGACATGCTAGTGAAAAACTGTTAAAGGTAGAAATGTAGCCCTTAAGCACCCCATACACGTTTCAACTCAGTTAGCAACGGTTGTTCAAACCAAAGCGTGTAAGGCTTTGTCGAGTTGGTTGCAGAACAATTAAAATGTTTTGATTTTTTCAAGTTGACTAGCAAGTCTTTCAATTCGATTGTGTTGTGTGTGTTCGAGTCTCTTGATCAGATCCCAAAATTTATATTTGTAGTGTTTTTGAACGTTATATATTTTTAAAATTGTCTATAATTTCATTGAATTTAATAGTTGAAAGAAAATCTTTCAATTCAGTTTGTGAAGTGTGTGGGCAATAATCAATTCAGTTGAAAGACCCAAATCACAATTGAATTGAAACGTGTATGGGCCGCTTTAGACAGCTACAATGAACAAAATACTAAAAGGGTGGTAGAAGAGCAAAAAAATTAATTAATAAATATATACATTAGAAACTAATTTTCAAATGGTTTTCGCAGTATATTTAATCCTAGGAAGCGGCTGACAACCTTTTTTTTTTGCGAATCACTCTAATGCACATCAGCTTATTTACGAACCTAAAAGGTGGTTTAATTTTAAGGGCCGATATTGCTTTTGAATAAAACATTATTTAGATATTTTGCCATTTATTTTTATTATGATAATACTGGTCCGGTACAAAATATTGGCCAAATGTCTGCCGCAACCTCGGCAGCACATCACCATCCGATGTTATACATTTTCGATGGCAAAATGCTAAAATCTATAAATTTTATTCCTAAAAATTCACTCTAAATTATAGATTTTTAATACCAACTTTCACTTGTGCTTAAACTTAACCCTTAAATGCATAGTGATGTAGATCTACATCGCATGTTAAAACCGTCATATCTCTGGATGTTTCAACATTTGCAACGTTTTTTTTATGAAATTCCCAAGTATGCGAGTAAATTTACCGTTATCATGTGCAAACATAAGCTCAACAAGTTTATTTTATTATCTGTGAAAGTTTTAATAGGAACAACGTAGTTTGCGATTAATTTTAATTTGGTGTGCACTAAAAAGTGTGATTATTTATATAATAATAACTTAAAATATAGCAAAAAAAATTTTTTTCGAATGGAAAAGGGTAAGTAGAATGAATTGTACCTTGATGTTTTTATATTATGATGAATTTGTACGTGAAAAAGTGTATTTTGTATGTGTTGTAGAAATTCATTAGTATGCAAAATTCGTCCTGTATATTTCTATGGCAGAAAAAAAAGTTTTTATTTATATTTTATTGTTTGTTTACATATATGTGTGGTTACAAGCTATTTGTGCTATGTAATCTCGCGGAATATGAATACCGTTTTGAAGCTTAATCCAGAAGATAAAAGAAATAGACCTCTAGATGAGCCAGACCTAGGAGCCACGAATAATGTTGTTTTACGATTATCCAGAGTAACACGCGAATGAAAAGTCACATAGTTTATTTCGATAATTTCTATACATCATTGCCGCTGGCATATTGTTTGCCAAAAGTAACCATTGCGTTAGAACAGTTCAGCAAAACCCGGAAATGTTGTAGCGGACGGGCTGGCAAAGGCCGGTGTCCAGCTACAACAAAGGGATATAGATGAGATCGTTGGAATCCGCTTAGAAGCTGTCAGAAACAAATCCAGCGTCAACTTTTTGGGACCGTACAAGAAAAATGGTCTAGTGTGGTCACCTGTCGAGTGTCATGACTGACATGACCCAGATGACCAGCTCTTCCCTACGTAAGGGCTTTGTATCTAGGCAGACCGATGGTGCACGACTTGGCGGAGGTATCGGAATGTGATGTTAATGGATTGGACTCCTTTATCCGGTCCTCGGTTTGGTTTTAAACCAGTGATATATAGATCTGCTGAGATACATATCACACCCAGGCAACGGGACCAAATTGGACCCAATTGGGCTGGCTTTACAATAGCTGGCAGCCTGTTAAACCTAAGAGCATAAGAGCCAAAAGCAGGAAGTGGTACCTTCGCTTATTTTATCACATTTTATACTTGGAGACACCCCTGGTGCTGTTGCAAGGGATGTTTCCAATAAACAGTTACCAAATCTTGGGCTATTTCTAAACGAATTTGCCGATGCCCTTTGCAAAATAGGATCAGAGTCAGGTAGAAGCAAAAGAGGTCGACCAAGCAATAGCTCGCTTGAAACAAGTTTACAGGCGAAAACAAAATCGAGTGGAGCACTTCACCCTTAGCCATTCACAGATGTAAGAAAAGACGACGTTTATCATTGGTCTATATACAAACAGATTGCGATGCAAAATTCCAGAATGCAACGGGACAACCCAGTGCACATGCCAAGAATGCAATGTGCTTTTATGCTCAAACACTAGAAACAACTGTTTTTTTATTTCATACTTGATAGTTTTTGTATTTAATAATAATTTACAATAAAATGTATCAAAAGCATAATTTCTTTCTATAGTTCATTATAAGAATTCCAGAAATGATTGTGCATGATGATGTAAATATACATGAGAAATTGTTTTTTTTTTTTTAAATATTTTATTATTTTATTGTTTCCTTCAACTACATTAATTTGCCAGATAATAACATTTTTTTTTAATAAAAAATCATGCATTTAAGGGTTAAATCTTAATCCAGTATCTTAACAATATTTAAGAAATTCGGTCTTTATCAAAACGTGGTTTGATCTTAAATGATTTGTTTAAAGAATAATGAAAGGATAGAATGATAAAACTAATTACACTCAACAGTCAGGGCTGTAAAATACATTACATTTGTTATTTTAATAATGCAGTTTGTAATCATTTTTGAACTAATTGTATTAAATTAAATTGTGCATATATTATATTCCACCACCGTATTCACCGGACTTGGTCCCCGCTGACTTTTCCTCTTCCCAAAACTGAAGACACCGATGAAAGTAAATCGTTTTGCTATGATTGTGGAGATAAAAGAAAAATCGAAACAGTTGGCGACACCAAAAAGAGTATTTCGAGGATTGGAGAAAACACTGGCATATATGCATTATATCTGAGGGGGATTACTTTGAAGGGGACAAGATAGTTATTGATGACTAAACAAATACTTTTTGTAAAAATTGAATATAACGGTTATTTTAAGTATTTAAGAGGAAATATGTGTCTTTCAACAGTTTACAAATTGGTTCACTACGATGAAGTAATATGATAATCAATAATTTGGGCGGATAAATTGAAACATTGTGGATCCGGTTTATTCTCGCTTTGGTTATTCCCGCTTATATTCATTAGATTTATCATTTCATTCAAGGTTTACTTGTTTAGGTTGGAAGATTTAAGCTCCAAGTGGACTGGCTGGCTATCTGGCCTAATATTTTTATTGAAAAAATAACATAGTTTTTGTGTAGTTCTAATTTAGCGAAGAATACGCCACTGTTAATACAAACATTTTAATAAAATACATATGTATATGTATGTATGTAAATATACGCATACGTCATAATCATTATTTATAAAAAAAAACATGTTTATAATTTTGTTGTTTTTTGCAATGGTAAAAATAAACTCTGGTGATAAAAAAATGATTAAAACTTGATATTTATTAATTTGAACTGAAAAGATTTTGAATTGATAATAATTTTTTTTTATCAGAAATAGATTTTATTCGGTTGAAAGCATCACGTGATGATTTAAAATATATTTTTAGTATTTTTTATGTTACCGAATTGTTTACAATTCTGTAAAAAATCTGAACTAGAGTACATTGATCTATGCATTACTTAAAAGTTATGCAGAGCTATACAGGTTTTTGTTCAACGTCATTAATACATACGCACATGTTCTATAATACAAATCATCCATGTGAGTATTTTCGCACTAACTCATTCAAACAATACCCTGGTTTGAGGAAGCAGCTTGCCGTGTGGCCATGCCGCTTAAAGTATGTATGTTTATTAGAGCGATTGATTAATCGACCTTTTTCTAAAGCAGGTTTTCGAATAGCTCCAATACTTGTAATCTAAAAACCCCGGTTTTCGGTTCAAAAGTAAAGAAAAACCAATTAACTAGTGTTTAGAAAAGAGTTGAAAATAATAATTGAACAAAAAAAAAAATATTAAAAAAATAAAAAGTCAGAAAATTTTCGAGCTTGAGGTCAAGTTTTTTATTTTTATTTTAAAATTTCCAATATTTCGCTACACCACTGGGTAGCTTCATCTGGGATTTAGGTATTGTTTTTTTAAAAGAACACTAAAAACATAAAATAGGGATCCTTTTTCCTCGTATGTTGTGCGTCAACATACATTTATAATACATTATTTTGTAAGATTTTTTTGTTGGAAAGCGCAAATATTTTCACTTGCTGCTGCCTCAGCTGCTTTTTTATAGAATTAATTTAGTGTTCGGTTTTCCTCTTCATATTCGGAGATGAGTAAAATGCAACGCAAGATTTTCACAAAATTTATTTGCACAAATTAAGTGAACAGTATCAAAAAATAATTTTCTATTTTTATGTTATTTTCGTTATATCTAAACATTTGTTTGGCACTTCTTTAACAGGATGCTTCATAATCATTTAGTTTCACACAATCTTTTACATTATGATTCATTCACAAAATTTTCCTTGCCGAAAATTTTAGTCTTTTTACGACTACGCTGTTATAGTATTTCCTGGAAGGTCCCATAGGAATCGCAGGAAATACTTATTATTATTTTATTGTTTAGATAGTTATTGTTGTATCCTGGAGGGTCCCTTTCAAATCGCAGGATTTACTACTATACTAAATGTCTATCCTAATTAAAATAAAATCTTTTTTTTTACTTTCAGTTTCATTATATTATAATTATGTGCTGTTTTAACTGTTTCTGAAGGCTGGCATGGGTGCACATATACAAAATTATGACAAATCATCGTGAAATGTGAGAATGTATGTTTTTCCTGTTGTGGTTGTGGGAAGGGGACCAACCATGTCCATATATACTTTTTAAAAGGTCGGCTGGGTGTATGTGTTAACGCCATTGGCTCTTTGTTTAAATGTCCACTTTTGTTCTTCTGACATTTAGGGCAACTTTGTATATAACTTTTTATATCTTTCAACCTACCGCTCCATTTGTATTGTCTGCGTTTTCTCCGGTGTGTTTTCCATCGCCCCTGGTGTCCGCCCAAAGGCCATGGAAAACGATCCTATGAGACCCTCCAGGAAATACTATAACATTTTGGCGCAGTCGGTAGAAGAACCCTCCAGGATGAAACAATATTTTGAATATTTTTCTATTCAACAAAATGTATGTATTGTTAAAAAAAATGCCTGTGGAAATGAAGACATTTTTTTACTTTATTTGACATAAATAAATTGCAATAGTTGAAAATCTGAGTAAATTTAAATAGAATATATAGTGTAGATTGCAAATAAACTAAATTTCTTCAAGTTTACACCCCATTGTGCAGTACAGTGTAATTTCACGCTTCGGACCCGTGAATTGTCCTCCAAGATCGTGCGATTTAATGCCTCTAGACTATTTTCTGTAAGGATATGTGAAGTCGCTAGTCTGCGCCAACAAGCCCAAGACGATGACCACTTAGAGGACAATATTCGTCACGTTATTGCCGTAATACGACCATAAATGTTGGAAAAAGTCATTGAAAATTAGACCTCTAGATTATACTACGTTCAAGCCAGTCGTGGTGATCTTATAAGTATTAGAAGTTATATTTAGTTTATAATATTAGAAGCTTAACTTTCGAATAAAGTAATTAAATTTTTTTTTATTTATTTCATTCCATTTCTAAGTTATATACCTCTTAGAAACACAAAATAAGTTATCGTTTTGATTGCCATCGACCTTCTAAGCTCCTCTGCTAGTTTCTTCTAAACTTCTTTGGCTATGACGTAACAGATATAAACCGCCTTAAAAGGCCATCAATTTCTATATTATTATTGCCAATCGGACAAAGTTTTGTTTTTTATTAATCATTGTATCAGTTATTTTTATCACGTATTATTTTGTCTAATTTGAAACTTGATTTTGTTTGTGCAAAATCAAAAATTCTATTCTCGTCGGGGAAACCGCTCTTTTTATGATTCTTGAATTTAAATAATGTGCCTATCAGAACAATATATTTATGTATGTATTTATATTTGAATATAACTATGAGAAATAAAATTTCGCATGAAAATAAATTAACATAAAAAAATCTAAAAAAAATGGAACCTATTATTAATCTAACATTACTTTTTTTAATACGAATAATTTTATTGTTTTGTAAATAATGCTTTTCACTCAGCCAAAAATTTGTTTCATATTTTGTTGTGCGCATACGAGTAAGTCAAATAGTTGCGATAAAGAAATAAATATTTTCGATAAAGCAAGTTTTAGAGCTTTATTTGAACACCCAAACTTAAAGACTAATCTGTTTAATTAGAAATTATTCAAATACGATTATAACTTAAATGATAACTTTTACATTAAAGAGTAATCATTACGATTGAAAACGAGCGGATGAAGAACTTAAACATAATTCGCCTTTCTCATCGAATTAAAAAAAAAAGTTATAGGTATAATAATAAAAGGCAAATTTTACTAATAAGGGATTTAAATTTAAGAATTTTGAGAAAAATAAAGATATAGACTAATATTTAGATTATTTATCATAAATATAAAAATATTTCATAAATTTTAAACCAGTAATTTTCATTGACATTTTTGTCAATGCTCGATATCTGCTTTATTTGGATTACTGTAATGGTACTTATTAAACCTTTTTCCTACCTTTTGCCTAAAGTGGCTGGGCTTTTTATGTATAAACTAGGTTTTTGTAAATTTAAACTTATATTTTCCCTCTTTAAATTTTTTTTATCCATTTCTTTCTGTTTATTCGTTTCTATTCGATTTTGAACTTCTTCAAAATCTATATTCAGTTTGTTAATAAAATCAAACGGTTTAAGTTCTGTTGTTCTACGAACACTATTAATATAGAAACAAATTGCTTTTAATACCAATTCCTCACAATCATTATTATCACTATTCTTTAGCATTCTTATATGTGCTAATAGAGTTGAATGCATTCTTTCCATGTCCGAATTCCAGGTATGGGAATTGGGTGTAGTGAAATGGGTTTCTATGTTGTTCTTTTGACATTATTTAGAGCATTATTGAATTCATTATCGACTGTTAATTTATCAGGTTTTTCTAAGAATAAAATTCGTTCTTCAATTTTAGTTTTAATTGAGGTCATATTCTTCTCTGAATTGGTTTAAAATATGTTTCTGGAACGCAAACGGCATCCGCCAACACAAAAATGAACTTGAGCACTTCCTTATGGAAAAGCAAATCGATATAATGATGATTGCTGAAACTCATTTGACAAGCAATAGTCATTTCAAAATTAATGGCTACACACTGTATGACACTAAAGATCCTCGTGGAAGGTCTTGTGGAGGCTCGGCAATTCTAATAAAAAATAGAATTAAGCACTATTGTCTGCATGAGACACGTGAGGAGTATCTCCAAGCAACTAATATATGCATTGAATATTTGCATGAAAAAATCGTTATTTCTTCGATCTACTCACCGCCACGATTTTCAATAACAGAAAATCAGTATTCACTTTTTTTCAAATCACTTGGTTCTCAATTTTTAGCGGCCGGTGACTATAACGCTAAGCACACTTTTTGACACAGTTTCCAAACTGGGCTTAGACGTGATTTCAAGCGGACATCCCACTTATTGGCCCTCGGACCGGCGAAAGATTCCAGATGTTATAGATTTTGGAGTTGCAAAAAATTTTCCTTTAGAATGGATGCAAGTAGAGTCTTCATTAGATTTGTCATCGGACCACTCACCCACTATAATATCCGTTTCGTTCCCCCAGGAGGTTGGCTCCCCGTATAGTGACTTGGCGTTCGCCATCACTAGAGTTAATTTGCTAAAATATAAGAAATATTTGAGTACTCATTGTACAGAAAATATTGCCCTAAGAACCCCTGAGGATGTTGATACATCAATTAAAGATTTTTCTGCAGACCTTAAACTGGCCGTGCAACATGCTACCACTAGCCATACGAGGTTCAGAAATGAGAACAATAGAACCTATTCGTCTGAAATTGAGCAACTTTTTTCAGAAAAAAGAAGAGTTAGAAGAGAATGGCAACTTCGCAGGTCTCCCCAGCTTAAAAGCAGGCTACGAGAGTGCATAGCTCAGTTAAGAAATCTGCTTCAAATCCAAAGAATGGCTTCCCTCAAAAATTATCTAGAAGGTCTTGATGGTAGCCCGCAAAGCGACTATTCTCTATAGAAAGTGACAAAAGGTCTGAAAAGACCCGTAATAGGTAAGCCACCTTTGCGAACTTCAACTGGCGACTGGGCAAGAAGCGATTCTGAAAAAGGGATGGTGTATGTTAATCATTCGAAAAACGTTTTTACTGCAAATGATGCAGTGGATGATGTAGCTGAATTTCCGCCATTTGCTGTTAGACCGCCTGTGCCTTTGAGACTTAGTTTTCAAGATGTCGAAAACGTTATAAATAAAGTAAACTCTAAAAAAGCTGCAGGTTTTAAAAAAATTACTGGCAAAATGCTTGTACAGTTACCTCGTGTTGCTAGAAGAATTCTTCTTTTCATTTTTAACGCTATTTTGCGCCTAGAATACTATCCTGCAGAGTGGAAGGTGTCTATGGTTACTATGATACCCAAGCCAGGGAAGGATCCCACTAAAGTAGAGTCATATAGACCAATAAGTCTACTGCCAACAATTTCAAAACTTTTCGAAAAATTGTTAATGGCGAAGTTGACTCCAATATTGAATGATGTAGGATGGATCCCGGATCATCAATTTGGTTTTCGGGCTAAACACAGCACCATAGAACAAACGAATAGACTAGTTAATGTTATAAGAAAGACTTTTGAGGACAAAAAGTATTGCTCAGCTCTATTCATTGATGTTTCCCAAGCTTTTGATAAAGTGTGGCACGAGGGATTAATGCACAAAATAAAGTTGAACTTGCCTGCAAACACTCACAAGCTTCTGGAAAGCTATTTATATGGCCGTAAATTTGTCATCAGAGAAGGCGACTTTGTAAGCCCAACTCAGCCAATCGAGGCAGGAGTTCCCCAAGGTAGCATTCTGGGGCCTACTCTGTATTTAATTTACACTTCTGACATGCCAACCAGATGTGGTATTCACACTTCAACTTTTGCAGATGACACAGCATTCTGCAGCGTACATGAAAACCATCAAGCAGCTTCGCGAAAATTGCAGGAGAGATGTGGTTAAAACTTTGGAAAATTAAAGTTAATGAACAAAAGTGTACTCACGTTACATTCACACTGCATAGACAAACATGTTCACCTATCCAAATTAACAATTTACCTATTCCACAGCAAAGTGAAGTCAAGTACCTTGGTATTCATCTCGACCGTAGGTTAACGTGGAAGCCTCACATTGACGCGAAAGTCACTCAGCTAAAATTAAAAGCAGCGCAATTAAATTGGCTTATGGGCAGAAATTCTACATTGAAATTAGATTGCAAACTTTTGTTATACAACGCAATACTAAAGCCTATATGGCGCTACGAAATTCAGCTATGGGGCACCGCCTCAGCGTCAAACATTGAAAAAATCCAAAGGCGACAAAACAAAGTTCTTCGAACACTTACTGCAGCTCCATGGTACGTAAAAAACTCCCGAATTCACAAGGATCTGTCTGTTCCACTGGTAAAAGATGAGTTTTCAAATCATGCGACAAGGTATATCAGCAAGTTGGAACTTCACCCAAACCCTCTCGCACGAAACATACTTAATTTTAGTGGTCACACTCGGTTGAGAAGAAGGGATACCGTTGCCACCATCAGAGCGTTAAGTAGGTGATTTTACCGATATAATATGCGCATAATAAAACTTTTTGTCTAGCATTGTCTTGACTTAGTTAATTTATTGTATTTAGTAGTAAGATTTGAATACTTATTGTTAGTTCACATTGTGAAGATTCAATAAATAAAAAAAAAGCTAAAAAAAAAAAATATTCTTCGCACTAGTCTTCTGTCCTGTACCTATATATATATATATATATATATATATATATATATATATATATATATATATATATATATATATATATATATATATATATATATATATATATATATATATATATATATATATATATATATATATATATATATATATATATATATATATATATATATATATATATATATATATATATATATATATATATATATAAATATATATAAGTATATATATATATTTTAATCACATAATTCCCGCAATATTTGTAAGTTAAAGTCAAGAAACAAATCCGTTGAATGAAATAGTTTTAATGTTCTGTTTTTTTTTATTTTAAGATAAAACAGATTCTTCATCAAATAGAGAGTTAACTGAGATTTTAAAAGATTTACAAATATAAATTTGTCAGAAAAAGTTTTGCAGCCAGTTTAGCAATGCATGCCACATTCAAAATATTGTGTTGAAATATTAAACAATTAATGCTTTGGCAGAATATTGTTCACATAATATGTGTTTGAGTTTTCTGCCGGCTGTCATAATTAATACTTTCTGATAGTCGCGGTTAACTGCTTATTAAAATTTTAATTAATTCCTATTATTCCGGTTAAAATTTATTTGTTGTTTTTTTTCTCATATATTATTATAAATATATTTTTGTAGTCTAACGGGTAGACGTCATTGTATGTAAGCATTGATATTAGTTTATTTTTTTTGTAATCAAATGTTGTTTTCCAATTATGAAAAAAACAAACAAAAAATATTACTGTACGAGATTAACTAGTTGTGAGTTCGAGTCCAACTTCAGTCAAGAAGAAGGATTGTTTTTAATTATAACAATAATTGCTGTGAAACAATATGACCAAAGAAGAACAGAAAAAATAATTGAATACCATTTGCTGGGGGACAACTAGCTTTCGTACTCGCTACACTACTCATCAGCACCCACTGGGATTCGAACTCGGGATCATGTGAACATGATGTATTTTTAATACGGCCGCTTTAACCACTTCAGCCACCGAGCTCTTTAATTATTCTTACGTTAATGTTTGCCACATATTGATCACATATATGCAATTGTTATAACCGCAATTGTTTGTACAGGATTTTTTTTGTCACTGAACAACCAGTTGTTAATTTTTTTATTATTTACTAAATAATTCTCCTAACTGTGAGACGTATTTGTATGTAAATCATTAATGAGTGAACTTTTTTAGTTATATACATATGTACGAGATTAACTAGTTGTGAGCTCGAGTCCAACTTCAGTCAAGAAGAAGGATTATTTTTAATTATAACAATAATTGCTGTGAAACAATATGACCAAAGAAGAACAGAAAAAATAATTGAATACCATTCACGAAATTTGCAGGAGTATATTTCAATATTAGAGAAGTGGCTAAAACTTTGGAAAAATGTACTCATTTTACATTCACACTGCGTAAACAAACATATTCGACTATCCAAATTATCGCAGCATGCTTAATTTTGGAGGCTATACTCGGTTGAGAAGATACCATCAGAACCTTAAATAGATAATTTTATCAGTACTGTTCGCGCAAAATAAAACTTTTTTGTCGAGCATTGGCCGGGTTTAGGTCGTTAAGGCTTAAGACTTTTAGTTAATTTTTTTTAGTATTAAGATCTGAATACTAATTGTTAGTTCATTTTGAAAATTCAACAAACTTAAAAAATTATGTGGCGTTTGCAGTAAGAGCAAACTGTTTGTTTGTCATATTCAGTGACTGAAAATGTAGAAAGTGTAGAATCGATGAATTCGTTCAAATCTCATCAAATCAAATAATCAAAGCAAACATTTTGCTGAATCAACTGCATTAATTACATAAATTAAATAATGAATTAACTGTAGCGTTTTAGCAGTAGCTTCATAGTACGTAAAATTTACATTACGAGTAAGTTTTAACGTACTATGAAATAGTTTTTGTATTTTGGGTTTAAAATAGCCTTAAAACTAGTATAAAATTCTTTAATCGAGTAAACAACCAAAGCGTATAGAGGAATACGCATGAGTGAATGCTGAGAGATAGAAATAAATAGTTCTCTGAAAAAATGCTGTTTATCGTGCTTGAGAAATACTATTAGAAAAATTTATTTTTTTTTGGAATTCTCATTAATTTATTTAAAATAATGGAATATAAAGTTTAAAATTTGAAAATATTTTTCAAAGGTTTCCATATTTACTAATGATAAGGGAAGCTCCTATGAAATGTCCACATATAGGCAGGTAGGAAACACAAAAACAAGCTAGGTTTTTTTTAAATTTTTTTCAATCTTTGACTAGGGTATGACGCCTACATATGCAGTGTATTGTGCTGGAACTAGTAAAGAAGGTTATGAGGAGGAGAAAAGAGCGATCAGTGTTTGTGGTTGTTAAACGATTGGTATAAATAGTAAAAGCTCATAGTGTAAGTAATAATAGACTCAAAAGTATTTTGAGAATGATATGTGAGTGTTATTAAATCTCTTTGTTAAGCTTTTTTGAAGTACGGATTTAGGATTAAATTAACTTAAAAATTTACTATATTTTAGATTTGTTCAAACTCATTCTCATTTCAGCTTGTTTCAAGCACCGATTCGGTACCTACTCAATGTAGGTCTAAAATTATGTATTTAGTGCTTGATTTAAGCGCATCGTACTTGATTTAAGGAAATCCATACTCACCGTATTTTTAATATAGAACATCAATTCACCATTTTAACCAACCTATAGTTTAACACTGAGTTTACACATACAGGTAACTTGTTACAAGTTATGTGTGCATATCAACAACCAATACATCAAAAAATATAATAAAAATACTTGCAATTTGCTCAATTGTCTACGAACGCAAGTGCAAGTTCATTTTCAAAATGTCATCGAAGACAAACGTTCAACGTTGGTATTACTGTGCTGCAATTATTATAATTATTATTTATATAACCTTTTCCCAAAATAAATAATAAATTTATATTCCAAATCAAAAATAAGTTATATTTGCTTATTTATTTTGATTTTTTATATTACATTTTCGGCATGTAACTAAAAATAATAATATTAAAAAAGTGTTTCCTTGAAAAGTTAAAAAAAAATTTTTTTTTTATTCATTTATTTATTGAATCTTCACAAAGTGAACTAACAATAAGTATTCCAATCTTAATACTAAATACATAAAATTACTTAAGTCTAGCCCATGCTAGACAAAAATGTTTTATTTTGCACGGTCAATATCGGTAACATCATCTATTTAACGTTCTGATGGTGGCAAGGGTATCCCTCCTTCTCAACCGAGAGTGGCCTTCAAAATTAAGTATGTTGCGTGCAAGAGGATTTGAGTGAAGCTCAAATTTACTGATATACCTTGTTGCGTACTTTGAAAATTCGTCTTTTACAAGAGGAACACAGAGATACTTATGAATTCGCAACACTGTTTGTGGGCAACACTGTTTGTTGCTTTTTGCATGTAAAAATCACTGCAAACCAAAATCACTTGCAAGTGAGACCACTACTTGCAGCTGTATTAATGTGTTAATAAAAAAAAGGTAATATATTGGGTTTTGAGTTAGAGCGTTGGAAAGGTGATTTACCAACAAAATACACGCAAGAAACAACTTTTCGTCTAGCATTGGCTGGACCTAAGTAAATAAAATTTTTCAATATATTAAATTTTTTTTCTATATTAATTAATGAATTTTTAGTTTTAAGATTTGCATACTTATTGTACGTTCTTATAGAAGATACAATAAATAATTGAATTATTAAAAAAAAAATATTGGGTTTTGTGCACTTGCGTGCATTAAGAAACAGCGCTGTCAACTTTGAATTTTCAAAACGCACCAAAATGGGGGAAAACTAGGTTATTATGCCTATTATCAGGTATACAAAAACACACTGGCTTATCGTCGTTAAAATTATATTGCAGGAGCACACAATTGTTACTGCTGGTGATGAAATATGTTAAAAGCTTCAGAATCGCACAACAAGCCAAAATCGATTAATGGCAATTCTATCAAATACAGCGAAAATTTCATTTGTGTTTTCGTAAGCGAACAGTAAAAATCAGTTGTCGTTAAAAGAATTTATTGATATTGTTTGAGCCTGTAAGCTTTTTTACAGGCTTTTGATCAAATATAATAAAAATCTTTACGAATTAAAAGACTCTAACTTATTTGATCCAATGCTTTATTTCGAATGAGAAAAATTCCATAAAAATGTTTTCTGAATACTTACAAAAAGTAAATACGACAAAAAGACTTAATAATGAAGAATATTAGCTTAATTGTAAAGTCGACCGTTAATCCTTTTATGATCTTTCGCATTTGTTGTTGTTAAATATTTAATAAAAAGTAATGTTATTAAAGTGTACATACATTTCAATATTCATATTATTACTCATATAAATAAATGTAAAAAGCAAAAACATAATATGCAATAAAACAATAGCTGCAGCTAAAGTGCACAGTGGTTACAATGAACATCTTCCCGCCTTTGAAAGGCTGTGACTTTCAACAGATTTATCTAAAGGAAGAAGTGCAAGTTGCGCTACAGCACGTTTAACTAGCCCATTACTCGTTCGGACAATTGCAATACGAGCCACGTCGTCGTCTCCAAATATTACTTCAGACACACGTACTAGTTGCCATTTTAAAGGAGGCAGATTTTCGTTTTTTAAGAGAACCATTGCACCACAAGAAATGTTTTTGCCTTGTTCGCGCCACTTGGTACGTTCTTGGAGAAGAGATAAGTAGGAGATGCTCCATTTTTGCCAAAAAATTTGCTGTAGTTGGGACACTTTCTGCCATTTATTTAAACGATTAAACTCTGTTTCAATAACATTTGGTTCATTAATAGATATCAGAGGTCCACCTACTAAAAAATGACCTGGTGTCAAAACTTCGAGATCATTCGGGTTTTCGGTAATAGGGCACAAAGGGCGAGAATTTAAAACTGCAGATATCTCACATACTAATGTGCGCAACTCATCAAATGTTAGTTTGTTGAGGCCAACTGTGCGATAGAAATGAAACTTCGCTGATTTGACGGCGGCTTCCCACAGTCCGCCAAAGTGGGGAGACCTGGGTGGAATAAATTTCCACTCTATTCCGTCTTCAAGGCACTGCTTGTGAAGCAAATATTGATGGCACTGGCTCAAGTACAATTGCCTTAAATCAGCCAATTCGTTTTTAGCGCCCACAAAATTTGTAGCATTATCAGACCAGATTGTCTTAGGTTCACCTCTTGTAGCAATAAAACGGCGTAGAGCAGCTAAAAATGATATTGTAGTTAAATCTTGGACAACCTCCAAGTGTGTAGCCTTTGTTGAAAAGCAAACGAAAATTGCTATGAAGCACTTGACAGGTGGACGATTTCTAACTTCTGACTTGTAAAAGAAGGGACCACAGTAATCAATTCCTGTTGCATGAAATGCTTTATTTGGCATCACTCGATCACATGGCAATCTTCCCATTACGTGTTGAAATAAAATTGGTTTCATTTTGAAGCATCGCACACATTTGGCTATTATTGTGCTTACTAGTTTCCGACCACCAATTGGCCAATACTTCTGCCGAATTGCAGCCAATAAAACTTGAGGGCCAGCATGCAAAAGCTTTTCATGGAAATACATTACCATAGAAGAGGTAAAGGGATGATGTTTCGGTAAAATGATGGGATGTTGAGCACTAAAATCAAGCGTTGAGTGCTGAAGGCGGCCACCCACACGAATTAATCCCGAAGAGTCCAAAATAGGCATCAGTTAATAAAGTTTGCTGGATGAGGGAATATCTTTGTTTGCCTTTAATACCTTATACTCAGCTGCGAAATGCACAAGCTGAACATTTTTTATTAAAATATTAGTTCCATTTTGTATATCATTGGGTGTCAAATTCATACTTTTGCCGCTCAATTTGGGGTACAAAAATTTAAAAACATACGCAAATATGCGTTGCATTTTTGCAAAAGAATTTTAGTACTTACATTGCATCACCAAATCTGACATCGAAGCCACTGCTAATACATTATGACGTCTTTCGGGTAGCTCAGCCAAAATTGGAACGGTATTTGGCCATGACGAAGGCCCATTGTGAAGGAAACTTGGTCCATATTTCCATAGTGTAGAACAAAGCAATTCCTCTGAAGTCGCACCTCTTGATAGAATATCAGCCGGGTTTAATTTTGTAGGTACATAATGCCACTTCATGCGGCTGGTGAGTGTTTGTATTCGTGATACTCTATTTGACACAAAAACGTTGAAATTTGACGGTTCCTCTCGAATCCAGGATAGAACGACTGTGGAATCAGACCAGCAATATACCTCACAGTTAAAAGACATAGCCTTACTGACGACATTTACGAGCTCAGATAGAAGACATGCTGCGCTTAGCTCCAGTTTAGGCACTGTTAAAGTTTTGAGTGGTGAGACTCTTGATTTTGAACACAACAATGACACTTTGATTTTGCTATTGACTACAGAACGTATATAAATGCAGGCACCATATGCATCCAGACTAGCATCACAAAAGGCGTGAATTTGTACTGTCGAGTTAGGCATTGAAACATATCGTTGAAACGTAAAATGGTGAATAGAATTGAATTTTGAAACATATTCAAGCCAAGATGAATGCAATGACTGGGGAAGACTTTCATCCCATTGCAACCGAAGTTTCCATAAAGCTTGCATAAAAATTTTAGCCTTTGTAATAATCGGCCCTAGCAAACTTAAAGGATCATAAAGACGAGCGATCGATGACAAAATAGTACGTTTAGTTATTGATTTGTTTTCTTCGAATGGCGTGAACGAAAAAATAAAGTTGTCACTCTTAGGTTCCCATATAAGACCAAGTGTTTTAGTAACTTCTGTTCGATCATTAAACTTTAAAAATTGTTCATGTTGATCTTCAGGAATGCCATTCAAAACTGCAGGAACATTTGAACACCACTTTTTTATTAAAAAATTACCCTTTTCTAGCAAAGCTTTTACTTCTTGCATAATCATCACAACTTCATCCACTGTATCACCACCAGATATTAAATCATCAACGTAAAAATCGCGTTTAATAAGTTTTGCTGCTAACGGGTACTGGGAGCCTTCTTCAGTTGCAGGCTGTTGCATGGCACGAATCGCCAAGAACGCCGCGGGCTTTGTGCCATAAGTTACTGTGTTGAGCTTATATACCTTTATATCTTCAGTTTCATTTTCTCTCCATAGTATGCATTGCAGGTAGTCATCAGGATGAGAAACACGCACACACCTGTACATTTTACAAATATCCCCACTGAGTGCGATTTTGAACTGTCGATATCGTAAAAGTATTTCAAAAAGCTTAGGTTGAATAGTCGGACCAGTATGTAACACATCATTAAGTGATAGCCCACTTGTTGTTTTTTCCGAGCCGTCAAAAACCACCCTTAGCTTTGTGGACGTGCTATCCAGTTTTTGCACACAGTGGTGTGGAAGAAAATACTTCTTTTGATGAGTCTGCGATGAAATTAATGACATATGGTTTAAAAAAGAGTACTCACGCATAAATTCAATATAGTGAACTTTAATATCAGGAGATCGCTTCAGCTTTCTCTCCAAATTTTTAAAACGATAAAGAGCGCGTTCATAGGAGTCACCAAGAGCATTTGCATCACGGCCCTCCACTTGAGGCAGCGGTACGCTAAATTCACCGGAGGGAAGGCGAAAAGTGTTTGTGGAAAAATGTTGTTCACAAAAAACGTCATCGCTGGATACTGACTTTTCACCATCAAAATTATTTTCAATTTCCCAAAAGCTTTTAACGATAGAACACAGCATTTCATCTTGTTCCAAATTCTTTGAGGAAACAGCTAATGACCACGATTGAAGAGGACGAAAAGCGTTACCACTAGCCACAACCCAACCTAATAGAGTTTTCTGCAGCAAAGGTAAATGAGATGCTAATTTAATTTGACCAACAGACATCAAATCAAAAAATAATTCGGCACCAATCAAAATATCTATACGACCACATTTGTCGAAGGAGGGATCTGCAAGCTTCAAGTTTTTGGGGATATTCCAGTCTGCTATATTTGCGTTCACATTTGGTTGGTAATCGGTGATACTAGGCACTATCATTGCAGTTATAGTTGTTGAGAAATTTTCGTGGCACGAATTGATAGTAACATCAACAGATTTATCAATTGTGAAGCTTCCATTACCAATTCCAGAAATACTAGCATACGCTCGATTACATTTTAAATGAAGGTAGTTGACAAACCGAGTTGTTATTAAATTGAGCTGTGATGCTGAATCTAATATCACTCTACAAGGCACAAAAACGCCGAATTGGTTTTTTACCATGACCATTGCAGTCGCCAATAAAACGCTCGTGTTTGAAACGGACGGTTTTTCTGCATTGCTTGAACCAGAAGAAACAAGAACCGCTTGGGATGTGTTCGGAGCTATGCCATCTGTTTGAGACTCTTTAAATTGTTCTGCTGACATGTTTTCAATGTGTAACATTGTATGATGTTTCGAAGAGCACTTACGACAGCAACTAGATGTGCATGTTTTAAGCATGTGACCCTTTTTTAAGCAATTAAGACACAGCCTTAACTTTTTTGCTTCTCTTAAACGAAGGGTGGGAGACAAATTGACGAAACGTAAGCATGTAGAAATAAAGTGTTCTTTGGAATCGCAAAATGTGCACAACGCTGAAGAAGAAGCAGTCGAAACGTGCACATGTTTGTTATGTTGAGGAAATTTTTTAGAGGGCTTATGATATGAAATTCTATTTACGACCGAATTTTCCACATTTTCAATCATGCGGCACCTTTGTTCTAAAAACTTTGCCATTGAGTCCCAACTTGGCAACTCATTTAAAGACAAACTTTCTTCCCATTTCATTTTTGACTTTGCATCTAATTTTGAAGATACTAGATAAATTAAAATACCATCAGTCATCTGCTCTTGGCTACCAATTGTCCGTAGTGCTCTCAAATGGGCATTTATTTTATCGCTTAAGCGGCGGAGACTTCCTGCTGACCCATTGTCAACAGAATTGAGTGAAAATATTTCTTTAATATGGGTTTGAAAATTCAGTAGTTTATTATCAAACCGATTTTTTAACAGCTTCAACGCCTCTTCATAATTTGCTTCAATGAGCTCTAACGAAGCTATTGTATCGAGAGCTGCATCCCCAAGACTAGCACGTAAGTAATGATATTTTTCAAGTTTTGTTAGTTCGTTGTTATCATTAATAACTGTCGAAAACAATGAGAAAAAATTTGGCCAATCTGAATATGAGCCACAAAATTTAGGTAAGTGTATTTCAGGAACCTTTGTTCTACGTATGGATGGAAATTCATCCAGCGAAAATTGTCGTAACGTTGAAGAACGTTGATTTAAATTAATTGCACGAAAAGATGTAATATGTCTTGTTAATTTAGCTTTAACTTCAAAATACAGTGATATGAATGCCATACGATCGCTACTTACAGACTTACTGCTTTCATTCTCTTCTATCAAAGTTTGTGCCTTTTCATAGCTTTTATTAATGTTTCCAATATAATCCAAACGTACAGCAAGCTCAGCTTCATCAAAGGTCATAAGTTGTGATGCAGTCAAATTGTTGTTAATATCCTCTAATTGCTTTAGCAATACCTGAACCCTGGAATAATAAGGCAACAGGTCCGTAGAGTGTTCCGTTTTATCTTCACGGATAGAGTTTTCCGTATTGACAGTAATCATCTTTGCCGGCTTCACGTATCAATATTCGATTTAATATTGATTCAATTCCCGAAATGATATTGGTTTCAATAAACGTTTAATATTGTCGATATCCAAAATGATATTAAAATAGAGACGCAATCACGTCGGGGTCACCAATGTTTGAGCCTGTAAGCCTTTTTACAGGCTTTTGATCAAATATAATAAAAATCTTTACGAATTAAAAGACTCTAACTTATTTGATCCAATGCTTTATTTCGAATGAGAAAAATTCCATAAAAATGTTTTCTGAATACTTACAAAAAGTAAATACGACAAAAAGACTTAATAATGAAGAATATTAGCTTAATTGTAAAGTCGACCGTTAATCCTTTTATGATCTTTTGCATTTGTTGTTGTTAAATATTTAATAAAAAGTAATGTTATTAAAGTGTACATATATTTCAATATTCATATTATTACTCATATAAATAAATGTAAAAAGCAAAAACATAATATGCAATAAAACAATAGCTGCAGCTAAAGTGCACAGTGGTTACAATGAACAGATATATACGAAAATTTGCTAGAATTGTAACAAAAAAAAAAAAAAAAAAGATTAAGTTTAACATAATAAAAATTTAATGCAAACGTTTTGGACAAATTTTATAATTTAATTAATAATTTGGTAATTTCTTATTAAAGCCGTAATGAATTCACGCGCTTTCATACATACGAACTTCACTATGCGTTGTCTGCCTTTATTGTAATATTTGACAAACTTAGCTTGATCGTCTCTAAAGAAGACGATTGTCTTACTTTGTGCGAGTTAAGAATTGAAATCATTATTTCATTTTTATAAAATACAAATTCTTTTCACACGAATTATGCTGACGCTATGTCTGCTTGATTAACACGTTGACTGTATTTGCAAATGGTCAAATTACATAAAAATGGCAATCATACCTTTTGCTTCATAGACATAAGTTAATGTTATTAAATTCTGTTTGTAAAGTTTTTAGTTCTATTTTACGAATGAAAATAAACGGTCAGTTTTAGGACTGACGAAAAAATTATTTTTTTTTAAAACCAATGAACTAAAAAATTAATTTGCATATGATATGATACATTTTCCACATTATTACTCCGTGCTCTGCTTGTGCTCTCAAAATAAAATGTAAAAATTTTACACTCTTGAATAAACTATTTTCTTACATTAAGTAAAAAGTTGTATTGAATATCATTTAGCGTACCGGAAATTAAAAGCAAGCGCACACAGCATTGACTAAATAATTTTTCGCACAAAAATTTGTAAAAAGCTACAAAAACGGTGCGAAAGCCACCGAGCTGACAACGCTGTTGAGTAAGATTGAGTTGCACTACAATGTGAGTAGAATTATGTATTTTTCAAGTTCTTTTTTCACTGAAAAACTAAATCGACATACAAGTATTTTGATGATTTTAGGTGTTGAAAATAGCATTTTGACGATTTAAGGTTTGTTTTTGACGATTTTTGTAGATCACAGTTTTACTGTCATCTTTCAAGCAACTATATGCATGCTTCCTTTTTATACCCTTCACAAAAATGTAAAGGGTATACATAAGATTGTGATTCCGTTTGTAATTTCTACAGTTTTTTTTGCGACCCTATAAAATCAGAATTAATGGAAAAGTCGATTAAGCGGTGTCCGTCTGTCAGCCTGACGGTCGTTGAAATACCGTTTCTGAGAAAACCATTAGACATAGAAACTTTTTTCTTTCACCATTCTATTACTCCATCGTTCCATGTGTTTGCTATTGAAATTCAGTAATATCGGTTCGCATATAGCTGAAATATATCCAAACTTCCGAAAAGATCGTTTTTTCTTGCAATTTTGTATGGAAATGTTTGAAAAAAAAAGTTGTTCGTTTTGCTGCAAACTTCACACACTCATTAAGCATGGTGACTTAAAGGCAAAAAAAAATTTTTAGATATCGGTCTATATATATCCGAGATATAGCCCAAATCGGGTTTTTGATGAAAATGTCGCGTAAGCGAACTTAAACAACTTTTTTGTGCTCAAAAGCAATTCTGGTAATGAAATAAGGTTATATAAATATTGAAAATGAAAATTTCCGATATCGGTGTGTATATACCCGACATATAGCCTGAACCGATTCTTCCATTAACAGTTTTTCTTTTTGCTGAAAAGCCATTCTTGTTATAAAAGAAGGTTAGTAAATATATAACCGAGCATATTTAGTTCACATTTTTTTACATATACTATACATATACGAGACTATCGTGAGGGGTATTTTGGATTCGGCCCAGCCGAATATACCAGGCTCTTACTTGTTTTTCAAATGAATTACTAAAAGATAAATTACATAAACTTTACAAAAAGTTATTTGAGTTTCTTAATGTAGCAAAATTGATCAGCTACCCTGTATATAAAAATGCTAGATTTTTGGAATAAAGTATCCTTCTATGGCTAAGTTTATAGCAAAAATATTAATTTCATCGTCTTCTGCAAATGTGTGCAAGTTTACATCCAGGTACATGAAACTTAACAAAACTAAAGTGAGTTCAAGAGACCATTGTCGGAAGAATATGTTGTATACTAAAGACTATCAAAAACCTTGTAACTCTAGTTGTTATGACTTAGATATGCCCGATTAAACAGAATTTTTTATATATTAATATTATATATAGTATATTAATAGTAGAAATTATTAAATGAAATCTGATTTAAAAATATATGTCACAAAAATTTATGAATGGCATACTTATGAAATTAATTTCATGTTTGTAGGAGTATATCTGCCTTTCTCACGATGCCGTCTCGTAAACGTTCGTCATAATTTTTAAGGTCAAAAAACGTATTCCGATGCCGTTTATAAACTTTATTTTTCCCTGATCTTGTATCGTATGCCTTTTCTACCTCCGATATAACCGTTAGTTAAATAAAAGTTCATAAGTCACGTATTTTTAATATAAAACATTAGCGAATGTTAACGATACGACATTGTGGGCCAGGCAGTATTTTTGTTGTTATAGCGACCTTGCAACCTTGACTTATTTTTCTTTACTTTACGCTGGTGAAATAAATCTTTTATTCAAAAATAATTAATTTAGTAGCTGACGATTTGCAATGATCATATTGACGATTTTTTCTTTAGAATTTGACGATTTTAAACCAGATTTATCTGGCATCTATGCATACGAGTGAAGTGTACGCTAAATACTTTTTATCGGTTAAAACTTGGCTCAAGCACAATTGTTCAACATTAGATTTAAAGAAAAATTGTTTGTTGGGAAATAAATTGTTTTGTATAACAAGCGAATTTCAAGCAAAATATAGAAATGAATAATTTAACTGATGTTTTTCATAACATAACGCCAGAAAAAGGTTTTGTTTTAATTGATTTGTATAATATATAAAAGTTAAAAAAAGAAAAATCGTTTGTACAGACTTAAGCCAAGTAGTCGGCACCTTCTGTTCATAAACAGAATTTGTTTTTTTTTATAATTAAGAAGTCTTCAGTTGGCATTCAAATTAACATAAAAAATATATAAAAATTTTATTGAGTGTTTGAACTTCAATATTTTTGTACGTCACACAATATGTTCTTAATGAAAAAAAAAAACGTCGTCAATATCGATGATGACGTTTTGTTCAAAACAATAAAATTATTCTAATAAAAATTAAAAAAATACGTGTTGAGCGATTAATGTTTTTTTTTTGTTAGTTTGTATATAAATTTTAAATGTTAAGTTGCAATAAAATAATTGACTAGAAATTAAATTATTTTTAAACCAGGCTCAACTGAATTTTCGTTTTTTTTATGTTTCCATTTAATAGAAACAAATGGCAGCCTACATGAGTAGTAGGCTTTCCGCGAATTATTCCCAAACAAAGCTGTTGGCTGCTACATATTATAAAACAAAAGTCTATCTATTAATAATAAATAGTCGAACTTAAATTAGTATTTCGAATATAATATGATAATAATATCATTCGTCTGGCTCAAGTTCAACACTGGCTTTAGCCAGGAAATATTTTTATTTTTAATTATAACAATAATTGCCGCGATCAATAACTCTTGATATCGAAGAAGACAGCAAAAAATAATTGAATACACTAAAGCGAAGCAGCTAGTTGTCCCCCACCTTTAGAAATTGAGGATATGGACTAGAAAGTTATGTGGTTCTAAAGAACCAAAAGCTCTTTGGCGCGGCCCTGTTATCTCAGGTGGTGACGTTGTTAATTACCAGTCACGATTGTGATGTGATTTGACTCTGGTTAAAAGAAAAAGTGGATGTCAAAAAGCCAAGAATAATTCAAGGGCTAAAAGATCAGAAAATTCGATGCATTAACGAGATTGAATCTTAAATACGTATCTGATTTATTGAAAACATGAACCAATGGGTAGAGGTGTGCTACCGAATATATACTTATATTGTACACAAAACAAAATACAACTACAACAACTTTGGTTCAGCCGTTTTTTTTTCTGAAATTGTAAAAAAGCGATTATACATATATTATTGGTTCAAAGGATTGTTAATTGCTAGCCAGTATTTTCTGTCATCTTTCGGTCAGCGTACGAATCCCGCGTTGAAAAAACTGGTCAACTTTTTGAGCTAATTGTTTTACTTCTTAATAAGACCGGAAGTGCTGGTCATCTAGGCAGTGAGCTATTTATCGAAACATGTGTCAGTCCAAGGGAGCACCGTATGGAGAATACGGCGGCTGGGTTAGGTTTTCCCTTTTCAACGTTTCCAAGTATGTCTTGACCATTCTTGCAACATGGAATCGAGCAATTTCATGCTGTAAAATCACTTTATCATGTCTCTCGTTGTATTGCGGTCGTTTGTCTTTCAATGCTCGACTCAAACGCATTACTTGCGTTCGATAACGGTAGCCTGTGATTGTTTTAGTAGATTTTAATAACTCATAATACACTGAGCATGACCTTGGGATCATGAATGTTCGAATTGACCATCGACTTTGAAGCATGGCCAGCATATCCCCATGACTTTATACGCTTAGGACTGCTTTAATGAGCCCATTTCTCGTCCCCAGTCACAATGCGATGCAGAAGTCCCATCCATCTTTTCCTCGCAATCAGCTGTTCACAAGCAAATAAATGCCGTTCAACCTCTTTCGGCTTCAACTCGTATGGCACCCAATTTCCTTGTTTCTGAAACATTCCCATTACTTTCAAGCATTTTGATGACTGCTACCGTCATTCTTAGGAGAGATCTGGGAAGTTTTAATAGCTCCTTAATATAAGGCATGTTGGCTCTGTAAGCCACTTTCCTTGGGCGTGAAGTTTTATTTTTTTCCAACACGCTGATATGGGGTGTCCGCAAAAGGGGTCTATATCCCTATCCTCTAGGGCTGTACCTTTTTTGGCTAATTCGTCAGCGATGTTGTTGCCATTGTTGGACCCATGCCCACGTATCCATTTTAGGGTTATGTTAGAATGTCTCGCCATCTTATTTAAAGATGTCCGGCATTCCTGGACTAGACTGGAATTTGTGTAAATTCCAATCAGGGATTGATGGCGGCCTTGCTGTCCGTTACTATCATTTTTTTTCTCATTCAATTATTTATTGAATCTTCACAAAGTGAACTAACAATAAGTATCCAAATGGTTTAATGAGCGAATTAAAGATAAAATTAGCCAACGTGATTATGCGTATAAACTATGGAAACGTTTTAGAACTGATGATCTACATGAGCAGTATACTAATGCTAGAAAAGAAGTAAATAAACTTATAAAGCGCGCGAAGTTCTCCTATTTCTCTAACTTGTTTTCAAATGACATAGACACAAAGAAAACCTGGAGAATTGTTCGTGATATTGGAATTGGAAAACCAAGGAATGCAAACTTTTCTGAAATAGATGTTGACTTACTGAATAAGCTTTTTACTGAAATACCAAATGCAACAATTACTCCAAACTTTTACGCTCGTAGTGCCAGGATGTTAGATAATAGTACCAGACCACAATTTTCTTTCCGATGTATTACACAGGCTGATACCGTTATTGCTTGTCACAACGTCAAATCGAATGCTATTGGCCCAGACAAAATACACCCTAAATTTGTAAAACTCGTTCTACCTAACTTGCTGTCACAAATTACCCACAATTTCAACACAGTAATTACAAAAAGCATTTTTCCACAAAATTGGAAGTACGCAAAAATTGTTCCTATACCCAAAAATAATAGTGAGTATCGTCCAATTGCTATCCTTTCGTATCTATCCAAAGTTTTTGAAAGAATCCTGCACAGACAAATTGTTGACTTCATTCAAGAAAATAATTTATTCACTGACATGCAATCAGAGTTTCGACCCAAGCACAGTTGTACTACTGCACTAATTGAAGTCACCGGGGAAATTCGCGGCTACATTGATAGTGGAAATATTGCATTGCTAGTGCTTTTGGATCATTCCAAAGCATTCGATATGGTCAATCACAGTATGCTGCGTGTTAAATTATTAGAGCTGTTTAATTTCACCTCCTCTGCAACTGATCTTGTCTCGTCATATCTAAATAATCGGTATCAGTATGTTTGCTCAAATAACAAATTATCCATGTCGCTGCCAGTAACCAAAGGCGTTCCTCAAGGGTCCATTTTAGGGCCTCTATTGTTTACAATTTATATAAATGATTTACCAAGCCAATTAGTACACTGTAACATTCATATGTATGCTGATGATGTCCAAATTTATATTTGTAGTGAACCAGAGAAGATTGACGAGAGAGTTTTAAAATTGAATACAGATTTATCGAGAATCAAGGCTTGGGCAGCAGCAAATGGCTTATGTTTAAATCCAGTTAAATCAAAGTGCCTTATAATTGCCAGAAATACCACACACATAACTGCTGAACCCAATATTATATTAAATTCTGAAAAAATTGAAATTGTTAGGAAGACGGAAAACCTAGGCATTATAATAAATTCTTCGCTAACATGGTCTGATCATGTAAATACTGCTACAGGGAAAGTATTTGCGATGCTTCGTTCATTATGGGCAACTCAGCATGCAACACCGATAAATATTCGGATGACTTTGGCTAAGACCTATCTTATACCGACATTAATGTACGGTAGCGAAATTTTTGCGAGCAGCGATCAAAAAAGCACCAGAAAATTAACTTCTGTATATAACGCTGTTCTTAGATATGTTTTAAATTTGGGGCGTTTTTCTCATATCACATCTTATGAGACTGAACTTTATGGTGTGCGTTTTTGTGATCTGTTAAGTATTCGTTGTATTCTACTGTTACAAAAAATTATTTACACTGGTGTACCGTCATACTTGTTTAAACGTCTTGTTTTTACGCAATCAAGGAGGAACAAAAACCTGGTCCAGATACGATTTAAAAAGTTAATATCTGAATGGAAATTTTTTATTCACACAATACGACTATGGAACTCAATACCAGCATCCTTACAAACCATTAGCAATGCAACGCAGTTTAGGAAATGTCTATTTAATTTTTATAGTAGAAGTTAAAAACTTGTTTTTAATTGTAAACTTATTTTGATTTTTTGTATCTTTCTTTTTTTTATAAACTGTTTTTTGTTTTGGTTTTTATATATTAAATTGTCTTTTAAATCCTTTGTAATTATAACTATAACCAAATTTAAATTGTAATAATTTGTAAAACCCACCCAAACCATTGTTGTATGGGTGTACCAATAATTAAATAAATAAATAAATAAATACATAAAATTAGTTAAGTCCAGCCAATGCTAGACAAAAATGTTTTATTTTGCATGGTCAATATCGGTAAAATCACCTATTTAACGTTCTGATGGTGGCAAGGGTGTCCCTCCTTCTCGTTACTATCATGATATTCCTTCCGAATATCTTGTGAAACGTCAGCCAACTGGCCGCTTTATTTATGGCCGATATTTCAGCCTGAAGTACACTACATCTGTCCGATAGTCTGAAGGATATTTTAGTTTTGAAATGGAATGATCCATCACTCCCAATGATCCTACCAATTTTTGTTGGTATTGACAAGAGTCTTGATCAAGTACTCTCCAATTCTGCATCTTCGAAACCATCTCTGTTCTCCTGTAATGCTGGTCTTCGACATCAAAATCACCGTTCTTGAAGCGTTAAAACCACACTCAGCACGCCTTTCACTAAAAGCGGCCTCACCATGGATAGTTGAGAGCATTCGATGAGCCTTAGCCGCAGATTTCTTCATATTAGAACAGATAATTTAAAGCCTCCCGCAAGTAACAAAAATTTGGCTCTTAAGCTGAGATGTTTAATCGAGAGTAACTTTATGATTAATTAATATTTCTACGACCCTACGTTTACCCAATACCTAAGCTTATTGTATGACTTCTACGATTTGTTTATTTCGATTACCACTTACCGCTACATCTATCTGTTGCAAACGGTGGAAGCAAAGTTGTACACCTAATATTTTGAAATAAAACCGAATGTAATGAAAACACCAATTAAACGAGTCGATTATGAATTTAGATAGAAAATGTAGGACTCCGCAACAATCCGGAACGATACAATTAACTGAACAAATTTACTAAAAAGGTAAGTTTAGTTGACAAACTTAAATTTATAAAAAACAAAGAAATAAGTAATAAATTATAAATTTGAGATAAAGTGCTTTCATTATTCGATTAAAAACAAAAAGAAGAAATTATTCGGCTGATAGACTGTTCACTATATTTGTGAAATACAAATCTTTATATAATTACTTAGTTTGTAAACAAATGATATTGCATTTTAAGTAAATCTTAATCAATCTCGCGGGAGATGATATTAAAATTAAGTGATTATTTTTAAACAGAAATCAAACAGAAATTTCATAACAATTACTTTGTTTTGTTGCGTCACAGCAGCTAATGAAATAAAAATGAAATTTGATAGCAGGGCTTTTCATATTTAGTGAACTTGTTTATATGTATTAATAACTTTCTATTGTTTTCAAGGGAAAACCTTTTCAGATTGAAAGATCCGTAAGCAGAAATTTCATGGCAACGATTCTATCAGCATACAGTCCGCATATGTCATGAAATTTCCAAGCTTGTGGGTTTTAACGGTATTTTAGAAAACTTTGAAAAAATACTTATCTCTGTCTATTATTTCTACTTAAGGCACGTCACATGGCGTTAAAAGTGGTTAGATTTTGCTAGAGCAAAATATTGCAAACATTTCCACGTTTGTAGTTGTAAGATAAGTAACTGCAACGAAAAAGTGTTCAAATTTGACGTTTCATATTCTTTTTAATAAAAAATACTTTTTCAGATATTAACAGCCAAATTCATAAAAAATATTTTGTGTTTATTACAGGTTTATTGGAGAAATTTCTGTACCTTTAATAAAAGATACAGCGCACCTGGTAGCAAGAATGATAGAAATACAGATTACGCCATGCGCATGATTTCCCGTTAGATGACGTAGTTTAACCCCTGCAAGGGTTGCCTATTCTATGTATTTTCAAATCATCTAGGGATTTGCCTGTATGGAAAAATGTTACTTGTATGCTTAATAATGATAAGTATATTTTACATTTGGAAGATGTATATGAATGTCATAATCTGTAGTTTGTTAAATTTGAAGGAACTATATGCATATGCAGATATACACATATGCAGAGAAAAACTTTGCAACCAATCTTACGAAAGAAATTTTTGCCGGACTCCTTTAGTATAGACTATTCACAGCTCCAAGGTAAAAATGCAAATATCTTCCTTTGCATGTAATACGCCTAAATAAAATGCATAACGTATGAATAGATAAACAATACTCAAAACTAAGCATTTTGATTGCAGCTATTCATTCAAATAAGGTAATCGTGACAATTTTCTCTATAAAAGTATTACGAAAAGTGGTCAGCAAGCTAGTTTGTCGTTTGTTAGTTACTTTTGTAGAAAACTATGTTCAAACCAATATAGGCTTATGCGATACGAAGATAGGAAACTGCCGCCTGATCTAAAATTTTATATAATTGCAAAATAAGTAAGAGTGTAGTATATTCGGCTAGGCCGAATCTAAAATACCCTTCATGATAGTGACGTATATATAGAGTATATATTACAAATTTGAAATAAATATGCTCGGATATATATGGACCGACATCGGGGAAAAAGTATGTTTACCTTGTAAGCACCATTTCAAAAAGGAAAGCTTTCATGGAAAAATCGGTTTAGGCTATATCTCGGTTAACTATGAACCGATATCGGAATTTTCCATTTTCTGTATTTTAGTAGCTTTCTTTTGTAACGATAACTGATTTAAGCAAAAAAAATTTACATGGAGAAATCGGTTTATCCTTTCTCTAGGTATATATGGACCGATATTGGAAATTTTCATTATCTGTATTTTAATTTTTCGCTGAAAAATTGGTTTGGACTATATCTCGAGTATATATGGACCGATATCAGAAAATTTAATTTTCCTATTTGGTAACCTCCTTATATTATCAGAACTTCATTTAAGCATTTTCATTAAAAAATCCTTTTTGACTATATCTCGGGTATGTATGGACCGATATCGGATATATTCATTTTCTCTATATAAGTACCCTCCTTTTATTACCAGAACTGATTTCAAGCGATATATTCATTAAAATACCGGCTTATGTTCTATCTCGGATATACTTATATGGACCGACATCGAGAAAAAATTTTTTTTAGAAGGCAATAATTGACAAAAACTATCATACAGTTATTGACATCAAAAATGGCAAAACTGACACTTTAGGGCAATACTAAATTAAAAAAAGGTTGGTATGTATATTATTTCTGGTAGCACTTTGCAGTTGGATTGGTCGGTAAGAACTACGCCCACATGGCGATCCTAAACCAGTAATCATGCCAGCACAGCTGACAATCTGTCAACATAACCATGATTTGTTTTAACCAAATCACTACAAAAAATACACTATCAGCCAGTTCGTCGATGTCAAAAGGATAAGTTCATTCGCATTCTAGGCGAAAGAAAATTGATTTGGGGTTTTTTTTTAGCTTTATTCTATGCAAACGATGTGTCAAAATTCAATTAAAACACATAAGTACATGCGAACGTATAATAGTGACATAGACAAACCCAAATTGATTCAAATGTGAGTGACTAGCTTTCGTTAGCATACATTTTCATTCGATATCGCCGAACAGGCTATATATTACAGTCCAGAAAAAGTAGTGCGGATAGTAAATGTTTTCTCTGCACTATATACGACTTACTAAGAAAAGTAAAAGAGAACAATGAGAAAAATATCACATATACATATATGAATGTATATCTAAACCAAAAAATAATTTTTAAAACTTATAATAAGAAGTTTCTAAACTACGTAATCTTCAGTTCTACACATTTCCCAAAGAAACTGTAATACACCAAGATACCGAATCGATTTAGTTGCCTGTGCATAATAACTTCTAACAAGTTTTGTCATATCTGACATTAATTGCAACACCTTTTCTAGTGCTACTGCTACTTCTTACTTGGGGTGTGAAAACCCCAATCGAATTATAATAAACGATCAGACGGCAAGCGAACAAATTATTCATTATAATTGCTAATAATGCTCGCTGCATGGAAGTAATATTTGTTACGAGTATTTTGAAAGTTCAATAAACAATCTCAGAATTTGTGAAGAAAAACTAAATTAATTATTTTTGTATTAATTACTCTTGTCATACTATGACAAGTTTAAATAAGACAACAATATAAAGTTTAGAATGGAGCTTCTATATACATAAATTAAATAATAGAAGTGTTAAAAAAACTTGTAAAAACATTTTGCACCAACCGCTTAACACTGTATTTTGCTCAATATTCGTATAATTTTAAGGTCAAATAACCAAAAACAAATTGTCTCAATTAACTTTAATTCTGAGAATTTTGAAATGAATTTAGTAGATCAACATTTAATAAAAATCGTGTAAAATTTGTTCAGTTAATCGATACATTCAGAGTAAAGGCTGATATTTGGTTCAATATTTCGTGCGAAATTCAGTCAAAATGCATAAAAAGTGATTAATACGAAATATTTGCGAAATAAGTTGATAAAAGTAGTACTGAGTTTTTTAAGTGAAAAACACGCAAAATGTATCTGTAACATGTTTTGTTTCTGGGATTATTTGTTTATTCAGCTACGAAATAACATAAGCAGAGCTTTTTTCGCACGAAATACATACAAACATACTTACAATTAAATAAAAAAGAAAAATGAATAAGAGAACAAATGGACAACATTGAATATGTACATATTAATTTTTCCGTACGAAATAAGTAATATTATTGAAAAATTTTCACACATTCAATCTCAATACTAGGCTTAATTCGAGAAATTTTTCAGTTTGCAAACGTGCAAGCGAGGAATTTTCATGTAGAAAGATAATATAAATAAAAAATTTAAAATCAACCATTATGGATTGATTTCAAACCCTCGAGCGTTATAACAGTTTAAACCAGGGGAAGAGCAAACACCAATACATTTAAGGAAAAACTTATTTTATTTACTAAGCGAAGTATACGAAAGTGTTGCAGCGTATAGCTAAGTGCTTTTACAAAAACAAGTGAACACCAAGCGCATAGGGATTGGGCACTTCTTAAAGATTCATATGGTAGAATATTGTAGTGGAATATGCTTTATAAATGGCTGAATCTACATGTGTGGAAATTCAATACATACTAAATAAACTGTAGTTAACCACAGCCATATAATTTTTTAAAAAACGCTAAAATTGAATAACTGTTTTCTCTCTCCGATTCACCAAGTTTTGCCCTAATGTATTCCAAAGTATAGCACTGTACAATCTGGGGTATGGAGGGGAAAGAATTCCACGATTGAGAAAGGCGTATTTCCTTTCTCGCCGTACGTTGTACATGTACTTCCGAAATCTTCACCTAAGCTTATTTAGTACAGGATGATTGGTAGTAGATTTATATTTTCAAACTTAAATAAAAAATTTTATAATTGACACAAAGTTTTATTACGAACATTCAACGGTAGAAAGAAAATCCGGATTTTAGTTTTTAAAGAGTCCACCAGCACTCTGTGTAACGGGAATCTGCTGTTCTGATATGTGTCTTTGAAATGCTGCTACCTTGAAAATTAGTAAAATAAATTAAAAAATATGAATTAACACATATTATTATTGGCCACGAGAATAATAGGGTTGGATGCAACTATAATATGGTCGTGGTAAAAATATTATGGTTGCAGTCATCTAAACTACGGTTGCATCCAACCATAGTAGGGTCAATGACCAATGAACGCGTGTTACGTATACATGTGTGAGTTTCGGAAACAAGATAATCTCGTCAGAGCAAAATCCATTGCAGTAACGATAGAACATAGTAACGCACCCTACACTGTGTCGATGCTCCAGTGAGTCAACACTGCTCCAGTGAGTCAATACTGTCACCGATAAGCTGTTTCGCCCTCTCTTGTACACGGTCGAGTAATCCCAAAACAGACTTTGAGGCACCGGCCCAAACATGAGAGTTGTATTCCATTTTCGGTCGGATATAGGTGGTATAAAAAGTAAGGCGGTTGGATAGAGTGAAATACATTTTACACCCTTTCAAAAACCCAAGGCACTTGAAAGCTTCTTTAGAGACATGATAAATGTGTTTAGTACAGCGAACATCACACTATATCTTCATCTCAAGAACATCAAAAGCATCCGATTCCTCAATATTTATACCCTCTATTAGTGCAAATGAAGCAGCACTTGCGGTCGTTTGTTTGTGTGTTAATAAGCGACATTGGGTCTTAGGAGCGTTAAAGGCAACCCTGTTTTTTCAGTGAATCATTCATATTTAGCCTCTTGGCAGCGATCTCTGATAGGCTGGGCCTATAACTAAAAGAGTACGAGTGAAGCTTTCATAACCGAATGGAAACTTTTACTGGTATTAACAAAAGAAAAGTGAACCAAGTGTTTTCTTCCCCGTAACGAAGCGTTCTTCTTTCAGTATAGTAGCCATCGAAAAAAAATTTTAAAAATGTTGAAGCTGCACATAGGGATATATCGCAAATCTGAGTGGTCGAAAATAAATAAATTTTATTTTATGTAAGTAATGTTAATACAATTTTTATACTAGAAAGTTACCAGGAATAATAAAAAACTAAACAATCAAATATTCTCTTTATTATATTTATTATATGCGTTATAATATCGAACTAAATATTAAATAATAATCGTAAGAAAAATCTTAAATAATGGTGAACAAAAAATACTAGAGTTATTGTGAATTAAACGTGGGGCGGTTTTTCGTACATGAAGCACCCGATCCTTACTTCACAATAATGCTATAATTTTTCCCATATTACATGATAGTATTCGTCTGGCTCAAGTCTACACCTGGCTTTTGCTAAGAATTATATTTAATTATAACAATGATTGCCGCGATCAGTAACTCTTGATCAAAGAAGACAGGAAAAAATAATTGAATACACTAAGCAGTCGCTACGCTGCTCATCACCACCCACTAGGATTCGAACTCGGTATCATGAAAACATAATGTATTTTAATACGGCCGCTTAACCAACTCATCCACGAGCTCTTATTTATTTTGCGTCTATATTTGTCTCATATTGACCACATATGCAACTTGTTATAGACAGTTAGTTGTCCCAGGGTAAGTGTATTCTATTTCTTTTTTGATCAAGAGGTATTGATCGCGGCAATTATTGTTAAAATGAACTTGAACCAGACGAGTGGTTAGGTTAGGTTAGCTAGACAGGCCGCTGAATACCCCGGATTAGCCTAGGTTTTCCAGCTTACTTGGGTCCTGAAGTCGTTCCCTTTGTGATTGACTGAAAAGTGGGATAGTGGAGTGAAGAATAGAAGCTATAGAAATATAGTGTAAGTGAAAAAAGAGATGGATGGGCGGGGATGGAAAAGAAAGTAATTGCTTTAACTTTTTTAACATGGAACATGTTGCTCACAGAATAACATGAACAAGTTTTACATAACTTAATAATATCTTAACAATAGTACCCTATATATACATTCAACGTATTAATTTTTTGCTAACTAAATGTCTATAACTATGTGCTAAATTATTAGTATCTAAAAATTAATTCTCTGTTCTACAGTTCCTTTTCCTTTCTCTAGATAGCCCGAAGCCATTACCTTTCCAGCCCATTGTTGTGCTTTCGGGCACTTTGGATGAGGTTCGCCAGTTGCTGTGCACTCAGATGACGATCGTTTTGATTTCGGAGTGAAGTGATGGATCCATGTTTCCTCCATTGTTACATATCGTCGCAAACATTCCGGTTTGTTACGTTTAAACATGGCCAAACACTGCTCAGAAACATCAACACGTTCTCGTTTTTGGTCAACAGTGAGCAAACGCAGCACCCACTTTGAAGAGAGCTTTCTCATAGTCAATTGCTCTTGCAATATAAAGCCAACATGTTCATTTCATATCTTTATGATGTCAGCTAACTCACGCAACTTCACTTTTCGACCATTCAAAACGATTTTGTGTTGTTGTTGGGGGGGAATCCCCATAACTTTTTTCAAGCCATTGCTACGCTTGAACGGTAGTTTTTCCCATCAAGAAAAAGCAGCGTAAAATTAAAACACGTAATTGTTTTTGATCTATTGTTTTGAAAATAACTAAAGTAAAGTCACTTTTTTTTTTTTTTAAGCATTTTTTTATTTATTGAATCTTCAAAATGAACTAACAATAAGTATTCAAATCTTAATACTAAATTTAAAATTAAAAAATGTGATTCTAAAGTCCGGCCAATGCTAGACAAAAAGTTTTATTATGCGCGAGCTATTTCGGTAAAATAACCCATTAAGCAATCTGATGGTGGCAGCGGTATCCCTTCTTTTAAGCCGAGTGTGGCCGCCATAATTAAGTATATTGCGAGCAAGAGAGTTTGGATGAAGTTCCAGTTTACTGATATACCTTGTCGCGTACTTAGAAAATTCCTCTTTTACCAGCGGAACACTTAGATCGTTATGAATTCGTGAATTTTTGACGTACCATGGAGCTGCAGTAATCGTTCGTAGAATTTTGTTTTGTCGCCCTTGGATTTTTTCAATGTTTGACACTGAGGCGGTGCCCCATAACTGAATTCCGTAGCACCATATAGGCTTTAGTATTGCGTTGTATAACAAAAGTTTGCAATCTAAATTCAGTGTCGAATTTCTGCCCATAAGCCAATTTAGCTGCGCTGCTTTTAGTTTTAACTGAGTGACCTTTGCTTCAATGTGCGACTTCCATGTTAGCCTACTGTCCAGGTGAATACCAAGGTACTTGACTTCGTTGTGCTGCGGAATAGGTGAGTTGTTAATTTGGATAGGCGGACATGTTTGCCTACACAGTGTGAATGTAACATGAGTACATTTCTGTTCATTAACTTTGATTTTCCAAAGTTTTAGCCATTTCTCTAATATTGAAGTATATTCCTGTAAATGTCGTGATGCTAAATGGTGGTTTTCATGAACACTCAAAAACGCTGTGTCATCTGCAAAGGTGTGGATTTCAGATGTCGTTGGCATGTCAGAGGCGTAAATCAAATATAAAGTAGGCCCCAGTATGCTGCCTTGGGGAACTCCTGCCTTGATTGGCTGAGTTGGGCTAATAAAGTCGCCTTCTCTGATAACAAGCTTCCGCCCGTATAAGTAGCTTTCCAGAAGCTTGTGTGTATTTGCAGGCAAATTTAGCTTTATCTTGTGCATCAAGCCGTCGTGCCACACTTTATCAAACGCTTGAGAAATATCAATGAAAAAAGCTGAGCAGTACTTCTTCGCCTCAAAGGTTTGTCTTATGACATTGACTAGTCTGTGCGTTTGTTCTATGGTGCTATGTTTAGCCCGAAAGCCAAATTGATGATCAGGGATGCATCCCACATTGTTCAATATTGGACTCAACTTCGCCATTAACAATTTTTCGAAAAGTTTTGAAATTGTTGGTAAAAGACTTATTGGTCTATATGATTCTACCTTAGTCAGATCCTTCCCTGGCTTGAGACCTTCCACTCTGCAGGATAATACTCAAGGCGTAAAATGGGGTTAAAAATAAAAAGTAGAACCCTTCTAGCTACACGAGGTAACTGTTCAAGCATTCTACCAGTAATTTGATCAATGCCTGGAGCTTTCCTGGGGTTTGTATTACCGATAACCTTTTCGACATCTTGAAAATTAAATCTCAAAGACACAGGAGGTCTAACAACATATGGTGGTAATTCCGCTGTATTATTCTCTGAATCATTTGTGATAAAAACGTTTCGCAAGTGATCGACACACAACATTCCCTTTTCAGAATCGCTTCTTGCCCAGTCGCCAGTTGAATTTCGCAAAGGTGGCTTACCTATTACGGGTCTTTTTAAACCTTTTGTCGCTTTCCACAAGGAATAATCAGATTGAGGGGTACCATCAAGGCTTTCCAAATATGTTTTAAGGGAAGCCATTCTATGGACTTCAAGCAGTTTTCTTAGCTGAGTTATGCATTCCCGTAGCCTAGTTTTAAGCTGGGGCGACCTGCGAAGTTGCCACTCTCTTCTGACTCTTCTTTTTTCTGACAGAAGTTGCTCAATTTCAGATGAATAAGTTCTATTGCTCTCATTTCTAGGTCTTAAATGACTAGTGGTAGCATGCTGTACGGCCAGTTTGAGGTTTTCAGAAAAATTGTTAATTGACACATCAATATCCTCAGGCGTTCTCAAGGCGATATTTTCAGTACAATGTGTGCTCAAAAATTTTTTGTACTTTAACCAATTAACTCTATTGACAGTCAACGGTGAGCCAATCTCTTGGGGGAACGAAACAGAGATTATAGTGGGAGAGTGATCTGATGACAAATCTAATGAAGGCTCCACTTGCATCCACTCTAAAGGAAAATTTTTCGCAACTCCAAAATCTATAACGTCTGGGATCTTTCGTCGGTCTGTCGGCCAATAAGTGGGGTGTCCGCTTGAAACCACATCTAAGCCCATTTTGGAAACGGTGTCAAAAAGCACACAGCCTTTCGAGGTAATTAAGCGTGATCCCCAAAAAGTGTGTTTAGCATTATAGTCGCCAGCCGCTAAAAATCGAGGCCCAAGTGATTTGAAAAAATTTGAATATTGGCTTTCTGTTATTGAAAATCGGGGCGGTGAGTAAATCGAGGAAATAACGATTTTTTCATGAAAATATTCAATGCTTGGATATACTCCTCACGTGTCTCGTTCATTAAATAGTGCTTAATTCTGGATTTTATTAGAATTGCCGATCCTCCGCAAGATCTTCCACGGGGATCTTTTGTGTCGTACAGTATGTAGCCATTAATTTTGAAAAAACTGTTGGTTGTCATTTGACAACCAACAGTTTTTTCACTTTTAGCACAATAATTCACAAACTAATGAATAGAATATCATGAAATTTTAACAGCTGTCTTCTGAAGGTTAGTAATAAACTGAAAAAAAGGTGACTGCAATAAAACTAGACCCGGGACTTTTCAGCCCATGTAGCATGCATAAAATTGTGTTTGATGTAGATCATTAGAAGTTCTTCAGAAGCCAAGTTCATATCGTACTACTCTCAAGAAAGCGGATGCCGCTGATCTTAATCAGTCACAAAAAACTCAAATTTTATCGCATCACGTTTAACTAAATAAAAGGCAGAGGCGCTTAGCGTGATATTAAAGATTCGCCTCTGCCGACTTTAACAAACTTGACTGTTTCAACAAATTGTTAATTTTTTGTTGATTACTTAATATTATTCTTCTTCTACAAGCTGCTTTTAGCAACGAAAATCGTGTTCGATTACAAATCTGTCTGAGTAAAAAACAAAAAAAAAAAAAAAAGAATTTATTAATTTCCAAACGTATTTTCCCATCTTTATATGCAAAAAATAACTCATTTAATAATACTCGTAATAAAACAAAATAATACAACGAAAGTGTTGTAACTTAAATGTGCACAATGTATAAAAAAAAGTATTTTGTGGTGTCTCACCGCAGCGACAGAACTGGGATGGCTAGAACTTTAATGCATTCAATATTAACATTCTTGATAAGGTACCAAAAAAAAAAGTTTAAATTAAATTCCAACTTCTAACAGGCGACTGGTATAAATGCAAATTGCAAATGGTTTGCTAAAATCAATTGTACTTTTGACATGACACGAACGACAAGTAGTTGTAGTAATAGACCGTTTCGTTGTAAAATGTTCGCCAATTACTGGAGGAAGCAGAGGAATTTTTTAAAAGTAGCCACAATTTTATTTGTGATTAGCAGCAGCCATCAATTGGGTGGTAAGTTAAGCAGCTCTGTTTGATTGATGTGCAAGGATTTGCGATAAAAATTCTTCATTGGAATGGAGTAAAGTATAATGATTTTCTAATTAAATTTTCAGTGCTGGCTGGTGGTTATGGCAGCTATGGTGGTGGCGGAAGTTTAGCATCAGCAAGTGCTAGTAGTTTTGCGTCAAGTGGAGCAAACAGTTGGGGCAGTGGAAGTGGCGGTAATCCGTTTTTGCCTGGTGGTGGCAGTGGTAATGATGGATCTGTGATTACGATACACAAGGAGCTAAATTTGAATAATCTAAAACATGGTGTCAACGGTGTTTTGGGTGGCATCTTAGATGGTGTTGGCAAATTGCATGGAGCAGCTGCAAACGCTGCTAGTGGTGGAGGTTTCCTTTTGGGTCGTGGTTTCGGTAGTGGTCGTGGCGGTGGAACGAATCCATTCTTAACTGGGCATATACCTAGTACGAGTGGTGGCGCGATTGGTCCTGTTGGCCCAAGCCATTTTCCTTCTGCTGGTAACGGTGATACCAGAAATCCAATTTCACAGCCTGACTTGACGTATGTTCCCCCCGGAAATAGCCCAAGTGGTCCAGGAGCCTATGGAGGAAATGGTGCAGGAAGCCCTGGTAGGCCCGGAGGCTATGGTGGTGGTGCTGGTGGTGGGGGCGGTGGTGGTGGCTACGGAGGTAGTGGTCAAGCTGGAGTACCAGGCAGCCCTGGAAGTTATGGAGGAATTGGCGCAGGTGACACGGTTGGCTACGAAGGCAAAGGCGGAGCTGGTGGTCTTGCTGGAGCAGCAGGCAGCCCTGGCAGTCCAGGGGGCTATGGAGGAAATGGTGCAGGTGGCGGTGGTGGTGGTGGCGGCGGTGGTGGTGGCGGCGGTGGTGGTGGCTACGGGGGAGGTGGTGGTTATGCTGGAGCACCAGGCAGCCCAGGTAGCCTCGGAAGCTATGGCGGAAATGGTAAAGGTCGCGGTGGAGGCTACGGAGGCAAAGGTGCAGCTGGTGGTCATGCTGGAATACCAGGCAGTCCTGGAGGTAATGGTGCAGGTGGTGGTGGTGGTGCTGGTGGCGGTGGTGGTGCTGGCGGCGGTGGTGGTTCGGGTGGTGGTTATGGTGGTGGTGGCGGTGGTGGTTATGGTGGAGCTGGTAGTCACTCTGGAGAATCAGGTATTCCGGGTAGAACCGCAGGTTATGGTGGAAATGGTGCAGGCGGCAGAGGTGGCTATGGAGGCAAAGGTGGAGCTGGTGGTCATGCTGGAGCACGAGGCAGTCCCGGAGGCAATGGAGGAATTGGTGCAGGCAGCGGTGGTGGTTACAGCAGTGGTACTGGTGTTGGTGGCGGTGGTGGTTACGGTGGAGCTGGTGGTCACTCTGGAGTACCAGATACCCCGGCTAGACCCGGAGGTTATGGTGGAAATGGTGCAGGCGGCAGAGGTGGCTATGGAGGCAAAGGTGAAGCTGGTGGTCATGCTGGATTACCAGGCAGTCCCGGAGCAAATGGTGCAGGTGGCGGTGGTGGCGGTGGTGGCGCTGGTGGGGGTGGTGGTGCTGGTGGCGGTGGTGGTTACGGGGGAGCAGGTGGTCATGCTGGAGTGCCAGGCAGTCCCGTAGGCAATGGAGGGAATGGTGCAGGTGGCGATGGTGGTGCTGTTGCCGGTGGTGGTGCTGGTGGTGGTTACGGGGGAGCAGGTGGTCATTCTGGAGTCCTAGGCAACCCAGGTAGTCCCGGAGGCTATGGTGGAAATGGTGCAGTCGGCAGTGGTGGATACGGAGGTAAAGGTGGAGCTGGTGGCCATGCTGGAGCTCCAGGAAGCCCAGGTAGTCCTGGAGGAAATGGTGCAGGTGGTGGTGGTGGTGCTGGCGGCGGTGGTGGAGCGGGTGGCGGTGCTGGTAGCGGTGGTGTTGCAGGTTACGGTGGAGCTGTTGATTACTCTGGAGCAACAGGTGGTCCCGGAAGTTATGGTGGAGGAGGCTATGGAGCCAAGGGAGGAAGTGGTGGTGGTAGCCACGGAGGATCAGGTGGTCACGGTAATTCTGGTGGTCATGGTGGACATGGAGGCTCAGGCGGTTACGGAGGAAGTGGAAATAGTGGTGACTCTGGAAGTTCAGGTGGACATGGTGACTCAGGTGGTCATGGTGATACAGGTGATCATGGTAGTTCAGGGGGTGGTGCTGGCAAAGGTTACGTCAGCTCAGGAATCCCTGCGGGCTTTATTGGCTTAGGTGATGGAGGTAAAGATCTTTTTAGCTCATTTATACCAAGTATATCAGGAGCAGGTGCTTTTAGTGGTGCAAGTGCATCCAGTTTTGCGGGTGCTGGAAGTGGTGCCTTCGGCTTTGGTGGTCCCACTCCAATTGGGGGAGATGGCAGTTGTTCGAAGTGCAGCAGCGGTGGTGGCGGTTATGGTAAATCTGCTGCTTTTGCATCTGCTTCGTCATCGGCGTATTCAAAAAGCTATTAACTCCATATCAGGGGAAGTCAAGACATAAATAATAATGCATTTTTTTTCGATAGCTTTGTTGTTAACATCAAAGGTGATATTTTTTAAAAAAGTATTTAATTTAAGTCTGTATTATAAGTACATACATACATATATAATATACATACATATATAATTTAATGTTTTTTATACTCGTAGTTTATGAATCATTCTGCAAATAAACTGATATTTTCTCTAGATTATGCTGAGTGTTTTTAATTGTTTGAAATTGATAATATTATTATTAAAAATATTTGTTGCGAAGTGTGTACACGGAATTTTTTTCATGTTCAATAACGGAATTCGTTGAATTAGATAATAAATTGTTTGAATGGGACCTGTAAAGGAATTCGTGGATTCAAACCAAAATTTATTAAAAATATTTATTGAACAAAAGCAGCTACATAATTATTTCAATAACAAATAAATGTGATGCATATGTATGCATGTAGCTGTAAGCGGAAAGCAACATTATGGAGATTTGGTGAAAGTCCCGAAAAATTGAGATAGTATTGTATTGAAAGCAAACCTTTATTGAATCAGCAAAAATATTTATTGAATGAAAATTGTTTTTTCAGCCAAAATTTTATTGATTTTTTTCTATAATTTTTGAATAAAAAATAGATAAAAAATTTAATTTTTTTAAACTAGTATTAGCTAAAAATTTCACGATGGGTAATGCAAACTATACAAACGATGCAAATGTGAGCAAATATACTTCGTTTTTTTTTCAAGCAACAACTAAATGTAGGTGTTTGCAGTTTGCTTCACTTCTTTTCATTTGCTGTAAAAAATCTTGAGCAAAAATATGTTTGCAAAAATACTCAATTGCAAACGAACGTAAACAATACCATTTGACAACAACAAAATTAGCGCGATATTATTATTTGTGTACGTAAGTAGAACATTTTTGCAGTTTAATAAACTATTAAAACACACATTAAAATCAAGTGCATAGAGTAAATAACAAGCAAAGAGAGTAAGATAAGCTCCAAATACAAATCAAATTTAACGCATAAAGAACATTATTTGCATAAATTTCGCAATCATTTCTTTTTCACTGATTTGTGTATAATTGTAAACAAATGCAGATTTTTGACGATTTCTGCTAGTGCAGCTATAAGTTTTTCATGTTTCCAGAACAGAGTATGCTCACAATTAACCATAAATATGCACTACATATTTACAAGTTGCAAATTTCCACTATAACCATCGTGAAACCCCTTATTATTTTCTTACATAAATTAAATGTATAGCTAATGGAATACAAAATCTTGTAGCCAGCATGAAGATTTTACCTCGATTTTGAAGATTTTAGGGCAAAAACTGGATTTGAAGGCCTTCCTCTCAAAACAAGATTAAGATTTTTGGGATTCTACAGCAATAAATAATGTGCGAATTATATTCAAATATCTGATTAGTTTCATTGCTTGAATGAAGTAAATATTAAATCAATTTTCACATATACAGAAAACCAATATTCGGATTTTTTCAAATCACTTGGGCCTCGATTTATAGCGGCTGGTGACTATAACGCTAAGCACACTTTTTGGAGTTCACGTTTAATTTCTCCGAAAGGCCGTGTACTTTTTGATACCATTTCTAAAATGGGCTTAGATGTGATTTCTAGTGGTCACCCCACGCATTGGCCGTCAGACAGACGAAAGATTCCAGATGTTATAGATTTTGGAGTTTCGAAAAGTTTTCCTTTAGAGTGGTTTCAAGTGGAGCCTTCGTTAGATTTGTCATCAGATCACTCACCCACAATAATATCCGTTTTGTTCCCCCAAGAGTTTTACTCCCCGTCTACTGACTTAGTTGACGACCACTAGAGTTAATTGGCTAAAATATAAGTACAAAATATTTGAGTACTCATTGTACGGAGAATATTGCTTTGAGAACGCCTAAAGATATTGACGTGTCCATTAATAGTTTTTCCAAAAGCCTTAAACTGACCGTACAACATGCTAGCACTAACTATATAAGATACAGAAACGAGAACAATAGATCTTATTCGTCGGAAATTGAGCAACTTTTGTCAGAAAAAAGAAGAGTTAGAAGGGAGTGGCAACTCCGCAGGTCTCCCCAGCTTAAAATTAGGCTAGGAGAATGTGTAACCAAATTGAGAAATCTGCTTGAAATAGTAAGAAGAGCTTCCCTTAAATCATATTTGGAAAGCCTTGATGGCACTTTGAGAAATTGCTAATGATGAAGTTGAGTCCAGTACTGGAAAAAATAGAATGTCTTCCTGATCATCACTTCGGTTTTAGGGCCAAACATAGTACCATCCAACAGACACACAGACTAGTTAATGTCATAAGAAAATCATTTGAAGGCAAGAAGTATTGCTCTGCACTTTTCATTGACGTTTCCCAAGCTTTTGACAAAGTGTGGCATGACGGTTTAATGTACAGAATAAAACTAAACTTTCCTGCGAACACCCACAAACTTTTTGAAAGTTATTTGTATGGACGTAAATTTATCGTTAAGGAAGGTGACTTTTATAGCAACATTCAACCAATCGACGCAGACGTCCCACAAGGCAGCATACTGGGCTCTACCTTATACTTGATTTATGCTTCTGACATGCCAACAAGCGATAAAATTCATACATCCACGTTTGCAGACGATACGGCTTTTTTCAGTGTACATGAAAACCACCAAACAGCATTACAAAATTTGCAGGAACATATTTACAATTTAGAGAAATGGTTAAAACTCTGGAAAATCAAAGTCAATGAACAAGAATGTGTCCATATCACGTTCACACTGCGTAAAAATACATGCCCGTCAATAAAAATTAATAATCAAATAATTTCACAATACTGTGACGTCAAATATCTCGGTATTCACCTCGACCGTCGACTAACTTGGAAGAAACACATTGACGCAAAAACAACCCAGATGAAATTAAAAGCCGCGCAATTGAATTGGCTCATAAGCAGAAACTCCACCCTGAGCTTAGACTGCAAACTTTTGCTGTATAACGCGATCCTAAAGCCAATATGGTGCTATGGAATTCAACTATGGGGCACCGCCTCCGCATCGAATATTGGAAAAATTCAAAGGCGTCAAAACAGCGTTCTACGTACGATTACAGCAGCCCCATGGTATGTAAAAAATTGTCGAATTCACAAGGACCTAAACGTACCTTTAGTAAAAGATGAATTTGCCAAATATGCTGGAAGGTATATAACCAAACTTGAAATCCACCCAAATCCACTTGCTCGAGACATCCTTACCTTTGGTGGTCACACACGATTAAAAAGAAGGGACACCCTGGCTTCCATTCGGGAGCATAACAGATGATGTCCTGTGGCACGGTATTCTGATACATTTGCTGAATCATAATTTTTTGTCTAGCATTGGCTGGACTTAAAGAAAATTTTTTAGTTATTAAGATTTGAATAATTGTTGTTAGTTCTTCTTGAAGATTCAACAAATAAATAAAAATTGATAAAAAAAAAAAAAAAAAAATTCACATATATTTATGTATATTGTTACTATTAGACTTACTGGTTTATATAAAAATACTTATGTATTTATTTATCAAAGGATTGACAAGAATAAGAAAGTAATTATAAAAGTTTATAATTTAAATATGAATGAAAACTTGATTGAAACTAAATATGTTAACGAAGGTAGCAAACAACAAAGTTGCATTCGAGTGTTCTCAAACAGCCTTCCTCAATCGAATTTTATTCCCAACAAAAACCGCTATTTGCAAAACTGAGTTTTCAGCAAAGGTGTTCGCTTCTTGCTTGACCAACTTATTGCTCCACCATTTATTTGAACAATATAACCAGAATTAGATTTTTATTCTACTCTATCTTCAGCCCAATTTGCGTCTGCGTATCCTAACAGTTCGAGTATATCAGGCTTAACGGTCTTAGAGCTCAACTGCAAATAACTCGCCTCAGACCCCTTTAAGTATTTTAGAATTCATTTTAGCTCAGACCTGTCTTCTTGATTTGGCAAACTTACTTTACGTGAGAAAATCGAGATGCTTGCAGCGATATCTGGTCCTGAACAAACACTTAGATACAACAACGATCCCAATAACTTTTGGTATTTTTCATTACACAGCGATTTCTCCGATTCAGTTTTTCCATATCCTGGATCAAGTGGATATTGAGATACTTTTGAATTCTCCAATACGAATTCCCTAACAAGATTTAAGTATTTATCTTCAATATTTCAAATATTTCAATTACCAGAAATTGTGAGCTGGTTTTAAGAAATTAAGGATTGTGAAGTGCTGTACGAGATGACTCATGGAAACGGGATGATTGGGTTATCTGTAAAGGACAATCGGCTTATGCTGATCAAGAATGCTGAAACCGCACATGGTTAAATTTAAAACAACACCATGAGAAAGATATACATTGGACTAGTGCACGATTGATGAAACAAATGTGCAGGATGCAGTATTCTCAAGACATGAGCATTTCGCAACACATTGTAAATATGAAGCTGCTGTTTGAAAAGTTAGCTGCTATTGGTGAAACGTATTCAGAGCGATGGTTGGTTGCAATGTTGCTTAGCAGTCTACCTTCGTCATATGATACCCTTGTGACTGCTTTGGAAGCTAGAAAAATAGACGAACTCTTTCTCTAAGTGTCGTTGAAACATATTTAATAGAGAACAGTCATCCTTGTTCCTCTGAAGCTCAGGGAAATTCTGTTTTGAACACATTAAACCAGAAAAACTGTCGCGATGTGAAAACTTGTCATTTTTGTACAGCAAAAAAAAGCTATATAAAACGTGACTGTTGGGATTTTAAAAAGCCTAAAAATAATGAAGTGAAAGCTTCCGGCAGTAAGTCAGAAAATTCTTGTTTTTCGAACAGTTGTATTAAATTTAAGTTAATATGTAAAATAAAATATGTAGCTACAACCATAGAGGTACACGCAGAGAAATGGTAATTTGGAATATTGTTGTAACAACATTAGTATATACTCTGTCACAATTTGTGTTGTTGCCGCTTGCAGCGAATTACCGTTTTCAGTATAGTTTAATCCACTGTAACTATATAAGTATTGAAATCTTCGCTTTTCTATTGTTACATTCCTATTATTTAAAAACATGGTTGAATACAACAATAATGTTTAAAAATATTTATTGAATAGAACAAAACATTTTGTGCAATGTGCAATAATAGACTAATAATTTAAAGCATACGTATGGTTAATGCGTTTATCTGCGGCACATGTTTGGTTATAGAATAAACATGCTATTGTTAGTTTTATGCAAGCCGTTGACAAACATAGTAGTTTGCGTACACAGTCTTCTTTAAATTTGTTTATACTTATATGTGTTTTTCAAATTTAATAATATTAATAAAAAATATATAAGTAATTTATGTTTGGCGAAAATAGCAACGTCACAAGACATTTAAATACAAAAAAGGTTTGTAAAAGAATATATATGTATGTGTTTCAATATATTTAATTTAAATGTATATGTTTTTTACAGACACATAGACATATGTAGGCCAGGTCAAAGGTGCATCAATTTCAATATTTTGCAAAAATTTTGTAATAATTGTAATCTTTTTTTGTTAAAATATTTGTTAATAAATATATTTATATAGAATAAATCAAAAGCCTGTGCTTTTTATTAGAGGAGTTATTTATATTTGTATGTATTATGTAATCATATAGTAATGTGACATTCAACACTATTCCCACTCAAGTAGAATCATACAGAACAATAAGTCTACTGTCAACAATTTCAAAACTGTTCGAAAAATTGTTAATGACAAAGTTGAGTCCAATGTTGAACAATGTTGGATGCATCCCTGATCATCAATTTAGCTTTCGGGCTAAACACACCACCATACAACAAACGCACAGACTAGTCAATCTCATAAGACAGACCCTTGAGAAGAAGAAGTATTGCTCAGCTCTATTCATTGACATTTCTTAAGCTTTTGATAAAGTGTGGCACGAGGTCTTGATGCACAAAATAAAGTTAAATTTGCCTGCAAATACACACAAGCTTCTGGAAAGCTACTTATGTGGGCGGAAATTTGTTATCAGAGAAGGCGACTTTATAAGCCCAACTCAGCCAATCGAGGCAGGAGTTCCCCAAGGCAGCATACTGCGGCCTACTTTATATATGATTTACGCCTCTGACGTGCCAACGACACCCGGAATCCACACTTCAACTTTTGCAGACGATACAGCATTCTGCAGCGTACATGAAAACCATCAAGAAGCTTCGCGAAATTTGCAGGAGTATATTTCAGTACTAGAGAAACTTTGGAAAATTAAAGTTAATGATAAAAAATTGTGCTCACGTATCATTCACGCTGCGTAAACAAACATGTTCAGCTGTCCAAATTAACAATTCACCTATTCCGCAGCAAAATGAAGCCAAATACCTTGGTATTCATCTCGACCGTAGGTTAACGTGGAGGTCTCACATAAATGCGAAAGTTACTCAGTTAAAGTTAAAAGCAGCGCAACTGAATTGGCTTATGGGCAGAAATTCGACATTGAAGCTGGATTGCAAACTTTTATTATACAACGCAATTCAACTATGGGGCACCGCCTCCGCTTCAAACGTTGAAAAAATTCAAAGGCGACAAAACAAAATTCTTCGAACAATTACTGCAGCTCCATGGTAAAAGACGAATTTTCAAAGTACGCAACAAGGTTTATCAGTAAATTGGAGCTTCACCCAAATCCTCTTGCACGCAATATACTTAATTTCGAAGGCCACTCTCGGTTGAGAAAGAGGGACACCCTTGCCACCATCAGAACGTTAAATAGGTGATTTTACCGATATTGAGCGTGCAAAATAAAAAATTTTTGTCTAGCATTGGCTGGACTTCATTAATTTTATGTATTTAGTATTAAGATTTGAATACTTATTGTTAGTTCACTTTGTGAAGATTCAATAAACGTTTAATCGTGACAATACAATTTAAATTTTTTCAATAATATGGTTGGAAGGGATTATATTATATGGTTTGACATGACAGTAAGATTTTAATTTTTAAAATAACAGTGTTAGTCATGATACAATTGCTATAACTTTGATCAAATATATGTTTATAGGGTATAGTTTTGGTTCTTGGCTGTACTTAGCTTTTCAAATAAATTTCAGATTGAAACAATATTATGTGTTTGTGTTCAACCATATAATTCAACAATAGTATTTTGCCCTCAGAATATTGTCATATCAACCATATTTTTTCTTTTGTGTGTACGAGTACATTTTTATGAGACTGAAATACAAAAATGTATTTGCATTTTTTTAGTTGTATTTTTATTTGAAATACACAACTTGAAGTATTTTGTATTCGAAATACACAGCTGGAAAGTATTTTGTATCTGGTATTTGATATACATAAGGTATGTATTTTGCCCAGCCCTGACTATAGCAAATGGGTGTTTCAATAATTCAGTGTTTCTTGTAGAATATTGTCGCCTTCAAATAATGTTATATCTATTTTATACCTCATAAGCATATATAAACACGTAATTAAAATATATGTATGTAGGTATGTATGTGTGCTTGTAGAAACCCAACAACCCATAGTGCTTCTAGCAGTGATCTAACAAGTACAAACGTGTTTTTTATTGTTTTCTTTTGAAACTTTACAACCCTGAAGCATTTGTAATCAATCCGTATTACCCACTCTTGTAACCCTTTACAACATATGCACTTTTCGCAGATATTTATGTTTATAGCATCAACTTTTTAAGCACTTTATTACAACTTTTATAATTTTTTTACGTCAGTCATTCTTAACTTTATTTTCGTTCTTCTTTTCAACTCCAGTAAATTCAATGATTACGAGCATGTTTACGGCTTCAATGAGTGTAATAATGATAAAAAAGATACTAAAGGATGATGCTAAAGACATTGATGGGAGTAATAATGCGCATAAATAATAAAAAAATAAAAAAAATTACGAATAGATATTGAATGACATTTATGAAAGTTGTTGTTACTTAGTAACGAACCTTAAACGATAATGTTACTTTGTTTAATGAATTATACGTGTATGCGCGTATGTATCTGTAGTGCAGCTGATGGATTTATTGATAGGGTATAAAAAAAAGTGAAATGAAAAAATTCACAAACGGAAGTACCTAAAAGAAAAAACTTTATTGAAAGAAAACCATTAATGCAGTGCAATTAAGGAGCATATGAAAAATCGTATAATTGAAACTACAAAGAGATTTAATGATTTTAATTACAAATGTAGTCGTAAGTTCAACCATCAACATCATTTAAAAGTAATGACGGCGTGCCTGATATAACTTTATGAAAAAATATTATTCTAACTGCCGCTGCAAAATGTGATTATTCAGAATGATACGCCGAACATTTAAATGCATTACGGATCTCCTAACACCCATCATTAACCCATTAATACATACTGTTAGACTTGAGAAACGACAGCCATGTCTTATTTTATTATTATTGGATGGAATGTGGCCCTCATCGGCCACTTGCACTGTGACCAGTTTTGATCTATTGTGCGTCCCCTTGCCCCCTTACGGGTTAAGTCTACCAAGAAAACGGACAAGCTCCTTCATTGGGGGTGATATTAAGTCAGATTCACTTAACATATGAGTGTCCCAATGCTCCACAGAGTATAGGAAGTAACGAAGACCTTGTGTTCACGATGGTATTAACAGTAATTTGCAGCAGCGTTGTAACTAACTATAACGACGTATGTCTTCACATAATAAGCTGGCCTGTGGTTAACAAAGAAATGCCTCAAAAAAAAAAACAGTGAACTAATACAGTTAGTTGAAGCAAACACTTAACCATTGAGAGCAAGACGCAAAACTCTCGAAGTCCAAGCAACACTAAGAGGCCTGACCGCATTTAAGAAATAATTATAATGACGCAAGAGCTGATGAGTAGTGTAGCGACTACGAAATAGCTAGTTGTCGCCCAGCTTATGGTATTCAATTATTTTTTCTGTTCTTCTTTGGTCTTATTGTTTTACAGCAATTATTGATATAATTAAAAATAATCCCTCTTCTTGACTGAAGTTGGACTCGAATTCACAACTAGTTAGTTAATAACATTAAATATATCACTAATGTAATATGATGGGTTGTTATCATTCGTCTAGCTCAAGTTCAATCCTGGCTAAAGTCAAGAAATATTTTTAATTATAACAATAATTGCCGCAATCAATAACTCTTGATCAAAGAAGACAGGAAAAAATACTTGAATACACTAAAGCTGGGAGATAACTAGCTGTTTCACAGTCGCTACACTGCTCATCAGCACCCACTAGGATTTGAACTCAGTACCATGTAAACATTATGTATTTTTAATACATAAGCAACAGTTTCGCAGTGGTAAATAAATGTATGAAGAAAAATATATATTTTTTGCCTAAACAAATTAATTTTTTTTTAATTCATAAAAAATTCCAAATCGTAAAAAAGTAAAGTTCTATTACTTTCACATATAGTCGCATAGCCTATGAACAAAATGAGGCATAAATTGTGAAAATCGATGAACGTGTTTCGTTTTTATTCGCAATTAAGTAAAGCTATGAATTTAAAAAAGTTGCTGGAGATATGCACAAAATTCTTTGGAAACATTGATGACTTTTGTTATGAAAAAATAAACAAAATGTTGTTTGATTTTTATGATTGCAGTAGCAAAGTAATAAGTGCTAATAAATTTGCGTAGGCAATTAAAAGGAAAAACAAAAGTGTGCTTCTTTAATTGCTTGGGTTTTTCTGTTAGTTACCTGCATGAATTTTTTACAGAAATTGCACCCACATTTATGAGTGCTCGTATCGTGGAACATTTCAAAATATGCGCCCATTCATACTCAAAACTATCTGATAGTAAAATATTGAAAAATATATACAGCCTGTTTACCGATATCGAATGAAAATGTATGCGAAAGAAAGCTAGTCACTCAGATTCTAATCAATTTAGGTTTGTCTATGTCACTATTATTCGTTCGCATGAACTTATGTATTTTAATTGAATTTTAACAAACCCAAATCAATTTTCTTTCGCCTAGACTGCGAATGAATTTATCCTTTCGACATCGGCGAACTGGCTGATAGTATTTATAGTTATTCTATTTTTGTCATTCAACAACTGCCGACGAACGCGAAAAATACAAGCGATTTTTCTCCGGGCTTTTAATTATAACTGGAACTAAGGCCCAAGAATTTAACGATAATGGAAAGTTTTTCTATTTCATATGTGTTATGCACGAAGCTTCTGGAGTTTGACAAAGACAGAACAAAATTAAAGCAGTTTTTGCAACAATCACGCGATGGCTTAAACGAAACTAGAAAACCAGATGTAAAATTTTGGATACAATATACGAGTACAAAGGTTTTTGCTGTAAGATTCTTTGCTAATCCTGCTTTGATTTCTGAAATCACGGGTCTAGATGAAAACATAATCAAGGAGTTTTCAATAATTTTCGAAGCTATAACAAATATCGAGGTAGTAGATCAAAAAAACTTGGTGATTTTTTCTGGAGACGGCAAAAGAGTTTGATGCACTGTACAAGTTGGCACAATATGCCACCTACACTTCACAAAATTATTATTCATGGAGAAGATATAATTGAAAAGTGTATCTTTCCTGTAGACTTATAGGCATTTTACACTGATCAACATCTTCATGTAACGCATGAAAGATGTTGAAAATGTGAAACACTGTTTACATTGCTCACATCTAACATCTACTATCAATCAAAAATATTATTTTTTCAATTTTCAAACAATTTAACAAAAATGCGTAAAATTTTTTGGAAAAAAGTTAATTAAAAAAAAGAGAATTGCAAAATTTATATACATATGACTATAAATAAAATGTAGGCTTTATAAAAAAAAAATTAACAAAAAAATAACGGAAAAATATATTACAGAAAAAAATAAGAAAGAAAACACAAATGCAAACAATTGACACATGATAAATAAATTATTTTTTTTTTTAATTTTTTCAAAATAAATGACGTTTTTTCAGTGATGCCACAAGAATAATCAACATTATTGCCACTTTTATAGTGATGACACTGAAATAATCGCAAGATGTTTAATGGAATAAAATGAGAAAGGAACATTTTATAAAAATGTTGAATTTTAGTACAATGTGTTTCTTATGGGAAGATGTTATCATCTTCAAAAACTGATGGAAGATGTTAGATGTTGTTCTGTGGAAAAAGCCTATTACTATCCGAAGAGGCCACAGAAACGAAGATATTATGCACCGAATGATGGTAACATCAGATCCCATGATCTCATATTTGACTCCTTCATTTAGACAGAAAAAGCATCGTGTTATAAGCGCCGAAGTTAAGGCTCTTTTAGAATAATTAATTAAAAATAGGTTTAAAATAACTAATATGTATATTAAAAATAACAAACAAAAAAAATTAATTAAGGCTTTTTACTTTGTAGGTAACGATATACATTTCTCCAACTTTCTTTATTTTGATTACTTTTGTGAATTACTGTATAAATATAACTAAATTTGTGATGAAATCATTACATTTTTTTGAGAAATATATATTTTTTCCTCACCTCCATACAAAAATCCCCACTGTGCGCGGCAACATTAATCGTTTAATATTTCCTTCAAACTACTTAATAGTCCGATTAATAAGCTGAGTAATTTCTGCAAGAAATTGTAATTAATAAATGGTAAAGAGCAGTGTACTTCACGTCTTGAATTTCCAACCGTATTATCAAACGAATCTACACTGAAAAAATTTTGTTCAGAAATTCTCTGAATTTTGACATTACTTTTATGAATTTTTTCATTATTTTTCAACCATTGTAGCTTTTCATAGAAATAATGAAACAAATTTCATTAGATTATTTTAATGAAAACCTTCATAAAAGTAGTGCAATATTTTAATAAGAAACATGACTTATTTTCATTAAAAGTATGAAAGACAAATCATATGATTAGTGAAATAATTTCTCTACATCAAAGAATCAATTTCATGAAGCACATGAAAACTGTACATTAAATTAATGAAAAAGTAGCATTTATTTAATGAAATAACTTCTTTGTACTAATGTAATATATTCTTTGAAAAAATGAAACTCCTTCATAAGGTCAATAAAGTTATTTCATTTATCTAATTTTATTATTCATTGAGCATCTGAAAAATTTACATTAAATCAATGAAATAGTTACATTTGTTTAATGAAATAATATCATAACACACATTAATAAAATATGTTCACAAATGTATGTAATAAGATCAATGGAATTATTTCATTTATTCATTGTCGTCAGAGTCTAGCTTTGATAGTGAACGGACGTATTTGTTTTTAATCGGAGTGCTATAAAAAAAAAAAAATCAACGGTATAAGTAGAAAACCGCAATAAGTGGAAGAGTGAATTTATAAAAAAGAAAAACTTTGTGACAATTATTTTTATATACTTTTAAAGTAAAAAAAAAAAAAAAAAAAAAAAAAAAAAAAAAAAAAAATTGCATGAGTGTACCTAGTAGATGCAATTCTGAGAGGGAGCTTAGCTCCACTAGAAAAAACCTCTGGATTTCTGAGGAAGAATCTTTAAAAAAGTCATTGAATAATCTCCTGTCTCTAAGAGATAAAAAAACGCACGCGTTCGTGTTCGCCAAACATTGCTGTTACAACAGAAGACCAACCATCCACCAGTTCAGTAATTGCAGATAAGCCGAAAACACAAGTAGGCATGGACAGGTACGTAACCGTGGTTAAACGTAAGCGAAGCCCCAAATCCGATTAAATATCATCAAATCCGAAAATTTCCAAAGATGATAATAGGACTACGGCTGCGGATAGTAATAGGTTTGCTATCCTTCAGACTGACGAGCCAACTTCATCAAAAAAAACATTTAAACCGCCACCAATATACCTGAGAGAACCTACATCTAATGAGCTGGTAAAAGCACTTATTACGGCAATTGGTAAAGACACCTTTAATGTAACATCAGTGAAGCACGGACAAATAAGTGAAACAAAAATTCAAGTCAACTGCGAAAATGATTACCGAAAACTTTCTGCCGCTCTGGAAAAAAAGAAAAAATCTTTTTATACTTATCAACTTAAAAGTGGTAAAGGCCTCCAAGTTGTTATAAAAGGTATTGACCCTTATGTAGACACGGATGAGGTTAAGACTGCACTGCTAGATAAAGGCTTTAAAATAAAAAATGTGATAAATATGCGGAACCGTGAAAAGATGCGTCAACCTATGTTTAGGGTTGAACTGGAACCAGGGGATGTTATTCTCAAAAAGAATGAAACTCACCCAATTTATAACCTCAAATTTCTTCTTCATCGCAGGGTTACCGTTGAGGAGCCGCACAAGCATTTAGGCCCCATTCAATGCCTAAACTGCCAGGAATTCGGTCATACTAAGGCCTATTGTAAGTTGCCCGCAGTTTGCGTTGTGTGTGGTGAACTGCACGGCACATCACAGTGCAAGAAGCCAAAAACTGATTCAAGTGCAAAAAAATGCAGTAACTGTGGAGGCAACCATACTGCAAATTACAGGGGCTGCCCTGTCTATATCCACTTTAAGCAGTCAATGATAAATAAGCCATCAATTACCTTTAAGCAGCCCCAGCAGTCAAACATCATTTCTGCAAACAATTTTCCCCAGGTAGGCCAGTCAACAAGCAACATAATCATGCAAACCCCTAAACAAGTTTCATATGCCAATGTGGTCAAAGCCGATACACAAAACTTGAATCAGGAGACCAAGCCCCAAAATTCCGATCAAAGTTTTAACAATCTTGAGGCAACTCTGCAGACTCTTGTTCAATCCATTAACACATTTACGGTTTCTATGACGAACATGATGCAGGAAATGCTGAAAATGCAATCCACTATTTTGCAGGCAATTTTAACAAAATGAATTGGTTAAAAATATGTTTCTGGAACGCAAACGGCATCCGCCAACACAAAAATGAACTTGAGCACTTCCTTATGGAAAAACAAATCGACATAATGCTGATTGCTGAAACTCACTTGACAAGCAACAGTTATTTCAAAATTAATGGCTACACACTGTACGACACTAAAGATCCCCGTGGAAGGTCTTGTGGAGGCTCAGCAGTTCTAATAAAAAATAGAGTTAAGCACTATTTTCTACATGAGACACGTGAGGAGTATCTCCAAGCAACAAATATATGCATTGAGCATCTTAATGGAAAAATAGTTATATCATCAATTTACTCACCGCCCCGATTTTCAATAACAGAAAATCAGTATTCACATTTTTTCAACACACTTGGGCCTCGATTTTTAGCGGCTGGTGACTATAACGCCAAGCACACTTTTTGGGGATCACGTTTAATTTTTCCGAAAGGCCGTGTGCTTTTCGAAACAGTTTCCAAACTGGGCTTAGATGTGATTTCAAGCGGACATCCCACTTATTGGCCCTCAGACCGACGAAAGATCCCAGATGTTATAGATTTTGGAGTTGCAAAAAATTTTCCTTTAGAAGGGATGCAAGTTTAGATTTGTCATCGGACCACTCACCCACTATAATATCTGTTTCGTTCCCCCAGGAGGTTGGCTCCCCTTTTAGTGACTTGACGTTCGCCATCACTAGAGTTAATTGGCTAAAATATAAGAAATATTTGAGTACTCATTGTACAGAAAATATTGCCTTGAGAACCCCTGAGGATGTTGATATATCAATTAAAGATTTTTCTGAAGACCTTAAACTGGCCGTACAACATGCTACCACTACCCATACGAGTTTCAGAAATGAGAACAATAGAACTTATTCGTCTGAAATTGAGCTCCTTTTGTCAGAAAAAAGAAGAGTTAGAAGAGAGTGGCAACTTCGAAAGTCTCCCCAGCTTAAAAGCAGGCTACGGGAGTGCATAACTCAATTAAGAAATCTGCTTGAAATCCAAAGAATGGCTTCCCTCAAAAATTATCTAGAAGGTCTTGATGGTAGCCCGCAAACGGACTATTCTCTATGGAAAGCTACAAAAGGTCTGAAAAGACCCGTAATAGGTAAGCCACCTTTGCGAACTTCATCTGGCGACTGGGCAAGAAGTGATTCTGAAAAAGGGATGGTGTATGATAATCATTTGAAAAACGTTTTTACTGCAAATGATACAGTGGATGATGTAGCTGAATTTCCGCCATATGCTGTTAGACCGCCTGTGCGTTTGAGACTTAGTTTCCAAGATGTCGAAAACGTTATAAATAAAGTAAACTCAAAAAAAGCTCCAGGTTTTGACAAAATTACTGGCAAAATGCTTGTACAGTTACCTCGTGTTGCTAGAAGAATTCTTCTTTTCATTTTTAACGCTATTTTGCGCCTAGAATACTATCCTGCAGAGTGGAAGGTGTCTATGGTTACTATGATACCCAAGCCAGGGAAGGATCCCACTAAAGTAGAGTCATATAGACCAATAAGTCTACTGCCAACAATTTCAAAACTTTTCGAAAAATTGTTAATGGCGAAGTTGACTCCAATACTGAATGATGTAGGATGCATCCCTGATCATCAATTTGGTTTTCGGGCTAAACACAGCACCATTGAACAAACGCATAGACTAGTTAATGTTATAAGAAAGAATTTTGAGGATAAAAAGTATTGCTCAGCTCTATTCATTGATGTTTCCCAAGCTTTTGATAAAGTGTGGCACGAGGGATTAATGTACAAAATAAAGTTGAACTTGCCTGCAAACACTCACAAGCTTCTGAAAAGCTATTTATGCGGCCGGAAGTTTGTTATCAGAGAAGGCGACTTTATAAGCCCAACACAGCCAATCGAGGCAGGAGTTCCCCAAGGTAGCATTCTGGGACCCACTTTATATTTAATTTACACTTCTGACATGCCAACCAGATCTGGTATTCACACTTCAGCTTTTGCAGATGACACAGCATTCTGCAGCGTACATGAAAACCATCAAGTAGCTTCGCGAAATTTGCAGGAGTATATTTCAATATTAGAGATGTGGTTAAAACTTTGGAAAATTAAAGTTAATGAACAAAAGTGTACTCACGTTACATTCACACTGCGTAGACAAACATGTTCACCTATCCAAATTAACAATTTACCTATTCCACAGCAAAGTGAAGTCAAGTACCTTGGTATTCATCTCGACCGTAGGTTAACGTGGAAGTCTCACATAGATGCGAAAGTTACTAAGTTAAAGTTAAAAGCAGCGCAACTGAATTGGCTTATGGGCAGAAATTCGACATTGAAGCTGGATTGCAAACTTTTGTTATACAACGCAATACTAAAGCCTATATGGCGCTACGGAATTCAATTATGGGGCACCGCCTCAGCGTCAAACATTGAAAAAATTCAAAGGCGACAAAACAAAATTCTTCGAACAATTACTGCAGCACCATGGTACGTAAAAAACTCCCGAATTCACAAGGATCTGTGTGTTCCACTGGTAAAAGATGAGTTTTCAAAGCATGCGACAAGGTATGTCAGCAAATTGGAACTTCACCCAAACCCTCTCGCACGAAACATACTTAATTTCAGTGGTCACACTCGGTTGAAAAGAAGGGATACCGTTGCCACCATCAGAGCGTTAAGTAGGTGATTCTACCGATATAATTGACGCAAAATAAAACTTTTTGTCTAGCATTGGCTGGACATAGTTAATTTATTATATTTAGTATTAAGATTTGAATACTTATTGTTATGTGTGAAGATTGTGAAGATTCAATAAATAAATAAAAGCTAAAAAAAAAAAAAAATTTATTCATTGATACTTTATTTCATTACACAAACAATACTATTCCTTGCTTTTGTGAAATTGTACCTAATTATGATAAAAGAAAATGTTGAACAAGTATTCACCAAATAAAACAGATTTTGTTAATTCAAATGACTTCAATACACTGGTATATACATTTTTATACCCTTCACAAAAATGTTAAGGGTATTTATAAGTTTATGATTCCGTTTGTAATTTCTACAGTTTTGTTTTGCGACCCTATAAAGTATATATATTCTGAATCAGAATTAATGGAAAAGTCGATTAAGCGATGTCCGTCTGTCCGCTGAAATACCGTTTCTGAGAAAACCATTAGACTTAGAAACTTTTTTCTTTCACCATTCTTTTGCCCCATCGATTCATGGGTTTGCTATTGAAATTCAGTAATATCGGTCCACGTATAGCTGAGATATATTCAAAATTCCGAAAAAAGCCATTTTTTTTGCAGTTTTTTGAAAACAAAAGTTGTTCGTTTTGCTTCAAACTTCACACACTTATTAAGCATCAGATATCGGTCCATATATACCCCAGATATAGCCCAAATCGAATTTTTAATGAAAATGTCGCATAGGCGAAGCTAAATAACTTTTTTTTTGCTCAAAAGCAGTTCTGGTAATAAAATTAGGTTACATAATGGAAAATGAAAATTTCCGATATCGGTCCATATATACCCGAGATATAGCCTAGACCGGGGTTTTCATGAAAATGCCGCGTAAGCGAACTTAAACAATTTTTTTGTGCTCAAAAGCAGTTCTGGTAATGAAATTAGGTTACATAAATATGGAAAATAAAAATTTCCGATATCGGTCCATATGTACCCGAGATATAGCCCAAATCGGGTTTTTCATGAAAATGTCGCGTCAGCGAACTTAAACAACTTTTTTGTGCTCAAAAGCAGTTCTGGTAATGAAATAGGGTCATATAAATATGAAAAATAAAAATTTCCCTTATCGGTCCATATATACCCGAGATATAGCCCAAATCGGGTTTTTCATGAAAATGCCGCGTAAGCGAACTTAAACAACTTTTTTGTGCTCAAAAGCAGTTCTGATAATGAAGTTAGGTTACATAAATATGGAAAATGAAAATTTCCGATATCGGTCCATATATACCCGAGATATAGCCCAAACCGTGTTTTTCATGAAAATGTCGCGTAAGCGAACTTAAACAACTTTTTTGTGCTCAAAAGCAGTTCTGGTAATGAAATAAGGTTACATAAATATGAAAAATGAAAATTTCCGATATCGGTCCATATATACCCGAGATATAGCCCAAATCGGGTTTTTCATGAAAATGTCGCGTAAGCGAACTTAAACAACTTTTTTGTGCTCAAAAGCAGTTCTGGTAATGAAATTAGGTTACATAAACATGGAAAATGAAAATTTCCGATATCGGTCCATATGTACCCGGTCCATATGTACCCGGTCCATATGTAGCCCAAATCGGGGTTTTCATGAAAATGTCGCGTAAGCGAACTTAAACAACTTTTTTTGTGCTCAAAAGCAGTTCTGGTAATGAAATTAGGTTACATAAATGTGGAAAATGAAAATTTCCGATATCGGTCCATATATACCCGAGATATAGCCTAAACTGCGGTTTTAATGAAAATGCCGCGTAAGTGAACTTAAACAACTTTTTTGTGCTCAAAAGCAGTTTTGGTAATGAAATTAGGTTACATAAATGTGGAAAATGAAAATTTCCGATATCGGTCCATATATACCCGAGATATAGCCTGGAACGGGGTTTTCATGAAAATGCCGCGTAAGCGAACTTAAACAACTTTTTTTGCTTAAAAGCAGTTCTGGTAATAAAATAAGGTTATATAAGTATGGAAAATGAATATTTTTGATATCGGTCTATATATACCCGAGATATAGCCCAAACCGGGTTTTTCATGAAAATGTCGCGTAAGCGAACTTTAACAACTTTTTTTTTTATTAAAAACAGTTCTGGTGATAAGATGAGTTTATATAAATATGGAAGATAAAAATTTCCGATATCGGTCCATATATACCCGAGACATAGCCTAAACCGGGGTTTTCATGAAAATGCCGCGTAAGCGAACTTAAACAAATTTTTCGCCTTAAAGCAGTTCTGGTAATAAAATAAGGTGATATAAATATTGAAAATGAAAGTTTTCGATATCGGTCCATATATACCCGAGATATAGCCTAAACCGGGTTTTTCATGAACACGCGGCGTAAACGAACTCAAACAATATTTTTTGCTTAAAAGCAGTTCTAATAATAAAATAAGGTTATATAGGTATGAAAAATGAAAATTTCCGATATCGGTCCATATATACCCGAGATATAGCCCAAACCGGGTTTTTCATGAAAATGTTGCGTAAGCGAACTTAAACAACTTTTTTCACCTTAAAGCAGTTCTGGTAATAAAATAAGGTTATATATATATATATGGAAAAAGAAAATATCCGACATCGGTCCATATATACTCGAGATATAGCCTGTACCGATTTTTGCAATAACATTTTTTTGTTGCTGAAAAGCAGTTCTTGTTATAAAAGAAGGTTACGAAAATTAAAATTTCTGATATCGGTCCATATATACCCGAGATATAGCCTGAACCGATTTTTCCATTAAAAAAAATTTTTTTTTTTTTGCTGAAAAGCAATTCTCGTTATAAAAGAAGGTTACTAAAATACAGAAAATAGAAAATTCCGATATCGGTTCATATATAACCGAGCATATTTAGGTCACATTTTTAATATACTATACATATTCGTGACTATCGTGAAGGGTATTTTAGATTCGGCCCAGCCGAATATACTACACTCTTACTTGTTTAAACTATTATTATGCTGATTTGAGTACATGCACATATGTACATACATACCCAAGTTCGGTAGCTAGAAATTTATTTGTCATTGGAATTATGAAACTCATAAAACTTACATTTTAATAAAAAAAACTTGACATTTTTGAAACTGTAGCTTAAGATTAATTAATGCCCATTAATATATCTTACCAAAATTCAAAGAATTTAAAAAAAAATTTATTTTGTTGTAGTCATAAATCCAATGAAACCATTCTGATGGAACTATTTCATAATATATATAAGTTTCATGCATATTGTGAAAAGTTTTTATTGGATTAATGAAAAATATTTAATGAAACAGTTTCATTAAATATATGACGCATAATTCTTTAAGTGTACACAGACTTCAATATATTCACTTATTAATAAAAATCATGGACATTCTGTACATTTTAGAAAGTGTTATTACAATATTTCCATAAAGATTAGGACACTACATCCATGAACTTAGTGACACCTTCAGGAGTGGTGCAATGTCCATGGACGTTATGACACTTTTATGTGCGACATAATGTCCAGAAGCATTGTGACATACCATTATATTTTCCTTAGCTATCTCTTCTATTAAAATTTTCAGAACTATATGTAACATATCAATCAATTACATAGCGGTACCCACCTGTTTGATACGAGTGTGCTAAGATTGAAGTTGTGTATGACTTTTTAAAAATCCATGATTTTTGAAACCGTATCAGAAACTGAGTTTCTAAGATTTACTCTTACAAAATTTAGGAAATGCTAAAAAGTAGAAAACATTTTTTTAATATTTGAACAATAATATTAATTTCGTATCCCATTGTTTTACCTTTTTTCCATTTTGCAGCTTTGAATAATATGCAAATAATTAAAGTTCTGGGAAAACTACAATAAAAGGAAATGTAAAGAAGGAAAATCAAAGTAAACAGAACAATGACCATCACATTGAAAAGGATATTTTAATGAATTGGTTCAGCTTAATAAAACCAGAAGCAAAGAACAACGAATAGAATGAATGAGAAGTCATATGAACATTTTACATACACGAAAATGGCTTCAACTGCATCCTTTCGTCAAATTAACACAGTGAGATGAATTATTAAAAATTTTTAAATTGTACAGAAACAAAGTTTCGTGTGAAATTTCATTAAATATATCTGAAAAAAATAAAAACATTTTAGGAAATTTGAAAATATGTATAAAAAATATATAGCCTGAAAAGTAAAAATACTTAAGGCACAGACGATATGTTTTTGCGCCTGTTTTTTTAATACGTAATTCCTCGTGTATCTTTTCATGTCAGTCAAAATTATAATTTTTACAGATGGTTTGTAAAATTCGGTCACATACGCCCATGTACGTCTGACATTGCATATGCTTTTTATTACTATAAAAAATAATTATTTGAAACATAGTAAAACATAAGTGGGTTAACATTTCCTGAATTTATGGGTGGAGTTGATCTAATAAGATTAATTTATAGGACGTTACAAAACTCATTTTTTTACCACTTGGTTGATACATCTTTGGTCAACGTTTGAATTTTATATAAACGCTCCGAAATGCAAAAATGCAACCCGGCCGCAGAAAGTCTGGCAGATTTTCGATTAAAAGTGGGCGAAATGCTCTGGAAAATGGGGCAAATATCAATACCACGAGGAAGACCTTCGGAAGTAACAAGGAATCTTGTTATAAAAGTAATAATTTTAGTGTTTTCAATTTGCGCATATATACAATACGAGTACACATTTATAAGATTAAAATGTTTCAATAAAATATTACAGAGAAAGCATCAAGCGTGTTTGGCTATTCCACAAAACGAAGTTGGACTTGATGACATAGATAATTGGCCGGTATGGTTAGCAAATCGTTTAACATGCAAATTGCCTGGTTGTAACGGATATACGAATGTAAAGTGTGAAAAATGTGATACAAGTTTGTGTTTCAACAAACAAGGATTTGTTTAAATAATTTTTATTCCGAATAATAATAATAAATGCATTCATACATACAGATGTACTTGTTTTCAAAAAAAAAAAAAAATTATATAATTCGAAAAAAATCATTTTAAATTCACAGCTTTTTCTCTTTATTTACTGTAATTACACAATATTTAAAAATTACAAAATATATAATTTCAGTATTAATACGTTGAAATAGTTTTACTTTGGCACTGATTTGCTGCATGAACTTGCATATACCTATGATATGTTTATTAACTTTTTCTGAAGATATCGAAATTGATCCAAACTCCGTTTTTTTCACCATAACTATACACGTAACATATAGGTATAGGGTGTTTTTTTAACCCCGATAGAACTTGAAATTGTAAAAAATAACACAAAAAATTAAATTGTAATCAAAATTTTTTTTTATTCGAAAGATCAATACGTGACATTAACATTTGAAAATGATTTCGGGCATATGGGCACCGCGGCTGTTCTTGACGAAGCGCATTCTGGACGTCCAATTTTGGGCCACTTTTTCGAGCACTGCTGGCCGTATGTCACGAACAACACGAACAATGCTGGCCTCCAAGGCGTCAATTGTTGCTGGTTTATCAGCATAAACCAGTGACTTCACGTAGCCCCACAGGAAATAATCGAGAGGTGTCAAATCGCACGACCTTGGAGGCCAATTGACAGGTACATTTCTCGAAATCAACTTATCGCCAAATTTTGATTTCAGTAAGTCGATGGTTGCGTTCGCCGTATTGCACGTAGCGCCATCCTGTTGAAACCACATCTCCTCCGGATCAATGTCATCCACATTTTCAAACAAAAAATCATTGATCATGGTGCGATAACGATCTCCATTGACCGTAACGCGAGCTCCGGCCTCATTTTTGAAGAAATAAGGTCCGATGATGCCACCAGCATGAAAACCGCACCAAACAGTGCATTTTTCTGGATGTAATGGAGTCTGTAGGGTCTCTTGTGGATTGGTCTCACTCCATATGCGGCAATTTTGCTTATTAACAAACCCGTTAAGCCAAAAATGCGCCTCATCGCTGAACACAATTTTGCGATAAAACAACGGGCGAATCGACGACTGATTTTCAAAGTAAATTTGGATAATTTCGTAGCGTTGTTCAAGCGTGAGTCTATTCATGATGATTTGTCAGAGTATACTGAAACAAATAAAAAAAATTTTTCATCAAAATTTAATTTTTTGTGTTACTTTTTACAATTTAAAGTTCTATCTAGCTTAAAAAAAACACCCTATATAACATACCAAAAACAGTTTATTCAGGAGGCAACTAATTCGTGCAACGAAGGGATATACTATCGAACTTTTATAATTCGAACTTCTCAAATTCGAATTTTTTCTGTCTCGAACTAATTTAGTTGGCAGTAGTGTTAAAAGAACAAGTCACATACAATTTGCATTCTGTAACTCGAACTTCCATAAGTCAAAGTTCTCCATAACTCGAACAAAAAACATATACATAAACTTTATAACTCGACGAATTTTGCTTGTTTATATGGTTTTTTGTTTTAGTTATGATTTGTATGTTCTGCAGCCGTATTCTGTAACTTGCTTACCTAAAGCTAAAACTCGATCGCTAAAATGCTAAAAAAAAGTTAGGGCAAATATTCTGTTCTGTATTCTGTTAACTAAATTGCTGAGCTAAATTTTTATATTTTCGCCGCAGCTAATTTGCAACTGGCTTATCGACGTACACCTTTTCTTTCAAATAACCCAAAAGAAAGAAGTCAAATTACATGATCTGGGAGGCCAATTGACATCGCCACCACATTAGACAACACGTCCATTGAATTTGCGGCTCAAAAAAGCCATTTTTTCGTTAGCTGTGTGGCAAGTATCACCGTCATAGTAAATCCACATATCGCCGACATTCATCTCTTGCAATTCGGGTCATACACATTTCGTTATCATTGTACGATAGCGAACACCATTTACAGTAACTGCCTGACCGGCCTCATTTTGGACAAAATACGGCCCGATGATGCCACCAGCCCATAAACCGCACCAATCAGTCAATCTTTGAGGGTGCATTGGTCATCAATGAAGATGATTTTCTTCGAAAATATATCATCCACTGTTGCCTTTTCTAACCATTGACGACGCTTGGAATGGTCAAGAGGCTGTAGTTCTTGAGTCAATTGCGCCTTATAAGAGTGCAAGTCTTTATGCATAATGTTCCTCAACGACGAGAGGGAGAAGTGCAATTGTTGGGCACGACGACGAGTTGAAGTGGATGGCACTTCGGCCGCACTATTGCGAACGGCAGCACTATTTTCTGCAGAACGAGCTGTACGAGCATGCACTGGCGTTTTCATATTGATTACAGACTCGGGTTACTCAAATTTTTGCACGATTTTTCCCATTATACATATTTGTACCATTAAATTAACCGAAAACATCACGAAGTGCACGTTATGCATTTTGATTAGAACGCCCATTTTCATAATAAGCCTGAATAACTGTCATGCGTTGCTCGATTGTGTGTCTTTCCATGGTTTAAATTGAGTTAGTATGAAATTGAGTAATGTCAAATGAAATGCAGAAAAAACTTAATTGTTAAGTTCAACATGGGCCCTAAAAATTTAAACACCCAATATATACTTTATAGGGTCGGAAATGAAAATTGTGAAAATTAAAACTTGTATATTTCCTTTACATTGTTGTGAAGAGTATGTAAATATTCTTTGCCTACACCACTGTTGCTTTGTATAAGCTGCTTTTAGGTAAAAATAGTCAAACTAAAATAGAATAAAATTTGCGGATTTATTTTTTATGTACAATTAATTGTTCATCCAGGAATTTGTTAAAACTTAATGTCCTGCAAAAAGAAGGATTATGTAGCAAAGGAAAATACCTGACTAATGGAAGATAACGAAGAAGATTTGAATTTATTTAATTACAAAAAACTAGAACTTAATAACACAAAAAGGTTAATGAGTTTTTAAATTTTACCATCATTAATTACTTTACCGTAATCCCAAATAATTTATGTGTAATTTAGTTTTCGGATAGAAAAGAATTTGTTTTGAAAATTTAAAAATTAAGGAAGAAGGATGACAAAACATACATATCCGATTTGAACTTAAGTTTGGCTCTTTATTATGGATGAATTTGCTCTAGTTTTATACGTACATCTGTATTAATATTATAAAGATAAAAAGTTTGTTTCTTCGCAGGAGGTATTTTCCGGAACTAGCGGTTGGATTTTTAAAACTTTTTGAAAAAATGGTTCTGACGCGCATATGGTAATTATTAAACTGCGTAGGGTAGAGTCGAGAGACGGTAAGCCACCCATTCTTAGTAAATATATAAATATATAATATAAATTGTAATCTTTTTGATATAAATAAATAAATAAATTAATAAATAAATATATATCATCCTTTAAAAAAAATCTATTAAAATAATAGTTTTAAGAGAAAAAAAATCCGCCCAATCAACATCAGTATGCAGGTTTCTTTCCAATCCACGCATCTGTTCTTCTTTCTGCTGAATTCGCTGCTATAGCAAGACTCCTTTGCTTTTATGTTTCATATAAATTGGTTTATATCGAGTAGTTTCTTCATTTCAAAAAGCCTTTTTTGAAATAAATACAGTTTAAAAAACTAAAAAAAATACGCATCGATATCAAACTAATTATCTATATATTTATTAATTCACAAAATTAGCTTCAGCAATCGCCAAAATCCCTTACTTCCCCGGAAACAATATGACAACTTCAATTTTTGCACTAAATCGAATGATAATATTTCAGATACACGTTCCACGGCCAAAACGCGCACCGAATTTGAAAAACCAGTTCGCATTCAGTTAGCGAATCGGATCAGAGTTCCTTTGAGAATTCCCAAGGTGAGCTTTAGGAAGCGTCAAAATCTCCCCACTTCCTCAGGAGCAATACGGCAACTTCAATTTTTACACTAAAGCCAATGACCATTTATAGCTCAAATGTATGTTCCACAGCAAAAACGCAAACAGAATATGAAAAACCGGTTTTAAGCCGGTTAGCAAAATGGTTCCGCATTTTTTTGGGAATTCCCAAAATCGACTTCGTGAATACCCAAAATTGAGTTTTATTTACTTTATTAGCTTCTAATATTGATAACAATCAAAAAATTATAAATACCTTGTTCATTAAATGTCGACATATAGACAGCTGGGAAACATAAAAACAAGCTGTTTATAATTTTTTTAATTATGTATATAAACTATTTTTACGTTCAAATTTTATTTTTAAGGCTTTTTTAAGTCAATTGTTTTAAAAACTGAACGCGCATAGAAAACTCTGAAGGGCTTGAGCCAAATGGGGAACAAGATAAATGTGTAACTACAGATTCTTACATGAATATTATTTTTGTTATCAAAAAAAAGTACAATGGCCGAATGTAAGAAAAAATTGAGAAACTAAATAAGTAGCGAACAAATACAAATTTGGCTGTATTTGTAAGCTCAAACTCTAACAGTGCAACCAAAATTAAGGCGTAAACCGCAATGTAATTAAACGCTTTGATTTTACACTGTAGTAAGTAACTTAAATAAAAGTGCTATGTGCAGTATTGTTCAGCAACATAGTTGAATAAAAATCACTGGTTAAAAAAATAATAAAATGTGATAAAGTCGCAAAATAAGTCTGAAAGCACCTAAAATGTAATTACTAATGGCCGCAAATATTGAATAATATTTGTTTCGAAGCGAACTTTACTGAGAGACAGTAAAACTTTCTCCTTCAGAGTTGTGAAAATTATTTATATAAGCACCTGCCTTTACAACCTTTTCTGATGATGGACCAGTTCCACTGAGTGATTTATTCACGACTCACCAGCGCCCACATGTGCCTTTCTAGGCTCACACAGTTAGCAATTTTTGCCATATGATTGTAGTCATATGAACAACTTCTTGTTGAGGAGTGCGGGCCTTCTAATCCCTCCTGTAGAAAATTTCCCAGCAATCAATGGAAGACAAGGCTTAATGAGTTGGTAGGCCAAAGCCCACTAAGAGCATCAGCCCTTAAATCAACTCACCCGGCAACCATCACCATAGGTTCCTTACAGTACAGGTATCTGTTGCTAAGGCAACAGATCCACGGGAGGTTGTTAGTACCCGAAAAACGCCACACACCAAACAATAATCAAGGATTTGAGGTTTCAACCACAGCCAGAATGTTTCAGCCAAGGTGATCATCTGAACCATTATCAGCCCGGATTGAATTGCAAACAGAATCACCCGGGGGCCATGCTAATTCCCGTTCTGTAAATTTTAACCTTTGGTAAGGGTTTCGGAAGTCCAAACAACATAAGTCATGCGGCTTCCTAGACTTTTATTTGCTACAACACACGAGGAAATCCTTCCCGCCTTTGCACGAAAAATAGAACACCCTGGTCAGGAATACGCCAAGACAAAACCTGTTCCCCGGGGTGTGTACAGGAACGGGTACTTGCGCAAACTATGTGCGCAACACGTATTGTTATGAAAAAAGGTACTGGTTGCATTTCTCTGACACATGCAAACTTTAGGTTTTAACTTTATTGTGCATACTTTCAGGAGGTGATGAGAATATTGGTTTTCAATTCTTGTACAGTAGTAAAAAGCTTGGCAGTACGTACATTCGTATATACACATATGTATCTGTATATACTTGTAAATCTTCATACAAAAAAAAACCTTGTATTGTGTTATTCCTTGTAATAAATAAAACATTTTTCAAACACTTAGTTTTTTGCTCCAGATCCTTGAAAAACGCATATGTTTACACTTGTTTATATTAAGTGTTATTAAGTTTGCCTCACACCATTTAAAAAAAATTAAGTCATGTTGCAAGTAACATCTGTGGGCAGTGTTGCCATAGCTTAAAATAATTTTAACATCATCAGTATACATCAAAATACTGCAAAAATTTATAGTACACGGCAAATCGTTAATAAACAGTGAAAACAAAATAGAGTTAATGTGGCTGGCCTGAGGTACGCCAGATTTAACTTCAATCTGATTTGATACAGCATCCTGCCAATTGGGACTCAGTGAAATCCCAAAATAGAGTACGGAATCATACTTATTATGTGTTGACGAACAGTTTTGAAATTGTTGGCAGTAGACTTATTGGTCTATAAGACTCTACTTTAGTGGGATCCTTCCCTGGCTTGGGTATCATAGTAACCATAGGCACCTTCCACTCTGCAGGATAGTATTCTAGGCGCAAAATAGCGTTAAAAATAAAAAGAAGAATTCTTCTAGCAATACGAGCATCTTGCCAGTAATTTTATCAAAACTTGGAGCTTTTTTAGAGTTTACTCTATTTATAACGTTTTCGACATCTTGAAAACTAAATCTCAAAGGCACAGGCGGTCTAACAGCATATGGCGGAAATTCAGCAACATCATCCACTGTATCATTTGCAATAAAAACGTTTTTCAAATGATTAACATACACCATCCCTTTTTCAGAATCGCTTCTTGCCCAGTCGCCAGTTGAAGTTCGCAAAGGTGGCTTACCTATTACGGGTCTTTTCAGACCTTTTGTCGCTTTCCATAGAGAATAGTCGGCTTGCGGGCTACCATCAAGACCTTCTAGATAATTTTTAAGGGAAGCCATTCTTTGGATCTCAAGCAGATTTCTTAATTGAGTTATGCCCTCCCGTAGCCTGCTTTTAAGCTGGGGAGACCTGCGAAGTTGCCACTCTCTTCTAACTCTTCTTTTTTCTGTTAGAAGTTGTTCAATTTCAAACGAATAAGTTATATTGCTCACATTTCTGGATCTTATAGTGGTGGCAAGTTGTACGGCTAGATTAAGGTGTTCAGAAAATTCGTTAATCGACACATCAATATCTTCGGGCGTTCTCAAGGCAATATTTTCCGTGCAATGTGTACTCAAATATTTCTTATATTTTAACCAATTAACTCGAATGACGGTCAACGCCAAGTCACAAAACGAGGAACCAACACCCTGGGGGAACGAAACAGAAACTATAGTTGGTGAGTGATCTGAGGAAAAGTCTAATGAAGGCTCCACTTGCATCCATTCTGAGGGAAAATTTTTCGTAACTCCAAAGTCTATAACGTCTGGGATCTTGCATTGGTCTGACGGCCAATAAGTGGGGTGTCCACTTGAAATCACACCTAAGCCCATTTTGGAAACGGTGTCAAAAAGCACACGGCCTTTCGGGGTAATTAAACGTGATCCCCAAAAAGTGTGTTTAGCGTTATAGTCGCCAGCCGCTAAAAATCGAGGATGTGATTTGAAAAAATTTGAATATTGGTTTTCTGTTATTGAAAATCGTGGCGGTGAGTAGATCGAGGAAATAACGATTTTTTCATAAAAATATTCAATGCATATGTTTGATGCTTGGAGACATTCCTCACGTGTCTCGTTCTTAAAAAAGTGCTTAATTCTGGATTTTATTAGAATTGCCGATCCTCCGCAAAATCTTTCGCGGGGTTCTTTTGTGTCGAACAGTATGTAGCCATTAATTTGGAAAAACTTTTGGTTGTCAAATGAGTTTCAGCAATCAACATTATATTGATTTGCTTTTCCTTAAGGAAGTGCTCAAGTACATTTTTGTGCTGGCGGATGCCGTTTGCGTTCCAGAAACTTATTTTTAACCAATTCATTTTTTTAAAATTGCCTGCAAAATAGTGGACTGCATTTTCAGCATTTCCTGCATCATGTTCGTCATGGAAACCGTGAATGTATTTATAGATTGAACAAGAGTCTGCAGAGTTGCCTCAAGATTGCTAAAATTCTGGTCGGAGTTTTGCGTCTTGGGCTCCTGATTCAAGTTTGGTTTATCGGATTTTACCACATTCGCATAAGAAATTTGTTTATATGGCTGGTTGACTGGGGTACCTGGGGAAAATTGTTTATAGAAGTGGTGTTTGACTGCTGTGGCATGTTTAAAATTAATGACCTATTAGTCATTGACCTCTTGAAGTGAGTATAGACAGGGCAACCCCTGTAGTTTGCAGTATGGTTACCTCCACAATTACTACATTTTTTAACGCTCGCGTCAATTCAATTGAATTGAAAAATATTTTCTATATCCAATTATTCGTTTAGTCGGCTTAAATCCACTAGTCTGACAAGGGGGTCAGCTGTTAAATATCTGTTATTTATTTAGAGTGTCATTTGATTCTCATTAGAAGCTGCCATGTAGATGGTCAAAAGTGAAGGTTATCTAGTCAATGGCTCATCGCAGCCTCTGCATGGCTTAGTTACTATGTAGGTAGGCACCTCAGTCCTGGATATCTTGTAAACAAACTGCAAGTTTTTGATCCCTGCTCTATCAGTTAGCCTGGTGGAACAAAATCGCGTTACATTTCCAGTATCCAATGATTGAAGAACAGGTGGATAGTTGCGTTTGGTCAGCTTGGCCTTTCAGTGCTCCACAAGTTTTTAAAAATGCTGCGACACACAAGATTAGCTAATTTTGTTACATATGATGGCGACAATATGTTGGAATATAAATACATAGTTATTTTTTATGGAGTTGTATAGTTTCCTATGGTTCAATTCAACCATATTATAATCTGTACATATATGCATACATTATTTGAGTTTTAATTAAGAGTAGCTTTAAATCTAATTTAGTAACTTTGCCACAGTCAATAATTACAGTTTACACTTTGGTGCTTTGTGTGTAAAATTAAACAAACTTAGACTCGGCATACGCTCATTATTTTTATTTTTGTGTTAAATTCCTAATTATACACCAAATCAAAATTAGTAACAAATGTTATTAATACAAACACTTTCAAACACTATACGCACCCACATTCATGTGATGACATATACCCTCAAAAAAATATTATGCTTCAATATTTGCTACATGCCACTTATAAGATTATGAAACAAAAAGGAGTATTTAATCACATTTATGCAAACAAACTTTCGTGTACGTAGATAAGAGCGGGTCAATTTCAACGAAAACCAAATATTATATACACCTAGAATCGAGATGCCGATATATCTAAAGAAATTTTTCAATCAAACTGAAACTTTTAATTTTATTTCGTGGGTTTTTCGAATTACTGATTCACGCATAATAAAAAAACGAATAAAGTTTTAAATATCAATTCCAGATAGTGCATAATTTCAAAAGTATGAAAGGGTTCCGTTTTGGAAGGATCATAACACTCGCTGTAATCCTCCAGTATCACAAGTAAAATTATTCTTAAAATTTCTTTTGCTTATTAACACATAAACAAACGACCGCAGATGCTGCTTCATCTGTACCCATGGATGGTATAAATATTGAGGAATTGGATGCTCTTAAAGTTCTTGGTATGAAGATACAGTGTGATGTTCACTGGACTGAACACATTTTTCGAGTCTCCAAAAAAGCATTCAAGTGCCACGGGTTTTTGAAACGTTGTAAGATGTACTTCACACCATCCGTTCTCCTAACTATTTCAAATCGATAATGAAATGCAACTCTCATGTTGTGGCCGGTGTCTCAAAGTCTATTTTGGGGTTCCTCGACCGCGTGCAGGAGTGGGAGAAGAAGCTCATCGGTGACAGTAGGGTATCCTACTTCTTCAAACAAATGAAAGGTGTAAAGAAATGTTAGAGAGTTGTATAAATGAAAAGGCTTGTTTTTTGTGTTTTGACAGGTATTATTAGAGCATTTTTCTTTTAAATTCTCAACAATTTATTTAGATTGTTGGCATATAATGTTGAATGTTTGAGAATATATTTCAAAAATTTCCAAAGTCTACTGATGATTAGGGTAGTTCCTATGAAATGTCGACATATAGATAGCTGGGAAACATAGAAAACAAGCTATTTATAATTTTGTTTTTTTTTTTTTGTTTTGTTTTGGATTTTCTTTAAATATAACTAGAAACACTGTTTTTTATGCATGCGTATGTAAGTTTCACCACAAATTGAAACATTAACAACGAAAATACGCTTGACGTTTATTTAATTTTAACAACCGACCTTAGAACTTACCGGTAAAAGTTATTGTTAAAAAAGTTCTAGAATAGCACCAACGTTAAGATTGTTGTTAAATATTTGTAACAATGTCAATTGACGTTAAAATTGAATACTTGATTATGTTCAACATCTTCTGAGGGATGCTCATGCGATGTTGTTTCACACTTTAGTAAATTTAGTAAAAAATCGAACACCAGAACACGACTAATCTTTTTATCTGTCTAAAACAAACTGACAATCCGAAATGTCTGATATTGCCAACATATATACAGACATGTGTACCAACAAAATAGAAAAAAATGCGAAAATCAAACATACGTAACTCGCGGAGTTGGAAAATAACGATTATTTTTCTATCAGACCATGCATATGTATATAGTTTAAAAAACTAACAAATACGCTTCGATATCGTACCAAAAGTAAAAACAATGGAGTGGTGTATCATGAATTCTTGCCACAAGGTCGTACTGTCAATAACGAATACCACTTTGAAGTTATGTTCCGTATGCACGAAGCAATGCGTCAGAAACGCACAGAATTGTGGAAAAAACAATCATGGATTTTGCACCATGAGAACGCACCAGCTCACACATCGATGCTTGTGCGTGAGTTTTTGGCCAAAAACAAAACCATTATTATGCCTCAACCAGCATATTCACCGGGCTTGGCCCCCGGTGACTTTTTCTTGTTTCCAAAACTGAAAACATCGATTAAAAGCAAGCGTTTTGCTATGATTGAGGAGATAAAAGAAAAATCGAAACAGGAGCTGTTGGCGATGCCAAAAAGCGCGTTTCAAAAATGTTTCGAGGAATGGAAAAAAAGCTGGCATAAGGTTATTATATCTGAGCGGGATTATTTTAAAGGGAACAAGGTAGTTATTGATGAATAATTATTGATGAAATAATTACCTTTTAAACAAACTGAAAATAGCGGTTATTTTTTGATCAGCCCCCATATTTGCTTGGATTGATTGTTTTGTTAATTTCAAATTTAATTTTCAATATTATTCGGGAGTAGGATTCAACAAAATTGTTAACCCAGATTAAAATTGTAATTCGATTTGTGCGAACAATTTTACTCCTTAAACATAAATTAAATTTTTACTATAATCCCTGCAAGGATTTCTACGTTCGAACAAATTCACCCGCTCTAATATATTGTACGAATATACATATGTGTATTTATTACTCATTAACATGTTATTACATATGCATACTTGTATAATATTTTCACTCGCTTGTAGAATAAATTAAAATAATTATCAGGCCCAACATTTTACAGAGCGAAAGGATAAGACGCTCATTTGGCTTGTTAAAAATATAAAATATTAATCGTTAATCATGTACACTTTGTGATACACTTGTGTATGTTTGCCTCCAAATTAGGGTTTGCTGTAATTAAATAATATATGCGCATGAGTTAGTGTTGACTCGTTTGTTTTCAAGTAAATCAACGCACAAATAAACGTTGTATTTAATTAGAAACCATTATCTTATGTTGACACCGAAAAGAAAAACATATCCCTTTTATCTTCAGAGAAATGTTGTATACACTATATGATTACGCTTACAACTACATACATAATTCATTAAGGTTGTAATTATTTTTACATCGTACAGACATCAAGTTTCAACGATAAAAAAGCTGTCATTTATAAAATCAGTGGAATCTTTTACTAGATGATATGCCGTCCAATTGGTATAAGCGCTATTCACAATCGTTTGCTAAAGGCCCTTGTAAGATAGCGCCGCTAAACGGATAACTATACTTTTACTTAATATAGAATTTTCCAAATTAATGTAAGATTTGAATTTTACACCATTTGTGCTATTAAGTGCTAAAGGAACAAATTGACAGCTGTCATATATTATAGGCTTAGTAAAAGTTTATATGATATAACAATGTGTCTTCATTATTCAACAATATTTCAAACATAATGAAAGCTTGGTTGCTGATTTTTGAGCAGAATAATCTTAAGCGATGAAACACATTTTCACTTTCATAGCTTCCTTAGTCGTGGAAATTACCTCATTCGAGTTCCTGAGAACTCGCATGTAGGTATGAAACGATACGAGTAAATACAAGTAAATATTCGATACCAAGTACTTTTCGTATCAATGCTTTACTACCGAGTATCAAGTAGGTATCGGTCAAAAATACTCGTATCGGCCAGAAATATTTTTTTTTTTTTGACAGTCAAAACAACTGAGTTGGTCACCATGTTTTCCATAATTTTATTTGCTTTCAAAGTTTTTATAAAAAAAATCCATGCCACCCATGCTTGCAATGGGGCTACCAAAATCAGGATAATGGTTACATTTCATAAAGATGATTGTGGTCACGATTTTGAGATACTAAAATAAAAATTCGAGTTTGTGAGTAGAAAATCTTCCGGTCAGAATTATGTGACCTTACCGAAGATTATACCAATAATAAATTGTCTTACATCCAAGCTACAATGTGTTTCTTCCTCCATTGAATGTGTCACACAGTTAGCGCCATTATTACAACTTACCGGTAAGGTTGGCGATAGTTAGAGGTACCCTTAGCAGAAGTGTGCGATAAACTGACCGTTAAAAATTTTTCATTATTACAACTGGCGTGTAAATTAAATTACTTTTTTTGAAAGTATGATAACAAAATAAAAATTACAGACATCTTTTAGAAGGTTAAAATTGTTCTAGCACTATAACTTCACTTTAATTGTAATTCTCTGAGTAGTAACTATGGTAGCATGTGCAATTTTGCCAATTTCAAATATAAAACCTCTCGTTAAAATTTACAGGGTTGTACCGGTAAACTATTATAAGCCAAAGTATTGGGTGAATGTAGCAGAAGAATTGTTATGATAGAACTCCTGCGTTTTAAAAGCCTTCGCTACCGGGATCATAATTAGGACACCTCAATTTCAGCCGGTGGATCAGAAGATCAAGTCCCTAACGAAGATTTTGATATTTCTTCTAATTTTTCTACCCTTTTTTGTTAAGAGAGTTCTAATATATACAATAATACGAAATATAGAATTGCACATAGAGTTCATAATACTGTAGGTAGAATTTTTAGTAAAACAAAAGATAGGTTGGAAAAGTCGGACATGTCTAGCTTAGTGTATAAAATAACATGTAGTGGTAACAACAATGAAAATTGTGACAAAGTATATATAGGGACATCAGGTAATAAACTTAAAACTAGTTAGCTGGTCATAAATCTGACCAGAAGTATAAGAACTATAACTCTTTGCAGAAAACTGCATTATCTATCCATTGCCGTGATTTTAATCACTATCGAGATTTTGAAGGAACATCTATTTTAAATAAAGAAAATTATGCTACAGATAACTAACGTGCCTGTATATAAGAGGATAAATTTTTATAAGGATGTAGACGGATTAGCCCAAAATTATAGGCATTTAATACATGAAAACAAAAACAGGAGTAGATAGGTCTTTTATCTAAATTGTTTAAAAACTTTTTCATTTCTTTTTAAAAAATATTATGTAATATGTTTAATGTTATAATAATGTAAAATATGTTTTTTCATTGTAAATCTTAATGTAGTCGAATATTTTGTTTTTGTTATTTCAATACGAGCATGTGTTTTCAAATTTATATTATTTTGTATACACAATTTTTCAAAAAAAATTTTCCTGAAGAAGAAAAAACTAGAATTTTTACCAAAACCAAGAAGACCACTAGCTTAACAACAAATAATAATCTAAATAAAAAGGGTGGTTAAATTTCAAGGGCCGATGTTGATTTTGAATAAAACACAAACTGTTTAGGAAATTATTGTAATTTTATTTTATTATGATATATTGGTATTATTCAATTATGCATGGAACAAAATATCGGCCAAATGGGCGCCGCGCCCACGGCGGCACACCTCCATCCGATGGTCCAAATGTTCGATGACCCTGAGGCATAATGGAGGTTCTATGCCGTTAATGTGCCGAATTATCTCATCCTTTAGCTGTTGAATTGTTGCTGGCTTATCGACGTGCACCTTTTCTTTCAAATAACCCCAAAGAAAAAAGTCCAACGGTGGCAAATCACATGATCTTGGCGGCCAATTGACATCGCCATTACGTGAGATAACACGGCCATTGAATTTGTTGCGCAAAAGAGCAATTGTTTCGTTAGCTGTGTGGCAAGTGGCACCGTCCTGCTGAAACCACATATTGTCTACATCCATATCTTCCAATTCGGGCCATAAAAAGTTCGTTATCATCTCACGATAGCGAACACCATTCACAGTAACTGCCTGACCGGTCTCATTTTGGAAAAAATACGGCCCGATGATGCCGCCAGCACATAAACCGCACCAAACAGTCACTCTTTGTGGGTGCATTGGTTTTTCGACAGTCACTCTTAGATTCTCATTCGCCCAAATGCGGCAATTCTGTTTATTGACAAATCCACTGAGGTGAAAATGTGCCTCATCACTGAAGCTGATTTTCTTCGAAAATTGATCATCCACTGTTGCCATTTGTTGCCACCATTCTGCCCATTCACGATTGTGTATCTCTCCATGGTTCAAATTGAGTAAGTCTGAAATAGAGAAATGTCAAATAAAATTCGGAAAAAACTTGGCGTTTAGGTGTGGTTCACATTCAACATCGGCCCTTGAAATTTATACATACTTGTAGTGGTGGTGCTACTACAATAACACACATAACAACTACATGCTGTATTCCTGGTATACGAGTACGTGTATCATATCTCACGTATTCTTAAAATACGTATTGACTAAATTATTGTACTCCGATCCAATTTTATACTGCATCATAGACCGGAAGTGTTGGTCAACCAGGCCGTGCGCCATTGGTCGAAATAATTTTTTTTTTTTCTTTATTCATTTATTTATTGATTCTTTAACATATGAACTATTAAAGTTAAAAGTCCAAACAAAAAAAGGTTATTTAAGTCCAACCAATGGATAATGGAAAATGTTGATTTACGGAGTGTGAATGTAACATGAGTACATTTTTGTTCATTAACTTTGATTATCCAAAGTTTTAGCCATTTCATATGCGCTGGAGAATGCTGTGTCATCTGCAAAAGTTGAAGTGTGGATTCCGGATCTCGTTGGCATGTCAGAGGAGTATCAAATATAAATTAGGTTCTAGAATGTTACAATGGGGAACTTCTGCTCCCCTTGGCTGTGAGATTCTTATAAGTCACATTCTCTGATAACAAATTTCCAGTATCTTTCCAGAAGCTTCTGAGTTTTTGTTCCATAGTGTTATGATTAGGGATACATCCCACTCCATTCAATATTGGAGTCAACTTCCCCATTAGCGATTTTTCCAACAGTTATTGGTCTGTATGATCCTACTTTAGTGGGATCCTTCCCTGGCTTGGGAATCATAGTAATCATAGACACCTTCCACTCTGCTGGTGAATACTCAAGACGTAAAATAGCGGTAAAAATAAAAAGACGAATTCTTCTAGCTGCACGAGGTAACTGCTCAAGCATTTCTACAGTAATTTTATCAAAACCTGGTGATTTCCTGGGGATTTCCAATCTGGAAAAAGTGTCAAAAAACACACGCCCTTTCGGGAAAATTAAATGTGATCCTAAAATCTGTGTTTAGCGTTATAGTTGCCAGCTGTTAAAAATCGAGACCCAAGTGATTTGAAAAAAAATCTAAATATTGATTTTCTGTTACTGAAAATCGGGGCGGTGAATAAATCGAGCAAATTGCAATTTTTCATGACAATCATCAATGCCAAAAGCATATTTTAAAATAAATCATTTGTTCAAAATTGCCTGCAAAACAGTGGATTGCATTTAAAGAACTTCCTGCATCATGGTTGCCATATAAACTGTAAACGTATTTATAAATACATTGAACAGGAGTTGGCTCAAGATTGCTAAAATTTGGATGGGAATTTTAAGACTTGGGCTCCTGATTCAAGTTTCTTATGTCAGATTTAAGCACATTAGCCCAAGATACTTGTTTTTTTTGCATGTCGACTGGTCTATCTGGGGAAAACTATTTTTAGAAATGGTGTTTGACTGTTAAGGTAGCATATTTGAAATTGATGGCTTATTTGTCATTGACTTCCCTGTAGTTTGCAGTATTGTTGCCTCCGCCGCACGATTTTGGAATATAGTAATTGCATATGAAGAATGGAATTTTTTGCAAATCTATTCCTCAGTTCAAAAGCTTGCTCAAGCAGTATTGATGAGGATTTTCACTGTCAAAATAATAATAGTTATTTGAACCATGTTTTCGATTTTTTCAGGAAACTTCATTAATGATACCGTGCCTTAAGCATTAACACATTGAATCCAGCAAACAATCGACTTCAGGATGCCAAATATAAAATACATGCATGTTAATGCGAACGGTTATTTTGACAACAGCAAGACGACACAACTGCAGGTTGGCGTCTTTGCTAATTTTTTTGCCACAGTCGAATTAAGCTAATTTCTATTTTTCTTGACTACGAAATAAAAACAGTGTGACCACTGTGCATAAAACATGTTAAACAATTTAGTTCTTGGAAATAATATTTTATTTTCTAAAATTTAAATGCTGTTTTAAAAAAATTAATCAATTTATTTTTACTATTGCTAAATATATGTATGCATACTTAGACTTAAAACAAGAAATCTTAATTTTATTATATAAATAGTATGCGATTAGACACATATATACCAGTTGATTTTACATCACGTACGAGTAATTTTAATTGCATATCTTTGATAACAAACTTTAAGCGATTTTTGGCCCACATACTAAAAAATTCGATAAATTGTCGTAAAGTTTAGTTTCTTTAATACTGTTCTCATAATAGTTCTGATTATATTTTCCACTTTGAAGGGGCACCTAATCTGAATTAATCGTAGCAAACGAAAACTTTTTAAGTTAATTTATTTTTTTTAACCTTTTAAGGAATTATTTTATAGAGAATATAACTTTTTTATGAAAGTTTGATATAAACAGACCTTGTTCTATAAATCAACGAAATTTTGCTAAAGATGAAAACTCTAAGGTGGCCACAATGAAATATGTTCTTTGAAAATTTGAATTTATATTGCTGCCGTGTTGAAAAGAATTCAGTAGTACACCACACGGCTATAATAGCCGGTTGCATTTGCTATTGTTAAGTTGTGTAGTGTAGAGTTGAGTTCATGAGCTCTTTTGAGAGAGTGCTCTTTTAGTTCAGCTCTTTTTACTGAAATATGTCTTTCTTTTCGTTCAATAGTTCAGTGCTCCGTAAATAATATTTTCAATGAACGGCTCTGTTCAGGTTTCATGATAAAGAAAAGCAAAAGAAAATTGCTGTAAACAAATGAAAAGTAAAATTATTATAAGGATTAATAAAAGGTGAGATTAGAAATGTTCAGGTGTGATGAAAAATAATTTTATTAAAAAGAAAAAAAAAAACGATGTATTTGTGATGATGTCTCGATGTTTTTATATTCAATTATGGTCACATATCATATCATTTATTTTTATAATACAAAACACCAAAGTAAAATTGTGTTGTCTAATATTCTAAATAGTTGTATATAACATAGATATGTAGTTTCTACGTCAAATTCTGGCAGCACTGTTTGACTACTTCCGTATACATATCTACCAGAAAGAAAGAAATATAAACGAAAAAGAAAACTTGAAGACAAAAGAAAGAAACATGAACTACGGAACTAAAAGAGCTCGCAGAAATGATCGGCTCACTTAGCTCCCTGAAGTAAATAGTTCAGTAACACTAGTTCGTTCGCGAACTACCCAACTCTAGTGTAGTCTGCTGTGGTCTACGTGTTTAAGCAGTTTTTATTAAATTATATTTTTGAATATTTAATATTGTAAGTATTTTTTATTTTATGCAATTGTAATATAATAATTGTAAATAAATAATTGGCCATGAAGGCTTGTAGTTCGTAATAAATTAATAAAAAGAAAGCAACAAAAATTATTAAAACCTTCTACAAATGACGAGAATTTGTGCCAATTTCACGATAACGAATCTGTTCGTTCGTTCGCATAATTACATTTAAAACAATAACATTTGTTTGAATGTTGTTTTAGTTTTAAATGTAATTGTGCGAACGAACGAACAGCTTTCGTTATCGTGAAATCGGCACTTTGGCTCGTAAGCTAAGAATCAAGTGTCTGGCATCACTGGTTGCACACATCACTAAAGAAATATTATATGGCAGGCAATGCATATCCTGGGTACCTGGTAAAACCGACTTGTTAAGATTATTAAGTATAACATTATGCATTAATCAATTAAGTTTTCTATTCGCCATTTTTAGCTTCTACCATTTATACCAATAAAAAATTATAAATAGCTCGTTTTCTAAGTTTCCCAGCTATCTATATGTCGACATTTCATAGGAACTACCCTAATCATCAGTAGACTTTGGAAATTTTCGAAAGATATTCTCAAACATTCAACTTTATATTCTCAACAATTTATTTAGATTGTTGGGATATAAAGTTGAATGTTTGAGAATATCTTTCAAAAATTTCCAAAGTCTACTGAAGATTAGGGTAGTTCCTATGAAATGTCGACATATAGATACCTGGGAAACAAAAAAAAAAACAAGTTATTTATAATTTATTATGCATTAATATAATTATATTAAAAGTAAAAACAACTTTCAAAATGTTGTACTTGCCTGCATCAAATGTTATAATTGTTTACAAAAATTGTTATAAATTTTTCCCAGATTTGGCACAGTTTAAATTTTTGCATTTTTTATTCATTTCACAGCCGTAGTCATATTGCACAATTTTAATTTCATTTTCTATAATAAATTCCAGCAGCAGAGAATTAAAAAACTTTATTTTGTAGCAATAAAAAATGAATTTTAATGGCAAGTTTGTGCAAAGTTTTTACATTTTAAATCTATTTTGCAACGAATTTTTCATACACATACCAATTTTTGTATGTATGTATGTATGTATGTGTGTTAACTTCGCGTGTGTTTGCGTATTTTACTTGGCTTTTAATGGCGGACTCAAATTTAAACAACTTTTGCTCTGCCAGTCTTAGAAAAATAAACGCCAAATGGATTTTCTACTTCCTATTTTGCTTTGGCTTAAATCCAAAATAATAATAATAATGATAAGCCATAAATTCCTTAGAATATGAGACACAGAGAGAGAGAGAGAGAGATAGAGAGAGAGAGAGAGAGGGAGAGAAAGAGTAAGAAAAATGAAAAGTAAGTAAAAAAAAAAGAAAATCCTCTAAAAGAAAATGACTTAAAAAACAGAACATAAAATTAGAAAATGAAAACTACAAAAAAATTGTGTCATAATATTTTTTTATGCAAATGAATGGAAATAAAAATGGGCCTTGTTAGGAACATTTACGGGCGAAGATGTCTACGAGTTAAAACTTTAAGGTGTTTTCTGAAAACTAAAGTTCTCAAAAAAATACTTTGTTTGTGCAACCTACATACAAGCATGTGTGTGTAAGTTTAACACTTATACAATTTTTTATAGTCTGAAATTACTATAACTTTTCTTTAAATTGCTTGTCCTTACTTTGATCTTATTGTGACAAAACCATTTTCACTTACATTTTATATTTTACTTAAAAAGCAAAATAAGACCTAAAAAAAAAGAAAGCAGCGCTAAAAACACAATCGCAAACCAAATCATAAAAATGTTCATAGTTTGTAAGATGACAAGGAAGAGAAAACATTTTTAGAGAAACATCATTTGATATGCAAACATTTTGTTGGCAAATTATTTAAAGCACCTTTAACGGTTAAATAAATAAATAACACAAGGCAACATTATTGCCAACTCTTCCAGCAGCAATTAGAGTGTGCAGCATAAATGTCTCCGGACCCTTAAATGACAAGGAGCTAACAAGGAGCCAGACAGTTGTACTTTTGCATATACAGTGAACTCGTGGTAATGTGCCGCCCATCCACTATATTAACAAGCCAGTGAAGTATTTAGAAAGTTTAAATACAAAAAATTTAAATGCAATTTCGTCAATCATAAACGAAAATTGATTAGTTGTAAAAAATATTCAAACATGCAAAGAAAGGTTTAATTTTCTGCTGAAGAAATCTGCCCTCAAATACCAATGGTCAGGCCACTTTTAGTGGAAGAATATGTTTTGACACTTCAAGAACGGTGATTTTCGTCGAAAACCAGCATAGCGGTAGAAGAGAGAGGGTATTTGAAGATGCAGACTTGAAGGCATTACTTGAACCAGACTCGTGTCACACGCAGCCAGAATTGGCAGGATCATTGGAACTGAGACAACAAGCTTGAAAGTCATGGAAATGATTCAGAAACAAGGAATTTGTATGCCGTACGACGTGAAGCTGAGACGTGTTCTCATTCAATTATTTATTGAATCTTCACAAAGTGAAGTAACAATAACGATTCAAATCTTAATACTAAATACATAAAATTAATTGAGTCCAGCCAATGCTAGACAAAAATGTTTTATTTTGCACCTATTGAACGTTCTGATGGTGGCAAGGGTATCCCTCCATCTCCACCGAGAGTGGCCTTCAAAATTAAGTATGTTGCGTGCAAGAGGATTTGGGTGAAGTTCCAATTTACTGATAAACCTTGTTGCGTACTTTAAAAATTCGTCTTTTACAAGAGGAACACAGAGATCCTTATGAGTTCGTGAGTTTTTTACGTACCATGCAGCTGCAGTAATCGTTCAAAGAGTTTGATTTTGTCGCCTTTGAATTTTTTCAATGTTAGAAGTTGAGGCAGCGCGCCATAATTGAATTCCATAGAAATGCATTGTATAACAAAAGTTTGCAATCCAGCTTCAATGTCGAATTTCTGCCCAGAAGCCAATTTAGTTGCACTGCTTTTAACTTTAACTGAGTGACTTTCGCATCTATGTGAGACTTCCACGTTAACCGATGGTCAAGATGAAAACCAAGGTACTTGACTTCAGTTTGCTGCGGAATAGGTGAATTGTTAATTTGGATAGGCGGACATGTTTGCTTACACAGTGTGAATGTGACATGAGTACATTTCCGTTCATTAACTTTAATTTTCCAAAGTTTTAACCACATCTCTAATATTGAAGTATACTCCTGCAAATTTCGCGATGCTACTTGATGGTTTTCATGTACGCTGCAGAATGCTGTGTGATCTGCAAAAGTTGAAGTGTGAATCCCGGATCTCGTTGGCATGTCTTAGGCGTAAATCAAATATAAAGTAGGTCCTAGATTTGGCTGATTTGGACTTATAAAGTCGCCTTCTCTGATAATAAACTTCCGCTCGTGTGTATTTGCAGGCAAGTTCAACTTTATTTTGTATATCAAGCCCCCGTGCCACACTTTATCAAAAGCTTGAGAAATGTCAATGAATAGGGCTGAGCAATACTTCTTCTCCTCAAAGGTTTATGACGTTGACTAGTCTGTGCGTTTGTTCTGTGGTGCTGTGTTTAGCCCGAAAACCAAATTGATGACCACGGATGCATCCCACATTGTTCAATATTGGAGTCAACTTCGCCATTAACAATTTTTCGAACAATTTTTAAATTGTTGGCAGTTGACTTATGGGTCTGTATGATTCTACTTTAGTGGAATCTTTCCCTGGTTTGGGTATCATAGTAATCATGGACACCTTCCACTCTGCAAGATAATATTCGAGACGTGAAATAGCGTTAAAAATAAAAAAAAGAATTTTTCGAGCTACACGAGGTAGCTGCTCAAGCATTTTACCATAATTTTATCAATACCTGGAGCTTTCCTAGGGTTTGTGTTACGAATAACATTTTCAACATCTTGAAAACTAAGTCTCAAAGACATAGGCGGTCTAACAGCGTATGACGGTAGTTAAGCTGAATTACTCGCTGTATCATTTGTGGTAAAAACATTTCTCAAATGATCGACATACAACATTCCCTTTTCATAAGCGCTTCTTGCCCAATCTCCAGTTGAAGTTCGCAAAGGTGGCTTACCTATTACGGGTCTTTTCAGACCTTTTGTCGCTTTCCATAGCGAATAATTGAATTGAGGGGTACCATCAAGACCTTCCAGATAATTTTTAAGGGACTGAAGTTATGCACTCCCGTAGCCTGCTTTTAAGCTGGGGAGACCTGCGAAGTTACCACTCTCTTCTAACTCTTCTTTTTTCTGTTAGAAGTTGTTCAATTTCAAACGCATATGTTATATTGCTCACATTTCTGGATCTTATATGGCTAGTGGTGGCATGTTGTACGGCTAGATTAAGGTGTTCAGAAAATTCCTTAATCGACGCATCAATATCCTCAGGCGTTCTCAAGGCAATATTTTCCGTGCAATGTGTACTCAAATATTTCTTATATTTTATCCAGTTAACTCTAGTGACAGTCAACGTTAAGTCACAAAACGGGGAACCAACCCCCTGGGGGAACGACAGAAGTTGGTGAGTGATCTGATGACAAGTCTTATGAAGGCTCCTCCCCTTGCATCCATTCTGAGGGAAAATTTTTTTTAACTCCAAAATCTATAACGTCTGGGATCTTTCGTTGGTCTGACGGCCAATAAATGAGGTGTCCACTTGAAATAACACCTAAGCCCTTTTTGGAAACGGTGTCAAAAAGCACACGGCCTTTCGGCGTGATCTCCAAAAAGTGTGTATCGCGTTATAGTCGCCAGCCGCGAAAAATCGAGGAACAAGTGATTTGAAAAAATTTGAATATTGGGTTTTTGTTATTGAAAATCGTGGCGGTGAGTAAATCGAGGAAATAACGATTTTTTCATGCAAATATTCAATGCATATATTAGTTGCCTGGAGATACTTCTCACATGTCTCGTTCATTAAAAAGTGCTAAATTCTGGATTTTATTAGAATTGCCGATCCTCCGCAAGATTTTCCGCGGGGATTTTATTTTATTACTTTCCGATCAAAAAAAGTACGGTCGTTAACTGTCGAAGCTAGCATGAAAAGTTTACATAATTTTGTTAAGTTAAAGTGACACTGATATATATTCGTACGTAAATGAATTCTTGTTGCTGTCAAAATAATTCAGTAGTGGACTACACGAGGATAATTGCCGGTGGCAGCTGTTACTGTCGTGAAGTCTGCTCAAGTCAATGTGTTTAATGCTGTTGATATTGTCGGGGGCATTCTGTGTGTGTATCATCACAATTATATTCATTCATATAAAAAAGGACTTCTTTTTTAGATGCCACTTAAAATTATTAATTTCTATAATACATTTTAAACACTCCTCGTATTTACCAATATTTTCCTTCTAATTTGCAAAGCAACCAATTTAAAAAAATAAAAATAACAAACAAAACTTTATTAGAGTTTTAATTAAAGAATTTTGTTTTGTTCATTCCTTTTTTTTTTTGGAACTTGTTTATACGAGTACTTTTGCATAGTTTTTGTAATTTTTCTTCTATTTAAAGGAGAATTACAGAAACCATCTGACCAGCGCATGGAGTCTCTCATACAGATGTGTACAACTTTATCATTATTAGAAAATATTTAACTTCCATTTAAAATGGTCGAATGAATTCAAAATTAGTAAAGTTTATTCAATTTGTAATATGATTTAGCTAAATGTTCATAATTAAGTTTATAGTTCTCACTGCCATTTTATTATCAACTAGCTGACTCCGCAAACATTGTTTTGCCCTCAAATTTTATTTATATACATTACAAAACGTAAACTTATCTGGACATCCATTCCCGACCATTACCTATTATATAAGGTCCGGCGAGCACGTTGGCAGTTCAAAACTGTAAAATTTTTTAATTCTATTCATGATTTGATGTGGAAAAAAAATTTTTTTTTTCAAAAACGATTTATTTCTTAACATAGTCTCCTTTTAGCTTAGTGCACTTAGCAAGACGATATTCCAACTTTTTTATATCATCTGAATAATACCATTTTGAGAACCCCTCAAAAAACGCGTAGTTTCGGTAATCATTTTTTCGCTTGAGATGAATATTTTTCATTCGAGCCATTTTTCAAATTCGGAAACAGAAAAAGTCACTAGGAGCTAAATCTGGACTATAAGGGGGATGATCAACCAGTTCGAAATGTATTTCGCGTAATTTTAGTATCGTATCTAATGCTGTCCGAACCGGGGCGTTGTCTTGAAGAAGGCGCACTTTTTTCTTCTTTAAATGTGATCATTTTTGGATCAATGGATCCAATAATGTATGATGATACGTTCCTGTGATAGTGGATTCTTTTTCAAGATAATCGATGAACAATATTTTGTGTGCATTTTAAACACAGTGACCATAACCTTGCCAAACGACTTCACTGTCTTCGCCTTCTTGGGAGCACTTCCACCAGCTTCAACCCATTGTTTCGATTGATTTTTGGTTTCAGGTGTGTAGTCGTGGAACTACGTTTCATTAACAGATATTAATCGACGCCAAAAATCAACAGTATTGCGGTTTATCATATCCGAACACCGCTGTGAAGTGGGCTCTCGAACTCGTTTTTGTTCGACACTGAGTAAACCCGCCACCCACTTGCCGACAGTTTTTTCATATGCAAATCTTCATACGAGTAGGCATATTTATCACTTCAACAATCGCACATAACTTGACTCGGCTATCATTCATAACGATATCGAGAATATCGTTATGGCCTTCCTGTTGATGATATTGTTACAGCGCTTGTTCGGTCGCGTTTAAATTCAACAATCCAATAGTTTACCATGTAATCAAACGGAACAGACTAACCGCTTTACTTTTGCCCCTTTCGCCGTTTTCCGTTTCAAATAAGTACTTAGTCACTGCACGAAATAATTTTTTTCCCCATTTTTCAAGTAAGCAACAAAAGTTGCTTACTTCAAACGACTACAACAAACAAACTAATTGATGAATTTGTGAGAAATTTTAACAGCTGACGTTTGACTGATCGCAATTAAAAAAAAACCTGTGTTTGTGCTGCCATCTAGCGCCAGTAGTTTCAATATCAATCCGCTCTCGTTAGTAATGGATATACCCAATAACGGAATTTTAGAGTAAGTACTTACATATTTTTTTTAATGGGTACTCACTGTCAGTCTCTGGTGTATATCCCCAGCTATCAGACGTTTTGAATATCTTTGGTTTATGCGTTTTTCCAGCTAGAAGTTCATCTTACAGGTTGTTTTATGTATTTAGTATTCGCCATGTGTAACGACAAACCCGCTGTACGAATGTAAGAGGATTTTTTTTTATCGTAGACCAGCACTCCGGGGATGAACCCAATATATGCAGTACATTGCACTATAACTAGAAAAATAGATTATGAGAAGAAGGAGGAAAGAAAATGTAGTGTTTGTGGATGATTGGCATGCACCTATCTACTACACAAAGGAGTCAAAACAAAAGTTATCACAACATTTAAAATGTTGGAATTGAGTGACTTTTCGCAATATCTAATGTTATGTAATGTTAGAATATAAGTACACAGATGAAAATTTATTAGCTCAAATCCTTCGGGGCCCTTGTTGTCCCTTCACGGACAGCTTATTAAGTGTCCACAAAGAGACATGTTTTAAACTTAAAAGAAAATAATACTTCTTAAAAGTTCTACTTGTTTTCAATAAAACTTGTGGTCGTGTGTGTGCAAAACCAATTGTTGACAACCATTTACCAAAAAAAAAAAAAAGGAAATACTAAAGAGAAACAACAAATAAGAACTAAACATATGTATGTTATGGTTTTTCTACATCCTTCCCCCGAAATTGTTGTGCTTTAAATTCAAATACGTCTTACATTCATACTCGTTTCAGTAATTCTCATTTGTTTTGTGTATTTAAGCCCGTGTTGTTGTACTCGTCGGTATAAAAATGAGGTGCAGTTCAGAGAGCAAAATAATATATATCTAATACATGCATACTCGTATATGTATATGTGTAGAAAACACAATTCCGTACCAAAACAAGAGAAAGGATAAAAAAAAAGCTAAAAAAGGAAAATGATAAACAATATGTTATTTATTATACGAATACGTCGTTTTATGGCAAATAAAATATTTCTTTAAAACTTTTTCTGTTCGAATGCTACAATTTCGTTTATTTTTTTTTTTTTTTTTTTGTGGAGGAACATGTTGAACACAAAAACCAGCCGCAACAATGCAAACCGCACATCAAGAATTGGTCAAGATTTGAAGCTGTTGATTTCGTATACGAGTACAACAGATTTTGAAGCAACTACAAAACAGCAAAACAATGCACACACTTGTACTTGTGTAAATATGTCAGCAACAGAAGAAGAAATAAAAGTAGTTACTGTAGAATAGGAACTAGTCTCCTCCTACTTTTTCTCGTACTACATGACTTTGAGTTGTAACGAGAAGTGCTGTTTTTTTGTTTGTCTACGGAAAAAGGACACAACATTCAATTTCTTTTTTTTTTTGTTTCTTTAAAGGAGGAAGAAAATGTTCTTTAAAATTATTGTTGCTGACTGGGCAATTGATTGTGTTGTGTGTACCAAAATGCTACATTTGTTTATAACTTGTTGTTCTTTGTTGCATGATACGTTATTGATATTGTTTTTGTTGTTATTGGATGTAGAGTGTTATAGTTTTGTCAACAGTTAATTTTTACTAACTCGACATTCAACATGAAAAAGGTTGACATTTATTTTTTAATGTCGTTGCGCTTCTGGGGAAGTTTAGCAAATTTAAAGGCTTCAAAATATTTACGAATTAAAAATACTATGAAACTTTAATATAGTCATGTTTATTATACAGTGAACTCAATACAGCGGAAGTTATTTTGTTGTGAAGTTTTGCAAAGGAACTCTGAGCTATAAAGCCTCTGCGTAGCGAAATATTGATTTAAAAGCTTCTGCGCAACGAAATCGGAATAAAAAGTTTTAAAGTTCTGTTTTCTTAAACACCGAAGTCTAAATGTAATTGCAAGTGAATCAAGGGTCAATCCACTACGAGGTCTGATCAAAAAATTTTATTTATTATTTAAGTTTTGTGTAAAAAACGAGATTAAATGCAAAAGGACATTTGAAATGCTGACTGTGGCATTTGGCAAAGTCTGCTATGAGCAGAACACAAGTTCAATTGTCGTATAACCGGTTTAAGGAACACCGAGAAGATGTCAATGGCGATGCTCGTCCTGGTCGCCCTAGCACGTCAACAACCGATGAAAACATTGAAGCTGTGAAGAAAATGATTTTGCATAATCATCGAATCACAATCAAAGAGGTTGCTGATGATGTTGGCATATCGTTCAGCTCATGCCAAGCAATTTTGACGGGTGTTTTAGGCATGAAATGTGCGGCAGCGAAGATTGTTCTAAAATTTCTAAATTTTGAGCAAGAACAACGTCGCATGAGCATCGCTCAGGAGTTGTTGAACATTATCAACGACGATCCTGATTTTCTCAAAAAGGTCATAAGTGGTGACGAACTATGGCTGTATGGCTATGACATTGAAATCAAAGCCCAATCATACCAATGGAAGCGTCCAGAAGAGCCAAGACCGAAAAAAGCCCGTCAAGTTCGGTCACATGTGAGGGTTTTGCTCACTGTTTTCTTTGACTGCATCATGCTTGGTGCATCATGAATTCCTGCCACAAGGTCGTACGGTCAATACGGAATACTACCTTGAAGCTACGCGCCGTTTGCGCGAAGCAATTCGTCAGAAACGCACAAAATTGTGGAAAAAACAATAATGTATTTTGCACCATGATAACGCACCATCTCACACATCGATGCTTGCGCGTGAGGTTTTGGTCAGAAACAAAACCGTTATTATGCATCAACCACCGTATTCACCGACCTTGGCCCCTGTTGACTTTTTCCTCTTCCCAAAACTGAAGACACCGATGAAAATAAAGCGTTTTACTATGATTGAGGAGATAAACGAATAATCGAAACAGGAGCTGCTGGCGATACTAAATAGGGCGTTTCAGAAGTGTTTCGAGGATTGGAAAAAAAGCTGGCATAAGTGTATTATATCTGAAGGAGTTTACGTTGAAGGGAACAAGATAGTTATTGTTGAATAAATAAATACTTTTTGAAAAAATTTAAGATAAAGCTTAGTTTTTGATCTGCCCTCGTACAGTGAACTCAATACAATAAAATTTATTATCTTGTGAAGTTTTGCAAAGGAATTCTGAACTACAAAGCCTCTACGTAGCAAAATAATCATTCAAAAGCTTTTGTGCAACAGAATCAGAAAAAGCAATGTTAAAGTTCTGTTTGCAAAACAACGAAGTCTAAATGTAACTTCAAGTGAATCAAGGATCAAGCCACTATATGTATGCTGGATTCTCCAAAAAGTACCTGGATTCTCTAGCTCACTTGGGTCCTAAAGGTAGTTCCCTTTGTGATTGCCTGAAAAATTGGGATACAATTATTTCTTATTTATGCAGCTAAAGATAGTTTTATTTCATATAAAAAATTCAACAGTATTTATTTTCAATATTTCGATAGCAATTTGTTATCATCGTCAGGAAAATTAATATGTTATTAAAAAATTTGCAATTTTTAATTCAATACTTCCGAGTATTTAAACAAGATCAAATAATTAAATATCAAATATTAGGAAAAATTAGTAGAAAAATAAAAGTTATAGGGATATAGAAGGAGTGAGGGAGAAGGAAAGGTGGGAAACTGCTTAGTGTCGCAGTACTTGCTGATTTACTAGCCATACGCTACTTCTTATGAAAGAAGCTAACGCACTAGGTTTGAATGAGGCCAGACATGATAGGCTAGTAAAGCTCCGCTCGCCTAAGCATCTTAGACGATGATGCTCCAATGCCGGGAGATGAAGGGTCGTCTCCTCCTCCTCTTGGCAGCTTCTACAGAAGTCGTTATAGGGTAGGCCTAGTCTCCTGGCATGGTTCCCAAACGGGCAATGTCCAGTGAATTGTCATCACTGGACATTGCCAACATTCTTAGAAGAGATCTGGGAAGTTTTAATAGCTCTCCCGTTCTCTTGGAGTTAATGTGCGGCCACAGGTTCCTTGATATAAGGCATGTGGGCTCTGTGAGCTACTTTTCTTGGACATGTTCCAACGTGTGGAGTTTTATTATTTTCCAACACGCTGATATGGGTTGTCCGCAAAAGGGGTCTATATCCATATCCTCCAGGGCTGTCCCTTTTTTGGCTAACCCGTCAGCGATGTTGTTGCCATTGTTGGACCCATGTTCACGAACTCATTTCAGGGTTAGGTTAGAATGTCTCGTCATTTTATTTAAAGATGTCTGGCATTTCTGGACTAGACTAGAATTTGTGTATATTTCAATCAGGGAGTTGATGGCGGCTTTGCTGTCCGTTACTGTCATGATATCCTTTCCGAAAATTTTGTGATTTATAAGCCATCTGGCCGGTTTATTAATAGCCGATATTTCAGCCTGAATTACACTGTATCCGTCTGATACTCTGAAGGATATTTTAGTGTTAAATTCCTGTATGCCACCCCCAACCCTTTCTCCCCTTCTAGACCCATCCGTGTAAACATAGAAGTATTCAGGTTCTAGGAGAGATTCCTCAATTTGGTAGCCGAAGTTCCTTGTAAGGAATGGCCTCCTTATAACCAACTCAAAATTTTTAAAGAAAAATTGTTTAGTCTCATTATCAAATGAACAAAGTCTGAAGCTCTAAACACTTAGACGACAGCAGACTTCACAACTTCACGGCTACAAATGAAGTTAGCTTTAAATGCTGCCGTCTCGTCAGCAACATAATTATTTTCAAGACAGCAGCAGCACTATGTGTATTTAAGCAATGCAAATTTTAGAGGTGCCAAATATATATTTTACATGAATAAAATTAAAATTACTGACTGAAAACGTAACAATATCACGTGAAGTTGTAAAAACTCATCAATTTATTTGTTTATTTTAATTATATGATGTTTATTTCTATTAAATATTTCAAACAAATTTTAGTTTTTATTGCTGCCAATTTATATTTATAGTGGCAGCACTGCATTTACTTTTTGCTGCTTACGAAAATAGAAATTAATCTAAGTTGGCAGCATCAGCAAATGCTGTTGTGAAGTCGTGCTGCTGTGATGTCTTTAAAATAATCGTGTGCATTTAAACACATGTATTTTATTTTTGACAGATTGCTGCTTGCTGTCTGCTGTCGTCTATGTGTTTAAAGCTTGAAAGAGTCTGTAATTGACGAGAATACAATTATTCCAGGGAGGTTTTTTTTGCAATTATTATTTTTGTGCTTCAGAGAAAAAATTAAGAGTAGAATGGTTCAATCTAAGTTGAGATGGATGTAATAAAAAGATATCTGAGATGCTCGTAAATTGCTCATCGTAAATTTTGTATATATTTATGGCTTTTGTACTTCTCTTGGAATGAAAACGCATTATTTTAAGTACATAATATTAAATTATGTTTTGGAATATTAAGTTTTTAGACGGGTGAGTACCCTTAAATTTTGATTTTACAAAAATAATAGAAGTCGGTCATACATTCAAATGTTAAAAACTAACCTTCAATGTTAAAAACTAATATTTTTTGTATGGGAGCCCCCGTAGGGAGGCTAGATATACCTCCTTTTGTTCAGAGGAGATATAGAGGGAAATATATTTTAGGGTCGGTCTCAGATTTTACCTTCCTGGAACCGACTCAGGAACAGTTATGAAGCTCTTGGGGAATTTCTGCCATTTGCATGAATTTTGTACCTGACGAGAAGTCATTTACCGCCATCCTGCTGTCTTAATTTTTTGGCTCGTATATTTTTTTTACCAAACCCCACAAAGTATGAGGTACTAGCATATCGAAATTTCTCACATAACGCTAATTCGCCCCTAATACACATTCACATATTCATTATTTTATAATATACTAAAGGCAGCGCCAGCTACTTTTTAATTCTGCGTTTAAAAACGTAAATAGTTCGCTAAAATTAAAGCTATTGTTAGTATCGATATATAATTAATAGGTAAACAGGTTTTTTTAAAATCCCTTTTGTAGGCGTACTACTATACCGATTTAGAAAAATTATTTATTGTTTTAAAGTTATTTCTGTACAGAATAGAACGAGCTTATTTTTATTTTGACCGGTTCATTATTTTAGGAGTAATACGGTTCAGTTGGCCATGCCTTTTGGAACAAGGCAATTGAAAATCGTAGAAGACCAGTTGACGACACCCCAAACAAATCGTTGACGAAATTTTTGGAACAAATGGCCACGAAATCACACAAGACCACACAAGCGACATTTTTTTTTTTTATCTTGGACCAGTACTCAGGGGATGACCCCTACATATGCAGCGCATTGTACTGGAACTAGGAAAATAAGTTGAGATGAAGAGGAAAGAGGGAGTAGTGTTCGTGGAAGTTTAAATTTAACAATAATAACACGAAAGACTAAAACAAACTCTATTGCAGCATTTAAAATGTTGGAATTAAATTATTTAAAACTGATCAGTGCCCAGTGTATATACCTTCGACACCGCTCAGATTAGCAAAATTTAGTCCAACACCATCCACACCATAAGGTAATGAAGTACTTTTAGAAAAAATTAATATTGTGCATATAAAGAAAACACGGACAACGGCGAGAGAAGAAACGAAAAGAAACGCGTGTACACATACTGCTACCTATTCCGGTGCACTTTGATTTCATACGAAATTAATAATGAACATGTGTAGGTATACAGAAAATATGGACAACGGTAAAAAAGAGAGAAAGAAAAATAAACACGTATAGCTTGCTACCTATTCCGGTGCAATTTGGTTTTATATAAATTTAATTAATGAAAGTACACATATAGAAAATACGGACAGCAGTAACAAAAGACATGTGCACACGACGAGAGACTAAACACTACTCGACATTTTCACTCATCGCATCGTTGACGACTATATGTACTACATTTTTCTCTACCATGTCGTCGACGAATACATAAGTGACATTATCCATACTACCTCGTCAACAATTGTGTAGGTGACGATTTCCACCACAGTATCGTCCACGATTATCTTCGATAAAATAACATAAAAATCATTTACATTTTTTTATATAATATAAAAGTGTGAAAAAATTAATTCGAAAATAATATTTCAATACATTTGGTATCGACTCTTTTTTAAAATTAATTAGTATGCATGTATAATTAATTGAAAAAAAATTTATGTTAAATTTATTTAGAAACTAATTATCGTTTGAATATTTTTTTAAATATATGTACATACATAAGGGCATAGCTATAATACGTATTTTTATTGCATATACAAAATATACAGAAAAAACTGCCCATATGTCTTGTACTGCTGTTATATATATTTAAATCTAGTGCAGAAATATTTTACTTCAACGATTTGAAGACTAGATTGAAGACATTGTCGCCCATCGTGTCGTTCATTTAAATATATATATATATATATATATATATATATATATATATATATATATATATATATATATATATATATATATATATATATATATATATATATATATATATATATATATATATATATATTTATATATAAATTCCTGTTCAGCTTTTTTTAGAGTTCCGTTGCTTTTTTGAAATGCCTACATGAACAATCTGTAGACATTGTCGCTCATCTGTCCCCTACAGATGAATGGCCAGATTGAAAATATTGTTGCCCATATCGTCCTCTTTTCAATATCGTCTAAGACCATTTTGCCAACTGGGTATTAATTTGTTACTATTACTAACAAACAAAATATGTGCATGTGCCCAACAAACACGAAATCGAACATTTGATATAAAATGACTTTATTTAACACACTGAAAAAATATTGTTCAGAAATTCTCTGAATTTTGACATTTTTTTATGAGGTTTTTCATTATTTTTCAACCATTGTAACTTTTCATACAAATAATGAAACAAATTTCATTAGATTATTTTAATGAAAACCTTCATAAAAGTAATGAAACATTTTAATAATAAACATGACTTATTTTCATTAAAAGCATGAAAGACAAATCATATGATTAGTGAAATAGTTTCTCTACATCAAAGAATCAATTTCATAAAGCACATGAAAACTGTACTTTAAATTAATGAAAAAGTAACATTTATTTAATGAAATAACTTCTTTGTACTAATGTACTATATATTCATTAAAAATATGAAACTCCTTCATAAGGTCAATGAAGTTATTTCATTTATCTAATTTTATTGTTCATTGAGCACCTGAAAAATTTACATTAAATCAATGAAATAGTTACATTTGTTTAATGAAATAATATCATAACACACATTAATAAAATATGTTCACAAATGTACGTAATAAGATCAATGGAATTATTTCATTTATTCATTGATACTTTATTTTAGTACACAAACAATACTATTCCTTGCTTTTGTGAAATTGTACCTAATTATGATAAAAGAAAATGTTGAACAAGTATTCACCAAATAAAACAGATTTTATTAATTCAAATGACTTCAATACTCTGGTATTTAAATTTTTTAAACTATTATTATGCTGATTTGAGTACATGCACATATGTACATACATACCCAAGTTCGGTAGCCAGAAATTTATTTGTCATTGATCTAATGAATTCAATTCCATTGGAATTATGAAACTCATATAACTTACATTTTAATAAAAAAACTTGACATTTGTAGCTTAAGATTTATAAATGTCCATTAATATATCTTACCAAAATTCAAAGAATTTAAAAAAAAAAATTAAATTTTGTTGCAGTCATAAATCCAATGATTTTTTTAATGAAACTATGAAACTTAATGAAACCATCCTGATGGAACTATTTCATAATATATATGAAGTTTCATGCATATTGTGAAAAGTTTTCATTGGATTAATGAAAAATATTTAATGAAACAGTTTCATTAAATATATGACGCATAATTCGTTCAGTGCATTTGATATCAAACGTAATTTTTAAACCTTCTTCAATGGTTTGGTTTTAACTTTTGAATTGAAATCAAGAATCATTTGAAAATAAACATTTGATACTCAATATTTTATCAACTCGCTTTTGAGTGTAACTACCAATCGTAAAACAAATGTGTCAGCAATTACCAAAAAACATCAACATTTTAAATTCATTTACAAAAAATTCGGGAAAAGATTAATAAATGTGATTTGCAATTAAATGTGAGATTTGTTTTAATAGGTAAAAACGCATGAAGCTAAACATAAAAATGTGAAGTAATAAGAAGTAATGAGATTGTCTGTTTTGAGCACGACATCGAGCAAAGAGGAACCAACTATTTTGTCCTTCAAGACTAGGAAAAATAACAATGATAAAATAAAAAATAATAAATATAGAAAATTAAAATTAAAAATCGCAAATAAATCAGAAGAAATATGTAAAGCAAAAATTTGTTTTTATTTGTATTCCACATCACAATCCAGATTTGAAAAGCATTTGAGAATTACATTTGAAACCAACTTCAGAATAATTTTTTTTTCTTTTTTTAACTTTATTATTTTATTTATTGAATCTACATAAAAAATGTAATGACAATAAGTATTCAATTCTTAATACTAAAAAAAAAATTGTGTTTAAAGTCCTGCCAGTGCTGGACAAAAATTTATTTTTATGCAAATATTATTTCAGAATTCAGTCATCTGTTTAGAGCTCTAATGGTAGCCAAAGTATCCCTCCTTTTCAGACGGGTATGGCGACCAAAGTTGAGAATATTAACTGCAAGAGGATTTGGATGGAATTCAAGTTTGTTAGTATATCTTGTCGCGTACTTCACAAATTCAGATTCCACAAAAGGTACGTTCAGATCTACGTGGATGCGTGAGTTTTTAAGGTACCATGGAGCATCTGTAATTCTACGGAGAATTCTATTTTGACTTCTTTGAATTTTTTCAATGTTAGATGCCGAGGCTGTGCCCCATATTTGAATCCCATTGCACCATATTGGCTTTAGAATCGAGTTGTAAAGCAAAAGTTTACAATCAAGCTTCAAGGTCGAATTTCTGTCTATTAGCCAGTTAATTTGCACTGCTTTCAATTTCATTTGCGTTACTTTTGCCTCGATGTGCGTCTTCCGTGTTAGTCTACGGTCAAGATGAATACCGAGGTATTTGACTTCACTGTGTTGAGGTATTACTTTATTGTTAATAGTAATGGGTGAGCATGTTCCTAGACGCAGTGCGAATGTAACATGGGCACACTTTTGTTCATTAACCTTGATTTTCCAAAGCTTGAGCCATTTCTCTAGTTTGCCGATATGTTCCTGTAAGTTTATTGATGCTTGCTGGTGGTTACTATGTATGCTAAGGAATGCTGTATCATCTGCAAATGTTGAAGTGTGAATGTTGGTGCTTGTCGGCATGTCAGATGCGTAGATCAAATATAAGATAGGCCCTAATATGCTGCCTTGGGGAATTCCAGCTTCAATAGGCTGGGCGGGGCTTATGAAATCGCCTTCTTTTACTATAAATTAACGACAATATAAATAGCTTTCCAAAAGGTTATGTATGTTTGCAGGTAAGTTAAACTTTATTTTATGCATTAAGCCATCGTGCCACACTTTATCAAAAGCCTGTGAGACGTCGATGAATAAGGCAGAGCAATATTTTTTATCTTCAAATGCCTTTCTTATGACGTTAACTAACCTGTGTGTTTGCTCAATGGTGCCATGTTTCGCTCTAAAACCAAATTGGTGATCAGGAATACATTCCACCTTATGAAGCATTGGATCCAACTTCGCCTTTAGCAATTTTTCGAAAAGTTTTGATATTGTTGACAGTAGACTTATTGGACGGTATGATTCTACTTTCGTGTGATCCTTCCCTGGCTTAGGAACCATTGTTATCATGGACAAATTCCACTCTGCAGGGTAATACTCAAGTCGTAAAATAGCATTAAAAAGGAAAAGAAGAATTTTTTTAGCTACACGAGGCAGCTCTACCAGCATTTTGTTGCTGATTTTGTCCATACCTGGAGCTTTTTTAAGGTTTAGATTACCAATAGCATTTTCAACTTCTTGGAAATTGAATCTTAAAGGCACAGGAGGTCTACTAACAATAGGCGGCAACTCATTTGCATTATCAGACCTATTTGTGGTAAAAACGTTTTTCAAATGGTTAACAAATAAATTACCCTTTTCCGAGTCATCTCTAGCCCAGTCACCAGACGGTTCTCGCAAGGGCGACTTACCTCTAACTGGCCTTTTTAAACCCTTAGTCGCCCGCCATAAAGAATAGTCGGACTGATGAGTACCATCCAGACTTTTTAGATACGTTTGTAGAGAAGCCGTTTTTTGGTTTGCAAGCAAATTTCTTAGTTGATTTGTGTACTCACGTAACCTCGTTTTTAGTTGCGGAGACCTGCGAAGTTGCCACTCTCGTCGAACTCTTCTTTTTTCTAACACAAGTTGCTCGATTTCTGAAGAATATGTTCTATTTTGAATGTTTCTGCGTGTTAAATAAACGCTAGAACCAAGTTCAGCGGCTTGTTTAAGGTTTTCGCTAAAGTTGCTTAGTGACGCATTAATATCTTCAGGTGTTCTTAAAACAATATTCTCCGTGCAATGGGTACTCAAAATAGTAAATGAATTTATAAATTTTAAAATAATTTCCACGTTTTTGTTGAGAACACTATGTTTATCAATTTGAATTCAAATCAGTATCAAACGTTTGTCATTTGAAAAAACGTTTGATTTTAAATCGTTCTCAATTTGAAATCAAACCTTAATGTTTGTTGGGTGTATGACGTAAATAGAATTAAAAGAAAAACAGTGTGACAAAATATGAGTAAAGATTATATATGTAGGTTTTCAGAGTTTTATTGGCTTCACCGTTGGATTTTATATGAGAGTGCATTAAGAGCGGTAAAAAAATAGTGCGGACTATTGCGTCGACCGGTGATTCCCACGTGTTAATGAATACTTATTGAAACTGTCTCATATTATTTGTCAGGATATGAGTTCAAATCCTCATCCAGTTAAGTAATTATTAAAATTATTATAACTATTATTAGTGGCATCGATAATTTTGTAGCTGTAGGGAGACATGCAACACATGTTCACATTAACCATAAAGAATGACTTGATTATAGTTCTTATTGCCATTTTTGCTATCACTTCTATGATATGTGGACCCTAATTTCCAACATTGTACTGTTTTTTCATTTTCAGTTTTTCTGTCGATAATAAACACTTAAAAAAATTTTTTTTTCTGCTTCAAATATTGAAACTGTTGCTGTATTTTGTAGCTGCCACTCTTGCCACTTTCTGTTGGCATTGTTTTATTGTCAACATGATGTAAGCAATATTTCATGGTTACTGTCTATAATTTTTCAGAGACTGAAGCTTAAAGTGAATACTGTTGGTTGTAGAGATAAACATTTATCTGTAATATCTTTTTTTGCTGCTTTTTAGGTATCTATGTTTGTATAGTAATAGCAGCTGAAATGTTTGTTTGTTGTTTTTTTTTTTCTTTTTAGCGTTTTTAGCTAACGAAGTATAACAATAGTTTTTTTTTTTAATTCGATTTTGTTTATTGTCCAGATTTAATCCCGAACGCAATCAGCAGTTGTTTTTTTTCTTCGTTTTCAATACCATCTGTTATTTATAAAAAGTAACTTTTTTCTTCTTATCTTAGCTGTAGTCAAACAGAAGATATTTATGACATCAATAACAATAATACATATTTACGATTAGATTTTGAGTACAGGGGAACACTGAAATGTTGTAGTGGAGGCAAAGCCTGGAGCCTAGTTACAATAAGTGGATATTGATGAGAACGTAGGGATCCCGCTTAAAATCTGTACAAACCAGATACAGCGTTATCTTTTAGAGACTGCAAAAGGCAGACGGTCTAGCGAGGTTACACGCACAGAAATATTTTCGTAGATATAACGTTTTTTTGCATTAATGTTACGATTTCGTTGTTGTTTTGGGGCAACCAAAACCCCTCTTCGGGTTGTGAATATTGTTTTAATAAAGAAATAACAATCGGATATACAGTGTGTCTGGTATCTGGTTTTACTTCAAACTTCAAATATAATCGTTTGGCATAGCAATTACAGGCAAACAATTTTTCCCCGATATCGGTCTATGTCCAATATATAGTCTAAACCGATTTTTCCATGACAAATTACATTTTTCCTATATCGGCCCATATATATCCGAGCATATTTCGTTCAAATTTGTAATATGTACTATACACATCTTGACTATCCTAAAGGCTATTTAGGTAAGCCACCTTTGCGAACTTCAACTGGAGATTGAGCAAAAAGCGATTCTGAAAAGGGAATGTTGTGTGTCGATCATTTGAGAAATGTTTTTACCACAAATGATACAGCGAATAATTCAGCTGAACTACCGTCATACGCTGTTAGACCGCCTATGTCTTTGAGACCTAGTTTTCAAGATGTTGAAAATGTTATTCGTAACACAAACCCCAGGAAAGCTCCATGTATTGATAAAATTACTGGTAAAATGCTTGAGCAGCTACCTCGTGTAGCTCGTAGAATTCTTACTTTTATTTTTAACGCTATTTTACGTCTCAGTATTATCCTGCAGAGTGGAAGGTGTCCATGATTACTATGATACCCAAACCAGGGAAGGATCCCTGCCAACAATTTCAAAATTGTTCGAAAAATTGTTAATGGCAAAGTTGAGTCCAATGTTGAACAATGTGGGATGCATCGCTGATCATCAATTTGGTTTTCGGGCTAAACACAGCACCATAGAACAAACGCACAGACTAGTCAATGTCATAAGACAGACCTTTGAGGAGAAGAAGTATTGCTCAGCTCTATTCATTGACATTTCTCAAGCTTTTGATAAAGTGTGGCACAAAATAAAGTTGAACTTGCCTGGAAATACACACAAGCGGAAGTTTATTATCAGAGAAGGCGACTTTATAAGCCCAAATCAGCCAATCGAGGCAGGAGTTCCCCAAGGTAGCATTCTGGGACCTACTTTATATTTAATTTACGCCTCAGACATGCCAACGAGATCCGGGATTCACACTTCAACTTTTGCGGATGACACAGCATTTTGCAGCGTACATGAAAACCATCAAGTAGCTTCGCGAAAGTTGCAGGAGTATATTTCAATATTAGAGAAATGGTTAAAACTTTGGAAAATTAAAGTTAATGAACAAAAGTGTACTCACGTTACATTCACACTGCGTAAACAAACACGGTCAGCTATCCAAATTAACAATTCACCTATTCCGCAGCAAAATGAAGTCGAGTACCTTGGTACTCATCTCGACCGTAGGTTAACGTGGAAGTCACACATAGATGCGAAAGTTACTCAGTTAAAGTTAAAAGCAGCGCAACTGAATTGGCTTATGGGCAGAAATTCTACATTGAAGTTGGATGGCAAACTTTTATTATACAACGCAATTCTAAAGCCTATATGGTACTATAGAATTCAACTGTGGGGCACCGCCTCCACTTCAAACATTGAAAAAATTCAAAGGCGACAAAACAAAATTCTTCGAACAATTACTGCAGCTCCATGGTACGTAAAAAACTCACGAATTCATAAGGATCTCTGTGTTCCTCTTGTAAAAGACGAATTTTCAAAGTACGCAACAAGGCATATCAATAAATTGGAACTTCATCCAAATCGTCTTGCACGCAATATACTTAATTTCGAAGGACACTCTCGGTTGAGAAGGAGGGACACCCTTGCCACCATCAGAACGTTAAATAGGTGATTTTACCGATATTGAACGTGCAAAATAAAACATTTTTGTCTAGCATTGGCTGGACTTAATTAATTTTATGTATTTAGTATTAAGATTTGAATACTTATTGTTAGTTCACTTTGTGAAGATCCAATAAATAAATGAATAAAAAATAATAAATTCATATCATGTAAACAAAATTTGAAGGCAAAACAAAGTTTGCCTGGTCAGCTAGTTTATTTATAAAATGGGAAAATTTCAAATGGATTTCTGAAGGAGACTTGCTACCAGAATTTTTTTTTAACCAAATATCTTCGAAATTTGATTCCAGAATTTATTGTAAAAATTTTACACAAGTTATATGATTATCTTTTTTTTTTTTTTAACTTGGACCAGTACTCAGGGGATGACCCCTACATATGCAGTGCATTGTACCAGAACTAGGAAAATAGGTTGTGTGGAGGGGGAAAGAGGGAGTAGTGTTTGTGAACATTTGACTTCAACCTTCCAACGTTATAACAGACAGGAAACACGTCTGCAGGCAACTTGTTCCACAGGCGGAGCGTACGGCTGAAAAACGAATTCTCTCTGTAATGCGTAGTACGATTCCCTGGGCAATCGACCACAAAAGGATGAGCTCTGAACGATTCACGTGTGCTACGTAAAAATGTGCGAGTTTGAGGAACAAGGTCCCTAATCTCGTCAGAGCAAAATCCATTGTAGTAACGATAGAACAGAGTAACGCACCCCACACAGCGTCGATGTCACCGATAAGCTTCTTCGCCCTCTCCTGCACACGGTCGAGTAACCCCGAAATTGATTTTGGGGCACCGGCCCAAACATGAGAGTTGTATTCCATTTTTGGTCGGATGTAGGTGGTATAAATACTAAGGAGATCAGATGGAGTAAAGTACATCTTACACCGTTTTAGAAACCCTAGGCACTTGAATGCTTCTTTAGAGATATGCTTATCTTGATCACTTTTGCATACTTTTTTAGTTTTGTTGCCAATTTCTTTTGTCATAAGCAGATTTTTTACACAAAAATCGTCAAAGTGACAATTTATGGTCAAATCTGGCAGCTATGCATATTTTTACTTTTTGTGTTTAGTATAACGGTTTGAAAGCTTATTAGTTGTTCATTTTCAAGATTCATTAAATAAATGAGTGCTTAGAGTGGGTTACGGAAACATCACATAAGACATTATTTTTTTTCACATTCCCATTTCGCATTAGGCATAAATTGTAGCTGAATTTACTACGATAAAACAATTTGGTTCTGTAATTTAAATTCTTTTTATTTATTGCTTTAAATAGTTATTTCACTAAGATTAAGACATATAATATATTTTTATATTGATTGCAAAGACGGGGAAAAAAGCATTCAACTTCCGTTACTTTGCTGGTCAGCATTTTATATTGTAGCACAGTGGAAGCTCGTTTACAGTTGTATTTTTCTAGCTCCTTGACTGGGTGTGCAAATATAAAATTCAATGCCCTTTGCAGCAGTTTTATTGAATTTCTTGATGAAACTCTCACGCATTGTGGCAGCAACATTGTCCACAACACTTCGTTGTAAAAGTGTTACAGTGCAGCCGCCAAAGCCACCGCCAGTCATACGTGATCCCAAAACACCAGAGCAATTAATGGCCGCTTCGACAAGCACATCCAGTTCTATGCACGATACTTGAAAATCATCACGTAGTGACACATGTGACTTTGTCATTAGTTCGCCCATCTGTGGAGAGAAGAAAAAAAAAAACACATTTAGTAGTGAATCATATGTACGTTTGTGGTTTTTAATATAGGAACTTCAAAAAGAAAAAAATGAAAGACGTTTGTTTTTCTTTTTGTGTTGTACGTGTAAATTTCAAGACATAATTTTACAAGTATTGAACAAGCAATCAAATTGAGGAAGAAAATATTAAAAATTTTACAACTCGTGCCAAACAAGGAAATAGTTTTATTTGTCAAAGAAATTTTGCTGAAAGGAAGCTGTTTGTGGTTTTAATGGAAACATCTTAATTTCAAATGAATGCAGGATATATATGTAGTATTGTATATCTATGAATCGTGAATAACCGTTTTTTAAAGCGGGCGTATGAAAATTTCCCTCCTAACATTGTAATGCAGAATCGTATTTCTTTATAAAGAATCTGGACACAGCTTTTCTCCCGCCACGTAACAAGGTCTTATCAAGGCATTACAGAACACCCAATAAATTGTAAAGCTCGAAATGGGCTGAATTCTTAATTTGTTGTTTGAATCAATTGATGTGGAAACTGATTAAATGTCAGTATCTGCTAGTATGGCCTAATCTGAAAGTGAATCCAGTTGAACATATCGCAAACTTCTTGTTGGAAAACTCAGATTTTCTAATTTCTTCTTTAAACAATTCTCGAAATAGTTTAGAGAGTTAACGTACCGTACTTGACGGCCCGAAATCCATCAGTCCTTAAATCAACTTGCCTAATGCTCTCCACCATCTAGTTTTTTACTACACAGGCAACAACTGAATGCCTGGGATGCTGCCCCAAAGGCATTGTAGATCTCGAAAATAGGGTCTTGTACTACCGTTATAAAGAAGCCCTGCTCCTCTTCCTGTGAGTTTAGGTTTAAAGCACAGATATCTAATCGATTTGTTTCAGAACCTGTCATTATGGCCTGATCAATTCCACTGATTGAACAATCTCACGGCTCCTCCCACCCGATGTGTCTTGTTTGGCTCACAGAAGAGGAAAGTTCTTGTTATATATTTGTAGCCATATCAACAAGCCCCTAGCTAAAGAGCTCGAGTCTTCTAATTCCTCCTGTATGCAATACTTCCCCCCGGGGAACAGGTTTTGCCTTGGCGTATTCCTAACTTAGGTGCTCTGTTTTTCGGAGAAAAGAGGAGAAGGGATCCCTCGTGTGGTGCGGCAAACAAAACTCTAGGAAGCCACATGGCTTATGTTGTGTTGGCTTCCAAAATCCTTACCAAGGGTACAAATTGCCAAAACAGGGATCAGCATGGCCGGGTGGTTCTGTTTGCAGTTCAAGCCAGGCTGATCATGATTGAGGTGCCTACCTTGACTGAAACGTTCTGGCTGTAGTTGAAACCTAAAACGCAGGAAGCGGGTGTTAGTATCCTTGATCATTGCTTGGTGTGTGGCTTTTTTCGGGGACTAATAACCTCTCGAGGGTCTGTTGCCATTACAACAGATCCCTGTACTGTACGGAACCAGTGGTGATAGTTGACGGGTGAGTTGTTTTAAGGGCTGATGCTGCAAGTGGGCTTGGGCCTACCAACTCATCAAGCCTTGTCTTCCATTGATTGCTGGGAAATTGCATACAGGAGGGATAAGAAGGCCCGAATTCCTCAACAAGAAGTTGTTCATATGGCTACAAATATATGACTAAAATTGCTATCTGTGTGAGTCTAGTAAACCACGCGGGGGAGCTGTTGAATCGTGAATAATTCACTCCGTGGAACTGGTCCAACATCAGATAAGGCCGTAAGGGCAGCTGCTGATGTAAATCTTTTTCACAATTGTATGCAATACTTCGGATAGAAGTATTGCATACAGCCCTTAACCAACTCACCTGCCCCACTTCTGGTTCCTTACATTACAGGTATCTGTTGCGAGACAACAGCATATTACAGGCTATAACTAGTTTTCCAAACATCGACATACGCAATCAGGGAATAGGTCTATAACACATTTAGAATATTTCAGCTAACCGTGACCAGTACCAGGATGATCTGCAAAATAAAACCATCTGCTGAAATCCTTTATGTCTATTATTCCTTGATAATGGTTTTCGGAAGTCCCAACGCAACATAAGTAATGCTAGGATTTTCTAGAGTATTATTTAATAGTATTATTTAATACTTATATAGATGGCATGGTTGGGATTCCGCTCAATAGCTGTAAGATGCAGGTACAGCATCAACTGTTAAATACTGCAATGGACAAATTACCTAGTGAGGTTATGTCTCGAATATCAAGGCTAAATGAGAGGGCTGTTATCCGTATTAGTCTATCTTGACAGAGGTTGCGTGCAACCGTGGTGGTTTTGATGGGACTCTGTCACATAAGGAGGCCTGTGAAGAGGTCAAATCTTCATTTTAATGATTAAGGTAGAAGTTGAAGCAATGATGAGAAGGTGAAAAGTGTTCAGTACTGCCGATATTCCACTCGTTATATATAAGGGCTTTGTATCCAGGCAGACCGGTAATGTACGTTTTGGCAAATTGTGTCAGCCTTGTTAGTCTTATCTGTTGGTGGACCAGCACCCCCGTGTGTGTTTTCTAAGGCTTACACAGGCCTCAACTTTTGACATAAGTTTGTAGCCCTATGGAAAACCCGCTTGTTGAAAAGTGTGATCCTTCTAATCCCTCCTGCATGTATTTTCCCAGGTGAGCTATTAGGCCAAAGCCCATTAGGAGCATCACCTTTGGTTATTTACATTACAGTTATCTATTGCAACACAAAAGCAACTGGGAGGGTTATTAGCCCACCTAAAACCGAAAACTCACCATAGTTATCAGAGAAACTAATTCTCCTTCCTGTGATTTAAGATTTAACACAGCCAGAAGGTTGCAGCTAATGTAAATAACTCAACCATGATTAGCACTGACATGATCTACAAGCAGACCCTCACGGGGGCTTTGCTGCACCCCGTCTTTGTAGTTAATACTTGGTGGGGGTTTTTGAAGTCCAACACAACTTAACTCATGCGGCTTCCTGTAGTTTTATTTGCTACAAGAAAAAAGAAACGAGGAACTCCTACCTCTATATTGACCTAAATAACAAAAAATGAGAGACACCTCCTAACCCTGTATATCCCAGAAAGCCGAGTGCGCAAGTTAGAAATATGCCAAGACAAATCCTGCTCTCCGGGGTTATAGTTTATAGCATAATCAGAACTTTTTAGTATAGGTAGCACCAAGAAGGCCTGAAGTATACACCATCCTTGAGGCATGCTCATCGCCGTTCATATGATTAATTTTGGTATAGGCTTCGAAAGTTCCTGTACAGCCAAAGTCATAAACTGATTTTCAATAGATTTGATTGTCAAGCATAATAGTAAAATCCGTCCTCCTGTTTGTCTCAGAGAGTAGAGTGATCTGTTTTTGTTTTTTTTTTTTATATTGGACCAGTACTCAGGGGATAACCCCTACATATGCAGTGCATGGTACCAGAACTAGGAAAATAGGTTGTGAGGAGGGGGAAAGCGGGAGTAGTGTTTGTGAACATTTGACTTACACCTTCCAACGTTATAACAGACAGGAAACACGTCTGCAGGCAACTTATTCCACAGACGAAGCGTACGGCTGAAAAACGAATTCTCTCTGTAATGCGTAGTGTGATTCCCCGGGCAATCGACCACAAATGGATGAGCTCTAGACGATGAGTGCGTGCTACGTAAAAATGTGCGAGTTTCGGGAACAAGATCCCTAATCTCGTCAGAGCAAAATCCATTGTAGTAACGATAGAACAGAGTAACGCACCCCACACTGCGACGATGCTCCAGTGAGTCAATAGAGTTGGATACCCTACTGTCACCGATAAGCTTCTTCGCCCTCTCCTGCACACGGTCGAGTAACCCCAAAATAGACTTTGAGGCACCGGCCCAAACATGAGAGTTGTATTCCATTTTCGGTCGGATGTAGGTGGTGTAAATAGTAAGGAGGTCGGATGAAGTGAAGTACACCTTACACCGTTTCAAAAAACCTAGGCACTTGAATGCTTCTTTGGAGACATGAAAAATGTGTTCAGTCCAGCGAACATCACACTGTATCTTCATTCCAAGAACATCAAGAGCATCCGATTCCTCAATATTTATACCATCCATGAGTACAGATGAAGCAGCACTTGCGGTCGTTTCTTTGTGTGTTAATAGGCAACATTGGGTCTTACGAGCGTTAAAGGTGACCCTGTTTTTACGACCCCATTCGGAGATTAATAGAAGATCACTATTCAGTGAATCATTCATATTTAGCCTCTTGGCAGCGATCTCTGATAGGCTGGGCCTATAACTAAAAGAGTACGAGTGACAAATGCTGCTGTCATCCGCGAAAGAATGGATAGGGTTGGAAGTTTGATAGAGAAGGTCGTTGAGGAAAATAAGAAATGGAGAAGGGGAAGGAACGGAGCCTTGCGGTACCCCTGAATTAATCTTGAACTCATTTGATGAGACCCCATCTATAACAACTCGTATAGTGTGGTCTCTGAGAAAGCTCGATATAAATCGAGAGAAGTCATCGCCGACACCAAAAGCAGTAAGTTTTGCCAGTAGCGCACCATGCCACACTCTGTCAAACGCTTTGGAAATATCCAGAGCCACCACCTTACTTTCGCCAAAATGATGGATTGAGTGGCACCATTTCTCTGACAGATATGCCATAAGATCGCCAGTAGAACGACCCTTGCGAAATCCATATTGGCGGTCACAAAGTAATTTATGTGACTCTAGATATTTCATAAGGTGATAGTTGATCATACTTTCCATCACTTTGGAAAGCGCAGAGCAAATTGCAATTGGGCGGTAATTTTCGGGGTTATTAGTTTCACCCTTTTTGGGGATTGGCGTTACATTAGCAACCTTCCAGCACGATGGAAACTCACCAACATGGTAAAGTTTGCTGAAGAGGTGTGCTAACGGACGCACAAGCGTAGAAGAGCACTGCTTCAAGACCAGTGCTGGGATGCCATCCGGTCCAGGAGTCTTATTTATGTCGAGGTCGGCCAAAACCCTTTTAACTGCTCGAGCCCGGAAAAATATCTATGGCATAGTTACAGATACTTTTTCGAGCTCGAGAAGTGGGTGACTGCTTTCCGGCAAATAAGAATTGCATGCAAAAATTTCAGCCAGTAGGTTAGCCTTGTCAACCGGGTCCGTGAATGCTTGGTCATTCTTTAAGAGAGTTGGAATTGACGAACTAGTATTGTTCTTTACCCTCTTAACGAATGACCAAAAGGTCTTACTTCCCCGGGGAGCTGTAAGGACCTTGGCACGAAGACGCTGTTCGTGAAGAAACTTTTCACGCCTAAGTACCTTGGCACACGAAGTCCTTGCCTTTTTGCGAAGCAAATCAGTGTCGGGGTTTTTGTTTAATCGCCAATTACTGAATGCTTCCTCTCTGGATCTGACTGCATTTTTGCACGTCTGATTAAACCAGGATTTCACTCTTGGTTTAACCGAAATCAGCTTGGAGGGTATGAATGATTTCATCCCTAGCAATATCATGTTCTCGACCATTTTTGCTGAAGCATTTATGTCGTTATCTAGAAAACAAAGTTTCCAATTAAAATGCTCATCAAATTGGTTGAGCTCAGCCCACCGCGCCTTTTTGTAAATAAATATTGAACGTTTCGTAGCTGATTTTGAAACGTTACGAAGTCCCGAGATCGAAAAGGACGCAGAAATGGTGCAATGATCCGAATTGCCGAAAGGTGCACTAACTCTGACTTCATACTTTTCAGGGTGTGAAGTCAGGAATAGGTCAAGTGTGTTTGAATGGTGCCCTTCAACACATGGAATATGCGTTGGCTCATTCACTAATTGCGCCAGGTGGTTGTGCGCAGCGAATAACTCGACTTATTGGCCTTCTGGAGTTGTATGACTCGAATGGCGAAGCCAGGATGAGTTGTGAACATTGAAATCACCAGCAACAACGATTTCACTGCTCGGACAACTTTCCAGGATCTTCGATATGGAGTCGGAGAGGGCATCGAAACCAGAAAAGGTAGTATCCCTCCCCGCATTTGGACTTCTGAATAGAAACCCGAAATGCAAAAAGTGTGACCTGATTTTGAATTTAACCCAAAGACAGGTAAATTCTGCATCATGCATGCCTAATGGTTGCTGGCATTGGAACACAACTTCATCGCGAACGTAAATTACAAGGCCCCGATGGAAATTAAAGAGGGTTAGAAGTTGATACCCAGGTATATGAAAATACTGTGGATCAGCATTCTCAGATACCTAGGTTTCACATAAGGCGAAAATATTCGGCCGATGGATGTTTAAATGATATCAGAAGTTTGACTTTTAGGACCTTATTAAAAACTATGAAAAAAATGGAACAATACCAATTTTTCATTAAAACCACAGATAAAACATGTAAGTGGAATTATTTTGCTCTGCAAGTTTTCAGGGAAACGACCAGATATCAAAACTTTAATTCATTTGTCCATCTTTTATATTTAATTTATTTTTTTTTTTTTTTTTTGCTTCTCAAATGATCCTACAACAAACATTATGTGTTCAGCAAGCACGTCTGTGTCCGTTATTATTTAGAACTACAGTGGGTGGAAACGGAGAGGAAAGAATCGAAAAGTGTAGAGCAAAATAAATGAAAACAAGTAAACATGCACCAACCAGCACATTGCTGAAATTAGTTCTTCAGAGAGTTTAGATGCAATTTCCTGTGAAATTTAATACAATATTCTTATTTGAGAGCAAAACAGAAAAATGCAGTAACATTGTGAGCATTCAAAAAAGAATACCTCATGATTTCTGAGTGTCCTGCTTCGCTTTCATTTGTTGTTAAAGCAAAATGAAACAAACAATTTTATTAAATTATAAACTTTGCGGTTTTTGCTACTTGTTGTTTTCAAATCAAAATAAAAGAAAAAAAAAACAGAAAAAAAGCTTTGTTTAACTCGGCATGTGGTTTTAATATTAGAAAGGAAATAAATCTCAAGTAAAGAAACACAGCAACCACGCACAACCAACAAACTATAATTCAAACAGAGCCACCAGGCAGCTGGATTAAACTGTAGACTTTTCAAACTGTTCACCGCAAATAATAATAAAATGATAAAAGTTTAAAGAAAATCTGCTGTCATACTTAATTTGCTAAAAAAATTCTTTAAGCATTTATTTATTAAATCTTCAAAATCTGAAACTAACAATAAGTATTCAAATTCTAATATTCTATTGCCAACAATTTCAAAACTGTTCGAGAAATTGCTAATGACGAAGTTGACCCCAATCTTGAATGAAGTAGGATGTATTCCTAACCATCAATTCGAATTTAGGGCTAAGCATAGCACCATAGAACAGACACACAGGCTGGTGAATGTTATCAGAAACGCGTTCGAAGGTAAAAAATATTGCTCAGTTCAGTTCTATTCATTGACGTTTCTAAAGCTTTTGACAAAGTGTGGCACGAAGACTTAACTGATAAAATAAAATTAAACTTGCCTGCGAACACGCACAAGCTGTTAGAGAGCTACTTATATGACCGGAAATTCGTCGTTTAGGAAGGTGAGTTCAAAAGCTCGGCTCAGCCAATCGAACCTGGAGTTCCCCAGGGTAGCATATTGGGCCCAACTTTATATTTGATTTATGCTTCAGACATGCCAACGAGCTGCAAAATTTACACTTCAACTTTTGCAGGTGATACCGTTTTCATCAGTGTCCATGAAGACTAAAAATTAGCATCACAAAATTTGCAAGAACATATTCTTATATTGGAGAAATGGCTGAAACTTTGGATAATCAAAGTAAATGAACAAAAATGTACCCATGTTACATTCACACTACGTAGAAAAACTTGTTTATCATCAACTACATTGTTCCACAGTGAAGTCAAATATCTTGGTATTCATCTCGACCGTAGGCTCACGTGGAAGTCTCACATTGACGCTAAAGACACCCAGATGAAATTAAAAGCGATACAACTAAATTGGCTCAAAGGCAGAAATTCTATCTTGAAGTTGCAAACTTTTGTTGTATAACGCAATCCTAAATCCAATATGGAGCTATGGAGTTCAATTGTGGGGTACCGCCTCTGCATCTAACATTGAGAAAATTCAAAAGCGCCAGAATAAAATTCTCCGTATAATTACTGCAGCTCCATGGTATGTTAAAAGCTCTCGAATTCACAAAGATCTAGGTGTACCCTTAGTGAAAGATGAATTTTCAAAACACGCGATAAGGTACATTAACAGACTGGAGTCTCACCCAAATCCTCTCGCACGTAGCATCCTTAACTTTGGTGGCCACACTCGACTCAGAAGGATGGACACCCTTGCAACCATCAGAGCGTTGGAAAGGTGATTTACCAACAAAATACACGCAAGAAACAACTTTTCGTCTAGCATTGGTTGGACCTAAGTAAATGAAATTTTTCAATATTAATTAACTTTTTTTTTCTATATTAATTAATTAATTTTTACTTTTAAGATTTGCATACTTATTGTTAGTTCTTTTAGAAGATACAATAAATAATTGAATTATTAAAAAATTCGAATACTCACGCAAAAAAATAACTAAGTCCAGCCAATGCTAGACAAACATTTGTATTTTGAACAAACTATATCGGTACAATCACCTATTTAACGCTCTGATGGTGCAAAGGTATCATTTATTCTCAACCGTACCTTTTTCTCGATACGCGATAAGATATATTAACAAGCTTGCATTCCATTCAAATCCTCTTGCAGTTAATATTCTTAACTTTGGTGGTCATACCCGTCTGAGAAGGAGGGATACTTTGGCTACCATTAGTGCTCTAAACAGACGATTGAATTCTGAAATAACATTCGCATAAAAATAAATTTTTGTCCAGCACTGGCAGGACTTTAATCACATTTTTTTTAGTATTAAGATTTAAATACTTATTATCATTACATTTTTTATGTAGATTCAATAAATAAAAAAATGAAGTTAAAAAAAAAATCGCAACCGAGTATAGCCGCTAAAATTAATTATGTTTGTCTTTTACCCCCGGAATTTACAGATCCTTATTCATGAGTTTGCTGCAAACGTTCGAATAATTCTATTTTGTCGCCTCTTAAATTTTTCGTTGTTTTGTCTTGTGGCGGTGCCCCACAATTGAACCAATATCACCATATGCGAGTAGGTTTTAGAGTTGTGTTGTATAACAAAAGTTTGCAATCTAACTTTAATGTAGAATTTCTGTCCATAAGCCAACTTAATTGCGCTGGTTTTAATTTTAACTGAGTGACTTTCGCATCAATATGAGACTTCTACGTTCGCCTACGGCCGACGTGAATCCCAACGTACTTCACTTCATTGTGATGTGGAATAGGTAGGTTGTGAATTTTTATGGGCGAACATGTTTGTTTGTACAGAATCAGAAGATGTTTTACGTGGGTTCCTGCCTTGACGGCCCAACCCCACGGTGATTCTCTCACAAGGTGAAAAATGTTCACCCGGACGTCCCCATGTATGACAAACTGTCACGCATGACCATGCATGACCAATCGTCATGTATAGGTACCATTTTCACATGCTGAATGGCGCATGCTCTCCCTCATGGTGTAAGGCAGAGCCTTCATAAAACTCTTTCCGATCTCATGGTAGCCGGTTGCAGTACAACTCCTCACCGAGTTCGAAAACTCTCCCCGCATTTGGGTATTAAACCACAACCCGATGATGCCCCCGAAGGTCCTCAGCAATAGCCGGGCGTGAACAATGTTTCCGGGGCTGCCGGCTCCCGTGTTACCAGAAAATAATAGCCTCTGGTCAGACTATCGCAGCCCTAAAAAGGACTGTTACAGTTTTAAACCCCAAACGGTTCGAGAAACTGCTAGCCCGCATAAACAACCACATAACATTACCTATCACACCCATTAACACCATAAACACAATAATAAAACAGGAACAAACATCAGCAACACAGAAACTCAGGAGTACATGTACAGCATCACAAAAAATATTAAAATCAGGAACACTGGAACTCAGGAATACATATACAGCAAAAACTCAGTATTATAAAAAATAATAACATCAGGAACAAAGAACAGGGACACTGGAACTCAGGAAAACAAATATACAGCAAAGAACACAGCATTACAAAAGCAGCAATACTCGAAATCACCAATGCATTCACACAGCAAAAACAGATAAACTGAAACTAATACCAGGAACATAGAACGCACAACAGCAATAAGGCAAGGAGACAGCAAAATACACATAGAGAACAGCAACATCATCATCTCAAAGCGGTGGTGCAGCGGCAAAAGTACATAGCCAACAATGCAAATCAAAATTAGGTTGGGGCCTATTTGCTCAATGTGGAAACGGTCTCCATGTTGAAACGCCAAACGAAACTAAACAAAAATCACAGCTGACAAAATGGCCGTCAGGTAAAAAAATTTTATAAACTTAGGGCCATATCCAAAAAAAAAATTCTTACTTAAGTTTTAACGTATACGTTAGTTAACAAACACATTACCATACATTTGTTAAAAAAGTCTATGCAAAAACCGTACGTTAACTATTAAATGTAGTAAGGAATTTAATTGTTTTATTCTGGTAGTGCTGTTATGTTCAGTTGTTCGAAAATCGAAAAACAAATTTAAAGAAATAAAAAATTATTATTATTACATAAAATAACACATTTTTGACAAATATTTCCTGGATTTACCTTCTTAATAAATAATGAACAGGTAATATGCAGTACATTAATGAAATTATTATATATTAATGAAATTGAGAAAATGATTATTTACAAAAATATTTTTATTATTCGAATACCGTTTTTCGTTTTATTCGTTTGATTGAAAGTGCACCACTAACAAATTTATTGTTCATATTGCTCTTTCAAAATTAATATTTTCTATTCATATACATTGTAATGTTTTAATTTCTTTATGTAATAAAAATAATACATTAGTTTTATTAAGAATTTTCACTGAATAGTGCTTTTCAAGAAAAATGGAAACAAAGATCTTAAATGCCATTTTAACGTACAGTTAAAGTGTGCCCATGATACAAAAAACAAGGTAGCCGCTTCGCTACAACCATAAAAAAACAACAGGTATTTTGTTTGTGTAAAAAGGCGAATTCACACTTAAGCTGTCAAAAGTAGTTGATAACGAAAATGTACAAAAATTTAAATGGCGCCGATAAAGTAAACAAAACTTGACAGAGAAAGTGCCGCCATATTAAACGAATTCGCCTGAATTCGCCGATGCATCCACCTAATAATGAATTCGCCTTGAGTGTGCCCATTTCAACTTTAAAATATTTAAAGTTGACTTTAGCTTCCCAAACAGATGGTAAGCTAACAATCGTTATTGCATATAACGTTAGGAAGTTTTTCTTAACAATTGCTTACCAAGCGTTGTTAAGTTTTTTTTTGCATACGGCCGTTAAACTTTTATACCTTTACAAACTTAATAAAAATCTCTCGCCAATTTCTGCCTTCCTATTATCGGGTGGTTAAATTTCAAGGGCCGATGTTGAATGTGAACCACACCTAAACGCCAAGTTTTTTTCCGAATTTTATTTGACATTTCTCTATTTCAGACTTACTCAATTTGAACCATGGAGAGATACACAATCCAACAACGAAGTTATCCAGACTTATTATGAAAATGATGATCAATTTTCGAAGAAAATCATCTTCAGTGATGAGGCACATTTTCACCTCAGTGGATGCGTCAATAAACAGAATTGCCGCATTTGGGCAAATGAGAATCCAAGAGTGACTGTCTAAAAACCAATGCACCCACAAAGAATGACTGTTTGGTGCGGTTTATGTGCTGGCGGCATCATCGGGCCGTATTTTTTCCAAATTGAGGCCGGTCAGGCAGTTACTGTGAATGGTGTTCGCTATCGTGAGATGATAACGAACTTTTAATTCGGCACATTAACGGTATAGAGCCTCCATTATGCCTTAGGGTCATCGAAAATTTGGACCATCGGATGGAGGTGTGCCGCCGTGGTCGCGGCGCTCATTTGGCCGATATTTTGTTCCATACATAATTGAATAATAATAATATATCATAACAAAATAAAATTACAATAATTTCCTAAATAGTATGTGTCTTATTCAAAATCAACATCGGCCCTTGAATTTTAACCACCCGTTATAATAAACACACTAGATTTTGTTTGTAATGAAAAAAAGTAAAATTCAAGCATAATAAAAACGCAGTAAACTTCATTGTACACATGAATATTTTTGTTTCAAAAGAACATACTTTTGACATTGAGTATAAAGAAGAGCTGAACGAATTATTTAGAAATATTTTTGAATAAAGAGTTTTCTACACAAACAGCCATCATAGTATTTTACACTGGAAAGTGTCTTCAGTAGTTTTCAAATTCTAAGGATGTCAATATAAGAAAGGATGTTCAGATTTTTTAAAACAAAAATACAAGAAGAGGCTTAAATTTTTTATGAAAATAATAACAGCAAAATAATCACCCTTATTGTGTTTGGCGTTTTTATGGTGAAAGACGGGCGTTTTTGAAAAATGGTACCGTGATTGGCGAACAACGCCAGTGGATACGACAAATTTCAAATCTATTACAAAAACACCATTAAAATGCTACCGTGCTTGGCGCATTTTTCTTTTTTTTTATCTAGGACTAGTACTCAGTGGATTGTACTAGAACTGGGAAAATAGGTTATGATGAAAATAGTTTTTGTCGAGGCTTAACTTTAACAATAATAACATGAAAGGCCAAAGGAAACTCTATTACAGCATTTACAACTCTATTACAGCATGTATGCCGAGTGTATTTACCTTCGACAGATTATCAAAATTTAGTCCAACACCTTCCACACTACAAGGTAATGAAATGCATTGAAAATAAATTAATAATAAATATATATAGAGAAAACACGGACAACGATGAAAAAGGAGAAAATTTTATCTTTCAGAAGGGAGCAAATTTGTCGTCAACATATTTGCTCACGACAGATAATTAAAATCTGATCAAATAAAAAAATATCAAAACTAAAAATATGAATTCTACTTTCTCCATTTTTTACATACTCGTATCATTGCTGTTATTTTTACTCATTTGAAATGAGTGTTTATTTATTTAGATATGTATTTATTTTATTTTATTGTATTTTATTTTATTTTATTTTATTTTATTTTATTTTATTTTATTTTATTTTATTTTATTTTATTTTATTTTATTTTATTTTATTTTATTTTATTTTATTTTATTTTATTTTATTTTATTTTATTTTATTTTATTTTATTTTATTTTATTTTATTTTATTTTATTTTATTTTATTTTATTTTATTTTATTTTATTTTATTTTATTTTATTTTATTTTATTTTATTTTATTTTATTTTATTTTATTTTATTTTATTTTATTTTATTTTATTTTATTTTATTTTATTTTATTTTATTTTATTTTATTTTATTTTATTTTATTTTATTTTATTATACCCTTCACAAAAATGTAAAGGGTATTTATAAGTTTGTGATTCCGTTTGTAATTTCTACAGTTTTTTTTTGCGACCCTATAAAGTATATATATTCTGAATCAGAATTAATGGAAAAGTCGATTAAGCGATGTCCGTCTGTCCGTCTGTCCGCTGTTGAAATACCGTTTCTGAGAAAACCATTAGACTTAGAAACTTTTTTCTTTCACCATTCTTTTACCCCATCGATTCATGGGTTTGCTATTGAAATTCAGTAATATCGGTCCACGTATAGCTGAGATATATTCAAAATTCCGAAAAAAGCCATTTTTTTTTGCAGTTTTGTATGAAAATTTTTGAAAACAAAAGTTGTTCGTTTTGCTTCAAACTTCACACACTTATTAAGCATGGTGACTAAAACACAAATTAGGTTACATAAACATGGAAAATGAAAATTTCCGATATCGGTCCATATGTACCCGGTCCATATGTACCCGGTCCATATGTAGCCCAAATCGGGGTTTTCATGAAAATGTCGCGTAAGCGAACTTAAACAACTTTTTTTTGCTCAAAAGCAGTTCTGGTAATAAAATTAGGTTACATAAATATGGAAAATGAGAATTTCCGATATCGGTCCATATATACCCGAGATATAGCCCAAACCGGGTTTTTCATGAAAATGTCGCGTAAGCGAACTTAAACAACTTTTTTGTGCTCAAAAGCAGTTCTGGTAATGAAATTAGGTTACATAAATATGAAAAATGAAAATTTCCGATATCGGTCCATATATATCCGAGATATGGCCCAAATCGGATTTTAATGAAAATGTCGCATAGGAGAAGCTAAATAACTTTTTTTTGCTCAAAAGCAGTTCTGGTAATAAAATTAGGTTACATAAATATGAAAAATGAAAATTTTCGATATCGGTCCATATATACCCGAGATATAGCCTACACCGGGGTTTTCATGAAAATGCCGCGTAAGCGAACTTAAACAACTTTTTTGTGCTCAAAAGCAGTTCTGGTAATGAAATTAGGTTACATAAATATGAAAAATGAAAATTTCCGATATCGGTCCATATATACCCGAGATATGGCCCAAATCGGGTTTTTCATGAAAATGTCGCGTAAGCGAAATTAAACAACTTTTTTGTGCTCAAAAGCAGTTCTGGTAATGAAATTAGGTTACATAAATATGAAAAATGAAAATTTTCGATGTCGGTCCATATATACCCGAGATATAGCCCAAATCGGGTTTTTCATGAAAATGTCGCGTAAGCGAACTTAAACAACTTTTTTGTGCTCAAAAGCAGTTCTGGTAATGAAATTAGGTTACATAAATATGAAAAATGAAAATTTTCGATATCGGTCCATATATACCCGAGATATAGCCTACACCGGGGTTTTCATGAAAATGCCGCGTAAGCGAACTTAAACAACTTTTTTGTGCTCAAAAGCAGTTCTGGTAATAAAATTAGGTTACATAAATATGGAAAATGAAAATTTCCGATATCGGTCCATATATACCCGAGATATGGCCCAAATCGTGTTTTTCATGAAAATGTCGCGTAAGCGAACTTAAACAACTTTTTTTGCTCAAAAGCAGTTCTGGTAATAAAATTAGGTTACATAAATATGAAAAATGAAAATTTCCGATATCGGTCCATATATACCCGAGATATGGCCCAAATCGGGTTTTTCATGAAAATGTCGCGTAAGCGAACTTAAACAACTTTTTTGTGCTCAAAAGCAGTTCTGGTAATGAAATTAGGTTACATAAATATGAAAAATGAAAATTTTCGATGTCGGTCCATTTATACCCGATATAGCCCAAACCGGGTTTTTCATGAAAATGTCGCGTAAGCGAACTTAAACAACAATTTTTTTTTGCTTAAAAACAGTTCTGGTAATAAGATGAGGTTATATAAATGTGGAAGATAAAAATTTCCGATATCGGTCCATATATACCCGAGATATAGCCTAGACCAAGGTTTTCATGAAAATGCCGCGTAAGCGAACTTAAACAGCTTTTTTGTGCTCAAAAGCAGTTCTGGTAATGAAATTAGGTTACCTTAATATGGAAAATGAAAATTTCCGATATCGGTCCATATGTACCCGAGATATAGCCCAAATCGGGTTTTTCATGAAAATGTCGCGTAAGCGAACTTAAACAATTTGTTGTGCTCAAAAGCAGTTCTGGTTATGAAATAAGGTTATATAAATATGGAAAATTAAAATTTTCGGTATCGGTCCATATATACCCGAGATATAGCCTGAACCGATTTTTTCTTTAAAAAAATTTTTTTTTTTTGCTGAAAAGCAATTCTTGTTATAAAAGAAGGTTACTAAAATACAGAAAATAGAAAATTCCGATATCGGTTCATATATAACCGAGCATATTCAGGCCACATTTTTAATATACTATACATATTCGTGACTATCGTGAAGGGTATTTTAGATTCGGCCCAGCCGAATATACTACACTCTTACTTGTTTTTTTTCTATTTTTTATTATTAATTTCTTTTTATACCCTTCACAAAAATGTAAAGGGTATTTATAAGTTTGTGATTCCGTTTGTAATTTCTACAGTTTTGTTTTGCGACCCTATAAAGTATATATATTCTGAATCAGAATTAATGGAAAAGTCGATTAAGCGATGTCCGTCTGTCCGCTGTTGAAATACCGTTTCTGAGAAGACCATTTGACTTAGAAACTTTTTTCTTTTACCATTCTTTTACCCCATCGATTCATGGGTTTGCTATTGAAATTCAGTAATATCGGTCCACGTATAGCTGAGATATATTCAAAATTCCGAAAAAAGCCATTTTTTTGCAGTTTTGTATGAAAATTTTTGAAAACAAAAGTTGTTCGTTTTGCTTCAAACTTCACACACTTATTAAGCATGGTGACCTAAAGGGTCCATATATACCCGAGATATAGCCCAAATCGGGTTTTTCATGAAAATGTCGCATAGGCGAAGCTAAATAACTTTTTTTTGCTCAAAAGCAGTTCTGGTAATGAAATAGGATTATATAAATATGGAAAATGAAAATTTTCGATATCGGTCCATATATACCCGAGATATAGCCTAGACCGGGGTTTTCATGAAAATGCCGCGTAAGCGAACTTAAACAACTTTTTTGTGCTCAAAAGCAGTTCTGGTAATGAAATTAGGTTACATAAATGTGGACAATGAAAATTTCCGATATCGGTCCATATATACCCGAGATATAGCCTAGACCGGGGTTTTCATGAAAATGCCGCGTAAGCGAATTTAAACAAATTTTTTGTGCTCAAAAGCAGTTCTGGTAATGAAATAGGGTCATATAAATATGAAAAATGAAAATTTCCGATATCGGTCCATATGCACCCGGTCCACATGTAGCCCAAATCGGGTTTTTCATGAAAATGTCGCGTAAGCGAACTTAAACAACTTTTTTTGCTTAAAAGCAGTTCTGGTAATGAAATAGGGTCATATAAATATGAAAAATGAAAATTTTCAATGTCGGTCCATATATACCCGAGATATAGCCTAGACCGGGTTTTACATAAAAGTGTCGCGTAAGCAAACTAAAACAACATTTTTGTGCTCAAAAGCAAATCTAGTAATCTAGTAGTATAAAGTTATATAAATATGAAAAATGAAAATTTCCAATATCGGTCCATACATACCCGAGATATAGCCTAGAACGTGTTTTTCATGAAAACGCCGCGTCAGCGAAATTAAACAACTTTTGGATGGAAAATGAAAATTGTCGATATCGGTCTATATATATCGGATATATAGCCCAAACCGGGTTTCTCATGAAAATGTCGCGTAAGCGAACTTTAACAACTTTTTTTTATCAAAAACAGTTCTGGTAATAAGATGAGGATTATATAAATATGGAAGATAAAAATTTCCGATATCGGTCCATATATACCCGAGATATAGCCTAAACCGTGGTTTTCATGAAAATGCCGCGTAGGCGAACTTAAACAAGTTTTTCGCCTTAAAGCAGTTCTGGTAATAAAATAAGATGATATAAATATTGAAAATGAATTTTTGGATATCGGTCCATATATACCCGAGATATAGCCTAAACCGGGTTTTTCATGAACACGCGGCGTAAGCGAACTCAAACAATATTTTTTGCTTAAAAGCAGTTCTAATAATAAAATAAGGTTATATAGGTATGAAAAATGAAAATTTCCGATATCGGTCCATATATACCCGAGATATAGCCCAAACCGGGTTTTTCATGAAAATGTCGCGTAAGCGAACTTAAACAACTTTTTTGCTTAAAAACACTTCTGGTAATAAGATGAGGTTATATAAATATGGAAAATGAAAATTTCCGATATCGGTCCATATATACCAGAGATATAGCCTAAACCGTGGTTTTCATGAAAATGCCGCGTAAGCGAACTTAAACAACTTTTTTCACCTTAAAGCAGTTCTGGTAATTAAATAAGGTTATATAAATATGGAAAATGAAAATTTCCTATATCGGTCCATATATACCCGAGATATAGCCCAAACCGGGTTTTTCATGAAAATGTCGCGTAAGCGAACTTAAACAACTTATTTCACCTTAAAGCAGTTCTGGTAATAAAATAAGGTTATATAAATATGGAAAATTAAAATTTCCGATATCGGTTCATATATAGCCGAGATAAAGCCTGAACCGATTTTTCCATTAAAAAAAATTTTTTTTTTTTTTTTTTCTGAAAAGCAATTCTCGTTATAAAAGAGGGTTACTAAAATACAGAAAATAGAAAATTCCCATATCGGTTCATATATAACCGAGCATATTTAGGTCACATTTTTAATATACTATACATATTCGTGACTATCGTGAAGGGTATTTTAGATTCGGCCCAGCCGAATATACTACACTCTTACTTGTTTTATTTTATTTTATTTTATTTTATTTTATTTTATTTTATTTTATTTTATTTTATTTTATTTTTTTTTATATTGGACCAGTACTCAGGGGATGACCCCTACATATGCAGTGCATTATACCAGAACGAGGAAAATAGGTTTTGAGGAGGGGGAAAGAGGGAGTAGTGTTTGTGAACATTTGACTTGAACTTTCCAACGTTATAACAGACAGGAAACACGTCGCCAGGCAACTTATTCCACAGACGAAGAGTACGGCTGAAAAACGAATTCTCTCTGTAATACGTAGTACGATTCCCCGGGCAATCGGCCACAAATGGGTGAGCTCTAGACGATGAACGCGTGCTACGTAAAAATGTGCGTGTTTCGGGAACAAGATCCCTAATCTCGTCAGAGCAAAATCAATTGTAGTATCGATAGAACAGAGTAAAGCATCCCACACTGCGTCGATGCTCCAGTGAGTCAATAGAGTTGGATACCCTACTGTCACTGATGAGCTTCTTCGCCCTCTCCTGCACACGGTCGAGTAACCCCAAAATAGACTTTGAGGCACCGGCCCAAACATGAGAGTTGTATTCCATTTTCGGTCGGATGTGGTGGTATATATAGTAAGGAGATCGGATGGAGTGAAGTACATCTTACACCGTTTCAAAAAACCAAGGCACTTGAATGCTTCTTTAGAAACATAAAAAACTCAGTCCAGCGAACATCACACTGTATCTTCATTCCAAGAACATCTAGAGCATCCGATTCTTCAATATTTGTACCATCCCTGAGTACAGATGAAGCAGCATTTGCGGTCGTTTGTTTGTGCGTCAATAAGCAACACTGGGTCTTACGAGCATTAAAGGCGACCCTATTCAGAGATTAATAGAAGATCACTATTCAGTGAATCATTCATATTTAGCTCCTGGCAGCGATCTCTGATAGGCTGGGCCTATGACCAAAAGAGTACGAGTGACAAATGCTGCTGTCATCTGCGAAAGAGTGGATAGGGTTGGAAGTTTGATAGAGAAGGTCGTTGAGGAAAATAAGAAATAGGGTAGGAGAAAGAACGGAGCCTTGCGGTACCCCTGAATTAATCTTGAACTCGTTTGATGAGACCCCATCTATAACAACTCGTATAGAGCGGTCTCTGAGAAAGCTCGATATAAACCGAGAGAAGTCATCACCGACACCAAAAGCAGTAAGTTTTGCCAATAGTGCACCATGCCACACTCTGTCAAATGCTTTTGAAATATTAAGAGCCACCACCCTACTTTCACCAAAATGATGGATTGAGTGGCACCTTTTCTTAACCATGTTAACCATGTTTTTCATTACTTTGGAGAGTGTAGAGCAAATTGCAATTGGGCGGTAATTTTCGGGGTTATTTGCCATACCCTTTTTTGGGTATTGGTGTTACATTAGCAACGTTCCAGTGCGATGGAAACTCACATTTAGTAACTACACAGTGTCCAAGTAAATTTGCAAAGTATAGGATGCACAGCATGGGCGGGGTGACAAAGACCATAATGCCCAAGATGGTATTAACAGTACTTTTGTAGCGTCGCTGTGACTAACTATAACGACCTATGCCTTCACATAGGAAGTTTCCACGTGGTTAACAATGAATAACCTCTAAAAAAACTGTAATCCAATACAGTTAGTTGAGGCAAACCGTTAACCAGTGCAAGTGAGACGCAAAACTCTCGAATTAAGATATAATTACGATGACGCGACAGCTGTTCTTCAGCCCAGAGCTGCTTTACGACTGATTTATATATGTATATTTAAAAAATAAATAGTAAATCGGCGGGACACACCGTTTGCGAAAATATAAATTATATTGGTCCACCATCCCGTTCCGTGGAGGGTTGTACGAAGGCCTGGACTGATTTCAAACATATGTGAACAAACATTTATAATACAATATTTTCTAACATATTTTTTGCTAGAAAGCAAAAATATTTTCATTTGCTGCTGTCTCAACTGCTTTTTATAGAATTAGTTTAATGTTTGCTTTTCCACTTTATATTAAGAGGATGAGTAAAAGGCATTACAGCATTTTTACAAAACTTATTTGCACAAATTTAATGAATAGTATAAAAAAAATATTACTATTTTGATTCTTTTTGTTTTTTATAAACATTTGATTGGCACTCTTTAACAGGATGCTTCATAATCATTTAGTTTAACTTGATCTTTTACATTAAGATTCATTTACAAAATTTTGCTTGTCGATAATTATAGACGGTACCATAAGAGTGTAAATGCGACAGCTACTACGAGAGCTGTACTCGTACTTGCAGTAGAGTTTATTTATCACATTTTTTTTTTAACAAATAAATACTGCTAAAGTTTTTGCTTGTCTGCAGAAACACCACGAGTCCAGCAGAAATCGAGCCTGAGACCTCGAGACTATTAGTCAAGCTTTCTACCAACTGTCCCATTAAGGCGCTTAATAAGCTTAGTGCGAAAGGAGAGTTCACATTGGACAAGCTCCCACAAGAGATAGCTTGCTTTGCAACAGGGTGGCTGATCAATTTAGCTACATTAAGAAACTCAAATAAATTTTTGTAAAGTTTATGTAATTTATCTGTTAGTAATTCATTTGAAAAATAATAAATTTTTATTCAAGTAATTTATTTTTTTTTTTTTTTTTTTTTTGTCATTCATTTATTTATTGAATCTTCAAAATATGAACTAACAATAAGTATTCAAATCTTAATACTAAATACAAAAGTTATTTAAGTCCAGCCACTGCTAGACAAAATAGTTTCATTTCGCGCGAATAATATCGGTAGAATCACCTATTTAACGTTCTGATGGTGGCCAGGGTATCCCTTCTTCTCAACCGAGAGTGGCCGCCAAAATTAAGTATGTTGCGTGCAAGAGGATTTGGGTGAAGTTCCAGTTTACTGATATACCTTGTGGCATACTTAGAGAACTCGTCAGTTACCAGCGGAACACACAGATCGTTGTGAATTCGTGAGTTTCTTACGTACCATGGAGCTGCAGTAATCGTACGAAGAATTTGGTTTTGTCGTCTTTGAATTTTTTCAATGTTAGATGTTGAGGCGGTTCCCCATAATTGAACTCCATAGCACCATATAGGCTTTAAAATTGCGTTATATAACAAAAGTTTGCAGTCCAACTTCAATGTCGAATTTCTGCCCATAAGCCAATTTAGTTGCGCTGCTTTTAATTTCAACTGAGTGACTTTTGCATCAATGTGAGGCTTCCACGTTAGCCTACGGTCGAGGTAAATACCAAGGTATTTAACTTCATTATGCTGCGGAATAGGTGTATTGTTAATTTGGAGAGCCGAACATGTTTGCTTACGCAGTGTGAATGTAACGTGGGTACATTTTTGTTCATTAACTTTTATTTTCCAAAGTTTCAACCATTTCTCTAATATTGAAATATACTGCTGCAAATTTCGTGAAGCTTCTTGATGGTTTACATGAACGCTAAGAAAAGCTGTGTCATCTGCAAAAGTTGAAGTATGGATTTCGGATCTCGTTGGCATGTCAGATGCGTAAATCAAATATAGAGTGGGTCCTAGGATGCTACCTTGGGGAACTCCTGCTCCGATTGACTGTGAGAGACTTGTAAAGACACCTTCTTTGATAACAAATTTCCGCTCGTATAAGTAGCTTTCCAGAAGCTTGTGAGTGTTTGCCGGCAAGTTCAACTTTATTTTGTGCATCAGTCCGTCGTGCCACACTTTATCAAACGCTTGGGAAATGTCGATGAATAGAGCTGAACAGTACTTTTTGTCTTCAAAAGTCTGTCTTATGACATTGACTAGCCTATGTGTTTGTTCTATGGTGTTATGTTTAGCCCGAAAGCCAAATTGATGATCAGGGATACATCCCACATCATTAAGTATTGGAGACAACTTCGCCATTAACAATTTTTCGAACAGTTTTGAAATTGTTGGTAGTAGACTTATTGGTCTATATGACTCTACTTTAGTCGGATCCTTCCCTGGCTTGGGTATCATAGTAATCATAGAGACCTTCCACTCTGCAGGATAATACTCAAGGCGTAAAATAGCGTTAAAAATAAAAAGTAGAACTCTTCTAGCTACACGAGGTAACTGTTCAAGCATTTTACCAGTAATTTGATCTATACCTGGAGCTTTCCTGGGGTTTATGTTATTGATAACGTTTTCGACATCTTGAAAGTTAAGTCTCAAAGACACAGGCTGTCTAACAGCATACGGCGGAAATTCTACTGCAGCATCCGCTGAATCATTTGTCGTAAAAACATTTCTCAAATGATCAACGTACACCATCCCCTTTTCGGAATCGCTTCGTGCCCAGTCGCCAGTTGAAGTTCGCAAAGGTGGCTTACCTATTACGGGTCTTTTCAGACCTTTTGTCGCTTTCCACAGAGAATAGTCAGATTGCGGGGTACCATCCAAGCTTTCCAAATATGTTTTAAGGGAAGATATTCTCTGGATTTCAAGCAGATTTCTTAGTCGAGTTACGCATTCCCGTAGCCTAGTTTTAAGCTGGGGAGACCTGCGAGTTTGCCACTCTCTTCTAACTCTTCTTTTTTCTGACAGAAGTTGTTCAATTTCAGCCGAATAAGTTCTATTGTTCTCATTTCTGTGTCTTATATGACTAGTGGTAGCATGCTGTACGGCCAGTTTGAGGTTTTCAGAAAAATCGTTAATTGACGCATCAATATCCTCAGGTGTTCTCAAGGCGATATTTTCACTACAATGTGTACTCAAAAATTTTTTGTATTTTAGCCAATTAACTCTATTGACGGTCAACGGGGAGCCAATCTCTTGGGGGAACGAAACAGAGATTATAGTGGGTGAGTGATCTGATGACAAATCCAATGAAGGCTCCACTTGCATCCACTCTAAAGGAAAATTTTTCGCAACTCCAAAATCTATAACATCAGGGATCTTTCGTCGGTCTGACGGCCAATAAGTGGGGTGTCCGCTTGAAACCACATCTAAGCCCATTTTGGAAACGGTATCAAAAAGCACACGGCCTTTCGAGGTAATTAAACGTGATCCCCAAAAAGTGTGTTTAGCGTTATAGTCGCCGGCCGCTAAAAATCGAGAACCAAGCGATTTGAAAAAATTTGAATATTGGCTTTCTGTTATTGAAAATCGTGGTGGTGAGTAAATCGAGGATATAACGATTTTTTCATGAAAATAATCAAGGCATATATTTGTAGCTTGGAGATATTCCTCACGTGTCCCGTTCATTAGATAATGCTTAATTCTGGTCTTTATCAAAATTGCCGAACCGCCGCAAGATCTTCCACGGGGATCTTTTGTGTCATATAATGTGTAGCCATTAATTTTGAAATAACTGTTGGTTGTCAAATGGGTTTCAGCAATCATCATTATATCGATCTGCTTTTCCATAAGGAAGTGCTCAAGTTCATTTTTATGTTGGCGAATGCCGTTTGCGTTCCAGAAACATATTTTTAACCAATTCATTTTGTTAAAATTGCCTGCAAAATGGTGGATTGCATTTTCAGCATTTCCTGCATCATGTTTGTCATGGACACCGTAAATGTATTTATAGATTGAACAAGAGTCTGCAGAGTTGCCTCAAGATTGCTAAAATGTTGGTCGGAGTTTTGAGGCTTGGGCTCCTGATTCAAATTTGGTTTATCGGATTTTACCACATTCGCATAAGAAATTTGTTGGGGGTTTTGCACGTGTATATGGCTGGTTGGCTGGCGTACCTGGGGAAAATTGGTTGTTGAAATGGTGTTTGACTGCTGGGGTGGCATATTTAAAATCAATGGCTTATTTGTCATTGACCGCTTAAAATGAGTATAGACAGGGCAACCTCTATAATTTGCAGTGTGGTTACCTCCACAGTTACTGCATTTTTAACACTTGCGTCGGCCTTTGGCTTATTGCACTGAGTTGTGCCGTGAAGTTCGCCACATACAACACAAACAGCGGGCAACTTACAGTAAGCCTTTGTGTGGCCAAATTCTTGGCAGTTTAGGCACTGAACGGGTCCTGAACGCTTATGTGGCTCCTCAACGGTAACCTTACGATGCAGAAGAAATTTAAGGTTATAAATAGGGTGAATTTCACCTTTTTTCAGGACAACATCCCTGGGTTCTAGTTCAACCCTAAACATGGGTTGAGGGATCTTTTCACGGTTCCTGATATTTACTACGGTTTTTATTTTAAAACCTTTATCTTCCAATCCGGTTTTAACGTCATCAATATCTACGCAAGGGTCAATACCTTTAATAACAACCTGAAGGCCTTTAGCACTTTTAAGTTGATAAGTATAAAAAGATCTTTTTTCTTTTTCCAGAGCGGCAGAAAGTTTTCGGTAATCATTTTCGCAGTTGACTTGGATTTTTGTTTCACTTATTTGTCCGTGCTTCACTGATGTTACGTTGAAGGTGTCTTTACCAATTGCCGAAATAAGTGCTTTTACCAACTCATTAGATGTAGGTTCTCTCAAGTATATTGGTGGCGGTTTAAATGTTTTTTTTTTGATGCAGTTGGCTCGTCAGTCTGAAGGATAGCAAACCTATTACTATCCGTTGTCGCAGAGGTAATATCGCCCTTAGACATTTTTGGTTGCGATGCTATTTGCGCGGATTTAGGGCTTCGCTGACGTTTAACCACGGTTATATACCTATCCATACCCACTTGAGTTTTCGGTTTATCAACAATAGCTAAACTGGAAGATGGTATGTCATCTGTTGTAACAGCAATGTTTGGCGAACACGAACGCGTGCGTTTTTTATTTCTTAGAGACAGAAGATTATCCAATGATTTTTTAAGTGATTCTTCCTCAGATATCCAGAGGTTTTTTCTAGTGGAGCTAAGCTCCCTCACAGAATTGCATCTAATAGGTACACTCATGCAATTTTTGTTTTTTTAATTATATTTTTTTTAATTTAAAAGTATGTAAAAATAATTGTCACAAAGTTTTTCTTTTGTATAAATTTGCTCTTCTACTTATTGCGGTTTTGCAAGCAAACAAAACTTTAGTGTATAGTTTTTTTCCCACTGGGTAGTTAATCTTCACGCACAATAACAACAAAAACAATGCACTGCCACCGCAATTGTTTTATTGAAATTGATTTTATTGTTTAGTTAATGAAATGTAAGGAATTTATTTTCCCGTTGTTTTTTTAAAATAATTTGTTATTATTTTTACAATTTAATACAATATATTATTGTTTTTATATGTAAGTTTAAAAATATGTTAGCACAATGATTTTTGGTTTGTTTTTTTTTTGTTCACTTTTTAAAAACACGACCGCGCGGTTGAAGAATCACAGAGTGAATTTAAATGGCCTGCACCCTCGTTGTTGACACATGTTCGACATCTTATCTCAAGGTTATTCATTACTGTCTGGAGTGTTGCAGTGGGAATTGCCTCAATTGCCGTTCGAATGGATTGCTTTAAATCATTAAAATTTGTTAGGTTTTTTTTTTTTTTTTTTTTTTTTTTTGTAAATTTCTTGTTTGTACAACACAAAAAATCAGGTACAGTGAGGTCAGAAGACTTGGGAAGCCAACGGAATATGAAGATTCTTGAAATCTGTTTACTGGGAAATTTTGCCTCAATTTTGTCATAACAGGCGTGGCTTTGGGACAAGTTGTCCCATCTTATTGGAACCAAACAGTGTTGAAAGGAGTTCCATTGACCGTAACAGTAAGACCGTTTTCTTCGAAAAAGTAAAGCCCGACAATGAACCTCGAAGAAACAGCACACCACACTGGGATGCGAAGTGGATGTAATTGCATCTGATTGAGTATCTGTGGGTAAAAATTACTCCATATTCGAAAATTTTTCTTGTTAACATTGCCGCTTAAATCAAAATGTGCCTCGTCAAACATAAAAATGCAGTTCAAGACGTTTTTATCCTACGACAGCATTTGAATGATCTCACAAAATTCCAAGCGAATCGAAAAGTCTCTAGAGTTCAGCTTGCTTGTTAATTGAATCTTATATGGAAATAAGTTTAAATCTTGGAACAAAATTGTCTGCAGTGACTGTCTGCTGACACCCATTTAAGCAGATAAGCTCCTTGTCTAAGCTTCAGGATTGGATTGTATGGCAGCAGTTACAGTAGCGATATTTTCCTGTGCCCGAGCTGAGTGAGCTCGGTGATAAGGCCTTCTGGCGATTGTGCCAGGCTCGGCAAAATTCTTCACGAGCCTCCTTATAATCCATTAGCTAGGCGGAGTGCCGCTCTAAAGCGTTGCACTATCCAAATTATTATTTCATTGTCCCAATTTTCCATTTTAGTTAAAGTTAAATACAATAAAATAAAATACAATAAAAATGGAACAGGTTAGTTATATAGAAAACAAATTATTACGATTCTTATGGTAGCAGCTTTCATCAGACACCCTGTATTTATAAGACATTATGATACATGGTTTGTTAACTTTTCCTGAGATAATATAAAATCATAATATGGAAATTTGAAGGCATTTTGTTAGTATTTGTTTAGGAATATATAGGAAAATCTAAATGCTATATCTCCGAGACCACTGGACCGATTTTGGTCAAGCTTCACATAAGCCATCTACATAACATCGCCAACGTACTTTTGGTTGAAATCGGTCCACCCATTTGTTAGTGGTGACATCAAGGTGTAAACTTATTTTTGTATATATAGAAGATAACAAATTTCGTGATAAAAGGTAATCGAATTATTGATTGGAAAAAAAAATTAAAAAAAAAAGATAATGAATGAAATTTCTTGTGCAAAACTAGATTTATTTTCTTCTTTATTTATTAGCTCATCACTAGACAGCTGCATAATAGAGACGTTCCAATAAGAGCATGTTGTTACTTTGAAATACAGAAACGCTGTTGCTATTCTACTCGCGAAACTATGGAATTGCTTCTGTAAGTATTTTGAAATATGTACATACATACTCGTATATTGCAAACAATAAAATATGTATAAAGTTATTTCATTTCTCTGGCATCAAATTCAATACATTTTCTGCCGAGATGTCATTAAAATTTTACCAATTTTTGTTTGGATAATATTTTAACAGCTTATTTTCATGAAATTCTGCTACAGAAACATATTAACTCCCATGATTCCAAAAAGCTCAATTAGCAAACAGTTATCAACAAAAAGAACTGCAGTAACACTTGTGTGTGAGAAATAATGTTCCGCTTTGATTCAAATCGGCTTTCTAGCAATTCCCTTCTTTCATGTGAAAAATTTATTGAATGGAAATACATATACCAGAAACGGAGCACTGTTCAACATGAATTTGGACCAATTCTACGGGGTAAACTATCTCAGAACTGACCAGCATCTCCAAGTAGATTGCAAAATATCACATCTTGGCATAATCTTGTGCTACATGTTTGCTGCCATATGAACATATTCTTGTATGGACGTTGTATGCTATTCCCCAGGCAGTCAATAGAGGTCTAGGTTCCGCAAGCTATTGGCCCGAAATTTATGAAAAACCTCAACCCTTAACCAAATAACCTTAAACCACTTCTGCTTTCTTATATTACAGGTGTCTGTTGCAAGACTACATCATCTCGGGAATATTAATTAGTTTCAGGAAAGTCAACCAGCTCTGTAGTTATCAGAGAATACTAATAATCCGTCGCTACCACAGCCAGAACATGTCAGCAGGAACGTTTCAAGCAACAGCGTGGCCTGCAAAACATAACCACCTGTAGGTGTTCTGATCCCGTTATGCCAATCTTTGGTGAGAGTTTTCGTAAGTCCGATTACATTCTAAATCTTGCTGAGACTTCGTAGTTTATTTGCTACAATAATAGCCTACTCCCCGGGACTTACAAGGTAGAACAACGGTTTAACGACACTGTATAGAGACCAAAATGTGCCAAAGAGCAAAATGTCCCAAAGAACATAACTCACTACTGCGTCTTCCACGATGTTTACATACGCAGGTACAAGTGCAAAAAACCCAACACATTCACACATCTGCAAGAAGTGGGCTCACTTGCAAGATATTTCGATTGCAAGGGATTTTTTTCACTTGTTTGCAAAAAGCAACAAACAGATCTTTCATTTTATCGGTGATGGTATGATTCGTGATGGTATCATTCGTCTGGCTCAAGTTCAATCCTGGCTTTAGCCAAGAAATATTTTTATTTTTAATTATAACAATAATTGGCGCAATCAATAACTCTTGATCCAAGAAGACAGTAAAAAGTAATTGAATACTCTAAACGTGGGGGACAACTAGCTGTTTCGCAATAGTCACGTGAATTTATAGTCACGCAAATCTATAGAATATATTACAAATTTTAACTTAATAAGCTGGGATATATATGGACCGACATCGGAAATTTTCAGTTTCTGTAACATTTTTTTCTTTTTAATAAATAATTGTGTCAAGTTTGAAGCCGAACAAACTATTTTTTTTTTTAATTTCATATAAAATTGCAAAAAAATAGCTTTTTTTCGGAATTTTGAATATATCTCAGCTATAAGTAAACGCATTTTACTGAATTTCAGTAGCAAACCCAATAAAATTTGTAGTCGTGTGTTGTGTTATGTACTAATGAAAATATGAAAAAAACCATGAACAACAGCAACAAATTTTATAAACGAAACTGAAGTAGAACACTACCTCAGTGCTTGAAGTTCTAGTTCAATTTAATTCTACTGCAGTTGATTCTACTTGTGTTTTGTTCTGTTTGTTCTAAGAGATTATAAGAAAGTATTCGTTTAGAATATTTGGGCACTGAAGTGTTTGTTTAGAAATATGAAAGCAGAATACGAGTAAAATTAGTACTTCACGATGTCTTATAAGACTATTTTCTTGTGCTTGAGCAGCCCTCTAATAGAGATTAAATAATCCAAATTGCAAAACGCACTACTGACAAGTACGGCTTTAAAGCCGTTTTTCAGCTTTTCGCAAAACTTGCTGCTCAGTTGATACTCATTCTGTTCACCTTTTATCTTGAAGCCTAAATAAAGGGGCATTGAAAAAGCAGGCGATTTATGCTTTCTGGTTGTTCATTTTATTTGCTTGAATACCCCTTATATAGATGCTTATGCTCTCGCGTGTGTGTGTGTGTGTATGCGCAACCATTAGCTTAATTTTTTTAGTACTTTGAATCAATGGTTTTCAATGACTGAACAAATGAATCTATGAATGAATGAATAACAAATGGAAAAGAAACAAGCCATATGGTATTTAAACTCACAATGAGCAAAAAGAATAACTGAATGAATGAATGTCAGTGAAAAAATAAAAATTCAAGGAATAAAAAGCTTTCACAAAAGATAGTTTTTTATCTAAAGAAATCAGGCATCAAAAAAAATGCTTGCGAACAGCCGTGGCAGCAACACTAACGACAAAAAAAATACAACTATAAAAAAGGCAACGGCAGCGTGTTGTATGCCTTCAGGCTCTAAAAATTGTTTGAGAATATTTGGTATGTGCGGCTCAAAATAAATATGAGCATACCACACATCCGCACCTACAAATGTATGTATGTACTAACACATTTATGCACCTTTATACAAATGATGTTGCATATCGCTATGTACTTGAATGGAGCAGTACATACGTACGTATGTGTGTGTGCGCGTAAATGTAAAGTGTAAATAGAGGATACGCTGTGTACGTTAACTGAAAAGGAAAATTTTACAGGAGAGAAAAAAAAGAAGATATTTGTATTTGAGAGTGTTTACATATGGAACCTTAAAATGCATAAATCAAATTTGCTGATTGCAGTTGAATGTGCTTTTGTAATTGTTGGTACGTTTGTCGCTTCTTTATGGCAAATGAAAATCCATAGATTGCAACGAAAATGAACGATTTTTTTCTGCTCTGCCTTTCCCTTTGTGCTTTTCAGATTTTTAGTTGAAATTTATACCCGCCTAAAAGCCTCAAAACTTTTTTCCATTATGAAGCACACAGTGCTCCCGCTTGATTGCAAAGCAGCCGAGTTTTATTTGCTTATAACCATGATCAAAAAGACAAATGAAAATTGTATTACTTTTTGCATAAAATTTAAGGATTTTTCAAATTTTATTAGGTTGGATAGAGAGTCATAGTTTAAGCTACTGTTTTGCCAATGTTGGCTTTTAAAATAACGTACAAGCATTTAGGCACATTTGCTTTGTGTGAACTGAAATGTAAAAAGTTTGCTTTACAAATATTAACACACACACACACACACATTGCCAACATTATTAACAGCGCAATCATCATTATCACCTCAAATGTAATCAGTATTGCCAGGAGTTGAAGAAACAAAGCGAAATTAGCTTCTCCGATTCACTGCCGCTCAGTCTCATTAAAAAAGAAATTACTTTTGGTTTTATGTATATGTTAGTTGCGAAATAATCTGTTATTAAAAAGTTGTTTGTGATATACATATGAACTGTTTTCTTTTTTTTTTTTCTTTTTTTTTTTTTGAAAATGGTATAAGCCCACTTTTTAAAAATAACTTTTTCTTTTGTTAAGCGTTTTTATTTATTGAATCTTCAAAATAAACTAGCAATAAGTATTCAAATCTTAATACTAAATATAAAAATAAAAGAATTAATAAAAAAAAAAAAAATGTGCTTTTTACTTACGTCCAGCCAATGCTAGACAAAAAGTTCTATTATGCGGGAGCAATATCGGTAGAATCACCTATTGAACGTTCTAATGGTGGCAACGGTATCCCTTCTTCGCAACCGAGTGTGACCGCCAAAATTAAGCATGTTTCGTCCAAGAGGGTTTGGATGAAGTTCCAGTTTACTGACATACCCTGCCACGTACTTAGAAAACTCCTCTTTTACCAGCGGAACACTCAGATCTTTATGAATCCGTGAATTTTTTACATACCATGGAGCTGTAGCAATCGTTCGAAGAATTTTGTTTTGTCGCCTTTGGATTTTTTCAATGTTTGACGCTGAGGCGGTAACTGAATTCCGTAGCACCATATAGGCTTTAGTATTGCGTTGTATAACAAAAGTTTGCAATCTAATTTCAATGTAGAATTTCTGCCCATAAGCCAATTTAGCTGCGCTGCTTTTAGTTTTAACTGAGTGACATTTGCTTCAATGTGAGACTTCCACGTTAGCCTACGGTCCAGGTGAATACCAAGGTACTTTACTTCATTGTGCTGCGGAATAGGTGAGTTGTTAATTTGGATATGCGCACATGTTTGCTTACGCAGTGTGAATGTGACATGAGTACATTTCTGTTCATTAACCCTGATTTTCCAAAGCTTCAGCCATTTTTCCAATATTGAAATAAATTCCTGTAAATTTCGTGAAGCTAATTGGTGGTTTTCATGAACGCTCAAAAACGCTGTGTCGTCTGCAAAAGTTGAAGTGTGGATTCCAGATGTCGTTGGCATGTCAGAGGCGTAAATCAAATATAAAGTAGGCCCAAGTATGCTACCTTGGGGAACTCCTGCCTCGATAGGTTGACTAACTAAGTTAACGGTAGTTTTAATGAGCTACAGACACCTTCTCTCTATAGTAATAATCACAGTTTCAATATTTTGAAATAAAATGAACAAAAACAGTTTTGCTGTACAATGGTATCGCAAACAAATTTCTTTTGAAAGTGGAATAAGTCCATTCCTAATAAATAAGTATATAACTAAAACAACTTTTTTATTGCAATTATTATTGATTATTGCACGCTGATCGCTTATCTAGTGCTAATGTAGTAAAAAAAACATTGTTAACAAAATAAAGGTATTATTGTTCTGATGAAATGATGAGAAGTTTGGTATAGTTATCCTACGGACCTTGGTTCTTATGCAAATAGTATTATTTAAATATAAATGCTGTTAAACTAGAAAATTAAACATTTAAATAAGTAATATTAGTTGTTACAATAAATTCATATACTTGTAAAGAATACGACAATCCGTCCATTTAGTCTGAAAGTGATGTTGGTAAGTAAGCGCCAGAAAGCTCTTGATGATTTTTATAATAATTGAAATAAACTCTTACTAAACTTGGTTACTCGTATGTTTATAGTTATGTCTTCATTTTAACTATTACTTTTTACATAAAAATCCAATTCAGTGAAGCATTTATGTCTGCAAATATATATGGACTTGTTACGCTACTATTTTGATGTCTTGCAATATGTTCTTTTTGAAAGTGGCATAAGTCCATGTGGAGTTGAGAAAATCGTTTAGTTTTTCAAATAATTTTAGTCATTTTTATTTCACAACAAAATTTAAAAGGTTTATAGTGTAAATAACATCAGTCGAACTAATTAAAGTTGGCCAATATTGTTAACTTGATTCAAAGGCAAACCCTTAAATATCTCAATATATGAAAAAATGGACTTATACCACTTTCAAAAAAACCGGTTTATATGACAGATATCATTATAACTAAAGTCAAATTTAAAAAATTTTAAAAACGGCATCTAGTTTAATTAATTTGCTAAATATTAACGGTCTTATGTATAATAAGAAAACCTTGTGCTAACTAACTAGCTGCTGCTATCTTTCCCTTATGAGAATTTACACACAAAAAACTTAGCAGCTAGTTAGTTAGCATAAGGAATTTGATTATATGTAAATAAGGCCGTAAATTTTTATTTGTAAAAATATTTTTTCGTATTATTGACTTTTTTTTGTTTTTTGTAGTTTTGGTTTATTTTCATATGTTTTTTAGTCGTAAAGCAGCTCTGGGCTGAAGAACAGCTCTCGCGTCATCGTAATTATTTCTTAAGTGCGGTCAGGCTTGTTTTTTTTTTTTGCTCCGTCTTCGAGACTTTTGCGTCTCACTTGCACTGGTTAACGATTTGCCTTAAGTATCTGTGTGGGATTACAGTTTTTTTTTGGAGGTATATCAATGTTGTCCAAGCTGCAACTTCCTATGTGAAGGCAAAGGCCGTTATAGTTATTCACAGCGACGCTACAAATGTACTGTTAACACCATCTTGGGCATATGGTCTCCGTCACCCCGCCCAAGCTGTGCACCATATACTTTGCAAATTTACTTCGCAACTGTATAGTTACTAAATACATAAATAAATTTATATGTTCTTAAATATAGTCTTTCATTGAAATTTCTCCTAAAAACTATTCTTAGTCTTATTGCGACTTAAGATGTTATGATATAATGCCACAGATATAATAACTGATAAATGATTTAAGCAATTGTGAAGTTTTGTACTGGTAACAGTATACATAAAATTACTCCTTAAGTTGTGTTAGTGATAGATACAAAATATATGTACGAGGCTTGCTAAAAAATTAACCATTATTTTCAAATTTTGTTAGTTACGTATGTTCGTTTTTCGCATTTTTTTATGTTGGTACACATGTCTGCTATATATGTTGGCAATATCAGCCATTTTGGATTGCCAGTTTGTTTTTGACAGATAAAAAGGGTAGTCGTGTTTTGGTATGCTCTTCGCTTTTTTGCTATTCGAAAAAAATGGATCACAGAAACTGTATTTAGTTTTGTGTAAAAATTATATATATGCGCAAGGACATTTGAAATATTGAGTGTGGCGTTTAGCGAGTCTACTATTAGTAGAACACAAGTTCAATTGTGGTATAACTGGTTTAAGGAACGCCGAGAAGATGGCAATGACGATGCTCGTCCTAGTCGCCCGAGCACGTCAACAACCGATGAAAACATTGAAACAGTAAAGAAAATGATGTTGGATAATAGACGAATCACTATCACTGAGATTACTTATGATGTTGGCATATCGTTCGGCTCATGCGAACAATTTTTACGGATGTTTTAGGCACGAAACGTGCAGCAACGATGATTGTTCCAAAGTTGATCAATTTTGAGGAAAAACAACGTCGCGTGAATATTGCTCAGGAGCTCGGAAACATCGTCAATGACGATTCAGATTTCCTCAAAAAGGCTATAAATTGTGATGAATCATGGGCCCAATCATCCCAATAGAAGCGTCCAGAAGTACCAAGACCGAAACAGCACGTCAAGTTCGGTCAAATGTGAAGGGTTTGCTCACTGTTTTCTTCGACTGCATTGGCGTGGTGCATTATGAATTCTTGCCACAAAGTCCTACGGTGAATAAGGAATACTACCTTGAAGTTATGCGCTGTTTGCGCGAAACTATTCGTCAGAAATGCACAGAATTGTGGAAAAAACAATCATAGATTTTGCACCATGATAACGCACCAGCTTACACATCAATGCTTGTACACGAGTTTTGGCCAAAAACAAAACCGTTATCATGCGTCAACCACCGTATTCACCGGACTTGGCCCCCGCTGACTTTTTCCTATTCCCAAAACTGATGGCACTGATGAAAGGAAAGCGTACCGCAACGATTGAGCAGATAAAATAAAAATCGAAACAGGAACTGTTGGCGATAGCAAAAAACGCATTTAAGAACTGCTTCGAGGATTGGAAAAAGCACTGGCATAAGTGTATTATATCTGACAAGGATTACTTTGAAGGGGAAAGATAGTTATTGATGAATAAATAAATACTTTTTGAAAAAATTCAAAATAAATGTTATTTTTTGATCAGACGTCGTATATAAACTAATACGGTAGCACAATTTTATGAAAAATGTCACATTCCTTATACTTTTCAGATGGTAATTTTTAAGGAAAATTGAGAGAATGAAACCTTGTAACTGCAACTCTAGGCACTAAAATATTTTTTAACAATATATAGATATGATAGTTTAGTTATTTTCTTTTTATACCCTTCACAAAAATGTAAAGGGTATATATAAGTTTGTGATTCCGTTTGTAATTTCTACAGTTTTTTTTTGCGACCCTATAAAGTACATATATTCTGAATCAGAATTAATGGAAAAGTCGATTAAGCGATGTCCGTCTGTCCGTCTGTCCGTCTGTCCGCTGTTGAAATACCGTTTCTGAGAAAACCATTAGACTTAGAAACTTTTTTCTTTCACCATTCTTTTACCCCATCGATTCATGGGTTTGCTATTGAAATTCAGTAATATCGGTCCACGTATAGCTGAGATATATTCAAAATTCCGAAAAAAGCCATTTTTTTTTGCAGTTTTGTATGAAAATTTTTGAAAACAAAAGTTGTTCGTTTTGCTTCAAACTTCACACACTTATTAAGCATGGTGACTAAAAGACAAAAAATTTTTTTTTCAGATATCGGTCCATATACACCCGAGATATAGCCAAAATCGGATTTTAATGAAAATGTCGCATAGGCGAAGCTAAATAACTTTTTTTTGCTCAAAAGCAGTTCTGGTAATAAAATTAGGTTACATAAATATGGAAAATGAAAATTTCCGATATCGGTCCATATATACCCGAGATATAGCTCAAACCGGGGTTTCCATGAAAATGTCGCGTAAGCGAACTTAAACAACTTTTTTGTGCTCAAAAGAAGTTCTGGTAATGAAATAGGGTTATATAAATATGAAAAATGAAAATTTTCGATATCGGTCCATATATACCCGAGATATAGCCTAGACCGGGGTTTTCATGAAAATGCAGCGTAAGCGAATTTAAACAACTTTTTTGTGCTCAAAAGCAGTTCTGGTAATGAAATTAGGTTACATAAATATGGAAAATGAAAATTTCCGATATCGGTCCATATATACCCGAGATATAGCCTAGACCGGGGTTTTCATGAAAATGCCGCGTAAGCGAACTTAAACAACTTTTTTGTGCTCAAAAGCAGTTCTGGTAATGAAATTAGGTTACATAAATATGAAAAATGAAAATTTCCGATATCGGTCCATATATACCCGAGATATAGCCCAAATCGGGTTTTTCATGAAACTGTCGCGTAAGCGAACTTAAACAACTTTTTTGTGCTCAAAAGCAGTTCTGGTAATGAAATTAGGTTACCTAAATATGGAAAATGAAAATTTCCGATATCGGTCCATATATACCCGAGATATAGCCTAGACCGGGTTTTTCATGAAAATGTCGCGTAAGCGAACTTAAACAACTTTTTTGTGCTCAAAAGCAACTCTGGTAATGAAATTAGGTTACATAAATATGAAAAATGAAAATTTTCGATGTCGGTCCATATATACCCGAGATATAGCCCAAATCGGGTTTTTCATGAAAATGTCGCGTAAGCGAACTTAAACAACTTTTTTGTGCTCAAAAGCAGTTCTGGTAATGGAATAGGGTCATATAAATATGAAAAATGAAAATTTTCGATATCGGTCCATATATACCCGAGATATAGCCTAGACCGGGTTTTTCATGAAAATGTCGCGTAAGCGAACTTAAACAACTTTTTTGTGCTCAAAAGAAGTTCTGGTAATGAAATTAGGTTACATAAATATGGAAATGAAAATTTCCGATATCGGTCCATATATACCCGAGATATAGCCCAAATCGGGGTTTTCATAAAAATGCCGCGTAAGCGAACTTAACAGCTTTTTTGTGCTCAAAAGCAGTTCTGGTAATGAAATTAGGTTACATAAATATGGAAAATGAAAATTTCCGATATCGGTCTATATGTACCCGAGATATAGCCCAAATCGGGGTTTTCATGAAAATGTCGCGTAAGCGATCTTAAACAACTTTTTTTTTGCTCAAAAGCAGTTCTGGTAATGAAATAAGATTACATAAATATGGAAAATGAAAATTTCCGATATCGGTCCATATATACCCGCGATATAGCCCAAATCGGGTTTTTCATGAATATGTCGCGTAAGCGAACTTAAACAACTTTTTTTTGCTCAAAAGCAGTTCTGGTAATGAAATTAGGTTACATAAATATGAAAAATGAAAATTTCCGATATCGGTCCATATATACCCGAGATATAGCCCAAACCGTGTTTTTCATGAAAATGCCGCGTAAGCGAACTTAAACAATTTTTTCGCCTTAAAGCAGTTCTGGTAATAATATAAGGTGATAAAAATATGGAAAATGAAAGTTTTCGATATCGGTCCATATATACCCGAGATATAGCCTAAACCGGGTTTTTCATGAATACGCGGCGTAAGCGAACTAAAACAACTTTTTTTGCTTAAAAGCAGTTCTAATAGCAAAATAAAGTTATATAGGTATGGAAAATGAAAATTTCCGATATCGGTCCATATATACCCGAGATATAGCCTAAACTGCGGTTTTAATGAAAATGTCGCGTAAGTGAACTTAAACATCTTTTTTTGCTTAAAAACAGTTCTGGTAATGAAATAGGGTCATATAAACATGGAAAAAGAAAATATCCGATATCGGTCCATATATACTCGTGATATAGCCTGAACCGATTTTTCCAATAACATTTTTTTTTTTTGCTGAAAAGCAGTTCTTGTTATGAAAGAAGGGGACGAAAATAGAGAAAATTAAAAGTTCTGATATCGGTCCATATATACCCTAGATATAGCCTAAATCGAGTTTTTCATGAAAATATCGCGTAAGCGAACTTAAACAATTTGTTGTGCTCAAAAGCAGTTCTGGTAATTATATAAGGTTATATAAATATGGAAAATTAAAATTTTCGATATCGGTCCATATATAGCCGAGATATAGCCTAAACCGATTTTTCCATTAAAAAAAATTTTTTTTTTTTTTGCTGAAAAGCAATTCCCGTTATAAAAGAAGGTTACTAAAATATAGAAAATAGAAAATTCCGATATCGGTTCATATATAACCGAGCATATTTAGGTCACATTTTTAATATACTATACATATTCGTGACTATCGTGAAGGGTATTTTAGATTCGGCCCAGCCGAATATACTACACTCTTACTTGTTTGTATTGAGATTAATATTGTTTTTACACCGAGAAGGAAACAAGGAATGATCAAAATGTCAAATATTTTACTACAATAATAAAGAATGAAAGAAGAGTATGAAATTGCCGAGTACCGGCAATTATTTTTCCTATTTTCTTCTTTTCGAAATTCTCTTTTAATGCCCTGTAATATCTTAAAAAAATTTTAGATAGTTTAACTGGCAACGCTTCATCATTCACATATGGACACGCCAAATCAAACAATGAGGTCTAATCACATTATGCTTGCTCCACAATTCCACATTTCTTTTGAATTTTCTTGTCAATGTTAAACTAAATTTTATATGTGTTTTACGGCAGACATCTTCATGAGCTGGTGCAAAGTTAAACATTAGGTTATATTTATGTACATAAGAGTAGATATGTATGTAAAAAACCTGCATTAATTTAGTTGAATACTTTTTATTTTGTTCCAATACTTTGTGCTCTTCATTATTTTACTTTTTGCCTTGTACCATTTATTGTAAAGAAATTTTTATTGTAAAAAAATTTTGTTGAGCTGTTTAACAAATTCAATAATTTAACAGAAAATTTTCAGTTTGTTTTTGCCGGTTAGCATTTGATATAATTTTTCATTTATTTGCATAAGTGCACTATGGGATATTGGGAGCGTAAGACAAAATATGTTTTCTTACTCCTGCACTAACTTAATAGCCTGTGTTGACATGTGAGACAATATTCGATTATTGAACAATATTGTTTTGATATGAAAACTGAAGACAAAAATATAAATTTTTTTTGGTCATGAAAATTTTAGTTTGTAAATTTACAAAAATGAGCAAAATTCTTCTTTTAATTAAAGAATGCTACTGTAGAATAGAAACATACAGTAGAAACACGCAGTTAGTGAGATTGACTTTTAGTTTCCAAATACATTTAAATAAAAAATGAAAAATATAAAAGTTTTAAAATTTTTTGTAAAACTGAAGTGTTTTTACCACCCTATTTTATGAATTAATTTAATGTTTGTTGGCATTTGAGTTGTTATTGTGAAAATATTTGCTCATTAAATACACTTGCGTCACCTGTGATATTCAAACTTTACTCAATTTTATAACAATTTGCTACAAATTGTCTAAATATTTTCGCGGTGCTGTTTTCTTGAAAAATATTTTCGTGTACCTGTTTTAGAGAATTACTCGCAGGTGGTATTAGATAGCTCGAGTTTCTGAGCGAAGGTCGTATATAATACATCTGTAAATTTCCGGTCAACTATAAATACTGTCTTAAATTATATCATTAATTGTTGTACTTAGATAATCAAGAAATCTTTTAGATGTGACATAACCACAATGAAAAAATTTCAGAGAAGGAACATCGCCTAATCTCAGTTGACAGATAAAAAAACAATTTCCGTGGGTAGCCGCCAGGGTGACATTACCCCACGATGCTCTAACGACCGGGTAATTACAATGCGTCTACCAGCGAGAGTACTAATTTTATCTTATGTTGTGTTGTCATGATCGCCCCATTGCTAAGGAGCAGAGCCTTTTTATTACTCCTAATGATCTTTGGGCCACGGCATTCGCTTGCAATGCAACTCAACACCGTGTTCAAATAAACTCTTCCTGTGATTTGGGTCTAAGCCGCAACCACCACGCTGGGCAGACACAATTCCTGGGGCTCTCGCTTCCCGTGATAACAGATTTAAGTCTCCAATCAAATTTTGTAGCCCAAGGACTACTACCAGTCGCGCCCCAAATGGCTCGTGGACTGGTGACCAGCCCCGGTAACCATTGCATCAACAGATAAAATAACACAGTAAATAACGCAAAAAAGGCCGCTCGCTTGATAGTTGTGTAATTTGAAAGAAACTACTCAATATATGGACTCTTTCAAATCCAGTGGTGTTGTCCTTTTTATATTTTCATTTATTATGTCCGGCTTAGTATTTACGGAAGTATCCGGGACTATTACAGAAGGACTTAAATAGTGTTCAACAATATCTTTGGATCACTCAACAGCCCACATTTCGTTTACACCAAATTCATGGTGGTGTTGCGTTATTTATAGTTCCCCTACAGAAGAATCTAAATAGGGTTCGACAATATTTTTGGGTCACTCAACAGCCCAAATTTCGTTTACTTATGTATCGAGAGTTCATTGAGGGATTTTAATGTGACATGCCTCGAAAATTCCCAAATGCTTATGATGCATTTTTTTTTTCTTCCTTAATGGAGTCACTAATTGAACTTTGTCTTGAGTTTCAGAGTTGAAAGTTTTTGATCCATTGGCATTAATATAGACTTTTTGTTCCATTTTTTTTTTCTTAGACCAGTACTTAGGGGGTCACCCATACATACGAGGATTGATAAAAGATTAACCGTTATTTTCAATTTCTCCAAAAAGTATTTATTTATTCATCAAGAAATATCTTGCCCCTTTCAAAGTAATCCCCCTCCGATATAATACACCTATGCCAGTGTTTTTTCCAATCCTCGAAACACTTCAAAAAATACGCTTTTTGGTGTCGCCAATGATGTAAGTTGTATTTCACTCCAACCGATCTCTTTACTATTTACACCAAAAATAGAATACAACTCTCATGATTGAGTAGGTACCTCAAAGTATGTGGTACAATATGACCAAGTTAAAGAGAGAGCAAGAAGCTTATCGGTGACAGTAAAGTATCCAACTATATTGACTCACTGGAGCATCGTCACAGTATGGGAAGTGCAACTCTGTTTAAGCGATTATACAATGGATTTTGCTCTGATGAGATTAGGGATCATGCTCCTGGAACCCTGATTCGTACATCGTCTATAGCTTATACCTTTGTGGTCGATTCATTACGACGCATTACAGAGAGAATTTTTTTTCAGCCGAACGGTTCGTTTGTCAAACAAGACAAAACACTCGGAGTAAAATAAAACAAAAAGTTTTCAGAAAATTATCTATATATATTTTATTATGATAATAGGTTCTATGGTTATTACGAGGGCGGATTGATATTGAAGCTACCTAGAGCTAGAACACAAGTTTATTTCCTTTTTTAAAATCTCAATCTGTAAAACGTTAGCTGCTAACATTCCACCCAAAATCACCGACTAGTTTGTAGTCGTTTGCAATGAACAGATTTTATGTTTCTTGAAAATGGAAAAAAAGGAAATTCGTGCAGTGTTTAAACACTTTTATTTGAAAGAGAAAACGGCAAAAGAAACAAAAGAAAAGCTCGATAAAAATTCCGTTGAGTCTGCTTCGTCAAAATATTGCTCATCGATTATCTTCAAAAACGATCCACAATCACTGGAAAGTAATATCGTGCATTACTGGATCAACTAATTGACGCAATCAGGAAAATACTACCATATTTAAAGTAGAGAAGTGATCTTTCTTCAAGAATGAGCATACGCACCGGTTCACACAGATACGATGCTAACATTACGTGAAATCCACTTTGAATTGATTGATCATCCACCTTATAGTCCAGATTTAGCTTCTTCTGACTTTTTCTTGCTTCCAAACTTGAAAAATGGCTCGCAGGAAAAAGATTCATCTAAAACGAAGAAGTGATTACCGAAAGATCCCCAAAATTGTATTATTCAGATGGTATAAAAAAGTTGGAACATCATCTCACCAAGTGTATTTAGCTAAAAGGAGACTATGTTGAGAAATAAATCGTTATTGAAAAAAATGTATTTTTCCTACTTAGGTAGCTTCAATAAAAACCTGCCCTGGTAACTTTAATAAACATATGTGCTATAGTCTATATTCTTAGTGGCTGTGAGACTTAATTAAGGTTAAATATGGCTAATGTGCCAATTTATCTTATCATTTAGCTCTTGAATTGTTCTTAGCTAAATTTTCCCAATGAAAACAGTCCAACGGGGACGAATCACATTATCATGGTGGCCTATTAACACCGCAGAGATGTGAGATAGCACGTCCATTGAATTTTTTCCGCAATTGAACCACTGTTTCGTTGGCTATGTGGCAAGTGATACTGTTATAGTATTCCTGGGGGGTTGATTAGGAATCGCAGGAAATACTTATTGTTAATTTTGATAAGAATGTTATAGTGGTATCCTGGAGGGTTCCGTAAAAATCACAGGATTTACTATTAAATTATATTATTACCTATATTATTACCTACTTCAATTAAAAAAAATAATTTTTTGTTTTTTGCTTTTTTAATTTATACTATTCTTTATTATCGTGGATGTTGTTTCCACATTCTTGGTGGCGGTTCCCGAATTTGTGCAATATTTTGCCATGTCAGCAATTTCCACGGTTTGGTAGCTGTGACTGGTTGCAGTTTTTTGGTTGGAACTGCTGTTAACGGTTTATCAATGTTTGTGTCACATCATACTCTTTTATTTATTTCAACATACTTGGTTTGACCATGAAGTCATACTTGACACACAACCGTTTAATACTACAGGCCGGTCGTTCGACACCGAGTCATTGACAGCAGTTGATTGTGTGACTCACAACTGGCACCATATTGTTGGAACCACATATGATACTGACAAGAATTTCATGATTGTCTCGCGACAGCCAATACCAACCACTGTTAGGCTTGGCCGATTTTATTTTCGAAGTATGACCCTAATGAGCCCGTAAACCGCACAAGCCAGTCACTCAAATGTGTTTTCACATATCTTACTGAAATTCAATATTCCTCATTGTGGACACCTTTAGTCGATTATGCTGACACCCATAAACCCGTAATGGTTGATTTTTTTCAGACACTAAAACAAAGAAATGACAAATTACTTGCGCAAAAAACTTGACGTTAAGAAGCGACTCACAATTATGTTTGTACCACCTCTTAGCAAAACCGACGTAAAAACAAATAAATAAAGTAAAGATATGCAGTACCAGCAGTACGAGGTCTAATCAAAAAATAAGCGTTATTTTCAGTATTTTTAAAAATTATTTATTTATTCATCAATCTTTTCCCCTTCAAAATAATCCTCTCAAATATAATACACTTATGCCAGCATTTTTCCCAATTCTAGAAACACTTCTGAAACGCGCTTTTTGGTACCGCTAACAGCTCCTGTTTCGATTTTTCATTTATCTCCTCAATCGCAGCAAAACACGTTCCTTTCATCGCTGTCTTTAGTTTTGGGAATAGGAAAAAGTCAGCGGCGGCCAAGTAAGGTGAATACTGTGGTTGAGGCATGATAACGGTTTTGTTTTTAACCAAAAACTCCCGCACGATGTGTGTGCTGGTGCGTTATCACGGTGCAAAATCCATGAGTATTCATGATGCACCACGCCATTGCAGTCGAAGAAAACAGTGAGCAAAACTTTTACATTTGACCGAACTTTTTTTTTTTTATAATTCAACTATTTATTGTATCTTCTAAAAGAACTAACAATAATTAATATTGAAAAATTTTGTTTACTTGGGTCCAGCCAATGCTAGACGAAAAGTTGTTTCTTGCGTGTATTTTGTTGGTAAATCACCTTTCCAACGCTTTGATGGTTGCAAGGGTGTCCATCCTTCTCAGTCGAGTGTGGTCACCAAAGTTAACGATGCTACGTGCGAGAGGATTCGGATGAGACTCCAGTCTGTCAATGTACCTTATCGCGTGTTTTGAAAATTCATCTTTCACTAAGGGTACACCTAGATCTTTGTGAATTCGAGAGTTTTTAACATACCATGGAGCTGCAGTAATTATACGAAGAGTTTTATTCTGGCGCTTTTGAATTTTCTCAATGTTTGATGCAGAGGCGGTACCCCACAACCGAACCATTTGACCAAACTTGACGTGCTTTTTCGGTCTTCCGTAAGCTTTAATTGGGATGTTTGGGCTTTAATTTCAATGTCATAGCCATACATCTATGATTCGTCACCAGTTATGACCTTTATGAAGAAATCTGGATCGTGGTTGACAATGTATACAATACAATGTACTGTGGTATACGTTTATGATATTCTGCTCAATTCCAAATTTAATTTCATTTTTTATACAAACCTTAATACAGTTTCTTTGATCCATTTTTTTCGAATAGTAAAAAATAAATATATATGCATTTAAAGCCACATAGTATATACTAACGACTCGATGCCATGTTAGTGCAAATTTTCTTTGTTCCAAAAGTTACTCAACTTATGTTGATCTTAGCTTGGCAATAACAGCTGTACGTTTGCATAAAAATAAATTACGTAAATAATTTTTTAGTATGAAAAATGTTTTTCAATGAGCTTTGTTGCAACCCATTGTGCAAACAGCAAACTATATGCCGCACATTACGCGAATTACCCAAATTATGTTAACTGAACGCATAGTGCTTGTGTATTATGCAAAGCGAATTAAGAAAAAAACAGAACGAGGACGCACGAATTTATATAAAAACTGCGCTAATGATGGCTGTTCAGTTCTTGATAATAGTTCACTTGATTCACATTGTTATTGCTATATTTGCTGTTATTCCAATACGACTACGACTCGTTGCATTCGTCCTCTATAAAAAAAGTAAAAATTTGTAAGGTTCTTCATTTAATGTTGGTATAGAAAATAATATAAAAAATCATCAGCCGTAACAGCATGGAGAGAGGACAGATTGTTGCAGTGGCATAAACAGGCACACAGGCAATTTTTAGATGCATACGTTCTGCATACATTTAAATGGACGTTTAATATCATGCCGTCAGATTTCGGTAACAAATACGAAAATCCAACGTTTGTAGTTGAAGTGAAAGCAACACAAATGCATTTTTTTTTCTTTCCATCTATAGTCAGACGTCGTTGTTGTCTACTGATTATAGTAATCTGGCGGCAATTGCATTTATATCTCTTATTGCATATTTTTGGGATTAACAACAAGTGTCGATGATTACGAGGATGATGGCGTTCACGGTGACGTTGATGATGCCCCCATTATAAGTGGAGCGTATAATATAATTACAAGCTAATGATATTATGCATGCTTCACCAATATACACACATATGCACACATACATACTTATTTTTTGCTTATAGCGCAAATATGTTTTTTTTTGTCGAAGGCAGTATTTGTTGTAGAGCAATTGTGCTTTAAGCGTTTATTTTTTTTAATGCAGATGAGTGCATTTAAGTTAAAAAAGCATTTGTTAAAAATAATTTTTAATGCCAAAGAATCTCTTAATCTAATTTACAGGCACTTGGGAAAATTTGTAGTAATTGCAGCAAAAAATATTGTAACTATAATGATAAGGACGTGTATGGGTCGATCCATACAAAGTCTAATAAAAATATTTGCTCAAAATATTTTATTAAAATCATTGACTTTGAGGTTTTAAAAGAACACAAAAACAAGCTCAAGTATCTAAATGCAGAAGATTATTATTAGATTTAAATTAGCTTAACCCGGTGTGCTTTGCTACTCCCATCATTATTATTATTTTTTTTTTTAACTTGGACCAGTACTCAGGGGATAACTTCTACATATGCAGTGCATTGTACCAGAGCTAAAAAAATTAGTTGTGAGGAGGGCGAAAGAGGGAGTAGTGTTTATGAACATTTGACTTGAACTTTTCAACGTTAGATCAGACAGGAAACACGTCTGTAGGTAACTTACCCCATAGGCGAAGCGTGCTGCCGAAAAACGAATTCTCTCTGTAATGCGTTATACGATTCCCCGGGCAATCGACCACAAATGCATTGGCCCTCGACGATAATTGAGTGTTACATAAAAATATTTGGGTATCGGCAACAAGATCGTTAATCTCGTCAGAGTAAAATACTTTGTAGTAATAATAGAACAGAGTAACGCACCCCACACTGCGTCGATGCTCCAGTGAGTCAATTGAGTTGGATACCCTACTATCACCGATAAGCTTCTTCGCCTTCTCCTGCACACGGTCGAGTAACCCTATTTTGGATCGAATACAGTGTTAAAAAGGTCGGAGTGAAGTACATCTTATACCGTTTCAAAAATCCGTAGCAATTGAATGCTTCTTTAGAGACATGAAAAATGTTTATTCCAGTGAACATCCAGCCGTATTTTCATTTCAATAACATAAAGAGCACCCGATTCCTCAATACTTATACCATGAGTACGGATGAAGCAGCATTAGCGATCGTTTGTATTAATAAACAACACTGGGTCTTACGAGCGTTAAAGGCGCCTATATTTTTGCGACCCCATTTGGAGATGAAAAGGGGATGGTGTATGTTAATCATTTGAAAAACGTTTTTATTACTAGTGATATAGCAAATGTTGCATTTGAATTACCGCCATAAGCTGGTAGACCGCCTTGGTTTTCACGATGTCGAACACGTTATAAAAAAAATAAACTCCGGGAAAACTCCAGGTTTCGATACAATTATTGGCAAAATGATTGTACAGTTACCTCGTGTAGCTAGAAGAATTCTACTTATTATTTTTAAGGCTATTTTGCACCTCGAGTATTATCCTGCAGAGTGGAAACTGTATATAATTGCTATGACACCCAAGCCAGGCAGGGATCCCACTAAAGTAGAATCATACAGACCAATAAGTCTACTGCCAACAATTTAAGAACTATTCGATAAATTGTTAATGGCGAAGTTATCAATTCAGCTTTCGGGCTAAGCACAGCAAAATAGAACAAACGAATAGACTAGTTAATGTCATAAGAAACACTTTTGAAGACAAAAAATATTGTTCAGCTCTATTCATTGACATTCCCCAAGCTTTTGATGAAACGTGGCACGAGGAATTAAGACACAAAATAAAGTTAAACATGCCTGCAAACAGCTTCTGGAAAGCTATTATGTGGCCGTAAATTTTGTTAGTAGGCTTATGGGCAGAAATTCTACATTGAAATTAGATTGCAAACTTTTGTTATACAACGCAATACTAAAGCCTATATGGCGCTACGGAATTCAGTTATGGGGTACCGCCTCAGTGTCAAATATTCAAAAAATTCAAAGGCGACAAAACAAAATTCTTCGAACAATTGCTGCAGCTTCATGGTACGTAAAAAACTCCCGAACTCACAAGGATCTGTGTGTTCCACTGGTAAAAGATGAGTTTTCAAAGCATGCGACAAGGCATATCAGCAAATTGGAACTTCATCCAAACCCTTTTGCACTAAACATACTTAATTTTGGCGGTCATACTCGGTTGAGAAGAAGGGATACCTTTGCCACCATCAAATAGGTGATTTCACCGATATAATAGGCGCAAAATAAAACTATTTGTCTAGCATTGTATGTCTTGCGTCACACAGTGAAGAATCTCTTAAAGATGTCTAGAAGAGGTCCAGCGGCTCATCCCATTTTTATGTCGATTACGCCTCTCAAAAGTATTTCGAAGATATGGTGACGGTAAGCTAAGTATACCAACTCTCTTCCTAACATTTGCCCCAATACGACGCGTGCAATATGTCCTGCAAGTTGTATGCAAATGCCGAGCACTGTATCCTGACATTGCAAAAATTGGTTTAACAAAAGATCTAGAATAGATTACAGAACTATGTAAAATTACCAACTCATATAGGTACTACGTCTGTACCTTTTCTGTTATATTTTAAAATAAACTTTGTCATTATTTCTTGCTTTATATTATATTTGTGCTTTAAACTCAAATATATGCAAGAAAAACCCTAAGTGTATCACTCAATAACAAAATACAGGGTGGTTGATGAAAGCTGCTACCAAAAAAAAAAAAAAATTAATAACTTATTTTCTGTGCAACTAACCTTTGTATTGCATTTTATAGATTGATCTTTAAGTTTAACTAAAATGTATAATTGGGACAATGAAACAAGAATTTGAATAGATAGGCAGGCCGCTGGATTCTTCTAAGAGTACCCGGATACTCCAGCTCACTTGGGTCCTGAAGGTCGTTCCCTTTGATAATTTGGATAGTGCAACCCTTTAACGCTTTAGAGTCCAAACTTTCCGTACAAAGAGAACATAGGCGCACGTTTGGCGGCACTCTTCCTGGCGATGAACTGTAATGAGGCTCGCTAAGAATTTTACCGAGCGTGGCACAATCGTAAGAAGGTCTTATCATCGTGATCCCTCAGTTCAGATGCAGAAAAATATCGCTGCGGTAGCTGCTGCCATAGAATTCAATCCTAGAGTTTTGACAAGGACCTTATCTGCTCATATGGGTGTCACCACAAAGTCACTATAGGCAAGTTTGCACCAAGATTTAAACTTATTTCCATATAAGATTCAATTAACAAACAAACTGAACTCTAGAGACTTCCCGATTCTCTTGGGATTTTGTGAGAAGGTCATTCAAATGGTGTCAGAGGCTGAAAATATCTTGAACTGAACTTTTATGTCTGATGAGGCACATTTTGATTTAAACGGCAATGCTAAAAAACCAAATAGTAACCTTGCAAAGTGGCTGGTTGAACAATAGTAATTATTACAAAACTTATAGAAAAACTGGAAACCATCTTTTAGACATTTTTATAGTTTGTGGTAGGAGTTTTAGGCTTTAAGCGTAAAAGAGAAAGGAATATTTTCACAATATTCAGCTTTTGTATGTAATAAGCAGAAAATGGGGCTCTAGCCCACCACAGCTGTTCATACGAAAGTACATACATATTTTGGCATTAACACCCTGGCATCACATTAACAACAGGAACCTTCCACACTGTAGCATAATCAGATAACTTCTTAACGAAAAGAGAAAACAGAACAACAACTATTTTCTGGAACAGGCTTGAAGTTCTACTGACCGAACCTCTAAACATTTGCGCACGATTAATATTTTCATAATTTAATAAGTTAAAAATTTTTTTTAAGATCAACAATTTCGTGAGGCTGCCCCTGATTCCTTTCTTAATTTTACCGATATCGATCATGCAAAATAAAACACTTTCGGTTATCATTGGCTAGACTTAATTAATTTTGTGTATTTAGTATTAAGATTTGAATACTTTTTATACCCTTCACAAAAATGTTAAGGGTTTATATAAGTTTGTGATTCTGTTTGTAATTTCTACAATTTTCATTTCCGACCCTATAAAGTATATATATTCTGAATCAGAATTAATGGAAAAGTCGATTAAGCGATGTCCGCCTGTCGGTAGTTGAAATACCGTTTCTAAGAAAACCATTAGACATAGAAACTTTTTGCTTTCACCATTCTATTACTCCATCATGCCACCGATTCACGTTTAGCTGAAATATATTCAAAATTCCGAAAAAAGCCATTAATTTTTGCAATTTTGTATGAAAATTTTGGAAAACAAAAGTTGAAGTTAAAGTTAAACATTTTTTTGCTTAAATGCAGTTCTGGCAATAAAATGAGGTTATATGGAAAATGAAAATTTCCGATATCGGTCCATATATACCCGAGATATAGCCTAAGCCGGGTTTTTCATGAAAAATTCGCGTAAGCGATTTTAAACATATTTTTTTGCCTAAAAGCATTCCTGTAAAAAAATAAGGTTATATAAATATGAAAATTGAGAATTTCCGATATCGGGCCATATATACCCGAGATATAGCCGGAACCGATTTTTCCATTAACATTTTTTTTTTTTGCTAGAAATCAATTCTCGTTATAAAAGAAGCTTACTAAAATACAGAAAATAGAAACTTCCGATATCGGTTCATATATAACCGAGATATAGCTTAAACAAACTTTTCCATGCAAATGTCCATGAAAGATGTCTTTTATGGTGATTACAAGGCAAAAATATATTTTCTCCGGTATCGGTCCATATACTTATATCCGAGCATATTTAGTTCAAATTTTTTAATATACTATACATATACGTGACTATCGTGAAGGGTATTTTAGATTCGTCCTAGCCGAATATATCACACCCTTACTTGTTGTTAGTTCACTTTGTGAAAATTCAATAAATAAATGAATGGGGGCAAAAATTAATTTTGTCACCTGCGCTGAAATCCTGCAAGATTTCACCAACATATCTGCAATATTGGTTAAAACAAAACATTCGCAAGCTGCTTGCTGTGTGTTTTGTTGTGCCAAAATTAACTTAAAATTGCAAGGACAACTAACTAACTGCCAACTTATTTAATGATACAAACAGCAACTAAAGCAACCTTCAACTAGCAGATAATTTAAGTGTTCATTAAAACTTCAGAAATTTTTTCAAAAACATTTAAAAAGCTTAAGTAGCAAATACGCGAATTCTCCTACAAAGCATAGAGTAAACACTCACAAATGCATTGCTTATTTAAATAAATAAATATTTGATATTATGCACACTGTGTCACTTTGCAAATTAGTATGAGTAAGTTATTTTTTCTTTACCTTTTTGAAATCATGGTTTTTCAATGCTTCAGCAGCTTCTTGTGTTCGCTTAATTTCCGTAATAACATGACGTGCCCGTTTTAACAAAACCTCCTCACATTTGGCATTTCGTTGCAAAACTGTAATTAAATTAAAAATGTGAATAATAAAATGTTAGAAAAACAAAAATAAAAAATTAGAAACAGAGTGCAAGTAATAAATACGACTACGTATGCAAGTAAAGGCAAATAAAATAACGTTGATGATATTCTCGAACGTTGATGTTTAAATGTGCATGCAAATTTTTTTCAGTTTTATGTGGCAACAGCAACCCAAAAGGTGGCAGAAATGTTTCAATTTTTATATATGAGGCTACCTGCACTTGCCCTTATGTCCTCGTACATATCAGAGAGCTGCACCCGGTGCCTTTTTTAATGATCTAAGTACACCCGTCTTAAATCGAGTTGCGGTGTGATTGGCCACCGCATATTGTTTGCACATGTATATCTTCTACTCGTTAGAGCTAGCGTCTATTAACTAGTGTATATAACATACCCAAACAAGTTTGTATACGGTGGCTGCTTGAATTAGTTTCGCAATTATTATTTCAATTATCGGCAATCGAACTCGTACGTCTTTTTAATAAAGAAAATAATAATTGTATGTAAGAATTTGCAGTCACACATTTTTTTTTTTTATCTCGGACCAGTACTCAGAGGACAGCCCCTACATATGCAGTTCATTGTACTGGAACTAGGAAAATAGATTATGAGAAGGAGGAAAGGGGGATTAATGTTTGTGAACTTAACACACGGAACGACCAAAACAAACGTTAGCACAGCATTTAAAGTGTTGAAATTAAAATAGTTAAAATTGATCTGTTCAACACCGCGCACACCGTAAGATAATAAATACATAGAAGCAACATAAACAAGTAAGAGTGTAGTATATTCGGCTGGGCCGAATCTAAAATACCCTTCACGATAGTCACGAATATGTATAGTATATTAAAAATGTGACCTAAATATGCTCGGTTATATATGAACCGATATCGGAATTTTCTATTTTCTGTATTTTAGTAACCTTCTTTTATAACGAGAATTGCTTTTCAGCAAAAAAAAAAAAAAAAAAATTTTTTTTAATGGAAAAATCGGTTCAGGCTATATCTCGGCTATATATGAACCGATATCGGAAATTTTAATTTTCCATATTTATATAACCTTATTTTATTACCAGAACTGCTTTAAGGTGAAAAAAGTTGTTTAAGTTCGCTTACGCGACATTTTCATGAAAAACCCGGTTTGGGCTATATCTCGGGTATATATGGACCGATATAGGAAATTTTCATTTTCCATATTTATATAACCTTATTTAATTACCAGAACTGCTTTAAGGTGAAAAAAGTTGTTTAAGTTCGCTTACGCGGCATTTTCATGAAAACCACGGCTTAGGCTATATCTCTGGTATATATGGACCGATATCGGAAATTTTCATTTTCCATATTTATATAACCTCATCTTATTACCAGAAGTGTTTTTAAGCAAAAAAGTTGTTTAAGTTCGCTTACGCGACATTTTCATGAAAAACCCGGTTTGGGCTATATCTCGGGTATATATGGACCGATATCGGAAATTTTCATTTTTCATACCTATATAACCTTATTTTATTATTAGAACTGCTTTTAAGCAAAAAATATTGTTTGAGTTCGCTTACGCCGCGTGTTCATGAAAAACCCGGTTTAGGCTATATCTCGGGTATATATGGACCGATATCCAAAAATTCATTTTCAATATTTATATCACCTTATTTTATTACCAGAACTGCTTTAAGGCGAAAAACTTGTTTAAGTTCGCCTACGCGGCATTTTCATGAAAACCCCGGTTTAGGCTATATCTCGGGTATATATGGACCGATATCGGAAATTTTTATCTTCCATATTTATATAATCCTCATCTTATTACCAGAACTGTTTTTGAAAAAAAAAAGTTGTTAAAGTTCGCTTACGCGACATTTTCATGAGAAACCCGGTTTGGGCTATATCTCCGATATATATAGACCGATATCGACAATTTTCATTTTCCATACTTATATTACCAGAACTGCTTTTAAGCAAAAAAAGTTGTTTAATTTCGCTGACGCGGCATTTTCATGAAAAACACGTTCTAGGCTATATCTCGGGTATGTATGGACCGATATTGGAAATTTTCATTTTTCATATTTATATAACTTTATACTACTAGATTACTAGATTTGCTTTTGAGCACAAAAAAGTTGTTTAAGTTCGCTTACGCGGCATTTTCATGAAAACCCCGGTCTAGGCTATATCTCGGGTATATATGGACCGACATTGAAAATTTTCATTTTTCATATTTATATGACCCTATTTCATTACCAGAACTGCTTTTAAGCATAAAAAGATGTTTAAGTTCACTTACGCGATATTTTCATTAAAACCGCAGTTTAGGCTATATCTCGGGTATATACATATGGACCGATATCGGAAATTTTCATTTTTCATATTTATATGACCCTATTTCATTACCAGAACTGCTTTTGAGCACAAAAAATTTGTTTAAATTCGCTTACGCGGCATTTTCATGAAAACCCCGGTCTAGGCTATGTCTCGGGTATATATGGACCGATATCGGAAATTTTCATTGTCCACATTTATGTAACCTAATTTCATTACCAGAACTGCTTTTGAGCACAAAAAAGTTGTTTAAGTTCGCTTACGCGGCATTTTCATGAAAACCCCGGTCTAGGCTATATCTCGGGTATATATGGACCGATATCGAAAATTTTCATTTTCCATATTTATATAATCCTATTTCATTACCAGAACTGCTTTTGAGCAAAAAAAAGTTATTTAGCTTCGCCTATGCGACATTTTCATTAAAAATCCGATTTGGGCTATATCTCGGGTATATATGGACCGATATCTGAAAAAAAATTTTTTGTCTTTTAGTTACCATGCTTAATAAGTGTGTGAAGTTTGAAGCAAAACGAACAACTTTTGTTTTCAAAAATTTTCATACAAAACTGCAAAAAAAATGGCTTTTTTCGGAATTTTGAATATATCTCAGCTATACGTGGACCGATATTACTGAATTTCAATAGCAAACCCATGAATCGATGGGGTAAAAGAATGGTAAAAGAAAAAAGTTTCTAAGTCTAATGGTTTTCTCAGAAACGGTATTTCAACAGCGGACAGACGGACATCGCTTAATCGACTTTTCCATTAATTCTGATTCAGAATATATATACTTTATAGGGTCGCAAAACAAAACTGTAGAAATTACAAATGGAATCACAAACTTATAAATACCCTTTACATTTTTGTGAAGGGTATAAAAAGAAATTAATAATAATAAATAGAAAAAAAAAACAAACGGCAGTAAAAACATAACATAATAAAAAAAAACACGTGCACACACGATGCAAAAAAACTATACCTATTCCGGTATAGTTTCGTTTTTTAGAAATTAATAAAAAACATAAGTCTAGGTATATAAAACACGGACGACAATGAAAAACACGTGTGTATAGAACGAAAGACAAAACACTACCCTTACCCATGAGAGTGTGTGTGTTCAGTTTTATATACTTATTTATTTATTATATTCCTACATAACACGACTTAGTCTTACAATCACAATGCATGGCTGTATAGTGTACAATAAAATCGCCAAAATAACTTAAAAACAAAAATATAGTTTAACTCATTTCTATTAATAGAATAAAACATGCGCATTTATATATTGCGGTCGTTTCTTTTACTCTTCAAAACTACACATGATACGAAAGCGATTAGATACTTTTTCGATGTATCAAGATTTCGCAAACGAACGATAGGTATAAATACCATCGCATCAATTTTTAAGAGTGTTTAAAATACTCGGATGTGAAAATGATTGGGTGGTGAAGCGGTGTACTTATGGTTGCGGTGCACCGGTGCAGATCTCTGGTACATATGTACATACGAGTGTATGTATGGTGGTTTGGCATGTTTATATCTTTTGTAAGTTTATATTTTAATGAGCACCTGTGTGGCAAAACATCCTGCCATGGAACACACGACTGCAATTTCAGTTTTTCCCACTGATTTAGTAAACACAATTTCTCGCTTTCGCCTTTGTGCTCTTTGCTTTAGTTACATACTCGTCCTTATTTGGGTTTCATAGCTTCAAGTTACGCATTAGTTTTAATTAAGAGAAAAAAGTGAATGTAATGACAAAGAAATTGCAACTTTTAAATGCTCGAGTTTATGCAAGTTTTGTCAAATACACCAACGGCAGAAATGTCAGTAGCGATCAACAATGTTCTGCTATACGAGTAGAAATATTTGGCAGTTAAAATGAAATGAAGAGGGTTTTGTACTGGCTTCAAAAGTGATTTATACACTTTAACCAATAGTTTACAGCGGTTTTGCAACTTAAGAATGTTGAAAGGGGAGTTTTGCTAAGCAACAGTTTTTTCTTTACTTGAACACAACAGTAGTCATTTTTGGCTGCAGCTACAGTTTGTTGAAGTCAAAAACGGTTATAACAGTCCTAAGTAACTGAATGGTTCCTTTGGGTGAAGAAAGTAATTATAAATTTAACTTTTAAATGAGAAATTGCGAGGGGTGTTCTATATCGTATAAAAAGGTAGCTTTGCTTTTTCTTGATGGGAAAAAATACCGTTCAAGCGAAGTAATGGCTTGAAAAATGTTATGGGGACTCCGCTCCATTAGAAGCAACAATAAAATGTTGGTTTGCTGACTTCAAACGCGGTCGTAGAGACACCGATGTTGCAGAACGCAGTGGACGTCCAAATGAGGCAGTTACATCAGAAAGCATACAAAAAATCCACAAAATCGCTTTGAATGTTCAAAAAGTGAAGTTGCGTGGGTTAGAGGACATCGTAAAGATAGGTGTGTTCCATGAGATCTCGGACTAGTTCAGACTAAGCAAAGCAAATTACTCTCCAAATGTGCAAATTTTACCCAAAACTGCTGGAACGCAAAAAACCACAATTGTACATCTTGCATAATAGTGGTGCTTACTTTTTAGATTAAAATATATTTTAGTGATTTTAGACGCTTAAAATATCATATAAACAAAAGATTGGCATTATTGGCAACAGCTGTAAAATTAAAAGCAATGTGAAATTTTCAATAGATTTTTATAATCATATTTATAAAATCAAATCTAAATAACAATTGCATGTACTGTTTATAACTTTACAACGTTATTGTTAGTTTGGGAAACCTTTCATTTTGCTTTTAACTAAAGTTTAAACAAAAATCTTTTTTCCAATTTGCAAATTTTCTGATTACATTTTCAGTTTGATATATATGTAAACATAAAACAGCTGATTATTCAATTCTAGTCCGAACCAAAGGGAATTCATTACTAGGCGAACTTTTTTTGCTTATCGCGTTTTTTCCAATGAGACAGTCAAATTTTTTTTCTTTTGTTTACTATTTTAATCTGAAATTTTTTTGATGATTTAGTGCAATTTCAAGAAGTTTGTGTGAATTTAAAAGTGAAAAACTAATAAAATCTGTGATTTTAACTACAAATAATTATAAAAGTTTATACTTAACGTTTACATAAAATGTTTCCCAGCTGAAGAATCTTAGGCGAATTTAGATTTTGACATTCACGATATGTTTTACAATAACAAAATACATAGTACTGAATTCGCCTTTCTACTTGCATGCACCTGTATAAATTCGCCTTGGTCCGAACCTACTCAAAGAAAAAGTTCGGGCTAATTTGTACAGGAAATGAAAAAATTTTACTCTCTCATTTTCTCTCAAAGTTGCAAAAAGTTGTTACGTGGAACACATTTGGACTAGTTCAGACTACTTCGTTATTCACGTGGAACACACCTAATATTAAAAGAACGTGTCGGCTTTATATTGCATGAGCTTTGCGAAAGCTTTGTTCAAAGTGGGTGCCGCGTTTGCTCACTGTTGACCAAAAACGAGAACGTGTTGATAATTCTGAGCAGTATTTGGCCATGTTTAAACGTAACAAACCGGAATTTTTGCGACGATATGTGACAATGGATGAAACAAAGTGGACAGCAACTGGTAAACATCGTCCAAAGCTTATGACCTCGGTATTTTGGGGTGTTCATGTTTCAATATTCATCGACTATCTTGGGAAAGAAAATACCATTAACAGTGAATATTATATAGCGTTGTTGTAGCGGTTGAAGACCGAAGAAACGACTGCATATGGCAAAGAATAAAATGCTGTTTTATCAAGACAACATACCGTGTCAAAAGTCCAAAACAATGGCAAAACGACATTAATTGTACTTCGAATTGCTGTATTCGCCAAACTGGATCCAAGCACTGTTCGCAAACCAAAAAAAAAAGAATGCTCGTCGATAAGAAATTTTGCGGTTATCACTGAAACTGAAGCCTCTTTTGAGGCACGACAAAAACTTTCACCGAATATGAAAAATCGGTTCAGAAATTGGAAGTTCCCAAAATTGGTTTCGTGATCCCCAAAATCCGCCCACTTTCCCTGAAGCAATACGACAACACTGAAAATACCTATATATGTAATAACCGATCATCGGTATAGGTTTCGAGAGTTGCAAACCAATAAACATACAAGTGAAGCTAAAGCGTGTTAAAAGCAAACTGTTATTTTAGTGTTGCTTGCGGAAATTTAAAAGAGAACAAATTTTGACCGTTGATGTTCTGGAAGTTGAAAAATAACTAGAGCATCAATGTTCGCAGTTTCAAATTCGAATGAATTCAGCTTGGCGTGCAGAACTATTTGTAAGCAGGATAATACCTTGTGTGTGGATGATGAGCCATTCAGAGAGAAAACTTAACTGCTACAAAACATCTGGTCGCAATTAGGTTTGTGGATAATTTGTTATATGTTTACACTTTTGCAGTCAAAAGTATTTTCAGGAATGAAAATATATTGTGCACTTTAAATGTGCGTAAAGAATTGCACATAGTCAAAATCTTCGATAACTAAAACATCTTTTGATTCCTTTAACCAAGCTGAACAAGCAGCTACGCTGCTAGTTACTGGCGCATAGCACCCCTCGTATTTGAGCTTAATTACTATTCTGCACGAAAGTCTGCCAGCTACTCCAATGGTTTGTTTGTGTTATTGTTTCAGTTGAAGGTGCAATTACATGCATTTGCTAAACACCAGCCTTCAGTTTTCAGCGCAGACGTTGAGCCTGTATAATTTACACTTAATGATTTCCGATTCAAACCGTGAAGTAAATAACTCTCGTAAAAAATTAAATTGTTATAATTTAAATACTTGATATTGCTAAAATTAAAAATAAATTAAAACTTTTTCAGGTCCAGGAAATAAAACTCAACAAACGTACAACAAAATCTTAATAAAGAACAAAAAATAATAAGAAAAAATGTAATAGATTTTCTTACTTCACATTTAAAGCAGCAGCAGTTTGACGTACCTTTAAATTGATTTTTTTTTAATTAGCTTGCCAAGAACATGTGAAATTGGAAAAAAAGTTATGCAGGAAATTCGTATGATTGAGTAACAATAGATCAAATTTTGTGAAGGTTTAATTATTTTACTTCCGCTTTTTATTCTACAAGCAATTTGTATGTTAGCCCTTAAAAAAATCAAATACATGTAAACATACATACGTAGATATATAATATGCTATTTAAAAAAAATCGCTTATAATTGTTTTGGCATTGCCCCAAAACTTCAAATAGGGATAATAAATTAAGTATTACGATTTAAAACAGGTCTTTCTAAACAACAAAGATACCAGCACCAACGCCAACACCAATGTCATTTCAATTATAAAGACATTTTCTTTTTAAATAAACAGAGAAATAGGGATAAAGAGCAAAATTTTGTTGTTACTTTAAGTCTGTTAATAAAACGCTTTATCTTTTAAATGCTTTCACAGCACAAAAAACCCCAAAAGTGTAATAGTATCCCGAAGCATTCAGTTTGTCGGTATGTCAAACACGTGCATGTATACATACATGCACACATACGTACATAGAAATGCATTTTTTCAGTTTAAAAACATATACTCGAATAATAATCTGTAGAAAAATTCTTTTTTCGGAGGGCACATTTTATTACAGGGTGATTTTTTTATACTGGTCTTTTATCTGTTTATTTTCATTGCCTATATAACAATAGTCTTTTCTACCAAAATGTTACATTTATTCCACCTTTTGCCTATTTTTGCCAAAAAGTAGGCAACAGTATAAATAAAAAAATACTCTTTTCTAAATATGCTACATGAAAAAGGGGAATACATGAAGCATATTTTGCCCCCAACTTCAAGTACAGGGCGAGATATTGCACTTTTTTTTACTCTGCATGGCAACGTAAAACGACCTGTATATTTATGTTTTATATGGCAATAATTATTCCAGTTTTCAAAATTTATTGAAAACTACCTGACCGCTCCGACCTCGCTCGGAAGGTACTTCCTAATGATTATACAGAATCGCTTAAAATTATACAATAACGCAGTACAAAGAAACTTTTTTTTTTAATTTATCAGGCCTGTTCTGAAAACGACGTGCTTTCAAATCACGAACCGTTTTGCTGTTCTGAAAATCACGTGATTTTACGGTTTTCGACGTGTTTTTAATTTTTCGAAAGCACGAGATAACAGCTGTTTATTTACATTTTTCTTTGTTTGTATATAGTTTTATATTCTTAACTACAATAAAAATTAAATTAAAAAAAATAAAAATAAACCAGCTGACTGCCGAAGAGAAAATGTAAATCAAGACCATTGGTAAACAAAGCAAAACAATTTCTCACAAAACAAGCAGTGTCTATAATTTTATTAATATCTATCAGGGCTGTTCTGCAAATCACTTTTTGTCAAAGTGATTTCAAATCACGCAAAAGGTGTTCTGCACACAGAAAATATTCAAATCACGTGATTTTAAACCGGTTAGCCAAATGGTTGACTTTTTGATATCACTTGGTTATTTTCTCTGTGTTTTTCAATACAAATTTAATAAAACTATTTTTATGTATTTAAAATGATGTGTTGTTTGTTGATTTTTGTAATAAAATTAAGTTTTATTCACACAAAAACATAAATATTAATAAAATTATTGACACTGCTTGTTTTTTGAGAAATTGTTTTGCTGTGTTTACCAATAGTAGTGATTTACATTTTTTCTTTAGCAGTCAGCTGGTTTATTTTTTTACTTAATATTCATTTTTTATTGTGGTTAAGAATATAAAACTATAAATAAACAAAACAAAAATGTAAAAATAGCTGTTTTTTTCGTGCTTTCGATATATATATATACATATATATATATATATATATATATATATATATATATATATATATATATATATGTATATATATATATATATATATATATATATATATATATATATATATATATATATATATATATATATATATATATATATATATATATATATATATATATATATATATATATATATATATATATATATATATATATATATATATATATATATATATATATATATATATATATATATATATATATATGTATATATATATATATATATATATATATATATAGTATATGAAGTCTGTTAAAGGAATTTGCAATTCTTCAGTATGGTTCTAAAGTACAAGACAATGATACATTATTGAGCTAGTTACATGTCGCCTCGAGTTGTCGAAACAACGTATAAGTTTTGCTGCTGCTTATGAATTCAATAAGTTACCTATATCTCTACGGAATAGTTTGTCTCTTTCTTTATGTTAAACTGCACTGAAATCATTTTTGTTAAATAATTTGTAAATACTTCTTGCGCAGTTCAATAAGGGATTTTTTGCTTTATATGTTTGTAGAGATAAAAATTTCAAAATTATATATATATATTTTTTTAAGCATTTTTTTATTTATTGAGTCTTCAAAATGAACTAACAATAAGTATTCAACTCTTAATACTAAATTAAAAAAATATATATATTTTGAAAATAATTATTGTCTTCCGCCTCATTAAGTCCAGAAGGCAAATATGCTGAGTTATTCGCTGCGCACAACCACCTAGCGTAATTAATGAATAAGCTAATGCATATTCCATGTGTTGAATGGCACCATTCAAACACATTTGACTATTTCTGCCTCCTTTTCGATCTCTGAACTTTGTAACGTTTTGAAATCCGCTACCAAACGGTCAAAATTTATTTACGAAAAAGCTTGTTGGGCTGAGATCAATCACTTATATGAGCATTTTAATTAGAAACTTTTCTTTCTAGATAATGACATAAATGCTTCAGTAAAAATGGCCGAGAATATGATATTGCTAGGGCTGATATCATGCATCCCCTCCAAGGAGATTTCGGTTAAACCAAGAGAGCAAAACGCAGTCAGATCCAGAGAGCAAGCAATCTGCAATTGGCGTTTAAACACGGTGTTCGTGAAAAGCTTTTTCACGAACATAGTTCGTTCATCGACAACTGGAGTCTCCTCTGTACTGTTTGCTACATGATGACTTACCATAAGTTGTCTAATGACTTCTTCCAAAAAACTTTTCGATTTGAATACTTATAAAAATCCAATACCAAACTTTCGCAAAAAATTCCCTTACTATTATTCGTTTTTCTACATATATAGTTACTTTTTATTTGTTACGAAAAGAACTATTTTTCTTTAATCAACTGAGTTAAAGAAAAAATTTTATAAGTATTTAGAGGGAATTTTTTGTGGGCAACAGGCCCCATGAAAAAGGAGCTTTCTGCGGAAAAAATTGCCAAAGATTTTCAACAAATTTTCGGCCGTAAAAACTTAGGCAGGTCAAGGCCTACATACGGGTGTGTATATATGGAAATACATAAATGATAACTTGTTTTTGCAAAATTTCATTTCTAATTTTCAAGAGGCCTTCAAGCCATCACCGCAACAAACATTCTTCGGTTTTCCCGTTTTCTACTTGAATTACAAGAATATTATTTTTGGCTTTGAATGCAATTGTAACATAATAGCAAAAAATAGAGTGAAATATAAAAAAATAAAAGAAAGATCAAGATTTTATTTCTGATAGACTTTTTCATTTAATTTTCTATATAAGTTTTTGCTGTTGCAGCGTGCACTCTTGGCGTAACAAAAGTCTTAGTTATTTTTTTAGATTTTTTTTTTTGTGGCTCATCTTAAAAAAATGAAATGAAAATATAAAAGAATTTCGTTGGCTTTTATTGTGTGTCAACAGACTCTTTAGTGTTTATTGTTATAGTAACTATAGACGCTAGAAGAATTTAGAAATGATTTTCCGTTTTGGTTTTTATTTCACATTTTTTTTTAATTTTTTACTTGGTTAAATTGCATTTAGTAAAAGTCCTTGTTTGCGAGAACAATATTTTTTTGGCTTTCTATTAACTTTTCATACTTGATGTAAGTATAAGTTCAGATCTTACAGTTGAGGTCAGTTAGAAGACACAATTGGAAACATATTTTTACTTTCATGGTAGTATTTGCTCTAAAGTACTTTGTTTAGGATAAAAGTAGCTAATTATATTATGTGTCTAAAGTTAGCATTTTATGTGAGAAATGAGGACATTTTACACACTTAATAAGTATCCGTTTAAATTTTTGCGTTCTTAATATTTTACAAGCATGTGTATAGCAATTATATTTGTACATTAGAGTCTCGAATTATCAATAGCTAGAAAGTTCATAATGATAATAAAAGGCTATAAAGAAGTATAAAGAGCAGACAGAAGTTCGGCAGAGACATATTTTAATTTTAAACGTTGTGCAAAATAGACAGAAGTCAGAAAAGTAAGCAAGTCTAGTGTGTTAGTACGCAGCAGTCTTAAGTATTTAAGTTTCGTATAAGGAATAAAGTCCTGTGTCAGCATTTTGAAAGGCAAACACCAAATGGTTTTTACCAAATGGGTGCTGATGACTAGTGTAGCGACTACGAAACAGTTAGTTGTCCGCCAGCTAAAGATTTGATTATTATTTTTCTTGTCTTCTTCAATCAAAAATTGTTGGCCGCAGCAAATTTATATTGTAAAAAATCCTTATTAAGAAAAAACTTAAGAAAGGAAAAACTTGAACTAAAACCCGATGTACATATGTACAATCAAAAAATCTAATATAAAAATTATAAAAAAGTTTAACAAAAATTCAATAAATTAATAATTTTTAATACCCCTCAAAAGTCTGTCTTATGACTATGACCAGTCTGAGTGTTTGTTCTATGGTGCTATCTCGCCATTAACGTTTTTTCGAACAGTTTTCAAATTGTTGGTAGTAGACTGTTTTCAAATTGTTGGTAGTAGACTAATTGGTCTATATGATGTTACTTTACCGGGATTTTTTCTTGGCTTGGGTATCAGAATGATCATAGAGATCTTCCACTGTGCAGGATAATACTGAAGCCGTAAAACAGCATTAAAAATAAAAAGTACAGCTCTTCTAGCTACAAGAGGTAACCAACCGCTCAAGCATTTTACTAGTAATTTAATGAGTGCTTGGACCTTTCCTGGGGTTTGTATTACTTATAACGTTTTTTCTACATAGTCTCTTTTTAGCTTTATACAATTAGTAAGACGATATTTCAACTTTTTTATACATTTTGAACAATAGAGTTTTGGGAACTCCTCAAAATAAGCTTTAGTGTCGGCAATCACATGTTCGTGAGATAAATCTCTTTCCTGTGAGCCATTTTTTCAAGTTTGAAAACAGAAAAGAGTCACTAGCAACTAAATGCTGACTATAAGATGGATGATGATTCGAAGTGTATTTCACGTAATTTTAGCATCGTATCTAATGCTGTGTGAACAGGTGCGTTGTGTTGAAGAAAGAACATTATTTCTTCTTGAAATATGGTCGTTTTTCCTTGATTGCATCAAACAATTGATCCAATAATGCACCATAATAATTTCCTATGAATACGGATCCATATTCAAGCAATATTCCGTGTGCATCCTATATCCATAACCTTGCCAGCTGATTTTGCTGTCTTAGCGTTCTTCGGAGCACTTCCAGTTTCCACCCATTGTTTCGATTGATTTTTGGTTTCAGGTGTGTAGTGGTGGACTCATGTTTCATCAACAGTTAATAATCGACGCCAAAAATCAACAGGATTATGCTTTATCATGCCCAAGCACCGCTGTGAAGTGGTCTGTCGAACTCGTTTTTCTTCGACACTGGGCAAACGCAGCAACCATCTTACCGTTCACTTTTTCATATGCAAATGTTCATGCAAGATGTTGAACACACGTTCATATGATATGTTTACCCTTTCAACAATCTCACGTAGCTTGACTCGGCGATCATTCTAACGATATCGAGGATCTTCTTGAAATTTTCTTCAATAACCACCTCTTTTGGCTTTCCGGTTGATGGTATTGTTGCAGTGATTGTTCGGCCGTGTTTAAATTCAGCAATCCTAAAAACCATGTACTGTAACGGAGCAGGCTCACCGTAATGCTTGTCGAGCTTCTCTTTTGTCTCTTTCGCCGTTTTCCTTTTCAAATAGTAGTGTTTAATCACTGTACGAAATTCACTTCTTCCATTTTTCAAGAAATACAAAAGTTGGTTACTTCCAACGACTACAACAAATAAACCAATAGATGAGTTTGGGTGAAATTTTAACACCTGACCTTTGACAAATCCCAATATAAAAAAAAATATGTTTGTGCTGCTGTCTAGTGCTAGGTAGCTCCGTCTTCATATTCAATGTAGAAGCAAGTGAAATATTATTTTTACGCATCTGACAGGAATATCTAGCCCAAAATAGTGGGTACATTTTTCGACGTATTACTCGTTCAGGTCCTATAAACACCACATAATACAGTTCAACTTTGATATAAAGAATCTCAAGAAGCCTGAAAAGTACTTCCTAATTATCAAACGTGATAGCGTAACGATATTGTGAAGATTAGTAAGCAAGTAAAATCAATTAAAAAATTAGAGTAGTTTCTGCCTGTGATATTAAAGGAGCTCAAAACGTAAGCAAACACTAATCTGAATATTTTTCACATTATAATTTTAGAATGCACAGAATATAAAGATATCCTTCCTATTAGCTCAAAAACTCTACACCCGCAAGGATTAAAGGCTAGACTTGATTTAGACAACTACGAGTAAAGAATTTTTAAATGCGGAATTGTTGATTCAAATCAGGGGTTTAAGAGTTTGGAGCATAGTCATAAATAAATAAATTTTCTTTCGAAATAATAATTGCATTACTAATATTGTGCACACAGCTGTTTGCTTGGAAAATAATGTTTTCAGTTTAGGTTATGTTATTTTTTCTACTTATTTCTCTTCTTTTAAAATTTTGTGGCCAGATAATCACTTGATAATGGATTTCTTTTTATTCTTATCTGTATCTTTTTATATTGAAATTCTCTTTTTTGCTCGCTTTTGATTACTTTAAGATATTTTTCTGCAGAATTGCTTGTTTTCCATTCAGTTTGATTAAAAAGTTTGCGATTTTATCAGTTTACAAAGTTATTATTTAAGAAAGTTTTTCTTTTTTCTTTAACTTGAAAACAAAATCATAGATTTTTCCAAGTTCATATTTCAACCGGAAGTATCAAAGTCGTCGTGTTGACATCTGCTGATGACAGAGTTTTGAAGTTCTCGTTGTAGAAGATGTTTTACCAGATTAATTTTTCGCTAGAGATACACAACCGTAATGAAGTATAAACGTCAGTCAAAAAAAAAAAAAAAAAAAAAAATATAGGTGATAAAAAATATTTCAATAAATTTTACGCACTTCGAAGTAAATAAAAATTTAAATTAATAAAGTTGTTTATATATAATTTCTTTTGATAAAAACCCCGTATTGCTTTACAAGCTGTGTGCGCCCTAAAACAACAGTGGATACTCCGTGATTCGATTAGCCGGAAGCTTCGATTACCCGGGAAAGACAATTTGTAATAGAAAAAGTTTAGTTTTTTTGCATCGATTAACCGCGATTACCTACAAGTTAATCGCTTTCATAAAAATCTAAATCAAGAAAACATAAATTTTAAAAAGAAGATACAATAACGCATTATACAGTTTTTTTTAAGAACCTACGTAAAATTAAATATTTACGTATTCTTTTATCCAAAATCCACACTTTTTCTTATATTGTTATTTGTTTCTTTCTTATTTCATTTAGATTCCAGCCAGTCCAGAGAAAAAAAACTTTGTGACTTTGTCTATATATTTATTAATTCTATTAATTGTATTAAAAGGGGAAAACACTGAACCTAAGAGATGTAATTCGGATGTAAAACCGTTGGATTTCCGAGAAAAAAAATTGTGAAAAAATCATTAGAAAATTTCCTGTCTCCAAATATCATCACAATCATAAATATCTAAAGATGATAATACTATAACGGAAACGGACCCAACACCCAAAAACAGATTTGAAACGTCACCAATATATTTGAGAGAGCCTACTTCTACGGAGCTGGTAAAACAACTTAATACGGCAATCGATAGAGACACTTTCAACATAACATGGCAGCATTAATTAAACAACAATTCAGGTAAACCATGAACACGATTACAGAAAACTGTCTGACGAGAAAACATCTTTTTACAATTATCAGCTTTAAAGTGCTAAAGCTCATGTTCAACCTATAAACCCGTTTACGGTTTCTATAACGACCATGATGTAGAAAATGCTAAAAATTGAATCCACTATTTTGCAGGTCATGTAATTAGTGGCTACATACTATCTGACACTAGAGCTCCCCGTCGTAAATCTTCTGGAGGTCGGCAGCTCTGATGAAAACCAAAATTAACCACTTTTTGCTAAACGAAGTATTGTATTAAATATTTTTATAAAAATATTGTTATTTTCTGGAATAATTTCTCGCCCCAATTTTCAGTAACAGCAAATCAATATTCACATATTTTGATCTAACTTGGGCCTCGATTATATCTAAACACTTTTTTTTGAGGATTTTGAGGCTAAACACACTTTTTGAGGATCACGTTTAATTTCCCGGAAAGGCCATGTGCTATTTCAAAAATGGGCTTAGATGTGATTTCAAGCGGACAATCCACTTATTGGCCGTCAGAATTAAGAGAGTTCCCAGATGTTATAGATTTTGGGGTTGAAAAAAATTTTCTTAAAGAATGGAAGCATGTGAAGCATTATACAGGGTGGCAGATGAAAGCTATTACCAAAAAAAAAAAAACCTAAATACTTATTTTCTGTGTAACTAACCTGTTCCATTTTTATTGTTGAAGAATTTTGTCGAGCATGGCACAATCACAAGAAGGCCTTATCATCGAGATCCCTCAGTTCGGACGCAGGAAACTATCGCAGCTGTAGCTGCTGCCCTACAATCCAATCCCAGAGATTCAACACGGAGCTTATCTGCTCAAATGGGTGTCAGCACACAGTCACTGCAGCCAATTTTGCACCAAGATTTAAACTTTTTCCATATAAGATTCAATTAATAAACATTTTGAACTCTAGAGGCTTCCCGATGCGCTTGGAATTTTGTGAGAAGATCATTAAAATAGTGTCAGAAGATGAAATCGTCTTGAATTGCATTTTTGATTTAAGCGGCAATGTTAAAAAACAAAATTGTCGAATATGGAGTAATTCTAACCCATAGATACTCAATCAGATGCAATTACATCTACTTCGCATCCCAGTGTGGTGTGCTGTTTCTTCGAGGATCATTGTCGGGCTTTACTTTTTCGAAGAAAATCGTCTTACTGTTACGGTCAATGGAGCCCGTTACATAAAGATGTTGAAAGAGTGTTTCTTTCCAGAATTGCGCCGAAAGAGTATCTCTTTCTACACTGTTTGGTTTCAACAAAATAGGCCAACTTGTCACATAGCCACGCCTGTTATGACAGAATTGAGGCCGAAAATTTCCAATATACCGATTCCAAGAAACTCCACGTTCCGTTGGCCTCCCAGGTCTCCTGACCTCACTGTACCTGATTTTTTTTTTTTTTTTTTTTTTTGCAAACAAGAAGTTTACAAAACAAGGCCAACTAATTTGGATGATTTAAAACAATCCAATTGAAATCTAATTGAGACAGTTCCCGCCGCAACACTCCGGGCAGTAATGAATAACTTTTTGGTAAGATTTCGTACATGTAGGGTGGAGGCCATTTGAATTCAATTATTTTCAAAACTTAATGAATAACTTTAATAAAAACGTAGTATTTTTCAAATGAATTACTAGAAAATAAATTTCATAAACTTTACAAAAAACTATTTGAGTTTCTTATTGTAGCAAAATTGATCAGCCACCCTGTACATATGAATTATAAAAAACAAAAATTTTATATGACTACAAAACAATGGAACATCATTTGAGGAGACTTACGGATTTATTGTTTTTTAAAGATCATACAAAAAATATTTTTGCGAATTTTAATGGCCAGTTTACCGCTGAAGGTGGAAAAAATCTGACAACACTGCTCGGTAGAAGTAATATAAAACAAGTTTTATCAATTCATATACAAATATCCTTACTATACAATCAACTACAAATAATGTTGTTGTTATTCTTGCATTCTTGGTATTTCTTTTTATTATTGTTTGCTGTTGTCACTTGCTTAATGTTCGCAAGCATATGTGTAAATGTGTATATCGCTCCTTTATTGCAACATAGTTATATCGTAAAAAAGCTCGTTTCGAGAAAAACGCATTTAAAATTTTTAGTTTCCATACAAGTCTTAGTAAATTTTTTGAGAAAATATATCCTAAAGGAAATAGTTTAAAGGTAATTTAAATAAAATTTTGGCACAATATAAAAGGTTGTACTGTTAACAATTATGCATTGTTAACTCGAAAAGTTCATGTTTTGAGATATGACTATGTTGCAATAAAGGAGCGATATGCCTAAGAATTACATTTGTACATTTGAGTGTAGGATTGTGAATCACTAGAAAGATCATGACGATTGTAGAAAATGATAAATACATATAAATAGCAGGCAGGTCGGCGGTAACGAGTCCGTTTGTTTTTAAACAGAAAGTAAGCAAGTTTAGTGTTTTAGTACACAGTGGTATCAAGTGCAAATAAAATTGTGAACTATTTATAAGGAACCAGTGATTGTCAGTATTTAATTTGCAATTGAAGAGTCCGCAAAAGCATATTTAGAGGCAAAAACGTAACAATATATTTATGGTGCTCACAAACAATATTATAAATTTTGCCATCAGAATTCAAGTATTTTTCAATCCTGAAGCTTTTAGTCGTTGTCATTGTTACAGTTTTTGTTTTGGTGCTTGGACATAATAAAGCGTAATCCTGTTGATTTTTGGCGTCGATTAATAACTATTGATGAAACGTGGGTCTGACACTTCTACCAGTTTCCACATTTTGTTTTTTCTTGGACCAGTACTCAGGGCATAGCCCCTACATATGCAGTGCATTGTACTGGAACTAAGAAAATAGATTATGAGAAGAAGGAAAGGGGGAGTAATGTTTGTGAACTTAACACACGGAACGACCAAAACAAACGTTACCACAGCATATAAAGTGTTGAAATTAAATTGATTAAAACTGATCAGTGCCCAGTGTACATGCCTTCGACACTGCTCAGAATAACAAAAATTAGTTCAACACCGCGCACACCGTAAGGCAATAAAATGAATAGAAGGAACATTAAAAAAATTAATAACAATAGAGAAAAACAAATGGCAGTAAAAAAATAAAATAATAAAAAAATACGTGCAAACATGATTCAAAACAAAACTCTACCTATTCCGGCATAATTTCGTGTTTTTAGAAATTGATAATAAACATAAGTATAAGTACAGAAAACACGGACGACACGTGTACACGTGTGTACACAATGAAAGACACAACACTACTACACTACATGGGTGGAAACTGGTGAAGGTGGAGACAGTAAATCGGCTGGCAAGGTTATGGTCACTGTATTTTCAGACGCACACGGAATATTGCTCATCGATTATCTTGAAAGAGGATCGATCCACAATCATAGGAAAGTATTATCGACTATTATTGGATCAATTGATTGACACAATCAAGAAAAAACGATCATATTTTTTTTTTTTTTTTTTTTTTTTTGTAGCATTTTTTATTTATTGAATCTTCCAAATGAACTAACAATAAGTATTCAAATCTTAACACTAAATTTAAAAAATGGGATTCTTAAGTCCGGCCAATGCTAGACAAAAAGTTTTATTATGCGGGAGCTATTTCGGTAAAATCACCTATTGAGCAATCTGATGGTGGCAGCGGTATCCCTTCTTTTAAGCCGAATGTGGCCGCCAAAATTAAGTATATTGCGCGCAAGAGGGTTTGGATGAAGTTCCAGTTTACTGACATACCTTGTCGCGTACTTGGAAAATTCCTCTTTTACCAGCGGAACACTCAGATCGTTATGAATTCGTGAATTTTTTACGTACCATGGAGCTGCAGTAATCGTTCGAAGAATTTGGTTTTGTCGCCTTTGAATTTTTTCAATATTTGACGCTGAGGCGGTGCCCCATAATTGAATTCCGTAGCACCATATAGGTTTTAGAATTGCATTGTATAACAGAAGTTTGCAATCCAACTTCAATGTCGAGTTTCTGCCCATAAGCCAATTTAGTTGCGCTGCTTTTAGTTTCATCTGAGTGACTTTTGCTTCAATGTGAGACTTCCACGTTAGCCTACGGTCGAGGTGTATACCAAGGTACTTGACTTCACTGTGTTGCGGAATAGGTGAGTTGTTTATTTGGATAGGCGCACATGTTTGCTTACACAGAGTGAATGTGACATGAGTACATTTCTGTTCATTAACTTTGATTTTCCAAAGTTTTAGCCATTTCTCTAATATTGAAATGTATTCCTGTAAATTTCGTGAAGCTAATTGGTGGTTTTCATGAACACTCAAAAACGCTGTGTCATCTGCAAAGGTTGAAGTATGGATTCCGGATGTCGTTGGCATGTCAGAGGCGTAAATCAAATATAAAGTAGGCCCCAGTATGCTGCCTTGGGGAACACCTGCTTCGATTGGCTGAGTTGGGCTTATAAAATCGCCTTCTCTGATAATAAACTTCCGCCCATATTTATTTTGTGCATATCATCATCATATCAAAGAAGATCATATTTAAAGAAGAAAAAAGTGTTCTTGAAACGCACTGGTTCACACATCATTAGATACGATACTAAAATTTCGTGAAATACACTTCAAATTGGTTGATCATCAACCTTATAGTCCAGATTTAGCTTCTAGTGACATTTACCTGTTTGCCAACTTGAAAAAATGTTTCGCCGGAAAAAGATTCATCTCAAACGAAGAAGTGATTACCGAAACTAATGCATATTTTTAGGGGTTCTCAAAATAGTATTATTCAGATGGTATGAAAAAGTCGGAATATTGTCTTACTAAGTGTATTGAGCTAAAAGGATACTATGATAAGAATGGTTTTTGAAAAAAAAGTTTTTTTCCTATTTAGATAGCTTCAATATCAATCCGCCCTCGTATCATAAAGTAAAATAAGTTCTCCTTGATTATACGAAATAAAATATTGTCTCAATATATGAATAGACAACTCCGACACAAAGTAAACATAGATAAAACAAAGCAAACAATATATGAAACTATATTTGTTACTTTCATTTATTCTCCCCGCGATTTGTGGTTTTAAGCCTCAAATGCATGCGTAAATGGAAGAGAACAATAACACACTTTTGCTGTCTCTCTTCTGACATCCCTCCGAAACGCAAAGCCCTAATTTTAGTTTCTTCAATCAACACTTCTTTCATGTCTGTGTACTTTGTGATGCCGTTCGCGTACTATGGTTGGCTTTAAGCGCAAGCAATTTTCCCCCAAATCATATGCTTGGTTATATATAGAAAAGTTTGCAACGTAAATACACATATTTGCTGTGAGACATTTTGGTAAAAACAATGCTGTTGACGTGAATATGTTGCTTTCGGCATAAAAGTAATGCCTATAAAAAGAAATTTAAGCCAAAAAGGAAATGTGTAAATTTAGATTTGAAATATTAACTTTGTATGCAACGAACTTTTTTACGAGTACAATATTTTAAGAAGCTTATTATAATGCCTTAAAAATGTGAGAACAGCAAATACAAGAAAGAAAAATATTGAACTATTGGAAATTTATGAAGTATTTAAGTTTTTCACATCTTACATTTCCTTTTAGGATTATTAATAGAACAACGATTACACAAAAATGTGTTTTGGTTGCATGAAGTTATAAACGATTTTTTACCATAAATTTTAAGTCAATTTTTTTGTTATGTTTCTTACATACGAGTACGTATGTGCATACATATATACATACATATGTATATTAGACTTAAATTTTCACGCTAAAATAATTTTAAATAATTCTTGAGCATGTTGAATAAAAAACGGCAGACTATTTGAGTTTCTTTAAATTTAAATCCGCTAACACAATCATAACCTACAGCAGTGTTAGAACATTGCCAGAAACTTCTCCACCCCAACATTTCGTCCTAGAGCACCTCAGCTTCCGACACTAAGAGCAATCAACGGATGAATGTGAGTGAATGTTTTGTCAAATGTCCTGAAGCGTTTATTTAAGCTGATAAGTTTTTGATTTGCGTTTGAGGCACGAAAATTATTTGAGCAAAAAACTACAAAAAAATGGTATGCGAAATATATCATGCTTTTTACTATTTTGGGGGCATACAATATATGTTTGAAATGAATTTAAGTAATATTTCAGATGGAGTAGAGGAATAAAATTCATTTCAGATTCGTTTTATATTATTTTTTAATATACGGGGTGGCTAAACAATTTTGAGATATAAAGACCTTTAAATAACTTTTTGTAAAGTTTATGTAATTTATTTTTTAGTAATTCATTTTATTTAAGTAATTCAAAAAGTTTTGAAAATAATTGAACTCAAATGGCCACCACCCATGTGCGGCATCTTATCAAAAAGTTATTCATTACTGACTTGAGTGTGGAATTGTCTCAATTACCGTTCGAATGGACTGCTTTAAATCATCTAAATTTGTTGGGTTTCTTTTGTAAACATCTTGTTTGCAATAATCCTACAAAAAAAAAAAAAAAATCAGGTGCAGTGGGAGGCCAACGGAATGTGGAGTTTCTTGAAATGAGTTTATTGGGAAATTTTTTCCTCAATTCTGTCATAACAGTCGTGGCTATGTGACGAGTTGCCCCATCTTGTTGAAACCAAACTGTGTTGAAAGGGATTCTCCTTCGGCGCAATTCTGGAAAAAAACCCTTTCACCACCTTTAAGTAACGGGCTCCATTGACCGTAACAGTAAGACCGTTTTCTTCGAAAAAGTAAAACACTGTGATGCGAAGTGGATGTAATTGCATCTGATAGAGTAGCTGTTTGTTACCATTGCAGTTTAACGTGCTGTTCATAGAACACAGACGAGGAACTCGTCTAGAAAATTTGTATGAAATTTACTTAATTTTTAAAGTGACTTCCATATAAATTTTTTTAGACAAGTGCTCGTCTGTGTTCTGTGAGCAGCACATAAATCAAAATGTGCCTCGTCGGGAACAAAAATGCCGTTCAAGACGTTTTCATCGTCAGACACCATTTGAAGTTTCTTCTCGCAAAATTCCAAGCGAATCGGCAAGCCTCTAGAGTTCAGTTTGTTCGTTAATTGAATCTTATATGGAAATAAGTTTAAATCTTGGTGCAAAGTTGTCTGCAGTGACTGTCTGCTGACACCCATTTAAGCAGATAAGTTCCTTGTTGAAACTCTAGGATTGAATGGTATGGCAGCAGCTACAGCAGCGATAGTTTCCTGCGTCCGAATTGAGGGATCTCGATGATCCCTCAAAAATTCTTTACGAGCCTCATTATACTCCATCAGCGTTGCCCTATCAAAATTCTTCTTCCATTGTCCTAATTCTTCATTTTAGTTAAACTTAAAGATCAATCTATGAAATACAATAAAAATGGAACAGTTCAGTTACACAGAAATTAAGTTTTTACTTTTTTTTTTTTGGTAGCAGCTTGCATCAGCCACCCTGTAGTTCACTTTTATATAACATATTTTTTTTTTTTTTAGTAAACAAAGGCTTGAGAAACTCAAGAATATATTTAAATGGTGGTAGGCAATAACCCCAGTAACTAAACCCCTAAATTAAAGATTAAATCATACCCAAAAATGTGGTGTATTACTTCATATGAAATAAAGCCCCAATTTTTATAAGTATTAAAATCTTAATACTAAACAAAACAAAAACTAAACAAGGTTTGCTTTTTATTTTGTCCAGCCAGCGATAGGCAAAAGGTTATGGTTTGCGGGAATTTATCGAAAAAAGCGCCTATTTAACGTTCTGATGCTGGCTAGGATATACCTTCTTTTTAGACGAGTGTGGCTGCCAAAATTAAGTATATTGCATGCAAGAGGGTTTAGGTGAAGTTCCAGATTACTGATGTACCTGGTCGCGTGCTTCGAAAAATCGTCTTTTACTAATGAAGCGCATAGATCTGCAGTAATAGTACGAAGAATATGATTTTGACACTTTTGAAGTTTTTCAATCTTCCATGCCCATATAGATCTTAGGATTACGTTGCATAACAAAAGTTTGCAATCTAACTGCAATGTAGAATTGCTGCCGATAAGCTAGTTTAGTTGCTACACTCTATCAAAAGCAGGGAAAACGTCAATGAATAGAGTTGCTCAGTTCTTTTACTTTTGTCCTCAAAAGTCTTATGACATTTGCTAATTCTATGGAGCTGTACTTAGCCCGAAAGCCGGGCTAAATGATGTGGGATTCATCCCACATCATTCAATATTCTACGAGTAGTCAGTTTTACGATTACCAGTTTTTCGGACAGTCCACTCTTTCGCAGATGACAGCAGCATTTGTCACTCGTACTCTTTTGGTCATAGGCCCAGCCTATCAGAGATCACTGCCAAGAGGCTAAATATGAACGATTCACTGAATAGTGATCTTCTATTAATCTCCGAATGGGGTCGTAAAAACAGGGTCACCTTTAACGCTCGTAAGACCCAATGTTGCTTATTAACGCACAAACAAACGACCGCAAATGCTGCTTCATCTGTACTCATGGATGGTACAAATATTGAGGAATTGGATGCTCTTGATGTTCTTGGAATGAAGATACAGTGTGATGTCCGCTGGACTGAACACATTTTTCATGTATCTAAAGAAGCATTCAAGTGTCTCGGTTTTTTGAAACGGTGTAAGACGTACTTCACTCCATCCGATCTCCTTACTATTTATACCACCTACATCCGACCGAAAATGGAATACAACTCTCATGTTTGGGCCGGTGCCTCAAAGTCTATTTTGGGGTTACTCGACCGTGTGCAGGAGAGGGCGAAGAAGCTCATCAGTGACAGTAGGGTATCCAACTCTATTGATTCACTTGAGCATCGACGTAGTGTGGGGTGCGTTACTCTGTTCTATCGTTACTACAATGGATTTTGCTCTGACGAGATTAGGGATCTTGTTCCCGAAACTCGCACATTTTTACGTAGCACGCGTTCATCGTCTAGAGCTCATCCATTTGTGGTTGATTGCCCGGGGAATCGTACTACGCATTACAGAGAGAATTCGTTTTTCAGCCGCACGGTTCGTCTGTGGAACAAGTTGCCTGCAGAAGTGTTTCCTGTCTGTTATAACGTTGGAAAATTCAAGTCAAATGTTCACAAACACTACTCCCGCTTTCCCCCTCCTCATAACCTATTTTCCTAGTTCTGGTACAATGCACTGCATATGTAGGGGTCATCCCCTGAGTACTGGTCCAATATATAAAAAAAAAAAAAAAAAAAAAAAGTTTTGAAGTTGTTGGTAATAGACTTACTCGTATTGTTTAATATAATTCTTTCTTATTGGGGTCCTTCCCTCCTTTTGCTGTGATAGCCAATCAAAAAGTAATCATAGTATCTAAAAAAGTAATCATAGTATTTACTAAAAATAAAAGGGAGAAATTTTCTAGCTACACGAGGTAACTGCTCGAGCATTTTAAGTAATTTGATTAATACTTGTAGCTTTCCTGGGGTTAATGTTGCTGATACCATTTTCGGCATCTTGAAAATTAAATCTCAAAGATACAGGCTGTCTAACAGCATATGGTGGTAATACAGCTGCATCATATCTGGGTAATTTAAACTAAAAACGTTTCTGTAATGATTAGCATACACCATCCCCTTTTCTCGATCTGATCTTGCCGAGTCACCGGTTGAAGTTTGCAAAGGTGACTTGCCTCTAATGGGTCTTTTTAAAACTATTTGAGATTGAGGAATACCATCAAGACTTTATAGATAATTTTTAAGGGAAGCCTTTCTCCGGATTTTCATGCAGATTTCTTAGTTGCGTATTGTATTCCTGTAGCCTGATTTTAAGCAGGGGAAACCTGTGAAGTGTCCACTTTCTTCTATTTTCTGTGAGAAAGCATTTAATTTCTGACAAATCGGTTATATTGTTCACATTTCTGACACTTATATGGTTAGTGGTAGCTTGGCGCCCTGCTTGTTTAAGGTTAGTGGTAAAATCCGTAATTTCCACATCAATATCTTGAGCGCATAAATATTTTTTATATTTTAGCCAATTTATTCTGAAGACAGATATAACTGGGCTGCTAAATTAAAACCCAACCTCCGGAGGGAAGCATATAGGAATAATAGTAGCTGAGTGGTCTGAGGACAAATCCATGTTTTAAAATTCAAACATCTATAACATCTGGAATCTTCCACCGGGTTGATGGCAAATAAGTGGGGTGTCCACTAGACATTACATCTAGGCCCATTTTTGATTAAGTATCAAACAACATTCGACCTTTCTGGGAGGTTATCCGTGTGGGCCAAAATATAAGCTTAAAGCCAGCTGTTAAAAAACAAGACCTGAGTCTTACGAGTGAATTAAAAATTCATAATATTGATTTTCTAATAACGAAAATCGAGGCGGCGATAAAACGATGAAATTATCAGATTCTTAAAGACATATTGAATGCAAATACTTGTTGCTTGAGTATATTCCTCACGTGCATCGTTCAGCAGATAATGTTTAATTCTTGTTTTTATCAGAATTGCCGAGCCTGCACAAGATCTTTCACGCGGACCTTTAGTGTTATATGTCATATAGCCATTAATTTTGAAATGGTTTGTGGAAGTCCGGTGAGTTTTAGCAGTTAACACTACATCGATTTGTTTTTCACTCAGGAAGTGCTTAAGTTCACTTTTGTGTTGGCAGAAGCCGTTTGCGTTCCAGAAACATATTTTTAAATAAATCATTTATTTACATTAGCCTGCAGAATAGTAGATTGGATTTTTAACACTTCCTGCATTATTGTGGTTATGGATTGAACCAAAGCCTGCAATGTTGCCTCAAAACTACTTAAAAATGGATCGGTGTGTTGGATTTTTCTATTTCTGGCTTAAGTTTATATTAGACTTCTCCGTATATGAATTTTTATTTGATCGTTGTATGCTTATAAGGCTGGATGACTGATCAGCCTGTGGAAAACTGTCAGAACTGAACTGCGACTGTTGGTGTTACTTAGAAGGAGCTGATGTCTTATTTGATATTGAGCGCTTGAAATGGGTATAGACAGGGCAACTTCCATAGTCCACAGTAGAAAAGCAAGCCGAAGAAAAAATTTCGGCGACGACTAAAGGGCAAATATTTTCGGCGGCGGCGGCTAAATGACTGTTTGCGATTCTTTAACGGCAAAAACAAACATAAGACGAAATACAGAGGATAACTTATTTTGTATACACATAAATATTTTGTCACAAAAGTTTAATTGTAACATCAGGTACGATATATTGAGACAAATTTGCAATTTACTCTTTTAAAAGGGAACTTATTTAGTTTTTGGAACTATCCCAGGCAAAAATTATTCATTTAATTTATAGAAAAGGTTCAATTATGTAAATGATGGTTGTCGTGGACGAATAATTACCTCTTTACAGTGAAAAAATTAAGGTTGCTTCTATTGGTGGTAATTCAAGAGCTTGCAACAGAAAATGCTTCCTCCGATGAAGCTGAAGTGGCTGAAATTCCAAAGCAGAGCTCTGCTAACTTATATAATTTTGAAAATACCTTAAGCCTCATCTAATTAAAAGCTAACCAATAAAAAATTTATATATAAATATACATATCTGCTGTTTGATTCTCCACCATTCCAAATACTTAGTTTCTTCTTGCAGTGCGTCAAAATATGATTTAATTTCCAGCGCTATGCTGGAGTTGTTACAATTTTGAGAACTTGGAGATGCCACAAACTGAAACATTTCTTTATTGTTTAAAAGGGGTTACCTTCGGGCTTTAATATGGTCAGATGAAATTAAAATAATTTTTTTTATATTTTTTCCCAACGTTTCGTTAGCTTTATTCTAACATCATCAGGGGTATACATAAATATTATCTGTTGAGCATTTGAAACATATACAAATAATATATACAACATTAAATTGACTATAAGTATATAATATAGAATTATCAATGTTGAACTTACAATCATTTTATGGGTATGGGGGGTACTGCAGATATTTTCTAAAGTCCCCCAAGTCACAAAATTATAAACAGCTCGTTTCCTAAGTTTCCTAGCTGTCTATCGATATTTCATGGGAGCTGCCCTAATCATGAGTAGACTTGAAAACCTCTGAAGCTAATAAAGTGGATAACCTCAATGGGTTGAGCATTTTTTTTAATAGATCACTCTTTTATTCTAATAAAGTACTATTTATGATGACAACAGTCTCAATGAGGATTATTTTGACTCTATAGATCAGAACAAATAACTAAATAGTTCATAGCGAAATACTTACCCTTTCAATACTGTCTGATCAATTTCAAAACTCTGTGATTCTTCAACCGCACGGTCGTGTTTTTAAAAAAGTGAACAAAAAAAAAAGAAAAAAAAAACAAACCAAATAATCATTGTGCTTACATATTTTTAATCTTACATACAAAAACAATTATATATTGTATTAAATTGTAAAAACAAGAACAAATTATTTAAAAAAAACAACGGGAAAATAAATTCCTCACATTTCAATAAATAAGCAATAAAATCAATTTCAATAAAACAAGTGCGGTGGCAGTGCATTGTTATTGTTGTTATTGTGCGTGAAGATTACCTACCCAGTAGGAAAAAACTATACATTAAAGTTTTGTGTTCTGTATGAGTGATCCCATCAGAAATATTTTTGAAAAAGAGCCTAGCTCCACCAGCAAAAGTATATGGACTTCTGAAGAAGAGTCTATAAAGCAATCACTGGACAATTTTCTTTCTACAAGAGATAAAATCCGCTCCCGTTCCGGCTCGCCTAACATAGATGTTACAACAGAAGATAAAAGATCTTCTACTCTAATTAATGCCAATACACCAAAAACGCAAGTAGGCATGGATAGGTATATCACCATCACTAAACGTCAGCGAAGCCCTAAATCTGCTCAAATTGCATCCAAATCTAAAATCTCTAAAGATGCCGACACCGCTAGACCAACAGATCAAAACAGATTTGCCATTCTTCAAACGGATGAGCCAACAGCATCGTCAAAAAAATCGTTTAAACCACCACCAATTTATTTAAGAGAATCTGCCTCCAATGAACTGGTAAGAAAAATTGTTTCAACAATCGGAGAAAATACATTTAACGTTACCTCCATCAAGCACGGCAATATTAACGAAACTAAAATTCAGGTTAACCATGAAAATGACTACCGAAAACTGTCTGACGAATTTGAAAAGGAAAAAAAAGCTTTTTATACTTATCAGCTTAAAAGCGCTAAAGGTCTTCAAGTCGTAATAAAAGGGATTGACCCTTGCGTAGACGTTAATGAAGTTAAGACTGGTTTGGCAGATAAGGGATTCAAAGTAAAAAATGTGTTAAACATCAGAAATCGTGAAAAGATCCCTCAACCCATGTTTAGGGTTGAATTAGAGCCAGGAGATGTGACTTTAAAGAAGAATGAAGTTCATCCAATATACAGTGTAAAATTCCTTTTACATCGAAAAGTAACCGTAGAGGAACCTCATAAGCGCTTAGGACCCGTACAGTGCCATAACTGCCAAGAATTTGGCCATACTAGGACCTATTGCAAGTTGCCTACAGTTTGTGTTGTGTGTGGAGAATTCCATGGTACAGCACAATGCAATAAGCCGAAATTCGACCCAAAAATTAAAAAATGCAGTAATTGCGGTGAAAACCATACAGCTAATTATAGAGGTTGCTCCGTCTACACCCACCTCAAGCGCTCAATGAACAACAAACCAATAATTGCTTCTAAGCCACCACAGCAGACTCAAACTTTTTCTAATAACTCTTTTCCTCCGACACGACAGTCAACCGCAGACATAACCGTTCAAAATCAAAAACAAATTTCTTATGCTAATGTAGTTAAGTCTACATTCGCAAACCCGAATCAGGAATCTAGATCTCAACCGCCCGATCAAAATTTTAGTAACCTTGAGGCAACAATACAGACCCTAATTCAAACTATAAACACTTTTACGTCGTCAATGATGACGATGATGCAGGAAATGGTGAAAATGCAATCCACCATTTTGCAGGTTATTTCGAAAAAATGATTTGGTTAAAAATATGTTTCTGGAACGCGAACGGCATCCGCCAACACAAAAATGAACTCGAATACTTCCTGATGGATAAGCAGATCGATATAATGATGATTGCAGAAACTCACTTGACGTCAACAAGCTTCTTCAAAATCAACGGCTACGTACTATACGATACTAAAGACCCCCGTGGAAGAGCTTGTGGGGGCTCTGCAATCTTGATAAAATCTAGGATAAAGCATTTTTTGTTGAACGACACATGCGAGGACTATCTTCAAGCAACTAATATCTGTGTGGAAAATTTTCATTACAAATTGGTTATTTCATCGATTTATTCGCCGCCTCGTTTTTCAGTGACGGAATCACAATATTCAAGTTTTTTCAACTCATTAGGACCTAGTTTTATAGCAGCTGGAGATTACAACGCAAAACACACTTTTTGGGGCTCACGTTTAATCACACCGAAGGGTCGAGTGCTTTTTGATACAATTTCTAAAATGGGCTTAGACGTAATATCAAGCGGACATCCCACTTACTGGCCGACTGACCGGCGAAAGATTCCTGATGTGATTGATTTTGGAGTGGTAAAGGGGATCCCTGTAGAATGGATGCAAGCTGAGCCTTCGTTAGACTTGTCATCGGATCATTCACCAACTATTATTTCAGTTCGTTTTCCCCAGGAGACCTGGTCCCCGATTAACAATTTGCATAGGACTGTCACCCGAGTGAATTGGCTGAAATATAAAAAATTTTTGAGTACCCATTGCACTGAGAATATTGTTTTAAGAACACCTGAAGATATTAATGCGTCACTAAGCAACTTTAGCGAAAACCTTAAACAAGCCGCTGCACTTGGTTCTAGCGTTTATTTAACACGCAGAAACCTTCAAAATAGAACATATTCTTCAGAAATCGAGCAACTTGATCCTGATCGAGATATTTGTATATTTTATCCAAATTTTCCTATTTAATATCAATTTCAAATATTTCTACACACATATATTTTAGTTTTACGATAACCTTACTCGTAATTATAATAATCAAATGCATATATAAATTAAGGATGTTAGTACAAACAATACTTAGTATAAAACCTTATTAGTTTAAAATTATTGCAATGCCTTCAAAATAAAAAAAAAACAATAAGGTTTTTAAGCTTTATAATATCCAACTGCTTTTACTAGTGGGAAAATATTAGAAATTCCTGTTCACAGCGTTCATTATTTTTATAATTAGTCATCGTGATCTGAATACTGGTAAGTAATCATTCGAACTATTACACAATAATATTTTTATGAATGAAATACGCAAACACCATTGTATGAAGGCTGATCAAAAAATAACCGTTATTATCAAATTTAGTGAGTTACATATGTTCGATTTTCGCATTTTCTGTGTTATGTTGGTACACATGTCTGTTATATATGTTGGCAATATATGCAATATTGGATTGTCAGTTTAGTTTTTATCAGATAAAAAGTTAAGTCGTGTTTTGGTGAACTCTTCTGTTTTTTACTAAATTTTGAGCAAAACCAACGTTGCATGGACATCACTCTGAAGCTGTTGAATATTTTCAGCGACAATCCAGATTTCCTCAAGCTGGTGGCGCATCATGGGTGTATGGCTATGACTTAGGAGCCAAAACGTAATCGTCCCAATGGAAGCGTCCAGAAGAGCCACGACCGAAAAAAGCAAGTCAAGTTCGGCTATATGTAAAGGTTTTGCTCACTGTTTTCTTCGACTGCAATGGCGTGGTGCGTCAAGAACTCTTGCCACAATGTCGTACGGTCAATAAGGAATACTACCTTGAAAATATGCGCCGTTTGCGCGAAGCAGTTCGACAGAAGCGCACAGAATTGTGGAAAAAATAATCATGGATTTTGCACCATGATAAAGCACCAGCTCACACATCGATGTTTGTGCCAAACACAAAACCTTATTCACCGGACTTGGCCTCCGCTTTTTCCTCTTCCCAAAACTTAAGACACCGATGAAAAGAAAGCGTTTTCTACGATTGCGGAAATAAAAGAGAAATTCCAAACAGGTGCTGTTGGCGATACCAAAAAGCGCGTTTCAGAAGTGTTTCGAAGTATGGAAAAAATGCTGGCATAAGTGTATTATATATGAGCGGGATTAATATGAAGGGGACAAGATATTTATTGATGAATAAATAAATACTTTTTGAAATAATTTAAAATAACCGTTATTTTCTGAGCAGCCCTCGTACATATATATGTTCATTATTAAATTCGTACAACACCAAATTGCACCGGAGTATGTAGCAATATGTCTACACGTGTTTAGTTTTTTCCTTTTTTTCACCATTTTCCGTAATTTCTATATATGGGTAAGTCCCTGGTGTTGCACGGGACATTCTATGAACGTGACATTCTATGTATGATATGTATTGAAAGCCAAAAAACAAAAAAAACTAAAAGTAGTTTCAGCTCCAACTTAATCTTAAATTGTGGCTAATAATGAACACTGTAATTTATATGAAAGTTAATAGCAAATGAAATCTAGAATAAAACAAAAGATTTGAAAATAAATAGTTGGTTGAACGTGATAAAAGTGGAAACAATTTTCGCGTCCGTACTTAGGAAGGAGTATTTCAGCGAAACCTTATGCAATTTCGTCTTGCAATTAATTTCCGAGTTTTACCTAACAATAATGTTACTTTAAAATGTTATGGTTTGACTAAAAAGGCTTGTGTTTGTATGATTTGCTTGCCTATATATTCGGTCCAACGTGTCATTTTTTCCACAATAATTTGAACATTAAAATATTTTTATATTTTAATTAAATTTATTCTTACAAAAATAGTTATTATTCATATACTTAAAGTATAATATTTTCTATATGCATTTGTCGCTGCTTTTTGCCGTCATGTGAAAATTTTGATACCCAAAATTTTTATAATATAAAAAAACTTAAAAAAAAATTATTGTCAGAAATAAGTTAGGGGCTAGCAGATCCTCGAACCGTTTGGGGCTTAAAACTATAGCAGCCCTTTTGAGGGCTGCGACGGTCTGACCAGAGGCTATTAATTTCTGGTATCACGGGATCCGGGAGCTCCGGGAACATTGTTCTCGCCCGGCTATGGTTGAGGACCTCCGCGGCAACGTGGTGGTTGTGGATTAATATCCATATGCGGGGAGTTTTCGGACTCGGTGTGGAGTTGCACTGCAACCGGGTGCCGTGGCCCTGAGATCGGAAGGAGTTTTAGGAAGGCTCCGCACCACACCATGTGGGAGAGCATGCGCCATTCAGCATGTAATCGAAAATGGTACAATTCGTCATGCATGGTCTTGCGTGACAATTTGTCATGCATTGGGACGTCCAGGTGAACATTTTTTCACCTTGTGAGAGAATCACCGTAGGGTTGGGCCGTCAAGGCAGTAACCCACGCTAAACATCTTCTGACTCTGTCAGATATGAGAAATTGCATTGGTTATTCATCTTATTTGAAAAATTATGGTTATATTTGTTTATATAATAACATTTCATTATTTCTTTATTACACACACTATCGTAAAAAATTTATTTATAATAACTTTTAATTTTTTCTTCCCGGTAGACCTTTTTCTGGATTTGCCCATATGTTCATTACTAATTTCGTATGAAACTAAATTGCACCGGAATACGTTAGCGAGTGTTTTTTTTTCACCGATGTCCGGGTTTTCTTTATATGTTCATTATTACTTTCTTTTGAATGCATTTCATTACCTTGTAGTGTCGAAGGTGTTGGACTAAATTTTGCTAATCTGAGCAGTGTGGAAATTATATACACTGGGCACTTAATTCCAACATTTTAAATGCTGTAATAGAGTTTGTTTTAGTCTTTCGTGTTGTTGTTGATAAAGTGAAACCTCCACAAACACTATTCCCTCTTTCCTCCTCATCATAACTTATTTTCCTAGTTCCAGTACAATGCACTGCATATGTAGGGGTCATGCTCTGAATACTGGTCCAATACTGGTTATTTAACATTAACTGTCCATTAAATGATTTACAATAATTTTGACAATTTTGAAGGTATCATATAGAATGATGATTTTAAGATTATTTTGCTGAAAAGTTTGAAACGAAAATTCAATTCAGACAAATTTCTTTCCACAATTAGTTATATGTAACTATGCATTTATTGTGGTTCCCATAACCACCAATAAAGAAAAATTATTATAAATGAAGAAACATAAAATAAAAGGAATTTGATGAGGATGTGCTTCATTAAAAAATCTTTTTTATTTACCTTTTACGGTATTGTTTTCACCGATTTTGTACTGAAAATGTTCAAATGAAATATGTGTACATATATTTCTTCAGATCACGATCGCCAAAACTTTATCTTTTTCAAAACTTTCTGGCAACGCCGCCTTTAGTATGAATTACGTATAAAACTGAACACACAAACTCTCACGGGTAAGGTGAATGTGTGATTGCAAAATTTTACAGACAAATATTATTTTCTTTGTTAAAAAAGAAATGCGAGTACGATTGCCGAATGTGGAAAAAATAATCGGGAAATCAAATCAAGCAGCCACCGCATACAAACTTGATTGGGCATGTTATATGCTTTTGTTTACAGACGCAAGCTCTAACTAGTAGAAAACATATTTGTACAAACAATATGCGGTGGCCAACCATACCGCAACTGGCATTACAACGGCTGTACTTAGATAATTAAAAAAGGCACCGGTTGCAGATCTCTGGCTTTCACCATCCACCGAGCATGGCTGATGGTGTAAAATGATAAAATGGTATTTAGTTTACCAAGAAATATTTCAAAAAACCCTTTATGGTCGTATCTGGGCTAATTTTTTTATTTGTATTTGTAACTATACAGTTGCAAATAAACGAGGCTACTTTTACTTCAGTTGCGTTAAGCAATATGACTTGATCTTTACTTGAATTTCGGTTAGCATTAGCGATAGCTTTTTGTTAGCGACTAGCATTTTGTGGATTTTCTGCCGTTTTGCCTTACTTTTGACCACAATGCGAAGCTATCCCTCCATCCTATCGTACTAATTTTTTGGCTTATGATTTTTTTTATGTGTTTTCTATATACGTTAATTCACCTCTAATATACATACATACAATTTTTTTTTTCAGACCAATATTTTATTTAATCACGTTTTTCAAAATATCTGCGAGCAATTTCAAACGTAATATCGGTACGCCAAAAATTTATTAGCTTTCATAATCATTAAACTACGCTTTGCCATTCACAAAGTTGTTTTGTAGAATTAAACTAATTTTCTAATTATCACAACAATTTTGTTAGATAGATATATAAGCTTAAGCTCAAAATGAGATTTTTATCTTAAGCCTGTAAAGAACAGACTAGGCTTTTATTTAATGGCGAATTATAATCAATTTACCCAAAATGAAATTTTTACCTTAAGCCTGTAAAGAACAGACAAGGCTTTTATTTAATGGCGAATTATAATCAATTTACATTGCGATCATTATCACGTTATCATCTTTTCATTTAAATCACATGAGATAACGTAAAGCTTGAATCAAAAGCATTGTAACTGCAAATGAAGTTGTCTACTCTTGTTAACTAAATAAATTATGTTACCATAGTACACAACATTAGTCTAAAGTGAAAACAATCTCAAATGACTAAAACGAGTAAATAAGTAAGCCGTGCAGGAGTCTACATTGTGAGAAGAATTAACGTACCTGGGTATAATCATAAGCATTAATTACCTGACAAGCTGCCTTCTGTTGCATCTCTATAGCTCTTCAGACCGATTAACTTGAGTGCCTCCAAGCATTGTTTGCGTCTTGTTGGATATTCGCTGTCGGATAATTCATGACGTACATCTGAATTGCAAATTAAAACCACGAGATCCTTTTCACCGGCAACAAATGGAATTTGGAATGTTTCCAAAGAACTGCAGAGACAACATAAAAATGACAAAAAATGTTAAATTTTATATTTATACACACACGCACACATGCACACACACGTATATTTTGACATGGGAAACAAATAATAGAGACTCATATTTGCTTATTTACATATGTAAATAAGTGTACACTCACACACACACATACGCATTATAATTTGCACATTTATGTAAAACAATAGAAGAAAAAGGACAAAGTTTGAAACAAAAGATTCAAAAAACAATATTGAAATAGAAAATATTTTTGATACGTTATTGTTCATGTGTTCTGGGAAATGTTAACAGTGGCACAAGTGCAATAAAATGTTGAAATAAAGACCGGGACCTCCCCTTGGCAGTGGCCAAGAAGAGATTATCTTTTGATAGGTGTTGTATAGTTTGGCCCATATGGTATTATATCAGCTGATTTGTAGAAAAATGCGGAATATATAATGCCATGGTTGATACGAATTTTCTCAACCTGCCCTACGTGATCCTACATTACACAATCATGGCGAAGATGTTGTGTAGTATTTGTTCCGAAAGGGGGGAAGGCTTCACATACCACTCCGAATGGTTTCAGACCGATAAGTTTGTCATCTTTCTTGCTTAAAACTTTGGAATGGATAATTGAAATATGTCAATTGATCCGGCTATTTATCAGTATCCTAACATGTCTACATCAAAGGCAAATCTGTTGAGACTGCTTTGCATTCGCGCGTAGGGCAGTTAAAGAAAGGTTTGGAGCATGGAGAGCATGCATTAGTTGCCTTCCTCGATATAGAGGGAGCATTTAATAATGTGTTGCCAAGAGTCAAAATAATGGCCGTTGGAAGACTGAACGTTCATAAGTCAATTGTGAGCTTTATAGGGAATTTACTGACCAATAGGGTCTAATTTGCGGCGTACCACAATTTGTAAAGTGGCTAGAAGGGGTACTCGACAGGGAAGGGTTCTGTATCCTCTTCTATGGAATTTAGCCCTGAATTCATTATTGATAGACTGATGTTATACTTCACGTTGTTTCGAACAGTGACATATGCCGATGATATTGCGGTTGCTGTGTCGGGTAAGTACCCGGATATACTACCACAGCAACTAAGCAATGCACTAAGGATGGTGTAAAAATAGTGGTCTAAGTGTGAATCCGCAGTAAAAGTCAAATTGAAATAAAAAAAAAAAACATTTTAATTTACATCCGTGAAAAAATTGCCTATTGTGCTAACTTCATAGTTCGTATACGTTAATGTTAGTTGAAAAAGGAAGCGGGTAACGTACGACGGATTCTGTGTGTCCCAGCCTTAGGTTAACTTAAGTTTAACAGGCTGTCAGCTACTGAAAATCTATCCCACTCGGGTCCAATTTGGTCCCGTTGTAATGCCTGGGTGTGATATGTATCTCAGCAGATCTATATACCACTGGTATAGAACCAGACCGAGGTTCGGATAAAGGAGTCTAACTCACTTACGTCCCGATATCTCTACCAAATCATGCAGCATCGGTCTGCCTAGATACAAAGCACTTATAAAGAAAGAGTTGGACATCGACAGAGGAAGGGCTCAACACTCTCTACCTCCTCCTCGTCTCTGCAACTTCAGTGGAAGTTGCAGAGACGAGTCATTAAATGAAAGATTTAACCTCCTCGTCTGCGTCCCCATGTAGCAATGTTCCTTAGGGACTGCTACAGTAGAACACAACTTCCGTCGAAACAAACCATTTAGGGTGATTGTCCTCCCTTTATCTGTAGTGTACACATACTATAAGGTATTAATAAGTCGACGTATACCTACTTTATTTAAATACCGTATTATTATATGTAGTTTTTACAAATACTAAATTGGAAATATTCCTGATTCATTTGTAGTCGCAGGAATATTGTTTCCAATTTTTTTTTTTTGTAGTTTGTAGGATAGAAAAAAGGATATATAAACACATAAGTTTGTAAATAAAGGATCAATTATTATTCTGCCTTCAAATCGGCATTTTTAATTTATTTTGGCATTCATCTGCTTTAATCAAACACCGGCATATAAAACTGCCTGTGCAACTTATCATTGAGGCCCGTGGCGTTAATTAGCGCCGGCCAACTAAATTAGAAAAGAAATCACAGAGCCTCCACAACGGCAAACACTCCCTCATATTATATGGCGATCCTGCCAAACACTGGGCAAATCCCCATCGAGGAATACGTCCCAGTTGGCCAGCGAAATATGTTCCATTGAACAAGCAATGGCGGAGCATCGTGCACAACATAAATAAATTTTACAATAAAAACACTAAAATTTTGTTTGCTTTGTTGTGAAACAAATTTTATTTAAACTTAATGAATGTTAACATCAATAAAAGGAGAAACTAAAAAACAAATTAACAAAGGAAAACTCACCCTCATATTATATAAAAAAACAAATTAACACAGAAAAACAGAGTATGCATACATACATACATATATACACATAACTTAAACATTGGAAACATTATTAAATGCGGGAAACAAAATGATACAATTTATTTTTTGATGTTTCTCCACAATTTTATTTAAATAGAATGTGAATAGATGAATTTATATTATATATAAAATTATTAAATCACAAAAAACACAACACATAATTTGTTTTTAGATTTTTTTTTAAGAAAAAACACACACACAATAAATATAGACATTTAAAAAAAAACACGCGAATAAGAAAAGAAAAGAAATAAGAAAAGATAAAAAAAGTAATGCCAAGTATGGGTACAATAGTCGTGGTACTGTATTAGTACGATTGTGGGTATCACGAATTTAAGATCAATGTTGCCATTGTTGTAAACTTATAATTGCACAAAGTTGGATTTTTAATAAATAAGTTGTAACTAAAATAATTTATTTATAATTGAATGGATATTATTAAAGAATTATGGATATTATTAAAGAATTATACTTAGAGCTAGAAAAATTAGAGAAAAATATAAAAAAAAGTAAAGATAGGATTTACTCCCCTGAATATAAAAAAGATAAATTGGCGCGATTAGCTTTTATATCCCATGAAGTGAATAAAATAAGTAACGATTTAACTGAATTTGAGAAAGAAAAGAGTTTTTTACGTAAATTTGAAGAATTATACGAAAGGGTTTTAAATTTGATCAAGAATTTGTTGATTAAAGAAGAATCATTAGCGCAAATTGAAATTGAAAATTTTGGAAATATGGCACAATTTGACATATTTATTGTGGGCGAAAACCTACAGGTTTTTAAAGGTTCATATGAAGCGTTAGATGACTTTTTGGTGCAAACTGAATTACTGCATGATATGCTTAGGGCAGAAGACAAAGAGATATTTGTTAAATACGTATACAATTTCAAATTAACATCACATGTGAGAAGTGTTTTAGGTCGTTCAAACAGACCAGTCACTTTTGCCGGTTTAAAAAAACTTATGATAGAAGCATACCCGAATCCTAGAACATTGCAACAAGTCTTGACAGAATTCGGTACTTTAAGACAAGGGAACTCGAGTATACCTGCATTTAGAGAGAGAGTCACCGTACTATCCGAGCAGCTGAGTGACTTTGAAATAAAGGCTCTTGAAAATCCTACTCTTGAGACAAAGCAGGCAGTATACAAAATGAGTGAAAATATGGCTCTTAACGCTTTTATGAAAGGAGTGAATATAGAGTATCAAAATTTGTTAATTGCAAGTGGACCGAAAACGGTAAATGAAGCCGTAGAGAAGTGTATTCTCTCGAATTATTATAAACAGTGACACCTTAAAAGCAATGATCCCTACTGAAGCATCAAAGATTCTCGCGATAACGCGAAGTATGAAAAAGGAATCAAAACAGACACAAATATTGATGGAAATCACGTTGCTACAGAAATGCCTGATCAACTTTTCATGTGGGAATGTACGTCCATAACAGACATAAAAAACATGAAAAAGCTTCGATTTAACGTAGATAAAACATTTAAACCGCTGATTACAGCCAACAACACGGAAGTAATAGTTAGGTGTGGTGATAATCCGATGAACGTCCAGGCGTCCTTGGAGAAGCTTATACCAAAAATGTTGTTGGAGGGTACAAAGGAACTAGCTTTGAAGGATGATGATAGTATATTTAATATAATTCCCATTGAACAATTTAAAAATATATTCAATAATTTAAAGAGAAAACGTGAGGAAAATTTGAGAATTCTGCTATATAAAGAACCAGTACGAATAACCGATAAAAATGAACAGAATAATTAGATTTCGGAATATCACAATGCACCCGCAGGAGGTCACTTAGGCATCAGGAAAACAATTTTGAAACTCAAACAAAGATACATATGGAAGAACATGTCTAAAATGGTCAAAAAACACATTTTGAATTGTGAAGACTGTAAAGTAAATAAACAAGTCAAACATACGAGAGAAAAGTTAATTATAATTGACACCCCAAACACAAGTTTTGAGGTCATCTCTATAGACACGGTAGGACCTCTGCGATTTTCTAATCAGTTTAGATACGTTTTAACAATGCAAGATGATTTAACCAAATACGTTACAGGTTGCCCTATTGAATCGAAAGATGCCAGGACAATTGCAAAAGCTCTAGTTGAACATGTAATTTTAATTTACGGAAATTTCAAGATTCTTAAATCGGATAGAGGCACTGAGTTTGCGAATGAGCTAATATCTGAGGTGTGCAAATTTTTAAAAATAAATCAAGTTTTCAGTACACCTTATCATCACGAAACGTTGGGCTCAATAGAGCGAAACCACAGAGTACTTAATGAATTTCTCTTAAACTTTTGCAAAAGTGATGAATGGGATCATTGGATTCCTTATTTTTGCTTTTCGTATAATACAACGCCACATGTAGATACTGGTTACACACCATTTGAGTTGATATTTGGTAGGTTGCCTAACCTCCCAAATGACAAAATTTTCAATTTCAAACCCATTTATGACACGGAACATTATGCAAACGAGCTAAAAGCTAGAATGCAATTCTCTTTGAAAAGAGCAAAAGAACTTATACAAATCGCAAAAGAAAAACGCGTTAATCAATCGTCTAAAATTAACCCTTTAAATTTGAAAGTAGGTGACTATGTACTTGTAAAAAACTTTAATCGAAGAAAATATCAACCGCCTTACCACGGTCCATATAAAATAGTTGAAACAAAGGGAGTAAACTCTATCTTAGACATAGGAAATTCTCGTAAAGAATTTCATAATAATAATTTGAAAAAATTCTAATGGATTTAATATATAAAAAAAAAGTATTTTTATTTATGTGATACTTTTAAGATCTACATTGTAACCTTGAAGTATTTACCCCATTTCATTATTACTTACATAAGACTGAATTTTCAATTGTTGTAAGAATGTTTCAATGTTTGTAAAAATTTTAAAAATTTTTTCTATAAAAAAAAAATTTATAAATTTTTCTTAGGGGTTAGGGTGTAGTGTACACATACTATAAGGTATTAATAAGTCGACGTATACCTACTTTATTTAGTATTATTATAAATACCGTATTATTATATGTAGTTTTTACAAATACTAAATTGGAAATATTCCCGATTCATTTGTAGTCGCAGGAATATTGTTTCCAATTTTTTTTGTAGTTTGTAGGATAGCAAAAAGGATATATAAACACATAAGTTTGTAAATAAAGGATCAATAATTATTCTGCCTTCAAATCGGCATTTTTAATTTATTTTGGCATTCATCTGCCTTAAGCAAACACCGGCATATAAAACTGCCTGTGCAACTTATCATTGAGGCCCGTGGCGTTAATTAGCGCCGGCCAACTAAATTAGAAAAGAAATCACAGAGCCTCCACAACGGCAAACACTCCCTCATATTATATATCATATCTAAGCCATGTTATCCTTTACGAGTATATTCGAGTGATAAAAATCACTAAACCATCTGTTTTGCGCAGTCTCGAAAATTTGATGCTGTACTTGTTTTTTACAGCTCCTAAGTGGGATTCCAACAATTCCAGCGTCGTCGGACACCTGCCAGACTCAAACGCCTCGCTACCTCGTTTAAAGATATCCGGCATTTAGAAACCAACCTGGATGTCGTATAGACTCCAGCTAGTGCATACAACGCATCCTTACTATCAGTACAAATTCGGATATAATCCCCGTATATCCTGTTGTACCCTGGCGAGTTAGCTGCCCTCAGTGTGGCCGTGATTTTCACCTGCGCTACTCTACACTCATCTTGCAGCCTGAAGCTAATCCTCCTCTCATACAGGGGGATTAAGATACGGCCATCAACTCCCGAGTCCAACTTGGATCCATCTGTAAAGATTTCAAGCACGTCCTCTTGACAATCTGTGACAATCACAACCGAGGCCGCGCCTGACAAATTTATATCAAATCTCTTGTCAGGTAGTACAGCCGGTGAGTAGTAATCAATATTATTCGGAAGGTTCACTATTCTTCTTATTATAGAGGCATACCCATACGTCGGCTCCTACACGCCCCACCTGATAGCCAAATTCATGGCTATTTCTTTTACCATGAGATCAGCCGGCAGCCAATTCAACTTTCGATGGCGTAGTACCACAAGCACCAGCTACCATCAACGCAGAAGTACGCATTATCTTCGCCGTCATGAAGTAGATACATGGCAAGTTTATTATTTAAAAATATTCGATAAGCCAACGTTTTTTAATCGTTAAAACTTTTAATCAAAATCAATTAACGATTTTCATTAAAAACGCATAATGAGTGACGAGGCACATTTTCATTTGAATGGATTTACGAATGAGCAGAAGATTCAGGCACCCTGTAATTGTCTTCTTGACATTTTTATTGCTTACATACATGTTTAGTGTGGGTTTCCCGCTTGACAATGAGCCTATCATCTGGTAAAAGTGAATTGCAGGAGAAACTGACATGCATAGGTACCATTTTCGGTCACATGTCTAACATTGCTGGCCACCTCAAGGTCACGACATCTGGTTGCAGTGCTTAAATGAACTATCCCCGCATTTGTATAGAAACGGTAAGAGAGAGTAAAAAAGATTTACATCAAAAACTGCCTTTACGGCCTTATCTGATGATGGACCAATTCCATGGATTGAATTGTTCACGATTTAGCAGCGCCCCGTGCATCAGAGCATCAACCCTTAAAACAACTCTCCCGTCAAACCCTCACCACTGGTTCCTTATAATATAGATATCTGTTGCAAGGCAAGAGGTAGGCACTTAAACCATTTTCAGCAAAGGTTAAACTGCAAGCAGAACCAGCCGAGGACAGTGCTATCTGTTCTCTTAACTTAAGCCCTTGGCAAGGGTTTCAGAAGCCGACACAACATAAGTCATGCGGCTTCCTAGAGTTTTATTTGCTCCAACAAACGAGGGACCCCTTCCCCACTTTACCCGAAGTGCACTGATTAGGAATACGGCAAGGCAAAACCTGTTTCCCGGGGGGAAGTAACGGTAGCAGATAGAAAACAATATATCTTTTTACAAACTGTTTATATTTTTCAAAAATGTTATAATGCGTCTTTTGGTGTTACATTTAATATATTAAAAGCAGTGTTGCCATTCTTGAGTTATAGAAAAATACATTAGCATAATTATCAAAAACAGATCAAATAGAAAAAAACTTCATGGAATGCACTCAAACATATAAATGATATACGAGGGCTGATCAAAAAGTAACCGTTATTGTTCAAAAAGTATTTATTTATTCATCAATATAGCTATCTCAGATATAATACATTTATGCCAGCGTTTTTTTCAATCATCGAAACTCTTCTGAAACGCCCTTTTTGGTATCGCCAACAGCTCCTGTTTCAATTTTTCTTTTATCTCCTCAATCACAGCAATCGTACGCTTTCCTTTCATCGGTGTCTTCAGTTTGGGAAAGAGGAAAAAGTCAGCGGGGGCCAAGTCCGTTGACTACGGTGGTTGAGGCATGATAAGGGTTTTTTTGGCCAAAAACTCACGCACAAGCATCGATGTGTGAGCAGGTGCGTTATCATGGTACAAAATCCATGATTGTTTTTTCCACAATTCTGTGCGTTTCTGACGAATTGCTTCGCGCAAACGGCGCATAACTTCAAGGTAGTATTTCTTATTGACTGTACGACCTTGTGGCATGAATAATTCATGATTGCAGTCGGATAAAACCGTGAGCAAAACCTTCATATTGAACCGAACTGATTTTTTCGGTCTTGACTTTTCTGGAGGCTTCCATTGGGATGATTGGGCTTTGGTTTCAATGTCATAGCCATACGAGCACACCCATGATTCGTCACCAGTTATGAGCTTTTTGAGGAAATCTGGATCATCGTTGACGATGTTCAACAGTTCCTGAGCGATGTCTATGCGACGTTGTTTTTGCTCAAAATTTAGTAGATAAATTTAATAAAAAATCGAAGAGACAACAAACAATCCGAAATTACTGATATCGAACATACGTAACTCACGAAACTGGAAAATAACGGTTTTTTTTTATTAGACCATATATACTTGGCAAGCTTTTCTCGTTGCCCTTCAAAAAAGTAATCAGGCCCTTAAAAGATACTCTCTACATGATAGGGAAAAACTGAAGATGGTTTTTTATTACGCACTTTAGGATTCAGAGAATCTATTTACTTTTGCTCAAAACACAAATTCGCTTTTGATTGGAGCCAAAATTTGAAATTAATTGGAGCAACTTTCATACTTCAAAGATTTGTTTGGATAATACGAACAATAAATCAGTCACTGAGAACGCGTTATATTTCGCATGATTTTTCTCCTATATATATAACTCCACTTTGCCACTGTTGCATAGAGCTGTATTCAAATGCACCTTACCATTTAAGAGGAAATATGTAAATTGAATATAATGACTTACTAACACAAGCAACCATTCGTTCGTTTATAATTGAATACACAAATATGTGTTCATATCCCTCGAGCACGAAAGCAGTCATTGCAAATGTAAAGGCCAATAATAGTTTTTTGTCAAAAAATTCGTATGGATAGCAGACATATTTTCTAAAAATATACTCGTACATATGCACATACATAGATATTTCATCCAATAGTTGTTGCTATTGCACATACATATTTTTCTATTAGCATCATAGGATGAAGCTCGTTTATACCGGAAATAGGAATTGTAATGCAATTTATAACATAAATTCTACAAGCACTAAAAAAAAGCAGCATTAAAAATATCCTATACTTTTACACAATAATTGTTCGTTCTTTAGTTTAAAATATGTGCTTTCTTTGTGTTTTTGGCCAAAAGGGACCACAAATCTACTTTTTTCAAACAATAGAATTTCAGTTGTATTGTTTTTATAATTTCCAAGTTTATCCTTTTATTGTGCACAGAAACTCCACACACAAAATGTTTGAAGGAGACGTTCTGTGCAGCATGAATATATTTGCCAAAGTTAATATTCTCTAGAAAATACCATAATTTGTTAATACTGTTTTTCTTTTCATTCATTTAATTTTTATTCTATTTTTATGACCCAATCGGTTTAGGTACTTCTCCATTGTTTAATTTCATGTCACCTGTGTTCATCGTTCGACACAATTTGTTCTAGTTTGTATATTTATTATCCTTTGTCATTTGTCTATAAGTCCTTCGTTATATTTAGATTTGAAAGCAAAATGTTTGTAGTTATATATTTATAGAATAGTTGAAGTTTTAAATATATATTTTTTCATAGTTAAGAGTTCGATTTTATAGTTGACTTTGTGTAAGGAATGAATTAACACGAAGTTTCTGAACAATCTTTTAGCACAAAAAGAATGAACAAAAGCTTTTGTAAGGAAAGTCGTGAGGTGTTATTGTAAAATGAAAATTCAATATATCCAAAGCAGTTTTTGTGGATTTTTGTAAAGCATTTAATAAGGTTGATCGTAATGTAATGTGACTGAAAATTGGTACCTTTTTAACTTCTCTACACTTTTCAACGTAGTGCAAGTTATCTAGTCCTTATTTGAATTGTTCAATTAAACATAAAAAGGTAACCAAATCGTGTTAAATAAAACTCATTTTATTTGAAAAGATATATTAACACTGTTTTTATTTCTTTTCCCCTAAACCCATTATAACTAACTCACCCGGAGTTAATTATAATCCCAATTCTGTTTATAATGGGTGATTTTATAAGAACTATCGGAAATTAAAAAAAAAAACACATAAAATTCAGAAATGCATGAAATATTTATTTGGATCGATAGTTGGGTCGATATAATTTAATGCTTGAAGATTATTTCAGCAAATGTTAACCGCGGCTGCGCCTCAAATGGTCCATCCGCTTAGTCCAATTTTGGCATACTCTTTCCAACATTTCGGCCGGTATCTCACGAACAATGTTGGCAATGTTGGCTTCCAGTGCGTCAATCGAATGTTTTTTGTGGATGCATTGGTAGCTCTTGCAATGTTTCTGGCTGCTCTTCACTCCAAATACGGCAGTTTTGCTTGTTCACGTATCCATTCAACCAGAAATGAGCCTCGTCGCTGAACACAATTCTTCGATAAAAAAGTGGATCTTCATCTAACTTTTCAGGAGCCCATTCACCAAAAATTTGGCGTTGTGGTAGGTCGTTTGGCTTCAATTCTTGCACCAGCTGTATCTTATAAGGCTTCACACCCAAATCCTTCCGCAAAATTTTCCACGTAGTGGAGTAACAGAGGCCCAATTGCTGCGAACGGCGCCGAATCGATAATTCACGGTCATCACCAACACTGGCCGATACGGCTGCGATATTTTCTTCAGTTCGCACTCTACGTAAGCGTGTTGGTGGTTTAATGTCCAACAATATAAATTTGGTGCGAAATTTTTTTACAATAGCCCGAATAGAAGCCTCAGTAGGTCGATTAAACTGACCATAAAATGGAAGAAGCGAGCGATGAACTTTCTTAACAGAGCACGCATTTTGGTAATAATATTCAATAATTTGCAAGCGTTGTTCGTTTGTAAGACGATTCATGATTAAATTATAGACCAACCTGAAGATGTTTGACAGTGACATAAGATACAAAACGTGTGTGAGCTGTCAAAACTAGTGTTGCCAAAAAGATAATAGCAAAAATATCACTCATTATAAGACAGAATTGGTTAGCACAAATTTGCTCTTTAGCCCAAAAATTTTTTTTAGCCTGCAATTTTTATTCATGGCGATTCGTTATGGGAATCGCTATTCTCTCGGTAGTACCGATATTCTTCCGTTAAAACATAAAAAATTTCAACTAAAATTTTCGGTTTGTAGATATGTACATCGGGTTCTAGTTCAAGTTTTTCCTTTCTTAAGTTTTTTCTTAAGAAGGATTTTTTTACATTACATATTTGCTGTGATCAATAATTTTTGATTGAAGAAGACAAGAAAAATAATAATCAAATCTTTAGCTGAGGGACAACTAGCTGTTTCGTAGTCGCTACACTACTCATCAGCACAGATTAGGATTTGAACTCGGGTCGTGACGTTTCATGATCCGCTGCTTTAACTAGTCAGCCACCGATCATTTAATTATTTTCTAGCCATAGTCATCTCATATTGAATAACATATGCATTTTGTTAATTGCAAATGTGTATTGTAAAAAAATCCTTCTTAAGAAAAACTTAACTTGAACTAAAACACGATGTACATACATATGTACAAACCAAAAATTTAATTTCAAAATTATAAAAGTTCAACAAAAATTCAATAAATAAAAAGTTTCAAACTTCATTAAAGGGGTGAACATTTTCAGTAGCACTGCTTTATTATTTTTTATGATTTCAATAATGTTGTAGAGTACCTGTCAAAGTCGACTTGACCGTACTTCACATATTGTTGTATGTTTTCAATATATTATTGTATCGTTATATTTAAAACATTATTTTTGGAAAATCAAATAATTATTTTGGAATTTCCATTTATTGTTTTTGTTTATAACAATATTAGTTTTTAGAAAAACGCGGTTAACTTACGGCCGTATTCATAATAAATGTTGTATATTTATTAAACTATTATTTTGAAATAAGTGCCTTCAAGCTCAAGTAAACAACAATTATATTTGACAAATTTCTATAGAAAAATTTTCAAATAAGTGTTTAATAAACCTACAATATTTTTTATGAATAAACATGAACTTTTTCTAAATAAACGACTTTTTCAAAATATTCTTTGAACTTAAATTGGCATTATTTTATTACTAGGCATTAAATCCGCCTCAAAAAAAAAAAAAAAAAAAAAAAAAAAAAAAAAAAAAAAAATACTTTCAAACAATAGGTATTCTACTGCCTGCTACAAGAATGCTTAACCAATTGCGTTCATTAGCGACGGTTACATTGATCAAGATTTCACATTGAATTGATTTTTCATTAAATGGCGATCTTGCCAGATCTAGTCGTAGTCCCTTAGGGTTATTCAAACAGCGTAAGATTTACTTCACTCCATCCGATCTCCTTATTAAATAGTAAAGAGATCCATTATAGCAATGATAGAATAAAGTAACGCACCCCACACTGCGTCGATGCTCCAGTGAATCAATATATTAATACCACCTATATTCAATCGAAAATGGAATACAACAAGTCTAATTTGGGGCTACTCGACCGTATGCAGGAGAGGGCGAAGAATCTCATGGGTGACAGTAGGGTATCCATTTCTATTGATTCACTGGAGCATCAACGCAGTGTAGGGTGCGTTACTCTGTTCTATCGTTGCTATAATAGAAAAGGGATCTTGTTCCCGAAACTCGCACAATTTTACGTAGCACACATTTATCGTCCAGAGCTCATTCTTTTGTGGTTGATTGCCCGGAGAGTCGTACTACGCATTACAGAGAGAATTCGTTTTTCAGCCGTATGCTTCGCCTGTGGAATAAGTTGCCTACAGACGTGTTCCCTGTCTGTTATAACGTAGAAAAGTTAAAGTCAAAGTGTTCACAAACACTAGTCCCCCTCCTCATCCCCAGAGTACTAGTCCAAGATAAAAAAAATCATATTGGTAGAGGGGCAAGATACTGAAGACGGTACACCTGGACCTCGGCGTATTACTATAGAGAAATATAGAGCCAAGCAACTAAAGAAGAAGGAGCAGGCACTTACCAAGATACCAAGAGTAATCTTTCCACGGCAGAAAAGGGGAGGAAAATTGGTTTGTTTCATTCATGGTACAAAAAACGCACGAAAATGTAAGAATTTCATAGTTCCTAAACAGTGTAGTAAATATAATGAAAATATTTCTTGTATTAATATAAGGCTTTCGTCTACGACAATATGGTCAAAATAATGGGAATTTTTTATTATATATTGTAAGTCTAAGACTTTCATTCATATACTCGGTGGCTGATTTGGTAGAGTGATTAACCATTTGGATCCATCCATGCACCACTTTTGTGAACCATCTCGCAGCTACCTTGGGTTTGTGCTCTATTCTTCCCTTGTTGGGAATATGATCCTGAACTTCCTAGTAATGGAATGATTTGAATCTGTGGTCACTCGTCTCAGACCATACCAGTTACGTCTCTGATATTCTCTAGGATTACAAGATGACGAATAAAGTTACCTGACTTCTGTTTCTTGAATTTAGATCGAATTTTGTTGAACGTTGAGCGGCGCTACGTTCAGAGGAGCTTCCATGCCTGTCGTTAGGGTGGATCGGATCGTCCGTATCATACATAGGCACGTAAGTACCCTGTGATGTCCGTATAGTATTGTAGGCCTTACCATCTGAATATATAACCAGTATGTCATCCTTGGGTTTTGTCCACAGCACTTACCTAGTCGTTGTTTGGCAGTTCAGAAACTTTTTGTATCCATTTTTATGACGATTCAAGACGCGATTCCCAGGAGAGTTTTTTTATCCAGAGTTATGCACAGATATTTCACCTCTACTTTGGAAGTAACATACATCGTATTAGGATCCGCGTACTCAACGGTTTTATGTCCTTTACGGTTTAAGAACCTAATGAGATCGTCAATAAGTACTGGCCTTGAGGGTATCCTTTAACCGGCCCAAACATAGAGTTGTGCTTCAAAAACTAATTGGAGTTACTCGACCAATAGGAATCCCTAGATGCTCTTAAAATGAAAATTCAGTGTGATTTTCGCTGGAATGTTTCATTTTTCATGTCCCAAAGAAGAATTAAACTGCCTCGCTTTCCTTACAACTCTATGTTTGGGCCGGTGCTTCAAAAACTAATTGGAGTTACTCGACTGTGTGCCTGCGAGAGTAGTTGTGAATGTCCAGTTGAAATCTCTGCATACAAAACAATTGAAAAAACTCACGATATTGTTTAAGCCTATCGGAGATTGAAAATGAGGGAAATTGTGGAAGTCATAGGCATCTCACATGGCTCAGTGGTTTCTATTTTTAATGATCACTTGGGTAGAAGAAAGCTTTCAACCTTACTATGGAGGAGTTTTTGCGCGGTTTTGTAACTGTCGATGAAACATGGATCCACAAACCCCAAAACACCGGGTGCATAAAATACAAAGGTGGTTTTCGGGATGCATGTAGCATCACTAACATTGACTACCTTCAAAAGAGGAAACAATCAATAACGAATATTATACCAACTTATTGGGCTATGACGAATTGAAAGAAGTTTACAAGGATGCTCACATGAGTAGTTTCCATGGCATAAATCCATTGGAATTGGGCTACGGGTTGTTCCCTCCTCAACGATATTCTCCAGATTTAGCATTGAGAGATTATCAGCCTGTTCGACGATATCGAATGAAAAAATATGCGAAAGAAAGCTAGTCACTCACATTCGAATCAATTTTGCTATGTATATGTCACTATTATTCGTTCGCATATAGTTATGTATTTGAATTAAATTTTGACACATCGTTTGCATAGAATAAAGCTAGGAAAAAAAATTTCTTTTGCCTAGAATGCAAATGCACTTATTCTTTCGACATCGGCGAGCTCTTGTTCCCAGATTTGAAGATATGCCTTGGCGGAACTCCAACAATGCAATCATCTCACAAATAAATGTCTATTTTGATGCCCTCGGCAAATCATATACATATTTCGCAAGGGATCAAAAAATTGGAGAAACTTGGGACTAAGTGTATAGAACTCCAAGGAGAGTATGTTGAAAAATAATATAACGTCTTATATAAAAACCTGTGTAGAACTTCTTTATCCGCCTTTTTTTTTTTTTTTTTTTTTATATTGGACCAGTACTCAGGGGATAACCCCTACATATGCAGTGCATTGTACCAGAACTAGGAAAATAGGTTGTGAGGAGGGGGAAAGAGGGAGTAGTGTTTGTGAACGTTTGACTTGAACCTTCCAACGTTATAACAGACAGGAAACACGTCTGCAGGCAACTTATTCCACAGACGAAGCGTACGGCTGAAAAACGAATTCTCTCTGTAATGCGTAGTGCGATTTCCCGGGCAATCGACCACAAATGGATGAGCTCTAGACGATGAGCGCGTGCTACGTAAAAATGTGCGAGTTTCGGGAACAAGATCCCTAATCTCGTCAGAGCAAAATCCATTGTAGTAACGATAGAACAGAGTAACGCACCCCACACTGCGTCGATGCTCCAGTGAGTCAATAGAGTTGGATACCCTACTGTCACCGATAAGCTTCTGAGACGTATTCGTGGTCCAGATCTCATCTGTTCGTAAAGGATTGGCCAGTGAAGGCTTTACAAAGGGAATTTTAGTCGTAAGGTCCATCTGCGTTATAAACTGACTGCAGATGTATTTCCTATCGCCTAAAATGTGGGGTAATTTAAATCAAAAGTTCAAGCCATTACTTCCCTCTTGCTTCCTTTAAAACCTATTTTCCTACTTCAGATACAGTGTATTGCATATATAGGGGCCGTTCCCTGAGCAATGAAAGCAAAACTTGAACTTGTTAACACAGTGTAAAGTCTAAGAAGCAATTAATGATTTTTGCTGAACTGTAATCAAAGCACCATTATAATAAATTCCTTTGTGCGCAAGAAGATTTTTATAGTGTACATTGGAGAGCTTGCCCACCACTGGTACAGATGTATAAAAAACAATAGATATCCATATTATTTCAAGTGGTATACATACTCTTATTAGCTCTACTTAAAAGTGATAAATAATTATTTTTCTACCGCAAAAGTTTGCCTGCTATTTTGCTATTTATCGATTATTAGCAAAGTCAAGTTTTCTCCAAAAATGCTGATGTTGTCAATTGGTTATAAAACTGAATGTTTTCATACGCTTTCAAATTTACAATCTGCACACAATTGAAAAACTTGTAGTTGAGAAATAAATTTTTAATTTATTTGACTATCACAAATCTATTACAAAAAGGCAATACTGAGAATCAAATCATTTCGTACAAATTCTGAGTTGTTATTGTACTTTTAAGTTTCAAAATATTTTGATAATAAAGTTGAATCACACAAATGAATGCTTAAGTTGAGAATAAGTTAATTTGTTAAATAAATATGAAACACCTACTGAATAATATATAACAACTTTTTAAGATAAACACATTGGAATATTTTTACATACGAGTACGTCTGTAAATATGTATTTGAACATTAAATTTTAAAGTTCAATATTTTTTTGGGATGTACTTCGTCAAACATTCAGTTCTGTTTCTGTACGAAAACCAGTTACAAAGAAATACTTTTCGTAGTATATAAAATTCTTATCATATATAAAACATATCATATAATAAATAAAATATATCAGTTGCGATATATATTATTTGTTTCATGTGCTTTGTGTAAATTTTAGCCTTATTCAAAATTTCTGCATCTGCAAAATGGATGATATTATATTACTTTACACTCACAATATATACAGAGATGCACTTGCTACATTTTTTTGCAAGTGCAATGTTTAAACTAGCGTATTTACTCGTACACTATGCGCATAGAATCCTTACTTGCAAGCGAACAGATTGAAATCGGAAAGCGAAGCCTATCAACAAATATTACGGACCAGTTTACGTCCTTTTATGATTTTTTTTTTTACCAATTTTTGATTGCCTTTGTGGCTGGAATATTGGGACACAAAGTTGAATGTTTGAGAATAGCTTTCAAAAGTTTCCAAGTCTACTGATGATTAGTGTAGCTCCCATGAAATGTCGACATCTGGGAAACATAAAAAACAAGCTGTTTATAATTTTTTGATTGGTATCAATATTAAAAGCTGTTAAAGCGAATGTCATCGATGCATCTAAAAGCAGCTTAAAGACAATACTGCTCCACATAACAAATTCTAAAAATTCAATTACTAACACAAAAGAGACTTATTATTGAAAAAAAATCTTCGATGTAGTGAAATACAATGATCATAACTGAAAAATTTGTGCTGATTTAAAAATAATAACTCTTTTAAGAGGTATGTAAACGTGTTACACTAAGAATATGTGAACAACTTTATTAAACTACTTAATCCTATTCCTTTAATTCCTTTAACGAATTATGTCGTTCGTATTTTTCCAAGATTAAGTAGCATGAAAATAAAAGATGGTTTGTATTAATTTTTCTTATAATAATATGTTGAAAATTTTAATTCATATGTTTGTTTTATTTTTTTACAGGAGTACCTAATGGGCCGGATATCCATCGCTTGATGAAGGATAAGTTATTTGAGGCAGGGAACTCTGTAAAAGCGGTTATTGGTAACGTTTTCGGAATTAGGCGGTTGGACAACTGGCGCATTCATATAGAAATAAGATTAATTTTTTGCATTTTCGTACCAACAAGTTTGCTAAACAATCACCAGATGAGTCTGACGAATGCGATTCGATCAAGTGACGGCCAAACGCTGGTACAGTGGTAAAAAATTGGATTCGCTGTTAGGTGACATTTGCTGGTGACTTAAAAGAATAATTGCTTGAAACAGATGAATCATTTTTTTTAGCATTTTTTTATTTATTGAATCTTCAAAATGAACTAACAATACTTAATACTAAATTTAAAATTAAAAAAGAAACAAAAGTTTTATTTTACGGGAGCTATTTCGGTAAAATCACCTATTGAGCAATCTGATGGCGGCAACGGTATCCCTTCTTTTCAACCGAGTGTGACCGCCAAAATTAAGAATATTGCGCGCAAGAGGGTTTGGATGAAGTTCCAGTTTACTGACACACCTTGCCGCGTACTTAGAAAATTCCTCTTTTACCAGCGGAACACCTAGATCTTTATGAATTGGTAAATTTTTTTTCATACCATGGAGCTACAGTAATCGTTCGAAGAACTTGGTTTTCTCGCCTTTGAGTTTTTTCAATATTTGAATTCCATAATTGAATTCCGTAGGTTTTAGAATTGCATTGTATAGCAGAAGTTTGCAATCCAACTTCAATGTCGAGTTTCTGCTCAACTGAGTGACTTTTGCTTCAATGTGAGACTTCCACGTTAGCCTACGGTCCAGGTGAATACCAAGGTACTTTGCTTCATTGTGCTGCGGAATAGTAGAGTTGTTAATTTATATATGCGCACATGTTTGCTTACGCAGTGTGAATGTAACGTGAGTACATTTTTGTTCATTAACCCTGATTTTCCAAAGCTTCAACCATTTTTCCAATATTGAAATAAATTCCTGTAAATTTCGTGAAACTAATTGGTGGTTTTCATGAACGCTCAAAAACGCTGTGTCGTCTGCAAAAGTTGAAGTGTGGATTCCAGATGGCGTTGGCTTGTCAGAGGCGTAAATCAAATGCAAAGTAGGCCCAAGAATGCTACCTTGACTAACTCCTGCCTCGATAGGTTGAGTTGGGCTTATAAAATCACCTTCTCTGATAACAAATTCCCGCCCATATAAGAAGCTTTCCAGAAGCTTGTGAGTATTTACAGGCAAGTTTAACTTTATTTTGTGCACAAGTTTAACCTTATTTTGTGCACAGCCACACTTTATCAAAAGCTTGAGAAATATCAATGAATAGAGCTGAGCAATACTTTTTCTCCTCAAAGGTCTGTCTAATGACATTGACTAGTCTGTGCGTTTCTTCTATGGTGCTATATTTAGCCCGAAAACCAAATTGATGATCAGGGATGCATCCCACATTGTTCAATATTGGACTCAACTTTGCCATTAACAATTTTTCGAACATTTTTGATATTGTTGGTAGTAGACTTATTGGTCTATATGATTTTACTTCAGATGAATCATAAAGAAATTCTTAAACGATGTGACAAAGCACATTTTATAAATTAATAGCAAATTTAAAATAGTAAAAAATTTTCGGAAATTAATTATTTTGCGCAAATAAAAATTACCGTGTGTTTATAGTTTTTTAATTTTTTTTTCGTGACAAAATAGATTTTTGGACAAAAAAACAAAAATGACATGTAAACTTGTGTTTATTCAACAGAGTTGAATTGATTTAGAATTTAGAATTATACCAAAAGTATAAAAATACCATTTTCTTTTGAACTTTAGCACTAACTTTGAAAAATGTTTAATAACGCGTATTCGAATTAGCTATACCAGTAGGGTGTCCAGCTAGTTACAAAAAAAAAGTGGTAAATTCGAGGTCAGTTTAATAAGCGAATACCGGGGTTGTTTAATTGCCACTTGAATTAAATGAAAACTCTTTTTAGAAAAAAGTCGAATTATTGGTCACCCTAACGTTGAGCCTAGAAAACAGCAGCCTTTTTCAGTTTACAACATGATTTCAATCATGAATGTCTAATATTTTATCCTTATTAACCGCTTCGAAATATTTAACTTGTACTGTCATATGTACAAGTTGTATACCTATCATTTGCTTCCTCTAAATTATTATTATTATTATTATTATTATTTTGTTGTACTTTTCACTGCTTTCTTCCATGCTAGTAAATAGTAAGATGTTTTCCATACACAAACTCTTACTATAGACAAATTTTGAAATTTTCTCTTCCAGCTTTGAGACAAAGTGCAATCTTGCAGAAAATCCATTTGAATATGATATTACAAATCTAATTTGAAATTTATGGAAATTCAAAGAAAGAAACGTCATCCTATTTAAGAATTTTATTTGCACTCGTGTGAGTTTCTGCTAAGAGGTTTTTATGGCTACGAGATAAAGTATTATGCAAATATTATATTTTTTATTAAGAGAGAAGGTGGCTTAAGCTTTTTTGTTACTTTTACTGTTATTGTTATTTCTCTTTTTATTTTTTTATTTATTATTTTTTTTTTTGTAGTCTCAAACAGTCAATTATGTCTAAAACGTATTTATTAACTTAGATCTGAATCAGAACGGAAAAATATTTCCACTTAAAAAATTCAAAATTTTCTAATTGGTGCTCAAAAAAAAAAGTTTTAATATTTTAAAAATATAAAATTACTTTTGTGTTTTCCAGCTGTTTTCGAGGTAATACAAGTATTTAGATCTGTCAAAAATGTGTATAGCATAAAGGAAATCTTACCGTGTAAAACAAAATGTATTCACTAGGAGAGAAATCCAAATGCAAAAATTGACAAGCGGTCGGTAAATATTCCTTTTCTAAACTATTTTAGAAAACTCTGTGTTCTCATTATATTAGAGGCGTATTTTTAAATTTGGATTGGCAGTACTTTAAGTATTTACAGAAGGTATTACAACATTTGTAAACTCCAACAATTGCAGTTCAAGGATATTGCATGTTGTTTTTGTAAATGTTGTAGAATTGTAACCATCAGTAAATTTATTAGACTTTCATAATAATACTTTGATTATACTTATTCCATAAATGTAAATGTGAAATATACCTCCAACACATTTTTATTCAGTTTTGTTGAAATACGGAGAGAATTTCATAATATTTTGCTCCCACTAAATCCAAATACAGGGTGGCCGATGAAAACTGCTACCAAAAAGAAAAAAAAAAACGTAATAAGTTATTTTCTGTGTAACTAACCTGTTCCATGTTTATTGTGTTTTATAGATTGATGTTTAAATTCAACTAAAATGGAGTGTTGGGACAATGAAACAAGAATTTTTATAGTGCAACACTTTCACGCTTTAGAGTGCGCTGTTTCCGTCCAAACAGAATATAGGCGCACGTTTGGCGGCACTCCTCCTAGCAGATGGAGTATAATGAGGCTCGTAAAGAATTTTGCCGCGCGTGGCGCAATCGCAGAAAAGTTTTACCATCGAGATCTCTCAATTCGGACGCAGGAAACTATTGCTGCTGTAGCTGCTGCCATACAATCCAATCCTAGAGTTTTGACAAGGAGCTTATTTGCTGAAATGGGTGCCAGCAGACAGTCATTGCAGACAATGTTGCACTAAGATTTAAACTTATTTCCATATAATTAACAAACAAACTGACTGTAATAATACTTCAAGTTTCCGCTTACTAGCAATATCACAACTAGAAAACAATTCCCGGGCATTATGGCACATGGTATCTAGTAAGTTTTAGCCAGTAACATTCTTACATTTACAGGTGTAAAATATTGAACTTTCCAGTGTCCTTAACTTTATATACGATTTAGCCACGAGGGCATTAAATTATTATTAATAATAACTCCTACATTTTTTGCAGAGGTACTACTTAAATTTTTTGTCCATTGACTGCAATATCAACTTCTATACGAGGACGTATAGTTTTTTTATGAATCATCAGGCATTCAGATTTGTTAGGATTCATCTGTAATCGATTTGCACATGCCCACATATAATTCTTATTTAAATCATAATTGATTTTGTTTATGCTTTCACTGATGCATGTAGCTGCGCTATTGAGCCATAACTGCTTACCATCTGCAAACATGTGGACACTTCAATGTCTTAAAGAACTAAGCAAGCATTGGCGTAAATTGAAAATAGCAGAGATCCTAAGATTGAACCTTGAGAAACACCTTTCTCAAACTAAACTGGGTTGGAAACGGCATTGTTCACACACACTGACTGTATACGATCTGCTATATAGAACAATATAAGTTGTGCGGCTGTAGACGAAAAGTTAAACGATGATCTAAGCTTGTTATAGAGAATTTAATGGTTGTGTCAAATGCTTTAGTATGATCGAGTAGTATTAATACATATATTAATTTTCCTGTCATCTAGTTCACGCTAAATGCTTTCTGTGACATTACACAACTGTGGTTTGGTCGGAAGCCTGATTGTTTGTCGGACATCATTTTATTATTCTGAATATAATAGCTTATCTGAAGGTGACAATTTTTGTCCAATGCTTTAGAAAGGCAGCTTAAAATAGCTATTGGTCGATATTTATTGTTAGGTTTCGGAACTGGAATTATTTTTGCATTTTTCGATTTGTACAATAAATAGCTTGTGGTTATAATTGTGTTAAAGAAATATGTAATATATGGCAGAAGATTATTCGTATAAGCCGGGGATGTATATTGTCAAAACCTATAGCATTTGATTTTATCTATGTAACACTTGAAAAAACGTCATTTAAAATTAAACATACTAATTTGATATCTATTAAAATTATTCATACCCGATATTATAATCTGAAGTGTCACTTCCTGGTGGTATGTTAGTAAAAATGTTGTTGACTTCATTAACATCAACAGAGCAGTCTACAGCAGTATTTGACTCACCAATACCAATTTCCCTAATAGTTTTCCAGGTCCGTTTGGACTCAAGAGCAGTATCAAACTTTTCTGAATAATATTTAGTTTTGGCGAATTTTATCAATCTATTTGCATTACTCCTAGCTGAACGGAAGCTAAGCAATAAATTATTTGTTCGAAAACGCTTCCACCGTGAATACGCTAAATCTGCACGTCGGATAGACTCTTGGATCACAGAACGATTATAACAGCACGTTCTCCTTGCTACTGTTATAATCGTAGATCTTATGGATACTGCATCATCAAAGAGTTTTTGAATGTTATCTTCAAGAAAAGAAAGCTGATCATCAAGTGATACCAATTTTTAGATATAGCTTAACTTAACTTGCAGAAAGTTTTCTTTAAGTAGATGAAAATCTATATTTTTAAAATCACGAAAAGAATATGCTTGCTCCCCATTTCCAGGCTCAAGATCATATGCCGCATACACAATATCATGCTTAGAAAAGCACGAACCAGAAATTTGATCATAACGTACTATCTTTGTAGCATCTGGTATAAAAATAAAATCTAGAAGAGTGCTGTTATTCTCTGTAAAGTGTGTAGGAAACGTTGTGTTCACTAGAATGATGCCAATAATAGCCATTTCATTTTTAAATAGTTATTCTACAAAAGGGTTACAATTAAAATCACCTGTAATAAGAACATTATTGTACCGTGTGCCAATAGTTCCAATATTAGTCGTAAAATCACTGTAGTAGAATTAAGACCTTTCTACCAAAAGATGAAATTTCAACAAAAATTTACTCAATTTTATTACCTGCACCACTTTTAGCGCGGAACTTGCTGGTTATGTGATTTTTAACATATATCGCTCCTTTATTACAACATAGTCATATCTCAAAAAATGAGCTTTTCGACTTAACAATGCAGAATTGTTAACTGTACTACCTTTTATATTGTGCCAAAAATTTATTCAAATTACTGTTTCCTTTACGAGATATTTTAAAAAAACTTTTTCTAAGACTTGTATGGAAACGAAAAATTTTAAATGTGTTTTTCTCGAAACAAGCTTTTTTGCGTTATGTCCATGTTGCAATAAAGGAGCGATATATGGCAACGCCTCCAGCGATTTTATGTTTTCCTTTAATGCAACGCCATTTCAAACAATTGAGTTTGTGTGGATGCTCGTTATTTTTTTATTTGTATAAGTATATTTAGCTTCTAAAGTAAATAACAACTAAACACATTAGTTTTAATTTTTTTTTTATTTATTTAAGCAATATGTCTACACATTCGTGTACACATATAAGTTCTGCCCAGATTAAACTGTATCCAAGTACTTATTATTTTGGTACTTCTCAGCTTGTATTGTGATATGTGGAACACAATGTTGTAATATTCCCAGTCGCAGCAAGAATTTTTGAGGTGGTAGTACATCAGACTTTCTTTCACAAATAAAAGCAAAAGAAAACGCCGAAAATTAGGACGGCAAATCAAACGTATGACTACCCTTCTCCAACATTCAAGGAATTAAATATTGATAATCAATTGAACACTTTTGGAGTATTTACTTCGCTTGTTCTTCGGCCTTAGGGTACCCATTTTACCATAGACGAATTAATCAGATCGAGATTTCCAATTTTTCTCAACACAGTTTATTAATTCGACTTCCTTAGAAAATTGAACCACTGTGCATTAGTTTGTCATAACTCGTTTCTTCTTACAGCCAATAATAACAATCGCAAACATCACAAAAAGAATAGTGAGGTCAGGTCCAATATTGCAATGCAGCAAAAAAAAAAAAAAGGAAAACCAACAGCGGTACCAGTCAAAAACTGCTACGAGATGGAAATTACCTAAACTGTGGGTATTGCTTTCTCGGCTGAATATTGGTGCGGGTAATGAACACATTTACGAGAAGCAGTTACGACAGTAGCACCAGTTTTCAGCATCTATAAAAGAGGTGACAACTTATTCAAAGGGGTTTAATTGAAAACAGTTAGGAGCAGTTAACAGTAGTTAATTGCAGTTGATTAGAGTTAGTAATAAATTGCTCAGTTGAGCAGTTTGGAGTAAATTACAAAGAACCGAAAGTGTTTTAATTGAAACAGGCAACAATATAATAAAAAAGTAAACCCTGCGATTCCCACGGGATCCTCCATAGTTATAGCTTCTTTTATAAAAAATAATAAGTGCCAGTTTACACATTAAGTTTAACTCGTCAAGTCTTGAGTTTTTGGGAGAACGGGGAGATGAGAATGGAAAAGGGTGCAGCCTTGACGGTACCGTCAAGTTTAAAATGGAATGCCAGAAAATATGAAAACTTTAAGGCAAAAAAAAAAAACTTAAACTTGACGACACAAAACTTTTGTGTGTGAACTTAAATGCAAGTTAAAAAACAAATTAAAGCAGAATTGATCAAGAAAACCTGATGTGTGTAAATTGGGACTTAATAAAGTATTCCCTGCAACCAAGGCTGGGCAGTATTTGAAACACATGTATTTGAAATACGTATTTGAAATACAAATACGTATTTTGTATCTGTATTTCAAATACCCAACCTGAAAGTATTTAGTATTTTCTATTTCAAATACATAACTTAAAAGTATTTTGTACCTTGTATTTCAAATGCATATGGCTTATAAATACATTTTTACAAAATACATTTATTTATTATAAGTTCAAAATAAGTTTTTTCACACAAAACCCAAAATTGCTAGAAACTGCGACCACTAAAATGTTTATTATTTTGCAATACCGCAATGTAGCTTTCAATTGTCTTGTCCAGAGCAAATACATTTTACACTAATTAGGTGATATCAATAGGAATTTTCACATATTCGCCACCAGCCTTTTCCCAACGCTTTGTATTATATACAGGGAAATAATTTTTATTATGAAAACTTTTGCCTGCCTTAATGTCTGTGAGAACCAGATTATGTCGATTGCAAATACATATAATAATTTGAGGTATTTCAGTTGTATTTTAACAAAACTAATGGAGAGCTTAGAAAGGATATATAACGACACCTGAAGCAAATACAGCTATATTGGCGTCCACCCTAGTTTCAAAATACACTGGTCACCAGAAATCATCTCATTAAAAGAGAGGCAACGAATGCAAAACCTTGCAATAGATACCTTAGAGAAAGATTACAAAAAACGTGAAACCGAACATGGATACAATAGAAGAAGTAGTAGTTGCAGTAAAGATGATGAGAATTTTATTGTTTTTATGCATTTATAGAATTTGGCAAAACCTGTAGAAATATGTTTTTCCTCGGCAGATTTTATTCACTCCCCAACAAGAGGTTGTTTGTCGGATGACTTATTAAATTATCTTGTTTTATTAAAGGAAATACTTGTTTTGCCGAATGAATCTTTTATTCGCTATTGGCGAGTTTAGAACAATCATATGAATATACACACGTATGTCACACGTGTATATATGTAAAATGCATAGAATGTTAAATATATATAATACAAAAATATAACACATTTTATATAATATTATACAGCTTTATTTCTAGTATTTGGATACATAATAAGTATATATGCAGTTGTAAGTATGAACATATATGTATATTATCGCCTAAAAAGAAAAAGAGCATAACTGACAAAAAAAATTCTAGTCTAGTCTAGTTATTATCAATAATACAACTATCCACAATTTTTAATAGGCTTTCAATACTTTGCAAGTTACGCCCTTTTAAGTTGTATGTGACAATATGCAATTTAGTTTAAGTGCATATATAAAATAAAATATTTATCAAAACCAGAGCGGTATATTCTTATGAGATCGAAAGACAAAAAAGTATTTGTAGTTTTTAGTTGTATTTTGTATTTAAAATACACAGCTGGAAAGTATTTTGTATTTAAAATACACAACTTGAAAGTATTTTGTATCTTGTATTTGAAATACACAACTGGGAAGTATTTTGTATCTTGTATTTGAAATACTTAAAGTGAGTATTTTGCCCAGCCCTGCCTGCAACTCCTCTGGGAACCCAAAGGCAGTTTTTAACTGCTTTTGTATTACTCACGGGAAGAGAGCAAAGCAAAACGAATTGAAACTTTTAAGATTGCTGATTTTTGCACTCTGATTAACACCTAATATATATTATAAACAGCTTATTTTCTAAGTTTCCCAGCTGTCTATATGTCTACATTTCATAGCAGCTACCTTAATCGTCAGTAGACTTTGGAATTTTTTGAAAGATGTTCTCAAACATTCAACTTTATATCCCAACAAACTAAATAAATTATTGAGAATTTAAAAAGAAAACTGTTTTAATAGTTCCTGCTGGGAAACATAGACACATGCAAAGAAAAGGCAGTTGGATGTGTGGTTGCGACAACATTAATATATATTCCATAACATTGTGTATTACTGTTAAACACAGCGTATTATCGCTTTAATTATAGTTTGTTCCTCTATAAATATGTTACTGTTTGCTCTTCTGTAATTCTATTGTTACCATCTATAAATTTCAAGATATGGTTGCACACAATAATGGCAAATTGCGAAAATTTGTTTAAAAACAACAATAGCTTTTATCACATCCAACATAAAAATGTTTGTTTTTATAATATGTATGATATGCTAATTCATATCCAATAAAAGAGTTTAAAAACAAATTTACTATTGTTGTCATTAATAATATTTTCCTTACAAGTCGCTGACACATTATTTTTTTCCATTTGAATTTTTTTTGGAAATAAAAAAATCTTTTGTGTACTTTTAATTAAATGAGAAAAAAGAAGACGAAAGTGGCCAAAAATACATATTGAGTATTCGCAAATATATAAAGGTAAGTCTGTAATATTAAGACATAAACATATGTAACAACATGAGTACGTGCAACCATATTAATATGGTTACATATTACTTTTATAATTATAATCGCAGATGAAATTCTTAATAACTACTTTTGTTTTATTGCAGCAGATAGATAATTCAACATCAAAGAAGAAATGCAACGCGATTATTTTTTTAAATTTATATTAGACATAGTATTAAAATATATTATACGCTGTCTTTTTCTTGTAATTAATTATAATATGTATGTATTTGTGCTAATTATACCAAATATATGGTTCAATTACAATAAAGCTATTCGTGATATTAGTATGGTTATTTAATGAAAGTAACATGAGAAAAGTAAGTGGTTATTATAACAAAATGGTTGAGTATGACAATTATTTGATAACTTTAATCAAAATGTAATATGGTTACTTATAATATTTTTTTACAATACTATGGTATGTCCTGTCAATGGTGTTTTAAATGTAACAATGTGGTATTATCAAGTACAACTATATAATCCAACAATATTATGTTACCCTTAAAATATTGTCGTATCAACCATACATTTTTTTCTACGTGAATAAGCTGTTTATAAATTTTTTAATTGGTATCAATGTTAGAATGTAATATAATGAATAAAACTCAATTATTTAATATATATGTTATTTTAATTAAATAAATAATATTAGATTTGTGCATAAAAATGAAACAAAGACGGCTGGCTGCCAACAGGATGATATATCCTTTACTATTTACTAAACTGCTCATGGTGAAGGGTACCGAAAACAGCAATAGCAACAGCATCTTATTGCAGGCATACAAAAAATTGCAACAATGAAAAAAAATCAACAAAGGGGGAATACAAATATTTTATGTATTTCCACTACAAATTTGTTACAGAGTATATGTATGTAAAGTCATACAGAAGAAGATTTTTTTTTGCTATAAAATTCCTTTAAAAATATGCAAAAATATTTATACTCATATTTTTGTTTTGTTGTTATTTTTGCGGTTGAAGTGGGAGGGAGTTGGCCTCTAAAAAATCACACATACTTGAAAGTACTAAAACAAGAATAAAAAATTATTTGTTTTGTTGATTTTTCTAACGCTGCAAAATTGTTGACTGCTGTTGCTGTTACTGTTCCTGTCATTGTTGTTGTGTTGCTTGCAGTTTTGGTGCAGTGCAATGAGCAGGCACTGTTGTTGCTATTTTTGACTGTCAACAGCAATACATATTTGTTTGTTCGCTCGTTCAGCTGTTTGTTTTCCATTGTTAAGCAACTGTCGCGCAACGAGTGTTGGGTGGAGTATTTGTTTTATTCTCGTACAAGTTTTATTTAAAAAACTGCCAACAAAGGAAAATTTTGAATTGTATTTTTGAAACATTTAGCACACAGGATTTCTGGATATTTGTTTTGTGTCGCAGTTTGTATAAAAGGCTCATTTACAGGAAAAACGTCATAACAACAAAAACTTGCTGACATCAATATTGCGACTAAAATTAAATCGAATGTGATTATTTTAGCCTCTTCAATTCTCCAATTTAAAAAAAAGGTGTATGGAATCTAAAAACTTAGTTTCTGTTTTTAGAAACAGAGTTTTAATTTTTGATTTATCGTGTTATTAGGGCAACTGAGCAAAAAGTTTTTTGTTTGTGTGAAACTGCATCTAATTTTCGTTTTGTTTTCTGTGGCTGTCACAGCAGCTTAGTAATAATTTTATGTTTATATCAACGAATTTTGCAGGCTGAAGTTTTGTACTTTTCAGTGTGATAACAATAAGAAAAGTTGGAAGTTCAAAATATGAAATTGACTTAAAAAAGATTTGCAGTTTGAACAGGGCAAAATGACACTTTGTAGTTGTGTCATTATGGCATCTAAATGGCACTTAGCTATTCCAATGATGATTATGGTTTTGTTTTTCGCGAGACTTAAAGAGCTCACATGATTTTCAGTTTAAGTCACATCAGCAACTCAACAAATTACGATGGCACATACAATTATTCTATTATGTTTTTTCTATCAGTGATTGTATAATCTAGAATGAATTGCTTTTTTCCAAAATGATTTGAAATACATAAGTTTGAATAAGGTCATTAAAATGTTTCCAATAGTTTCTCTGAGGCTCTGCTGAATATCCTATTTGTCGATTAGGAAATAATTGCGCGAATTAAGCTTTTTCCAGCAACTTCAGCTTATTTTAGTTATATTATTAAGAAACAGGCCCACAATGTCGATTGATATCGCTTGCATGCATTTTCAACAACAGCAATTTCCGCCCCATTTAAAGTTATTAGCATGACAAGTTGATCTACAATGAATGCGAGCGTAATCATCATCATATAAATTTCCGTCCCTCTAATAAAAGTCGTGCGAGCACAAATGTCGAAATCAGGCACTTCAGAAAAATATCTTTCAATACGTGAAAATTTTACATAGAACTATAACAGCCCATTTATGTTTGCATGTATGTAAATCAAAAACATATCGTTAATCTCAAGCTACATACACACGGCTGTCAGATCTTACAATATTGCCAGTAAAATTGGCTGAAAATGTATTACAATCGTGTAAACTGCCAATTTTTAACTTACAATGTTGTCAAAAAAACCACTGTCAATCAATTGTAAGACGACAATGTTGTCAGGCATCTGACAGTCGTGAGAACACTCTTCGTCGGCATTGCCGGATAATTGGCCGTTACAATACCGGCTCAGTTTTAATTGTCAGAGGTATAAAATTAATGCACTTGACAATGCCATCATTGTCGGAAAAAGGTTTGATGGGCAACACTACCAAACAGATGGTTGTTGATATACATAAATGGCAATGCCTTACAACATGTCTGGCAATTTATTGCATCTAACAATCTGACAACCGTGTGAACTGACAATTTTTGTTGTCAGATGAATTATTTGTTAGATCAGCATGATAATGAAATTGTAAGATTTTCTTACGATCGTCTGAACACACAATATACTTCTGCGGGACAATTTTTCATTGTCACTACATTGTCAGCATGTTGCCAGATATGACAATATTGTAACATCTGGCAACCGTATGTACATAGATTCATGTAAAAAGGCGCTAACAAACATGACTTTAATTCTACCTAGCTATATCTAAAAGTCACTTTTTTGTTCAATTGGTTGTAAGACTGTTATTTATGAAAATATTTAATCAAATCTTCGTGACACTGTGTACTTGTGTAAAACGTAGTAGAATCCCTAAAAAAGCGCAATTCAGAGAATATGCGAGTTAGGGCCTTTCTGCATGAGACCAACGGTATACGCATGTACGTACATATGAGTATAAAAACATATACATATACTTAAGGCAGAATTAGTTCGTACGTTCTTTTCCGTTCTGAATCAGCTGTTCTGTTTCTGTTCAATATAAACTATTTGCCTGGCCCACGATGTTATTCGGCACCGCTCGATCGATTAAAAACATTTAAAACAAAAACAAAATTTAAAATGTTGTTTTTGGTTTGCATATATTTATGCGAGGGCGCGATGTTGAGTGACGTCGTGGGCCAGGCAGTATATGTGCATGGTTTGTTTTTATTTTTTTCATTCTGTTCTGTTGCGGACTAATCTGTTGAAAATAGAATTCAACATTAAGTGACAGCCAGATATGTGAGTGTTTTACTTTTTGCAGGTATGGGAATATTAATTTTTTACTCAAATGTATGTATTTGTTTTTGCCAAAACTTAAAAAAAATAGGTTTCAAATAAAGATTTTTAAGAGTTAATACATTTTTATCAATTAAGCTACTACAAATGAGCAAAAGAATATTATTATAGCAAGGAAAATATTATATTTTGTATAAGAATGGCTATTTGATCGCCATTTCTAAATTATTAATTTGTTTCTTTTTTTGTTTTTGCACACAAAATAATATTTATGTACATATTTTATTCTGCGTTCCAATGCTGTTCTTTTATTTATGCTCTACTGTAAAAAAACAGCTGAATATTTGCTATAGAAATGAACGGCAACAGAAAGTAAAAACTAATAAGGCCTTTATACAGGACATTAAAATTATTTCAGAAGTGGCTGCGGGTAAAAAATGCACACACAGATAAAACCATTTTTTATAATACAATCTAAAACACCAACAAAATAAAAGCAGCCAACACTAAATGTTTATGCACTAACATTTTTACAAATACGACAACAAAATCAATTTTATTTTTGTTAATATGATTTTTAAAAAACTTATGTATAAAAATATTTTATTTAAGTAGTATTTCGTTGAGTTTAAGGTCCTTTTTGCTTATTTATTTTAATATTTCTGCCAATATTTCGCTTTCCTTCGGATAGCTTCTTCAGGGCAATAATATTTGTTATTGTTTAAAAAATTTTTGAAACAATTTATTGATCGCGGCAATTATTGTTATAATTATAAATAAAAATATTTCTTCGCTTTAGGCAGGATTGAACTCGAGCTAGACGAATGATACCAACCCATCATCATATAATATTAGAAATATTAAAATAAAGTTCGACTAATTAACATTAAAGCATACAGATTTGCTTTATTTTTTACTGTATTGGTGTCCCTATTGAACAACACATTTCAGCAAATTTTCAGATTTTTTTGGCCTATGGTTTCAGAGATATCGCATTTTGAAAAAACCGAATTATGAAAAACCGTGCCTGAATAAATACTCATAATTTTTTCAATATCAGTCCAAACAGAATAAGTTTTTTTGCATTGTTTTTCTTTTTCTCTCTACTATCTAATAATAAAAATAAAAAAAATAAATTTGCACAGTAGGATTGAGTGCAATTTTCGGGATTTAATATTTTATATCAATTTTTCTCACTGTTTGTACTCTTCGATTTTCTTAATTTTTTTTTTTTTTTTTTTTTTTTTTTTTGTATTTAGCTTTAAGTTTTTCCACACCTTTTAAGACCCGTTTGGTAGTAGGATTCGAGTAACTACTATTTTTCGGGATTTTTTAAAATTTTTCTAAAAATAATTTTTTGCGTTAAGCCACTGTGCAAAAATTTTCTAGGATTTTGTACTATTTTGCGCATTTATTATTTTATTATTAGCAAGTTTTACTAAAAACTGCCATTGACTATAGCAAAAAAAAAAATCATAAGCTAACTTTGATTATTTCATTACGGCTTTTCTGCTTTGATTTTACTTTGTAAATTAAAATTAAAATACAACACCAACTTTAATTATAAATCGTTCGCGCTTTCTGGTTTTTTTTTAATGCGAATGATTCGTTGTTAGACCAATTTATAAATATATTCTAACTAGCAATAAAGGCAACAAAAAACCATATTTATGTCTATTTGTTATTATGCTACAATCAGTAGTATTTTCTTAAGATCAAAGCAGAAAAACCTTAATGAAATAATCTAAGTTAGCTTAACGCAAAGATGAATGAACGGAAAAATACAGCTGCTCACCACCGTTAGAATTAAGTTACAGAATCACTCAATCGTTAGTGCAAGCGATGAAATTTGATGACAAAAGTTGCGATTATCGGATCGTTAAAAGTTAGAGAGTCGTACCACAGACCGCACGTTGCAAATATAAAGTTTTACTACCTTTTTTTTTGGTTTGGCCCCACTGTTATTGTTTGTAGCTAATTGTTTAATTGTTGGTCTATTTCCTATTGGGTTTGTTTTAGTTTAATTTGAGCAGGCTTTGTACTAGTATCAGCGCCAGCAAGCCCTCCAAACAAATGAATTCATCATTACATCCAGCTTCTGCTTTGTGTAATTAGTCTCAAACTTTATGAAATTATCAAAACACATTCGAAGAAAATTCGTAAACAACTTTTTGTTGTTCAAAATCAATAGCAATATGTATGTACGGGCGCATACTTACATACATACATGCTATTACTCGTATTTGCTTTCGCCTAATTATGAAATTTTAGAGAAATATATACATATATATGTATTTATACCTCAGCGTTATCGTAGTGGTTGCTTATGTACATATGCACATACATATATTGAATATATGCAAATTTTCTTTTAATAACACAAAACCGCAAGCAATTTATAAATATTATACCTACTTATAATGAAACATTTCAAGCATATTAAACTTACCGACAATCTAACATTAAGGCATGATCCTTTTGTCCGGCCACTGAAATCATTTGATCCATGATGCCACAAGGCATACCAACAAATTTGTGCTCAGCTGCCTGGCAAATCAAGGCACGCTTGGCATCACTAGAATAACACAAAAAAATCATATAATGAACAAGAAATAAAAATTAAAAAATAAAACTGGCCATTTAATAAAAAAAAAAAACATACTTGTAAATTAAAAGAAAAGAAGAGAAAAAAAAAATATGTATACGAGTATAAAAAAGTACAGGGTGGCCCAGAAAGACCGAAGTGGTGTGAATTGCTTATAACTTTTTATTTAAGAGATATTTTTTTAATTTTTTTTTTTTTAAATACATTAAATTTATGGGGAATATTTTTGGATTAGTTATTAAAAATGATATCCCGCAAGTGGTGGCCATATTCTGCTTCGCACAAATGTGCTCTTTCCAACACATTTTCCATGACCTTTCGCAAAACTTCCGGTGGTATGTTGTTAATTTCTTCTCGAATATTGGTTTTTAGCTCCTCAATAGTCCTAGGCTTATTAACATAAACTTTTCCTTTTAAATAGCCCCAAAGAAAACAGTCTGGAGCGGTTAAATCCGGGGAACGCGGAGGCCAATTAAAATTGCTGTTACGAGAAATTATTCTTTCACCAAAGATGTCGCGTAAAAGAGTCATTGTGGCCCTCGCAGTGTGCGCTGTGGCTCCATCCTGTTGGAACCATATTTGCGGATGGTTTTCCACGGCTGGCCTTACAAAATTTTGCAACATGGCCCGATATCGATCACCATTGACGGAAATGGCGACACCTTGTTCATTTTCAAAAAAAAAATGGGCCAATGATCCTTTCTGAAGAAACACCGCACCAAACGGTACACTTAACTGGGTGCAATTGTCGTTGATGAAGTACTCTCGGGTTTTCCGTAGCCCATATCCTACAGTTTTGCTTGTTAACGAACCCATTTAATTGAAAATGGGCTTCGTCACTCATTATTAAGTTATGAATAAAATTTGGATTCTCTTGTGCTTTTTGCTGGAAATAATTTGCATAGTCAAGTCGTTGCTGGTAATCTGTTGGTTTCAATTCTTGGACAAGTTGAATTTTGTATGGAAACAATCCTATGGTGTGCAAAATTCGCTGCAGCGACGTCCTTGAGAGGCCCAGTTGTGACGAACGTCTCCTGGTTGATGTTTCTGGATCCTCCCGAATACTCTCCTGTACCACTTGAATATTGTCAGCCGTGTGGACAGTTCGGTGTCTGCCGGGACCAGGAAGGTTCCTTACTGCTCCTTGTTCTCGAAAATTTGCAACCAGACGGTTTATTGTTGAGTGAGAGGGTGCAACCCGCACATTAAATTGACGACGGTATGCACGCTGAGTCAACACAATGGACCGTTGATTTGAAAAGTAAATTTCAACAATTTGGGCACGTTGTTCAATTGTGTATTGCTCCATTATAAATTATCCAAGTCTTCTTTACAAAATACTGAAAAGAAAAGAAAAAAAAAATTATAACAAAAAAGTTATAAGGAATTCACACCACTTCGGTCTTTCTGGGCCACCCAGTAGTTTGTTTTCATTTGTGGCCACTGGCAAAATTAAAAATATTCGAATCGTATTGTTAAGCAAGGGAAAAAGAAGCAAAACAACGAAATAAGTTACTACGTACCTTTCCACCTTTTGACCGGTAAAATGTTCTAGAAATGTCAATGTGGCCACTTCAATGGCAGCGCTGGACGATAAACCAGCCCCAACTGGCACATTACTCACAATGACCGCATTAAAACCAATGAATATATTTCCACCACTGCCACCAGCACCAGCTGAGGAATCAGAGCCGCTACTAGTAATGCCAGCCATTTCCATGAAACTATGAATTACACCTTTTATATAGTTTGACCATCTGGAAAATTAACAACAAAACAGAAAACAACAAAATAACATAAACAATTATATACACAAATAAAGTTGTAATTTGTATTATTGTGTATATATATTTGCAGATTAAAGCCTACTTTTTGCTTTTTCACTGTTAAAGATGACTTTTTTTTTTGTTATTTCTTTTGACCATATCGCAAAAGATGTAGAAACGTAAAGTTCATTAAATGGCCACTTTAAAGTGTAAACTGGCAACGAAAGTAGCAAGAAGAACGCAAAAATAACAGCAATTTAATTTTTGTTTTCGTTTCGGTCTTTCACTCATTTAAAGGTAACTTTGTTTTGGGAGGTTTTCGGTGTTTTATTTCAGTTCGAATACAGATTTTATGCATCCAAAAAACACACAAAAAACTATAACAAAGGCAACAGAACGAATAAACTTTACCTGCAAAGTTTGTTCCTCGACACTTTGTTGGATAAATGTTTGCTTGTTGGTTTTTTGTTCCACACAAAACAAAAGTTTTGTTTGCTTGCTTGTGATTTTTGTCGGGTGGGAGATTGTTCAAGTTTATGTTTGTGATTTAACAGAGTGACTGATAGTTTATCGGACACATGCATCAAAAATATGCGCGAAAGATTTTTTTTTTCAATAAATGCTTGTTTGTAGAATTATGGCCAAAATTAGAAAATGTATCATATCACTCAGTTAAACTTTTATTCCAATATTGAAATCAGAGCCCGATTTTTTTCCGTGTTTCTTCAGGCTCTGCCAGTTGTTTATAAATTTTTTAAAACATAAGTTTTTTATATAATACATACATAAACAAATATAACTAAAACTTATAGCTAAAGGCACCTTTACATGGCAATACATGTATTAAGATCTGTCAAAAAATTTTGTGGAAAGGAGAAAATCTTATCGCGTAAAAGTAAAATGTATTCAGTAGGAGAGAAATACGGATACAAAATTTGACAAGCGGTCGGTTATCATTTATTTTCTAACCCATTTTAGAAAAATGTGTATTCTCATCACACCAGAGCTGCACTTTAAAGTAAATAGTGGCAGCATGAATAGTATTTATTTAAGGTGGTTACATTTTTATACAATACTTCAAACCAACTCAGGAGACTTTCATGTTGTTTTTGTATATGCGGCAGAATTGCAACCATCAGCTGTTTTATTCGTGCTGGCAAAACAAATAAAAGTTAAGATTTCATGGCGCAAAGTGCAAAATAAGGAAAAAAATTATGGAAAATCCTGTTTTTGCATATAAATTGACGATGGATTATTTCGAAGTTGATGCATTAACAACTCCTAAGGTAGGTTTTATAACAAAATATTCATTGCATATATCCATACAGACGAACATAAAATTATTATTATGTTTTGATTTGACTTAACCTAACCGTGTAAACACAAAAAAACGTACAACAGACTTGTGTTCTCTTTTTCTTAAATACGGAGAAAATTTCATAATATTTTGCTCCCACAAAATCTAAATATCTTGTATTGCCATGTAAACGTGCCTTAACATACACAGGAATCCACATATAACTAACCCGCTGAAAATTCTTACAGCTTTGGTTTAATACACTAAAGCTGGGGACAACTAGCTGTTTTGCAGTCGCTACACTGCTCATTAGCACCCACTAGGATTCGAACTCAGTACCATGTAAACATGATGTATTTTCAATACGGCTGCTTAACCTTAACCTTAACTTTCAGTTCTTGAACAATTGGAAGCTTAAAAGGATGGAACCTTATATCCTGTTTTAAAATCGCATGAATAATCGCTCTTGGAAGTCCCAGTAAGGCAGCTCTTTTTCCGCATTGAAAGTTGTAGATTTTTAAATAATGGACCCCGGCCGTGGGACAGTCATAGGCGAAGCAGTTGCGCGGAATATCTGCGCTCACGAACGAATTAAATTCACACTCGGTCCATCACGTATTCTTCGAATACCAAACTTTGAGAAAATTTTCGACGAGCAGTTATGTAAAAATCATTGCTCTTAAAAAATGTATCCATTGCGAACACGCGATGCTCACTTAATCACTGCAACGCCGTGACTGCTTCATCCGATAATTCCAACGCCACCCTTTGCCCGCACCATTTATTACTTTTTGAAATAATCGTATTTTAAAATACTTATAAATTTGCAACCATACTTTATGAATTTTTACAACATTTTTTTTTAATAAATTCTGGCTGTCTAGTAAAAATTTAGCTATAAGTTTTTGGAAAGAATATACACGTATATGAATGCGCACAAATATTTCATATTATAATTTCGTATCCCGAAATCTGGATATATTTTGGTACTTCTAAATTTAAACTTGGATGAAAGACTTTGAAATTTGTCTTCAAAATTCTCTGGCACTGTGTTTAGATAAATTATACAACAACAAAAAGTGAACGTAGAAGAGAGTTAACTGTCTTCTTATCTGATTATATTTTGGACCTTTGGGGTCAGTAGTTACTCGTAGTTTAGTACGAGTATGCCATAAAGCAAACAACACTTTTCTGATAAATCATAGTTTTTCATATATGAACACAATAGAAGAACTGATAAATACACATTTAGAAATCATTAAGTTATGTTGAACTTAATGTTTAGAGAGTATTTAAAAATTAAAAACAATGAAAAAATTGCAAAACTTTAAGTCTACTTAATTGGAACAAATGATTAAAATATGTAAATTTAATTGCTCTAAGCTAGAGTAGTTTTCTGGCTTAATTTGAAAAGGGCTAATTACTCAAACATATTTTTTTTCGTTGTAAAGTTTCAGAGGTTTTTTTCAGATAACTTAGAGCAACAAAAAAAAGTTTGAAATTTCTTCTTCCTTATAAAAACAATCAGTTGTCCAAACAATTCAACTGGAAAAAATGTAAGGAAGTTCACATTTAACAACCAGGTAAAGAATTAAGATCGTTCGCTGTTTGAGTCTTAACAATTGTGTATGTCTGAAAGTTTTTAATATGAATACCATAGTTGCCAGATGAAAATGGGTTTAAATCGTTAAAGAAAGAGAACATACTAAATTAAAATTTTTAGTTCACGCATAAAATCATTAAAAAATATCAGCTTGATGTGCTGCTTTCACGTCTTAGTTATTTGCATTACTAATGAATTAAACAGAATTCTCGTTTAATAGCAAACACAGTGAAAATGTAGTTTGAGAAGTAGTATAAGGGGTCGCTGCCAAATTTTTAATTTTAAACACGATTATTTCAAAAAGTAATACACGGTACAGGTGGAGGATGGCGCCGTTGGAATTATTTATTGTGCGGATTTCTCAGTCGCGATATCGCAGTGAGCCTGTCGACAATTTTATTAAAAATTCGGCATTTGGCAAATATGTGATGAACGGAATGTAAATTTAATTTGTTCGTGGGTGCAGAGATTCCGCGGATGGATATTCGGCTATGAATATCCCACGGCCAGGACCCCGTCGTTCTTCATGGACTGCCAAAAACATTGAACTGGTTGAAAGAAGTTTACGTGAAAGTTCGCGACTTTTAATCCTCAAAAGGGCAGCTTCACTGGGACTTTCAAGAGTGATTATACGTGAAATTTCAAAAGGTATCTGAAGTACCTTTTAACTTCTTATCGTTTAAAAACTGAAAGAATGTGACTTTGACTTACGCCAACATTTTTATGAAACGTTATTGGAGCGTTTTCGTACTGTAAATCCCGTTTTTCGGAGCGACGAGGCTCATTTTCGCTTAAACGACCACTTCAACAAAGAAAAACTGTAATTTCTGGTCTCCAAGGACCCGAAACCATCGAAAACTATTGCATTGTCCCAGGGTAATTGTTTGGTGTACCTTATCCACAAATGAGATAATTGAACCAATTTTTTTCGAAAATTCTTGAGGCGAGGCGTCAACCGTGAAAATGATCGAAACTCTTTTTGCTAGACCTGCGAGCTCACTCATCGTACTCTGCACACACGTAGTTTTAACAGGATGTGGCGACTGCATGCACAGGCAGAGCTTCGATGTATTGCTTCGGGAAAATTATCCCGAAAAACGGATCAGTCACTTTGCGAACATCTCACGGCTAAAGAGTTCGCTCGGTCTGACTCCCATGGATGTTTAAATGGGTCTAACTTAAAGGTAGGGTTTATAATGGCAATCTCCAATCTTTTGTGACTTTAAAGAAAAATATGCCTCGAAAAACCAACTCAATTAGACCAAGCTAACTTCAGCGTATTGCGCAAAACACAAGGCTCCGTTTTGAACAGTGTGTTCAATTCTGCGGAAGATATCTGAATGACATAATTTTTCAAAAATAAAATCTGATAAATTTTATTCTATCGTTAATGCTCTCCGCTTAAAATTGATTGCAACCGCCATATCCTCTTTAAAAAATATATAGTGTTGTTTGAGAGATGGGCGCAGTTTCCTAGTATCGATTGAGCTGAAAGCTAAATTTGTGTGTGCCCAAATAAAAACACTTCTCAATTTGAAGATTTATTGTTGTTGTGACGTTTTTACCCAAATTTTATGATTTATATATAAATATGTGTACTCCGCTCGCGCATTATCTACCTCTAAAATTTCTTTTATAATGTTACGAATTTGTGTCGCTTCTAACCCATTGTGACAAGCGTCGATCTGCTTGTTTACACATACAACAAAAAGCTAAAAGCATAATACGCAAACATGGTACATCATTAAAAAAATGCAAATTTCAATTAATTTCAATTTAAGATTACTTGTTTTTTTTTAACATAAAATCCTTCTTTATTAGCTACGAATTCAGGACGTGAAACACAATTTTTATAAAATAAATATTATAAAAAATCAAGAATTAAATTGTTGACGGCCTACTTAATCGCCAATGTGATACTAAGTCGTCAAGTCTGGCAACCTTGATATGTCTGAACGTTTGTATAAAAATGCAAATGTCATTTGCGGTAAAATTTTACCAAAAAAAGTAAATCAACTGTTTGTTAAGAGAAAAAAGTTTAACAAGAAGTGAAAACGAAAAAAAAACAGACGCAAGATTTCGTACAGTACAAAAAGTTGCAGAAACATGACAACTGGACGCCAAAAAAGAAAGTTAAAAATTCATAAGAAAAAAAATATACATTTGGAAAACGTTACTGTGCACAGCAGAAATGTAAAAGTTTTAAGGCAAAAAATAAAAAAAGAAAATTGTTTATTTTGCATGTCTTTTCGTTTAAAGCAGTTTAGTTTCTTTCTTCGCTTTTTTTCTGGCCAATTTTGACAACAAGGACAGGTGATGAACGCTTAGAGCGTTAAGTAAGTAATGTTAAACTTTTAAATAGTCCGCAAGCGAAGAAAGTCAAAAATTGTCTTAGGAAGATAAGAGAATTTATAATTCGCGTAGAATTTTCAACTTAAGTTTTTTACTACGAATGCACTTACATATAATTTATACAGCTGAAAAGTAAATTTCAAACTTTAATTGAAGGTAGTTCCTTGGTAGTTATTTGTATTATTATACATATGAAACAAAACGTGTTTTGTTCCTTACAGGAGACCGGACCTATGGACCGACCATTCTGAAATTTTCACATGATTTAACTGGGACTGATAATGAATCATAGGCTACCACGCATACTTTTTCAAAATTATGTTACTGCTTCCGCATAACATAAGCAGGCATAAATAACTTCGCCATTTGTGGAACAATTTTCAGTTTCTTTTTCCATATGGAAATATGCGTCTTGCATATTTTTTTAATTGTAAGGGAAAAGTAATGTTATGATCGCCCGAAAAGTTGATTATTAAATGATTTCGTAATTACTGGACCAATTTTCAAATTGCATTATGGTTGGATCACCTACTAGTTCTACTTTTACACAAGAATATTTCACTATTTACCATGAAAAATACGTAGGAAAAGGGAACAGTTAATTTTTTGTATTTCGAAGTTATTATTTAGGGTGATCAATCGGATATTATTCTTTTTTTAGCGTTTACTGTAACCGTTTTTTTTTTTAAATGTCTATTTTGCGAATATCGAATAAACCGGGATTCTTAACACGGTTAACCGGGTTTTTAATGTCTAAATCGTATACTTTTACGTTTTTTATTTTAACTGCAGATAATTGTCAATCATAATTGAAGTAATCTTATGAGAAAAGAATTCATAATAGTAATATAACTAGCTTAAACAAGTATTTCCATTAATTTTATATAAATTCATAAATCATTGACAGCCAAAGAGAAACCGCTTTCTTCCGACCTTTTGCGACCTTTCCATGTACACAAAAAGCACTGGTGAGTTGGAAATCCACGCTTAATTCCCATGAGTAATCCGACTACTTTCAGATTGCAACATATTTTCCAATAATGCTATTGGAACTTTATCAGCTGTAATACAGGGTAGTAATTTAAAAAAATGAAAAACTTTGATTCTTCTTTGGATTATTTTTATTTGGTCTTTTAATTTTTTTACATCAAGTCGAGAATATGACGTCATGTAAATGGCCGCCACAGTTGATTGTCATTTGAGCCCTTTTATAGTATTTTCCATCACATTGGCCAAAACTTCCGGCGATAGGTCCTCACATTCTTGACGAATATTGTCTTTAACAGCTGCAAGAGTCTGAAGATTGTTGACATAAACCCGCGACTAAAAAACGCTTCACAAAATGAAGTCTGCAGCGGTCAAATCAGGCGATCTTGCTGGTCAGTGCAAATTGCCAAAACGGGAGATTAGGCGCCCGGTAAATGCATCCTTCAGCATATCGAATGTGGCACATGCAGTTTGTGCCGTAGCACCGTCCTTTTTTTTTATCTTGGACCAGTACTCAGGGGATAGCCCCTACAGATGCAGTGCATTGTACTGGAACTAGAAAAATAGAGTATGAGAAGGAGGAAAGGGGGAGTAATGTTTATTAACTTAACACACGGAACGACCAAAACAAACATTATCACAGCATTTAAAATGTTGAAATTAATTAGTTAAAACTGATCAATGCCCAGTGTACATACCTTCGACACTTCTCAGATCAACAAAAATTAATTCAACATCGTAGGATAATAAAATACATAGTAGAAATATAAAACTGAATTCAATAATAGCAAATAGAGAAAAAAAATGACAGTAAAAAAATAATACAATAAAAAAAAACACGTGCACACATGATGCAAAACTCTACCTATTACGGTAAAATTTCGCTTATAACAAATTAATAATAAACATATGAGTAGGTATAGAAAACACGGACGACAACGAAAAACACGTATGTACGGAACGAAAGACAAAACACTCCTGTTGGAACCACATGTTTTCCAATCCCAATTCATCAGGTTGCGGCAAAAGGAACTCGTTGATCATTGCTCTGTAACGCTCACCATTCACAGTAAACGTTTGGACCGCGACGTCTTTGAAGAAACAAGGTCCGATGACTCCTCCAGCGAAAACAGCACACCATGCAGTGACTTTGAGCGGGTGTAATGCCTCTTTGTGGGCTACACACGATCAGTGCCCCAGAAGCGTAAATTTTGCTTATTTTTGTACCCGCTAAGATGGAAATGGGCCTCATCGCTCAGGATTATTTTTTATGAAAAATCATTTTGCTCTTGGGGTTAAATAAATAGTCACCAATATTAGTGGCCAATCGGAAAATTTATAGCATTTTCTGATAGCAGGATTACTTTGGCGCCACCTTGTATTAATTCCATGCCTTCGTGTGTTTATTTGAGGTCTGCGATTCTTACAGAGAAAAACTGAAATTTCAGCCTCTGTGACAACCAAAAAATTAGTTTTTGTGCATTTTTCTGTAATAAATAAACGACCTTTATATTATTCATCCATACAAGCGGTCGAGGAACCTATATGATTCGAATTTAGTTAGATTACGTAATTTACACGGTTGAATACATTTGCGAGCCTTTTCAGCAAAACGCCAATGATACCAATACAAACTAGACCCTTTTCTAGTTGCTGAACTTCCCCTTGACTGAGATCGAGCTTTGAAAGAGGCAGACCTTCGAACCTGCCTTGAACGAGACTCGAGAGCATTAATCCTAGAAATTATATTGTCTAATTTTCTAGAAAAATGTTTTCATTATTAGGTGGAACTATCTCCGAAACAAACATTGATGGAGAATTCGAAACGGCTTTAACAATTTTATCTGCTTGGCACGCCAACTTGTTCAGATCAGTTGTCTCACATACAGCCAAAATGCTTTTAACTTTATCTGGCAAACGATCCAGAAATAAAGTTTTTAAAACACCACCGCTTGCCCTGCCATTTGAAAGTGATTTCATCCGGTGTAGCTAATTTGATGGTTTTTGATCCCCCATTTCAATCCCGGTCAGCAAGCGTTTTAATTGTTGTTCAGCTGACTCTGCAACGAATTCATGACTCGATTTTTAAGGGCGTCAAATTTAAAGGGAGATGGTGGAGAAATGTTTATATCTTGCACTAAATACAGCAATGACTGATCCGAATTTGTTAGCAAAAATTCAAATTTTGTAGTATCTTGAGTAATCCCACACATACGGAAACTTGCTTCAACTTGAAGAAACCAAACCTCTGGTTCCTCTTTCCAAAACAAAGGTAACTTAGGAGATCTTGCTGACGCAATTTCAGGAACATCTACCGGCTCCGTTGGCAGTTGCTCATTATCCCATCTTGGCAGATTTTGCAATGAACTTGCTTGCGGTGCGCCCTCAAAAACTGGCATGTTGATTGTTGGATGTACTCACATTATTTGACTTATATAAAAGTTACAACTCGGGTCACCAATTATAAATGAATACGCATTTATATTTTATAAAAATCAAATAATAAATTTATTTATAATTATTGGAAAACACAGTTTGAATAATAAGAATTTTCTCCTCATATTTTTTAGTTGTATGAATAAATATTAACAATATAAAAAATGAAATGTTGATTAAAAATAATTTTTAAATACAAAGTTGTATTGCCAGAAGTAGTAAATACCTACAAGGGTGGCCAATTTTTGCAAATATTTTTTTTTTTTTTAATTTGGACCAGTACTCAGGGGATGACCCCTACATATGCAATGCATTATACCAGAACTAGGAAAATAGGTTGTGAGGAGGGGCAACGAGGGACTTGAACTTTCCAACGTTATAACAGACAGGAAACACTTCTGCAGGCAACTTGTTCCACAGACGAAGCGTGCGGCTGAAAAACGAATTCTCTCTGTAATGCGTAGTACGATTCCCCGGGCAATCAACCACAAATGGATGAGCTCTAGACGATGAACGCGTGCTACGTAAAAATGTGCGAGTTTCGGGAACAAAATCCCTAATCTCGTCAGAGCACCCCACACTACGTCGATGCTTCAGTGAATCAATAGAGTTGGATACCCTACTGTCACTGATGAGCTTCTTCGCCCTCTCCTGCACACGGTTGAGTAACCCCAAAATAGACTTTGAGGCACCGGCCCAAACATGAGAGTTGTATTCCATTTTCGGTCGGATGTAGGTGGTATAAATAGTAAGGAGATCGGATGGAGTGAAGTACATCTTACACCTTTTCAAAAAACCGAGACACTTGAGTGCTTCTTTAGAGACATGAAAAATGTGTTCAGTCCAGCGAACATTACACTGTATCTTCATTCCAAGAACATCAAGAGCATCCGATTCTTCAATAATTATACCATCCATGAGTACAGATGAAGCAGCATTTGCGGTCGTTTGTTTGTGCGTTAATAAGCAACATTGGGTCTTATGAGCGTTAAAGGTGACCCTGTTTTTACGACCCCATTCGGAGATTAATAGAAGATCACTATTCATTGAATCGTTCATATTTAGCTTCTTGGCAGTGATCTCTGATAGGCTGGGCCTATGACCAAAAGAGTACGAGTGACAAATGCCGCTGTCATCTGCGAAAGAGTGGATAGGGTTGGAAGTTTGATAGAGAAGGTCGTTGAGGAAAATAAGAAATAGAGTAGGAGAAACAAATATGGAATCAATATCATAACAAAAAGCCAGGTTTTTTACCTGATCTTCGTGCAATATAAAAAATTCGTCATATGGAATAGTGATACCTCGATCACGAGCGGCTGTTATTTTAAAATCAGCCGCAATTATATTCCACTGCTTAAAGCGTGATGCAAAGATTTCTGATATTTCCATTTTTTAAGTAATTTGAGGTAATACAAACATTTGCATGAGTCCGCCTGCAAAAATTTAACTTGATTGGATCACGGTAAAATAGTTAAAAATTTATCCAAAATCTTTCACACAGGCAGACAGACGGACACCACGAGCTTTATATTTTATACAAAAAGAAATTCTGACCTGTACATGAAAATGGCTGATATACGTGTATCTTTATTTTTCTCCTCTTTTCGAAAAGTATATTTGGTTAGTGGGACAGAAAAAAGTTCGTTTTTGTAACGCGGTGTAAGGAAAGAGAGACATTTTTATTTGATATTGAGTAATTTTTGTTTGATGAAACGTCAAAAAACATTGTTGTAAAAATAAGAAGAATAAAATGCAATTAACAACCTTTTGATATTCAAGATTTTATGGACTTTTCGCATTTCATTCGCTGTTTATAAGAAGTAAGTTGTACTTATTTATATTTTGCGCTTTTTGGTTCACATTTTACGAGTATATTTATTTCTTTAATTACTTTTATATAAGTCTTTTTACTTACAAAAAAAAAAAAAAGAAAATAAGTTAGAACTCACTTGGGTTTATCGCCTGGTTGTATATTTGTTAAAGAAAATTTACAACGTTTGGGTTCGTCAGCGCCAGGACAGCAGGTAATTATGTCGACTTCATTACTAGACGAAGCAGCAGCTCTGGCACCTACAATCAATGTTACCATTGGCAAAGCCTTTTTGGAGCACAGAAAAGAAATAGAAAAGAATAAATTTAAATAAAAGCTGTAATCATTCATCCATTCTTTAATCTTCGCTTTCAAATCTCACTAATTAGTTTGTTATTTCAAATTCGAATAGTAATAAGCAATTTGAACTAACCATTGGCAAGACATAGCCATCATTGTAATCTACATGTTCACCAATCAAATTAACACGTCCCGGTGCACAGCAGGCCAAATCTGGCTCTTGGCCAAAATTTTGACGAAATGTCTCTTTGGCAGTTTGCAAAATTTCTTCAAATGCTGGCAGCTTTGTTGTGGTTGGATTTGACGGCATCTTTTACTCCTTTCTACGTTTAACCCTTTTTATCTATTTTTGTATATTTTGTTTTATTTTTATTTAGTCACTTGTCACTAATGATGATGAAGTGATGTTTCTGATGCTTTTTGGCTGCCTCAAGTGCTGGTTGTGTTTTTGGGTGGTAAAATTTATTTAATTTCTGCAATTATAAAAATGAAAAGTTAAAGATTTAATGCCATGACAATAACAATTATATCGTAAATTTATTTTTAGGACGATTGTACATAAAATGATATACATAGTACGTAGGTATTTGAATTTTATTGTTTCAACATTTAATTAATAAAGATCTGATTTATATAAAGTTTGAAATTGGTAAAATACAAAGAGTTTGATATATTCATTTTTAATATAAACTTGCAGTGAGTAGCGAACAATAGCAGAAGAAATCATTTATAATTCGTAATGAATCGAGTTTTCGCCAAACAAAGGGACTTTTTATTTGCTTTGACAACTTAATTTATGGTTTGGCGATATAGCGATTAGAAAACAATATAACAAATTATTTGCAGGTTTTTTTTTTTCTTACAATTATATTTATTATTTATTTATTTATTTGTTTAATTTAATTTATTCTTATGAATAAATTATAAGAATAAAATATGATTTGGAAAAGAGCATAGCTGCTGGGGCTAGCAGCTCATATTTAGAAAATTATTATTATTATATTTATAAAAGTATTGAGGCGAACAACATTTTTGATACCCTGTGACCCCAACAAGTAACATATATAACAAGGTGATTCAAATTTCATTATTCTTAAAGCCTATGTCCTTCTCTATGATTCCTTCACACATTATTTTATGATCAGATCGCATATTTCAAAAACACAGATTTATTACCTTATTTTTCTTTTGCTCCACTGTACGTTGGTGTCACACATACCGAATTTTCACACTATTACCCTGCTTCTTCAGTATATTGATCGTCCATCTATCTTAGAAGCAAGTAACGTCAGGAATGAATAAAAACATTCAGTTAATATATATAAGTGAGTACAATAAATTGGGCATATATGCAAATTTTCTAGTATACGATATAAAAAACATGAAGGTAAGTGTGAATAAGTTTGTTTTTCTTAAAAAAAGCTCAATCCGATCCAATAATGATGTTTTTGATCGTCGATGTCAATTTCAATTATATTTTCGTTATATCTGTCGTAAGAGGCAATACAAATGACAGTGTTATAATTCACGAATAAAGTGCCTTTTGTTCGAAAAAGTCGTCGGGTATGGGGCACCCTAATGATTGAAAAAAAGCACGACTGCACGCACACATTTAGAGCGTTGATGTATTTTTTTTATCGTCTCCAGGGCACCAGATACAAAAAAAAAATTATTAGGTGAGCTGTGAAGTTCATCTATTATGAATACGCCTTACTTGCAATCATGCTGCTTTTAACGAAACTTAGTCAGCCTTAGCTTTTATGATACTAAAGTGTCAATTTAACCCTTTTTGATTTCTATGAGACTTTTATGACACTTTTTAACCCTTTTTGCACACATGGAACTTTTTGTTGAGAACGATCGAACAGCTGTATGCATAAATACTCAGTTCTCATTTATATTTGAGCAAGGTTTTATATTAAACTGCTCTTATGTAGGTATATGTGCACTAACATATATATTATAATGAAATCTTTATTTCTAAAAAGTATGTAGGTATTTTTATTTCTAAGTATTTTTAACATATGTATCTATACTATTAGTCGAATAATTTATGCCGATATTTCAAATATAAATATGATTCCATATGCACGATATAAACTAGTTGTGAGTTCGAGTCCAACTTCAGTCAAGAAGAGGGATTATTTTTAATTATAACAAAAATTGCTGTGAAACAATAAGACCAAAGAAGAACAGAAAAACTAATTGAATACCATATAGCTTTGGGGGACAACTAGCTGTTTCATAATCGCTACACTACTCATCAGCAACCACTGGGATTCAGACTCGGGATCACGTGAACATGATATATTTTTAATACGGCTAACCAATCATGTGAAATATGACATGGTTGTAGATCACTTTACAAGACGTTGTGCTCCGTTGAGCGATGTCAGAATGAAGATATTGCCCTAATGTTGAAGATTTTTCATGTAAAATAAGATATGAAGACACATATGTTCCTTAAAATTAATATATTTGTGATTTAGTATTATAATAAATAATGTGGCAAATTTCAGAGAAACCTTTCATTGAAATGTTTGTTTTTCTATTATATTGTTTAGGTAATCATCTCTTCGTAACTCTTCACTATTTAGTGTCAGTAAAGGCAACAGCAACATATTTTAAAATTTTCTATCTTATATTAACAGCCAGTTTACCAATCTCGACAGCGTGCTTGCGTTCGCAATCTAAGCGAAAGGAAATTGATTTGGGTTCGTCTAACTTTTTTTATGCGAACGATATATAAAATCTCAATGAAAATATATAAGAATATGCGAACGAATAATAGTGAGATCGACAAACCCAAATTGATTCGAATGTGAGTGACTAGCTTTCTTTCGCATTCATTTTCATTCGAAATCGGTAAACTGCCTGTAAGGCTTTTTTTTTTGAAAAGTGAAATTTTTTCTACAAATATTTCTGGCACCACTGTGTAGCAGTATTGATAATTATAACAATATCTTCTGTTGTAGAAATAAATAACAGCGTTTGCAAACCTTGCCTAAGAGTTCTGAAATGTTAAATTTTTTCCGGTAACTTTGGCTCAAATATGAAAGAGAAACCAATTATTCTCTTAAAAATCAAACAAAACAAACCGAATCATTCATTCATACATTTGCACTGTTGCCAGAAATTTATCTTAATTTTGCAAATTTTAAACCGGAAAAACTATATCAATATTTCAGGTCTAAAGGTATAGAATTTACACGTTCTAATAATATACTGAACTGTTCATCCTATAAAATAGATAAAAGTTGAAAACAGTAACATATGGTACATTGTTTTAACAGACTAACTTAAATTAGCGCGTAAATTCTCTCTTTTCAGAGTGAATTATTAATTAAGTTCATTAAAGTTAAGCAACGAATAATTTATACATGGTCTGATAAAAAATAAGCGTTATTTTCAAATTTCGTGACTTGGATTTTCGCATTTTTTTCTGTTATCTGTGTACCAAACATATGTCTGTTATATATGTTGGCAAAATCAGCCAATCAGTTTGTTTTCGACAAGTAAAAAGGTTAGTGGTATTTTGGTATGCTCTTCGATTTTTTACTAAATTTTGAGCAAAAACAACATCGCAATGACATCGCTCTGGAGCTGTTGAACATCTTCAACGATGATCTAGATTTCCTCAAACTGGTGTCGAATTATGGGTGTATGGCTATGACATTGGAACCAAAACGCAATCATCTCAATGGAAGCGTCCACAAGAGCCAAGATCGAAAAAAGCACGTTAAGTTCGGTCAAATGTGAAGGTTTTGCTCACTAGTTTCTTCGACTACAATGGCGAGGTGCATCATGAATTCTTGCTACAACGTCGTACAAGGAATACTACCTTGAAGCTATGCGCCGTTTCCGCGAAACAATTTGTCAGAAAAGCACAGAATTGAGGAAAAAACAATCATGGATTTTGCGCCATGATAACGCACCAGCACTTGGGCCACGCTGACTCTTTTTCCTCTTCCCAAAACTGAAGGAACCGATGAAAAGAAAGCGTTTTGCTACGATTGAGGAGACAAAAGAAAAAACGGAGCAGGAGCATAAATGTATTAGAACTGAGGGGAATTACTTTAAAGGGGACAAGATAGTTATTGATGAATAAATAAATATTTTTTTAAAAAATTTTAAATAACGGTTTGTGTTTGATCAGCCCTCGTGTATACGCTTAGTGCTATATTGAATATTGTTATAGTTTATTGGCCCTCACGGCTTAAGAAATTTATGAAATAGATAAATAAATAAATAAAATAAATAAAGCGTAACGTAATTTAACGCTTGCAAAGTTGGCAGGAATGCAAATTTATAAATTTGCCAAACTTATTCTCTGCGTAAATTCGGACTAGAATTGAACAATCAGCGGTTTACGTTCGCATGAAACTGAGCAAATAATCAGAAAATTTTTAAATTTATTATAATTCTGCCACTACCTATTAAAGCTGCCTTGAACCTACTGATAATAGTGTCAATAAAAACAGAAATTCTACTCCTTTTGTAAATAAAAACAATGAAAATGAAAAACAAAATCTGGATCCGAGATTAAGATTTAATTTTCTTAGATTCTGAAGCAATTTTTAAAAACTTAGAAACGAATTTATGCAGTTGTTGCAAGAAGAAAAAGTGAAGTAATGAAAACGTTTCCAAAATGTTCAAAATTATTCCTAAATATAGTGACAATGCCTCCTATTCTTCTGCAGCGTGGATACATGTAATATACAACTAAGTTAATAAATATACGAAACTCGTTAGAAAATGAAGCAATTGAAGGCGTTCCTTATTATAAAGGCCAATTAAAACTAAATCCTTTAAACTTATTTGATATTGCAGTTAAATCTAATTTATTGGAGTTATTCAATTCAGATAGATGTGTTCCTAAATTTTTCGGAAAATTCAATGTCATAAGAAACTAAACTCTTTAAAAAATTTGCGATTGTACAAATTTAAGGCAATAAGCTTGCATTGAAAAACTGTTATATATTTTTAACTCTAGATCCACGTTCTTCGTCGTTTCGGCGAATATCGTTAAATAGTACTTATTTATCTTCTCTATTTCTCACTAAAACTCTCCCAAATTTTATGTAACTTCAGTTATTGCTGATCTGTCGAGGTTCGTGGAAGTACGTGCATATATGTAAGTTGTCTGTAAGTTTGATTTTTTGAAGAAAGTATTTTGTTTATATTTTTTATTGCATTTTGTGCAGTTTACATAACATAACATACTCTGCTTTTCGATACTTTCAAAAAACAAATCGTAGTAACCAACGGTTGTTAATTTGTTTGAAAGATGTAAAGAAATGTTAGAAACGTGTATAAATGAAAAAGCTTGTTTTTTGTGTTTTGACAGATATTATTAGAGCATTTTTTTTTCTTTTTAAATTCTCAACAGTTTACTTAGATTGTTGGGATATAAAGTTGAATGTTTGATAATACCTTCCAAAAGTTTCCAAAGTCTACTGATGATTAGGGTAGCTCCTATGAAATGTCGACATATAGATAGCTGGGAAACATAGAAAACAAGCTATTTATAAGTTTTTATTGGTATCAATGTTAGAAGCTAATATAGCGAATAAAAACTCAATTATTAATAATTAATATTAATTTGATATAAAGCTCATTTTTGCAAACACTGTTTTATTGTTATTCATATTGCTTGAAAATTCTCTTACAACTAAATTTGGTTGTAAGTTGAATTGTAAGTAGGAAAAATTTGGTTTTTGGTAAAAAAGTTTGAATGTATTGAGTTTTTTGCACTTGCATATGTAAATGCCGAGTTAGAATGAATAAAAACCTAAGTATTTTATAAACTAGACAAACAAATTCGCGTTTCCTTATATTGGGTGCATTGGGGACAGATTCGTGAATGAAAGAAAGTGTGTATTGTATTAAAAATATGAAAGTGTATCTGGGGTTAAATACAAATTTAAAATATACTAAAAATTTGGTAGTCTTAAAAGTCCAATTTTTTTTTTACGATATTTCATAACTAAACTGACGATATTTTCAAAAATTATCGGGATTTTGCGGATGCAAAATATGCATTCCAATTTGTATAGATCTTATATAAGCCTCTTTCAAAAGTTTTCGCAAGGCCGGTTCTGGACGATTTTCTACTTCACACAAAAAATTTTTACTCTGCCGATCACAATTAATTAACAGAAAATAATAGAACCGTTTCAGCAGAATGCTAATATGAGGCAAATAACTAAAAATGAAGTGATGCACATGCAAAATGTACACTTTCTTTGTCGCGTAATATATGCATTCCAATTTGGTTTTGCTCAATAATTTATATAATTGTAAGAAATTTCCCAATTGTCTTTTTATATCTAATTAGAGAATAGTATAGAATAGTATAACCCTAAAATTATAAATTAGTCATATCATAAAAAACTAATAAAGTACTATATTGTAAAAAAAGTTATTGTACACTTTATTCTGGCGCTCACAGTATGTATGGTGGTTTTAGTGCATTCATCGGTAAATGTAGAAAGAACTTTCACCCAGATAAAATTGAACATAGTGCTAAATACAGACGGAAGCTGCATCCTTGGTAGACGCTTTGTTTACAAAGATTAGCTAAAGTTTAGAAATTCCTACCGTTTCGATACGTTTACAATTGAAAGTAAGTATCTTCTATCACAAATTTTTAAGTATCTAATTCCTCTATTTATTTTAATACTTACATAAATATGCATTTAAATAATTAATATAAGTACATGCATATGTATAATTAATAGGATATTAATTAATGTCTAATAACTATCTTATACATAACTGAATTTATTTGTTTTCTCTTAATTTTTGTATATTCAAAATTTCATTGAATAAATTCTTCAATGATGTATAGAAAAGCGCTCAATATGGTTTTGAAGACTTGGAATACATAACGCAGATTTTGTAGATTCTCTCCTGAGAAATTGTTTTTTTTTTTGCAGATTTTGCTGCTAAAAGTTCTGGCAACACTGCACACTTGTCATACTCATAATAAAACGAAAGCATATTAAAACACAAGTCGTGGCGAAACAAATACAAAACCATAACAATAAAACCAACCAACAGTCAATGCCCTAAAAAACTGGTCATTTAGTTCATTTTACCTGCTTATAAATTTGTTTTAGAACGTTTTTTAAGTTTACTTTAGTTCCTGTACGTGAAATGTTTTTTTGGAATAGCACTTTTTGTCACAAATATTGTGTATAATTTTTAATAATTCATTAAAGCTAAAAAATGTTGAATGTTATTTGCCGGCACTTTTTTGTATTATTATTTTGTTTTTATTTTCTCTTGTGTTGTTCAATCGCGTAAAGAACAGAATGAAAACTGATGGAATTCTGAGTACAATAGAGACAGATTATTTAAAATTATATTAAAAAGTAAAAAAGAACTCAAATGTTTGTTATCGCTTTGAGTTTGCAGAGTGATAAAATGCACTTGTTATTGTGTTCTAGTTGTTTATTTATTTATATTTGACTTTTTTTAATGATTATTAAACTTATTTAAGAGATAATTTTTATTTTGTTTTTCTTAGCACTTGCTTATTCAAACACTTGTTAAACGAGAGCTTATTTAAAACGTTACCAGACTAATTTTCAGTCATCAGATTCTTCAAAACTAAAAAATCGATATTGGTTGCCGAAGATGGGAATTTTAGTTTTAGTAATTACATACTACTATTTCCTCAAAGTATTAGTTGTGTTCGACAGCATGTTGGGTTAATAAGAATTAAATTATTTCCTAAATTTTGGCCGCTGGAGCGTAAAAACCCATAATTGTATATCTGCATAAACGTTTGTCCTTTTTTATGCATTTATTTATTGAATTTTAAGAATGAACTAACAATAAGTATTTAAATCTTGTGAGTTGTTTCCGTAGTACAAGCAAGTGACTTGTCTGAAAAAGTTGTATAGATATTACTTTCCATACAAAATTTCATGACAAGTCTCTTGTTTGTCTTGTAGAAACATTACACATAAACATGGAAAATTAACTACAAAAGATGTGATTTTTACTCAAGTCCGGCCTATGCTAGACTAAAAGTTTTATTTTGCCATAACTGTATCAGTAAAACCACGTATTTAAGGCTCTGATGGTGGTAAAGGTATTTATTTTTTTCGTCCGCCATAACTAAGTATGTTGTGTGCAGTGTTGCCATTTTTTTTGTGAAATCCTTACCATAGCGCATAAATATCGTTATTTTCCCCTACAATCAAAATACAGGGTGGCTGATCAATTTTGCTACATTAAGAAAATCAAATAACTTTTTGTAAAGTTTATGTAATTTATTTTTTAGTAATTTATTTTAAAGTTAGTACATTTTTATTAAAATAGTTCATGAAGTGTTAAAAATAATTGAATTCAAATGGCATCCACCCTCGGTGATACATGTGCGACATCTTATCATTACTGCCTGGATTGTTGCAGTGGGAATAGTCTCCATTACCGTTCGAATGGAATGCTTTAAATCATCTAAATTTGTTGGGTTACTTTAGTAAACATCTAGCTTGCAAAAGCCCCACAAAAAAGTCAGGTGTAATAAGGTAAGGGCACCTGGGAAGCCAACGGAATGTGGAGTTTTTTGAAATCAGTTTATTGGGAAATTTTTGCCACAATTCTGTAATAACAGGCGTGGCTATATGACAAGTTAGTCAATCTTGTTGAAACCAAACAGAGTTTAGACGAATCCTCTTTCGGCGTAATTCTGGAAAGAAAAACTATTTCAACATCTTTAAGTAATGGTCTCCATTGACCGTAACCGTAAGACAGTTTTCTTCGAAAAAGTAAGATCCGACAATGAAACTTGAAGAACTTGCACACCACACTGTAATGCATAGTGGATGTAATTACATCCGGTGGAGTATCTGTGGGTTAAAATTACTTCATATTCGACAATTTTCTTTGTTAACATTGCCGTTTAAATCAAAATGTGTCTCTTCAGAAATAAAAATGTAGTTCAAGACGTTTTCATCCTCTGATATCATTTGAATGATCTTCTCACAAAATTCCAAGCCAATTGGGAACTCTCAAGAATTCAGTTTTTTTGTTAAGTGGATCTTTAAATCTTGGAGCAAAATTGTCTGCAGTGATTGCCTGCTGGCACCCATTTGAGCAAGATAAGCTCTTTGTCGAAACTCTAGGATAGTATTGTATGGCAGCAGCTAGAGTAGCGATAGTTTTCTGTGTCCGAACTGAATGATCTTAAGGATAAGGCGTTCTTGCGATGGTGCCACGCTCGGCAAAATTATTCACGGGCGTCATTATAGTCCACCTGCTAAGAGGAGTGCCGCCAAACGTGTGCCTATATTACCTTTGGAAGGAAACAACGCATTCTAAAGCGTCAAAGCGTTGAAACATTCAAATTCTTGTTTTATTGTCTCAATTCTCCATTTTAGTTAAACCTAAAGATAAATTTATGAAATACAATAAAAATGGAATAGTTAAGTTGTACAGAAGATAAGTTATTACGCTTATTTTTGGTAGCAGCTTTCATCAGCCACCCTGTATATTTCCCTACGCAATTTTTCATTTAAGTTTTGTGCAAATTATGCAAAATTATTTTAATACGATTTTTATGTTTATTGTATATTCAAGCAGGTAGAACTTTTTACAAAAAAGTAAATTAGTGTATAAACTATTATTTGTTGGTTGAGGTAGTGGTCGCTTCACCTTTAAAAACTATAGTTTGTTATTTTCTTCAATATTCCGACAATCTGTCGTGTGTCTTTTTTAGGAAAAAATAAATAAATTTCCTGAAGAAGATATAGGGTGTTTTTTTAAGCCCGATAGAACTTGAAATTGTAAAAAATAACACAAAAAATTAAATTGTAATCAAAATTTTTTTTTATTCGAAAGATCAATACGTGACATTAACATTTGAAAATGATTTCGGGCATATGGGCACCGCGGCTGTTCTTGACGAAGCGCATTCTGGACGTCCAATTTTGGGCCACTTTTTCGAGCACTGCTGGCCGTATGTCACGAACAACACGAACAATGCTGGCCTCCAAGGCGTCAATTGCTGTTGGTTTATCAGCATAAACCAGTGACTTCAGGTAGCCCCACAGGAAATAATCGAGAGGTGTCAAATCGCACGACCTTGGAGGCCAATTGACAGGTCCATTTCTCGAAATCAACTTATCGCCAAATTTTGATTTCAGTAAGTCGATGGTTGCGTTCGCCGTATGGCACGTAGCGCCATCCTGTTGAAACCACATCTCCTCCGGATCAATGTCATCCATATTTTCAAACAAAAAATCATTGATCATGGTGCGGTAACGATCTCCATTGACCGTAACGCGAGCTCCAGCCTCATTTTTGAAGAAATAAGGTCCGATGATGCCACCAGCATTAAAACTGCACCAAACAGTGCATTTTTCTGGATGTAATGGAGTCTGTAGGGTCTCTTGTGGATTGGTCTCACTCCATATGCGGCAATTTTGCTTATTAACAAACCCGTTAAGCCAAAAATGCGCCTCATCGCTGAACACAATTTTGCGATAAAACAACGTCGCGAATCGACGACTGATTTTCAAAGTAAATTTGGATAATTTCGTAGCGTTGTTCAAGCGTGAGTCTATTCATGATGATTTGTCAGAGTATACTGAAACAAATAAAAAAAATGTTTCATCAAAATTTAATTTTTTGTGTTACTTTTTACAATTTAAAGTTCTATCTAGCTTAAAAAAACACCCTATACAACGGAGTGTCGAATTATTGAAGAAAATAACAAACTCTAATTTTTAAAAGTTGACTTCTAGCTCAACCAACAAATAATAATTTAAATAAAAAGGTTCGAAAAATTAGAAGCAAGATATGTAAATAATATAAATTAAATTGAAATGTTTTTTAAGCTTGAGGTCAGTGGATTCAAAATAATTTAAGAATATTTCTAAGTAATGAGGAGATGCACAGATTTTTATCTTTTGAAGACAATCTATCCAGGAAATTAATTATAAAAGAGAAACAGGTACATAGGAAGAAATTTGATTGTTTAGTTGATTTGCAGATGAGGGAATTAGGTATACGTTTCAACAATAAATGGTTTGTTAATAAAACAAATTTAGATATTCCTATTGATGTCCAGTGGGTTTTGTCTTTAGGACAAGAACACGCTTTACCAATTAGCAAAGGAAATTTTCCAGTTATGAAAGTTATAGCTGATGGTGAGGATTTAGTTAAAACTATAGAAAATATTGAGGAACAAGAAATGGCTAGATCTCATTTTGTAACTGTTATTAATAGTCACATTAATAAAATGAATTTAGATAATAGAGATAGATTTACACTTAATAAAGTTGAAAGTTGTAAAAAATTTTTAAAACAAAATAAGGGTGCACTCGTTTTAAAAGCTGATAAAGGTAACACGACTGTGGTTATGAATAGGATGGATTATATTTCTAGAATAAATAATATTCTAAGTGATACTTCCACATACCAAATATTAAATAAAGATCCATCTACTAGATTACAAAGGCTAAATAATAACTTTGTTGATGAGTTATATAAACTTAATATTGTTTCACCTTTAGAGAAGAAAAGTTTGATAACAAACATAGCAGTAGCTCCCAGATTATATGGTTTACCGAAAATCTATAAAGAAGATTTTCCTTTGAGACCAATATGCTCATCTATTAATTCACCATCATATGAACTTTGCAAAAATATGACTCATATTCTTAAAAACATAACAGTGAATTCTAAGTATAATGTTAAAAATTCTATTCAATTTAAAGATAGAATTAAAAACATTAGGATTGAGAATAGTGAACAATTAATATCTTTAGATGTTGTCTCACTTTTTCCTAGTGTGCCGGTTGAACTTGCAATTGGTATTATTGAAGATAACTGGAGCAGATTATCAGAATTCACAAATATGAATAAGAACTTATTTTTACGAATTCTTAGATTTTGTTTAATTGATAACAGATATTTTCAATACGATAATAAAATCTTTTCACAAAATAAGGGGCTTCCTATGGGATCTCCAGCTTCCCCTGTTGTAGCAGATATTGTGTTGGAGAATTTATTGGATTCATGTCTTGAGAAATTGAGAATTAAACCTAAGATCTTAACTAAGTACGTAGATGACTTATTTTGTATTATAAATAAAGATGTTGTTAGTTTGTTATTATCAACTTTGAACTCTTTTGACTCATGCATTAAATTCACTATTGAACGTGAATTAAACAATAGAATTGCATATTTAGATACATTAGTTATGAGAAAAGGTAATAATTTATTAATAGATTGGAAGAATAATAAATTATTTCTCAAAACATCCAAAGAAAGTGATAATAAATACAGCTAAAAATCTTATAGACAGAGTATTTAATATAAGCGATATTAGATTTCATAAGAAGAATGAAACTATTTTGAAGAGTATATTATATGATAATAGTTTTCCTAAAGCCCTTGTTTGCAAATTAATTAGACAGCATGATAGTAGTAATAGATTAGATGTTAGTACGGAAACAAAAGTATATAAATCGTTAGCTTATGTACCTGGTTTGTCTAAAAGGTTACGAAGGACTAGTATATTTGATAAAAGAAAGTATAAAATAGCACATAGGATTTATAAAACAGTGGGTGGATTATTTAGTAAAACAAAAGATAGATTGAATAAATTAGATAAGTCAAATTTGGTATACAAAATACCTTGTGGCGGTAATGATAGGGAACGGTGTGATAAGGTTTATGTAGGAACAGCAAAGAATAAATTGAAGACTAGATTAGCAGGACATAAGTCTGATCAGAAATATAGGAATATTAATTCGTCACAGAAGACGGCTTTGTCGATACATTGTCGTGATTTAAATCACAATCCGGATTTTAATAAGGTTTCCATATTAAATACAGAAACTAGTTATAGAAAACGGTATATGTTGGAGATGTTGCAGATAATTGATGTACCAATAGCTAATAGAATTAATTCTAGAAAAGATACAGAAAGTTTAGCTCAGAACTATAGGCATTTAATTAATAAGAATAGGGTAGTAAATTAGCTAATTAAAATATCGATAATTATGTATAAAACATTATGTTAATAATCTTTTTATGTACTTTAACTTTTTGTTACAATGTATGTTGAATGTTTTTATGTATGTTAAAATTGTTTTCAATATGTTTTCAAATATTTTTGATTTTGTAAACAAAACTAAAAAAAAATTTTCCTGAAGAAGTCTTCCGAAGGAAGACGAAATATCGAATATAATTAAAACTTTTTTTATATAAAAAACAAAACTGACCTCAAGCTTAAAAAACATTTCAATTTAATTTATAAAAAAAAAGTCAAATAATTAAGATCAAGATAGTAAATAATATAACTTAAGCGATACATATGATTAAAAATGTGTATATGTATTAGCATAAATAAATTCTGTTAAGTGACTTGGTCTACATTCTAATTCATATTGGTGCATGCGTTTTGTGATGAAATAAAGAAGAATATCACAACTTTAATATAAATCCAGCTTTGTATGAGTTGGAAAAAACACAGCAGAAACTAGTTTTATTAATATGCGAGTTATTGTATAATTACGGGTAGAAGTCAGTTGTTTATTACATTAAATCTTTGAGACAAGACGTATTTATATGAAATCATTAAAACACCAAAGTTCGGGAAAAATGCGAGTTAGGGTCATTCTACTGTATATAAAGATATCCAATCATTTAATATGCTTAGTCAGGAGATCTTTGAGATTAAAGTTTTTTAAGGACATCTAAATTTTTTTTTTCGTTGCCATTTATTTATTTATTGAATCTTCACAAAGTGAACTAACAATAAGTACTCAAATCTTAAAACTACATACATAAAATTATTAAGTCCAGCCAATGCTAAACAAAATTTTTTTATTTTGCACGGTCAGTATCGGTAAAATCACCTATTAAACGTTCTGATGGTGGCAAGGGTATCCCTCCTTCTCAACCGAGAGTGGCCTTCAAAATTAAGTATATTGCGTGCAAGAGGATTTGGGTGAAGCTCCAATTTACTGATATACCTTGTTGCGTACTTTGAAAATTCGACTTTTACAAGAGGAACACAGAGATCCTTGTGAATTCGGGAGTTTTTTACGTACCATGGAGCTGCAGTAATCATCCGAAGAATTTGATTTTGTCGCCTTTGAATTTTCTCAATGTTAGAAGTGGAGGCGGTGCCCCATAATTGAATTCCATAGCACCATATAGGCTTTAAAATTGCGTTGTATAATAAAAGTTCACAATCCAGCTTCAATTTAGAATTTCTGCCCATAAGCCAATTTAGTTGCGCTGCTTTTAACTTTAACTGAGTAACTTTCGCATCAATGTGAGACTTCCACGTTAACCTACGGTCGAGATGAATACCAAGGTACCTGACTTCATTTTGCTGCGGAATAGGTGAATTGTTAATTTGGATAGCTGAACATGTTTGTTTACGCAATATGAATGTAACGTGAGTACATTTTTGTTCATTAACTTTAATTTTCCAAAGTTTTTTTTAATTTCTCTAATATTGAAATATACTCCTGCAAATTTCGCGAAGCTACTTGATGGTTTTCATTCGGTTTAAAAAAATATTGTCGGAACAGCTGAAAATTGGCTGCAAAACCATGAATATGTTTATTATAGCACTTAAACCTGTTGATCTCATCGAAATTGCACATATTAACATATGTGTTTTTTATTATATATTAAACATATTTCAGGAAGAAGACTTCAACACGGAACTATTGCTATCATTATTTAAAAATTCAAAAAAAAAAAAAACAGCTGGCATCCCTCATAGTGTTTATAAACTTTATAATATATATAAGGCTGTAGCATTTGTAATCAACCGTGTGACTTAAACTCTTTTTTAAGTGACCACTGCATGCTCTCCCGCGAAATTAGAGCTTGTGTAAATAAAATATACAAATAAAGCATGGGGCATGGCCACCACGCACATGATTTCACAGTTATGCCCAGAGTTGCCGTTTTTTGATAATTTAAACCAAAATTGGTAATATTTTTCTTCATTGCGGAGATGAAGATTGTTTTCATTTTGGTTAATTTTTTCTTCCGTAAATAAAGGGAATCCTCCCATAATCTGACGCTCATCTATGCGCATTTTTTTTTTCGTTTACGAGAGGTATCCGCTTATAAGAAGTTTACATTTATTATTTTGAATATTTTGTTATATAATGCAATATTTTGTTAAAACAATGCTAGGCTCTGAAAAAATTTAAGCAGATTAGACTGCTTTGACTTACACCGGTTCAAGTTGACTTTGAAAATAAAATTCAGTGGCTTTTCTGTGTTAGAATGCTGCACAGTCGTTTCTAGCAAAACGCTATAGGAAAATATGATTTAATCCTTCAATATAAGAATTCATTCCTATTCCTTCCTCTCTCTTGCGCCAATTATATCGATGAAATCACATATTTAACGCTCTGAACAACCGAGTGTGATCGCTAAAATTAAGTATGTTTTGCGCAGGAGGGTTTGAGTGAAGTTCCACTTTACTGATATACTTTGTCGCATACTTTGAACAAAAAATTTTCCAACTAGTTGTGAGCTCGAGTCCAACTTCAGTCAAGGAGAGGGATTATTTTTAATTATAACAATAATTGCTGTGAAACAATAAGACCAAAGAAAAACAGAAAAAATAATTTAACACCATATAGCTTTGGGCGACAACTTGCTGTTTCGTAGTCGCTATATTACTCATCAGCACCCACTGGGATTCGAACTCGAAATCATGTGAATATGATGTATTTTTAATACAGCCGCTTAACCAACTGAGCTCAGACACCGAGCTTTTTAATTATTCTTACGTTAATGTTTGCCACGTTTTGATCACATATATGCAATTTTTTTTATCTTGGACCAGTACTCAGGAGATAATCTCAACATATGCAGTGCATTGTACCAGAAATAGGAAAATAGGTTGTGAGGAGGGGGAATGAGGGAGTAGTGTTTAACATTTAACTTGAACTTTCCAACGTTATAAGAGACAGTAAACACGTCTGCAGGCAACTTATTCCACAGATGAAGCGTACGCCTGAAAAACTAATTATCTCTGTAATGCGTAGTACGATTCCCCTGGCAATCGACCACAAATGGATGAGCTCTGGATGATGAACGCGTGCTTCATAAAAATGTGCGAGTTTCGGGATTAAGATCCCTAATCTTGTCAGAGCAAAATCTATTGTAGTAACGATAGAACAGAGTAACGCACCACACACTGCGTCGATGCTCCAGTGAGTCAATAGAGTTGGATACTGTCACCGATAAGCTTCTTCGCCCTCTCCTGCACACGGTCGAGTAACCCCAAAATAGACTTTGAGGCACCGGCCCAAACATGAGAGTTGTATTCCATTTTCGGTCGGATGTAAGTGGTATAAATAGTAAGGAGGTCGGATGGAGTGAAGTACATCTTACACCGTTTCAAAAAACCGAGGCACTTGAATGCTTCTTTAGAGACATGAAAAATGTGTTCAGTCCAGCGAACACCACACTGTATCTTCATTCCAAGAACACCAAGGTCATCCGCTTCCCCAATATTTATACCATCCATGAGTACAGATGCAGCAGCACTTGCGGTCGCTTATTTGTGTATTAATAAACTACATTGGGTCTTACCAGCGTTGAAGGCGACTTTTTTTTACGACCCCAATTACTGGAAGATCACTATTCAGTGAATCGTTCATATTTAGCCTTTTGGCAGTGATCTCAGCTAGGCTGGGCCTATAACTAATAGAGTACGAGTGGCAAATGCTGCTGTCATCCGCAAAACATTGCATAGGGTTGGAAGTTTGATAGAGAAGGTCGTTGAGGAACCTAAGAAATAGGGTAGGAGATAGAACGGAACCTTGCGGTACCCCTGAATTAATCTTGCACTCGTTTGATGAGACCCCATCTATTACAACTCGTATAGCGCGGTCTTTGAAATATAAACCGAGAGAAGTCATCACCTACACCAAAAGCTGCAAGTTTTGCCAGTAGTGCAGCATGCCACACTCTATCAAACGCTTTGGAAATATCCAGAGCCACTACCCTACTTTCACTGAAATGATGGATTGAGTGGCACCATTTGTCTGAAATGTATGCCACAAGATCGCCAGTGGAACGATCCTTGCGAAATCCAAATTGACGTTCACAAAGTAGTTTATGCGACTCTAGATATTTCATAAGGTGATAGTTGGCCATGCTTCCCTTTACTTTGGAATGCGCAGAGCAAATTGCAATTAGGCGGTAATTTTCAGGGCTATTTGCCTCACCCTTTTTGGGGAATGTCGTTACATTAGCAAAACTTCCAACAGGATGGAAACTCATCAACATGGTAAAGCATGCTGAAGAGGTGTGCTAACGGACGTGCAAGCGTAGAAGAACACTGCTTCAAGACCAGTGCTGGAATGCCATCCGGTCCAGGAGTCTTATTTATGTCGAGGTCTGCCAAAACCATTTTAACTGCTCGAGCCCGGAAAAATATCTTCGGCATAGTTACAGTTAATCTTTCGATCTCGGGAAGTGATTGACTGCTTTCCGGCAAGTAGGAATTGCTTGCAAACAATTCAGCTAACAGGTTAGCTTTGTCAACCCGGTCGGTGAATGCTTGGTCATTTTTTAAGAGAGTTGGTATTGATGAACTAGTACTGTTCTTTACTCTCTTAACGAACTGCCCCGGGAAGCTGTAAGGACCTTGGCACGTAGACGCTGTTCGTGAAGAAACTTTTCACGCCTAAGTATCCTGGCATACGAAGATCTTGCGTATTTTTTCGCCTATATTTGATAATAAGGGCTCAGTGGCTGAGTTGGTTAAGCAGCCGTATTAAAAATACATCATGTTTACATGGTACTGAGTTCGAATCCTAATGGGTGCTGATGAGCAGTGTAGCGACTGCGAAACAGCTAGTTGTCCCCCAGCTTTAGTGTATTCAGTTATTTTTTCCTTTCTTCTTTGATCAAGAGTTATTGATAAAAATATAAATAAAAATATTTCTTGGCTTTAGCCAGGATTGAACTTGAGCTAGACGAATGGTAACAACCCATCATATAATATTAGTAATATGTAATAAATAACTTAAATAAAGGCGTTAAAGTTGTGACATGAACAGTATTGTTCGCTAACTTTGTTTATTAAAAACGACTGAATAGAAATAATAAAATGTGATAAAGTCGCTAAAATAGGCTGAAAGCACCTAAACTGTGATTACTAAACACCGCAAACATTGAGTAACATTTGTTTTGAAGTGAACTGTACTGAGAGATAGTAAAGCTTTCTCTCTTACGCTCTGTCAAAATTGGATTTTACAATAGCAAAGAATTGACGCTTCGCTATTTGCGTTGGGCTCATACATTTTGTTTATACATGAGGATTTTTGACTGATAAATTACGCCTGACGCGCTAATTTAGGTTGCACAGTTACTCTCTATTGCGGTGGAAAAGAAAAATGGTATTGCGTTTTCGTATTTACCTTTCGCATTTAATGTTTCCATTTCGTTCTTAGTTTTCCAACTATTTCGCGAAAAAGTTTGCGCAAACGACACAAAGTACCAAATTATACTCTTATTGCATGTGCCTTTCGCATCGCATTAGTTCAATTACAAACGGTTAAAATTAAAACTTTTTATTACATAACACCGATATACCATAAATGTTACAAATTATAAACCGAACTAAATACATATTATATTAACATAAGGTGCCTGCATGAGAAGTGTAAACATATTGCTGTTATCACTTATATCAATAATTGTTATCAGAATTAGCTGTAAGTGTGAGAGAGGTATGGAGTGAAGAAATAAATGCTTGAAGTTGTGTGCAGACAACTTGTAAACGTTTCATAACAAAACTATCAAAATAAATGCAGTGTTGCGGCAACTGTAATAGCAAATGTAAAGAAAAATGTTAGCACGAATGTTATTAGTCTCCAGACACTTAAAAACATATTGAGTGGTTAACATACAGTATTTGAATGTACTTACTTACATACACATACCTACATTTATAAACGTTCGAATATGTATGTACGTATTTGTTCATACCCTGCCGGCAACTCAGTGAAATCTGTAAATGTTTGGGTATTTATTCCCCCACGCTGTCATTTCGCAAGCTATATGCACGCACGAATTTGAGAAGCAAAAAAGTTGTAAAGAATAGATCGTGGCCAACCAAAACTGACGGAAAAGATGCAATTAATATTGGTCATAGTTCCCAAAAAACACCAAATCAACTCAGATGTGTTTTAGACTCTAACCACGTGAAAATATCGTGTTAAAAGTGCTTGAAAACTTTATGTTTGGAAAGAGGAATATATTTTTAAATACCACTCTTAAGCGCCCATTGTACTAAACTTAGTAGACCTCCCAAAAGAAAATTGTTCATTATTTTTTCTATATACATACATATTTCTTTTATAATAGTTTAAAAAACATGTTATAGTAAATAAATTAAACAGTGAATTCCAAAAATGCTTTATGATTTTGATTTGAGCGTTAAAGGCCTAAAACCGGAGTGCGCAATCCCTATGTGGTTGGTACTCATTTGTTTTTGTAAAAGCTCTTAGCTATAGGCTGTGCACTTTAATATACACATGTGTGTACACGCACAAGTGCAAAGCAACAACACTTTCGTATCCCAGTTGGCAAAATCGTCCTAGACGACATTGTCTTCAAAAATATATGCACGATTTGTCCTCTATTGTTTAGGTTTTGTAATGAAAATAGGATCGTATGAGCGACAATGTTTTCAATCTGGCTGCTCAGCTGTAGGGGCCAGAGGAGAGACAATGTCTACAAATGGTTCATGTAGGCATTTAAAACTGTACCCTAAAACAAGCTAAACAAAAATGTATATTTGTGTTCAAGGTGCATTAACATCTACAAGGTGGTAGCACTACAGCATGCGACAAATTTTTGCTACTGGCAATATAGTAAGCCATTTACGTTAAGTGTATTACCTAGATTTTGTAAAGTGAATTTAATGTTTTATTCTGAATTAAACATATAAAATTTTTTTTGTGACCACGAGAATAATTCAAATAAAAATAATTTATAATTATGAAAAGGTACATTCATAGTTTATAATTGTGGAAAAAGTTTCAAATATTCTTGAGAAACATAGCTTACCACATGCCTGTTTTTGTTGTATTGTTGTAATTTTCCTCTAGTGCTGCCACCGTGTAGACGTTAATGCACCTTGTTTGTGTTTAAATGAGCACCACGATGGGCGACAATCTCTTCAATGTAATCTCCAAATCATTTAAGTAAAATATTGCTGTAAAAAAATTAACGGTACTGTAAAAAAAACAAAATTTTATTACACATTTTTACTCAGTTGAATATTAACAGCAGTACGAGAAATATCGTTAGTTTTTTCTGTACATTTTTTGTGTGAAATAAAAATATGTGTTATAGCTATGCACTTATATACGTACATATATTTAAAAAAAACTATTGAAACAAAAATGAACTTCTCAATAAATTTAACATACATTTTTTTCAATACACACATATTAATTTAAAAAAAAATCGATATTAAATATATTGTTTGTTCTTTTCTAACTACTAACTAATTTTTATACCTTTTTATCGGGTGGTTAAATTTCAAGGGCCGATGTTGAATGTGAACCACACCTAAACGCCAAGTTTTTTCCCGAATTTTATTTGACATTTCTCTATTTCAGACTTATTCAATTTGAACCATGGAGAGATATACAATCCAACAACGTGTTAAAGTTATCTAGACTTATTATGAAAATGATGATCTATTTTCGAAGAAAATCATCTTCAGTGATTCATAAAAAAGCACTAATCAGCATTTTAACAACTTTTTAGTTAAAACAGAATTTTCAGCAAAAAAAAAACACATTTTATAAAAACGTATTCATAAACAGCATTTTAGCTAAAAATCATTTTATTGAAATTTTCTATTTGTGATTGGCAACGCCATCATATGCAATTCTCATCTGGATCATAGTGCTGCAATAAAAACGGTTTTCTGCTCACATAGTAGTCACGTAAAGAAATGTCTTGTATGTTTTTTTATAAAAATCGACTTTAAAACAAATAAATAAATGCTGACTCCATTTTGCCTTTCAATTAAATAGCAAAAAACACTGAGTTAGAAAAGTTTTACTTTGATTCCTTTTTCTTAAGCGTAGGAAAAATATGAATAACGAGCTATTTTTATTATTTCGTTTTTTTATACATCACTGATGTACACGGCATTTTATTAACGTATATTATTTTAAATAAATAAAATGTTAGTAATAACTAAAATAAGAGGACTGGAAAAAATGTAAAGCATAATTGCTTATCTGGAATCCAGAATAAAATAGATTACTTCTTTCCCTGAAAGTTTTCTGTTGCCAGCTATTCAAAGCTTGGGTCATATTTTCTATTAAAAACACACATCTATTGTTATCAATATTATGGCATTTCTGATAAATATGCAATAAAAATTTTCGCAGTATATAAATCAACAATAACTAAAAAACACAAATATCACCTTAAAATTGTCTTAAAATTGGGTGCAATCAATTTTAAAAATGGTTGAGTTAAAAAACTGCTAAAAATAACATTTTAACGTAAAATTCGTTTATGAATACAGTTTTATCGAATTTTTCCTAAAAATGGTTTGAACGGCTGTTTAAGTTTTTTATGGATACGGCCGTTATTATTTGACATATCTACTAACATGAAAAATTTCATTTTAGAAAACTTCCACAGAATTGAAAAATTTCGGTAAAATCACCTATTGAGCAATCTGATGGTGGCACCCATCCGAGTGTGGCCGCCAAAATTAAGTATATTGCGAGCAAGAGGGTTTGGATGAAGTTCCAGTTTACTGATATACCTTGTCGCGTACTTAGAAAATTCCTCTTTTACCAGCGGAACACTCAGATCGTTATGAATTCGTGAATTTTTGACGTACCATGGAGCTGCAGTAATCGTTCGTAGAATTTTGTTTTGTCGCCTTTGGATTTTTTCAATGTTTGACGCTGAGGCGGTGCCCCATAACTGAATTCCGTAGCACCATATAGGCTTTAGTATTGCGTTGTATAACAAAAGTTTGCAATCTAATTTCAGTGTCGAATTTCTGCCCATAAGCCAATTTAGTTGCGCTACTTTTAGTTTTAACTGAGTGACCTTTGCTTCAATGTGAGACTTCCACGTTAGCCTACGGTGCAGGTGAATACCAAGGTACTTGACTTCGTTGTGCTGCGGAATAGGAGAGTTGTTAATTTGGATAGGCGAACATGTTTGCCTACACAGTGTGAATGTAGCATGAGTACATTTCTGTTCATTAACTTTGATTTTCCAAAGTTTTAGCCATTTCTCTAATATTGAAGTATATTCCTGTAAATTTCGTGATGCTAATTGGTGGTTTTCATGAACACTCAAAAACGCTGTGTCATCTGCAAAGGTAGAAGTGTGGATTCCGGATGTCGTTGGCATGTCAGACGCGTAAATCAAATATAAAGTAGGCCCCAGTATGCTGCCTTGGGGAACTCCTGCCTTGATTGCCTGAGTTGGGCTTATAAAGTCGCCTTCTCTGATAACAAACTTCCGCCCGTATAAGTAGCTTTCCAGAAGCTTGTGTGTATTTGCAGGCAAGCTTAGCTTTATTTTGTGCATCAAGCCTTCGTGCCACACTTTATCAAAAGCTTGAGAAATATCAATGAAAAGAGCTGAGCAATACTTCTTCTCCTCAAAGGTTTGTCTTATGACATTGACTAGTCTGTGCGTTTGTTCTATGGTGCTATGCTTAGCCCGGAAGCCAAATTGATGATCAGAGATGCATCCGACATTGTTCAATATTGGACTCAACTTCGCCATTAATAATTTTTGGAATAGTTTTGAAATTGTTGGTAAAAGACTTATTGGTCTATATGATTCTACCTTAGTCAGATCCTTCCCTGGCTTGGGTATCATAGTAATCATTGAGACCTTCCACTCTGCAGGATAATACTCAAGGCGTAAAATGGCGTTAAAAATAAAAAGTAGAACCCTTCTAACTACACGAGGTAACTGTTCAAGCATTTTACCAGTAATTTGATCAATGCCTGGAGCTTTCCTGGGGTTTGTATTACCGATAACCTTTTCGACATCTTGAAAATTAAATTTCAAAGACACAGGAGGTCTAACAACATATGGTGGTAATTCCGCTGTATTATTCTCTGAATCATTTGTGATAAAAACGTTTCGCAAATGATCGACATACAACATTCCCTTTTCAGAATCGCTTCTTGCCCAGTCGCCAGTTGAATTTCGCAAAGGCGGCTTACCTATTACGGGTCTTTTTAAACCTTTTATCGCTTTCCACAAGGAATAATCAGATTGAGGGGTATCATCAAGGCTTTCTAAATATGTTTTAAGGGAAGCCATTCTATGGACTTCAAGCAGTTTTCTTAGCTGAGTTATGCATTCCCGTAGCCTAGTTTTAAGCTGGGGCGACCTGCGAAGTTGCCACTCTCTTCTGACTCTGCTTTTTTCTGACAGAAGTTGCTCACTTTCAGATGAATAAGTTCTATTGCTCTCATTTCTAGGTCTTAAATGACTAGTGGTAGCATGCTGTACGGCCAGTTTGAGGTTTTCAGAAAAATTGTTAATTGACGCATCAATATCCTCAGGCGTTCTCAAGGCGATATTTTCAGTACAATATGTGCTCAAAAATTTTTTGTACTTTAACCAATTAACTCTATTGACAGTCAACGGTGAGCCAATCTCTTGGGGGAACGAAACAGAGATTATAGTGGGAGAGTGATCTGATGACAAATCTAATGAAGGCTCCACTTGCATCCACTCTAAAGGAAAATTTTTCGCAATTCCAAAATCTATATCGTCTGGGATCTTTCGTCGGTCTGTCGGCCAATAAATGGGAGTCCGCTTGAAATCACATCTAAGCCCATTTTGGAAACGGTGTCAAAAAGCACACGGCCTTTCGAGGTAATTAATTGTGATCCCCAAAAAGTGTGTTTAGCGTTATAGTCGCCAGCCACTAAAAATCGAGGCCCAAGTGATTTGAAAAAATTTGAATATTGGCTTTCTGTTATTGAAAATCGGGGCGGTGAGTAAATCGAAGAAATAACGATTTTTTCATGAAAATATTCAATGCATATATTAGTTGCTTGGATATACTTCTCACGTGTCTCGTTCATTAAATAGTGCTTAATTCTGGATTTTATTAGAATTGCCGATCCTCCGCAAGATCTTCCACGGGGATCTTTTGTGTCGTACAGTATGTAGCCATTAATTTTGAAAAAACTGTTGGTTGTCAAATGAGTTTCAGCAATCAACATTATATCGATTTGCTTTTCCATAAGGAAGTGCTCAAGTTTATTTTTGTGATGGCGGATGCCGTTTGCGTTCCAGAAACATATTTTTAACCAATTCATTTGTTTAAAATTGGATTGCATTTTCAGCATTTCCTGCATCATGTTTGTCATAGAAACGGTAAAAGTGTTTATGGACTGAACAAGAGTCTGAGGAGTTGCCTCAAGATTGCTAAAATTTGGATCGGATTTTGGAGGCTTGGGCTCCTGATCCAAGTTTGGTTTATCAGATTTTACCACATTTGCATAAGAAATTTGTTTGGGGTTTTGCAAGTTTACATGGCTGGTTGACTGGCGTACCTGGGGAAAATTGTTTGTAGAAGTGGTGTTTGACTGCTGGGGTGGCATATTTGAAATTGGTGACCTATTTGTCATTGACCTCTTGAAGTGAGTGTAGACAGGGCAACCCCTGTAGTTTGCAGTATGGTTACCTCCACAGTTACTGCATTTCTTAACGCTCGCGTCAGTCATAGATTTTTTGCACTGTGATGTACCGTGAAGTTCACCACACACAACGCAAACTGCGCGCAGCTTACAATAGGCCTTAGTATGGCCAAATTCTTGGCAGTTTAGGCATTGAACGGGCCCTAAACGCTTATGAGGCTCCTCAACGGTAACCTTGCGATGCAAAAGATACTTGAGGTTATAAATGGGATGCACTTCATTCTTTTTTCAGGCAACATCTCTAGGTTCCAATTCAACCCTAAACATGGGTTGAGGAATTTTTTCACGGTTTCTAATATTAACCACATTTTTAATTTTGAAGCCATTGTCTTCTAGTCCGGTTTTGACCTCTTTCGTGTCAACAAAAGGGTCAATCCCTTTTATAACGACCTGAATACCTTTGGCACTTTTAAGCTGATATGAGTAAAATGATCGCTTCTCCTTCTCTAGAACGTCAGACAGCTTTCGGTATTCATTTTTAAAAATTTATATGTACTTAAATAAAAAGACTTCAATATCACGCAGTAGTATTAATAATAAAAACTGAAATCTACGGCGCCTACTAGGTGGCGACATTGGAAATACATTTTTGCATTGTATACATGATAGCTTAAAATTGGTTCATAAAAATGACTTAAAAGATGGCTATTTTTGTAGTCAGCTACGAGTACTGATTATCCGATAGGGCAGAAACAGCTTTTGACACTTGATGTTTTACAAATAGGAAAAAAGTAGTACATACGATATTTCAGTTTCACCTGGTACAATGAGTTCGCCTTGATTACTACCCTACAAAAAAAAAATTTTTTTCTAGTGTCAGGTGAAAAATATGAACATAAAAAGGAATTAAAAATAAATATATTACAAAAATATTTACAAGAATAAGAAAGAAAAAGTTTTACTTATTTCGTAAAAATTATAGTCTGTATGATCTGAGCTTGAAAAGGTAAAAATGCTCAGCCGGCTGGGAGAGGATTCTGGTTTATACCTGATTCTCATGCTACAATACATAATTAAAAGAGTTTGTTTTAAATAATTGTTTGTGGTTTTTTCAAGTTTCCTGTAATTATTCCACTGACATCCAGGAAAATAAAAACACAAGCAAACGAGAATTATTGCATTTCCAATAAAAGTTTAATTTATTCACAATTTAGTTTACCTTTTAGTTTCTGCATGAGTGGTTTTAGGAGTTCGAGTGGTTCGCATTGATGATAAATATATTAATTTGCATCAAAACGGAAGTTTGCATGAGTCGCAAACTATCGGATAATAATTTTATTTGCTCGAGTCGCTAATAGATTATAGCACATATAGGTTTAATAGAAAAAAGGGATTTGCACCCGTCGCAAATGAAATTAAATTCTTTATTATTATGTTAAACAGGAAGTTAAGTGCTGTCCACACCTTACATGAGAACACTAACAGGAACAGCAAAATACTGTTAAGGCCTAACCATAATGTGCATCGACTGGCTCAAGCCACTGTAAGCAACTGTGCGAATACATGTAATCAAATGTGTATAACTATAATGTACTTAATGAAACTTTTCGTTAAGTTTCGTCTAATGTCAGTTGCTTAAGCAAAGTACGAAACTGAACGCATCTTCTGTACGGAATCATATTTTCAGAAGTTTGTGTGTGTTTGTGTTTACAAAAATTATTAAAATAAAGAATAATTTAAACAAACATATTTGTATTTAATTTAATAGAAATGTGTTTTAGCTTTCTTTCAATTTTTAATATCATTTGGTGGACATTTCCAAAAAAAAAAAAAATTCTAGGACTTGTATGGAAGCTAAAAATTTAAAATTTGTTTTTCTCGAAACATGTTGTTTTTTATTACGACTATGTTGCATTAGAGGAGCGATATGTATAATCAAAAAGTGTTTGTGTGCTCTAGAAATAAATCTTAAAATTACGTTTTGCTTTATTGGCCGATCTTTTGCACACTCAATTTCATTTTATATAATTTATTAATCTATCTAAATACAGGGTGGCGAATTTATATTTTTAAATACGATTATTTTTAAAAGGAAAAAACGGTATGGGTAAAGGTTGGCGCCGTTGTGTTCGCTATGAAGACATTTTTTAAGAGTAATGATTCTTCCGTAATTGCTCGTCGACAATTTTTCCAAAGTTCGGTTTTCGGCAAATACGGGATGGAGTGAGTGTAAATGTAGTTCATTCGTGAGTTTTCGCTGATAGACATTCAGCTATGAATTGCTCACGGCCAAACCCAGATGACCTTCAAGGATACCCGAAAATATTGAACTATTTGAAAACAGTTTATGTGAAAATCATCGACGTTCAATATGGAATAGAACAACCTCAGTGGGACTTCAAAGAGCGATTATTTATTACATTTTAAAAACGGGTCTTAAGTTCCATCCTATTAAAATTCAAAGCGGTCAAGAACTGAAAAACAGGACTTTGACTTACGCAAACATTTTTATGAAAGAATGTTGGAGCGTAAATCCCATTTTTTGGAGCGACGGGGCTCATTTTCACCTAAGTGGCCACGTCACCAAACAGAACTGCCGTTACTGCTCTCCAAGTACCCGCAACCTTTGATTGAAGCATAAAAAACCATTGCATTGCCTCGGGTAACTCTGCCTTATGCCCACATGAAATAATAGGACGATTTGTTTTCGAAAACTTGAGGCCAGGCATTCTTTTTGCTAAACCTACGAGCTAAACAATTGTACTCACACTTTTTTTCAACAGGATGGAGCGACTGCACATACAGACAGAGAAAATTTCTGGCCAAACTTTGGGAATATCCTATGCCCATCAAGGTCGCCCGATCTAAATCCCATGGATTTGTTTTATAGAGCTACCCCAAAGGGAGGGTTTATTGTGACAATTCTTAATCTCTTGTGACTTTAGAGAAAAATATTCGCCGAGAAATCAGCTCAATTCAACCAAGCTTACCGCAGCGAGTGGCGGAGAACACAATTCTCCGTTTTGAACAGTTTATTCGTTTTTTTTTTAAATGAGATCCGCAGTTCCGCTTTATTATTCAATGTTCTTAATAAGTCTATGTGCCAATTATTACGTTTTTGATTGAAGTTTGAAGATATCAATCTGCTTCCAGCCACTCTGTATATCTTTAATGTAAGTATTATACCGTGCTTGTAATTCTTTGGATGCTTTGCTTAAACTACATTGAAAATTTTTCTATTTCAAAACTACCCTTGTTGTGTGCATTTCTCTGAAAAAATTTGCATAATTTGTTTGCAAAGCGTAAACAAACGACATCGAGAAACATTGTCTTTGATGAAAATTGAGCATTTATATATGCGAAATTTAAGATACTGTGTTGTATCCTACCTTTTTGTGCTTGGAATAAAATTGTTTCCTACAATATAAACCAAAAATATTTCAAATAAAATCTTTATATTTGCATAAAGTTTATAAATAGACAAAATACCTCCTGCAAATAAAATGTTCTCTACGCATTCAAAACACATGGATGACATGTTGGCATAGTTATACTAATTTTTTCTTAGGTAATACTTAATGCAAATTATTTATTTTATAATTGGCTTTCTAGTTAAAAAGTAAACTATTTTAAACGAATTTTTCGGTATAATTTATTAGTAAGAATGGTATTTTTTGTACGAATTGTACTATTTACTTGTAAGTTTGCCCAGCGAAATTTAAACGTATTTACGAGTACAATAATATTTTTTTGGTAAACACATTTACATCCACATCTCAACTCTTTCAATATCAGGCGTTTTTATTTCAAAACTTGCCTCAATTTCAGATTCATTTCCTATTGATTACATTTGTTAAAATTCATTCCTTTCGTCAATAAAAAAACGTTGTTCATTTAATAAATTATGCTCCACCCTGTATGTAGTTAGATTCCAGCGAAAACTTGGTAATGTGTTGCACTAACCTTTTTTATCTTGGACCAGTACTGGATCTAGGAAAATAGGTTATGAGGAGGAGGAAAGAGGAAGTAGTGTTTGTGAAGGTTTAACTTAAACAATACGAACACGAAAGTCCAAAACAACCTCTACAACAGCATTTAAAATGTTGGAATTAAGTTAGTAAAAACTGATCAGTGTCCAGTGTTTATAGCTTCGACACTACTCAGACTAACAAAATTTACTCCAACACTACATGGTAATGAAGTATATTCAAAAGAAATTAATAATGTACTTATAAAAAAAACACGGAAAACGATGAGAATAAAGAAATATGTGTTCACAGCTTGCTATCTTCGTTTAGTTGCTTATGTTATAAAAAAGAATTAGAAGAAATTAACACAAATAAGATCAAATCATATAAATTGACATTCATAACATACTAGCATCGGTCAACTTCTTCATATGATTAGCGGCAAAGAAGAACATGAAGCCAAAAATCAATATCTCCATTATGGACTTCTCTGATCCACTGAAATTGAAGTGTCTCAATGAAGATACTGGTAGGCGAAGCTTTTTAAATCGCAGGAATTCTATCATAACAATTCTTCTACTGCATTCACCCAAGACCCTTCTAACTGTGTGACATATTAATGGACGAAAAAAACTTTGTAGTTTCGGTAAAAGGCAATTTATCGTTATTATAATCTTGAATAAAGTCATATAATTCTGGCCTGAAGATATTTTAGTGACAACTCCGAACGGCTTCAGGAACTGGAGTATTTGTTTTAGTATCTCAAGATCGTGACCGTAATCTTATCATCTTTTTTTTTTGGAAAATATAACCATTCACCCGATTTTTGTGGTTCCATTTGCATGAATTACCGGGATTTATTTTTGAAAAAATAAAATTATGGTAAAAGTGCTGTCCAGCTCAGTTTTTTTTTTTTTTTTTTTTTTTTTGTTTCTCAATAAGAAATAGTATTTCTGACCGATACGAGTATTTTTGACCGATACCTACTTGGTACTCGGTAGTAAAGCATAGATATTAAAAGTGCTTGATAAGTAAGATAAGATAAGTATCGGATATTTACTTTCCTCGTATCGTTTCATCCCTAATTACTTGTTTAATGTCTGTTGCATATGTAAAACCGTTATTTTTAATTTTTGTAAGAAGTATTTATTTATTCATCAATAACTATTACGTCCTCTTCAAAGTAATCCCCCTCAGATATAATACACTTATGCCAGCGTTTTTTCCAATCTCAAGGCCATTTTACACTATCATACACGATCGTGCGATCTACAAAATAAAGCATATGTGCTGAAAAAGTACTAAAAATGCAACCATGCAACAGTTTTTCAAATCGTGCGATTTGAAAAATTTTATGAAACTTTTCAAAACATTATGATTTCTGTGGGATTAGTGTGATATATATTGTGAAAAAGAATAAGAATATTGTTGGTGCCTCAAGAAAAAATTTTAAGTAATGTAAAATTATTATGTTAATAAGAGTTTTTAATTGTTTTATTGTGTATATAATTTATTTCAATCATACTTGTATAATAGTGTGGACTACAACGCCATTTTGAAACGATTTTTTCAAGTCGCCCAGACTTTTGAAACAGTTTCCTGTGAATGAATCGTACGATCGTGTAGGATAGTCGATCAAGGCCTTTAGAAACACTTCTGAAATACACTTTTTGGTATCGCCAAAAACAGGAGCTCTGTTTCGATTTTTGTTTATCTCTTCAATCATAACAAAACGATTTCCTTTCATCGCTGTCTTCAGTTCTGGGAAGAGGAAAAAGTCAGCGGGGGCCAAATCCGGTGAATACAGTGGTTGAGGCATGATAACGGTTTTGTTTTTGGCCAAAAACTCACGCTCAAGCATCGATGTAGCTCACACATTGTGCGTTATCATGGAGCAAAATCCATGACTGTTTTTTCCACAATTTTGTGTGTTTCTGACGAATTGCTTCGCGCAAACGGCACATTAGCTTTAAGGTAGTATTCCTTATTAACCGTACTACGACCTTGTGGCAAGAGTTCATCATGCACCACGCGATTGCAGTCGAAGCAAACAGTGACCAAAACCTTCACATTTCACCGAACTTGACGTGCTTTTTTCGGTCTTTTCTGGACGCTTCCATTGGGATGATTGCGCTTAGGTTTCAATGGCATAACCATACACCCATGATTCGTCAGCAGTTATAACCTTTTTGAGGAAATCTGTATCGTTGTTGACGATGTTCAACAACACCTGAATTGTTTGTCATAAAATATCCTAAAATGTTTTTCCTAAATTTAGTTAAAATCAATCGTACCAAAATAGGACTAACCTTTTTAACTGTCAAAAACAAACCGGCTATCCAAAATGGCTGATATTGCCGTGATATATAATAAACATGTGTACCAACATAACAGAAAAAAAACGTATACGTAACTCACGAAATTTGAAAGTAACGGTTTTTTGATCACACCTTGCATGTATGTAGTTATATATGTAGTTAGTAGTTATATATATTCGTGCAAGTACAAAATTGGCAATGAAAATTGCAAATACTTGGATTTGCTAAGATATTCTACTTTTTGATTCGTTAAGTAATCCGTGTGAATTGGCATGTTCTTGAAACTTGCTTTATATAAAACAAAGCTTTTTTAAACAAAGGGTGGTCAAGCAAAAACGTGCCATGTTAATTGCAAATAAAACAAAATTGGTCGCCTCTATTTCAGTGGGCTACCGGTGTTTCCGATATTCTCTCTGAGACTCTGAGATATAATTCAGGGTCAATACCGTTAATATACCGAAAATATCATCCTTTATGTCTTGAAGGATTCTTGGCTTACCGAGGTACACATTTTGTCTTAAACATCCCCAAAGACAGAAGCCCAACGGCGTCAATCCACATAATCATGGAGGCCAATTAACATCGACATACTGTTAGCATATACTAATAACCTCAAGAGCAAAGAGTTCGGCTATATTAATAATTTTCTAAAAACTTCAAAATATTTCTAAATGTTATCGATAAAAAGTGGGTAGTGTCAAAAAAAAAAATCCAAAAAATATTTACTTAAGTGACGTTTGAAGCTTAAAATTCTACTGTGCTGTTAACTTTTTAGTTTTATGTCTGTATGTAGAGATTATTTCTTAACTAGACGATTTATGTGCTGAATGTTTTCAAAACTGAACGATTTATGAACTGAATGTTTAAAAAAAAAATATTTTACAATTTAAATTTGTTTGCCAAACTATTAACTTTAAGTTCAAACTTATAGACGAAACCATTATTTCCTTTCAATAATTAAAAAGAGGCTTTTGCCTCTACACTTTTGGCTTGTTATAATAACTTTTAATTACATTTGATATTTAATTATTTGACCTTGCGTAGGTAAATATTTCTTAGTTTTGCAGCTGAAGATCGTTTTATGTTTGTAAAAAATTTAACAGTATTTATTTTCAATATTTCGATAACAATTTGTTATCATCGGTAGGATAATTAATATTGTATTATAACATATTAATTTTCCTGATGATGATAACAAATTGTTATCGTAATATTGAAAATAAAAACTGTTAAATTTTTTATATAACATAAATCGATCTTTAGCTGCAAAAATAAGAAACTTTTAAATACTTTATTTCAACAACATGCAGGAAAAAATTTATTTTTGAGCGTAAAATTTTATTTTGAGCCTTGTTCGCATTAGCCATTTGATCCAATTGGAAATTTTCCAATGGCAAGTTAGATTGCCGAAATCTGACAATTTCCGGTACATTAGGTTTTACATTAATAATTGCCTTTACGGTGATCAAGACCCGAAGTCAATGGGAGCAACTAATATTATCGAGTTTCCAATTGATAAGATAAAACTTGTAAATAAATCCCCATATTGAAAAGAAAATTATAAATTACATTTATTTACTTTTCTTTTCGCCAAATCACGAATAATTAACTCCATCCGACTTATGTAGAACCACAATTTTGCTTCAGATAAAGCAGAATTTTTTTCAAAAATTTGCTTTGCCAGTTCAAGCAGGACAAATCACTTTTGTTCAATGACCAAGTGATGGGGTTGTGTCAAAGCGCTATAAATTTTTGGCCAAGTTAGGAAGTTCAACCGTATATTGTGCATTTGCATGCTTTAGCTTTTTTTTAATATTGCTTCAACAAATATTTTTTTTATATTAATTATATGCTCTTAATTTCAAATATAACTTTTGTGCACTCTAACAACAAAAAATCGAAAAGAAGTTTCAATCGCTGTAGAGCTAACAACTGCAATTCAAACAGTTGATACGCGATTACACATTCGTTATCGTATGCTGTAATCTCAAATTACGATAGTACCTCTTCGATAACGACTGCAGTAATTCCAATAAAAAAATTTACGAGCAGTTTTACTCGATCACGTATGCGATAATTCGGTGCCAGTTTTTGGACATAGGACATACAAAGTGCCCGTCCGAAAAATAAATGTATGAGAAACTCCCCAGCGTTTTTCACAGGTTTACATGTTGTGAAATAATAGAGTAGTCGCATGAATACAAACTTACTTATAGTGCATTTACATTGTCTCGAAATAAAGTACTTACGAAATTTCGAGCTATCTAGTTGTTGTTTACTAGATTTCCCATACAAAATTAATTTACTTTGTCACTAGATTTGGAAATCCAGCTGCATTAACATCTACAAGGTGACTGCACTAGAGCAAAATTATAGAAATACAATAAAAGCAAGCATGTGGTAAGCTAAGCTTGTCAAAATTATTTGTAATTTTTCCACAATTATAAACTATAAAAGTACCTTTTCACAATTTTAAATTATTTTTATTCGAATCATTCTTATGTTCCCAAAATAATTTTTAAATAACTAATTCAGAATAAACCACTAAGTTCACTTTCAAAAATATAAAGACATTTTTGACGTAAATGGCTTACTATGTTGCCAGTAGCGAACAACTGTCATATGGCGTAGCGCTGCCACGTTGCAGATGTTAATGCACCTTGGACGAAATCTAGCTAAACCTAGCGGTACTTAGTGATGCAACTATGGGGTTTTGCCAACCTATCCTATTATTATCATTGGATGGTATATGGCCCTCATCGGCCACTTGCACTGCGACCAGTGTTGATATATTGTGCGTCCCCTTGCCCCATTACGGGTTAAGTATGTCAAGAAAACGGACAAGCTACTTCATTGCGGGTGATTTTAAGTCACATTCACTTAACATATGAGCTTGTAGTAGCCTATATCTTCTGTGTCCCAGTGCTCCACAGAGGATGATCAAGTGCTCCATTGGCTTCTCTTCATCACCACAGAATCTGCAATTGTCTGTGTTGGAAATGCCCATCCAGTGCAGGTGCTTAAGGCAGATATAATGACCTGTAAGTGCACCTGGCAATGTTCTGAGACTTTTCCTGTCCAGTTTTAGAGCACTTTCGGCCCTCTTTGTATCAAAGTTTAGAAATTTCTTGGAGTGTTCAAAATCAGCTGTCCCGTTCCAATGTTCCTCAACGATTAACTCCGTCCACTTTTGTACCTCCTCATTAAGCAGACTCTTATTGAAGCCAAAAGTTGGAGTTGGTCCAATAAAAGTCCACTCTGCTCCTTTTTTGGCATATATGTCAGCCATTTCATTGCCGTAGTGCCCCTCATGTCCTGGCACCCAGATCAGAGTAACTTGGTTCTGGCTTCCTAGTTCATTTAGCCTGTTGTGACACTCCAGTACTAACTGGGACGTAAAGACACAACTGCTCAGGGCCTTCAGTACTGATTGGCTAACAGAGAGTATTTTTATTAGCACTCCCTTGTGTCCCCTATCGGAGAGTATTTCAACCACTTTCCTTATTGCGTATAATTCCCCTTGGAAGATTGTGGTGTCTTTGCTAAGAGTTATATATTTGCGTGCTCTAGACCCCTACATTCCCACTCCAACTCCTTGGAGCGTTTTGGATCCATCCGTGTACCACTCTTCTGAACTACCCCACAATCATCTTGTGTTCGTGCCCCATTCCTGTCTTGTTGAGTAGATGATCCTAAACTTCGTGGCAAATGCGTTAGTCGGATCTATAAGGTCACTTGTTTGAGACATATCGATTACGTCTCTGATACCCTTTAGGATTGTAAGATGCCTAATAAAGTTTCCTGTCTTAAGTTTTTCCCTTTCGTAAATTGAGATGGCCTGAACGGACGCCTCTTTTTGTACAGCTATGTTAAGCGGTGTTAGGTTCAAAAGAGCTTCCATGCCTATCGTCGGGGTGATTTTCATCGCCCCTTTGATACATAGGCGTGCAAGTGTCTGAACCTTGCGAAGTTTTGATATGAGTGGTACCTATTTGATTTTCCCCACCATACTACAGCCAAATATAATAGTGGGTCTTACCATTTGGGTATATAACCAGTTAAAATCTTAGGACTTAGGCCCCAAGATCTACTCAATAGTTTTTTGGCAGTCCAGAGGCTCGTTGTTGCCTCTCTACCTCAATCTATACTAAGAAATACTACTCTGTACTAATCAATTAAACAACAAAACAAAGAATATTTTTCTCATTGTTAAAATTGTTAAAAATACCTAGAAATGTTCAAAATGAAATAAATGAAGCGGGGAAAGAATCTCTAATAATAAAAGTTTTTCATTATTTCTTGGTATCAAATGCAATTTGGATAGATGACAACTTGGATATATGACAATTTTTCTTTTAATTTTTTTTAGCTATTTTTATTAAAAAAAAAATACAAAGTAATCGAACTAGATTTTGGGAGAGATTTCATATCTAATCTAGATTTCAAGGCAATATGAATATACGAGTATAAAACTCGTATACTATATTATAGCTAATTGATTTAAAATTTCAAGGAAAACCACATAACCCAAAATACGTGCTCAGAAGACCTATTATGCAATTTGAGGTCATTGCAAAGAAATGTGATTTCAGGACATACATACATATACATATATCTGATAGTTTAATATCATGGTAATTTTTGAGTAATACAGATTTAAGTTTTATATCTATCAATATGTAAATATATACACATACATACAGTATTATTATATTCAATTTTAAACCATTTATATGCTCGTACTTCAGTATGTTTGATTTTTCAATTTACTTCAATGGCCCAATCAATTTGCCTTTTAACCTTTAAGCAGAAGAAGCACAACAAAATGTTTTATCAGACACATGAGTGAATGACACTGGATAAAAAAAGAAAAGTACAACAATAGCTATTATGCGAGTTCATGTGCGTTCTCAGGCAATACACACAACAACTTAACTTCAAGAAAAAACAAAACGAATTCAAACTGTTAAAATATATTCCGCGTATACGAGTATACAATATGTTCTTGGACACTCAATTTTTAAAAATTACGACAGTGGGCACAAACAATTGGTGGCTGCTTAAATCTTAAAAATCTCATTTTTACAGCACATACATATGAGTATAATACATAATACATGCGAGTATAGGAATTAATTCTAATAGTGGTTTGTAATATTTCTTATGCAAAAGTTATTACATTTCACTAAAATATATACGTAAATGTTCGAATATTTACAATAATGAAATAAATATCATATATTTTTTGGTTTATCTGTGCCATATTTCTCAAATTGCATAAAATCTTATCACAGTTAAAACAAACATTACATCTCCAGTTTCCATTACCATTTAACTTTTTTTTATGAAAATAAAGCATTAAAAAAATATTTTACCAAATAAATTAAAGGCACTATATTTTATCAACATTCTACCCAGTCATCCAGCAGTCATCATGGACAACGAAAATCAGCACCAGCAAGCCTTTCGAAATCATGTGTCAGTCAGTGTGAGTGCATTCGACCACAAGATGTCGTTATCAATATTCTCTGCATTTACCTTCTGGCTTTACTATACATACATACACACATACTCGCATATACTGCACTCATATGTTCTTCCAACGGTCTCCGATTCATTCGTTTATTGAATTCATTCATATTGTTCCTGGAACATGCATTTACAAAACAATTTTACTTGGACTTTTAAATGGCTGTTGTATAATACATATGTATGTCTGTATGTACATACATATATAAGGCCATATGTATGACAATATATTATTATTTCAAAACAATTATTTTTGTTATATTGTACATATGTATGTATAAATGTTGTACAGTACGAGTAGTTATTGGTTACCCAACAAACACAAAGTCAAAGATTTGAAATAGTGTATTGTGCATAATAGTGTTTTCAATCCTAAATGGTAAAAACTTTTAAGCCATTTAATAAGTGCAACATTTATAAATGAGAAAAAACGAATATCGATTTGTAATACAGGGTGTCTGGTCGGAAATTTATATCTTTAATATGATTATTTTAAAAATTGATAAAAGGTGCGGACGGTGATGGCACCATTGGACTTATCGATTATGAGGATTTGTCAGTCACGATGTTGGAGCAGACCAGTGAGCACATTTCGCACTATAAATCTAATTTTTTGGGGCGACAAGGCTCATTTTCACTTAAACGGCCACTTGAAGAAAGCAAAACTGTCATTACTGGTCTCCAAGAATCCGTAACCTTGATTGAAACATCGAAAACTATTACATTGCCCCAGGGTAACCTTATCCACAAATGAGATAATTGAACCATTTTTTTTTTAGAAAATTTTCAATTTTGAACTGTGTGTTTAACTTGACGGAAGACATATGGATGACATGAACTTTAGAAAATGTAATCCGCATTTACATTCTATCATTCAATGCTCTTAATCGAACTTTCTGTTACTTATTACGTTTTTATATTAGTTTGAAAATATAAAACTGCTACAAGATACCATATATCATTAAAAAAATGTAAATATATTTACTAAAAAAAATTTTTTAAACAAATAAAAAATATATATATTTACATCATATACCAATTAAAATTTGTCTTCCCATAGAAAAAACAAGTAAGAGTGTAGTATATTCGGCTAAGCCGAATCTAAAATACCTATACGATAGTCACGTATACATATATATAGTATATATTACAAATTTGAGCCAAATATGCTCGGATATAACGAGTGATTTTTTGCTATTATCTTTTTGGCAACACTAGTTTTGACAGCTCACGCACGTTTTGTGTCTTGTGTCACTGTCAAACATCTTCAGTTTGGTCTATAATTTAATCATGAATCGTCTTACAAACGAACAACGCTTGCAAATTATTGAATTTTATTACCAAAATGCGTGCTCTGTTAAGAAAGTTCATCGCGCGCTTCTTCCATTTTATGGTCAGTTTAATCGACCTACTGAGGCTTCTATTCGGGCTATTGTAAAAAAATTTCGCCCTAAATTTACATTGTTGGACATTAAACCACCAACACGCTTACGTAGAGTGCGAACTGAAGAAAATATCGCAGCCGTATCGGCCAGTATTGGTGATGACCGTGAATTATCGATTCGGCGCCGTTCGCAGCAATTGGGCCTCTGTTACTCCACTACGTGGAAAATTTTGCGGAAGGATTTGGGAAGCCTTATAAGATACAGCTGGTGCAAGAATTGAAGCCAAACGCCCTACCACAACGCCAAATTTTTGGTGAATGGGCTCTTGAAATGTTAGATGAAGATCCACTTTTTTATCGAAGAATTGTGTTCAGCGACGAGGCTCATTTCTGGTTGAATGGATACGTGAACAAGCAAAACTGCCGTATTTGGAGTGAAGAGCAGCCAGAAGCATTGCAAGAGCTACCAATGCATCCACAAAAAACAACCGTTTGGTGCGGATTATGGGCTGGCGGCATCATTGCGCCGTATTTCTTCAAAGATGATGCGAATCACAACGTTACTGTGAATGGTGAGCGCCACCGTGTGATAATAACAAACTTTTTTTGACCAAAATGGAAGAGCTTGACTTGCATGACATGTGGTTTCAACAAGACGGTGCCACATGCCACACAGCACGCGAAACAATGGACCAATTGAGAGGTGAGTTCGGTGAACAGTTTATTTCACGCTTGGGACCAGTCAATTGGCCGCCCAGATCGTGCGATTTAACGCCTCTAGACTATTTTTTGTGGGGCTATGTTAAGGCTAATGTCTATAGCGACAAGCCCGCTTCGATTGACGCACTGGAAGCCAACATTGCCAAAATTACTCGTGAGATACCGGCCGAAATGTTGGAAAGAGTATGCCAAAATTGGACTAAGCGGATGGACCCTTTTGAGGCGCAGCCGCGGCCAACATTTGCATGAAATAATCTTCAAACATTAAATTATATCGACCCAACTATCGATCCAAATAAATATTTCATGCATTTTTCTGAATTTTATGTGTTTTTTTTTTTAATTTCCGATAGTTCTTATAAAATCACCCATTATATGGACCCATAACGGGGAAAAATATTTTTACCTATGCAAAAAGGTAATATTTCTTCGAAATTTTCATGAAAAACTTGGTTTAGGCTATATCTCGGCTATATATGAGCCGATATCGTAATTTTTAATTTTCTGTATTTTAGTAACCTGGTTTTATAATTAGAAGTAATTTTAAACAAGAAAAAAAAATTCATGGAAAAATCGGTTTAGATTTTTCTCGTGTAAGTTTTTTTTTTTTTTTTTTTTTTTTTTTTTTTTTTTTTGTAACTTGGACCACGGGATGACCCCTACATATGCAGTGCATTGTACCAGAACTAGGAAAATAGGTTGTGAGGAGGAGGAAAGAGAGAGTAGTATTTGTGAACATTTGACTTGAACCTTTCAACGTTATAACAGACAGGAAACACGTCAGCAGGTAACTTATTTCACAGGCGGAGCGTACGGCTGAAAAACGAATTCTCTCTGTAATGCGTAGTACGATTCCCTGAGCAATCGACCACAAATGGATGAGCTCTGAACGATGCACGCGTGCTACGTAAAAATGTGCGGGTTTCAGGAACAAGGTCCCTAATCTCGTCAGAGCAAAATCCATTGTAGTAACGATAGAACAGAGTAACGCACCCCACACAGCGTCGATGCTCCAGCGAGTCAATAGAGTTGGATACCCTACTGTCACCGATAAGCTTCTTCGCCCTCTCCTGCACACGGTCGAGTAACCCCAAAATTGATTTTGGGGCACCGGCCCAAACCCATATTGGACGTTTTCGTTTTCTGTATTTTAGTAACCTCTTTTACTCGATTAACCAGAACTGCTTTTAAGCAAAATAAAATTTTTTCATGGAAAAATTGGGTTAGGGTATATCTTAGGTATATATGGACTGATATCGGAAATTTTAATTTTCTTTATTTGGTAACCTTTTCATACTTCTAAAAGTGGTTTTAAGCAAAAATGTTGTTTAAGTTCGCTTACGCGACATTTTAGTAAACTCCTTTTATAAGTAAATAAATAAATTTTTAAATAAATTTATTTTTTCATTAAAGTCTTAGACTATATCTTAAGTATATATGGACCGATATCGGAAATTATTATTTTCTGTATTTTATTGACCTCCTTTTATAATCGGAACTGGTTTTATGGAAAAAAAAATTTTTTATGGAAAAAACGGTTTAGGATATATCTCGGGTATATATGGACCAATACAGGAAATTTTAATTTCTTTATTTGGTAACTTTCTTATACTAACAGAACTGCTTTTAAGAAAAAAAATTTTGTTAAGTTCGATTACGCGACGTTTTCTCAGGCTATATTTCGGATATACGAACCGATATCGGAGTTTTTCTTTTTCTATATTTTAGTAATCTTCTTTTATAACTAGAACTGGTTTTAAGAAAAAAAAAATCCTTAAGTTCAGTTACGCGACATTTTCATGGAAAAATTGGTTCACGCAATATCTTGGGTATATATGGATCGATATCGAAAATTTTAATTTTCTGTATTTAAGCAATCTCATTTTATTACAAGAACGGATTTTAAGCAAAATCAAATTTAAGTTCGCTTATGCGTTATTTTCATTTAAAAAATCGGTTGAGGCTATATCTATAAGGCTATATATAGCGTTCCATATATATATTTGCCTTTTAGTCGCCATGCTTAATAATTGTGAAAAGTTTGAAGCAAAACAAAATTTTTTTTTTCAAAAATTTTCATACAGAATTGCAAAATATAATGGATTTTATCGGAATTTTTGATATATCTCAACTATATGTGAACCGATTTTACTGAATTTCAATAGCAAACCCATGAACCGATAGGGTAATACAATGGTGCAAGAAAAAATACCGAAAACAGTATCAATATCAGTATTCAACGACGGACAGACGAACAACTTAATCGACTTTTCTATTAATTCTATGATTTAAAATATATACACTTTACAGGGTCGGAAATGAAAATTGGAGAAATTATAAACGGAATCACAAACTTATATAAACCCTTTACATATTTGTGAAGGGCAGAAAAAAATTGTTTGTTCCGCTTCAAACTTGACACAAGTATTTGGCGTGGCGATTAATAAGCAAAAAATCCTCGATATTGGTCCATATAAACCCGAGATATCGCCAAAAACGATTTTTTCATGAAAATGTCACGTTTGCATGAAAATGTTAGTTTGCTTTTGCTTAAAAAACAGTTGTGGTATTAAAAGATGGTTCTATAAATACAGAAAATGGAAATTTTCGATATTGGTCCGAGATATAGCCTAAACCGGTTTTTTCACGAAAACGTCACGTGAGCGAACGTAAAAAACTTTTTTAGCCTGAAAACAGTTCTGGTAATATAAAAAGGTTACTAAAATACAGAAAATAAAAATTTCGGATATCGGTCCACATATGTACCGACTAGTCATGAAAAAATTTTTTTGCTTAAAAGCAGTTGCAGTAGTAAAAGGAGGTTAGTAAACTCTTTATTTTTAGATTATGATGCATTTTTAACAAAGCAAAATTTTTTGTCAGTGTGTTTTTTAAATTAAATAGTTATTTTTTAATTTTTCAATTTGATAATATTGTTAAGAATTTTTCTTTGTGTATGAATTTTTTGTATACAGGAGTTTTTTGACAATAATTTTTCAAATTAAAATTAAACATAATAATTTTCTTGACAATGATAACAAATTGTTATCGAAATATCGAAAATAAATACCGTTGAACTTTTATATAAAACCAAAACGATCTTTAGGTGAAAAAATAAGAATTAATTAGTTGCACTATTTCTTTTTTCCATCTTTATCTAAATTTTTAAGTAAATATCCAATTTTTATATGTTAATGTTGTTCTTTTCATCATCAGTTATCTCTTTTTCTTAGGGGACAGCCCCTATATATGCAGTAGATTGTACTGAAACTAGGAAAATAGGTTATGAGGCGGAGGATAGAGAGAGCAGTGTTTGTGGGGGTTTACTTGAACAATAACAGCACGAAAGACCAAAATAAACTATATTACAGCATTTAAAATGTTAGAATTAAATTAAATTTTGAGAGCTAGTTCAGATGGTAGTGATTTTTACCTGGTTGGTGACCATATAAAAAATCAACTAAGATGGCTCACGATGTCGTTTCGTAAACGTTCGTCATAACTTCTAAGGCCAAAATCCTATTCCTACGCCGTTAAAAGCTATATTTTTTCTGATGTTGTATCATTTGCCTTGTCTACCTTCGATATATCCGTTAATTGAAAAATAGTTGACTATAGGTTGCTTAGTTTTAATATAAAACATTAGCGAACGTTAACGAAACGACATCGTGAGCCAGGCAGTAAATGTGAGCCCTAGGGCGAACATGCTTTAAGCTTCGATATACAATTCAACTTCGAAGTAACGAATCTGAACGGGATCCAAAAGTACTTAGTTATTGCCACCGATGCATTATTCAAAAATAAGTATGTATATATCAGTTAACCGTAAACTATCTATATTTGAAGAAATAAAAAAAAATATTGTTAGAACTAAAGCTTTCTCCTTACCAAGTTATATTTTAAACTTTAATATTTGTAACAATGTATTTTCCAAGACACAAATTAAAACTGCAATATATTTCACTCTTTCATTACAATTTGCAAGAGAGAGAGAGAGAGAGAAGTAGCTTATCGGTGGCAGAAGGATATACAAGTCTATTGACTCCCTGGAGTAGCGCTGTAATTTAGGGTGTGTTACTCTGTTCTATCGTTATTACAGTTGTGAAAACGATTATCGTGGGTACCTGCCAGTGTGGCCTTATCCCACGGTGATGTAACCACCGAGTGAATACAATGCGTCTACCAGCGCCCCCATACATGACAAACTGTCATGCATGAGTACCAATTCGATCACATGTTGTTTGGACATGATCTCCCCCTTGGTTAGGAGCGGAGCCTCTCTAATTCTACTTCCGAGCTATGGGTCACGGCACCCGGTTGCAATGAAACTCCACACCGAGCTCAATTGAACTCTCCCCGCGATTTGGGTTTAAACTACAACCACCACGATACTCCCCGAAGGGCCGCACCATAACCGGGCAGGAACAAGTTCCTGAGGCTCCCGGTACCAGATTTAAGTCTCCGGTCAGACTTCGTAGCCCAAAGGCTACTATCAGTAGAGCCCCAAACGGCTCGGGGACTGGTGACCCCCTGCAACCATACTATCGTTACTACAATGGATTTTGATCTGACGTGATTAGGGATTTTATTAACAAACCCTAAAATTTTTACGTAATACGCGTTCAACGTCTAGAGCTCAGCCACTTGTCATCGATTTCACAGCATCATACAATGCATTACAGAGAGATTTTTTTCAGCTGTATGCTCATCTTTGGAACAAATTGCCTTCTGATGTGTTTCCTGTCTATTATAACGTTGGAAAGTTCAAGTTAAATATCCACAAATACTACTCCCTGTTTTTCCCTTCTATTTTTCTAGTTCTAGTACAATGCAGCGGTAATCCCCTGGATACTGGTCCAAAATAAAAGAAGGAACTAGGTAAAACATTCGTTGTACTGAGGTTTTCGTTGCCTCAAAGGTCGTTATTTCGAAGCTGCATTGTATAAGTAAGAATTTATTAAAAAAGCTTCGTTAGCTGCAATTATTCTTAAATCAAATGGGTGGTGTTTGAATGTCTATAACCAGCATTTTTGCCAGAAATTAATTATAACTCTCCTCCTTTTCAAGGTATATGACAAAAGGAACTTAACAAACCTTTTGCTAGTCCCCCTATATGCTGCTTCTGACTACTGCCCTGAAATTCAGAAAAAACATCAGCTCTTAACCAACTAAGTGGCACTCCAAAACTTTTGGTTCTTATATTACAAGTGTCAGTTGCAAGACAATTGCACTCTTGGACTATAGTTAGTTCACCAAAAACGATTATCAAATACTACTAATAACCTTCCTGCGATGTTAGATTTACACCACAAGATGCATCTCAATCACGACCACTGCGCAGATGGTTTGCAAAACAGAACCACCTGGGATGAGCTGATCTCCAATTAACCTTCGCTAAGGGGTTTCGGAGGTCCCAACACAGTTTAGGCAAACCTGCTACCCTGGGAGCGCAGAGTTTCATAGTGGTTCTGTGGGATAGATAGCGGGAAATAAATGAGCATAAAAATGGTGGAACAGGTGAAAGTCTCACTGATGCACCGATCGCTTTACAAATCGCTAAAAGCTACCGCTGTTTCTCATGCTACAATTAACAATCCAATAATTGTTAATTATTCATATAACATAAAAATTTCCACTCCTTAGAAAAAATACCCATTATCTCATACAATTTATTCAAATATGCTCGCTCGTAAAAGCGTATGTAAAAGTCTGCATTTAATACATTTGTGCGGTTTGTAAAAGATGTTCCGCTGCTCGCTTGTGTCGATTCCGCAATGAAATATAAGGAATTCTTAATTGTCCATTTGTATGCCATTTTTATGTCTCTACAAGAAAACACAATGTATAATTTTTGTTGTGTTCAATGAAGTGAAATTAATAAATTAAACAAATGGCCAGCCAGTTTAACAATGCAGATAGTTAGTGGACGACGCAAGCAATCCTTTGCTGGCTTGTAACGCAGTTAAATAAAAATTAAATGAAACGTGAGAAAAATGTGTTTTTGTCACGAAGTGAATGTGATAATATTTTGCAAATCCAGCAAAGAGCTGTAAATTTTATTTGGTATGTAACTGGGTTTTTGTTTCGGGTCAAATTTATTTCTTTTTTGCTCACAACTCCAAAGAAGAATATCACTTTCACGCCACGCTTTTTACACTGAAAAATACTTTTCACACATCGCAATTACTAGACGATCTTTTAAGTTGTAATCGTTTTAATATTGTGCGGTTAATGTACCTGTAATAAGACGTAAATGTTTTACATTTACCACAAAATGATGATGTTAAGGCGTTAAGCTTTTAAGTTCTGTAAGTTGCAGCAATTACATATTTACACCACATTTGTGGCGAGGCAGAAGTGAATATTTAACACAGTAAAGAATGGCGTAAAGGTTAACAAATTTGAAAGGAGTAAACAAAAAAAATTTTACTTTGTAAATACATATGTACATTTACGTACGATGACTCACTTTTTAACTTTGTAAAGTTGTAGGTTTAATTGGCATAGAACAAATTCATTAAACCAAAAACTTTTTGCCAAAACGTATTTATCTGGCATGTTCCGAAACCGCAAAGCGTTCTGAAAAATGTTTATTTGATTTTTAGATGTTCTAAGGAACGCGCGATTTTTTGGCGTTTCGGAGTTTTTTCCGAAAAAATACAACATCTGTTTTACATACGTATATATGTATGTGGTGTTTATTTATTTATGTAACTATACAGTTGCAAAGCATATGATACACAGCTTGGGCGGAGTGACGGAGACCATATGCCCAAGATGGTATTAACAGTACGTTTGCAACATCACTGTGACTAACTATGGGATGCATCCCTGATCATCAATTTGGCTTTCGGGCTAAATATAGCACCATAGAACAAACGCACAGACTAGTCAACGTCATAAGATAGACTTTATTCATTGACATTTCCCAAGCTTTTGATAAAGTGTGGCACGACGGCTTGATGCACAAAATAAAGTTAAACTTGACTGCAAACACTCACAAGCTTCTCGAAAGCTACTTATGCGGCCGGAAGTTTGTTATCAGAGAAGGCGATTTTATAAGCCCCTTACAGCCAATCGAGGCAGGAGTTCCTCAAGGTAGCACTCTAGGACCTACTTTATACTTGATTTACGCCTCTGACATGCCAACGACACCCGGAATCCACACTTCAACTTTTGCAGATGACACAGCAGATTAAGATTTGAATACTTATTGTTAGTTCACTTTGTGAAGATTCAATAAATAATTGAATAAGAAAAAAAAACTAACTATAACGACCTATGCCTTCACATAGGAAGTTGTAGAGTGGTTAACACAGAAATACCTCTAAAAAACTGTAATCCAATAAAGTTAGTTGAGACGCAAAACTCTCGAGGACCAAACAACAGAAACAACAAACCTGACCGCACTTAAGAAATAATTACGATGACGCGAGAGCTGTTCTTCAGCCCAGAGCTGCTTTACGATTGAATATACGATATTTATATAAAATGAAAAGAATATTAGACAACAAATAGAAAAATTTTTATTAATTGAATTTTTGTTGAACTTTATAATTTTCAAAATAAATTAAATATTTGGTTTGTAAATATGTACATCGGGTTTTAGTTTAAGTTTTGTACGAGCAAATAAAAATAAGTTATTGTACGAGCAAATAAGCAAATACTTAGATGATCAGCGCCTCTTGTTTAAAAATCAATCAGGATTTAGAAAAATGCACAGCTGTACTACATCTCTTATAGATGTGAGGACATACGGTCAAATCTGGATAATGGCTTGATTACATTTTTATTGCTGTTGGACCACTCAAAAGCTTTTGATTCTGATAACCATAGAATACTTGTGTACAAGTTAACAAATTTCTTTAATTTTTCAAGAACTGCTGCTGCTCTCATGTCGTCATATCTTACTAATTGTTCTCAGTCCGTTTCCGTTGGTAATACTACGTCTAGTGTGCTCCCTGTAGCCAGAGGGGTCCATTCTTGGTCCGTTACTGTTCACACTTTACATCAATAATTTACCCAGTAAAATTTCGCGCTGCAATGTTCATATATACGCTGATGATGTACAACTGTACATAAGCAGCAACAGAGACAGAAACGAAAGTATTTCAAAACTGAATGCGGATTTAAGTAGAATATATTTGTGGGCTTCATTCAATAGTCTCAGTTTAAACCCCGCAAAATCCAAGTGCCCTCTACATTCTCAGAGGAACCAAAATGTTATTGTGGAAGTACCTGTGGTATTGGGTGGTCAAAACGTTTCATTTGTAGAATCACGTAGTAATATTGGTGTCATCTTCAATAAATCGCTACAATGGAATACACACTTAATTGCTACATCTGGGAAAATATTTCAAATTCTGAGGACACTTTATTCTACACAAAATTACACACCTTAAAATATTCGTATCCTTCTTGTTAAAAGTTTTTTAATGCCAAAACTTTTCTATAGTTGCGAAGTATTTGCTTTCTGTGACTCATATAGTAGGAGTTGATTGGTAGTAGCATACAATGCAATATTACGTTATGTATACAGGTTAAAAAGACATGACGATACTTCCCAATATTCTAAGGCATTATACGGTGTAGAAATCATGGATTTAATCAAAATAAGAACACTCATACTTTTGCATAAAATTATATATACGAGAGAACCATAATATTTATTTGACAAAATTCAATTAGCAAGATTAAATGGAGGAAAAAACATTATCCAATTTAGATACCGAACTCTTATCTCAGAGTGGCAGTTTTTCACGAGCACAATACGACTGTGGAACTGACTACCATCTTACATACAATTAACAGGCAGCCTCTATCAATTTAAAAAATATTTGTTTTCAAGTTTTTAATATACTTTTTTTTTTCTCCCTGTTTATATATATATATATATATATATATATATATATATATATATATATATATAAATTGTACCAATAAAAATTATAAATAGCTTGTTTTCTATGTTTCCCAGCTATCTATATGTCGACATTTCATAAGAACTACCCTAATCACCAGTAGACTTTGGAAATTTTTGAAAGATATTCTCAAACATTCAACTTTATATCCCAACAATATAAATAAATTGTTGAGAATTTAAAAGAAAAATGCTCTAATAATACCTGTCATATAAAGTTGAATGTTTGAGAATATCTTTCAAAAATTTCCAAAGTCTACTGATGATTAGGGTAGTTACTATGAAATGTCGACATAGATAGCTGGGAAACATAGAAAACAAGCTATTTATAATTTTTATTGGTATAAATGGTAGAAGCTAAAAATAGCGAATAAAAACTTAATTGTTTATATAAATTGTATTTACAAGTGTTTTTTTTTTTTGCAATATTACATTTAATTAATCACATACTGTAAATTAAAAGATAATAATTTTGTTGTATGTGACAATAACATTTTGAAATAAATAAAATAAGTTTTCCCTTTCTTAAGTTTTTTCTTAAGAAGGATTTTTTACAATACAAATTTGCTGTGATCAATAATTTTGATTGAAGGTGACGAGAAAAGTAATAACCAAATTTTTAGCTGGGGGACCACTAGCTGATTCGTAGTCGCTACACTACTCATCAGCACGCACTGGGATTTGAATTCAGTACCAGGTAAACATGATGGATTTGCTATTGAAATTTGTCGCCTTTGAATTTTCTCAATATTTGTTGTTGAGGCGGTGCCCAATAACTAAATTCCATAGCCTTATATATATAGTGAGTTTCGCAGCAATTCTTGGTTGCAATAGATCTCATTTACATTCATATCGCTCCTTCATTGTAAAATAGTCATATCTCAAAAAATGAGCTTTTCGAATTAAAAATGCAGAATTGTTAACAGTACTGCCTTTTATGTTATGCCAAAATTTTATTTAAATTACATTTAAGCTGTGTCCTTTAGGAGATATTTTCTAAAATATTTTTTCTAAGACTTGTATGGAAACTAAAAATTTGATATGTGTTTTTCTCGAAACAAGCTCTTTTGCGTTATGACTATGTTGCAATATTATTTATTTATTTATTAACAAATAATTACATGTTAACAATTTTTTACATTAACAAATAATTATATGTTAATATTTAAAGAGCAATGGCATCATAGGCCTTCAGCTCCTTCAATGTTATATGAATATAAATTTATTAAAATAGTTTTATAAGGCGTTTAAATTTTTTTAAATTTTATCATAAATGTTGGCTTTTTTAGGAATTGGGAAATTCGTAAAATATTTTCTTCGGTTGGGATGGATATGGATGGATTTTGGATCAGTGTTCCCAAAGATTTGATTACGTGCTTCATTAAATTTTGGACATTCGTCAAGAAAATATAGCTGGTTGGTATGTAGTGTGTTGCAGTCACAGGGGGACGGACAATCAATGTTGATTAGGGTTCCGTGAGATATTTTTGTGTGCCCAAGTCTAAGACGAGTGAATTTGACAAGGTCCAACCTGCTGACGTCAGGGGACTGAAAATTGTTAAGTGATGTTTTATTACTATTAATTCTTTTATACCATGCTGAAGCTCTTTCGAAAGTTAGATTTCTATCGTTGGTTAGATAATATGTGTAAATAATTTGCTTATATCCTTGCAGTCAGCGTTTGTGTGAAAGTGGAGAGGGAATTTTGTTGCGGTTTTGGCGGCGTTGTCTGCGAATTCGTTACCCATAATGCCGCAATGACCCGGTAACCACAGCAACAAGATCTTCGGTTGCAATAAAGGAGCGATATAACTTATTATTCTCATTAATGCATCAAGAAGTTTATTTTCACACTTTTTTTTTGCGAAAGTATACTAAAATAGTGGATTACGAAAACTAATCCTTCTACGCAAGCGTTGCTAATTGGAATAACCAGCATCTGCATACAGCCAAGAACAATTCTTAAAGATGAAACGCTAGACCAAAAATCAAATAAATTCGTAGATATTTTTTCATTGAAATAATCTCTGCAATTAAAACAGCACAATTTTGGCAACTAAATATCTTACTCACCAGCTGAAATTTTGTACTCATGAATCACAGAAAACTTTGCTTGGATTAGAGGATTACCACATTTTGTTACGGAAAATTCTTTAAAAACTTAACTTTAAAATCTTACGGTATTATGTATAATCAAAATTCTTATGCTAAAGCTACGTACACATGGCTGTCAGATCTTACATAATTGACAGTAAAATTGTCTGAAAATGTATTAAAATCGTGTGAACTGCTAATTTTTAACTTACAACGTTGTCAGAAAAAAAACTATTGTCAATCAATTGTAAGATGACAATGTTGTCAGGCCTCTGACAATCGTGAGAACACACTTCGTCGGCATTGCCAGATAATAGTTTGCTATTGTAAGCTTAGTTTTAATTGTCAGATGTATAAAATAAATGCACCTGACAATGGCATCATTGTCAGAAAAAAGTTTGATGGGCAACACTGCCAAGCAGATCGTTGTTGATATACATAAGTGGCAATGCCTTACAACATGTCTGGCAATTTTTTCATTTAACAATCTGATAACCGTGTGAACTGACAATTTTTGTTGTCAGATGAATTATTTGTCAGACCATAGTCTGACAATGAAATTGTAAGATTTTCTTACGATCGTCTGAACACACAATTTACTTCTGCGGGAAAATTTTTCATTGTCACTGTATTGTCAGCATGCTGCCAGATCTTAAAATATTGTAACATCTGACAACCGTGTGTACATAGCTTAACTAACTAGCTGCTAAGTTTTTTGAGCGTAAATTCCCATAAGGGAAAGATAGCAGCTAGTTAGTTAGCACAAGGTTTTTTTTTTATTATACATAAGGCCGTTAATGTTTTCAGGTAAGCAGCAAAACATTTTCTTCAAAAGTTTTTTCATACATACATATATGTATGTGAGACAATTTTCTTTTAAATAATTCATCAATTCTGATGTCAAATTTTTCCTGTATGCCTTAGCTGAGCTTTAGGTCCAAAGCCATTTTATTGCATTTAATGATAGGAAAGAGTCTGATCTATCAATGGCTGCATTTTTGTTATCTTGGACCAATACTAAGGGGATGATCCCTACATATGTAGTGCATTGTACCAGAACTTGGAAAATGGGTTGTAAGGAGGGGGAAAGAGAAAGTACTGTTTGGGAACATTTGACTTGAACCTTCCAACAGACAGAAAACACATTTGCAGGCAACTTATTCCACAGACGAAGCATACGGCTGAAAAATGAATTCTCTCTGTAATACGTTATACGATTATCCGTTTAATCGACCACAAATAGATGAACTCGTCAGAGCAAAATCCATTGTAGTAACGATAGAACAGAGTAACACAACCTACGCTGCGTCGATGCTCCAGTGAGTCAATAGAGTTGGATACTCTACTGCCACCGATCAGGATCTTCGCCCTCTCCTGCACTCCGTCGAGTAACCCCAAAATAGACTTTAAGGCACCGGCCCAAACATGAGAGTTTTATTCCGTTTTCGATCGGATGTAGGTGGTATAAATAGTAAGGAGGTCAGATGGCGCGAAGTAAAAAAATCCGAGTAACTTGAATGCTTCTTTATAGACATCAAGCATGTGTTCAGTCCAGTGAACGTCACACTGTATCTTCTTTCCAAGAACATCAAGAGCATCCGATTCCTCAATATTTTTCCCATCCATGAGTGCAGATGTAACAGCACTTGCGGTCGGTTGTTTGTGTATTAATAAACAACACTGGGTCTTACGAGCGTTGAGGACGACTCTTTTTTTACGACCTCGTTCGGAGATTAATAAAAGGTCACTATTCAGTGAATCGTTAATATTTAGCTTCTTGGCAGCGATCTCTGATAGGTTGGTCCTATAACTAGAGTACGAGTGGCAAATGCTGCTGTCATCCGCGAAAGTGTGGGTAGGGTTGGAAGGTTGATAGAGAAGGTTGTTGAGGAAAATAAGAAATAGGGTAGGAGAAAGAACGGAGCCTTGCGGTACCCCTGAATTAATCTTGAACTCGTTTGATGAGAGCCCATCTATAAAAACTCGTATAGTGCGTTCTTTGAGAAAGCTCGATATAAACCGAGAGAAGTCATCACCGACACCAAAAACAGTAAGTTTTGCCAGTAATGCAGCATTCCACACTCTGTCAAATACTTTGGAAATATCCAGAGCTACGATTGTACTCTCACCGAAATGATGGATTGAGTAGCACCATTTCTCTGAAAGATATGCCATAAGATCGCCAGCAGAACGACCCTTGTGAAATCCATATTGACGATCACAGAATAATTTATGTGTCTATGGATAGTTGACCATACTCCTTTACTTTGGAAAGCGCAGAGCAAATTGCAATTGAGCGGTAATTTTCAGCGTTATTTGCTTTACCCTTTTTGGGGATTTGCGTTACATTAGCAATCTTCCAGCACGATGGAAACTCACCAACGTAAAGTATGCTAAAGAAGTGTGCTAACGAACACTGCTTCAAGACTAGTGCTGGAATGCCATCCGGTCCAGGAGTCTTTTTTATGTCGAGATCGCACAAAACCCTTTTAACTGCTCGAGCCTGGAATAATGTCTTTAGCATAGTAGCAGTTACTGTTTCGAGCTCGAGAAGTGGTTGACAGCTTCCCGGCAAATAGGAATTGCTTACAAAGATTTCAGCCAACAGGTTAGCTTTGTCAACCGGGTCGATGAACTAGTACTGTTCATTACTCTCTTAAGTAAAGACCAAAAGGTCTTACTGCCCCGGGAAGCTGTAAGGACCTTGGCACGAAGACGCTGTTCGTGAAGAAACTTTTCAAGCCTAAGTACCCTGGCACATGAAGACTTTGCAAGAAATTATCTGCATTTTCCAAATTATTTGGCTTAAACTTTTTGAGGGAAAAACTCGTGTAGTAGAAAATAGTTGATCATGCATGCTTCCAACATGCATGTAGCAGACTTAAATTTAAGATTTAGGTGATTCCTATTGATAGCTATCGGACTTATGAATACCGAAAAGTGATGATTTTCTTCGACACATAGTTCATAAATCGTTTGAACATTCAATATGACAACAAAATATTATATAAAATAGGAATGCCAGATTTAAAATACGAAGTATGTAAAAATAGCCAACTGGCGAAACCAAAAATTTAGTCGCCATGGTAGATAAAAATTCGCCAGGCGAGAAATCGCCATATCTGACAACCTTGTGAGTATTCAGGGGATCACCCTTCCATTGTGGAGTATAGCGCTCCATTGTTTGCCTGTTTCTATTCTACAGTCCACAAGTGTCAAATATGATTGATATAAAACTCTATTTGCTTTTACATCTCACGATAAGGGTCATTAATTTTGCGCCATCTTAATCGTTTAGATATGTCATCACTAGCTAAAGGAAATATTTCTTTTGTGCTTTTAATTTTTCTTTAAAAAAATGTTTCAACCACAACAAAAACAAACTAAAAAGTATTGCAACAGCTGATTCGTAGTGTTGCCGCAAGTTATAACAGTCGTGTGACTGATATGTGGCCATTCTTGCCACAAAATTGTTTTTCACCATCCGGCGGCAATTAAGTTCGTAAAATATGGGCCAATAATATGATTGCAGAGTATTTGGTTGAGAGAGTTTTGCTATTGTGCACCAATTTGGTGCAATAGAAAAAGGTTCAGTTTGGTCAACTTGCTGTAATTGTGTGACCTTTAATAAAACTAAAGAAAACATATAAGTTAGATACGCAACTTACGTGATATTTATGGGACACAAATTTGTATTAAAAGAACTGAAAATATTGAGTATAGTGGTCGCGTCCCATAAACACCGCATTATATATTATCCCAGAAAACTATTTGCTTTTATTAACTTGATGTGAAAAGAAAATAAACACAATATATTTGACTCGTCTGACTGCATCAAAAGGAACCTAAAATGAAAAAAAACCTGCCACGTTACCCAGAGGAACGCATGCCTATGCCAGCTTTAAGCCATTTGTATCGAAAACAATTCCATGAACATAAACACAACAAAACCACAAATACCAATATTTAGTTACAATAGACAACAACCGCAATTTGAACAAAACCTCGTGATCCAAAACGAGAACTGAACCGCAAATAAATATTCTAAAATAACAGCGTTTTCAAGTAATAAAAATTAATGACTAATTGTAAATTATTGCTTTTCTCTCTTCATAAATTGGGAAAAATAGTAAAACAAAAACGAAGCGGCAATGTTTTATTTAAAACTCTTGTCATTTGTCTGATGTCAACCAGAAAGTGGAAAAAAATGAAACGCGTCATTACGAAAGGACACTCCACGGGATAAATTTGCAAAAGTATTTGGTTTGTGTACATTACAAACAACAGGACGTACTTACTGTCTTCAGTAGAAAAGAATTAGGAAAACAAGCAACGACCACGGCACTCGGGGGTGAAGTCGTCCAATTAAACGTTGGTGGGTGGGTATTAGCAGTTAACAACATCTTTTGTCAATCGTTTATAGAGTCCATTAACAAACACCAAATTACAAAGAAAATAAAATCAATACACTACTCACTCAACTCATTCCGAATACGAAACGACTGTTTCAGTTGAAAAGTTTGTAAAAAGAAAACAAATAACGTTTTTGCGGTTTCAACGATTTCAAATTGTTTTAAATTTGTTATTATAAAAATTTTTCTTTATTAATTTTAAACACTGTGGTGCGGCACGTCATATTCTTGGCTTTGATTATTGCACAATATTTGAAATTTCCAACATTCTAAGCTTTACCTCTCTTTCTCAAGTTGGAGTTCGTTTTTGCTGGCATCCGAGTTTATCTGGCTGGAGTAGATCTAAACTTTGTAATTGGAAATCAATGGATATTTTGATTAACATGCGACAATCTTCTTAATTATCAGTCTCTAATGCAGCAATAAGCAATATTTTGCCTTTGAAACTTTCTATTAAAACAATCAAGGCGAATTCATTTTACCAGGTGAAACTGGGATCACAATAAATACAACAAAGCATAAACAGCATGAGGATTTGTTGTTGCTTGAGCGATTCGTGTGAACTAGTGTCACTGAACTATTCACTTCAGGGAGCTAAGTGAGCCGATTATTTCTGCGAGCTTTTTTAGTTCCGTAGTTCATGTTTCTTCCTTTTGTCTTCAAGTTTTCTTTTTCTTTTATGTTTCTTTCTTTACGGTAGAAAGTATACGGAAGTAGTCAAACAGTGCTGCCAGAATTTGACGTAAAAAGTACATATCTATGTTAAATACAACTATTCAGAATATTAGACATCACAATTTTTTTAAAAATAAATGATATGATACATGACCAAAATTGAATATGAAAACATCGAGACATCATCACAATTATATCGTTGTTTTTTTTTTTTTCTTTTTAATAAAATTATTTTCATCACACCTGAAAATTTCTAATCTCACCTTTTATTAATTCTTATAATAACTGTACTTTTCATTTGTTTACAGCATTTTTGTTTTGCTTTTCATTATCATGAAACCTAAACAGAGCCGTTTATTGAAAATATTATTTACGGAGCACTGAACTATTGAACTAAAAGAAAGACATATTTCAGTACAAAGAGCTGAACTAAAAAGAGCACTCTTTCAAAAGAACTCAACGCTACAGCAAGCACATTGGCATTTCAGCATGCTGCCTCTTAAATATTTGCGCTTAATACAATCACAGAAACCATGAACAACAACAACAAATTTTATAAACAAAATTGAAGTAGAACATTATTTCAATGCTTGAAGTTTTACTTCAAATTTGTTCCATTTAATTTGGTTCTACTTGGCTTTGGTTCTTATAAGACAGTATTTGTTTATGTAGTTAGAACATTTCGGCACTGAATTGAAAACTATTTATCCAAAGAAAGTGATAATAAATACAGCTAAAAATCTTATAGACAGAGTATTTAATATAAGCGATATTAGATTTCATAAGAAGAATGAAACTATTTTGAAGAGTATATTATATGATAATGGTTTTCCTAAGGCCCTTATTTGCAAATTAATTAGACAGCATGATAGTAGTAATAGATTAGATGTTAGTATGGAAGCAAAAGTATATAAATCGTTAGCTTATGTACCTGGTTTGTCTGAAAGGTTACAAAGGACTAGTATATTTGATAAAAGAAAGTATAAAATAGCACAGGGTATTTATAAAACAGTGGGTGGATTATTTAGTAAAACAAAAGATAGATTGAATAAATTAGATAAGTCAAATTTAGTATACAAAATACCTTGTGGCGGTAATGATAGGGAACGGTGTGATAAGTTTTATGTAGGAACAACAAAGAATAAATTGAAGACTAGATTAGCAGGACATATGTCTGATCAGAAATATTGAAATATTAATTCGTCACAGAAGACGGCTTTGTCGATACATTGTCGTGATTTAAATCACAATCCCGATTTTAATAAGGTTTCCATATTAAATACAGAAACTAGTTATAGAAAACGGTATATGTTGGAGATGCTGCAGATAATTGATGTACCAATAGCTAATAGAATTAATTTTAGAAAAGATACAGAAAGTTTAGCTCAGAACTATAGGCATTTAATTAATAAGAATAGGGTAATAAATTAGCTAATTAAGATATCTATAATTATGTATAAAACATTATGTTAATAATCTTTTTATGTACTTAAATTTTTTGTTATAATATATGTTGATTGTTTTTATGTATGTTAAAATTGTTTTCAATATTTTTGCAAATATTTTTGATTTTGTAAACAAAACTAAAAAAAAAAAATTCCTGAAGAAGTCTTCCGAAGGAAGACGAAATATCGAATATAATTAAAACATTTTATACCAATAAAAATTATAAATAGCTTGTTTTTTATGTTTCCCAGCTATCTATATGTCGACATTTCATAGGAACTACCCTAATCATCAGTAGACTTTGGAAATTTTTGAAAGATATTCTCAAACATTCAACTTTATATCCCAGCAATATAAATAAATTGCTGAGAATTTAAAAGAAAAATGCTCTAATAATATCTGTCAAAACACAAAAAACAAGCCTTTTCATTTATTCACCTCTCTAACATTTCTTTACACCTTTCAAACAAATGAACAACCGTTGGTTGCTACGATTTGCTTTTTGAAAGTATCGAAAAGCAGAGAACAAAAATTCAAACAATTAAGTTTTTAATCGCTATTTTTAGCTTCTACCATTTATACCAATAAAAATTATAAATAGCTTGTTTTTTATGTTTCCCAGCTATCTATATGTCGACATTTCATAGGAACTACCCTAATCATCAGTAGACTTTGGAAATTTTTGAAAGATATTCTCAAACATTCAACTTTATAGCTGGGAAACATAAAAAACAAGCTATTTATAATTTTTATTGGTATAAATGGTAGAAGCTAAAAATAGCGAGTAAAAAACTTAATTGTTTGAATTTTTGTTCTCTGCTTTTCGATACTTTCAAAAAGCAAATCGTAGCAACCAACGGTTGTTCATTTGTTTGAAAGGTGTAAAGAAATGTTAGAGAGGTGAATAAATGAAAAGGCTTGTTTTTTGTGTTTTGACAGATATTATTAGAGCATTTTTCTTTTAAATTCTCAGCAATTTATTTATATTGCTGGGATATAAAGTTGAATGTTTGAGAATATCTTTCAAAAATTTCCAAAGTCTACTGATGATTAGGGTAGTTCCTATGAAATGTCGACATATAGATAGCTGGGAAACATAAAAAACAAGCTATTTATAATTTTTATTGGTATAAATGGTAGAAGCTAAAAATAGCGATTAAAAACTTAATTGTTTGAATTTTTGTTCTCTGCTTTTCGATACTTTCAAAAAGCAAATCGTAGCAACCAACGGTTGTTCATTTGTTTGAAAGGTGTAAAGAAATGTTAGAGAGGTGAATAAATGAAAAGGCTTGTTTTTTGTGTTTTGACAGATATTATTAGAGCATTTTTCTTTTAAATTCTCAGCAATTTATTTATATTGCTGGGATATAAAGTTGAATGTTTGAGAATATCTTTCAAAAATTTCCAAAGTCTACTGATGATTAGGGTAGTTCCTATGAAATGTCGACATATAGATAGCTGGGAAACATAAAAAACAAGCTATTTATAATTTTTATTGGTATAAATGGTAGAAGCTAAAAATAGCGATTAAAAACTTAATTGATTAAAACATTTTTATATAAAAAACAAAACTGACCTCAAGCTTAAAAAACATTTCAATTTAAGTTATAAATTTAAAAAATATATAAAGGTAAAGTCTTTAAGTTTACTTGATATAAATATTTCTACACAAAAGTTGTCAATTAAACCTTTGTTATGTGTAAATTATTTTTTATGAATATGGCAAATTACGAAAGTATGTATGTATGTAGGATCCTTTTTCATTTCTTTTTTTTATTTTAGAAAATTTAAAGAATTTCCAAGGATCAGAATCTTTTTTTATACCCTTCACAAATGTAAAGGGTATATATAAGTTTGTGATTCCATTTGTAATTTCTACAGTTTTTTTTTTTGCGACCCTATAAAGTATATATATTCTGATTCAGAATTAATGGAAAAGTCGATTGAGCGATGTCTGTCTGTCGGTCGTTGAAATACCATTTCTGAGAAAATCATTAGACATAGAAAGTTATTTCTTTCACGATTCTATTACTCCATCGTGCCATGTGTTTGATATTGAAATTCAGCAATATCGGTTCACGTATAGCTGAGATATATTCAAAGCCATGAATTTTTGCAATTTTGTATGCAAATTAAAAAAAAAAATGTTTGTTTTGCTTCAAACTTCACACACTGATTAAACATGGTGAGTAAAAGGCAAAAATCAGATATCGGTTCATATATACCTGAGATATAGCCAAAATTGGGTTTTCATGAAAATGTCGCGTAAGCGAACTGAAAGGGCTTTTTTTGGTCAAAAGCAGTTCCGGTAATAAAGTAAGGTTATATAAATATGGAAACTGAAAATTTCCGATATCGGTCCATATATACCCGAGATATAGCCTAAACCGGGTTTTCTTGAAAATGTTGCGTAAGCGAACTTAAACAACTTTTTTTTGCTCAAAATCAGTTTAGGTGATGAAAAAAGAATATCTAAATATGAAATTACGATATCGCTCCATATATACCCGAGATATAGCATAAACCGGGTTTTTCGTGAAAATGTCAAGTAAGCGAACTGAAACAACTATTATTGCTTAAAAGCAGTTCTGGTAATAAAATCAAGTTATATAAATATGGAAAATGAAAATTTCTGATATCGGCCCATTTATACCCAAGATCCGGTTTTTCATGAAAATGCTTAAACAAATTTTGTATTTGTGTACAGAGTTTGTTACCTATTCCGGTGCAATTTAATAACATACGAAATTAATAATGAATATACATATAGATGTATATAGGATATACAAACAGCAGAAACAAAAGACGTGTGCACAGTTTATGTACCATACAACCATAAATTATTTAAAATTTGAGTCAGCTGAGATGTTTAACGCTTAGTTATGGCAAACTCCGTTTAAAAATGTTATGACGAGTACTTTCTGACTTTTTTGTTCGAGGCATAAAATAAAATATTATGACATTATGGGTGATATGACACCGTTTGAATCCCCCAAATATTATGCGGACTTAGTTTTGGTGTTGTATTAACTGAATTAGCAACAGTATCTGGTAAATCTTTCTTAAATTTGGTCTATGGGGTGAAGGTTACCGAGGAAAATACATTCATACAAAATTTAATTCTATCAAGTCCTGCGCCTGCAGTAAAATCCTCACATATTTTACTGCTTGAAAAACTGAGTCACTATTCACAAACTATATTTTTTTTTACTTAGACAAATTTTAATAAAAAAATTTTTAATAAATTTAAAATTGTTCAAAAGTTTATGGAATATCAAAAATATGATTTAAGAATATATTTACTGAAATGCCTAAAGGCCTTCAGCAAGCTTTACAATACAAATACTACCAGAGACCACGCAGTTTTCTGCAATTTTATTACGCATTAATATATACCTACTTATAAAACCCTTATAAGATATTGGTATATATGTAAGCTCCATTTACCACCCAGCCCTGGGTATGCAAACAGTGATAGCTGTTGGGGGCGGTTGGCTACAAACAACAATATGCACAGCTCATCAACAATCATTTTGCGTGGCGTTTATAAATAAACAGCAAATATTAACACAAATAAGTCCGAAGGAAATAATTCACTTCAAACAACAAAAGCAACACCCACATTCAGGCACGTATATAGACACACACACGCACGCACACTCACACATTCTTAAAGGACGAAAAGGAATTAATGTTGAGAAAATAGAAAAGAAATTAAAAGAAAAAAAAACTACAGCAATTAGTTGGCAATTAAAACAAATTAACACAATGACTTGGTTACACATCATTGCGTTTTGTTGTTCTTGTTGGTCGTCATCATAGCAATCATTGTTTTCGTTGTCAGCATTAGCGTCAGCGAAAGTCTCATCTTTGTTGGGCAGCAACAATGACATCAACTCCGCCATTGAAGATAAGACAGTACCAACAATTGCACACTGTCTCACTGTTCAACCAGCAATATTCTTTAATTGTTTTCAACAACTGATGGATTTGAAGCAAACTTTTGTTTAGACAATATAAAGAAACTTCTGTGGTCACAAGCAATAACAGTATAAGTCCAACATATATCTGAAAAAATTTTACAAGCCGTTTTGAAAAAAAAATAAATGTATTTAAATCTGAAGATCTAAGTGCAAATAGGTAAACGCAAAATCATACATCCCTTTTCTTATTCTACTTTTAACCGATTTAGTTCTTTCTTAAACCTATTAAAAGATATTTTTCGGCTTTTTTATTATTACAACTTGCTTGTAAAAATAAGTTTATCTTTTTCAAAGTATATCAACAAAACACAAATTAAAGACTACTTTTAGGAGGGAAACTAAACTTCACATCTCTGGGTACGGAGAATTATTAAAATACAAAAATATGTACATATGTCTGGCAGTTACTGCCTGGCTCACTATGTCATGTCGCAAACGTTCGTCATAATTTTTAAGGCTAAAAGACCTATTCCGATGCCTTTTATAAGCTTTATTTTCCCTGATCTTGTATCATTTGCTTTGTCTACATCCGATACATCCGTTAATTGAACAATAGTTGACTATAAGTCACTTATTTTTAATATAAAACATCAGCGAATGTTAACGAAACGACATCGTGAGCCAGGCAGTAAAAAATATCAGCCTGTTCGGCGATATCAAAAGAAAATGCATGCGAGAAAGTTAGTCACTCACATTCGAATCATTTTGGGGCTTTTTATATTTCTATTATTCGTTCCAATGTACTTATGTATTTTAATTGAATTTTGACATATCGTTCGCATATAATAAAGTTAGGAAAAACCCAAATCATTTTTTTTCGCCTAGAATACGAATGGACTTATCACGAGCAATTAACAAAATGCATATGTGATTCAATGGCTCGGTGGCTGAGTGGTTAAGGCAGCCGTTCGCATATCGCGTCATCATCGCCCTAGTTCAATTCCGAAAATGAGTGCTGATGAGTAGTGTATCGACTACAAAACAGCTAGTTGTCCCCCAGCTAAAGGTTTAAAAATCCTTCTTAAGAAAACCTCAAGAAAGGAAAAATTTTAACTAAAGCCCGATCTACAAATGCGCAAAAACCAAAAATCTAATTTAAGAATTATAATGTCCAACACAACTTCAATATATTAACTTCCCTTTGTTTGTATTACAAACTTTGTAAGTCATTGAGTCGAAAATAGCTTGCAACTTGTGCAAATAATGCAACTTCAAATATAAAACGTCTGGTTGAAAGTTACTGGTAGAATTGTCTTTCCGGTAACGTATAGCTTACTTTTAAGTTAAGAGGAAGTTGTAATAATGAAATGCAATTTAATTTAAAAATTTTTTGGTTTTAGTTCAAGTTTTTTCCTTTCTTAAGTTTTTTTCTTAACAAGGATTTTTTACAATAAAATTTGCTGTTATCAATAATTTCTGATTGAAGAAGGCAATAAAAATAATAATCAAATCTTTAGCTGAGGGACAACTAGCTGCTTCGTAGTCGCTACACTATTCATCAGCACCTACTCGGATTTGAATTCGGGTCATGACATATCATGATCTGCTTCTTTAACCACTCAGCCACCGAGCATTTAATTATTCTCTATCTATATTCATCCCATATTGAATCACATATGCATTTGAAATGCAATTTATCCGGCCGATAAAACCCTACCTTTAACTAACGTTAAGTTGTAATAACGGGTCTTAGTGTGTCAATGTCTTCGGAGTACTTCCAACAGCTACCGCCAAACCCCTTTTAACTGCTCGAGCCCGAAAAAATATCTATGGCATAGTTGCAGATTCTCTTTCGAGCTCGGGAAGTGGGTGACTGCTTTCCGGCAAATAAGAATTGCTTGCAAAAATTTCAGCCAGCAGGTTAGTCTTGTCAATCGGGTCGGTGAATGCTTGGTCATTCTTTTCACGCTAAGTACCTTGGCTCACGAAGTCTCTGCCATTTTGCGTAGCAAATCAGTGTCTGGGTTTTTGCATAAACGCCAATTACTATATGCTTCCTTTCTGGATCTGACTGCATTCTTGCAGGTCTGATTAAACCAAGATTTCGCTATGTTGAATGTTTGAGAATATCTTTCAAAAATTTCCAAAGTCTACTGATGATTAGGGTAGCGCCTATGAAATAGCGGCATATAGATAGTTGGGAAACATAGAAAACAAGCTATTTATAATTTTTTTATTTTCAAAAACAATATTTAAAATATTTATAGTTTTGCCTCAGCGCCGAGTAGGCTTTATAGAGGATAAACGGCAACAATGTTATATAACAAATTTGAACTAAAAAAAATAATAAATATAGTACTTTATATAATTTAACAATAAATTAAATAACAGTATAAATAATATTTAATATTTAAAGGGGGTGATGCAAGAAGTATTTCTATATTTTCTAAAAGATTGATTTTTTTATTTATTTATTTATTTATTAATTTATGCCTATGGACAATAACTCCTTACAGGCAGATACTATATATGTACACGCATATGAGTTAAAAAGAATTACAAAAATTCATTAAAAAAAATAGAAAAAATAGCTAATTACTGGAAAAAAAGACTGTTCCACAGCAGCTTCGGCTGATTTTACATACCCAGCAGTTTCAACTGACTGTTCCCCCAGCGGCCTTCGGGCTAGACTGTTGCCGCAGCAGCTTCGGCTGCCTTTATACCCAGCAGCTTCGGCTGACTGTTCCCCCAGCGGCGTTCGGGCTAGACTGTTCCCAGCAGCTTCGGCTGACTGTTTCCCCAGCGGCCTTCGAGCTAGACTGTTCCCGCAGCAGCTTTGGCTGCCTGTATACCCAGCAGCTTCGTCTGACTGTTCCCAAAGCGGCGTTCGGGTTAGACTGTTCCCAGCGCTTCGGCTGACAGTTTCGCCAGCGGCCTTCGGGCTAGACTGTTCCTACAGCGGCTTCGGCTGCCTGTATACCCAGCAGCTTTGGCTGACTGTTCCCTGAGCGGCCTTCGGGCTAGACTGTTCGCACAACAATTGCTCTGTTCTCCATTTCGTAGGTACCCAGATTGTGGCGAGATACACACGATCGGCCTTAAGAGGAAATGATCACCAGCGACCGCTGTTATCCTAACCCGAGAGAGTCCCTACCGAACCCGATTCCAGTGTACGTGGAGTACGACTGCTATACCGAACCTGAAGCCTGTCCGTACGAAGATACACCTGACCTGTCCTACGAAGAATTCTCACTATTCACCGTACCCGATTCCAGTGTATGCCGAGTACGAAGATACACCCGACCCAAGAGGAACCCTCACCAGCAGCCGTTGTTGTACCGAGCCCGAGGTGTGTCAATACGAAGGTATACATCCAACAAGGCCACAAACAATCATCACCGCAGATTAAACCCGCACGAAGGACAGACGGAATAAAAGCCTAGCATTGTTATTATTATTGTAAATACTGAATAAATAGAAATAGGAATATTGTAAGCCTCAAAGAGGAAAATCCTGTCTTGTTAATCACTTAAGGTTCGTGGATCCGTAAGTAGTCCCTGGACGTCGCTTTGCTACCTCAGCCGACGGCAAAACCACGTTACAAATGGTTTTTAGTCTATTTGTTGTGTTGTATGTGTTTTTAGTCTATTTTTAAAGGTTGATAACACCGAAGAATCTTTTAAATGTTCTGGTGATCTATTATAGTCCACTGATCCAATAAAAGTTATTCGTTGTTTTGTGATCTCAATGCGATATCTAGCGAAACGCAAGGTCCCAGACTATCTAGAAGTCCTCTGAGTAATTGAAGAGTTCTTATGAAACATAACAGTGTGTGATCCAAATCCTTTTTACCACTTGAAAACGTACAATAGCACTTGTTGTTTGTGAATTGCTCTAATAGAAAGTATCGTTTTCGCATAGCTGCGATATATGTAAATCTATCGTAGAAAATTTTATGGGTAGATTAAACACAAGTTTTAATACCTTATAATGTGCTGCCTGTAAAATTTTTAAGCTGGTACTCATTTTATGTCCATAAACTATCGGAAGATAAGTAAGGTGTGAATGAACAATGATTGGTAAATCGAGAGTTTTGTCCTTACGTTTAGTTTATTCCTAAATTTGTAAAGTATACCAACTGCCGATGAAATGTTGGCTTTTAGTTTACTAATATGGTCATCCCATAAAAGGTTACTACTAAGATTTATGCCGAGGTACTTAACATTTTCCAATTCACATATTAAATTGCCATCAACATTGACCTTAATAAGCTCTTCACGTCTGCGACTCCCTGGTCTAAAGCTTATAAATTTTGATTTATTTGCATTAATCATGAGCTTCAAAAACTCGAACAAAATTGCAGAGTCTTACTCGATGTGTGTTTTCAAAACGTTATCATATTTATACTTATAAAAAAGACAAATCGCTCCTTTATTGCAACATAGTCATATCTCAAACAATGCAGAATTGTTAACAGTACTACCTTTTATATTGTGCCAAAATTTGATTTAAATTACCTTTAAACTATTTCCTTTAGGAGATATTTGTTTAAAAGTTTTTCTAAGACTTGTATGGAAGCTAAAAATTTGAAATATGTTTTTCTCGAAACAAGCTTTTTTGCGTTATGGCTATGTTGCAATAAAGGAGCGATATGTAATTTTTTGTACGTTTTTTAAATCATCAACATAAATTTTGAATAGCATTGGACCAAGCACACTTCCATGTGGTACTCCACAATTTATATCCAATACGTGGCTTTTTTAGTCAGTTATTTGAACGAATTGCTTTCTTCCTTTTAAATAGTCCTTAAGTAAATTTATTGCATTTTGAGATAATCCGATACAACATGCTTTCGCACGTAGAATGTCATGACCAACCAGTTCGAATGCTTTTGTAAAAACAAAAAATATACCTGCCACTCCATTGTAACCTTCAACCTTAACCTCTACAAATGTACTCAATTACATTTATCACTGCTACCTCTGTTCCAGTTCCTTTCTGGAACCCATATTGGCGATCAAATAAAATATGGTTTTCTTCTAAATAACTAGACAGCTGTTCAAAAATAACCTTTTCTCGAATTTTGTCAATTGTTAACAGAATTGATATTGGACAATAATTTTGTATTCTGCAGTTTTTGCAAGGTTTGAAAATTGATGCTACAGGGTGGCGCAAAAATAACGTACCAATGTTTTTTTGTCATGTAAATGGCCGCCGCCACAGTTGATTGTCATTTGAGCCGTTTTTATAGCATTTTCCATCACATTGGCTAAAACTTCCGGCGATAGGTCCTCACATTCTTGACGGCTGCAAGAGTCTGAGGCTTGTTGACATAAGCCCGCGACTTCAAAAGCCCCACAAAAAGAAGTCTGCAGCGATCAAATCAGGCGATCTTGCTGGGCAATGCAAATCGCCAAAACGGGAGATTAGGCGCCCGGGAAAAGCATCCTTCAGCATATCGGTTGTGGCACGTGCAGTATGTGCCGTAGCACCGTCCTGTTGGAACCACATGTTTTCCAATACCAGTTCATCAAGTTGCGGCATAAAGAACTCGTTGATCATTGCTCTGTAGCGCTCATCATTCACAGTAAACGTTTGGACCGCGACGTCTTCGAAGAAAAAAGGTCCGATGACTTCTCCAGCGAAAACAGCATACCATACATTGACTTTGAGCGGGTGTAATGGCTCTTCGTGGGTTACACGCGGATTTTCAGTACCCCAGAAGCTTAAATTTTGCTTATTTACGTACCCGCTAAGATGGAAATGGGCCTCATCACTCATGATTATTATTGATGAAAAATCATCTTCCTCTTGGGAACAAATAAATAGGCACCAATATTCCGCGTTCTAGAGCAGTATAGCGTAACATTGTTTATTGTTAACGTGTATTTCGCATGTGTTTACTACACAAATGTCAAAACAGAACTAACATTAGGGGCCAATCGCACAATTTATAGCATTTTCTAATAGGGGGATTACTTTTGCGCCACCTTGTATAACTTTAGAAGTAATATATTTTCGAACTAAAAACATTTTTGCTGTAACATTGTCGTATTCTGGACTTTAAGCGTGTTTTTCAACATCATGGAATAAATATATTCTTCTATTTCTTTTGTTTTAAAATCGTTTAATAAAATAAAATCTTATGATTTTACAACTTTAATTTTCATCTGTAAAGAAAAATTAATACACTTTGTTTTGTTTGTTTTTATTTTTTTATTTTTTATTTAAAGTTTAAGACAAAATTGTTTATTACTTAATTTACAAGAATATTTTGTGAACTTTTTCTTACAATATTTTTTTGTTTTGCATTTTGCTCAACAAATTTTCAAGCATTTTTATTATAATATTTTTAGCAATATTTATTATTTTGCTGCATTTTTTTATTACACTTAAAAACTAAATATAGTTTTATAAAATTATTTATGAAATTTGCTGCGCAAACACGATAAAACAAGCTTAAGCTTTTTGCAAAGATTTTTTTCGTGTTTTGTTGTTTTTTTCTTTTCTTTTTTAAGCTCTTGATAAAGGGTTTTTATTTTAACTTTTTGTTTTTTAAGAAGATTTTATAGAATTCTTGGAAAAAAGGAAAATAAACGAAAGAATCAAAATGTGTAAAGCAGAATTATTAAAAAGTTTAGCAACAAACAACAGCAACAAAAAAAAATGAAAAAATAAGCAGTTAAAAACAAAAAAACATCTTTTGAATTGAGGGAAGTCGCTAGAGGGAACGTAGAAAAATTTAACGCGAACATAGAAAGCGTTAAGACAAAAGTTTTGCTTCCAAAAAACAATGCTGAAGACGCATGAAACGAAAACTAATTTTCTTGGAAGATTTCGCCTTTCCTGAGCAGCTTCTAAAAATAAAAATGATGAAAAACTTTAATTATTCATAATATAAGAATCTGCTCTTAAAGATACATACATCAAAATCTGACTCTGGTTAAAAATTCTTTTGTGTTTCCTAAAAAACAACGTGTTAAAATTCAAACCTTTCCAGAAAAAATTTTGGATTTTCATAAAGGCTTTTAGAAAACAAAGTTTGATTTTTTTTTTAAGAAATCCATATATTTACAGAACTGCTCTTGAATATTATCAGCCGAATTACCAATTAAAATTCCGTGGGAGGCTTTTCATTTTGCTCTTTCCTCCAATTATGAACAAAAATAAAGTGTGATGTTTTTTTATTTTTTTCTTCTCTCTATTTACTAAAAACACTAAGGAAATGTCCGCTCTTCAATTCCTACACTCAAGTTCAAATTGAGTAAAGTAATTTACGTGAGAAATAAATTCATTGAGGAATAAATTGGATGAGAAATAAATTCCATGAGAATCTACTTAATTAGTGCCTATTTCCACTATACAAGAAAATAAGATTGCGATTTTTCATTTTCTTCTTTGAACTTTCTTTGCCGTTTCCACTGTACAAGTCTTATTGCTTAAACTAAACTGATTTTAGCTTGAATAGTATACATACGAATATGAAAGTAAAATGATTGCAAGTACATGCAAGTATGCACTCGTTTACTGGATGAGGTAAAATATCTCACCCCGTTCTCTAAAAGTTAATCAGTTCAGCAATAAGACTTGCATAGTGGAAACTGGGAATTAACAGGCAAACACGTTTTTTTAATATGCTTTTTATAGCTGTAATACTACATCAATTTAGAAAAATCTTATGTCGTTGTAAAGTTAATTCTGCACAGAAGTGAACGAACTTAACTCCCTTTTGATCGGTTCAGTATTTTAGGAGTAATACGGCTATTAACTTGTTACTAACACTAATAAACAATATATGTGTATATGTTTGACTTAAATACAAGTAAAACAGAAAAAGTGTGACCAAATTTGAGTAAATAACATATTTGTGGGTTTCACAGCTTTATAGGTTTCAACATTAGATTTTATATGAGAGTGCATTATACACGAGACGTAAATAAAAGATGAGGTCTATTGCGTCGATCGATGTTTCCCACTAGTATTCATAATTAGGCTGTATAAAAAGCTCACCGAAAAACTAAATAATTTTTTGCACAAAAAGTTTTAAAAAGTACCAAAAATGGTGCGAAGTGCAGCGAGTTGATAACACTGATAACCACAGCTGTCTTTTGTTTTCACACCGGCAGATCGTCAAAACTTTGTTTACAAATTACATAAAAAACACAAAAATTTTATTGCTTTGGCAAGCAAAACAGACAGCGAAAATTTTGGCAATATGTTAATTTCTGCCAACGAATACATATGTTCACACGTGTGCTCTTTTTTCTTGTATTAGTTCTCAGAGGATGACCCCTAAATATGCAGATTGTACTGGAAATAGAAAAATACGTTACAAGGACGAGAAAAGAGGGAGAAGTGTTTGGTGGCATTTGAATTAGCAATTCAGTGTTACACGGGACAGGAAAGACGTCTGCAGACAATGTATTCCACAGCCGAACCGTGTGGCTGAATTCTCTCTGTAATGTGTCCTGCGATTCACTGGACAATCTACCGCGAACGGGTGAGCTTATGACGAGGAACGAGTGTTGTGTTTTGAGAACAGGATCCCTAATCTCGTCAGAGAAAAATACATTGTAGTAACGATAATTAGAAAAATAGATTTCATGAAAAGGACCCAAGTGGGCTGGTTTCATGAAACTGGCGGCCTGTACAACGTAATCTAACCTAACGATAATTAGAGAAACTCACCCAACGCTGTGGCGATACTTCAGTGAGTTGATAGTGCTGGATACCTACAGTCACTGTTTTTCATTCTGTTTCTCTTTCTATCTCTCTCTCTCTCTCTCTCTCTCTTGCATACGGTCAAAAAACCCGAAATGAGTGCCGCCGGCCCAAACAATAGGGTTGTGCTCCGTATTAGATAGGATAGATTAGATATAGGTGATATAAATACTAAGAAGATCGCATGGAGTGAAGTTCATCTTTTTTATTTGGAATACAAATTTATTATTTATATTGTGAAAAATTTATGTACATAATATAATTCCCCTGTAATATTGCTATGCTAAAACTTTGGCAGCACAGACATTAAAAGCGCATGTAGTACAAAGGCGTACAACGTTTGTCTTCGACGACATTTTGAAAATAAACTTGCACCTGCGTGTGTAAACAATCGTGCAAGTTGCAAGTGTTTTTATATTTTTTTCGATGTGTTGGTTGTTAATATGTACACTCAACTTGTAACAAGTTACTTGCACGTGTAAACTCAGTGTAAAGAACGCATCTCATTACTATGCGGTAGACTCAAGCACTGTACTTTAGAACAATCTTTAAAACAAAACAAACAATAAGTAGAACATTTGGAAACAGAACAAACACATCATAGTTTTGAAACACATATACAACAGTGCTTAACAGTACTTGAATTCTGTTTTATAACAGAAACCAAAACAAAACATCAGACTGAAATAAATAAACAATGACTCATAACAAAACATAGCGAGTGCACTAAAACATTTGCACATTGACACATGGGTACACTTTGTCTACAGCACTTGTAATACTACACAGGCAAAAACCATGAACAACAACAAATTTTATAAACAAAACTGAAGTACTTCAGTGCTTGAAGCAGAGGTTCAATTCAAGTGGCTGACAGCCGGCTTTGAGCCGTCGCCATTATGGCGGCTAAAATCGTCTTATTTTAAGCTGCCGCAGTTATACAATCAACAGCTTGAGCCGACTTCTCTCTACAAGGGGGCATTGCCGTGGCAGAATAATGACATTTCGTCATTGTCAAAATTCATGACTAAGAAATGTTGATTATATATTTCATACCGCTTCTAATGTTTTATGTAAGAGTTTTATAGCACGATGATTTTTAATAGGCTTTTGCCACAGAACAACATCTAACATCTATCATCAGTTTTTGAATATGATAATGTCTTCCAATAAGAATTAAATTATACTAAAAGTCAACATTTTTATAAAATGTTCCTATCTCATGTTGTTCCATTCAACATCTTTCGATTATTTCAATGTCACCACTAGAAAAGTGGCAATAATGTCGATTATTCTTGTGGCATCACTGAAAAAACGTCATTTGTTATGAACAAAATTTAAAAATATTATAATTTATCATGTGTCAATTGTTTGCGTGTGTGTTTTCTTCCTTAATTTTTTTTTCTGAAATACTTTTTTCTCCGTTTTTGCCAAATTTTTTTATGTGTCCTACATTTTGTTTATAGCCATACGTAAGTATATTTTATAATTAATCCTTTTTTGTCTTTCAAATTAATTTTTTTCGAAACAATTTTGCGTTCTTTTGTTAAATTGTGTGAAAATTGAAATAATAATAGTTTTGATGGTAGATGTTAGATGTGAGCAAAGTAAACAGTATTTCTCATTTTCAACATCTTCCACGCGTTCTATGAAGATGTTGATCAGCGTAAAAAGCCCATAAGATATATTTACTGTCACTTTGGAAACTATTTTTTTTTATGACAAATTATTAGAAAAGCTCCCTTTTTTAGTCTAAAGTTTGCTAGAAGCTTACATTTTCTTCAAATCATTCAATTTTACAACATTTGTTTCAATAAAAATATGTTTAACTATAAAATAGTTGCATGCAAATCTGCATTCAAAAATTGCAGCTTATGTTGTAGTTTAAAGTGAAAAAAAGGTCAAAAATAATAATTTAAAAGTTCATAAGTACATATCGGGATACATAAAAAGGTTTACATTTGAATTTTTATTATTAATTTCCACACACGTCTTAAGGCACTCACAGACGATATATTTTTACGTCTGTTTTTAAATATGTAATTCCTCATGTAATTTTTCATGTCTGTTAAAATTTTTCATTTTTACAGACGGTTTTTAAAATTTGCTCACAAACGTACATGTATATTTACGTCTGACATTGTCTATGCTTTTTATTATTATAAAAAATAATTATTTAAAACATATTAAAATATTAAAGCATTTAAATTTCCTCAAACCGACTACTTATACCGCCCAAAAACGGCCGCTGAACTGTTAGCAAGGCATAGAGTTAGAAGTCTATGATGTTTAAACATAACAAAATAGAACACACTCTATTTGAAATTTTGTCAGACAACTTTGCTCGTGTTTTTTACAGACGCAATGTTTTTGAGGTAACAGACGACATGTAGGCATTTTACATTGTGAAAAATGGCATGTACATTGTTAAAAACATATCGTGTGTTATCTACTTTAGAAAATAGGTGTGTCTAAAGCAGGCAGTTTATTAAAAGTTATTTGAATACATTTTTGGGACAGTATAATAGTGAAAGGCCAATGTAAGCGGCATGCGGCAGCGGCGGCAACAATATGACCCCTTTACAAAAAATTCTATTTTTTATAAAAATAATCCTACAAAAAGTTCAACATATTGAATTGAATTGAATTTGGCAATGCCGTTAAGGGCGGCCGAGCGGAAATGTTGAATTCAGTTTAACTTTTCGTTTTGCCGCCTCAATTTGTAAAGGAAAAAATAGAAGACAGAAATTAAATTTCGGTTTTGAAATTTCAGCAATTGAATTTTTTTATTTATTTTGGCTTAAAAAAAAATCAAAATGTTTTTTTTTATTTAATCTTCGAAGCACAAATTTTTCTTCAATTAGCCGCGTTCATTTGCCTATAACAAATAAAAGCGGCAAATAGAACAGTTGGTTGTCGTTCGTTGCCGCAAACCGCTTACATTGGCCTTTCACTATAAAGGATAGTATTGTTATATCGAAAAAATATTTTATACTATTTTGAACTATCACGTCGGTTGAGTGAAATATGGATAACAAATATTTTTATTGAAATATTTGTATGAAATAATAATAAAGCAACAGTAGTGAAGAAGATATGTGTGTAAAAACGTAATGAGTTAAATGATATTTTAATATGTAATATTTTAATAGATTAGGATTTTACTGCATATGTATGTAAAAAAGCACATATGTTGGCTACAGCCGGCTTTTAGCCGCCGCCGACCTATTTCTTGCCCAGCCGCCGCCGCCGACAACTATGCGACGAATTGAACCTCGAGCTTGAAGTTTTACTTCAATTTTGTTCTACTTGTGTTTTGTTTTGTTGATTCTAAACGATTGTATGACAGTATTCGTTTTGTGTTTAAAACATTTCGGCACTGAAGTATTTGTTTTGAAATGTGAACGAAGAGGATGGATAGTATTTGAAAATATTACGATGTCTTGTAAGAAATTTTTTTTTTGTGCTTGAGCAGCCCTCTAATATTTATGTTATCCATGAGTTTTATTTCTGTGTGACCCCAAAAAATAAAATTATAGAATGTTGTAATAAAGGTAAATTTCTAATTATGGAGGCTGATCATTTTTAATAAACGAGGGCGCCTTGTTTTTTTATTTAATTTATTTCCAGATTTTTAAGAGACCAGGAAACGAGTTCAAATTATTTAAAAAAAAATTCAAATTAACGAGTTATCAAGAGAAACTTTTCTAGGGAATTCACCTTCAACGTGAATGAAGAACAGATTTTAGGCAAAAATTTAAAGAAGAATTTTTTTCTAGAGCAGTCAAATTGAATTATTTAAGTAAACTGTTGTACACAAACGCAGATGTTTCGGCAGCAGAGAGTTTTTCAAATGATATAATTTTTTATAGCGACAAAATTTGCTGCTGATGATTCTGTCAACAGCAAAGTTTTCCTTTCATCACCTTTTCATGATGTTTGGCAAAAATAAATTCTCCCGTTGAAAAATAGCGACCTTTTTTTCCTGCCAACATCCGTTTTCTTTTTTATTTTTTTATTTTGTAAATTATTGTTGCTGTTGAAAATTTCTTAGTCACTGAAGCGGTCAAAACTAATTGCGGCGTAATGTCCATCGTTAAAAGATGCAGCATAAAAAAGAGGAGATAAAATCAAATATTTTTTTTTCTACTTCTTCTTCGTTTTTCTTTCGTGTTTGCTCTGTTCATCAGCAACATCATCAAAATAATTTCTGCTTTAGACAAGTTGTTTCCCCTGGTTTGGGTACAATTTTTTTTCTAATGTGGACAAGATTCTAAAGAAATTTTATGTAAATGTGATTTATGCAAATGACATTGTGATTTGATGTCTATCTTTAATGTTGGTTGGGTGACGATGATGTCCAGTATTTTTTTTTTCAGCCCCCGCCACCCCACCCCTTTTCATTTTTTAACTGTATAAATTATTTTTCATTTTTTTTTCATTCCTTTGTCATCAATAGATGTTGTTGGCTGGTTGTAAGAAGTTTTTTTAATGGCATCTTTTTCATCACCATCATCATTATTTTGTTTAAATTATTTTGTTGAAATCTTTATTTTATTTTTTGTTTTGCAGTGAAATTTGTTTAAATTTTGTTGTAGTTAAATGTTGGTATCTTCTTTTCTTTTGTTGCTGTGAAATTGAGGTTTTATCCTTTCTCTCAGTTGTTTGTTGCAGATGGTTTTAGGTATTAAAATTTAGTTTCTGGCTCTTTGGAAGTTTTTACCTTGCAAAGGTAATGGTGGTACACCTTCGTTGGCCAACTGCAAGAGAAAGAGAAAAATAAAAGAAAACTTCGTTATTTATATATTCAAAGACAAATATTTACTTAGAATATTAAGAATTAAAGATACGATGAGTTTTTCACCATATTACAAAAAGTAAAGATAATAAAACCTTTCAAAGCACAAAATGGCTTTAGAATTGGAATTTTTCTACAGTGCTGGTTAGTAAAAAAACCCCCAGCTCTAAATTTTGCAGAGTTTGAGTTCGCTTTTAAGTTAGCGATGTCTCTCAACTACAACTAATTATATAAATTTAATGGAATAGTTTCATAGCTAACAGGTTTACAATTAATCGTAAAAAACAAGTCACATGTCGATTTCTATATTGGTATTTCATTCTGTTGTAAAGTTACCAAAATGTTAGATAGGCCTTTTTTTAAATGAGACCACATGCAGGTATTATTAATTTTGTATAGTTTGAACAACTTTGCTTCCGGCGTTTTAAAATAGCTAGCTGTAGCGGTAAGTGCTAGTCGAAATAAATAGATAAATAGAAGGTGCCATACTGTAAGCTTAGGCATTTTTAAAGACTTTTTTTTCATTTAACCATTCAATTATTTACTGTATCTTCTAAAAGAACCAACAATAAGTATGCAAATCTTAAAACTAAAAATTAATTAATTAATACAGAAAAAAATTAATTAATATTGAAAAATTTTATTTACTTAGGTCCAGCCAATGCTAGACGAAAAGTTGCTTCTTGCGTGTATTTTATTGGTAAATCACCTTTCCCACGCTCTGATGGTTGCAAGTGTGTCCATCTTTCTAAGTCGAGTGTGGTCGTCAAAGTTAAGGATGCTACGTGCGAGAGGATTCGGGTGAGACTCCAGTCTGTTAATGTACCTTATCGCGTGTTTTGAAAATTCATCTTTCACTAAGGATACACCTAGATCTTTATGAATTCGAGGGTTTTTAACAAACCATGGAGCTGTAGTAATTGTGCGGAGAATTTTATTCTGGCTTTTTTGAATTTTCTCAATGTTTGATGCAGAGGCGATACCCCACAATTGAATTCCATAGCTGCATATTGGCTTTAGGATTGCGTTATACAACAGAAGTTTGCAATCTAACTTCAAGGTAGAATTTCTGCCTTTGAGCCAATTAAGTTGTACCGCTTTTAATTTCATCCGAGTGACTTTAGCGTCAATGTGAGACTTCCACGTGAGCCTACGGTCGAGATGAATACCAAGGTATTTAACTTCACTATGTTGTGGAACAATATGGTTGCTGATTTTAATAGCCGAACAGGTTTTTCTACGTAGTGTGAATGTAACATGGGTACATTTTTGTTCATTTACCTTGATTTTCCCAAGTTTCAGCCATTTCTCCAACATAAGAATATGTTCTTGCAAATTTTGTGATGCTAATTTATAGTCTTCATGGACACTGATGAATGCTGTATCATCTGCAAAAGTTGAAGTGTGAATTTTGCAGCTCTTTGGCATGTCTGAAGCATAAATCAAATATAAAGTTGGACCCAATATGCTACCCTGGAGAGCTCCAGCTTCGATTGGCTGAGCCGAGCTTTTGAAATCACCTTCCTTAACGATGAATTTCCGGTCATAATTATAAGTAGCTCTCTAACAGCTTGTGCGTGTTTGTAGGCAAATTTAATTTGTCAAAAGCTTTGGAAACGTCAATGAATAGAGCTGAGTAATATTTTTTATCTTCGAACGCGTTTCTGATAATATTCACCAGCCTGTGCATTTGTTCTATGGTGCTATGATTAGCCCTAAACCGAATTGATGGTTAAGAATACATCCTACTTCATTGAAGATTGGGGTCAACTTTTTGTCATTAGCAATTTTTGAAACAGTTTTCAGATTGTTGGCAATAGACTTATTGGCCTATATGACTATATAGTTTTTAAAGATAACACCATAGAAATATCAGGTGATTGTGTCTGTATAATAGAGTTATTCTCGATTAAACATGTCAACTGTAAACGAGCGAGATGTTCGTCATTTGCGAGAGATTTTAATTTTTGCTTTAATATGAAGAAATCTGCGGCTAAGGCTCATCGAATACTCTCAAATAGCTATGGCGAGGCCGCTATTTATGAAAGGTCGTGCCGATAGTGGTTTCAACGTTTCAAGATCGGTGATTTTGAAAACCAGTATGGCTGTGGTACAGAGAAGGTTTTTGAAGATCCATAATTGGAGGTGTTACATCACCAATACTCGTTTCAAGCGCAACAAGAATTAGCGGAATCATTGGGAGTTGCGCAACAAACTATTTCAAAATGACTGCAAGTCTGCGAATGATTAAATTGGGAGACGTGCGGGGAAGCCGAGTGATATTGAACGGCGGTTGTTTGCTTGTGAAAACGGAAGGGACTTCTGCATCAAATTGTTACTGGATACGAAAAATGGGTTCATTACGGTAATCTCAAACGCAGCAAATCATCGGCTTATCACGACCATGCTTCCACGTCGATGGGCAAACCGAATATTCACAGTTCCAAGGTCATGATCAGTATTTGCTGGGACCAGCTCGGCGCAATGTATTATGAGTTGTTAAGCCCGAATGAAACAATCATAGGCGAACATATCGTTATCTGACGCAATTAATGCATTTGAGCCGAGTTTTGAAAGACAAACGGCCACAATACAATGAAGAACATGATAAAGTGATTTTATGGCATGACAATACTCGATCGCATGTTGAAAAAGTGGTCAAGATATACTTAGAAACGTTGAAATAGGAAGTCTTAACCCACACGTAGAAAACAATATAGTTGATATGACAATATTCTATGGGCAACATACTATTGTTGAATTGTATGGTTGTATGCAACAATACTGTTTCAAATATTTACTGTATGATTTTATATATTTAAAACACTACAGTCATCACAAACCATACTTTTACAAAAAAAAAAAAAAATTTTATTTAGAAAAATACATTTTTTTCGGCCAACATTATAATAATATCATATAACCATATCAATATCAAGCACACCTATATTACAGCCATGAACAGACATATCAGTACCCAAAATATTTACAATATTATTATAAAAAAAGGCTCTAAAGTTGATAAAAATTATTATATTGTTGACATAACCCGCTATACGAGTACTATTGGCACAGGAAACAGTATTAAATTCTCAGAAAACCATATTGCTTTTATATACAAACAAATAAATGTCATTGTTTATATAAGTATTGTTGTAAATTACATGCATAAAAGCTTAGTTTTGTTGAATACAACAGCACTACAATAATATTATCGTTACGTAGTACATTAGTATTTATTGAGTGACCAAATGGTTTCTTATAATCATTTATTCTATTACCAAACAAATTATATTTACGACCATAATTTTGTATTCTCCAGTATGAAAATCATATTGTTCTTAATTAAAACACATAGATATTTATTATTTTAAATACATACATAATTTTATTACAACAAAAAATGCTTATACATACTGAATATTTTTTATGTATTTACTTTCTGTTTTTGATCTAGGACACCCAACTGACCATACACGAGATAGATAAAAAGCGGAATATTTAGGTTTTTATTCAATCTAATTTTAATTTAATCCAATGATGTTAATGAATTGGACAATAAATTCATTTAATGTCGTATGTGTACGTACGACATCTGTTTATTTATTAATCAATAGCTATCTTGACCCCTTCAAAGTAACCCTCCTCAGATATAATGCACTTATGCCAGCGTTTTTTCCAATCCTTGAAACACTTGTGAAACGCGCTTTTTGTTATCGCCAATAGCTCCTGTTTCGATTTTGCTTTTATCTTCTCAAGCGTAGAAAAACGCTTTCCTTTCATGTCTTCACTTTTGGGAAGTGGCAAAAGTTAGCGGGGGCCAGGTCCAATGAAAATGGTGGTTGACGTATGATAACGGTTTTTTTTTTTTGGCTAAAAACTCACATACAAGCATTGATGTGTGAGCTGGGGCCAGATTCCGCAACTATGAATTTTTTTTTACCAGTGAACACTCAAAATAAAATTCACTGACAGACATAGTGTTCACTTTTCATTAAAAAGCGATTCCGTAAAAACAATGAATTTTATTGCGCTGAATGTGTTTCTTCAGGCTAAATGATATGTTGATTTGTCAAATTAACTGTGTCACACAAGTTGTTGAATAGATTATTTTAATATACATACATATTCCATTTGTTTATTTTTTTCAAGTTCAATATTTTTTACAAAAAACTAAAATTTACCCAAGATTTTTGAGTGAAAAAATTATTATTAAGTGTACACTTTAAATGTCAAAATTATTCATTCTCACCATTGCGGGCTCAAAAATCAAAATTGAACACTGAAATTGGTGAACATTTCAAAATTCATCATTGCGGAATTTGCCCCCTGGTGCGCTATCATGGTGCAAAATCCATGATTATTTTTTCCACAATTCTGTGCGTTTCTTACGAAGTGCTTCGCGCAAATGCCGCATAACTTCAAGGTATTCCTTATTGACCGTACGTTCTTGTGGCAAGAATAATTCATGATGCACCACGCCATTATTATATTAACTAAGTCCATGCAATGCTAGACAAAAACTTTTATTTTGAGCCAATTATATCGGTGAAATCACCTATTTAACGCTCTGATACGCACTGTGAGTATCCCTTTTTCTCAACCGAGTGTGACCGCTAAAATTAAGTACGTTTCTTGCAAGAGGGTTTGGGTGAACTTCCAATTTGCTGATTTACCTTTTCGCATACTTTGTAAATTTGTATTTTACTAACAGAATACACAGATCCTGTGAATTCGTGAGTTTCTTACGTACCATGGAGCTACAGTAATTGTTCGAAGAATTTTGTTTTTCCCCCTTTGAGTTTTTTCAATGTTTTATGCTGAGGCGGTGCCCAATAATTGAATTCCGTAGCACCATATAGACTTTGGAATTACATTGTATAACAAAAGTTTGCAAACCAGCTTCAAGGTAGAATTTCTGTCCATAAGCCAATTTTCAACTGAGTGACTTTTGCTTCAATGTGAGACTTCCACGTCAGCCTACGGTCGAGGTGAATACTAAAGTACTTGACTTCATTATGCTACAGAATATTATAGATGTTAATTTGGATAGGAGAACAGGTTTTTTTCGCAGCGTGAATGTAACGTGAGTACATTTTTGTTCATTTACTTTTATTTCCCAAGGTTTTAGCAATTTCTCTAATAGTGAAATATATTCCTGCGAATTACGTGAAGCTAATTTATGACTTTTATGAACGCTACAGAATGCTGTGTAATTTGCAAAAGTTAAAGTGTGGTTACGGGATATGGTTGGCATGTCGGAGGCGTAAATCAAATATAAATTAGGCCCCAGTATGCTGCTCGGGGGAACTCCTGCCTCGATTGGCTGAGTTGGGCATCTAAAATCGCCTTCTCTGCTAACAAATTTTCGGCCGCATACATAGCTTTCCAGAAGCTTGTGAGTGTTTGCTTAGTTTTGTGCACTAATCCCTTGTGCCACACTTTATCAAGAGTTCGGAAAACATCAATGAATAGAGTTGAACAATACTTATTATCCTCAAAAGTCTTTCTTATGACATTTACTAGTTTATGCGTTTATTCTATTGTGCTGTGTTTAGTCCAAATGCCGATTTAACGATTAGGGATACGTCCTACATCATTCAATATTGGAGTCAACTTCGCCATTAACAATTTTTCGAATAGTTTTGAAATTGTTGGCAGTAGGCTTATTGGTCTATATGACTCTACTTTAGTGGGATCCGTCCCTTTCACTTAAAAAAAACACATGCCATGAAACGATTGGAATTTGCGAAAGAATGCGTAGGAAAGGCCAAAAGAAAAATGGCAGAGTATATAGTGGACACATGTAGAAGAAAAAATATGGTTGATATAAATATGGATGATATATTTCAAGAGCAAAATACTATGATTGAATTATAAGGTTGAACACAACCACTTAATATAGTTTCAATCTGAAACTTATTTAAAAAACTAACTGCAGCCAAGAACCAAAATTATAGTATATAACCAAATATTAGGTAAAAGTTATAGTAATTGTATCAGAGCTAACACAAATATTATAAAAATTAAAATTTTACTGTCACTTCCAACTATATAATATAATCACTCTCATCCATATTATTGAAAAATTGGTAAGTCTATTGTTGCAATTAATCGTAGTAGTGTTGAAAGTCACAATATTATGTCTACACAAGTACACACATAAAAGACTTCTATTTATAATTAAAACTAGATTTTTTGTAATTTATTTACACAGAAAAAATTGTAGTAAAAATAAAATCAACAAAATTTTTGTCTAAAACAATAATTTGTCTGTATATACATAAATATCAAAAAAATAACTTTGGATATCGTATTTTGTTGTTGTTTAATGAAATAGTTGTTTTCGATGAATAATTATTTTTACTAAACTTTTGTTTGCATCTAGGGATTCCTTTGCATGTGTTAACGCTACTCCCAAAATCGCCATAATTAAATGCGTGTAATCTGGCAGCATCATTTAAACACCGTAAAAAATAATTAGAGTTACGCAATAAAAGTTTGATTGTCAAAAAACGTTCTACCGCCCTCGCCATTTTGTAAAGACTTAATCACGAGGCGGTTCAGAATTTCTTGAATGTAAGCAAAAGAACTAAATTTTCAGAAATTTCCCTACCAAAAGGTATAGTACTTTTGCTTAAATTTTCTTTAGATTATTAAAATGTATAATAATTTTTTTATTTGTTAACAAGGAATTTTAATAAAAACTACACTGCATAATAAATCAAGTCTTTTATTACGCTTTGTACTTTGTTCAAAGTCCCCAGCGAAATTGCTGGCTCGGCCTATAGCCGTTTCCACAGCAGGTCCGCATTCCAACAATTTACTAATTGATTCAACGAATTTCGTTATTGAACACGAAAAAAAAGTATTTTCTGTGTTAATTGATTTTTTCAATTAATACTTTTACAAGTATAATATAATAACACAATATTAATCAAATTTCCAAAATTTTTGTGTCTTTGGTATATCGATACCAAACTGCAAAACTACACATACATACATTCAAATGCATTAAAACCCATACGTATATATATTTGTAGATATTTATTCTTATTCAAACCTTTTTGTTTTTGCATGTGTAATTTGCAAATGTTTTCACCAGAATATTTATTTTTCTTTTAATCTTTGTACTGTTATTAAAAAAAAAAAAAAAAAAAAAAAAAAAAGTGGTTTGATCAAAATTAGTGTAAATGCGAATGTCAATAATTTTCACGAAAACAACAATAGTTGGATTAATTTGTAGACGTACATGTATTGCAGATACACACATCAACCATAAGATAAATAGTTTATTATTGGACATTACACAATATATTGTTGTACTCAATTCATTTTTTAAATTATTATTATTGCATTCCACCTTATTTTCAAATGATAGAATTGAAATAATAGAATTGTGAGAATTTCAATACTACTATGTTTATAGTGAACTAAACTATATTAGAAACAATAATACATTGCTAGCGACAACAATTCAAATTATGACGGAGTACACAATAATATTCTAAATTGGGTTTTCTTTGCGTGCAGATGAGTCAAAAGGTATTTTCTAGAGTGAAAGATGATCCTGACAGTATGTCAGAAGACTTCCTAACAAAGAATACGACCCACGATATACAGCGAAAACTTTGAAATATGGAGGAGCCATCATAATGGTATTGGACTGGTTTTCTAACCTTTATATTCGATGAAGAATGTTATGGATGCTCCGCAATTTGTAGATATAGGGTGTTTTTTTAAGCTAGATAGAACTTTAAATTGTAAAAAGTAACACAAAAAATTAAATTTTGATGAAACATTTTTTTTATTTGTTTCAGTATACTCTGACAAATCATCATGAATAGACTCACGCTTGAACAACGCTACGAAATTATCCAAATTTACTTTGAAAATCAGTCGTCGATTTCCCGTTGTTTTATCGCAAAATTGTGTTCAGCGATGAGGCGCATTTTTGGCTTAACGGGTTTGTTAATAAGCAAAATTGCCGCATATGGAGTGAGACCAATCCACAAGAGACCCTACAGACTCCATTACATCCAGAAAAATGCACTTGTTGGTGCGGTTTTCATGCTGGTGGCATCATCGGACCTTATTTCTTCAAAAATGAGGCCGGAGCTCGCGTTACGGTCAATGGAGATCGTTACCGCACCATGATCAATGATTTTTTGTTTGAAAATATGGATGACATTGATCCGGAGGAGATGTGGTTTCAACAGGATGGTGCTACGTGCCATACGGCGAACGCAACCATCGATTTACTGAAATCAAAATTTGGCGATAAGTTGATTTCGAGAAATGGACCTGTCAATTGGCCTCCAAGGTCGTGCGATTTGACACCTCTCGATTATTTCCTGTGGGGCTACGTGAAGTCACTGGTTTATGCTGATAAACCAGCAACAATTGACGCCTTGGAGGCCAGCATTGTTCGTGTTGTTCGTGACATACGGTCAGCAGTGCTCGAAAAAGTGGCCCAAAATTGGACGTCCAGAATGCGCTTCGTCAAGAACAGCCGCGGTGCCCATATGCCCGAAATCATTTTCAAATGTTAATGTCACGTATTGATCTTTCGAATAAAAAAAAATTTTGATTACAATTTAATTTTTTGTGTTATTTTTTACAATTTCAAGTTCTATCGGGCTTAAAAAAACACCCTATATTATGCAAAACATTATGCTACCTAACGCAGAGTGTAAAATGGCTCTGAATTGGATCGTTCAACAGGATAATTATCCAAAACATATCAGTCGCCTTGAAAAAACAATTTTTTGCAGAAAATTTTATTAGAATTGTGGGCTGGCCTGCACAGTCACTAGACCTAAATCCCACAGACAATTTGTGAAGTGATGTAAAAAAGCACTTTCAGAAGTAAAAAAGTAGACGACATAACATCGAAAAATTTTTGTTCCCCATATCGACTAACGTTGGAAGGTTCAAGTCAAATGTTCACAAACACTACTCCCTCTTTCCCCCTCCTCACAACCTATTTTCCTAGTTCTGGTACAATGCACTGCATTTGTAGGGGTCATCCCTTTAGTACTGGTCCAAGTTAAAAAAAAAAAAAAAAACAATGTTAGATATCTTGAAGCCAGCAGATTACCGACTTGAATATGTGAAATATAAAACACATGTATTTGAATGATAATGTTTTCCTTTGTGAGTACAGAATACAATCGTTTAATAAATAAACTGTGCTAGATATTAAGTATTAATATGAGTACAGTTTCAAATTCAAATTCACTTTATTTCCATAATATTACATTTTCATATAATTAATTTACAATAAAGAGTTCAAGATAATTATCTTTTTCTTCTTAGTTATTAGATTTTTAGTCACAATATTAATAAATACATATTCCATATTTACAAAATTTTTAATTTATTTGGAGGTAAAAATTTTCAAAAACCTATTTGAACGTTTTAGTTTTTTTTAATAAAAAGGCTTATCCTAGAAAACTACTACACTACCTAAGATAGGCTAGCTCGTTGATATGTTCAAACTCTGAGTTCTGGCATTTTATACTAAAATTGTTATTAAGTCTGACAATTTTGTCAGACTTAATAACAATAATATAAAAATAAAATACCTGCGAGCAAGTGGAGCCTCGCAGTTGAATAAAACCATGGAAGGTTATGGATTAGTTTTAACAACTTGTTTTGTGCTATTTGCAATTTTTTTAAATGACAATTTGCACTAGTCGACCATACAGGGGCTGCATAGTAAATTATGGCATGGAAAATTGATTTAAGTATTATTTTTTTATTAGCTTAGAGAGGAGTTCCTGTTTAGAAATGGGTAAAGAATTCTTGTATTTACTTTATTAACAATGTATGATATATGTTCGTGGAATTTTATTTTAGGGTCTAATATAACTCCTAGATATTTTACTTTATGTTCCCACTGAATAGGGTAATTGTTAAATGTCACACTACTCTGGGGTAAGAAACAAGTATTTCGTTTTCTTGAAAAATAAATGGCTTGTGTTTTACTGGAGTTTAACCATTTATTGAAATAATGTTGGAGTTCCGTTAAGGCTCGCTCACGATTGACTATTATGTGGGTGGGTAACACGTCGGAACAGATAACCGCTGTGTCATCAGTATATAAGTTGTAAAGAATGGGTGACAAACAGGAGCCTTGAGGACAGCCTGCTGGAATTGAAAAAACGTCGGATGAGAATGAATGAGCGTTGTACAAGAAAGGAGTTTATAATTCTTATAAGATATGTAGGGAAGTGTAAATTAATCATTTTAAAGATGAGCCCATCATGCCATACTGAGTCAAAAGCGGCCTGAACATCCAATATTATCATTCCTGTAGATTTCTGGTGGCTGAAATTCGAATTTATTAGATTTCTTAATCGAATCAAAGAATGGGAAGTACTGTGTTCATGCCGAAAACCAAATTGTTAGGGCGGAATTATGTTATTTAAGTTCATAAAATTTACTAATCTGTCCTTAATTATTTTTTCTAAAGTTTTACCTAACGCGGATAGCAAGCTTATAGGACGGTATGAAGAGGGGCAATCAGGTGGTTTTTTCGGTTTCTTAATAGGGATAACTTTAGCTTGTTTAAATACATTGGGGAAGTAACATTGCGTAATACATGCATTTAGATATAATTAGTGTAACAAATTTTAAGCGTTTTTTTTGGCAATGCTTTTAAGTAAATATTATTGATTCCATCGATTCCAGACGATTTTCGACTTTTTAGTGATTTGACAATAGCAGATACTTCAGCAAGGCTTACTGGCGAGCCATCCATATGATCTAATGCTAAATGAAAGCTCAAGTTGAAATTAAAAAGGCCCCCCGCTTATTACTACATTAAACTTTCATATTAATATTCATGAACAAATGAACTTGGCTCGAAAGAAATATATGTTTATGGCAATTAACCATAAAAATACTAAAACTGATTTAGCAAGTTACACCTCAATTTAAAGTAAGCCCAAAATATTTAGAAACAATGCCTTTATATTCGTAGGTTTTAATGGAAAAGGAAATTGTTATGTTGTTCCTAGCACTAAAGTTTTCTCCCCCACTCACTAAGATTTCGTTCCTTTTTGTGTTGTTTTTCAGTCAAAGCAAATTAACAAAATTTTATTTTTAGTCAAATTATTTCTTAAATTTTAAGCGAGGCAGAAAAATTCTCATTTTCAGTTTTGTGTACTTTATATAAATTAAAAAAAAAAAACAAGATTTTATGTTAAAACCCACAAAATTAATAGGGAGCTGGTGACGATGATGATGATGTTTTTTCTTTTTTCTTGTTTATTTGTTTCTTATTTAATTTGTTCCGCCTCCAAACAATTTTAATTGGTGTTAATTAGTATAGAAGGACAAGCAAAATATCAACTTACTTTATGCCTAAAAAAAAATTTAACAGCCAGAAGAATTCAAGAAAAAGGTCTTAATTTGTATCTGCTTTTGCTGACATTTTTTTTCTTAGTAGAATATAAAATTATGAAGATTAGTAAATTAGTTAGCGCTCCAAATGCTGAATGTATTTTGCTATTTGGTATTTTTATTTTATCATATTTTTTATGGCTTTAATATGTCAAGTTTTGTATATAGTATATACGAGCATAAAACGTATTTTGTAGAAATTTTGTTATAATTAAACAAATTAGAAAATTGTCAGTTTAGCGAAAGCACTTTCAATTACCAGCAAAACTAAGAATCAGGCGTTGATGAAGGTATTTTAAAAATTTTAATATTGTAGTTAATGTACATAAATAAACGACTAAATTCATTATTCATTTATAATGATAAAAATTCCGTTTCATCGCTTGCACTAACGATTGAGTGATTCTGTAACTTAATTCTAACGATGGTAAACAGCTGTAGTTTTCTGTTCATTCGTATAAACATCAGGTGGCATCTCTGCCAGAAAAAAGCGAAAACCACAAAGAAGAAAAGAAAAAACAATAGATTTTCCGATAACGATATGTATACATATTGATTTTTATTTGTTGTGATTTTTGTTTTTAAGTGACAATAAATATTATTTAATCTGTAATAAGGTAAGTAAAATAAAATATAAGTTCATACGTTTTATATATTCGTTTATACATATCTAATTTCTACATATACATGTACATATGTATTAATTTCTATATGTTCAGAATGACCACATCTAAGGCTGGTGATAATCAATATTACTTTTTAAATTCATTAACTGTCAACTCAAAGGAATTGTCCAACTCCCGAAAAACACACTGATTATCCCTTGAAGCGTTCAAACTTGTTTCATCCCTTCCAAGTTCGAATGCCAAACGTTTAATAGTTATTTCAACACAAAACACACTTTACCGGATACAAATTATATTGAAATTTTTGTTTTTGAAAATTGTATTTAATAAATATTTTATGTATTTATTTACGTATATAATGAATATTTTTATGTATTAAAAACCAGATTATTAGCTTTTTATTTCATGGAAGCACAATTAAAAAAATACATTTTAACGATTGAATAAACAGCAAGAAAATGTTTGTTTTTAAGATATCGACAATCGGCAGTAAAATTAACAGCTGATTTTGATCGACGTTATCGTTAAAATCATGTTACAGAATAGCAAATTCAATAAAATATTGTTATAATTATTTTAAAGACTCGATTAAGTTGCAGAATCGCACTACAGGTCTTTAATTTAACAAAGTACTAGTACAACTTTGCTTCCGCCATTTTTGTTTTGCGAAAATTAGAGACAAAATATTGTCCATCGCTAGGCAATACGTTCCCATCTTTCGAGCAGCCTTTGAATCGCGCGTTTCAAAAACTAATCATCTTTTGAAGCTGAGATAGTGATCATTCTCATAATTGCAATTATTCTCTTTCTAGTTTTACAACCCTTCGGGTTCAATAATATTAATGCCTTTCTTAATCAACCTTGAATATACATTGATTAAGCAAGTCATCTTCACCTTCATTTTTATGTAACATTAAATGAATTACAATTCAATAAATACATATCAACTGAATTGAGCTAATAATAAACCGAGTTTATTACTTACAGAAGCGATCTACGAATCGATCCAATTTTTTCCTTCTTTATAAGACCGGAAGTGCTGGTTAACCAAACCATGAGTCATTGATAGAAACAAGTAGAGAATAAGTCTCGTGATGTAGGACTTCCCATTTAAACGTTTCCAGTTATGTCTTGAATACTTCCGCCACATGGAACCATGAATATTCGGTTTGGTCTTGGACATGGAAGCATGCCTGGGATATCCCCATCATTTTCTGCACTTAGGATTACTGTAATGAACGCATTTTTCGTCCCCAGTCCCAATGCGATGCAGGAATTTTTTCAATCTTTGTCGTGCAAGCAGCTGTTTATAAGAAACAAACGCCGTTCAAGATCTCTCGTTTTCAACTCGTACTGCTTGCAATTTACTTGTTTCTGCAAAATTCCCATGACTTTCAGCCATTTTGAAATAATTTGTTGCATCACTGCTAATAATCCTGCACATTCTTGTTGCGTTTGACGCAAGTCCTGATCAAGAAATGCCACCAGTTCTGTATCTTCTCCCAAAATGACCATTCTTGAAGCGTTGAAACCACTCTCGGTACATTCTTTTAATAATAGTGGCCTCACCATAGGTATTTGGGAGCATTCAATGAGCCTCCAAAGCAGATTTGTTCATACTAAAACAGAAAATTAAAACTTCCCGCAAATGACGAGAATATGGCTCGTAAGCTGACATATTTAATCGCGAATAGCTTTATGATGCAGACACAAAGCGACTAATATTTTGGTGACGCTATGTTGAAAAATATTTGAGCTTATTGTATGACATCTACGATCTATTTATTTCGACTACCACTTACCGCTATAGCCAACTACTACAAAACGGCGGAAGCAAAGTCGTTCACCTAATAATTTGTTCTCTTTTCTTCTCTTTTTTTCTTGTACTAAGTCCTTTCTTGCAATTTTTTGTAGGCCTTCTTACATTTAACACTAGTTTTGTTAATTAAAAATTTTTGCACCGTAATTTGACAAAAGCCGCGGACATTTGCTATAGAGTTAAAAATTAGAATACATATATATCCACGTATTACAAGATATGAACGAAATTAATTTTTGGGAATTCCTTATTCTACAGTCATACAGTTTTTTTCAAATACAGAAACTTGGAAGTTTTTTGCTTGTCTGCAGTAACACCCAGGGTCTGAGGCAAGAATCGAACCTGCGACCTCGAAACTGTTGGAGAGTACTCTACCAAATTAGTCATCGAGGCACCCAACATTGTAAGTTTGAGCACTAAGTATTTACATACAGGCATCATTGAAGGCAGTGTTTGCTGCTGAGAAGTTTCCTTCACTGAGAGAAAACTTTGCTCTCTTACGTCCAGTCAAAATTGGATTGTCCAATTTTCAGTACCTATGGTGAGGGCGTTATGAGTGAAAAAACATGCCGACATGGGTTTCAACGCTTCAAGAACGATAATTTTGATGCCAAAGGCCAACATCGCGGTGATACAGAGATGGTTTTCGAAGATGCAGAATTGGAGGGTACTTGTTCAAGACTCGTATCAAACGTAATAATAATACTGTTGAAAATTTGTGCTGATCGGACGTGTTTATTTAAGCTCCGCTGTGATTGCTAGTATTTGCTGCATTTATTAACAAAAAATTATCACAACAAAACCATAGACAAAATAAACATCGACAGATTAATATTGATATAAGTTTACATAAAAATACTTACAAAATTCATAAGTTAATATTTATTAAATGTATAAAGCTAAACTCAGAAGTCATAACAACAACAAAAATAAAAAAACCGAAAAACAACAAAAATCAGTGTTAAGTGCAATGGAAAAATCAAATTCTCCCATGCAAAAAAGACTCAAAGAAGTCGCTCAAACATCTCATATTACAAACACACCAATGCTGCGCCGCTGTACTGATCGTGAATCTCTTTATTTAACTAATACAAATTCTCCTTTAAAGATCATACAAGTAATGGACAAACGTTTTGATAAATTAAGTGAACATATTCAAGCTAACATACGAACAATGTTCCATGAATATGAAGAACGTCTCTTAACTGAGATTGATAAGAGACTTAATATAACATTAAGTGAAATAAACAGTTTGAACGAAAGAGTAACCACACTTGAAACTGCAGTAAAAGAAATAAAAAATACAGCAAGTAGCAAAATAATAGCACAAACGAATGAAAACAGTAAACTAATGAAAGATATTGACATGCTAAAAAAGTATATTAAAAAACAAGAAAATTCTATTGTTTCAAATGATTTAAGAATATCTGGTGTTCCACAAAACAATAACGAAAACCTTTTTGAAATATACCAACAAATATGTGAGGCAGCTCGAATACAACCGCCCATTGTAAAAGAAATTTATCGTGTTAAAATAAACAAGAACAATAACTATATAAGCAACAAAACTGACCATAACAAAACACAAGATGCTGCAATAGTTGCAAAATTGTCAAGCCCGTACGATAGAAACTACGTTCTAAAATCTATAAAAAGATATATAAAGGAAAAAAGGGACTGCCTCAGATTAAACATTATTGGCTTTAACAGCACAACACCATTTTTTGTTAATGAAAACCTTACTCCTGAAAATCACAAAATATTTTTACGAGCTCACAAGTTAAAGAAGGACAAGGCAATATCTACCGCATTTACATACCGAGGTATTGTCTATGTTAAAACATTAGAACATGATGAACCCGTACGAATAGATGACCAGGACGACTTGAAGCAGTTTTTTCGAGAACATAATAATGATCACAATATTTCGCCGGTTTCTAATTCTTCTTTTACATAAACATTTAACAATGTCACTGTTAGGAATAATTTATTTTTCGATTAAGTTATTAGTTATTTCGATTAAGTTATTAGTAGATATCTCCATAAAAAATATTTTTATCAATATTAAAACGCATACAGTGCTTTTTAAGGCTCATGTTATCGCTTGCATTGTAACCTTTTTAAATGATTTTAAATTCTAATAATATGAGAGTTGGTTCTAGAGAAAACTTAGCTACAATGATAAGAATTATCCCCAAAAATATTTCTGGGCTCAATGTATGCCATATTAATGCGCAAAGTTTAAATAACAAAATGAATGAGTTTCAACACATATTTGAAAACTCTGAAATTCATGTAATATGTATTTCAGAGACGTGGTTCATACCTGAAATACATGGTAACACATACAAGCTAAGTGGGTATCGTCTTTTTCGTTCTGACAGGAAAACTAACGGTGGTGGTGTTGCCATATACGTAAAATCAAGTATAAATTGTAAAGAGACAAGCAAAAATGATACTGGTGACAACGTAGAGTATATATTTGTTGAACTTAATAATAAAGTTGAAAAGCTACTTATTGGAACTATTTATAGACCCAATCGTAATATAAATATGGACATTATGTTAGATAGGCTTAGTAGTCAAACACTTGGTTATGATCATATTATTTTAGCGGGAGATTTTAATTCAAATATTATAGAGGATGACAGTTTAGTCGAAGATATGGCATCCATTGGTCTAAATATTGTTAATAATAATACTCCCACTCATTTTACATCTAATTCAAGTACTTTACTTGACGTTTTCTTTATAAACGATAACTCAAGACTACTTCTATATGACCAACTTTCTGCTTCTATGTTTTCGCGGCATGATTTGATATTTATATCGTATGACTTTAAACCCACAGTAGTCCCTCAAACACAGCATTTTCACTACCGAGATTTCAAACATGTTGATTGTCAATCTCTTGGTACCGAAATTTTAACGCTCAATTGGAATAGAATATTTGATGTGTTTGATACTGATGAACAATTAAGGGTCCTAAGCTCCAATATAAGATATCTCTATGATAAATATGTTTATATTAAATCAGGAGTTATTCGTAATGACAAGCCGTGGTTTACTAATGAGATAAAATCTTTAATTGAGTTTAGAAACAATGCGTACTTTAGGTGGAAGCGTTTTAAAACTCCAGAGCTGTATGAGAACTTTAAAGTTGCAAGAGCAGCGGTTAACACAACCATAAGAAGAGCTAAGTCGATATTTTACCATAATAAATTTCAAACATGTATCGACTCTAAGAAAAAATGGAGGGAGGTTCATAAAATGGGCTTAATCAATCGGAATATTGCTGAAACACAGATAGTTGACGTTAATCAGTTGAATCAACAATTTGCAAATATCCCCATGCCAAATGTAAATCCAAATTTTTATAAAGATTCTAACATTAATCGTCAAATACCGCACGAATTTTATTTCATCCACGTCACACAAGAAGATGTTTTAGAGTGTATTCTTAGCATAAAATCTAATGCTGTTGGCTATGATGATATGCATCCAAAGTTTGTTAAACTCATACTTCCTCATACTCTTGTATACATCACTCACTTTTTCAACACTATAATAACAACATCTAAGTTTCCTTCCCAGTGGAAGCATGCTAAAATTGTACCCGTCCTGAAGTCAGACAAGAGCTATAGACCTATTGCTATATTGCCATATCTTTCAAAAGTTTTTGAGAAAACTATACATAAACAAATAAGCCGTTATATTTATGATAATATATTACTAGATGAAAGACAGTCAGGATTTAGGCCAAGACATAGCTGTTTAAGCACTCTGATTGATGTATCTGAGGAAATAAGGTGCCAAATTGATAAACGTCACAAAGTGTCATTTCTTTTACTGCTTGACCATTCCAAGGCATTTGATACGGTGCATCACGGTATTTTATGTCATAAATTAAAATATATGTTCAATTTTTCTTCAACTGCAATAAGGCTTTTAGCGGCGTATCTAAGCGGTAGAAGTCAAAGTGTTTATGTAAAACCAAATACATCAACTAGCTGTTTGGTATCGCGAGGTGTTCCGCAGGGCTCAATACTTGGGCCACTTTTGTATTCCATATACGCCAACGATCTTCCACGTCAAGTTAAGCATTGCAAAGTACAAATGTATGCTGATGATGTACAACTATATATCAGCTGCAGTGCAGATGAAGCTGATAATTGTGTAGGATTAATAAATCAGGATTTGCAACAGATTTATTCATGGGCATCTGCAAATGGATTAAGCCTTAACCCGAAAAAATCTACTGCCTTAATTATTGGTCTACCGAAAAATTTTGAAATATGTCTTCCGCCAATACATATTAACAACCTGAACATAAGTTTCGTCGATTCGGCTAAGAACCTTGGTGTAATTTTTAATAAAAACCTAAACTGGTCAGACCATGTTAAGAATAGCTGCGGTAAAACGTTTGCTATGCTTCGCAACCTTTGGGCAACGCAATATTTTACGCCCATACATATTCGTATGTTGTTAGCTAAAAGTTATTTACTTCCAACTCTTTTGTATGATTGTGAGCTTTTTGCTAGTTGTGATGCTGTAAGTAAAAGAAGACTAAATGTTGCTTACAACAATATTGCTAGGTATGTCTTTGCCATTAAAAGAAATCACAGTATTTCACATTTTTCAAAGCAGATATATAATGTCACGTTTGATAATTTGCTCAAGTGCCGAACGCTTATATTTTTGCATAAAGTTATATTCACTCGGGAACCTCCCTATCTATATCGAAAATTAAAGTTTTCTCGGTCGAATAGAGGAAAGAAGATAAATAACTTTATATATCACAAAGCAATATCGGAACAACATTTTTTTATAAATTCGATCCGTCTCTGGAGCCAACTACCCCCTCATATACAAACAATAGACAATGCAAGCCATTTTAAAATTGCAATATTTAAGCACTTTGCGTAGTGATTTTCACAATAAATAAATTTTTATGGTAAATACAACCCTTCGTTTCTTTTTATATAATCTCTTTTTTTCTATTCTTTTACTATAATAGTGTTTCATTGTTGTTATTATAGGCCATGCTCCAGCTTTTCGAGTGGAAGCTTATCAATACACTATTATGACTAATTAATTTATAATGCTAGTCTCTGGCACACTCAAAAGTTGTAACATGGCTCTATTTTAGTCTAGGTATATCTTTGTTTTTAAGAATTGTTAAAAATTAAAGTAATTTTGTTCTAATAATGTGAAATTATATATATTCAAATTCTAAACAATACTTTTATATAAGACTAAGTCTTGTTGTATTGGATTGACAAAAATAAATAAATAAATAAATAAATAAATAAATAAATAAAACGTAAATAGAATTGGCAAGATCATTAAAAGTGACACAAAAAGCAATTTGAAACGCCTGAAAGCCATCGGAAGGATTCAGAAACAAGAAAATTGTGTGCCGCACGAGTTGAAGACGAGAGATGTTGAACGGTATTTGCTTGCTACTTGCAAAGCAAAGACGGGAGGGATTTCAGCATCGCATTGCGACTGAGGATGAAAAGTGGATTCATTACGATAACGCCAAGCGCCGAAAATCATAGGGATATCGCGTCCATGCTGTCAGGTCGATGACCCAACCGAAAAATCGCAGTTTCAAGGTCATGATCAATCTGGGCGGACCTGTTCGACTTAGTGTATTATGAGTATATAACCTACTGAAACAATTACTGGCAATCGTTATCGAATGCAGTTAATGCGTTTGAGCCGAATATTGAAAAACAAATGGGCGCAATGCAATTAGAGACCTGATAAAGTAATTTGACAGCACGACAATTCTCCACCTCAGTTTTCGAAAGTGTTTAAGACATAATTGGAAACGTTGAAATGGGAAGCCCTAAACCATCCGCCCTATTATACAGACGTTGGGCTAGCACTTGTTTCGCTCAATGGCTCACGGCTCGCCTGGCCAGCACTTCCTGTCTTATGAAAAAGGAAAAAATGAATCGATTCTTGGATCGCTTTAAAAGATAATAAGAGAAGGTAGCGGCCAGCGATGGGAAACATTTTGAGTAATAAATGTATAACTAATCTTTTACAATAAAGCCTCGAATGTCGGGAGAAAAAACGGCGGAAGCAAAGTTATATACTACATAGGTATATAATTAAATAACTAACTTGTAACTAAGAGCATATATTTGACAACTTTAAAATCTGCAATATCTGGAAAACTTTTACCGGTCTAATAACCATCGTCTAGAAATAATTCTAGCTTGCTAAAAGTTACATCTTTAAAATGGTAACAAAGAGTACACGACCCTTTGTAGAGATTAATCGTAATATGGTTTTCTCTTCCCGAAAATTGGGGCAGAAATTTACTGCCAATTCCTGGATAACGAAGCTGTTCGCTCATTCGCACAATTATAATTAAAACTAAAACAGCATTTACAATTTTGTTATTATTTCCAATATATAATTGTGCTAACGAACGAACAGCCTCATTATCGGGGAATTGGCACTTAATCGATGAATAACATAATGGTTATGAATATGCTCAAACCAAATAAATATCTGCTGCTTGAAGAAAATCTTCACATATGCCATTGAGCAAAAAATGGTAAATTCTGGTTTTCATCAGAATTTTCATCAGAATTTAAAGCGATTTCTTGTATTATATGATATATAGCCATTAACTTTGAAATAGACGGTTAAAGTCAAGTGAGTTAAAGCGTACAATATGTAACATTTGTTTTGACTCAAGTCGGTATTTAGAGATAATGATATTTGTATTAAATTAGCTTGTACTTATTCCGACTCCTTTCTGTAGTTGAAGCTTACTAAGCTGGGCTTATTTGCCATTGAATCATTAGCCTATATACATACTTTCTTCTAGAAAACTAAGCTTAGTATTATCTAACACATTCAGCGTATGAAAAATTACACAATTATTAATCTTTTAATTAAGAAAAATGTTTTGAAACGCCTTTCATTGCGCAATGTTTGTATATTAGGTTGACGTTCATATATAAATCGGTGTTAAAATTGCAACACACGACACTGTAATAAATTATCAAATATAAGATCATAAATTTCCTTTGCAAACGGCGATATGCTAGTATATGTTACTTTACAATTTTAATCTCCTTTTACTTCCAGCTTCACTGCTTTCAAACAGCTCACATCTGCAAATCAGTAACTTATCATTCAAAATATGGTAAATTCTAAACAGATCGAATAGCGAATTGTGAACCAGATGTGAATCTATAGATTTGAGACACCAGTGCAGCATCTTTCACATGATACTACTTTTAATATTGTTACACTTTGTCTTTAAAAACGATTTACAGGTTTTTCAATTGCAAATGAAATCATAACACTATCACTTATTTCTTACATACAATACTTAAATAATTCACAACTTTATTTACACTTAACATCACTATGTATTAATACATTAGACTTGCTTACTTTTCTAACTTCAGACATTTATCTCTCCAAATATGTGTCCGCTATTTATACTTCTTATTTGCTAATGACAATTCCAGACACAAATATACAAAAATAAGTCTTAGGCATATATACACTCATGCATGCTTGCGAAATAGTAAGAGTGCATTAACAACAAATAATAAGAACGTAATACCAGGAACGCAACAACAACAATAACATCATTGGCAGTTGATTTTCCTGGAATTTCATGAACGCTAGTTTGTTTGTATACTATATTATTACCTTTATGTTATATGTGTGAGTGCACATGTAAGGTTATGGCAAGCGGATCAACGGCTGCACATTGGGTTAGAAATTTTACAAATTCGTAACAATATAAACTTTAACAACAGCTACCGAGAAGCTGGCTTTAATATAAGTGTATAAAATCGTCAGGTTTTATCAAATTCGAGTATTGCATGCTTATTAATGTGGTGTTTATGGGACACAAATGATGGATACGTCTAGAAAATTTTTATGAAAAGTATTTAATATTTTAAGTGTATTTCATACAAATTTTCTAGACGTATCACTTATTCGTGTCTAATGAACTTGCGGTAAGTTTCATTTTTCTTTTTTCGTGAAAAACTATTTTTGGTAAACAGTTTTCGTAAAATAGTATCTGCTGGTTTTTATATCTTACCAATACCTTAAGGACAGTTTGTATCATTCGCACAAAAGCTGCCAAAAAATATAAAAATATTTAAAATAAATTACTTTGTGTCATCTGAAACTTATTTCAAAAGCAACAAAAACAACCACAACGACCTACAAAAAAAAAAAGAATATAATAATAATTTATAATGAAAAAAACGAAAATTAAAATGTATAGAAAGAAATATCAAACATCGCTATTGTCCTTGCTTTGATGCGGAAATTGAAATTTTTCTCCTTTGAGAGAATTTTCCGCTTGACAATATTGCAATGAAGAGCTTTTTAATACGAGGACGCTGTTGATGTTGGTGTTTTTTAATAGTTTTATTATTTTTTTCTTTTGCTACTTTTCTTGAATGCCGCAACAACGACAGCACCGACAACGTCAACTCCATTGCTCCATTATTGCTGCTGTAACAATTTACGGCAACTGATGTTGCCGACACCTCTTGCTGTTCTATACAGGTGCTCTGATTGGAATTGTGTAGAATACAATCACGAAAAAAAAAGAATTTCAAAATAAGCCAAAGTTACTGAAGAGCACTGTTCGATTCATTTCAGTTACTTCATTTACAGTATCTTTCAATCTTTCAACAACATATTTCCAAGAAAGATTACTTAATTCAGATTATGGCAATGGATTTGTTATTGAATAGGAGAATGGTAAAAATTTTGTTTTACTTGTGAAACAGTTTTTTTATGTTAAAAAAAATTATTTATTTGTTGCTGATGCATTTGCGATAATGTATCAGTGAATTTACTTCACTCATCACTCTGATATTAACGCACGTTTCTGTCGAATAAAAACTTAAACATGTAATAACTACAGCCAAAAACTGTGTTGGGCGATTGTTTTATTTAAAGTTTTTGCATATGTATATACTGTGGAATATGCCATTACAGATATCCCATAAGGAAAGTATTGCAATCAGTCCACTTCGCACGGGGGGACGTGGTCACTTACTTGACAGAAAAACATTTTTCCGTCAGATGTTTCTCTTGGTTTTTCCCGATTTTATCATGTCATAGTTTATAAATAAACTTATTAAGTCTCTTGTAATTGGTTCAAACAAAACAGTTTTGGCGCCACCTAAATTAACGCGTTAAGCGTTATTTATCTGTCAAAAATCATCATGCACGTGCAAAATGTATGGGATGAACCCCAAATAATGCGGAGTTAACGCTTTGCAATTGGAAAAAGCGATTTTGACAGAGCGTAAGAAAGTAAACTTTACTAAATAAAGTTGGCTTCAAAACAAATAATACTAAACGTTTTGCGACAATTAGTAATCACACTGCAGGTGCTTTCACACTAATTTAGCGACTTTATCAATATTTATAATTTTATTTCTATTTAGTATTTTTTCCTTGACAATGTTAATAAGCAATAGTGTTCATGGCAAAACGTTAACGCTCTTATTTAAGTTACTAACTACAGCGTAAAATCAAAGTGTTAAGCTACGTTGCGCTTTACGCCCTAAAATGCTTTCTTTTGCGTATGTACATGTTTTCAAACTTTTTTTCAAAAACTTAGGTTTCCTTATCAGCGTTTTGGAAAATAATAAAACACCGCACGCTGAAACGTGTCCCACAAAAATGGCTCACAGAGCGCACATGCTTGTGACCGCATATTAACTCTAAGAGAACGTGGGAGCTATTAAAACTGTCCAGATCTCACCTAAGAGTCACTGTAGCAGTCATCACTGGACATTGCCCTTTTGGGAACCATGCCAGGAGACTAGGCTTACCCTATGATCACTTCTGCAGAAGTTGTCATGACAAGGAGGAGGAGGAGGAGACGATCCTTCATATCTTCGGAACATGCCCGGCACTGGCCACTTCAAAAGGAGCAGCGGATGGCTAGTACAACATCATGTAACGCCACACTAAAAAGAGGTTTCCCACCTTTCCTTTCCTACCCCTTCCTCTGATATTACTATGCCCCGATAATCTCTATTTTCCCCTACACTACAACACTTTTCAGGCTAGCACAAAGGGTACGATTTCAGGACACAAGTGAGCCGGAGAATCTAAGCTACTTTCTGGAGAATTTAGCAGCCTGCCTTCATACGATCGCAATAATTTCCTTTATTTAATTTCATATTCCATTGGCTTTAATATCGTTAAATTTTTATGTTGATTTCCCTTTTTCAATGCCTTAACAGCTTTCTTAATTGAACAAAGTAATCAATTCATCTGAAAATTGCATCACCTAATACATCCAGTACATACAAAAGTCCCCTAATCAAAAGCTGAAACTTAACTTTGTGTCCATGATACTAAAATATTGGTACATTGTTTACATCTCTCTCCGCCTTTACAACGGCTTTTTACTTCTGTTATCAAATTCAAATTCGTATTCTGCTATCATTCCAAAATCTTATACTTGTATAAAAACATTTATTGAATTTTCTTTTGCAACTTCAAACAAAATGTAGATAGTTTTCCGCTCGAATTTGTTTTCTTTTTTGCCGACGGGTCTTTAAATACAACGGAGGGTGGAGGACACATGTACTTATAAAGCTTCCATTCTCTGACGTGTGCATCTACGACAACAACTTTAATGTTGTTGTCCATATAGATTGTCAATGATGTTTTTGAATGGATAACAAACTTGCACAACAGCATTAAAACTGTTGCTATTGGAAGCTACAATTTTAAATGCAAAATATTGCACTGGTGCTTTAGTTGAATGAAATGGTAGTCGGTTAGTTCCCATCTTGTTCTCACGTTTCTTTGTTTATAAATATATACATACATACATACTTGTGTACATACGTATGAATGGATGTCAACGTTAAAGCATTTTTAACGTATTAAACATTTCTTAAGCCCTGTAGGCATCGATTCGGTTTATTCAATACAAATTTATCCTTTATATGTATGTACTCGTATACGTGTATGCATGAAGGTTTGTACGGTTGTGTGTAATAGTTTTCACATTCTACAGATTTAAGAAATATAGGGTGTTTTTTTAAGCTAGATAGAACTTTAAATTGTAAAAAGTAACACAAAAAATTAAATTTTGATGAAACATTTTTTTTATTTGTTTCAGTATACTCTGACAAATCATCATGAATAGACTCACGCTTGAACAACGCTACGAAATTATCCAAATTTACTTTGAAAATCAGACCCGTTGTTTTATCGCAAAATTGTGTTCAGCGATGAGGCGCATTTTTGGCTTAACGGGTTTGTTAATAAGCAAAATTGCCGCATATGGAGTGAGACCAATCCACAAGAGACCCTACAGACTCCATTACATCCAGAAAAATGCACTGTTTGGTGCGGTTTTCATGCTGGTGGCATCATCGGACCTTATTTCTTCAAAAATGAGGCCGGAGCTCGCGTTACGGTCAATGGAGATCGTTACCGCACCATGATCAATGATTTTTTGTTTGAAAATATGGATGACATTGATCCGGAGGAGATGTGGTTTCAACAGGATGGCGCTACGTGCCATACGGCGAACGCAACCATCGACTTACTGAAATCAAAATTTGGCGATAAGTTGATTTCGAGAAATGGACCTGTTAATTGGCCTCCAAGGTCGTGCGATTTGACACCTCTCGATTATTTCCTGTGGGGCTACGTGAAGTCACTGGTTTATGCTGATAAACCAGCAACAATTGACGCCTTGGAGGCCAGCATTGTTCGTGTTGTTCGTGACATACGGCCAGCAGTGCTCGAAAAAGTGGCCCAAAATTGGACGTCCAGAATGCGCTTCGTCAAGAACAGCCGCGGTGCCCATATGCCCGAAATCATTTTCAAATGTTAATGTCACGTATTGATCTTTCGAATAAAAAAAAATTTTGATTACAATTTAATTTTTTGTGTTATTTTTTACAATTTCAAGTTCTATCGGGCTTAAAAAAACACCCTATATTTAACAAACAGCTACACAACAAGTAGGAAGTTCTCTTTATGTTGCATGCTTTGACGCCGCATATTCTAAAGAACATGTTGACATATTTGCATACACTATCCTACGAGTATATACATGAGCATACACGTACATACATACATATATATGCGTGTATTTTAATACATATTTATTTGTGCAGCTGAAAGTATTCACGTTCCTCTTTATAACAGTCAAGATTTCTATCGTGATATGAATAATTTTTTCATCTCTTTTTATTCCGTTTTTTTTTTGTTCGTTCAACAGAAGTTTTGTTTTTCAGTTAGCATGGCAAAGTTAAGTCAATCTTTATAGAAAAAATAATATATATTTATGAATATTGTAGAGTAAAAAAACAAACTCAATATTCAACATATACAACAGAAAAGATTAAAATAATAGTAAATCTTTCCATTAATTTTAACAAGCATTTATAACACAAAGCCATATTTTGATGTTAAGTCTTAAAGTAGGGCTTGAACACCGGCTTAGACTACAGGTCTTACTATAGACGTAATTTAATTGTCAAAAATCCTCATACTCATAAGATGATTAATGTGGTGTTCATGGGAAACAAATGAGTGATACGTGTAGAAAATTTTTACAAAAAACGCTCAATATATTGAGTATATTTCATACAAATAAGACGAACCCAAACAGCTTTGAAATTGGACAATTCAATTTTGACTGGACGTAAGAGAGCAAACATCTCTCTCAGTAGAGATAACTTCTCAGCGGCAGACACTGCCTTCAATGACGTCTGCATTACATATGGAATTTCCAAAAATTTATTTCGTTTATCTCTTGTCTTACGAGCATTTGTATGAGGTCTGATAAAAAAAAATATCCGTTATTTTCAAATTTCGTGAGTTACGTATATTCGATTTTCCCATTTTTTTCTGTTATGTTGGTACCGGTGCTGCCAGGAGATTTTTTGTGAAATCCCTACCATAGCGCAAAAAAATCGTTATTTTTCCCTACAATCAAAAAAATATTTCCCTACATTTTTTTCTACAAACATCGAAAAAATTCAAAGGCGACAAAACAAAATTCTTCGAACAATTACTGCAGCTCCATGGTACGTAAAAAACTCCCGAATTCACAAGGATCTCTGTGTTCCTCTTGTAAAAGACGAATTTTCTAAGTACGCAACAAGGTATATCAGTAAATTTGAACTTCATCCAAATCGTCTTGCACGCAATATACTTAATTTTGAAGGCCACTCTCGGTTGAGAAGGAGGGATACCCTTGCCACCATCAGAACGATAAATAGGTGATTTTACCGATATTGACCGTACAAAATAAAACATTTTTGTCTATCATTTTTGGCTGGACTTAATTAATTTTATGTATTTAGTATTAAGATTTGAATACTTATTGTTAGTTTACTTTGTGAATTTCAATAAATAAATGAATGAAAAAAAAAATTTCTACGCAAATTTTTCATTTAAATTTTGCGCTTTAAAATTATTTTAATTTTTATTTTTTATATTTACTGTAAATTCAACTTGGTGGAACGTTTAACTAAAAAGTAAATTAGTTAAATTAGTGTAAAAAATATAATTTATGATTAAAAATGTGTATATGTGTTTAGATATATAAATAAACTATTTTAAGTAACTTGGTCTACATTTTAATTCAAACTGGTTATTCGTTTTTTGAGGGAAGAAATAAGAATATCACAACGGTAACAGAAATACGATTTTGCAAGAGTTGGAAATAATATGCGACTTTTATTGTATAACGGCCTGTGAAAACCCCGTTGTTCATTCCATTAAATCTTTGCGACGAGATGTATTTATGTGGAATTTGTTAAAATCAAAACGAGTTAGGTCCGCTCTACTGACACCAATGATATTTAGATATTCAATAATTTAATATGCTTAGTTAGGAAATCTTTGAGATTAAAGTTTTCCAAGGAGGTTAGCGACTGTACATCTAAAAAAGCTTGCAAATGAGATCTTAGAGTTCATATGGAATTTGAAACTTCACGGTGTAGTTTTTTCCCCTCGATCAGTATTAGTACGAGTACGATTTTAATAAATTTGGCGTATTTGGGAAGCACATATTAGTAAAATATTTAACGTTGTATGTAAATTGGACGAAAATGCATGGATATTAAATTTGGGCCACGAGTTTTCCTCATATATTACATATTTTTTTTTTTGTTAAGCGTTTTTATTTATTGAATCTTCAAAATGAACTAACAATAAGTATTCAAATCTTAATACTAAATATTAAAAAAAAAAATAAAATAAAATGTGCTTTTTACTTACGTCCAGCCAATGCTAGACAAAAAGTTCTATTATGCGGAAGCAATATCGGTGGAATCACCTATTAAACGTTCTGATGGTGGCAACGGTATCCCTTCTTCTCAACCGACTGTGGCCGCCAAAATTAAGTATATTACGCGCAAGATGGTTTGGATGAAGTTCCAGTTTACTGACATACCTTGTCGCGTACTTAGAAAATTCCTCTTTTACCAGCGGAACACTCAGATCTTTATGAATTCGTGAATTTTTTACGTACCATGGAGCTGCAGTAATCGTTCGAAGAATTTGGTTTTGTCGCCTTTGAATTTTTCAATATTTGACGCTGAGGCGGTGCCCCATAATTGAATTCCGTAGCACCATATAGGTTTTAGAATTGCATTGTATAGCAGAAGTTTACAATCCAACTTCAATGTCGAGTTTCTGCCCATAAGCCAATTTAGTTGCGCTGCTTTTAGTTTCAACTGAGTGACTTTTGCTTCAATGTGAGACTTCCACGTTAGCCTACGGTCCAGGTGAATACCAAGGTACTTGACTTCATTTTGCTGCGGAATAGGTGTATTGTTAATTTGTATAGCCGAACATGTTTGCTTACGCAGTGTGAATGTAACGTGAGTACATTTTTGTTCATTAACCCTGATTTTCCAAAGCTTCAGCCATTTTTCCAATATTGAAATAAATTCCTGTAAATTTCGTGAAGCTAATTGGTGGTTTTCATGAATGCTCAAAAACGCTGTGTCGTCTGCGAAAGTTGAAGTGTGTATTCCAGATGTCGTTGGCATGTCAGAGGCGTAAATCAAATATAAAGTAGGCCCAAGTATGCTACCTTGGGGAACTCCTGCCTCGATAGGTTGAGTTGGGCTTATAAAATCACCTTCTCTGACAACAAATTTCCGCCCGTATAAGTAGCTTTCCAGAAGCTTGTGGGTATTTGCAGGCAAGTTCAACTTTATTTTGTGCATCAAGCCGTCGTGCCACACTTTATCAAAAGCTTGAGAAATGTCGATGAATAGAGCTGAACAATACTTCTTCTCCTCAAAGGTCTGTCTTATGACGTTGACTAGTCTGTGTGTTTGTTCTATGGTGCTATGTTTAGCCCGAAACCCAAATTGATGATCAGGGATGCATCCCACATTGTTTAATATTGGACTCAACTTAACCATTAACAGTTTTTCGAATAGTTTTGAAATTGTTGGTAGTAGACTTATTGGTCTATATGATTCTACCTTGGTCGGATCCTTCCCTGGCTTGGGTATCATAGTAATCATAGAGACCTTCCACTCTGCAGGATAATACTCAAGGCGTAAAATAGCGTTAAAAATAAAAAGTAGAACTCTTCTAGCTACACGAGGTAACTGTTCCAGCATTTTGCCAGTAATTTGATCAATACCTGGAGCTTTCCTGGGGTTTATGTTACTGATACCTTGTTCTACATCTTGAAATGTGAATCGCAAAGACACAGGCGGTCTAACTACATATGGTGGAAATTCAGATGCATCATTTGTTATATCATTTGTAATTAAAACATTTCTCAAATGGTTAACATACACCATCCCCTTTTCTGAGTCACTTCTTTCCCAGTCGCCAGTTGAAGTTCGCAAAGGTGGCTTACCTATTACGGGTCTTTTCAGACCTTTTGTCGCTTTCCACAGAGAATGGTCAGATTGCGGAGTACCATCCAGGCTTTCCAAATATGTTTTAAGGGAAGCCATTCTATGGACTTCAAGCAGATTTCTTAACTGAGTTATGCATTCCCGTAGCCTAGTTTTAAGCTGGGGAGATCTGCGAAGTTGCCACTCTCTTCTGACTCTTCTTTTTTCTGACAGAAGTTGCTCAATTTCGGACGAATAAGTTCTATTGGTTTCATTTCTGGATCTTATATGACTAGTGGTAGCATGCTGTACGGCCAGTTTTAGGTTTTCAGAAATATCGTTAATTGACACATCAATATCCGCAGGCGTTCTCAAGGCGATATTTTCAGTACAATGTGTACTCAAAAATTTTTTGTATTTTAGCCAATTAACTCTATTGACGGTCAACGGGGAGCCAATCTCTTGGGGAAACGAAACAGAGATTATAGTGGGAGAGTGATCTGATGACAAATCTAATGAAGGCTCCACTTGCATCCACTCTAAAGGAAAATTTTTCGCAACTCCAAAATCTATAACATCAGGGATCTTTCATCGGTCTGACGGCCAATAAGTGGGGTGTCCGCTTGAAACCACATCTAAGCCCATTTTGGAAACGGTGTCAAAAAGCACACGGCCTTTCGGGGTAATTAAACGTGATCCCCAAAAAGTGTGTTTAGCGTTATAGTCGCCAGCCGCTAAAAATCGAGGCCCAAGTGAATTGAAAAAATTTTTATATTGATTTTCTGTTACTGAAAACCGGGGTGGGGAATAAATCGATGAAATAACAATTTTGTGATGAAAATGTTCAATACATATGTTTGTTGCTTGGAGATACTCCTCACATGTCTCATGTAGCAAATAGTGCTTAATTCTAGTTTTTATCAGAATTGCTGAGCCTCCGCAAGATCTGCCACGGGGATCTTTAGTATCATACAGCGTGTAACTATTAATTTTGAAAAAACTGTTAGTTGTCAAATGGGTTTCAGCAATCAGCATTATGTCGATCTGCTTTTCCATAAGGAAGTGTTCAAGTTCATTTTTGTGTTGGCGGATGCCGTTTGCGTTCCAGAAACATATTTTTAACCAATTCATTTTGTTAAAATTGCCTGCAAAATGGTGGATTGCATTTTCAGCATTTCCTGCATCATGTTCGTCATAGAAACCGTAAATGTGTTTATGGATGAAACAAGAGTCTGCAGAGTTGCCTCAAGATTTTTAAAATTTTGATCGGAGTTTTGGGGCATGGGCTCCTGATTCAAGTTTTGTATATCGGTTTTGACCACATTAGCATATGAAACTTGTTTGGGGTTTTGCATAATTATTTGGCTGGTTGACTGGCCTATCTGGGGAAAATTGTTAGCAGAAATAATATTTGACTGCTGCGGTTGCTTGAAGGTAATTGATGACTTATTTTCCATTGATTGTTTAAAATGAGTGTAAACAGGACAGCCCCTGTAATTTGCAGTGTGGTTACCTCCACAGTTACTGCATTTTTTAGCGCTCGAGTCAGTCTTTGGTTTTTTGCACTGTGAAGTGCCGTGTAGATCTCCACACACAACACAAACTGCGGGCAGTTTACAATAGGCCTTAGTATGGCCAAATTCCTGGCAGTTTAGGCATTGAACGGGACCTAAACGCTTATGAGGCTCCTCTACGGTAACTTTACGGTGCAAGAGAAATTTGAGGGTATAAATTGGGTGAGTTTCATTCTGTTTCAGGACAATATCTCTTGGTTCCAGTTCAACCCTAAACATGGGTTGAGGGATCTTCTCACGGTTCCTGATGTTCACTACACTTTTGACTTTAAAGCCTTTGTCCTCCAAACCAATCTTAACATCATCCGTGGCTACACATGGGTCAATACCTTTTATAACGACCTGAATACCTTTAGCACTTTTAAGCTGATAAGTGTAAAAAGATCTTTTCTCCTTTTCCAAAACGTCAGACAATTTTCGGTAATCATTTTCATGGTTTACCTGAATTTTTGTTTCATTGATGTTTCCACGCTTAACTGATGTCACGTTGAAATTGTCCTTACCGATTACCGTAATAAGTTGTTTTACCAGCTCATTAGAAGTAGGTTCTCTCAAATATATTGGTGGCGGTTTAAATGTTTTTTTTGCTATATTTGGCTCATCAGTCTGGAGGATTGCAAATCTATTACTTTTCGTTGCTGTAGCGGTATTATCCTCTTTGGATATCTTTGGTTGTGATGATATCTGAGCGGATTTCGGGCTTCGCTGACGTTTAACCACGGTAACATACCTGTCCATGCCTACTTGTGTTTTCGGCTTATCTGCAATTACTGAACTGGTGGATGGTTGGTCTTCTGTTGCAACAGCAATGTTTGGCGAACACGAACGCGTGCGTTTTTTATCTCTTAGAGGCAGGAGATTGTCCAATGACTTTTTCAATGATTCCTCTTCAGAAATCCAGAGGTTTTTTCTAGTGGAGCTAAGCTCCCTCTCAGAATTGCATCTACTAGGTACACTCATGCAATTTTTTTGTTTTTTTTATTTATATTTTTAAGTATATTTTTTTTTAATTTTAAAATTATATAAAAAAAAAAAAAAAATAATTGTCATAAAGTTTTTCGGTTTTGCAAGAAAACAAAATTTTAGTGTATAGTTTTTTTTCCACTGGGTACGTAATCTTCACGCACAATAACAACAACAACAATGCACTGCCACCGCACTTGTTTTATTGAAATTGATTTTATTGTTTATTTAATGAAATGTGAGGAATTTATTTCCCGTTGGTTTTTAAAATAATTTGTTATTGTTTTTACAATTTAATACAATATATTATTGTTTTTTGTATGTAAGTTTAAGAATATGTTAGCACAATGATTTTTTGGTTTGTTTTTTTTTTTTTTTCACTTTTTAAAAACACGACTGTGCGGTTGAAGAATCACAGAGTGAATGTATATACATATAAAATTAAAATAGTATGATAATATTAGCCATATTATAACAACAAATAATAATGTTAATGGGAAAAATTATAATAGTATAATCATAAATGTTAACCGTTCGTGATAGTTTAAAAACTCTCTACAATAAGCTTAATCATACAAAATCTTTCCGTTTTTCCCTACATGTGGAAACAAGCAAATAAACCTGTTTAAAAAGGAAATAAACTCCCTACGCTTGGCAACACTGGTTGGTACATATGTCTGTTATGTATGTTGGCAATATCAGACATTTCGGATTGTCAGTTTGTTTTTGACAGATAAAAAGGTTAGTCGTGTTTTGGTGTGCTCTTCAATTTTTTTAGTAAATTTACAAAACAACGTCGCATAGACGTCTTTCAGGAGCTGTTGACCATCCTCAATGACGATCCAGATTACCTCAAAAACGTTATAACCGGTGACGAATCATTGGTGTATGGCATGTATGACATTGAAACCAAAGCCCAATCATCCCAATGGAAGCATCCAGAAGTGGCAAGACCGTAAAAAAGACGTGAAGTTCGGTGAAATGTGAAGGTTTTGCTTACTGGTTTCTTTTCAACAAGAAACACGTTAGAAATGTACTGAATTGTGGAAAAAACAATGATGGACTTTTCACCATGATAACGCACCAGCTCACACATCGATACTTGTGCGTAAGTTTTTGTCCAAAAATAAACCACCGTATTCACCGGCTGGCATAAGTGTATTATATCTGAGGGGGATTACTTTGAAGAGAACAAGATAGTTATTGATGAAAAAACAGATATTTTTTGAAAAAAATTTAAAATAACGGTTATTTTTTTATCAGACCTCGTATGTATTTTAATTTTTATTTCTAAATCAAACGGATGCGGCTTTTGGCAAATTACCTTGCAAAAGTTTTAAATAAAGAAAATTAGTGCTAAAGGTAGGAGGAGCGCTTATAAAAAATCACAAGAAAAGACTTACACCCAATTTTCACGACGACTTTTAAAGACATGTTTGTTTTTTATTTTATTTTAAAGCTGCTACCAAAATCATGTTACATTTTCATCATGATTTTTTAAGACATGTCTTTTTTTCAATTGTAGTTGCAAAATAATATCGTTTGTTTCTTTTTATCCTTTTGTTAGTATCGATGTAATCATCTGGACGAACGAAGGGAAATGATAAATAATAACAATATTGCAAATGATAACAAAAAGGAATTAAGAAAAAAACACGAAAAACAGAGTTATTCAGCCCAATTACAAATGAAAATTCCGTAGGAATTTTTTTTGTCTCTTTTCTCCAATTATAAACAAAAATTAATCACGTTTCTTTTTTTATTACTCGCTTCTCTCCATTCAATGAGAACACTAAAGGGAGATCAACTCTTCTATTCCTTCAGTCATGTTAAAAATAGTTGTGCTTTTCTCTTTAATTTGGATAGTGAAAAGTGAGAAATAAATTCAGTGAGGAATATATTCCGTTAGAAATAAATTCCTTGAGAATATTCATAATGGGGCTGATTGTCTCTTTGTTTACCCTCTTTCATTTCTATCAAATTTGCCCACAAATATGAAAGACATGACTTAAAGACGTTTGAAAAAATCATCATGAAAATTGGTTGTTAGTACAAGAAACAAAAAGAAAACAGAACAAATTAATAGGTGTACAACTATTTTGCAATAGTTGGCTGTAGCGGTAAGTGGTCGTCGAAATAAATAGTTGGCAGATGTCATACAATAAGCGCAAATATTTTTAAATATAGGGTAATCAAAATATTAGTCGTCTTGTGTCTGCATCATAAAGTTATTGTTGACTAAACTAAACATGTCAGTTCACGAGCCAAATTCTCGTCATTTGCGGCAGGTTTTCGTTTTCTGCTATGAAGAAACCTGGGACTCTGGCTCATCGAAAGCTTGCAAATACTTGTAGCTATGTTAAGGCCGCTACTAGTGAAAGAACGGGCAAAAAAGGTTTCAAAGCTTCAAGAATGGTGATTTTAAGGTCTAAGAGCAGCATGGTGGCGAAAGGGCCAAAAATTTCGAAGATCCATTCGTATCAAACGGAACAAAAGTTGGCAAGATCATTTTGAGTGACACGACAAGCTATTTTCAAATGCCCGAAAGTTATAGGAATGGTTCAGAAACTAGGAAATTAGGTGCGGTACGAGTTGAAGCCGAGAAATGCAGATAGGCATTTCTTTGATTGTGAACAGCTGCTTGCTTGCAAGGCAAAGGCGGAAGGGTTTCTACATCGGATTGTGGCTGGGGATGAAAAATGAGTTCATTACGATAATCCCAATCGCAGAAAATCATAAGGATATACCGTCCATGCTTCCACGTCGATGGCCAAATCAGATATTCAAGATCATGCTCAGAATTTGGTGGGACCAGCTCAGCATAGTGCATTATGAGTTGTTAAAACTGACTGAAACAATCACAGGTGAACGTTGTCGGATGCAATTAATGCGTACATTTAAAACAAAACAGCAAGAATACAACGAGAGATGCTTGCCAATGCTTGATCCCATGTTGCGAAAGTGGCCATGACATACTTGGAAACGTTGAAAGGGGAAGTTATATGCCATCCGCTTTCTACAGAAAAAATAAAGGAGATTTTTTTTCAATCAACTTATGTTATTAATAAAAAACCATTAATTTAATCAAATTTGTACTGACTCAAATAATTATTAACATTTCATTTTTGAAATATCTCTTAATAAAATGTAATTAATAAAAACTTTTCCGAATTATTGATTGTTATTCAATAAATAAATTTCAAAGGTTGTCGTATAACAATGAAAATTTGTTGTTCATTTAACAATTTTATTTTGCAGATTTTACATATTAACAACAAATTTTTTCAACTCAATAATTTTTGCTTTTAAGGGAAAAAGCTATTTCTACTTTATAATTTAAATTATCAGTCCGGCAAAAAAACCTTTTCAGAGTCTGAACACAATGTTTCCGGTGCGGTACGATTTTCCGTTACGCGAGAAAAATAAACATAATACAACGAAAGACGGCGACGGCAATACTTGTGATTGTTAGTTTTTATAAAATTTTCCAAAAAATTTACTGTTTGTATTAAGTATTTTGTAATGGCAGTAAATAAAAAAAATTATAGCTATTAAAAAATTCAATATTCGTATTATTTGATCTTGTTTATACTATTTTTTTCCAGCTAATAATACATATAGCAAAAGTTAAACCTTTTTATAATAAACAAAGATATTTAGCTGGAAGGATTTAGAAGAAATTGTTAATTTGGTAGAAGGTGGAATTACCACGACACACACTAACAGGAGATAGTGATTAAGACCCTTAATGTACATTCATTTAGAAAACCGCTTAACCCGGAGTATCGATTATCACTTACCTTACACAAAAACAAATTTTTTTCGTGTTCAATAACGAAATTCATTGTAGCAATTAATAAATTGTTTGAATGCGGACCTGTAAAGGATTTCGTGGATTCAAACAAAAGTTTAGTCAAAATAATTATTGATCGAAAACAACTATTTTTTTAAACAACAACAAAATACGATATCCAAGGTTATTTATTATTTTGTTTTTTTTTTTTTGATATTTTTGTGTATGCATACGAATTATTTTTTCAGACAAATATTTTGTTGAATTTTATTTTTACTGTAATTTTTTCTGTGTTACTGTAAGTAGAAGTGATAATATATAATGTTAAGTCTATATATATAATGTTAAGACTTTTCATTCCCATACCTTTCTCACGCGTGCAGTAAGCAAATTTTTGCTTAGCCATATAAAATTGCAGAATCCACGGTAAGGAAGGTTATTTACGGAAAATTTGGCTAGTCCTAATACGATTGGGACGAAAAGAATTGTTTGGGGGCCATAGACGTCAAAAACAACTCTTCTTTATACTAAAAGTTTTTGTAACTTCACAACTGCAAATTATAAAAAAGTCATACTTCTTAACTTCTTCCATAATTCTTTCGTTATTGTCCATTTTTCTTCTTCAGTTAATATAGTTTTAAAACTTTTATATTTCTCGACAAAAATTTATAAACTTAAAAATATTGTTTTTTGTTTACAATAAAGTTGTGAAAATCGTCAACTATTCAAAAACTATGGCAACATCGAAAAGAGAAAGAGAGTAAAAAATGTATAGAATAAAAAAGTCCGCAATGAAAATAAAATAAATTTTAATTTTATGCCGCTCCGCACTGCGATTTTTTACTTCAAAATCGTATGAAAAATCGCACCGCAGTAAATTATCGTTATATTGTGTTCAGACTCTCACAGGAAATTTGAGAAAAAATAGTGTTATAATGTTATATATATAAATAGTTTTTTTATCAATATGATATCTATTTTTACTGTGTACTCTCCAGGCGCTCAGACTATTATTTGTTTGGATCAAGCGCACACGGATTGGGTCACTAGCATTTCCGGTCTTATGAAGAAGTAAAAAAATTGGATCGCTTCGAAAGACTAACAGTTCATTAAAATATTTTTGCTATCACACTGAATTTAATGGTTTCCTCCGGCTTAGACTATTTCTCGGCACTGCTGTGTTTTCATTCGCAATTCCGTAAATTTAATATGAATTTTATATTCATATAAAATACTTATTTTTTCTTCTTCACTTTTATTTATTTCTCTCGTTTTTTTTTGTCTGTTTTGTTCTTGGCTTGAAGTTTTAAATTGTCTCAATCGGTTGTGAAAATGTTGTAGGAAATACTTTATTTCTACTTTGACACGTTTTCCTTTCGTTACTATTTGTGTTTGTAGTAAGATGAGATGTTTCTAGCTACATATATACATACATATGTACATATTTATATTTTATTATTTACATAAGAACAAATGGAAGCTGAAATGTTCTTTCTTCATTATTATAAAAACAAAATTTAAATCAATTTCAAGTTCTCTTTACAAAAATAGAATTCATAAAAAAGGTTTTCACCATTTCGAGATACAACTGGTTTGTACTCGTATTTGTTAAAAAACAATTACTCGTATGTACACAGAAATAAGCTTAAACAAGAAGCCGAAAACTTAAACAGATCAACAAATTTGTTTTAAATTATGTAAATTAAGTAAAATATTGCTTTTCGTATAAACTTGTTTCATCACTTTTCGAGCAAAGTCAAAGGCAAACATTTAAATCATATCACAAATAAGTTTAAAAGAATAATATTAAAAAATAATTTCCTTAAGAATATGAGGCAAGATGTTATTAATGTTATTTAAAATTAACAGATTGTTTGAGAAAATTTTTATAAGAAACTCTTGACGTCTAAAGGAAAGCAGCTTTTTTTTTCATTTTATCCCGTATTTTTTTTTTTTTTAATATTTTGGAAGCTGCAAGTCTACATATTAATTTTTGTTCGCTTGCTTTTCATTTTGACTGGAGTTCGATATTGTCAAAAACAAAAATTGAATGCCACTCTTGCAACGAATGCACTGTAGGATAAAAAAACGAATTTTGCTTACGAACTCAGATAAAAGGTACGACAAATGTATTCTGCCTTGAAAGTTTGCCTTAAAGGATTTAATTTCTTTTATTTTTTGATTGGCATAAATGCACTGGCTGTGCAGGCGGTCAAAAATTAAAAAGATTACGTGCTAAATGGAACAACCCTCTAAGATTTATAAATAATAATCTGAATAAATTATAAAGTTCAACAAAAATTCTATAAATTAATATTTACATCTCTGGCTACAGAGAATTATTAAAATACAAAAGTATGTATGTTAATAACTAAAAAAGAAATACCGCTAGTTCTGACAAACAATGTGGGCACTTACTAAATTACATATGTGATTCAATATGAGATGAATACAGATATATAATAATTAAATGTTCGGTGGCTGAGTAGTTAAAGCAGCAGATCATAATACGTCATGACCCAAGTTCAAATCCCAGTGGGTGCTAATGAGTAGTGTAGCGACTACGAAACAGCTAGCTGTTCTCCAGCTAATGATTTGATTATTATTTTTCTTGTCTTCTTCAATCAAAATTATTGATCACAGCAAATTTGTATTGTAAAAATCCTTATTAAGAAAAATCTTGAACTATAACACGTTGTGCAAATGTGCAAACCACAAATTTAATAATCTGAATTGTTAAAATCAAAAATAATTTTAATATGATTTGATTTAACGGTCGGAAACCACTTTTCTAACATACACTTCCAGATTTTTTTTTCGGCGAGGGGGAAAGTGTGTTACGCACTAAGCAGGTGGTCCGTACCCTTCGCTTTGTATCGGACTGATCACCACAGTTAATTTACCGACTAAACAAACCTTTCTTCTTCCTGGGATAAACATTTTCACCCCGGGACCGCCTTAGCATTGCTTGCAGGTGGATTCCCAATGGCTTAATCAGCCCTTCTCTTTGTACTAATCTTCGTCTGGGATTATGATTATTATCTTGTTCTGCGGCGCCCAATTCTGGCTTTTTCGTTCACAGAACTTTTTTAAAGAACCGTGGTACCGCTAAAAACTTGGCCATCTCGAGTTCTTTATGAGTTTCCGGCCATTTAAAGAACGTGTGTTCGGCCTCGTCCAGGACTTCTCCTTCTTCTTTGTATAAACAAAAGGGTGTATTACACTTGCCCATTTTTTATAATTAGCTCCGGTAAAAACGTGACCTGACAGCATTTGAGTCAGGTAATAGTTCACATTTCCATGCCATTCATGTTCACCCATTTCTCGATATTGGGAATGACACGCTCCGTCCATCTACCCCTAGTGTCAGTACTCCATCTAGACTGCCAACTTTTGTAACATTTCCTCACGTATTTGTTGCATACTTCCAAGGTATGCATGGCTAGTCTGCCTTGATATTCATGCCTTCCTTCGTACTAGGATCTGAGTTCACTTACGCACTGATCAGCGGGTCTGTACCCACCACTTTGTGTCGGACTGATCACCACAGTGAGCTTACCGACTAAAAAACCCCCTCTTCTTCCTGGGATAAAAATTTCCACCCCGGGACCGTCTTAGCATTGCTTCGGGGTGGATTCTCAATGGCTTAATCAGCTCTTTTCTTCATACTATCCTTCGTCTGGGATCCTGATTATGATCTAGTTCTGCGGCGTACAAATCTGGCGTTTTCGTTCATAGAACTTTTTCACAGAATCGTGGTACCGCTAAAAAGTTGGCCATCTCGAGAACTCTACGAGTTTCCACCCACTTAAAGAACGTGTGTTCAGCGTCATCCAGGACTTCTCCTTCTTTTTTGTATAAACAAAAGTGTGTATTACATTTGCCCATTTTGTATAAGTAGCACCGGTAAAAACCGTGACCTGACAGCATTTGAGTCAGGTAATAGTTCACATTCCCATGCCGTCTGTTCAACCATTTCTCGATATTGGGAATGTGATGCTTCGTCCATCTACCCCTAGTGTCAGTACTCCATCTAGGCTGCCAAATTTTGTAACATTTCCTCACGTATTTGTTGCATACTTCCAAGATCTGCATGGCTAGTCTGCCTTGATATCCATGCCTTCCTTCATGCTAAGATCTGTAGGTCTATTGGGATCATACCTGCTATTACTGTAATTACTCCCGCCGATACAGTATGGTATGCAGATGTGAGCCGTAAGACAGCTACCCTTTGCAATGGTTGTGCTCTAAGTTGTATCCTGACTTTATTCCCAAAGATTTTGCTCCTATAGAGAAGCATGCTATTGCATGCCGCCATTAAAAGTTAGCGTTTTTCTAGTAGTGGGCCTCCTATGTTCGCCATCAGCTGGCGAACATAGGACTTGTTAACAGTCAAACTTGTTAACAGTCAAACCTTATCCCGAGATAATTCACGAATTTTCTCGTTTTCAGGATCAAGTCATCCAACTGTATATCAATTTCCATTGGAATGTGACGTCTACTAAGGATTAAGCGCTCAGTCTTCTGCTCAGCCAATTGCAGGCCATATGCATCTAGCCATCCTTTGTTCTTATCATCACCTGCCTCAGCTTTCTTTTTTTTCTTCCCTTATTGCGTATAATTCCGCCTGGAAGATTTTGGTGTCTTTGCTAAGAGTTATATATTTGCGTGCTTTTGGCCCCACTATTCCCGCTCCAACACCTTGGAGTGTTTTGGATCCATCCATGTACCACTTTTGTGAACCATCCCGCAACCATCTTAGGTTCATGCCTCATTCCTGTCTTGTTGGGAAGATTATCTTAAACTTCCTGGCAAATGCGTTAGTCGGATCTATAAGGTCACTTGTTTGAGACATATCGATTACGTCTCTGATACCATTTAGGATTGTAAGATGTCTAATAAAGTTTCCTGCCTTAAGTTTTTCCCTTTTGTAAATTGAGATGGCCTGAACGGCCGCCTTTTTTTCTACAGCCACGTTAAGCGGTGTTAGGTTCAAAACAGCTTCAAGCCTATCGTCGGGGTGATTTTTATCGCCCCTGTGATACATAGGCATGCAAGTCTCTGAACCTTGCGAAGTCTTGATATGACTGTTACCTGTTTGGTTTTTCCCCACCACAATAAAGCCCCATGTATTATAGTGGGTCTTACCATTTAGGTATATAACCAGTATGTCATGTTAGGGCTTAGGCCCCAAGATCCACCCAGTAGTTTTTTGGCAATCCAGAGGCTTGTTGTTCCCTTTTTCCCTTGTGAGTTTCCTATCCAGGATTATGCCTAGATATTTTACCTCTGTCTTGGGAGCAACGTCAATACCTTTTAGCCTTAGAGTAGGGATCTCTATTTCCCTTTTCTTTGCGAATGGCACAATTGTTGACTTTTCAGGGCTTATTGAAAGCCCTTCCCTTCTACACCATTCCGATGTTGTGTCTAATGCATTTTGCATCAGCACTCCCATCGTGTTAGGATGATCGCCCCTGATTATCAAGCAGATGGCATCTGAGTATCCAATGGTTTTGTATCCCTTTCGGTTAAGGAGCCTGATAAGGTCGTCAACAAGTACTGAACTTAGTAGTGGATATAGTACTCTGAGGGCATTCTTTGATCGCAGTGACACAACGTTTACCGGTTGTCCTTTCGTTCAGTCTGTTACTAGTCCATTGCCGGGTCAGCTCTATTATTAGAGAGTACAGTTTCCATGGCAAGGAAATTTGCGTTTTCGAAGGCACCCTCTATTCGAAGAATTAAAACTTACTTTGAATTAAATAAAGATTAAAATCAGCAACTTATCACACTGCCTGCCTTCCAACAAATTAAGTGGAGGTGTTAATTTAGAAATTCAATTCTAACATTGATTGAGCTGTTAAACATGCCATGTGTAACTCTATTATATGCCAGCTGTCCAAATGCAATAGCTTTATAATTTTCAACAAGTTCAAGAATAAAGAAGAAATTTCAAGTGGCAAATATCAACATGCAATATCTCAACAAATCACATGCACACTGACATGCACACACCAGCACCTAAAGTGTAGCAAGTAAATTACAAAGAAAAACTCTACGACTGAAATATTTTCAACATATTGAATAACAAAACTCATTTGTTATTTGGCATGTTGGTGCCTGTGTTGCAGCAGCTAATGTTATCGGGACTGTTGGGCGCAGTGCTGTTGATATGTGAGTACTTAACCAACTATTCACTCCTTTTCCACAGGCCACATGCTGCTGTTAGCTACCCAGCAAACAATGGTTTGAGCTACGGCGAAATTTCTAAATACTAAAGATTGATGCCAGCTAAACCAGCAGAATTTCTTCCAGCACTTGTGTGTTGGGTTTGTGTCTACTTGCAAAAAGAACTACTGTGTTACGAAACTATTTGGATAAGCAAAAGCAGCAGCAGGAGCAATGACATGTAAGGCAGCATTGGCAAAGGCAACATCATTTATTTGAACTATTTCACATGCAATTGATTTGCTAATACTGAAAGTATCTTGAGAGGTTAAGTCAGTTATTGATGACTACATGCTGAGTGAAATTGTTCCTTTCTTGCAAAGAACAGGAATATCATTTGCTGCTTTGTGTGCCCCGTAGACAAGCTAGGACTTTGAAGCTTGTGTTGGAACAAAATATCATTAAATAGTTTTCTTTTCATTTTTTTTTTTTGCGAGTCTGAAGCAACAATTTCCAGTTTTTGCTTGTTGCCAGTACCAGATTGTAGCTCGTGTAGAAAATAACTTCTTTTGCAGTTGACATTAATCGTTATTAAAATGTATTCTCTCTGTCTTTTTTTCTAAGAAACAAAAAAACTGTTTAAGTTGTTGGAAAATGTAAAAAAGAATTATTTTGCATTTGCCAGGCAAACAATACCAAAAAATCCTATTATAAAGAATGATTGGTTGGTTAGTTATTTAGTTACTGGGCCTGAACATTAACGTCACCACCAGTAACATTGTTATTCTATCATTGTTTTGGTATTTTGCATTATCATTTGACATGACTTGAACATTCTTTTCATTATAAACTAAACTATACTGCAGCCCTTGTTGCAACAATAAAACAAACAAAAATCATTCTCAAGAGTGCAACAACATTGACATCTTTATCAGCATTATTATGTCTTCAGAAGCTTAAGATTGTAAATTTTGTTCTAACGTCTTTTATTGTAAATCTGTCTATCAATTGTATATTAAAAGAGACGTCAGACACATCGTCATTTACCGGTTGCGATATTTTAGTGCAGAAGTTTTACTTCATTCCTTCTTTTTTAAGCGCACAACTTTTGCTTCATTCCCTCTCTTTTGAGAAATGTGGCAACTATTGCAAAATTATCTTAATGGAGTACTAGGTTGATGTTACGGTGGAGCAGGTTATTCAATAAGAAGTGTTATTTGTAATTTCTGATAAGCTTTGACATTTGATAAATTTAGTAAAAATATGACGGATTATATGCCAAATCAACCAGGGATAAGACAAAAGTACAATAGGAAAAAGTTGAAAGGCTATATAAGATGAAACTAAATTAAAGTAATGTGGAAACTATCTTCCTTCTTTAAAAACTATTGTGACAGCAGAATATCCAGTCAAGGACAGGCAAGGTGGCTGTTGCCTTATTCTTGTGTAGAAGGAACATTGGGAAGACCTGGGAACAATATCATTGGAATACTTGCTAGGTACTCAGAATGGTAGTTAAGCCTATTTTAAATTAATACTTGTATGGTGGAAGTCGTTAGAGAAAACCAGCTGCTGCAAGGTCCTAGAAACGCTAATGCAAGCATCTGCTTCAATGGTAACTGATGACACCATGCTGAGGCTGCCGGCTGATTTCATGCTGAAGAAAATATCCTTGAATTCGGGACAACTGTGAAAATAATTTACATCAGCATCTGCCCTTACGGCCTAATCTGATGTTGGACCAATTCCACGGAGTGAATTATTCACGTGCCCCTGTGTGGCTGACTAGACTCACACAGGTAGCAATTCTTACCATATGATTGCGGTCATATGAGCAACCTCTTGTTGAGGAGTTCGGGCTTTCTAATCCCTCCTGTATGCAATTTCACAGCAATCAATGGAGAACAAGGCTTAATGAGTTGGTAGGCCGAAGCCCACTAAGAACATCAGCCCTTAAACCAACTCACCCGTCAACCATCACCACTGGTTCCTTACAGTACAGGTATCTGTTGTATAGGCAACAGATCCGAAAAAAGCCACACACCAAACCATTATTAAGGATACTAACACTCCCTTCCTACGTTTTACGTTTCAACCACAGCCTAAGTAGGCACCTCAACCATGATCAGCGCGGGTCGAACCGCAGAAGTACTACCCGGGGGCCATGCTGATCCCCATTCTGCCAATTTATACCCTTGGTAAGGGTTTCGGAAGCCAACACAACATAAGTCATGCGGCTTCCTAGAGTTTTGTTTGCCGCAACAAACGAGGGGCCCCTTCCCCTCTTTTCACCGAAAAACAGAGTGCCCAAGTTAGGAATACGCCAAGGCAAAACCTGTTCCCCGGGGGCCTCGAATTCGGGACACGCAGGCGTGAAAGCGGGTGATATATGGTCATGCCCCAATTATGGAAACAATTGTGGACCTTCCGGATAATATTGATTACTGTGCGCCGGCTCTACTGCCCGACAAGACATTTGATGTAATTTTGTCAGGCGCGATCTAGGAGGTAGTTCGTATGGATCGTTAAGAGGACGCGCTTGAGATACAGCTACAGATGGGAGTGCGTGTGGGGATCTTTATGCCCCTGAATGATGGAAGTGTATCGTAACGTAGGGGAAAAGCGCAGCTATAATGACGATAGCTAACTGGTTGAGGTGATACAGGGTATACCGGGTGGATTTGCGATTTAGTACTGACCGCGTTTAACGCGGGGGTCTATGTGACATGTAGGTTGGTTCGAAAATGGCAGACATCTCTAAAGCAGATACCTCGAGCTTTTCTGGGTACGGGAGAAAAGTGAAGTGGCCGGAAATATTGCAGCGATAAAGCTGGCAACTGTCGAGGTCCAGTTATAATAAGGGGTATATATGGAATGGTTGGGGTCCGGATCAAGAGCTGTAGAAACCAAGTATAGCGTCAAGTCTAAGAGGCCAAACAGGACAGAAGGTTTAGTGAGGTTGCCCTCGAATATCAAGGCTACCATGGCCCATATGTGGTAATACGAGTAGGAGGATTTTTGTCTTTATGAACCTACCAAACAGAAGGTGCACTCTACTGTGGACGGTTATGATGGGACATTGTCACATAGAGACGCATCTGAGAGTATTCAATCTTCAATGTACTCGTAATGATTTTTGTACAAGTTGTACGGATGAAGAGGAAATAGAGAGCATAGAGCACTTCCTCTGCCGGTATTCTGTTCTTTCTTTCGGCTTTGTATATAGACATGCTGGTGCTGCATTAGTTGGAAGATGTGATGTAGGTGGGTTGGATTCTTTCATCAGATCTTCGGGTACCAGAGACATGTAGATCCGCTGAGATATACATCACACTCAGATAACACAACGGCACCAAATTGGACCCAGGTGGGCTACTTTTTCAGTGGCTGGCAGCCTGTTAAACCAAACCTAATGTTGAATTCAAGCAACTCCAAATACAGACCAATTTATTATATTCCATAGTGATGCCGCATATTTTAGTAATTGTTGCATGCACACATATACATACCTGGACATTAGCTTAATTGTAAGACTGTAGTAGATAATTAAAGCATGAACTGAACATTCCCCTTACTAGGTTACTGTGTAGTTCAAGCTTTTTTCATTAGATAAAGGTAACGAAGTAACAATAAAAATACTATTTACAAATGGTTCTAAACTTAAAAATCCAAGGCGGCTTCAACAGTTTTCTTATAGTTTTTGAGACATTTTTCCTTTGTGTTCCTAAACTTAATCTATCAAAAGAAATAAACAATTAAAAACCAATATTCGTATTATTTGATCTTACTTATATTTATTTCTTCTAAATTTTTCAGCTAAAGATCTTTAATTGTTTTTGCTTTTTATAAAAAAAAGAATTTTAACTGTAGTTAATTTACGATATTTGGATAAAAGTTTGTTATCATCCTGAGGACTTTAAGCGCCAATATTGATTTATTTTTTATCTTGGAGCAGTACTCAGAGGATTGTACAAGAACTAGGAAAATATGTTGTGAGGAGACGGAAAGATAAATCACAAATTATTTGGAAATTATTATCATTGCTTCGTTAGCTGTATGGCAAGTGGGACCGTCGTGTTAAAACCACGTATCGTCTACATCCATATCTTCCAATTCGGGCCATAATCTCTATCTCACGATAGAGAACACCATTTACAGTAACTGCTTGACCGGAGTCATTTTGGAAAAAATTCGCCTCGATGATGCCGACAGCCCATAAACCGAAATAAACAGTCACTCTTTGTGGGTGAATTGGTTTTTCGACAATCACTGTTGGATTATCATTTGCCCAAATGCAGCAATTTTGCTTATTGATGAATCGAATGAGGTGAAAAGGTGCCTCATCATTTCTTCGAAAATTTATTATACGCTTGGAATTTTCAAGAGGCTTTAGTTATTAAGTCAATTGCACCTTGTAAGAGTGTAAATGCAAATCTTTATGCATAATGTTCATCAACGACGAGCGTGAGAGGTTTAATTGTTGGACAAGACGACGAGTGTAAGTACGCGGCTCTTTAGCCACACTAACGCAAACAGCAGCACTATTTTCTGTTGAACGAGCTGTACGAGCATTGTTGACTGGTGTTTTCATGTCTTCTATAGAATCGGTTTGCTCAAATTTTTGCACGATTTTTCCGATTGTGAGCACATTTGAACGATTAAATTGACCGAAAAATCGTAAAGTGCACAATATGCATTATGATTTGAACGCCCATGAACAACTTTAATGCGCTAGTCGATTGCGTATCTTTTCATGATTCAAAGTGAGTTAGTCTAAAATTGAGAATTGTCAAATGAAATGCAAAAAAAAAAAAAAATGTGACGTTTAGGTGTGGTTCACATTCAACATCGGCCCTTAAAAGTTAACCACCCGATATAGTTATATGCTTGAAAATATTCTTAAGAGATTCTAACTATTCTGTAAATGAGTGCAGCTCTTATGCAATGTCGACATATAGACAGAAAGAAATCATAAAAATAAGCTTTTTTTTTAATTGAATATAAAACAATACGAGTATTTAGTGTAAGTTGTAACCTGATATTTTACATAGGAATTGGATCCTTAAGTTTTTTCTGTAATATTTTATTCACCACAAAGATATTTTTCCGGGTACGATCTGTTAAAAAGATGTTGGCAGAACTCGACATAAATAATACTCTTGGACCGGATGGCATTCACACACTGGTCTTGAAGCAGTGTTCTTCTACGCTTGTGCATTCATTAGCACGCCTATTCAGCATTCTTTACCATGTTGGTAATTTTCCATCGGGCTGGAAAGTTACTAATGTAACACCAATACCCAAAAAGGGTGAGAAAATTGCCGCCCAATTGAATTGCAATTTGCTCTGCGCTTTCCAAAGTAATGGAAAGTATGGTTGAGGTGTGAGGTATCTAAATTACTTTGTGATCGTCAATATAGATTTCGTAAGGGTCGCTCTACTGGTGATCTTTTGGCTTATCTCTCTGAGAAATGGTGCCACTCAATACAACATTTCGGTGAACGTAAGGTGGTGGATCTGGATATTTCCAAAGCATATGACAGAGTGTGTACGAGTAATAATGCACTACTGGTAAAACTTACGACTTTTGGTGTCGGTAATGACTTCTCTTGGTTTATATCGAGCTTTCTCAGAGACCGCACTACACGAGTGAGTTGTTATAGATGAGGTCTTATCAAACGATTTTTAATTCAAGTGTACCGCAAAGCTCAGTTGTTTCTCCTACCCTATTTCTTATTTTCATTCAGCCAGGCTTAGCCTATCCGAATGGTAATAAAACTGGGGATTAATACAACTTTGGGCTCAACCCGGAAGTACCCGGAATTAAAAAAAAATATTAATATGCATAACTAAAGTTATCCCCAACCTCATATTTCTAGTGAGAACACTTTTGGATTTAACGTTTTTCAATTTCTCCATATAACGCTATCGCCAGTCTAATGTACTTGTATAGGGTGTTTTTTTAAGCCCGATAGAACTTGAAATTGTAAAAAATAACACAAAAAATTAAATTGTAATCAAAATTTTTTTTTATTCGAAAGATCAATACGTGACATTAACATTTGAAAATGATTTCGGGCATATGGGCACCGCGGCTGTTCTTGACGAAGCGCATTCTGGACGTCCAATTTTGGGCCACTTTTTCGAGCACTGCTGGCCGTATGTCACGAACAACACGAACAATGCTGGCCTCCAAGGCGTCAATTGTTGCTGGTTTATCAGCATAAACCAGTGACTTCACGTAGCCCCACAGGAAATAATCGAGAGGTGTCAAATCGCACGACCTTGGAGGCCAATTGACAGGTCCATTTCTCGAAATCAACTTATCGCCAAATTTTGATTTCAGTAAGTCGATGGTTGCGTTCGCCGTATAGCACGTAGCGCCATCCTGTTGAAACCACATCTCCTCCGGATCAATGTCATCCATATTTTCAAACAAAAAATCATTGATCATGGTGCGGTAACGATCTCCATTGACCGTAACGCGAGCTCCGGCCTCATTTTTGAAGAAATAAGGTCCGATGATGCCACCAGCATGAAAACCGCACCAAACAGTGCATTTTTCTGGATGTAATGGAGTCTGTAGGGTCTCTTGTGGATTGGTCTCACTCCATATGCGGCAATTTTGCTTATTAACAAACCCGTTAAGCCAAAAATGCGCCTCATCGCTGAACACAATTTTGCGATAAAACAACGGGACTGATTTTCAAAGTAAATTTGGATAATTTCGTAGCGTTGTTCAAGCGTGAGTCTATTCATGATGATTTGTCAGAGTATACTGAAACAAATAAAAAAAATGTTTCATCAAAATTTAATTTTTTGTGTTACTTTTTACAATTTAAAGTTCTATCTAGCTTAAAAAAACACCCTTTATATATGTTCATGTGTTTTTCTTGAAATAATATTGGAAAACAGATTCCGTAAATCTCCCCCACATTTTACTTGTGTGATTATCTACACTTTGCTGTTAGTGTATGCACTTTACGCACATATGTTTGTCCGACCATGGACGTAGATAATTACATCTGACTTTCGTGCGCCTTAAGAGACCTTTGGTTAGATTCGCTCCAAACGAGCCAAAGAAGTCAGAAGAATATTAAAACTGTTTTCTGTGAAAAATGGCTTGTTTAATTCAATTTTCCATCAATTCAATTTAATATGCAGATTTCTATAATTTACATCTCTTTTTAAAATACTTTCAAGCTTATTCTGTTAACGTTGCGAAAAAGTTGAATAAGTTTGTAAGAGTGTATACAACTTGATTGTTTTACAACTAATAGGATTTTAAATAATGGCATCCTTAAGTTACAAGCTTGAACTGAATAAATACACTTTCACCTTGAAGGTTACTTTAGTTTTTACAGACAACTGAGTGCTGCTGCTTGCAAACTTTACAAAGGCACTCACTGACTCACTTATTCGCTTAAAATTTCTTAGTTTCTTGATGAAGACAGAAAGCATCTTAAGATCTCTGTTTAACTCTGAATACATGTGAACGTTTGCTGCTTAAAAACAATACCATTTAAGTGTTGTTGTTTGTTATACACACCATTTAAGTTTTAACTTCCAATACTCTGGCGCAATACTTGTACAAAATTTATTTATTAAAAAAAAAAAGGCTTTTTCTCATTATTATATCTAAAGACATCACTTGAGTATGTTTTAAATGCTAATACAGCTGCTTTTATTTTTTTCCTATTGCTGCTTGCCAGGTCAGACAGCTAAATTTTTCATTTATGCACTGGACTTTCTGTGTTGTAATGTTTTATCATTATTTCAGACCATTTGCGACTATTTGTTAACGATTTCTTATCAATACTTTTTACCTTTGGCCAGGTTATAGAGTCATGTTCTAAATGTTGAAAATGCCAAATACGAGATACGTAGGAAGTATGGTTATACGATTTGAAATCACCAAATAGATGTTGGTGTTGGTAAACGCATATCCAGCGTTGTCAACTCGGTGCGTTTCGCACTGTTTTTGGTGCTTTTTACAATTATTTGTGAGAAAAATTCTTTAGTCGGTGTGTGGTGCACTTTTTTTAAATTTTCGGTGCGCTTTTTAAATTTCGGTGGCACTCAATCAAATTCAACTGAACTTTTTGTTTTAATATAAGAATATTTTTAGGTGTCATTTTGCAGAGCACAATCAGGAGCTATAATATGAAAAACGCACCATATTATATGCGCAAAGTGAGATAATCTTGCTAAATTATAAATATTTTCGAAAGAGAAATAAGCATTTCGTGTTTTGCTATTATGCGATCAACCCTAGTTTGTCAAATATTACAATAAATGCAGTCTCTGAACTGAAGTTCGTATTTATGATGGCACGTGAATTCGTTGCTGTTTTGGTAAGTGATTTATAACTATAAAGTTTTACCAAAACGTTTGCATTAAATATTGATTCTGGTAAACTTCATCTTTTATTTGTTATAATTCTGGCAAAGACACAATACTGATTTCCGCCGTTCGCTTAAGAAAAAACAAATGAAATTTACACTGTATTTGACAGAATGACTATTAAATAGAGTTTGATGGCTTGTAGTGTGATTCTGTAACTTTTAATGATCAGATAATCGTAAATTTCTTCGATTTTAACGACGGTAAGCAGCTGTAGCTTTGTAAAAGCTAAAAGTAGCTGCTTATTCGGTCAACAGCGAATATAATTAAATAATATTGCTGAATAATGAAATTTCGTTATAATTATTGTAAAGATACAACGAAAGTTATAAAATCGAACTAGTGGCCAAGTTTGACTAACACAAATTCTAGCTATTTAACGAATTTGATGGCATGCCATCAGGCGGTGGTACCAGACCCAGGTTTTAGTATAAAAATACTATAGTTTTTACAATAAAAATAAAAAGCGGTTTTAAAAATGGAAAGAAAAATTGAAAATTCGTTGCGTTTTTGTTGAAATAACGCACTTTTTTCTCCATTTGGGTGCGTTTTGAAATTTCAAAGTTGACAACGCTGCGCATATCGCTTAAAATTGGCAACTTCAATTCGTATGTGTATACTGAAGTAAATTGATTGACTTTGCTTAAAATAAATTTTCAAAAATAAAGAAAAAAAAAAATAAGATTATTCACAACTAAAACTTTATATGTTTTCTTTTTATTTCAATAAAATAATAATGATACTATCATATAATATTAGAAATTTCAACAAAAGGTTAAAAGAATTTTACACATTTTTAATTAGAAATACCAAATTTTAAAATCTATTTATATTTATTATCAATTTGTATTTGTTTTGTATTACTGTTTTCACTTTGTTCATTATGAAGCTTCAATAAAAAGTGCGTTCCTTAAAACACCTAAAAGTGAATTAAGCGTTTTTAGAAACGCTTTGCGTTTTCAAATTGTGAGTTTCTCAGAACATGGCTGGTAGTTTATTTTTTATATATTAAACCTGAATGCCATAAACGTGTACGTATTGAAACTTTACGAGTAATGCAATCTTAACTATTTTTCTCCAGGTATTCCAAAACCACATCACTTTCTTTATATACTTTAATTTTTATCAATGTAATCCATAGCTTAAGAGTGAATAAAAAGACCGATTATCTTGGGTATACATTATACGTTAAACAACATTTCCATTTTTGGCATACATATAATCAAAAATATGTATAGCTTATTTTTTTATGTTTCCTAACTGTTAATATTTCATAGGAGCCATCCTAATAAGCAGTAGACTTGGAACTATTTAAAAAATATTTTCAAGCATTAAACTATATGTCCCATTTTCTTAAATAAAACAATGACAATTTTTTAAGCATTATTATCGGACTTTTTGGTTGGGCTCCACAAGTGTTTCAGTGTTTCATAGGCCTAAAAACACAAAAGTACCTTTATCTAAAAAAAGGTACTTAGAAAAAAATTACAGCGTTTTTCGTGTTCAGGAGATCCCAATTAACTTATCTAGGAATGTGGCGTTCTTGGTATCGGGTGGTTAAATTTCAAGGGCCGATGTTGAATGTGAACCACACCTAAACGCCAAGTTTTTTTTCCGAATTTTATTTGACATTTCTCTATTTCAGACTTATTCAATTTGAACCATGGAGAGATACACAATCGTGAATGGGCAGAATGGTGGCAAGAAATGGCAACAGTGGATGATCAATTTTCGAAGAAAATCATCTTCAGTGATGAGGCACATTTTCACCTCAGTGGATTCGTCAATAAACAGAATGCTGCATTTGGGCGAATGAGAATCCAAGAGTGACTGTCGAAAAACCAATGCACCCACAAAGAGTGACTGTTTGGTGCGGTTTATGTGCTGGCGGCATCATCGGGCCGTATTTTTTCCAAAATGAGGCCGGTCAGACAGTTACTGTGAATGGTGTTCGCTATTGTGAGATGATAACGAACTTTTTATGACCCGAATTAGAAGATATGGATGTAGACGATATGTGGTTTCAGCAGGACGGTGCCACTTGCCACACAGCTAACGAAACAATTGCTCTTTTGCGCAACAAATTCAATGGCCATGTTATCTCACGTAATGGCGATGTCAATTGGCCGCCAAGATCATGTGATTTGACACTGTTCGATTTTTTTCTTTAGGGTTATTTGAAAGAAAAGGTGTACATCGATAAGCCAGCAACAATTCAACAGCTAAAGGATGAGATAATTCGGCACATTAACGGCATAGAACCTCCATTATGCCTCAGGGTCATCGAAAATTTGGACCATCGGATGGAGGTGTGCCGCCGTGGTCGCGGCGCCTATTTGGCCGATATTTTGTGCCATACATAATTGAGTAATACCACTATATCATAATAAAATAAAATTACAATAATTTCCTAAATAGTTTGCGTTTTATTCAAAATCAACATCGGCCCTTGAAATTTAACCACCCTTTATTTTTTGGTTGTAAGCCAGTGTAATCATTTGAATTTAAATAATTTAATTATAAGTTTTGCCTTCGAAATATTAACATGAGCAGATAACTCTATAAGATAATAAAATTTATTAATATCCGAACAAATTCTACGAATTGGGTCGGAATTCAGGAAATTTATTCTACTAAAATTTAGATCTAGGAACTCATATGATCTTAGTTGCCTGCTGCGAATATTTCTTTATTTGCCTATGGAAATATTCCTTACAGACATTAGTAATACGTTTATATGTACATGTGTATATAAATATTAAAATATGTAAAAAATAAAATAATTAACAGGAGAAAAGTTATGAATTTAAATAGACAATAATTGAATTCTTTGCAACATTTAAATTTAATGAAAAATTAACTCTGGAAAATTCCACAAATAACGGAAAAAAATACCTGGATGAGCGCTGAGGAATGTTAAATGAATTTTCATTACCCTAAAATCCAAAGCAGATATCACCATTAATAAGTTTCAGAGCAAAAGAAACGTTGAGGATAGTTCTACGGCTTTTCAAAGTTACGTCTTTTTGTTAAAAAAAAAAGTGGAAAGTCAAAACAACGTAACTAACATAAAAACTTAAATGTTCGAAAAAATTTTAAATATCTTCAGCAATAAATAAATCCCCACAATTTAAGTACAATTTACAAAAATTGAAAGGAACCATAATATTTGTTGATTTTAGACGGTTTTTTGCTTCTCCCCTAAAAAAGAAAAAGTGTAGTTACGTCCGTTTGTATTTAATATGACGGTATGTAGTGCCGTTAAATTTCATTGATGTTTATGGTACAAAGATATTACTTCAAATTTAGCAATTAATAAATGATAGAATTTATGTCATATTGGCGCACAGCATGTAAAGTAAATGATATTTGCAAAGGTGTGTTTAGTTAAAAAACGGTGTGAAGATTAAAACTATCATAATTTATTCGTAGTGACAACACTTAATAAGAAATATTTAAATGCTTTTTGCACCAGTATATGAAAACGTTTTCTGTTTTAATATAAAGAAGCAGTATGTCCATATGCTACTTGCTCAAAATGGCTTTTCAGTTCATATACATGACCATTATCCTTTAATAACTTCATGAAAAAAGAATATTTTCATGAAATTACTCTGCACCGTGGTGTTCAAGCTATTAAGCATTTAAATATTGCTGCTTTATTTAAACCAAACCCCCGCATGTTTCACAGCTTTCTTGAACACTTACCTTACGTTCCTGTTCATCTTTCGCCAGTTGACCACCGCTGACATTGTTGTTTTCACCATCGCCATCTAAAGGAGTTGGTGTTGTTGGTATATCACATTCTTCTGTTGGTGGCACAACGCAACGTAATGAATGCCTATCGAAGACAAGCATGGCTGGACAACGTTGCAAGCGTGGATAACCACCCTGACATTGCCAATAACGATTGCATGATTTACCCAAAGGAACATTACCGTTAGCGTCCTCATTGCAAAGAGCTGCATCACGATGATGACGATGTTGTCGGCGATGATTATGGCAATGACATGGTTACAACGTTGCATTTGTTGTTGGCATATTATTCATGGCCAGTTGAATACGGCAAACACATTCACCAGAAATTAAAAAGCATAAAAGAAAAGAAATTCCGAAAAAGTGTTTATATAAAAGTTAAATAAATCATGACTATATATAAATATATATGTATATGAAAGGTATGAACAATTCGTATTGCTGAAGTACAGCAAACAACATAAAGAATCTCGTTGTGTTTATAGTTGAACAAAGAATTGAAAATAAAAATGCCCTCAAGAAGGTTTCCTTTTTTCTTTCGTTAAAATTTTTAATATTGAATATTTTTAACAGACTTGTCAACAAACATGGCGTATGATTAATATTTATTTTTAAAAATTACATTTTACATACACGACATACTTTCAGATTACTTTTAAGTGGCTGTAAGTATATACTAAACGTCTGCATGAATACGCTCGAAAGGGATTTGAATATATTCATTTGCTTTCTGAGTATGAAGTAACTCATATTCTGTTCTGTAATCAAAACAAATGAATGAATACATAAGCAGAATGAGTAATGAGAATAACTCTACTCGTGGAGAAATAATAATACGAATACAGAAAGAAAAAAGTTTCGAATGTATGTAGGATGGCTCATCTGCACTACTGTGCAGAAAGAGAAAGAGACAGAAGAGCACAAACTTAAAATACAGACAAACAAGACATTACAATACTAATACAGACAGACAACACAATACGAACAAAGTGAGAAAAGACACTTTGAAACAATGTGGCTGTGTTCTGTAACTCTCGCCAGAGAAACTTTTCGACTGAAACGTGTGAAAAGAAACAAAGTTAAAACAAACAGCTGCTTTTCTCACTAAACTTTAGCTATAACTTTTTTGGTGAGTAATAGCTGTCACGTAAGGAAATTACTCGCCATTTTACTGAAAAACTGTGTCTGTAAAACTTTTGCGAAAAAGTTTCCCGCTTTCAACTGTCATTATTTCTCGCAAATAAAAAGGTTGTAAGATAGTATATCAAATAACAATAATCATCATTAAATAAATAATAATACTGAAAAAATAAGTATTTTGCTGTTAAATTACGTTTAATATACTTATATAGATATATTTACACAGTTTAGAATGAATGTTTTTTTATAATAACTTTTTAATTAGTTTTTATATTCTTCACACAAAAAGTTTTAAGGGAATACTTATATAAGTTTGTAATTTCTACAATTTCAATTTCCGCTCCAGCAAAGTATATTGTAATAGTTTTATAATGGTTTTTTCAGCATTCACAAATTGCAACTGTTTTTTAATTTTACAAAATGTTGTGCTTAAGTATGTATATAAGTATGTATTTGTAAATAAAATGGAAACGTTAAAGCCATACCATACATTTTCTAGAATAGTCGGCGGTTATAATATGACGCCGCCGAACAAAATTTCTTAACTTTAGTAGTTTGTGATCGGCGGTGGTACTAACTGCGTCTGGCGCTTTTATTATTTGCATGTCGGCATCGTTTTATATTTTCAGACATTTCTAACGCAACGACGTAATCGCTTTGGCTAGTTTTCGACATGAGTTACAGACGCAGTTTTTTCTCACTTTTCGAGAAACGATGGAATAATTTGTTTCACAAGTTTTTGACGCGAGAAATTCTCGCCTAAGTTACAGAAAACAGCCACAGGAATGATAAATGAACATGTGATTTGGTTAAAGGCGGATGCTCTTGTGCTATAAACGGAATAAGCCGCTAAATTTTACAATTTTTAACACACATTTTTGGTGTAAGAAATAACATATTTTTAGCGTTAAATAAAAATAGAGCTGCACCGAAGTTAGATAGCTCTCAAACACATTTTCAAAAAGAAATAATTTTTTTATCTATATTTCCGTAGTCCACATTCCAACTTTTGCAGATGACACAGCATTTTCCAGCAACCATGAAAGCCATCAACTAGCCTCTCGCAATTTGCAGAAATATATTTCATATTGGAGTTTCCTCCACTTTCACACTAACCTATTTTCCTAGTTCCAGTGCAATGCACTGCATATGTAGAGGTCATCCCCTGAGTACTGGTACAGGAGAAAAAAAAGCAAGAATTGGCAGGATAATTTTCTTTTTTTTCACTCTTCACAAAGTGAAATAACAATAGGTATTCAAATCTTAATACTAACTACAGGCAGGAAAACTTCGAGTGACCCAACAAGCCATTTCAAACGCCTGAAAGTCATAGGCAACTAGAAAATTGGGTGCCGTATGAGTTGAAGCCGTAAGATATTGAACGGCGTTTGCTTGCTTGTGACTAGCTTGCAAGGCAAAAACGGAAGAGATTTCTGCAACGCATTTGTACTGTTTTGAAAAATTAGTTCAATACGTTAATCCCAAGGGGGATTTCCATGTCCACGGCTAAACCGAGTATTCACGGTTCCAATGTAATGCTCGGTGTTTGGTGGGACCAGCATAGTGTACTATGAGTTAAACTAAAACAATCACAAGCGATAGTTATCGATCGCAATTAATGCGTTTAAGCCGAGCATTGACAGATATATAGCCGCAATACAACGAAAGACATGATAAGGTGACTTTACATAATACTCGACCTTATATTGCGAAAGTCGTCAACACATACTTCGAAACATTGAAATGGCAAGTCTCTATCCCGCCCGATTTATTTTTCAGACGTTGTTGCATCGGACTATCACTTGTTTCGATCAACCGCATACGGCTGGCTGAATAGCACTTTCAGTGTTATGAAAAAGTAAAAACTTGAATCGATTCGTGTATCGTTTGAACAAGTAGCAATTTATTTCAACGCTGGATGTGTCCGCTGCCCAAAAGAGAGACAACCCAGTGGTCAGCGATGAACAATACTTTGAATCATAACTGTATAACCAGTTATTTATAATAAAGCATAGAATTTCGGAATATATTACATTGCAGTGTCTATAGCAATGTAATATATTTGAAACTTTATTTGTTATATTTTTTTATTTTAATAAGGCTGTATTTGTTTTCTGTACTTGTAGAGTTCCTCCCGGGGAACAGGTTTTGCCTTAGCATATTTCAAACTCGGACACTCTTTCTTTGTGGTAAAGAGGGGAAGGAGTTTCTCGCTTGTTGTAGTAAATAAATTCTAGGAAGCCGCATGACTTACCAAGCGTATAAATTGGCAGAACGGGGGTCAGCATGTCCTGGGATGGCTCTGCTTGCAGTTCAACCAGGGCTGATCATTGTTGAGGTGCCCTTACCTTGGCTGAAACTTTCTGACTGTGGTTTAAACTTAAAGACGCAGGAAGGCGGAGTTAGTATCGCTGATATCTGTAGATGCATGGCTTTTTTTGGAGGCTAGCAACCCCCGAAGTGCTATTGGTTTGTTACAGATACCTGTACTGTTAGGAACCAGTGGTGATTTTTAGACGGGTTATTTAAGGACTGATGCTCTTGGTGGGCTTCGGCCTACCAACTTAATTAGCTTTGTCTTCCATGATTGCTGGCAAATTGTTACAGAATGGACTAGAAGGTCCGAGCTCCTGAACAAAGGGTTGCCTATATGGCTACAAAAATATAACTAGGATTGCGACCTGTATGTGCCTTTTAAGTCACACGGGAGCACTGATGATTCGTGAATAAGTCACTCCGTGGAATTATTCCATCATCAGATAAGGTCGAAAAGGCAGGTGCTGATGTAAAAGTTTTTCACTCTCTCCACGAATCGTGATCACTACTTAATAGTATAAAATTTTAGGCACTTTGTAATTGAATTCTGTGTGGTATGAAGCTTTACTTACTCCAAAAGCAAATGTATATATTTGAAAATGCATTTCCAGCGTAGTCATGCAGTCCATTAGTATGTATGTATGTAAGTATACGTATGTAAATGAATTGCCGCCAAAGGGAAAAGATAAAGTTTTTCTTTTTGTTACAAGAATAAAAGCAATAATTGGCGAGTCTTTCAAAAATTGCTAAAAGGCCGAGTAGATTTAAAAGCAATAAGTTTTAAAAACTCTTAATTTGTTGCTCATTATTTAAGCTATTTTTGATATACTCGTAGAGCGGGATATATACAAACATTTCAACATTTCGAAGAGTGATTTAAGTCAACTATGCAACAGTAGGTGAGCTGTCTGACAGTAATTATTTTTAACTTATCTTCATTCTTTATTATCTAAAACGTAAAGGTAAATTTTTTTGGTTGACAGATTTGAATTTTCTTTCTTCTACAGATTTGAATTTTCTTCCTTCAATAGGATTCCTTAAGGCTTTCACAAAAAGTTAGCATTAAAATCTCTCAAGATACAAATTTGTGATAACGAGTTAATGGATAGAATATTTAATGGTTAACTTTTTATTGAGATAACATTCGGTTCATTGAACAATATTGTTATGCATGTAAATTATTAATCAGTAAACTTTTTTAATTATATACATATATACGTTATTAACTAATTAGTTGTGAGTTCGAGTCAAACTTCAGTCAAGAAGAAGGATTATTTTTAATTATAACAATAATTGCTGTGAAACAATAAGACCAAAGAAGAACAGAAAAAATAATTGAATGCCATTAGCTGGGGGACAACAACTAGCTGTTTCGTACTCACTACACTACTCATCAGCACCCACTGAGATTCGAACTCGGGATCATGTGAACATGATGTATTTTTTATACGGCCGCTTAACCAACTCAGCCACCGAGCTCTTTAATTATTCTTACGTTAATGTTTGCTACATATTGATCACATATATTCAATTGTTATAACCCCAGTTGGTTGTACAGGATTTTCTGTCACTGGACAACCAGTTTTTAATTTATTATTTACTTTTAATTTATTATTTACTAATCACATTTGCTTCAGTAACCACATCTCTTGGTCTTCCTATTGATGGTATTGCTCCAGTGATTGTTCAGCCGCGTTCAAATATTTTACCATGTAATCTGACAGAGCAGACATACCGAAATGTTTATCGAGCTTTTCTTTTATCTCTTTCACCGTTTTTCCTTTCAAATAATAGTTTTTAATCACTGCACGAAACTCACTTTTTTCCTTCAAACGGCCACAATAAATAAACTAATCAATGAATTTGGGTGAAATTTTACCAGATGACATTTGACAGATCGCAACTTAAAAAAAATATATAAAATTTGTTTGTGCTGCCTCGTAAGTTTATCAATTAAACACCCCCGGGGTATTGCCACCATTGCTTTTTTCATTAACATTCTTTATTCACGGAAATAGTTTTCTTTGGTGTATACTTATCTTTTATCCAATTAAACAGCAAACAAAAGAATTTAATCTGTTGTCACACTTTTTCCAATAAAACAAATGCATAATTTTCAACTTATTTCATTCAATGTCCAATTTTTTTTTCTTTTTTTCTATAAATTATGGACGGACATTTTTCTAAAAGTATCCAATACCTAAGTCTGAGCAATATTTTCAAATAATAAACGAGTTTAAAACCAGTTAATAAATGTCGGAATTATTCAAAAATTTATTTTTCGGATGGACAGTTTGTCTATTCAATGTTCAATGATAAACCCTTGCAGAAGAAAAAAACAATATTGAAAATCGGTTGATAAATAAGGAAGTTACTAAAAACTGTGTACTTCTGATGAAAATTTCATCAGTGCGATGTCCAAAGAAAAAATGTTCCGACCATTCACAAACGTACTGGTTTTTTATTTAATCGTTAGTTTGTCTGTGAGCATACAAAACTATACACATTTGCATCGTACATGTAATGTTTACCATACAAAATATGAACTTGGAATACAAACATACGAGACAATTCGTATCGTATATCTTCCTTTTTACTGAACATGAACATAATGTAAAGCCACACTCGATAATGTCTATCGTTCATGTACACTATTGTCGCTTACATACACGTACTTAAAGTTTTGCTACAATCTTAACTTTACATGTTCGTGTACGCAACTAAATATAACAGCAAAGTAACAAACATGATTGAGTTCGGTATCGAACAAAATTTGGAAACGAACATAATTGTCATGAAAGTAAACATTGTGTTGGTTGCTTTTGAACAGTACAATGTGTGTTCGATGTGTGTATTTTCTAAACCTTGAGCTGAGTTACTTAATGATCAGAACTTTTTAGTATTGTTGCTATGCCATTCGTTCAAAGTGACCGAATGAACGAAATGAACTAACGGACCTTTGTAATTGAAGGAGACTAACCGGTCACTAAAATGAACTACGCGGCACAGCTCTACAAGATAATCAGCAGATCACAGAATTCAATTCCCCTTAGAAACGAAATTCAATGAGTTTTTTGTTTCTTGAGTAGACGAAAAACTAAAAAAATTCTCGGAATAAAATTATTTTGAATAAAAAATATGAATTTTATTCTTGAAAATGATTTCACCCCGAAAACATAATTAGTTGTTCGTCTTCTACAGAACCAAAGAAATTAATTAAATTGCGTTTCCGAACGAAACTAAGTTCTGTTCTGCTACATGGCTAAATGTTAGTGCAAAATAAGATTTGGCTCTAGAAAACATAGGCTCTAGTAAAACAAAACTAAGACTTGAAAACCACTGAAAAACTTTTTTTGTACCACAGTGTTGTTAACAGCACTAATTCGTGGATATCCTGTTTAATTTGGTCTCTTTAGCGAATATTAGGTTTTTTTAACTCACCTTATTTACCATTTAGAATATAAATAATTAACTATAATATTTTCAAGTAAATACCAGTTTTATAAAGGTATACAACTTTAAGATGGCAACACTTTTTTAAATGGGGGTCATTTTGCCAATTTTTTTTTCTTGGATCAGAACTCAAGGGATGATCCTACATATGCAGTGCATTGTACCGGAACTAGGAAAATAGGTTATGTGGAGAGGGAAAGAGGGAGTAGTGTTTGTGAACATTTGACTTGAACGTTCCAACAATGTAACAGATAGGAATCACATTTGCAGGCAACTAATTCCACAGACGAATTGTATGAAAACCGAGCTCTCTCTGTAATGCGTAGCACAATTCCCTGAGCATTCGACCACAAATGGATAAGCTCTGGTCGATGCACGCGTGCTTCGTAAAAACGTGCGAGTTTCGCGAACCAGATCCCTAATCGCGTCGGAGAAAAATCCATTGTAGTATCGATAAAACAGAGTAACGCAACCTACACTGCGTCGATGCTCCAGTGAGTCAATAGAGGGATACCTTACTGCCACCGATAAGCTTCTTCGCCCTCTCCTGCACACGGTCGAGTAATCACAAAACAGACTTTGAGGCACCGGCCAAAACGTGAGAGATGTATTCCATTTTCGGTCGGATATAGGTGGTATAAATAGTAAGGAGATCTGATGGAGTGGAGCTGTTAAGAGTTTGGCATTTCAACATGAATAGACTGACGCCTGAGCAGCGCTTCAAAATTGTACAAATTTCTTTTGATCGTTGACCTCGATTTTTAGAAAGCAAATTTGGTTTAGTGACAAATCTCACTGTTAGATCCAGAATACCTGTTTGTTTGGTCTGCTTTACGGGCTGGTGGAATTATTGGTCGGTAGTCTTTTAATAACGATGTTGGTTAAAATGTTAAACTCACTGGCGACTGCTGTAGAGCCATGGTTACAGACCTTTTCGTTCATCAATTGAACGAACTACCATAATGTGCAGGAGCTGTGGTTTCAACGAGATACAGCTCGAGCCAGAATTGATTTATGGAAGAAAACGTTTGGTAACCACATAGTTTCACGATTAGGGCTGCAAGATCCTGCAGTTTAGCACTGTTATACTAAAGGGTGTTTTTTTAAGCTAGATAGAACTTTAAATTGTAAAAAGTAACACAAAAAATTAAATTTTGATGAAACATTTTTTTTATTTGTTTCAGTATACTCTGACAAATCATCATGAATAGACTCACGCTTGAACAACGCTACGAAATTATCCAAATTTACTTTGAAAATCAGTCCCGTTGTTTTATCGCAAAATTGTGTTCAGCGATGAGGCGCATTTTTGGCTTAACGGGTTTGTTAATAAGCAAAATTGCCGCATATGGAGTGAGACCAATCCACAAGAGACCCTACAGACTCCATTACATCCAGAAAAATGCACTGTTTGGTGCGGTTTTCATGCTGGTGGCATCATCGGACCTTATTTCTTCAAAAATGAGGCCGGAGCTCGCGTTACGGTCAATGGAGATCGTTACCGCACCATGATCAATGATTTTTTGTTTGAAAATATGGATGACATTGATCCGGAGGAGATGTGGTTTCAACAGGATGGCGCTACGTGCTATACGGCGAACGCAACCATCGACTTACTGAAATCAAAATTTGGCGATAAGTTGATTTCGAGAAATGGACCTGTCAATTGGCCTCCAAGGTCGTGCGATTTGACACCTCTCGATTATTTCCTGTGGGGCTACGTGAAGTCACTGGTTTATGCTGATAAACCAGCAACAATTGACGCCTTGGAGGCCAGCATTGTTCGTGTTGTTCGTGACATACGGCCAGCAGTGCTCGAAAAAGTGGCCCAAAATTGGACGTCCAGAATGCGCTTCGTCAAGAACAGCCGCGGTGCCCATATGCCCGAAATCATTTTCAAATGTTAATGTCACGTATTAATCTTTCGAATAAAAAAAAATTTTGATTACAATTTAATTTTTTGTGTTATTTTTTACAATTTCAAGTTCTATCGGGCTTAAAAAAACACCCTCTATTTTCTGTGAGGATATGTGAAGTTTTCGGTCTATGCCGATAAGCCGGAAACGATTTTTTAAACAAACACTGCAGTAACTCTCAAAGTCTTTAGCAGGTATCAACTTTCCGACATCGAGATTGTTGGTCGACTACTCTGCCACTGAGGCATCCTTTTATTTTATTTTTTGGACCACCTGTAGGACAACATTTGCCTCGTTATTTGCGACATGCAGCCACAAATGTAACCCCAAATCTTTAGCCGGAATCAACCCTGCGACCTTTAGGTTATTGGTCGACTACTCTGCTAATTCAACCATTGAGGCATCTTTTTATTTTATTTTTTGGACCACCTGTTGGACAACATTTGCCCCGTTATTTGCGACTGGCGGCCACAAATGTTGCAAAACATCTGCGAAAATTCACATAGGTCTGTATCAGCCATGACATCCATATGTCATATATAAATTTTAATGCCAGAAGATTATCGTTCGAATATAGCAAATACCAAGCCAGTTTAAAAATTTATCTCTTTTTATCATATATCAAAAATATATATCTATTATTTATTTTTATTATATTTGAAAATTATATACCTGTAAAAAACATCCTTTATTTCTGAATATTAAGCAAGTCTTGAGACTTGCAACATTAATCGTACTCATTTTAGTATAAGTAATTTAGTGTTTTGATGCCGGAGTTTAAAGTTTCTTCAACCTTTAACCTTTAAATCTACAAATATTTGAACATTTTAAACAGGTACAACCAAATACATAAATGCCAAACACTAAATACATTACGATGATAAATTTTGTTTGTTTGTTTGTTTGTTTTTTGTCCCAAAATCAAACCACTTTAACAATCACTTGAGCAAATAAACAAGAATCAAGGCAGAAAAAGTGTTATACTTACGATGTTTCTGACAACCGTCGACATTTTCAGGCCAATCACAGCTGTGAGCATTCTCATTATAAAGCAGACCTCCAATACACAGTTGTTCTGTCGCTGTACCATTCCAACAAGTCCAGTAACGTGTGCATGATGTTTCATGACCAAATATACCATACAACCAGTCACAATGTTCTGTGGAAATCGGACCATCTGTCGATTAAAAGAAAAAAATTAAAATTGAAAAATAAGACTTGAATTCAAACAGAACTTTTAGAATTATTAAAAACCACTGCTTAACTTGCAGAGCATAGTTTTTGTGACCATTCGAACAAACACGTACACAAACTGCATTCATCCAGCAATGCATTCGACTTAATAGATTCTGAACAACACATGCTTTTAAAGGTATACGAAGAGATTAACTGTTACCTTCATGTGGAGAAATAAAGAGTATGAGACGAAGAGCCAGACAATAGCACCTTCTAAGTGGGGACCAGTGGTAAACAATTAAAGCATTTATCGCTTGCATTACAAGATGTTTTAAGGTGAATAGGTTTGCTGCGGGGTTTTTTTTTTTATGTTGCTTTTTTCCTGTTGTTTCAAAAACTGCTTCGCGTCTTTAAACACTTTTAATTCCTTTTGAAATTTGGTCAAATTTTGTATGCAACATTTGAGTACACTTTATAATGATATTGGTCACTGTACTCGTAAGTGGGTTCGTGCGAAAAACCTACAGAAAGTTGTTTTAAAAATATGCGAGTAGCTAAAGCGTTGTCAAAAAACAGGGTCATGCACCCTAGCAGCATTATATTTTAAAACTTGAATAAAACACCAAAAATTATAAACAAATTTTTTTTCCTAGCTATCTGTCTATATGTCGACATTTCATAGGAGCCACCCTTATCGTTAGTAGACTTGAAAACTTTTGAAAGATATTGTCAAACATTCAACTTTATATTCCAATAATCTAAATTAATTATGAAAAAAAAATCAGCTTTTTATTTTTCACCTTTCTCACCTCTCTACTTTTCTTTACACCTTTCGAGCGAATAAACAAGCGTTGGTTGCTACGATTTGGTTTTTTGAAAAAACCAGAAAACAAAACTTCAAACAACCGAGTTTATTATTCACACAATATTTGTGGTGCGGTACGATTTCCCGTTGCGGAAGAGAAAAATAAACATAATACAACGGAAGACAGTGACGGCAATACGTGTCATTGTTAGTTTACATTTTTATTAATTAATTTGTGCATACGAGTACATTTTTATAAAAATTTCTAAAATATTTACTGTTTGTATAACGTCCTCCCGGGGAACAGGTTTTGTCTTGGCGTATTCCTAACTTGGGCACTCTGTTTTTTGGTGAAAAGAGGGCAAGGGGTCCCCCGTTTGGTGTGGCAAACAAAACTCTAGGAAGCTACATGACTCATGTTGTGTTGGCTTCCGAAATCCTTACCAAGGGTATAAATTGGCAGAACGGGGATCAGCATGGCCCCCGGGTAGTTCTGCTTGCGGTTCGACCCGGGCTGATCATGGTTGAGGTACCTACCTTGGCTGTAACGTTCTGGCTGTGGCTTAAACCTAAATCGCAGGAAGGGAGTGTTAGTATCCTTGATAATTATTTTGTGATGGCTTTTTTCGAGGACTAACAATCTCCCGAGGAGCTGATGCCTATACAACAGATACGTGTACTGTAAGGAACCAGTGCTGACGGTTTGACGGGTGAGTTGGTTTAAGGGCTGATGCTCTTAGTGGGCTTCGGCCTACCAACTCATTAAGCTACGTCCTCCATTGATTGCTGGGAAATTGCATACATGTGGGATTAGAAAGCACGAACTCCTCAACAAGAAGTTGTTCATATGACCGCAATCATATGACAAGAATTGCTAGCTGTGTGAGCCTAGTCAGCCACACGGGGGCGGTGGTGAATCGTGAGTAATTCACTTCGTGGAGGTGGTCCACCATCAGGTTAGGCCGTCAAGGCAGTTACTGATGTAAATCATTTTCACAGTTGTTTGTGTAACGTATTTTGTAAGGGCAGTAAATAAAAACTTATTATTAAAAAATTGTTAGTTTGAACCACGTTTGACTTGTATGTGGAATTAGAAACTATGGCACATCCTAAAAGGATATGGTGGGTAAGCGGCGTTAATGCAGGAATTGTCTTTTTGCTTCCACTTTTTATACGTATCCCGTAAATTTCGAAGTTTTGTTTGTTTTTGCTTTCTCAGCTAAAATTAAATAAAGTCTGACAAAAAATACGGTAACTGAAAGAAATTAAATTACCTGGTACGCCAAAATCTTTGTTAATTTGAATCAAAAATCTTCTTTATACTGGAAGTTTTTGTAACTTCCCGACTGTAAATTATAGAGACAGCCATACTTCCAACTTATTTTTAAATTTTTTCTTCTTCCGTTAATATATTTTTCAAACTTTTATATTTCATGAAAAAATAATAATCTTCAAAATCGTGTTTTTTTACAATAATGTTGTGGAAATCGTCAATTATTTAAAAGATATGGCAACATCGAAGAGCGCAGAAGGAGTGAAAAATTGAGAGAATGAGAAAGTCCGCAATGAAAATAATAAAAATTTTAATTTAAAAATTTTTGGGTTGTACATATGTATGTACATCGGGTTTTAGTTCAAGTTTTTTCCTTTCTTAAGCTCGACGGCTGAGTGGTTAAAGCAGCAGATCATGATACGTCATGACCCGAGTTCAAATCCCAGTGGGTGCTGATGAGTAGTGTAGCGACTACGAAACAGCTAGTTATCCCCCAGCTAAAGATTTGATTATTATTTTTCTTGTCTTCTTCAATCAATAATTAGTGATCACAACAAATTTGTGTTGTAAAAAATCCTTCTTAAGAAAAAACTTAAGAAAGGAAAAACTTAAACTAAACCCCGATGTACATATGTACAAACCAAAAATATTTTAATATATTCAGTTGTTTGAATTTATGAATATGACCAGTAGAAACTACATTACGAGCTCGATAACCGCAAACCCCAATTAATAAACTCGGTTTTTTAAGTAAAAAACGTAATAATTGACACAACGTTTCATTAAGAGTATTGAACGATAGAATAGAAATGCGGGTTTTTTTCAATGAACATGCCATCCAGATATCGTCTGTTGAGTTAAACACACTTTTCAAACCAGAGCTTTGTGTTCTATGCCACACGCTGCAGTAAAATTGGTGCAGCTGAGCTGATTTCAAGACGAATATTTTTCTATGATGCATCACATTAAAAAAAAATATGATGCGTTAAAATAAAATTCAACAATTTTTGATCGCTGTTCTCTTGTGTAGAGTTCCATATTAAGTTTCCTAAGCCTTCTTCAGAAAGTTTTTAAATATAAATAAACTAAAAAAGTTGTTGAACATTTACCCCACAAAGGTAAATCTGCACCACCCTGTATAATAACAAAATAGTGCGCTATTGTTACGTACAAGTTTCGGGAGTTAATTTATTGATATTGGCAATATTATTGTAAATTAACACAATTAATATTATATAATTTATATTTATACATGAAACAGCATTGTTAAGTACATCATATAATTTATACCTGACGATAAGTATTAAATTTTATGTGACACTGTGCGATGGTATTATAGCAACCTCAAAATGTTCGACCATTATGTGTTTAAATGTCTCGTTGCAGCTGAAATGAAATTCAGATTTTTTCTTTCACATAAATTGTCAGTTTTAGTAGGTTTTCCTGTGACCATTTATGTCGTTTGGTATTTAGATCAACTAAGAAAACAATAGCAACAAACTGGAGCACAATTTGAAATAACGTTAAATAGAATCAATTTTCTGTTAAGATATTTGTTCAAAAATTTTATACCCAAATCATGCTGAACAATCTTCTTTGAATGGATGGCTAAAAGGGGTTTAAGAATGCTGTTGTAGCTCCATTTCCTTTTCCTATGTCTTTTAATTTGTGGAAGCTAAAAGAAGAAAGCTTAAATCTATTTGACCAATTGAGTTTTTGACTCTATTGTAAAATGTTTTTCCTTTAATTGCAACAAACAAAAAAACAAAATGTATAATAGTTTTCTTCGAACATCTGTTGCAGAGTTAAATTTTGTACCAAAATGATACTTCTTTTATTTTTGCAAAGATTTTGTTGGTGATATTGAATAGACTATTTAATGGTTCTATACGAGTATCACAGCATCAATTGAATGCTTCTTAGAATCTCTTGTACAAAACTAATGAAAAGAAACAAAAAAAATTGTTAATGAAACAACAACTCTTCACTGTTATATGACAACCTTTTAAATTTATTTATTGAATAACAGTCAATAATTCGGAAAACTTTTTATTAATTGCATTTTATTAAGAGATATTTCCAAAAATTCATTATTAATAATAATTTAATTAAGTCAATGCAAATTTTATTAAATTGATGGTTTTTTATTAATAACATAACTTGATTGAAAACAAATCTCATCTATTTTTTTCTGTGTAATGAATGTGTGAAGTTTGAAGCAAAACAAACAATTTTTTTTTTCAAAAATGTCAATACAAAATTGCAAAAAGAATGGCTTTTTTTTCGAAATTTTAAATATATTTAAGCTATACGTTACCCGATATTACTGAATTTCTACGGCGACCCATGAATCCATGGGGTAAAAGAATGGTGAAAGAAAAGATTTTCTAAGTCTAATGGTTTTCTCAGAAACGGTATTTCAAAGGCGGACAGACGGGCATCGCTTAATCGACTTTTCCATTAATTTTGAATCAGAATATATATACTTTATAGGGTCGGAAACAAGAAACAAGAAAAATTATAATAGACCCAAGAGAAAAGGTAAACAAATATTTTCGAAAAATTGGTAAAATTTTAGAAAGACACCACACCTCTTAAAAAAAAATTGTGGAAAAATTAAAAAACATTAAGAATGCTAACGAGATAACTGTGAAAATAATTTACATCAGTACCTGCCTTGACGGCCTAACCTGATGGTGGACCAATTCCACGAAGTGAATTTTTCACGATTCACCACCGCCCCCGTGTGGCTTGCTAGGCTCACACAGGTAGCACATCTTGTCATATGATTGCGGTCATATGAACAACCTCTTGTTGAGGAGTTCGGGCTTTCTAATCCCTCATGTATGCAATTTCCCAGCAATCAATGGAGGACAAGGCTTAATGAGTTGGTAGGCCGAAGCCCATTAAGAGCATCAGCCCTTAAACCAACTCACCCGTCAATCATCACCACTGGTTCCTTACAGTACACGTATCTGTTGTATAGGCAACAGATCCTCGGGAGATTGTTAGCCCTCGAAAAAGCCATCACCAAACAATTATCAAGGATACTAACACTCCCTTCCTGCGTTTTAGGTTTCAACCACAGCCAGAACGTTTCAGCCAAGGTAGGCACCTCAAACATGATCAGCCCGGGTCGAACCGCAAGCAGAACTTCCCGGGGGCCATGCTGATCCCCGTTCTGCCAATTTATACCCTTGGTAAGGGTTTCGGAAGCCAACACAACATAAGTCATGTGGCTTCCTAGAGTTTTGTTTGCCGCACCAAACGAGGGACCCCTTCCCCTCTTTTCCCCGAAAAACAGAGCGCCTAAGTTAGGAATACGCCAAGGCAAAACCTGTTCCCCGGGGGGATGCTAACGAGATAGCGAGACATTCGTGCCTGCTCTCTGGGTACGAGGGCACAGTAAAGTGTCCGGAAATCTAGTAGCGGATGAACTGGCAAAGGCCGGTGTTCAGCTACAACAAAGAGATATTGATGGGATCATTGGAATCCCGCTTGCGAGCTGTAAGAAACAAGTACAGCGTCAACTTCTCCATACCGCTCAAGACAGATGGTCTAGTGAGGATACTTGTCGAATATCAAGGCTGACATGGCCCAGATATGATAACAGGAAGACTATTATCCTTAGAGGCTTGCCCCGACGGAGGCTCCGTTCTGCTGTGGCGGTCCTGACATATGGGGACTCAGACATGGAGGTTAAATCTTGCATTTAATGACTTCTGTAGAAGTTGCAGAGACGAGGAGGAAGAAGAGAGCGTTGAGGACTTCCTCTGTCACTGTGCAGCTCTTTCTTATATAAGGGGATTGTACCTAGGCAGACCGATGCCGCTTGATTTGACGGAGGTATCGGAATACGATTTAAGTGTATTGGGCTCCTTTATCCGATCCTCGGGTTAGTGATATGTAGATCTACTGAGATACATATCATATCCAGGCAACACAACGGGACCTGACTGGACCCAAGTGGGCTGGCTTTACAATAGCTGGCAGCCTGTCAAACCTAACCTAATATCGGGCCTTAAAATTTAATCACCCTTTATAAATAGTGCGAAAAGTTCTTTCTTATACTGGAAAAAAAAACTGCTTTGAACTTGATTTGGTGTAACCGAAAATAAAAAACCCCACAAAAAAAGTTAAAAACAAATTTCGCATAGAATTTTGGGGACAAACCATTTTAAACAGCACCAAAAACAGTACGTAATACACAGAGTTGACAACTCTGGTTCGGGTATATTATGAGCTGCAATCATTGAAAGTCTCTAACGAACACAATTATTGAAATTGAGCGGACCTCTGATGCAAAAACGCCGGATACCGCTCCATTATTAATTTTCTACATAATACTACTTGTTTGCAAGTAACGGTACTGGTGAAAAACCATTTGATTAGGAAGAACTCACCGTATTTCTGAGACATTGCGCCGTCTGACTATCCTCTGTTCCGGGCATTGACACATGATCTGTTGGAAGACCGGCTGACATCACATAAACATACCAAAAAATTTTTAAATAAAATTTTTGGTTTGTACATTTGTACAACGGGTTATAGTTCAAGATTTTTCTTAAGAAGGATTTTTTACAATACAAATCTGCGGTGATCAATAATTTTTGATTGAAGAAGACAAGAAAAATAATAATCAAGTCTTTAGCTGGGGGACAACTAGCTGTTTCGTAGTCGCTACACTACTCATCAGCACCCACTGGGATTTGAACTCTGGTCATGACGTATCATGATCTGCTGCTTTAACCACTCGCCAGATTTGTATTGTAAAAAATCCTTCTTGAGAAAAAACTTAAGAAAGGAAAAGACTTGAAATATAACACGTTGTACAAATGTACAAACCAAAAATTAAATTAAAAAAGTTCAATAAATTAATACCAAAAATTTAATTGATTCCTGGGATAGCATCAAAGGATAAATAAAGAAGTCTCCAGAAAAGGATTTCTTCAGCTACTGTTCTTTCAAAATAAATATTACTTTTTGTAAACAAATTAGCTGAAACATATTTGCACTCCTATATACGAGTATGTTTCTTTCAAACTGTCACAGTTTTGTTCTGTTTTGGCGTTTTGCTTTATAAAACTCCAGTACATAAAAGAGGAATATCCTCATATTTAAATTAATCTTAGCTTTTTTTTATTGAACAAAAAATAGAAAGTATATTTTAAATACTCACTTGCTGATTGTTTATCCTCACAATAGTTGGCACGCCATGGATAATCGCAGCCTTCCGTTACACCGCGATGTTTACCGGCAAAGACAAGACCATTTGGACAATCATACAATTCCGGTTGGTTATTGATACACTCCCAATAGCGGTCACAATATGTAACGTCGCCAACGACACGACCTTTAACTTTACAGGGATCCTCTTGATTTGGTTTCAATTGTTGGGCCAGTGTTGAGGAAACTGTTCGGGTTAAATGGACAGACAAACAAATAAAAAAAATTAGAGGAAATTGTTAGAGCCCGCAAACACAATCAAAATTACAACAAAAAAAATAAATAAAGCTGAGCAGGACGAATAAAAACAATTGTTGTTAAATGTTGTTTTAGATATTGCAGAACAAAAGGTAACAATTTCTAAAGTCTTTTTATCGTTGGCTGCTTGCACCGTTGTTGCGACCAGTTGACATTTTAGCATTTTTGTTTTGTGTGTGTGTGTGTGTGTGTTTTTCCAAGTGATGCTGTTTGCACAAAAACATGTCCAGGTAGTAACAATTGTTTTCAAATGCCTGGCATGTTATTTGCTTTTCTTTTTTTTTTTTGTCTTCCATATGAGAGAAAAAAGTAAAATTGCCATTTTAAACGGATTTGGGTCACAAAATTCGGCCGTTTGTTATGTTTTGCTTGTTTTTGTTGGTCAAAAAAGGTGGTTTCGATTGTTTTGTGAGGTTATTTAAATTTATTACTGTGGGTGTGCAAAATGTTACTTAAAATGAATTGAACACTGTTTTGAGGTTTTCAGAATTCTATTTAATTTTATTTTACAGATATATTGAAGAATAGCAGTTTGCTGCAGTGTGTTCGCTTTAAATTTCTATTCTTATAAGCAACGTATCGCTACGCATCTCGAGTATTGTAAAACGAAACTTAAAAGTGTAATCATATGCTTATAAGGAATACTTTCTTGCAGAACTTTCAGAAAAATAATCACACATATTTTTTTAAATTTAAACAGCTATAGTCATAAAAATATGTTATATTTATTAAGGTTTATTTGACAAACTTTGTAAAGGAATTTGTCAGATAAATCTGTAATAAGCACAAAATACTTTTTATGAAAAATCTATTTACTATTACCGATAAGCTTGATTTCATCGACAAGCAAAATTTTAGAAAAGGTCATAAAAGACAAACTAATGGAAATAATATTCTACCATCTTATCAATTTGGATCTAGAAAAGAACAGAACACTTTTCAACCTCTACTAAGAATCAGACACATAAACATGAAAAATCAACAAGAATGATCTTTCTCGATATTAAGGCAGCTTTCGACTCAGTGTGACATAACGGATTGATTTTTATATAAATTTTAACTTTCCAACAGAATTCATTAAAATTATCCAAAGCTTACTAAATGACAGAACATTCAATGTCTACATAGGTTCCACTCACTCTCAACAAAAAAGCTTAACAGCTGGATGCCCACAGGACTCTTGTTTGTCACCCATTTTTTATAATATTTTTACAGCCGATTTTGCAACACTAAGTTTTTGTAAAACTTCAATTTTCGCAGATGATACAGTGTTGTTGTGTTCTGTAGTGCAATTCACTAACCTGTTTTAACGCTAATAAAATTCGTTTAGAGAAATTAACACTAACGTTGGTGTTTTTGCGATTCTATAACAGTTTTTAACACTATTTGTCTTCGTTTTAAATCAGCTGTTTTTATAGCCTGACTGATTAGCGTTAACTAAACACCAATTATTTTTGTGGTGTTTATCTTAACAACAATGTCGTTAAAATTTCTACTAGAATAACTTCACAGCATTGGCATACGACTTGTCGGAAGACTCCAACAGTCGGTCGGCGTGTGGAGAACTTATCTTATTTATCAAAGAATATTTTAAATAATAAACATATAAATAGTTTTACTTACCCTAAACAAGGAATTATTTGCAAATTTGTTTGTTTTTTTCTGTTCCTCTTTGTGGTTTTCTTTATTTTTAACAAAGCTGCCACATTATTTCAAATTATTTTAACATACTGCTGCAGAGTTAACTTTGTTTTTATACAAACCAGTGGAAGTTTTTATAAACTTGTTGCCCATATAACTATTAATTAAAACATCTTTCTTTTAATTCAATTAATTCAATACAATTTTATTATAAGATAAAAATGAATGCTGTTAGCGTGAGCGATCTTCGAGAAAAAAAAAGGAAAAGGAAAAACCACATATGTCAGATATGACAATTAAGTAAATTATAGCAAATACAATGTTGTTTAAGTTGTATGCATTTGGGTTGCTGAGTTGTATATATTTTTCAACACATACAACCAGAATAAGTTAATGAATCACATAAGCGTTAGTGCAAACCAGAATAGCTCGCGTTAAGTTATGCTCTTTTAAAATCGTTAAAAGTTAGTGAATTGCACTACTGATGTACTCGTATTCGCTACAGATGTCATCTCTAAATTGGAAGGTGCATTAAAAGAAATTCACGATTATTTCACAAAATGTAAAATAATAGTTAATACTCAAAAGACGCAAGCAATATACTTTACGAGAAGGCGAAAAGCACGTTTTGTACCACAAAATCCAATAAATTTCAACAATAGCTTAATAAATTGGGATACTAGTATGAAATACCTGGGTGACATACTACACCAGAAACTTAAATTTAAAAACCATATCCCATATATTATTGACAAGCTAAATAAAACCACAAGAATACTCTAGCCTCTAATAAATCGAAATGCAAAACTAACATTGGAGAATAAAAAACTAATATTAAAAGCAGTTTTCACTCAGTAATATTCTACGCTGCCCCAGTGTGGTCATCGTCTGCTCAATGTCATATCAAAAAATTACAAATATCACAGAACAAGCTTTTAAAAATTAAAAAAATACACAAGATACAAAAGATGGATGCATTTATGTATCAAGATTTCGCAAACGAACGACAGGTATAAATACCACTGCATAAATTTTTTAGAGTGTTTAAAATACTCGGATGTGAAAGTGATTGGGTAAACAACTGGTGTGCTTATGGTTGCGGTGCACCGGTGCAGATCTCTGATATATACACTGGGCCCTGATCAGTTTTAACTGATTTAATTCCAACACTATAAATGCTGTGATCGCTTTTGTTTTAGTCTTTTTATTATGTTATTGATATTCAAACGTCCAAAAACACTTCTCCCTGTTTCTTCCTCTTCGTAATTCCATTTTCCTAGTTCCTATTAAATACACTGCATTTGCAGGGGTCCTCCACAGGGTCCAAATTGAAAAAAAAAACAAGAAAAGAAAAAAAACATATACCTGCCATGTAGGGAGCCAAGGGTGATGGTTGGATGAGTGAGTTGATGAAGGTCTGATGCTCTTAATCGGATTCTGCCTACCAACTCTTTAAGCTAAGTCTTCCATTGACTTCTGAAAAACTGCATAGAGGAGGGATTAGAATGCCCGAATTCTTCAGCAAAGTATTTGTCTACAAAAAGTTGCGACCTGGGTGAGCCTAACAAGCCAACCGGGCGCAAAACTTTGTGGCTTGTAAACAAAATTTTGACCATCTTACGGAACGAAAATAAAAGACAGCCGTACTTCTACCTGGTAAAGCTGCCTTAATGCAGTTGTTTATGACTAAATGTTTATAGCAAGTTTATGGTGAAATGCCATGAAATAATTTAGCAATAATATTCTGCCATTAGAAATTGTCTCCTGAGTATTATTCCAATTGGTTTCTTAATGTTTGGATTACTTAAAAAGAAAGCACACTTAACCGCATTTGCATTCACTCGAGCATAATATTCAAAGTTATTGGATTGAAAAAATTTCCTTTCAAATAAATCTTGCAATTATTTTAAATGACAACAAATATTTTATACAAACTTCTTTATGTATATAAATATTATATGTACATATGTATGTACACACGTCTCTTCCACATATTCACTTACTATTTTCAAATCCTTTCAAGTCATGCATAAACATGTTTCTCTTGCTGTCACACAACCACAATTGAAAGAGAAAAGGGTTCTTCTGTAATGACTTACCTTTAATTGTGGTAGATATGTATCTAAAGCTTTGACAAATTGATTGATTGATAGATTTAGCAGCAAACACATTTTACAAGATACACACTTATGGTATAAATGCGTATTTGTTTGTGTTACGTGTATTAACTATATACTTGATCCGAAAAGCAAACTGATTTCAAAGGTCCTAATACGACAAGCTTTAATAAGAATTGAACAGGATTAAGCCATAGACTTTGTTAAACATTTAATTTTCGATAAAATACTAATGTCAAGGTTCTCAGTAAATGTGAAGGTGAGTTGTAAGCAGCGTTGCCAGAGTAGGGATTTTTCACCTTTTTGCAGATTTTTTTTTTTTATTACAACATGTAGAGAAGAAACGACAGATCTTGTATGAATACAATGAATGAATGTATGATGTATTTTAACATTAATGCAATGCCAAATGTCTCCATTTTTGACACCATGACACTTTTCATCGCTGTGATGCCACGCATTACAGCAGTTTTTCTAATTATCATATGCGGCAATTATGACAATTATTTCATCAATAATATGCTTTATAGGAATACGTTTGATGTGAGCATGTGAGCAATGAAATGGCACCTTAATATCAAAGAAATGACTAAACGAAGTCAATATAATGATAAAATATTATGCATAGAATTTCACATAAACATCGGACCAACTATAATTTGGATAGCATTTGATGTAAAAATCGCATTGATGTGATGACTCATTAAGAAAAATCGCTAAGTGAAGTAAATTTTATGACAAAATATCAACAGCCAATTTTAAGCTACAATTGAATTTAATTATTTAAATTAAATTTTTGGTTTGTACATACATATGTATATTGATGTATCGGGTGGTTAAATTTCAAGGGCCGATGTTGAATGTGAACCACACCTAAACCCCAATTTTTTTTCCAAATTGTATTTGACATTTCTCTATTTCAGACTTATGCAATTTGAACCATGGAGAGATACACAATCCAACAACGTGTTAAAGTTATCCAGACTTATTATGAAAATGATGATCAATTTTCGAAGAAAATCATCTTCAGTGATGAGGCACATTTTCACCTCAGTGGATTCGTCAATAAACAGAATTGCCACATTTGGGCGAATGAGAATCCAAGAGTGACTGTCGAAAACCCAATGCACATACAAAGAGTGACTGTTTGGTGCGGTTTATGTGCTGGCGGCATCATCGGGCCGTATTTTTTCCAAAATGAGGCCGGTCAGGCAGTTACTGTGAATGGTGTTCGCTATCGTGAGATGATAACGAACTTTTTATGGCCCGAATTAGAAGATATGGATGTAGACGATATGTGGTTTCAGCAGGACGGTGCCACTTGCCACACAGCTAACGAAACAATTGCTCTTTTGCGCAACAAATTCAATGGCCGTGTTATCTCACGTAATGGCGATGTCAATTGGCCGCCAAGATCATGTGATTTGACTCCGTTCGATTTTTTCTTTGGGGTTATTTGAAAGAAAAGGTGTACGTCGATAAGCCAGCAACAATTCAACAGCTAAAGGATGAGATAATTCAGCACATTCGCCCATTTGGCCGATATTTTGTTCCATACATAATTGAATAATACCAATAAAATAAAATTACAATAATCTCATAAATAGTTTGTGTTTTATTCCAAATCAACATCGGCCCTTGAAATTTAACCACCCTTTATAATGATGTTGTTGTTTTCCTTGTGCGAGTATTCTTGGTATTCGTTTTATTATTGTTTGTTGTTGTGACTTGCTTATTGTTCGCAAGCATGTGTATGAATGTGTATACGCGTAAGAAATACATTTGTACATTATAAACGACTAGAAAATTCATGTCCTTTGTAAAAACTGATAACGACGTATAAATAGCAGGAGAGACTTATCGAAGGGTTTAAGCATATTGGTGTGGACATCGATTCTTATGAATTCGAGGAAAAGGAAGAATTGGAAATCATTGCACAGCCATCTAAAAGCAACATGAACTTAAATTCTATGCTTGCCGCCATGATAGAAGAGATGGGAGAAAGCTCTAAAGGCATGCAGTTGAAGATGGAAGAAAACTCTAGAAGTATGCAGAAAAATAGCAAAGAAGCATCTAGAAAGACAAACGAAAAATTGATGGAGATCTGTGAGGCTGTTAACGCTAGAGTAAACGACATCGAAGAAAAATTATACGACTTAGAGAGAGATGCCAGCGAACAATGTGATGAAGGAAACTTTTTCTGCAAATGTGGAGAAGCCAGTTTGATCTCAGAATCCCGGATACTACTAACAAACGCCCCCATTTTAAGATTGTCCATAAACGGATGTTTTTCACCGGGATAGGAAAGCTGCACCAAGCGCTCTATATCCATTGCATACGCATGCAATGTCTCATTGGCTTTCTGACCTCTGCCTATTAACTCTAACCTGTAGATCTCAAGCAACCTTGGCAACCTTGCAACTTTCGTTGCAAGGTTGCCATAATGTCTTCGTAATTACCACTGCAAGAATATCGCACAGTTTTCAGGACCTCTGCAATTAAAGTTGATTTCTTTTTTAGTCAACTCTAGAAATTTAACTGCGTTGTCGATTATCTGCGGGCTTTAATTCTTACACCTTATAAGGGTATAGCTGTAACTCATTTTTTTAAATGTGCCGTAATGACGTACGAGATATTCCTAGCTAAGCAGAACGCTTTCTGGCAGAAGTTTCTGGTATTTTGTTAGCAATTTGCTTTCCTTGTTCAGTATTTTCCGCAGTGCTACTTAAATGTGGTCTAGCGGTTCTAGACAATTCTGTTGCGGTGCCATGTTGGCGATGACGATCAACTAAGCTACGAATCATTGCTTCAGAGAATGAAATTCTAACGTTAAAATGTCGACGATATGCTCTATGCATTAAAATAATTGATCTCTGATTTAAATAATAAAATTCTATTATTCTGATTCTTTGTTCTGTCGTGTATCTCTCCATTATTTATTCTCCAAGTATTATTTATATAATCTAAAAAAAAAAACTAAAAAAATATGTTTGCGTACAAGTTATTACAAGTACCCTATGGTAACTTCTGTCCCACCCTGTATTGCACATGCATATACATTTACATGAAAAATTGAGTGGGGAAAAATGTAGGGAAATATTTTCTTGTTTGTAGAAAGTTCACAAAAAAAATCCTGGCAACACTGTTTGTTGATATTGTTGCTTGCCTTACGAAATCAAGTTGTAAGCAATATTTTTGTTATTTTTTTGCTGCCAAAAGATTTTTTAAGCAACAACTGAAAAAAAGTAAAAGTCCGAAACTAATTTTCATAAAAAAGAAAACTTTTGCTGAAAACTTAACACACTTATTACCAAATTTAATTGAATTATATAAATCTTTGTGCACATGAATAAACAGATATGAGCCTTAGAAAACAGCGAGGAGTAGTTAAAAAATATATAATTGCTGAAAATGTTAAATCAGATTTACTTCAGACGCTAGAAGACTGTTATTATACAAAAAAAATTTTGAAACACGACTTCAATAAGTACAACAAATTTTAGTTCACTTGATTACGCAGAACATAGAGAGTTTAAATTGAAAAGCTTTTGAGTTAACCGTTTATATCTTAAATTTTTAATCTACCCTCGGTTCTTATATTGTTACCACAATATATGTTATTGGAGAAATTTTTGTAACTCAGTTTTTTCAGAATTGCTTCAAGATTACCTGAGCTACACGTGCACGTTTTTTTCAATACTTTCCTTCCGTCTCACCAGCCGGGTGTTTTCTATTAGTATTTGGTTGTTTGTTTATTGGACTTAATACAAACTAAAAACACGACTCATTTAAAAAAAATTTTTGTTTGGCTTGAATTGACTAGCTAATAAGTTTGTGTTAAGTTTGAGAAGAATCTTAGACAATATTGATATTTTGTTTGTTAGGTTTTCCTTTTGTTGTTTAACAAAAGTCTTGTTAAATAATATAAGTTTTAACTTGCAATTATAGAGCCAATATTTTTTGAACACCTTACGGCACCCTTGCTTTGGCTAAAGATACCAACGCATCTACACTGAAAATAATTCCTTCATTAATATAATGAATTTTGACATTAATCTAATGAAAATTTTCATTATTTTTCGGCCAATGATGGCCTTCATTGGACTAATGAATCTTCTTTCATTAAAAATTATTTAATGAATACATTCGTTGGATTAATGAAAACTTCATTAAGTTAATGAAGCATAAATCATAATATTTATGAATACTTTTCATTAAAACAATGAAAAAAATCATTAGGTTAACGTTATTTGTTCATTAGGCTAATGAATGTGTTACATTATTTTTATGAAATATTTTCACTATTTTAATGAATAAATTCGTTGAACCAATAAAAATCGTCACCAATTTGGTGAAAAATTTTCTTCATTCTAATGAAATAAAATCATTAGTTTAAGGAGGAGTTTCATTATTCTAATGACCTTTTTTCATTAGAATTGTGCTACTGAAAAGAAACTAAACAATTTTTTTTATATTAAGCATAAAATAATTTTTTATTGTTTTAATTATAATGCAAAATAAAATTAATAATATTAATACATTAAAAAGGGAATCAAAACATTTTAATTCAAAATCAAAACATTTTAATTCAACACAAAATAACTGAAAAAATAATATGTAATGTTACATATGTAGACATTTTGGATAATTAAGTATATTTTATTTTTTTTGTTTTTTAAATAGTTGAAAAAATTATCAAAATTTGAAAAATATTTATTATTTATAGAAAAGTAAAGGGTAACTTGTACACACTTATACAGGGTTATTATACACTTCATAAACTTTGTCTATTGACTTCAAAATCATTTTAAACAATGAACTGGAGCAAACTCATTTATTTTTTTAAAGGTTTGCTTCTGCTTCTGCAAAAAAAAAAAGTCCCGTTGCGTGCAAAAACAAAACGTTTGCTTTGGCTATAGAATCTATAGTATAAATACATAATTGTTCACAACGAAGGCTAAGGAAAAAATTAAGTGTGACTTTGTTGTTGCATTTGTAACAGAATAAATATTCCTTTAAGCAAAAAACCAGAGAAGAGCCGATCTCTTTGCTTTTGATTTCAACTATGTAGGTACTTAAAATGAGGGTTGTTTATGAATTCTAATGAAAAGTTTAGTTAATATAATGAACATTTTCATAACAACTAAAAAACTATTGATAAAATAATTTTTTGCACAGTAAATAATGTATAAAATAATTTCCTTTGTCATTTAGTTAATAGTTATAATATATTTATTATCTCACTTTTAATAAATCTCTAAAATTTTGTACCCAGCCTTCAAAAATTGTTTATAACAAATCCAATGAAATTTTCTAATGAAATTATGAAAACTAATGAATCAATTTTAATGAATATTTTCATTAATGCAGTGAATCTTCATTCATGGAACGTAATTTTTCATTCGGTTAATGAAAATTATTTAATGAATTTTGAAATATTGGAAATATGAAGCAAATATTTTTCAGTGTATCAAAGACTAAACATGTATGTGTTTAATGGGTGACCAATTTTAGCCTGTTTTTAAATTTTTTTATTTTCACTGATTATGTCCCCCCGGGGAACAGGTTTTGCCTTGGCGTATTCCTAACTTAGGCGCTCTGTTTTTCGGGGAAAAGAGGGGAAGGGGTCCCTCGTTTGGTGCGGCAAACAAAACTCTAGGAAGCCACATGACTTATGTTGTGTAGGCTTCCGAAACCCTTACCAAGGGTATAAATTGGCAGAACGGGGATCAGCATGGCCCCCGGGAAGTTCTGCTTGCGGTTCGACCCGGGCTGATCATGGTTGAGGTGCCTACCTTGGCTGAAACGTTCTGGCTGTGGTTGAAACCTAAAACGCAGGAAGGGAGTATTAGTATCCTTGATAATTGTTTGGTGATGGCTTTTTTCGAGGGCTAACAATCTCCCGAGGATCTGTTGCCTATACAACAGATACCTGTACTGTAAGGAACCAGTGGTGATGATTGACGGGTGAGTTGGTTTAAGGGCTGATGCTCTTAATGGGCTTCGGCCTACCAACTCATTAAGCATTGTCCTCCGTTGATTGCTGGGAAATTGCATACATGAGGGATTAGAAAGCCCGAACTCCTCAACAAGAAGTTGTTCATGTGACCGCAATCATATGACAAGAATTGCTACCTGTGTGAGCCTAGTCAGCCACACGGGGGCGGTGGTGAATCGTGAAAAATTCACTCCGTGGAATTGGACCACCATCAGGTTAGGCCGTCAAGGCAGGTACTGATGTAAATCATTTTCACAGTTTCACTGATTATGTGTAGCAGCTGTGATACTGTCATCGTATTATCAGTCCAAACTTAACTTTGAGTAAAAATATTAAAAAAAATTAAAAAAGAAGCGATAATTTTGCCTGTTCACGTTCCAGCAGAGATGGAAATGAGTCTCATCGCTCATTATGATTTTGGTCGAAATTCGTCCACTTCCTCCTCCCATTTGGGAGGAGGTTCAAACAAACATAATAATAAAAAACAGAATCGAGCGTTTCTATTTCAAAAAGAAAAAAAAAAAGAATTGCGAGCCAAACAACGTCGGATGACTTCTTTTGGCTTAACTTGTACTTGTCTCTTGTAAAATATCGATGTATAAATATAGACATTTTACAATATTTTTAATTTTTAGAAAATGGTTAATCAACGAACCTTGATGTGACATGTTTGAAACGAACTCGTTGTTACTGTCTAATGCATTCTTATGTGTTTGGAAAATATCCACAAAAAGATCTACTCAAATATTCGTTCATACGTAAAGTTCAAAAGCTATCTATAAAGTACGAGTATCTTATTGCTGCCTAGATAATTTACAGGCTGGCAAATAAGTGAACAAAAGACTCAAATGAAAATAAACAAATTTTGTTTTTGATCCGAACAGGATGGTGAAATTGTACGAATTCCTTGCGGATTATTTTCTTTATTTTGAATGATTGCTTGCAGACGTCTAAACACGTACATTATTATATTTGAATACAGTACAGTACTCATATATACATATGTATAAGTGTATACGAGTACTGTACAAGCAAATACTTGTTACGTTTGTATTTCCTCATTTGATTGTATGTGTATGGGTACATATATATGTACATACATATGTATGTATATACTTATTTCGTTTTGTGAGATTTATTATAGAACCACACACTTTTCTACGCAATCAGTGTTCATTCACTGAAGCAATGATGCAGAAAAAATAACTTATGCGCTGTGATGCACATCTATTCATTTTAATTCTTGCTTTAGATATTTTCTAAAAAAAAAGAAAGGATATTAAGCAGCCAACAAAATTGCAAAACCAGAGTCGTATTAAATGTATTTACGTTTTATTTGAATATGTAAGATTTACCCAAAATGCCGATATTTTAAATTGATCAATTCGTAAGATATACGCTAGATAAATCGTCAAGTTTTGGCGTATTCCATTTTGGATGCTATTTTTTTTACAAATAAAAGTGCATTCCTATTACACAGGATATCCGCTGAGAAGGTGTACTTTTTTGATTGTTAATAAATTTTGATTAAATAAAAGAGAATGGATCTTACATCGATAAACGTTTTATTCAATGTCAGCAATTAGTCGTGCGGGAGTTTAAGTGCTCTATGCGCCAAAACCACATTTTGAGAAAATCGATCTTAAAGTTTTAACTTAATTTTTCTGAAAACTATACGATAGAATTTTGAGATTTTAACACCATATATTTATTTTAAAGAGATGATTCTGACGAAATATTTTTTTTAATTCTCGCCAGTATCTATAACGGGATATTTTCTAAAGGTACTTAAAGTCCCGTTTGCTCTAAACGCCACCTTAATAAAATTTCGTTGCAAATACGTACACGTAGCGCAAAATGACATTAACAAAGAAATAAAACACAACTAAAATTTGTAAAAAATATAATATATTAATTTGATAAAAATCAAAACTATTCACAAAGCCCATACAAATTATATTAAAATTATTATAACAAAATTAACAAAAGTATTGAATTGACATTAATTTATCTGGCTCAGATAATAATTTCTTTCAATTTCAGATATAAAATTGAATAACAACTTTAGATCGGAACAATACTTAACTCTATTTTGAATATACTCGTATATAAATGTTGTTGGTAATTGGCAACCTTTTTTCAATATTTTTGCTAATTTATTTTTTTATTATGGTGTTGCAAAATTGAGTTTTTATATGCTATTTCAAACAAATTATTTTAAGTGTATTGAAGATGTTTTGTTTTAGTAAATGGAACAATAGATAAATTTAATTATTTGGATACCCTGGACAAATTCTTAATATCTGAGAATTGCGTTTCAATAACTTTAAGTTTTATTTTATTTGCTTGAAATATCTTCAAATAGTTAACGAGGGACAAAATAATGTGGATTTCCAAAGGTTTCAGATATTTGTCTAAGGCGAATGTCCAGGTTCATCATTGGATTATACTCTTGATATGTAAGTAATTCAACAAAAAATTTGTAATTGCCTTGTACATAATTTGATTTTTATTTTGGGCAACGCACGAATTACTCCATATAAAAATATTTTAGTTGGATGCTCTATCACCAGAGTACTTATTGTTTTATATACACAACTATTTATTTCGTTACCTCCACGGTCGTTATTAAATTCGCCCCAAACGCAAAAATAAGTAAATTTTTCCTTATTGGAAAAAATAATTGTAACGGTCATGTTATAAACCTTGATTTTTCGCTTCTAATAAAATGAAGATGCAAAACATTTCGGAAAATTAAAAGTACTTTGCAAATCAAAACATACAACAGCTGTAAAAGGGCCTTGATTCTGGCGATCATGTTCAACTTTAAGACCATTCGTTTCATTTTTATGAATATAACAAAGTACTTACTCGTAATATATCATTTTTTTTTTAATTCTGTTTACGTTACTCTTTCCCTCTCTCTCTCTTTCTTAATGAGAAAGAGAGAGAGAGAGAGAGTAGACTTTACAACAGTATTCCATTTGGAAAGAAAAAACTATTACAAACTCTTTATAAGAGAAAAATATTTATATTCAGCAATATTAACTACACGTAGAGCAAAAAGGCAATCAAAAATCAATTTCAACGTTCTACATTGAAATTTTGCTCTATACGCCTCTAAATGGCGCTTAGAGCAAAATAGCAGAAAAAATTCTAGTTTGAAGGATATAGAACAAAACAGACACTATTTGTCTCAGAAACTGCAATAGATAAACAAAAAAAGATTGCAGATTTGCAAAATTTGGGGTCGAAAACCTAAAGTGGCATCATTAACTCGAAATGTATAAAATGGCGGATAGAGCACTATATCTATATATATATAATAAATATCAGATAAATTTCCGCCTCTGCGCGCCCTTTTGAGCACATTTTTCATTACATTTTGACACATTTCACGCGGTATTCCTTAAATTTCATCGCGAATATTTTATTTGAGTTGCTCAAGCATTTCTGGTTTGTTTGCATAAACCTTGTCCGGAGCAGACAAATCAGGCGAGTGCGGGGGCCAATCAATATCACCGTTTCTTGAAATAACGTGTTGTGGAAAGAGGTTGCGCTGTAATTCTATTGTATTCTTGGCTACATGCGATTTAGCACTGTCTTGTTAATACCACATGTTAAGCAAGCCTAAAGCATGATGTGGCATTAAAAAGTTTTCAATCATATCACGATACCGCTCCCCATTCCCAACTGCTATTACGCTGTTTTCATTTTCAATTAAGTAAGATCCAATGATTCCTCCTGATCAAATTGTTACTTTTAATAGACGCAAAGATGACTGAAGAATAATTTGAGGGAAATGAAATGTGCCTCGTCAAACATTTTGATTTTTTCATCAAAACTGGGGTTGTCATGGGCGAGCTGTGACATCCTATTGCCATATTCATAGCAGTATAAATGGTCGTGTGGAAGAAGCTCTTATGTCAACTGAATCTTAAATGGAAACAAGTACAAATCATTATGTAAAATTGTGGCCAAAGTTGTTCCATGCAGACCAAGCTTCTGAGCACGGCATTGAATTGAGGTTGATGGATTATTTTGAGCACTTTCCTGAGCAGCAATTGTGTTTTCAGCCGATCTTGCCGTACGTTGTGGTCTAGCACCTACAGAGCCACTTTCTTCGAAATCATTCAGTACGCGATACATTGTGCGTTTTGTTGGTACATTGTTTCTCCCAAAAATTTCACATAACTTTCTCATCGTCACAGTAATCGATGATTGATTTTGATAAAATGTTTTAGCTATTAAAACACATTAGTTTAAGGAATATTTTTTCTATAGTAAATTTGGCACGTGTCTACTTCAAAACTAATTTTTAACAAAATGGTAGCAAAGTTATGTAATATATTTTCCCGGCGGACACTTTGTATGATTGGATTTTATATGTTTTGTAAAATATTCTTAGACGTAGTCCAGCCGTAATGCATAACTTAATTTGAGATTTCTTTTTTCCAGTGTTTAACAAATTCAATCATGGAGAGGAGGTACTCAGTTGAGCAGCCCGTTTAGAATGTTGAAGCTTTTTACGAAAGTGGGTATTCAAATCAAAATGCATTTCCTGCACTTCATGAATTTTTCGATCAGTATAACCGATCAATGTGTCCACAATTCATGAATTTTCCGATCAGTATAATCAATCAATATGTCCACAATTTCAGCTAACCGAGTTTCTAGGAAATCCTGTGCTTGCTCCTCTAGTGTGTTCTGCGGAAAACATTGCTGCTGTTGGCAATAGTAGGACAAAAGAAGTTTCCGTCAATGATATTCGCTATCATGAGATGATAACGGACTTATTGTGGTCATAAACTACGGATATGAACCTGGACGATATGTGGATTCAATAGGATGGTGCCACTTGCCATTAAGCCAGCGAAAAAGGGTTGTGGAACTCATGACGTGGTTGTAAACGTTGCCAATTATATTTGTCGAAAGGGGTAGCTGAACTACTTTTGGATTTTTCAAAAGCTTTTGATCTTGTTGTTCATAGAATAATGTTAGCTTAACTTAGGAATTTGTTATTGCTGGAAGAGAACTGAGTCTTTTTGAAAACTATTTTACAAATCGTAAACAATATATTCAGATTAATGACGCAAAAGGTGATTTAGCTGATTAGGTCGTCTTTGGTTTGTTCTTATCCAAATGATATAGCAAATTTAGACTTCTAATTCCTCTTGCTTCTAATTCGAATTAAATTTTTAGTATTTTAATTGCTGGTCAGATAAAACAGAAAACACTGGCACCAAAATACAGGGTGGCTGATCAATATTGCTACATTAAGAAACTGAAATAACTTTTTGTAAAGTTTATGTAATTTATTTTTTAGAAACTCATTTGAAAAATAATACGTTTTTATGAAAGTAATTCATGAAGTTTTGAAAATAATTGAATTCAAATGGCCTCCACCCTCATTGACACATGTACGACATCTTATCAAAAAGTTATTTATTACTGCCTGGAGTGTTGCAGCGGGAACACTCAATTACCGTTCGAATGAACTACTTTAAATCATCCAAATTTATTGGGTTTTTTTTGTGAACTTCTTGTTTGCAATAAACCCCCCACAAAAAAAAAATCAGGTACAGTGAGCTCAGCAGACCTGGGAGGCCAACGGAATGTGGAGTTTCTTGAAATCAGTCTATTGGGAAATTTTTGCCGCAATTCTGTCATAAAAGGTGTGGCTATGTGACAAGTTGCCCCTTCTTGTCAAAACGAAGCGGAGTTGAGACGGATTCTCTTTCAGCGTAATTCTGGAAAGAATAACTCTTTCAACATCTTTAAGCAACGGTCTCCACTGACCGTAACAGTAAGACCGTTTTCTTCGAAAAAGTAAGGCCCGACAATGAACCTTTAAGAAACTGCACACCACACTGTGATGCCAAGTGGATGTAATTGTATCTGATGAGTATTTGTGGAAACAACGGACTCTAAATCGCGAAAGCGTTGCCTTCTTGTTTCATTGTCCCAGTTCTCAATTTTAGTTAAATTTAAAGATCAAGCTACAAAACACAAAAAAATGTAACAGGTTAGTTACACAGAAAATAAGTTATTACGTTTTTTTTGGTAGCAGCCAAAAATACGGCCACCCTGTATTTAGGCATTACGTTACAAAGCAGAAATAACTTGACCTTTAGGCGGGGTTTACATTCCACATCGGCCCTTAAAATTCAACCACCCGATATATGTTTTACATTTAGTAAATTATTGCATAGATTAATGTACCTTAATACTTTTCAGTGAGTTCTAAATTAAATTCACTAAAAACACTCACTAAGCTAGAACGTGCCACAATGTACTGCAAAATAAAAGCTTTTTTATTTACAAGTTTAAAGAATAACAGAAGTAAAAAATACACAAACAATATATTTGCTTTAAAAAGCTGATGGGATGGAAATATATAGGAATATGTGCTAGTTATTGTGTTTTAGTAAATTGGGAACACTCAGAGGGGCATAAGTGTCCCGTCAAAGGGTTAAGGTATAATACCAAAGCCGTGGCGAACATTTGGCCGATCTTTTGTTTCATATGATCTTGTTATCGATCTTTCTATTGTAAGTACCAGGTCAGACACAGCAACTTTAGTTGGGCCATTCTTGATTTTAAAGAAGCTTTCGGTGAGGAGAATAAGGAGGGAAAAATAATTGCCAGTTCCCGGCAACTCTCAGCAATTCCTTACTTTTCTCTCATTTATTTATGTGATATGTGCATATGCAATGTAAATTGTAAGAAATAAAAGCTAGAAAAAGCTTAAGAATTGTGCAAAAGAAAGTCCAAAAGAAAATTGCGAAAAAATTGGGCAATTAAAATCACCCTGTCTAGTTTTATTCTAATAAAATGTATTATTTAGATAACTTTCTGAAAGCTTTTTGTTTTATTTACAATTAACAAATTTATAAGTATTTAATATGATAACGTCGGCTACAGCTGACTTTCATGCATCGCCAATGTTTTTTCACTCAGCTTTCTCCAGCGCCAATTTTGCCATTCATTCAGACCATGTAGTTTTTCATTCTTATTCTATTGAGAATGTTGTACAATAACTTTTATTTTACTCTTCACATTTTAACGCCGTGTTTTCATATAATGTATTTGGTTTCCTCGCTTATAAGCCATTTCATTCCAAGCAACTCATGGTCAACGCACGTGATGCTATATTATTTTTCTGCAGTTTTAGTTTAGAAAAGTTGAATATTCTTTTTAACATTTATCGTTTATTTGTTCCTTACCACGCCTCTGGCGGAGAAAAGAAAAAAATTAATACCACGATAGTCATCAAACTGTAGTTTGCAAAATTTGCACACGCTTAGGGAGTCGACTAACTTAGACGAGAAACATCACTAAAATATTTGCACGAAAAGTTTAAATTTAATTTTTCATTTCACAACTTCCCGTATGATGAGCTTAGTGGTTAAAGGAAGCAAGTGACTCAACATAATCTGCAGATACAAATGTATTTGCGTATTGTACATCATTTTTTACACTGTGGTTAAAATAATGGGCTTCATGCAACGGGGGCCTTTTTAGCAAACAAATCTAATTTCCTCTGTCAGCTGAGGAAGTCAGTTGCTAGCTGATACAGAGATAGAAAGGATTTTATTTCTTTGCTGGTACGCAAAGAGAATGCAATTTGGAGTATTGTGATGGCAACTTTACAAAATAATATACTCGTACATAGATTTTGAGGCTTTATTTTAAAAAACATACATTCATATACATTTACATACATCTCCCCTACTTTACACAGCGTATTAATCTACATAAAAAAAACAAGTAACAGTGTGGTATATTCGGCTGGGCCGGACCTAAAATACCCTTCACGATAGTCACGTATATCCATAGTATATATTACAAATTTTAACTGAATATTCTCGGATATACATGGACCGATATCGGGTAAAAAATATTTTTGCCTTGTAATCACCATTCCAAAAAATGAATCTTTCATGAATATTTTCATCGAAAAGTTTGTTTAAGCTATATCTCGGTTATATAGGAACCGATATCAGAATTTTCTATTTTCCGTACTTTAGTAACCTTCTTTTATAACGAGAATTGCTTTTCAGAAAAAAAAATGATGATGGCAAAACCGGTTTAGGTTATATCTCGGGTATATACGGACCGATATCGGACATTTTCATTTTCCATATTTATATAACCTCATTTTATTACCGAAACTGATTTTAAGCAAAAAAAGTTGTTTAAGTTCGCTTACGCGACATTTTCATAAAAACCCCGGTTTTATATATACTCGAGATGTGGCCTAATTCTATATGACCGATTTCTATATGATTACATTTTTGTCATGGTTATTACAAGGCAAAAAAACTTTTCGGTATATCGGAGCATGTTTAGTTCAAATGTGTAATACTACACTTTACTTTTCATTGATGTCTTCAAAACCATTTTCAATGACCGCACGCTACCGATTGTACTAGGTTTATAAAAATTAAATCCCCAAAAAATTACAAACGATAGAAAACCACTTATAACAACTCAGAGCTATTACCTTCATTCCTTACATTAAATTACCTAAACAAAGGAATATGTAGTTGTAAAATCAAAGTTGCTTGAAAGATATGAAAGGAAGAATGTGGTCTACAAAAAATGATCAAAACAGATCCTAAATCATAAACGTGCTATTTTAAGCACCCAAAATCATCAAACTGATGATTAACTGTCAAATCTGGCAACCGTTGTTGTAAGTTAGCAGCAGGCACCACGAATACAATCTTGTTTACTTTGTCTGAATCTAGACGAGCGAACATTTGGAAGGAAAATATTTCGAATTCTGTTTTGATTTTTCTTTCGTATTCAAACAGTCGAACATGTTGCCGGCAACATTCCATTATTATTTGTTTTGTACATTTTTCGTTATGTTGTCTGTTTTAGCAAATAAATCGATATGTAAAAATTGCGTCAATATTATCTTCACTGAGATTAATTATTCCACAATTTTTCTTTCCCATTTATATTCCATATTTATTAAAATTTCTTTTTCTTTAACAGAACTAACAAAATTTTTAAAACCACACAAAACTCCAGAAAATGTAAATTAAATTAAAATGTCAAAAAGTAAATTATATGTCAATAAAGTAAATGTCAACAAAGCGTGTTGCCGAGTACCGAACACAAAATTGATTCTCCCTTCCCCACCGGTAATTTGCTACCAAACTAAATGTTTTCGTGTCTAAATGCAGACTTTGTTACCAGGTAAAAGACGTCTTGAACAATATTTTACGTTTATTGAATGCAACGTGTTGCACTTATCATTAAAGAGATCTAATGTGGTAAGCAATATTCACCACTGGGTAAGAGCATGCCCTTGAACGAAGTAGAATTGTACACAGTTTATAACATTTAATACTGGCCTTTCTTGACGCAAAATTTGGTATACCTTCTAAGAAATATATCAAGCAGTGGACTTCGAATTGAATTTGTTCGAAAGTGAGTAGTATCAAGGGAATTTTAGTCCAAATAATATTGTAAATTTGTTAAGAATATATAACAGTATGAAATGAAAGAACTAAGAAATCCTCGCATCTTTTAAATAAGGCCTTCCAGAAGGCCTATTACTTCCATATATTTACCGCAGTGTTAGTTTTTTCTCTCATACACAAATACACATACTCGTATACTGGTTGTTTCTTCATCCACACAAAGCTGAATTACATGGTTTGTGAAGCCAATAATGTTGCTGGAAATTATTTGTGTTGTTGATATGTAAGTTTATTATTTTTATCCCTCAAATGTTTTATATATAAAATTTTTGTACAGCTCAATTTAATTACAAGTTTTCTGGGTTGTTTTTTAAGTTTCAGTTAATTTTTCACTTTTTTCTTGCTTCTCTGGCAATTATGCAAATAGATGTTGGATTAACTAGTGTACAAAAGTATTTAGTTTTGTGTTTTTATTTTTTCTCCTTTTGTTCTGAGTTGTGGTAGTTTGCAACCAAGAACCCAAAACATTTACAACTCAAATGATAAAATTTGATTAGAACACATTTCAAACTAAACGAGACGATTTTTTTTTCAAGAAAATACTAAAATGTTTTGCTGAAGCGAAATTAAAACATGCTACAAAATTTGAATTAGGGACAAAAGGAAAACTAAAAATAGTAATCAATATTGTTAAACAGGACACTTTTTTATAAAATATTTTGTTGAGAATTGTTTTTATTTGTCATATTATGCATCAGAGAAATTTTGTCATCCACAATCTATACTAATAAAGAAGAAAATTTTATGTGTTTGTTGAACATAGGCTAGATAAAAATCTATTAAAGTGCCTAGGGTAGGGACTGGAGGCGCTAAGTCGCCTAATCTCGGAAAATATTTCTTATTGTTTTCGAAAAAACATATTAAAACATCAGTTTTTGGAATCAGAAACAGAGAAATAAACCCAATCGATGTGAGTACGCAATTCTGCTCCAATCTGCGCATCTGTCCGCATGGTCGACCGCTGACCAAATGCCAAAGTAACTCTGTGCATTTGTTACGCCTTATGGGCTAAACGGCGCAACTGATTCCGTTGAACTTGTGTAACATAAATACGATTGCGTGCAAGGGAATACAATAGGTCATGTATAACTTTTTCGTATGCAGACTTTTATTAATAAATCATGTTAAATTGATATGAAATACTAATGACATAAAACCATTATCTCTGTAGTTATCATATTACTTCATTATTTCGCATAAGCATCGCTTCCTCAACTTTATTCAAGCACATTTTAGTTTACATCTTATGTAAACTAAAATATTTCTAAAACTCATTTTTAGTGAAAAAAAAAAAATACAAATTTAAACACAAACGTAAAGCAAGCCGCATGTAAATTAGATATGATGTCAGTTATCTGTGTGTATGTGCACACATGTTTCCCAGTTGTCCAGGTGGTGGATGGAGACGACACTTGTTCTTGACAATGCTGCGAAAATTTAACATTTAAGGAAAGAGGGAATAGTGTTTGTGAACATTTGACTTGAACTTTCCAACGTTATAATAGAAGGGAAACACGTCTGCAATCAACTTAATCCATAGCCGAAGCGCACGGTTGAACAACGCATTCTTTCTCTAAAGCGTTGTATAATTCCCCGGGCAATGAACCACAAAGGGATAAGCGCTGGATGATGCACCCATGTTATCTAGAAATTTTCTAATTTCGGGAACTAGTCCTGTCAGAGCAAAATCCTTTGTAGTAACGATAGAGCAGAGTAACGCACCCTACAATGCGTCGCTGCAACTGTAGCCGATAAGATTCTTCGCTCTGTTCTGTACACGGTCGAGAATCCTCAACGTGAGAGTTGCATTCCATTCGCGGTCGGATATAGGTGTTATTAACAATAAGGATTCGGAAGGAGTGAAGTACATCTTACACTGTTTCAAAAAGCCCAGACTCTTGATTGCTTCTTTAGAGACATGAAAAATGTGTTCAGTCTACTGTAGTTTCATATCTAGGACATAAACAGCATCCGATTCATCAATATTTCTACTATCAATAAGTACAGATGAAGCAGCATTTGCGGTCGTTTGTTAGTATGTTAATAAGCAACATTGCGTCTTACGAGCGTTAAAGACGACCCTGTTTTTACGACCCCATTCGGAGATTAATAGAAGATCACTATTCAGTGAGACGTTGATATATCTTAACAATGTTATATGTAGATTAGGAAAAAAAAACATTCGATCCAAATAAGATCCAAATAAGTGAATTTGAAAATATATAAAAGATGGCGATGATCATGGCGGCCAATTAAAATCGCCACGACGTCCGTTAACAAGGCCACTGAATTTCTTGTGCAAAAGTGCCATTGTTTCGTTGATTATTGGCAAGTGGCGGCACCAGCCTTTTAGAATCCCACATCGTCCAAGTCCATATCCTCAACTTCTGGCCGCAAGAATACCGTTATCATTTCGCAATAGAAAACAGCATTCATGGTAACTGCTTGGCCGACCTCATTTTCGAAGAAGTTCGACCTGATGACGCCGCCAAACAGTCACTTCTTGTGTAAGAATAGGCTTTCAATAATCACTCGTCAAATTTTCAAAGAAAGAAAAAGTTCGAAATGAAAAAGTTCCGATCTAAAGTTGTTATTCAATTTTATATCCGAAATAGAAAGAAATTATTATCTGAGCCAGATGAATTAATGTCAATTTAATACTTTTGTTAATTTTGTTATAATAATTTTAATATAATTTGTATCGGCTTTGTGAATAGTTTTGATTTTTATCAAATTATTATATTTTTTACAAAATGTTAGTTGTGTTTTATTTCTTTGTTAATGTCAGTTTGCTCTACGTGTACGTATTTGCAATGAAATTTGATTAAGGTGGCGCTTATAGCAAAAGGGATTTTAAATACCTTTAGAAAATATCCCGTTATAGTTACTGGCGAGAAATAAAAAAAACATTTCGCCAGATTCATCTCTTTAAAACAAATATATGGTGTAAAAATGTCAAAATTCTATCGTATAGTTTTTAGAAAAATTAAGTTAAAACTTGAAGATCGATTTTAACACTTAAACTCCTGCACGACTATATGTTGTAATAGCTTTAAATGCTGTGGTTCTTTATGAAATGCAACCATGATTTGTTTTGCTTGGAATACAGCTATTATTCAGAATTAATTGAGTTTACTAGCTAACGATTTTTTTTAAGATTTGCGATAATCATATTGTCGATTTTGACGATTTATTTTTGCGCAGAATTTGACGATTTTTAACCAGATTTATCTGGCATCTATGATCAGAAAGTTACTCTCTCTTATTCTCATGCACAAATAAAGTACTGTTTGAACGAGAAAGTCGTGAGCATTTCACCTGGATGGTCATAATCGAGACAGTTATAAGATACTTGTCATCATGTGTGCTTGACGTGGACAACTGGATTCGTTTCCTTGTGTTCAATGAAAGGAAGAGAGAACAGAAGCCGCAAACATTGAAACATTTTTTTTTTTACACATACATACATACATTCTTACGAATAAGTATTCAAGTGTGTATCTTATTCTTTCTTAAGGGCATTTGGACATAAACGTTTTAAGACTTTTTCACAAATTATATAATAATGTTAAAAAGCGATCGTCACCTCCAGCAAATTTAGTTGTGTTGATAAAATTGTTAAATGTTTTTAAAATTTTATAAAAAAAACTGTTCAAACTTATGTACATGTAGCAAAACTTTTAAACATTTTTTTTTATATTTTGAAGTTTTTCTAACAACTTTTTAAGGGCTCTCGTGCTTTCTTGTACTCGTATGATATGTTTTATCAAACAATTAGCCCCCGCACGATTTTTTCTAATATAAAAAAGAATTTAAGAACTGTTATTTAAACAAATGCTAAGTTGATTTTTTTTAAGAAGGAGTGAATGGGGTCCTCTGTGTGTCAAATGTGTTATTTGTGTATGTTTTTGTCTCTTCTTTAGCATTCCAATGGCTGTTATCCAACAATAAATGTCCATTTGCAAACTAATAATCCTTTTATTGTAGAAAAGCAACATAATAGTACATCGCAATCCCTTTATCTAATAACCTATTCAAAAAAATTTAAGAGCAATATGACATTTGAGATTCAACATTCATTTTATTGTTGTGCGGTTGAGCGGTTAATTTCTTTCAGTTAATTGCTGTGAAAATTCAATTTGTCTTAAAACCGCAATAATTCAATCATTTGTTAAATTTTTTTATAAATACAAATTATTTATTGTAGCTTATTAGCTTACAATAGGCATTAGCAACAAGCTTTTTATCCAGTAAAATCTTAAAAACATAAATTGCATTAAAAATGAGTTAAAGTTTAAGTAAGTCAAAGAAGTAGCTACACGCTGTAAAGGGTGGTTAAATTTCAAGGGCCGATGTTGATTTTGAATAAAACACAAACTATTTAGGAAATTATTGTAATTTTATTTTATTATGATATATTGGTATTATTCAATTATGTATGAAACAAAATATTGGCCAAATGCGCGCCGCGACCACGGCGGCACACCTCCATCCGATGGTCCAAATTTTCGATGACCCTGAGGCATAATGGAGGTTCTATGTCGTTAATGTGCCGAATTATCTCATCCTTTAGCTGTTGAATTGTTGCTGACTTATCGACGTACACCTTTTCTTTCAAATAATCCCAAAGGAAAAAGTCCAACGGTGTCAAATCACATGATCTTGGCGGCCAATTGACATCGCCATTACGTGAGATAACACGGCCATTGAATTTGTTGCGCAAGAGAGCAATTGTTTCGTTAGCTGTGTGGCAAGTGGCGGCGTTCTGCTGAAACCACATATCGTCTACATCCATATCTTCCAATTCGGGCCATAAAAAGTTCGTTGTCATCTCACGATAGCGAACACCATTCACAGTAACTGCCTGACCGGCCTCATTTTGGAAAAAATACGGCCCGATGATGCCGCCAGCAATTAAACCGCACCAAACAGTCACTCTTTGTGGGTGCATTGGTTTTTCGACAGTCACTCTTGGATTCTTATTCGCCCAAATGCGGCAATTCTGTTTATTGACGAATCCACTGAGGTGAAAATGTGCCTCATCACTGAAGATGATTTTCTTCAAAAATTGATCATCCATTGTTGCCATTTCTTGCCACCATTCTGCCCATTCACGACGTTTGGAATGGTCAAGAGGCTTTAGGTCTTGAGCCAATTGCACCTTATAAGCATGTAAATGCAAGTCTATGCATAATGTTCATATACGACGAGCGTGAGAGATGCAATTGATGCAATTGTTGGGCATGACGACGAGTTGAGGTGGACGGCTCTTCAGCCACACTATCGCGAACAGCACCAATATTTTCTGCAGTACGAGCTGTACGAGCATGCACTGCTGTTCTCACATCTTCCACAGACCCGGTTTGCTCGACTTTTTTCACGATTTTTGCGATTGTACGCACATTTGGAGGATCAAATTGACCAAAAAACTCACGAAGTGCACGATATGCATTTTGATTTGAACGCCCATTTTCATAATAAGTCTGGATAACTTTAACATGTTGTTGGATTGTGTATCTCTCCATGGTTCTAATTGAATAAGTCTGAAATAGCGAAATGTCAAATAAAATTTGGAAAAAAACTTTTAGGTATGGTTCACATTCAACATCGGCCTTTGAAATTTAACCACCCGATATATGTCCCAACAATTCTCCGAACTGAACGAAATTTTTATTTTTATTTTTTTTATACAATTGAGTTTTTATTCGCTATTTTAGCTTCTAACATTGATACCAATAAAAAATTATAAACAGCTTGTTTATAGAAACGTTTATAAATAGAAAAGCCGGTTTTTGTGTTTTGACAGGTATTATTAGAGCATTTTTCTCTTAAAATTCTCAACAATTTATTTAGATTGTTGGGATATAAAGTTGAATGTTTGAGAATATCCTTCAAAAATTTCCAAAGTCTACTGATGATTAGGGTGGCTCCTATGAAATGTCGACATGTAGATAGCCGGGAAACATAGAAAACAAGCTGTTTATAATTTTTTATTGGTATAAATTTTTTTTTATATATACTTATTTAAGTCTATGGACAAATTCACAAATTCCTTACAGACTACTTTAATATTTGTATACAGTAGATGATATTTTATAAAATGAACATTACTGATTTAAAAATGATATAACATTGCGTTTAATGGTATTAATGTTAAGAGAAAACTCAATAAAGTAATATGTTTCATTGAAACAGCAAAATAATCTCCTAACTGGGTCCAATATAGCATTATTAGTTCGGAATGTCCTAACATAAAGTGGATTAAAATAAGGTAACGAGCGTTGAGGTACATTTAAAATTATGTTACTCAATAAAAACTCAGATTAAAAGATTCACCATACAAGATACAAAAAGCCGAAAAACTATGCCTACACGCAAAGAAAAATCAGTTTGGAATATTGTTGTCCCAACATTAGTGTTTGCTCCATCATAATTTGTATTGTTGCCACTAGCAGTATATTATCGTTCTTAGTATAGTTTAATCCTCTATGAATATATCAGTGCTGACGTTTGCACGTTTCTATTATTACATTTCTATCATTTTAAAATATGTTTGAATGCAATAATAATGTTTAAAAAATTAGTTCGAACCCAACAATAGCTTTTGTAATGTGCAATAATAAAATGGTTTTAACGTAGGTATAGTTAATTTATGTATCAGCAACACACGTGCGTTAAACTAGCTATTGTTGTTAAACATACGTATACATATTTTTATTTCATTTTTTTTATTTTGAAGCAATTAGTTTATTTGTATGTGTTATTTTGCTATATTCTTAATATAAAATATAATAAAGAGTATATAAATATTAATCCGTAAAATGGTTATAGAAGCAAAAAGGTTGGTACAAGAACTTAACTGGACAAATGCATTTACACCTACTTATATGTGTTTTAATGTGCTTGAATTTAATTTGTACTTTTACAGATATGTACGTGAATATGGACTGGGAGCGCAAACCTTCAATCAATCTCCATCATCAAGATTTTGTAAAATTCGATAATTTGTAATCAAGTTTTAAAAATATTTATTGGAAAAAATATATTTAATAAATTAAAAATATTTTGTTTTAATTATAGAAATTATGTCTGTATTCATATGTACGAGTATAAGTATAAATTATGTAATCATATAACATTGTGGCGTTCAACACTAGTACGATTAAATGTGACAATAGAATTTCAAACTTTTCAATAATCTGGGTGGGGATGATAATATTATATGGTTGGATATGACAGTTAAATATTAATTTTTACCATAGCAGTATTCGTCATGAAACAAATATTACGACTTTTACCAAATATATTTTTATATAGTATATAGTTGGTTCTTGGCTGCACTTAATTTTTTAAAGGAAATTTCAGTTTGAAACCATATTATGTGGTTGTGTTCAACCATATAATTCAACATTAGTATTTTGCTCTTAAAATATTGTCATCTCAATCATATTTTTTATTCTAAGTGTATTCTTCGGCTTTTTAAAGTCGGTAAATTAAGCTCAGCTAATCTTGTTGAATATGATGGTAGTGGCACGTAGCCTCTATAAACGTGTTTTAAGCAGAAAATAATATTGTTTTTGAACAGACTCGATACGATTATTGTGGATATTATATATCGGGTCCCAAATAATGCTGCCGTATTCTAAAATTGGTGTAACGAGCGCGATGAAAAGACTTTTTGTGATAAAGGGATAATTAAATTCCTTTGCCTATCTTATAATAAAAGCCAGTACACTGCGAGTTTTGCTTACAGCAATCATTATATGTTGAACAAAATTGAGCTTCGCGTCCAGCAATATTCCTAAAGCCGTTACAGAGTCTACAGATTGTAAATTACATCTATCGAGAACGTAGGAGTAAGCTCTTGATAATTGCATTTCCTTAAATTCAATTCCATCAAATTATAATGGCACCATTTACAAAAATATACTAGTTTACCAACAATTCCATGGAATGGAAAGTTCTTAAAAAGTGTAAAAACTTTTTGATTGCTTGTGAGGAAAATTTCACAAAAAAAAAATGTTTTACACGACAATATGTTAATGCCAACATACTATTGTTAAATTATATTTATTATTTAACAATGTTATATGTATGAGGTCGCTCAACCATGTAACGTGGCTAGAATATAATTTGGGGTAATAATAAAAAGATTTGTATCGGGTAGTTAAATTTTAAGGGCCGATGTTGAATGTGAACCTGAACGTCAAGTTTTTTTTCTGCATTTCATTTGATATTTCTCTTTTTCAGACTAATTAAATTAGAACCATGAAATGATACATAATCGTGCAACGTGTTAAAGTTATTAAGGCTTATTATGAAATTGGTCGTCTTCTCAGTGGATTCGTCCGTTAGCAGAATTGCCGCATTTGGGCAAATGATAATCCAAGAGTGACTGTCGAAAAACCAAAGCACCTACAAAGAGTAATCATCGGGCCATATTTTTTTCTAAAGGAAACCCGGCCAGGTTACTGTGAGTTGGAAGGTATGGATGTGAACGATATATGGTTTCAACCGGGCAGTGCCACACAGCTAACGAAACAATGACTCTTTTGTGCGACAAATTCAATGTTCGTGTTAACTCACGTGGTTGCAATGTCTTTATCAGATTCTACAATCGACACGATCTTTCTAGTCATTCAAAATTCTAAGCTCAAATGTACAAATGTAATTCTTACGCATATGCACATTCAGAAAGTGAGAAAAACATTCAATAAGAAATGAAATACCAAGAATAAAAGAATAACAAGCACACTAACAGCTGCACACTAGGTCAGATGTGATAAAAGTTTTTAACAATACTTTGAAAAGACTTAAAAGAATTTTTCTTTTCGGTGCCACTTTTTATAATAATTTATTTTAATTTTTTGCACAATTCTTTGCTTCCGCCTTTTTTTCCCCAAATTCAGGTCTTTATTGTAAAAAACTCGTTATCCATTTATGATTCACAGTATTGTCCATCGCTGATTACTATATTCTCCCAACTTTCGAGCAGCGTATTAATCCCGTGTTGAAAAAACTGGTCATGTTTTGCAGCGTTCCGTGAGTCGAACCAATTTTTGTTGGTCAGCCAGGACATGAAAATATTTCGCATTACAATTTTAAAAATCTCCAAAAGTGCCAAATTAATAATGCTGAGGTAGTATATTAACCAAGGATTAAGTGTTGGTCATAAGTGCTTATCTTGGCGAAAAATATAATAACAAGGTTTTGTAAACTTTTAAATTCTTGATATGTAAACGGAATACTTACTATTTTACACTCAAATGTGTTTCTTATAATGTATATGTAATTGTACAAATTCAACAACACAACAACAGAAAATGTTCTTTGCAAAAAAGAAAGAAAATTAATAATTATTTCGCAGCAGAAAAATGTGATATCATGAAGATGTGAGTTTCTTACCTTAAAAATATGCAATAAGTGTTTTCATTAAGATAAGCCTAAAAGCAGGCAATAAGCTTCTTAATTATCAAAGCCATTAAATTTTGCTAATTATTATGGGCAAGAAGGACTTAAAGAAAATAATAATTTTTAATATAATTTTTAAAAATTAATCCAATTGAATTAATAATTAAAATGTGAGTACACAACTGGAAAAAACAAACAAAATGAAGTAGTTTAAAGCTTAAAGAACTTATTTTTTCTTCTTGAAAAATTTATAAATTAAAAATTTAAAGCTGTGCACAAAAAAACTAAGAAATAAAGCTATTTGGCATTTAAGTGGCTTACGCTATTAAAACGTACTTAATGCATTAAAAAAAAACTTAATTAGAAAACCTATTAGTTCCTAGCTAACATTTTTAACCGTGGAAGAGTCTACAGGGAATTTTATGAAGAACGATGAGTGCATTTTATAATCGTAACATATAGAAAGAGGATTTTATTAAACATAGGAAAAAAAAGTAGCAAGAATCGCGTAAGAATCGTGCAGAGATATTCTAACAACACATGCAAATTCAGCCGTGTAATTACAGTGCTGTCTGGGTAGAGTGAACTAAATTTTGCAGAGCGATTTCACTATACCCTGATTGTTCACTAAATCAAGGTTGAATTTTTTTTTTATATAAAACACTAATTTATTTATTTTAAATGCATTTATAGGTTATAAACTTTATTTATTTCCATGTAATACTAAAGTTTAAATTTATGACTGGAAAAAATTAGTAATAGTTGTTTGTTTTTGTTTCATCTACATTGCTGATTTGACTGCTACACAGCTGTAATTCGCGAATTACGTCATTTAATTATTGTTTAAGTGGCTCAACAGCTTGTTGATCTAAAGACAATTTCTCGCCGCCTGACTTAAATTCTGCAAACCAGCCAGAACGTTCTCTAAAGCCACCTTACTTTTTTTTCTTACATGTAATGCCTTTTCCTTAATCGTATCGCCACTGACAGGAAAATGTGTTCTGACATTGTCTCGCAAACCAGTTGTACAAAGTTTTTTCCATGCATGGAAACTCTCCCTTTTTAGCGTCTTTCTTCTTTGGGTTCCAAATGTATAGTTACCAATAAGCTTTATTACTTGGATTTTATTTTTATTTATGCCAGAAATTGTCAATTTTGCAACACCATAATTTGAATTTGCTTTGTAATGTCGCCTTATTGTTTTAAGCATAAATGCTTTCTTTTTTCGAATCCATTTTTATTTAACAATTATATAACACTAATTACATATTCCCCTCACCTGGGTAACTACCTTGACGTGGTGTGGGGGCTTAAGTGTATGCTGGACGTCTATTCTCTTTCGAGGGCTTAATCATGGGAGTTCTGTTTCAGGCTCTAATGGTTGAGCCCGAGGAGAGGATAGGGTTTTTTAAGCCAGCCTACATACTAAAGGTTACCCAAACCCTCAAACAGGGGTGTCCTGCGACCCGTGCCCATCTGTTCTCTTTGCAGTCGGGGGTCAAGAGACTGTATTCGAACGGAGCTTTGCTGATACCTGGGCACCTCAGCAAATAGACCACGCCCCCTCCACGTTACAGGGGGCTATGACGTGGAGGAGATCCCCTTCCCCCACACTCGTGGGACCAAAATGAACCTTTCTAGAATTAACACCAATACTCAAACTGACATGACGACGACTATGGACAAGACAACGGACTACGGTAACGATGGTACAAGGACCGAAACGCTGACTGCAGGAGGTGTCTTGGGGCAACCTAAGAATACCAAATGCGTGAAAGCATCTTCGGATAGCTATCTCGGCAGTGAGGTGTCCATGGACTTTGAGCCGAACACCTCGAAGGCTGCACTGGCCCGGGCCTTCACGGCACACACCCTTCTTTTGGGAGCTGCTCGTGCTAGTGACAGCGCTGCAACAGCTGCCCAAGTGCCTATTGTGGGAAAGATGACTGCGAGCAAGTCCTCGGGTCTTCGAACTCCACCACCCTCCACCAACAAAGGCGCTGCGAACAAGATTTCGGGTTCCCGCGTTGGTGGTCATCAGGGAAATGTGAGTAAGGGAGCTGCGAACCAGTTTTCGGGCTCTCAAGCTACATCCCTGATACCTTGCGGAAAGGGTAGTAAGGAAACTGCGAACTTGTTTTCGGGTAACCAAGCTGCACCTCAAGCAATAGATAAAAAGTCTCAAAGGCACACAAGTTCCGCGAGACGGGCCTATTTAAGGCGGCGTGCCGCCAGTAAGATCTATGGGGAGCTGGGGAAAAAGCCAGCGGATGCCTTAACGGCAGAAGAGAAATCCCGGTTATCATGGGCAGGATCAGTTTTAGCTGAACTGCAGAATTCGCCTCCCCTCGCATCTAAGGATGCACCTAAGCGGCAACGCTCTGAGGAAGAGGCAGTGTTGCAGGCACAACAGCCTGCGTATAAGCGTTTAAGACCCCAAAGGTCAATGGACAAATCATTTAGCGATGTCATAAAGGACAAGCTTGTGATGGCTGTCATTGACAGGGGCAACGCGGATTTTGCCATAACCCCTTCGAACTGGGTTATGGTGAAGAAAGAAGTGATGGGGTTAAACATGATCCGGAGAGTTCTTAAAGACAATCCGGGTCCGTACCCCAGGTGTGAGGAGGCTGGCTGGTATCGGCGGCGTATAAAGCTTATGGCCTGTGCAGATGAGCGATCAGCAATGTTGCTTAAACAGGCAGTCGGTCATGTGGGCAAGCCATGGGAAGGTGCCAAGCTCGATGTGATTCCTCTCTCAGAGGTTCCACGTCGTCCTAGAGCTGTTGCCAAGATACCAGACATCTCTGGGTCTGCAGAGGAAATCTTGGAGGTCCTGAGAGGCGGAAATCCTGATATACCTACCCATGATTGGAAGGTAGTCAGGGTCTCCGAACCGAAGGGCAATTCGAGAAATATCACCATCCTGCTGACTCAGGAGTCACTGGCGCCACTCCGCGCTAGAAAGGGGAAAATGTATTTCTGCTTCGATGCAGTCCTTCTCCGAGTATACCGGGGTGACGACAAGGGCGGCCTGATTCGGGAGGATGTGGATCCTGGTGTGGAAAGCATGTCCGTTGAGGAGACTGCTAGCTTAACATCGTGCGAGGACGCCCTTTCCAACTCTGAGTTGGTAGGGGAGTTCTTCGGGCATGTTGACGAAGCAGTTGACGAGGACGCCCTCTTGGTATCTGATCAGGATGACCAAGAGGACGTCGACGTCACAATCGTGGATGATGAGGGGAAAAATGGTGAAGGTAACTCAAATTAACCTTCACCATTCGAAGGCAGCTTCGGCTGCATTGCTTCTCCGGATGGCGGAGAAAGCGGATGATGTTGTCTTAGTTCAGGAACCCTGGCTGTGTAAGGGCAGGGTTTGTGGACTAAGAAGGGAAGGCTACAAGCTACTACATGTGGGCCAAGGTAGGATTAGGTCCTGTATAGTAGCGAGGAGCAATTTGAATATCTTTATCCTGTCTGATTTCAGTGATGAAGATACAGTGACGGCAGCCTGGGAGACAAGTGTAGGCACCTGCCTGCTTGTCTCAAGTTATATGGCATATGAGAGCGAACCACCACCAACTAAAGTTCGCGATGTTGTTCGGATGGCTGTTGAGAGAAACCTGCCAGTAATAATAGGAGCCGATGCAAACGCACATCACATGGTGTGGGGCAGCTCCGACACAAATGCAAGAGGTGAGTCGATTTTTGATTTCATACTATGCGCAAATTTAGACGTTGTGAACGTTGGGTCGGAACCTACTTTTGTTGTGGTAAATAGAAGAGAGGTTCTGGATATTACGCTAGTTAGTACTAGGCATGCTGATATGATCAAAGGATGGAAGGTGTCGAATGACTGTTCATTTTCTGATCACAGGTATATTGAGTTTGAAATAGGAATTCAGGAAATAGGGTTAGTCCCAAGAAGAAACAGGAAGAGGACGAATTGGGAGGAACAGGGTAGAGTTCTCTCGAACCTTCTTCCGGATCCTCCTACTATAAGTGGTTGTGAGGATATTGAGAGAGCTGTAGACTTACTAACTGAGTCTTTTGATACAGCTATCTCGGAATCGTGCAGACCTAGCGTGTGCCGAGGTAAGAGTAAACCACCATGGTGGAACTTAGAGATAGCGAGAGCTCGAAAAGAGTCTCGCAGACTTTTCAATGAGGCAAAAAGACTGGGAGACTGGTCGGAGTACAAAGCCTCCGTAAACAGGTTTAAAAATATGATAAGAAATGCAAAGCGGAGGTCTTGGAGATCCTTCTGCAGTGGCGTAGAAGGGGCCTCTGAGACAAGTAGGCTTCGCAAAATCATATCGACCACGCAGTCCATACCAGGTTTCATAAAGAAATAATGTGGTAATTGGACAACCAGCGGCCAGGAGACCCTTGAGGTACTCATGGATACGCATTTTCCAGGCTGTACACCCTACACGGGGGCAGGTATGGCCGTTGAACGAAACAGACAAGGAGAAGTATGTTTCTCTGTCGATAGGAACCGGGTCCTTTGGGCGTTGAAGAGCTTTGGCCCATATAAATCACCGGGTCCGGATGGTATTATACCAGCAGACTTGCAAAATAATGCGGAACTGATCATGCCATGGTTGATTCGGATTTTTACGGCCTGCCTTAAATGGTGCTACATACCGAAAACATGGCGTAGATGTGTAGTGGTCTTTATTCCTAAAGGTGGAAAGACTTCACACACAACTCCGAAGGATTACAGGCCGATAAGCCTGACATCCTTTTTCCTAAAGACGTTGGAGCGGATGGTTGATCTACATCTTAGAATGTCAATAAATCCGTGCCGTTTATCTGCATCTCAACATGCCTATACTAAGGGAAAATCCGTTGAGACTGCGTTGCATTCGCTCGTGGGGTACATAGAAAATTCTCTAGAGCAAGGGGAGTATACATTGGTGGCCTTCCTTGACATAGAGGGAGCCTTTAATAATGTTGCGCCAAAAATCATTACTATGGCTTTGGAAAGGCTGAACATTCGTCAGCCGATTATAAGTCTCATATGGAGTCTACTGACTGAAAGGGTCATAACATCTAGTATGGGACGGGCCACCATATGCAGAGTGGCAAACAGGGGTACTCCGCAGGGGGGAGTTTTATCTCCCTTCCTATGGAATCTTGCCCTAAACTCATTACTGGTGGAGTTAGACTCCATGCGTTTCAAGACTGTGGCATATGCCGATGATATTGCTGTGGCGGTGTCGGGTAAATATCCGGACACCCTCTCACAGTGTTTGAATTCCGCACTGAGGATCATAGATGGGTGGAGCACCCATAGTGGTCTCAGTGTGAATCCACAAAAAACGGAGCTTGTACTTTTCACCCGAAAATACAAGACTCCTCCTTTCGATCTGCCAACCCTAAAGGGCGTTGAGCTTAGTTTGGCAGATAGTGCCAAATACCTGGGAATCTATCTTGATTCAAAACTGTCTTGGAAGAAGAATGTCCAATTTAGAGCGGACAAGGCGGCTGTTGCCTTGTACCTGTGTCGTAAGGCCATTGGGCCTTACGAGACCTGGGGTATAAATCCTTGGAATTCTTGCTGGCTATTTAACATGGTAATAAAGCCCATATTAATGTATGGGGCGCTTGTTTGGTGGACGGCTTTAGAGAAAACCACCTATTGCAGATTCATAGAAAGGATACTGCGGTCATCTGCTTTGATGGTAACTGGTGCTTCTTGTACTACGCCAACTAAAGCACTAATTACGATGATGCATTGACTACCAGCTGATCTCATGGCGAAGGAAGTGGCCATGTGCTCGGCAATTAGGCTAAAAGCCAGTGAGATGTGGAAAGAAGCGACAGAAGGTCACGCTTCGATAATAGAAAGTATAACGGACCTCCCGGAGTATATTGATTACTGTGCACCAGCTCTAATGCCCGACAAGAGATTTGACGTGATCTTATCAAGGACGGCCTCGGCAGCGAACCAAATGGGTCGCCAAGAGGACGTGCTTGAAATTTTCACAGATGGATCCAAGTGGGACATGGGAGTTGGTGGTGGTATCTTTATGCCCCAGTATCAGAAGAGGATCAGTTTTAAGCTATACGATGAGTGTAGCGTAATGCAGGCTGAAATTACAGCTATTTTGAGAGCAGCTAACTGGTTGAGGTACTATAGGGTATACGGGGTGAATATCCGAATCTGTACTGATAGTAAGGCTGCGTTAAATGCGCTTGTGGGTGTCTATACGACGTCCAGGTTGGTTCAGGAATGCCGGATATCTCTTAATGAGATAGCGAGACATTCGAGCCTGGAGCTTTTCTGGGTACCGGGGCACAGTGGAGTGCCCGGAAATATTGTGGCGGATGAGCTGGCGAAAGCCGGAGCTCGTCTACAGAGAGGGGACATTGATACGATGGTTGGAGTCCCGCTTAACAGCTGTAAAAACCAAGTGCAGCGTCAACTTGTAGGGACTGCACAGGACAGATGGTCTGGTGAGGTCACCTGCCGAGTAGCAAGGCTGACATGGCCTGCGTATGATCGTAGTAGAACTGCGGTCTTAAAGGGTTTTCCCCGTCAAAGGTTGCGTACCTTGGTGGCAGTTCTGACAGGACATTGTCTCATAGGGACGCATGCTAGGAGGTTAAATCTTCCATTTAATGATTTCTGCAGAAGTTGCGGGGATGAGGACGAGGAGGAAAGTGTGGAGCATTTCCTCTGTCGATGCCCGGCTCTCAGTTCTATGAGAGCGCTGTACTTAGGCGGACCGATGCTGCACGGGTTAGCAGATATATCGGAATGCCGAGTGAACGGACTGGATTCCTTTATCCGGCTTTCGGGTTGGTTTGAATCTGAACCGTCGGGGGAAGTGTAAGTCTCGCGGGCTGCACTTCTCCCTCAGGCAACACAACGGGACCAAAAGGACCCAAGTGGGCTGGTTTCATGAAACTGGCGGCCTGTACAACCTAACCTAACCTAACCTAATTACATATTCAGAAATTAAATTTGAAGCACGACCTTAATGGTCTTAAATAATTTAACACTTAAATAAATTAACACTTCATAGAACGTGTATTTGTGAGAGCAACTTGTCAACTTATTCTAAAAGATTCCTTACTTTACCGTTATATTATGTTCTCATTAATTTGTATACTCTTTTCATTGTTTTTTTCCTTCGCCAAACCTAAAAACTCACCATAAAATATGTTCACTCTATGGAGGTTCATGAGTGTCATCTCTAGAGAGTAGTCAATGTAAACATTCTGGGTTTCTCTCTAACAAGGTATTCATAGCATCGGTGGTTCAATCTACCCAGACAGCACTGTATTACAGTTCGTACAGAAAATCGCAAAAGCCTCACTTGATGCAGCTTCGTCAAAGCTTATAGTGCCCGCCAGGTCTTCCATCTCTATAAGTTATAAACAAATGTGTGTATGTCGCTTTATTTGTTTAGCCAAACCTCTGGATCGATCTTGCTGAATTTTTTTTGTGAGAGGAGGCCAAAGAGGGAGAAGTGTTTGTGAACATTTGCACACACATTTGGGAGTAGTGTTTGTGAACATTTGAACACACATTTGCAGGCAACTTATTCCATAGACGAAGCGTACGGCTAAACACCGAATTCTCTCTGTAATGCGTTGTACGATTACCCGGACAATCGACCAGAAATGGATGAGCTCTGTACGATGAACGCTTGTTTTTATATAAATTTGCGAGTTTCGGGAATAGGATCCCCAATCTCGTCAGAGCAAAATTCATTGTAGTAACGATAAAACAGAGTAACGCACCCTAGAGTGCGTCGATGCTCCAATAAGTCAATAGAGTTGGTTACCCTACTGTCACCGATAGGTTTCTTAGCCCTCTCCTGCACACGATCGAGTAACCCCAAATCGACTTTGAGACACCGGCCCAAACATGAGAGTAGTATTCCATTCTCAATTTGAAATAGGTGGTATAAATAGTAAGGAGATCGGATGGAGTGAAGTACATCTTACACCGTTTCAAAAACCCGAGGCACTTGAATACTTCTTTAGAGACATGAAAAATGTGTTCAGTCCAGCGAACATCACACTGTATTTTCATTCTAAGAACATCAAGAGCATCCGATTCCTCAATATTTATACCATCCATGATTACAGATGCAGCAGCACTTGCGATCGTTTGTTTGTGTGTTAATAAACAACACTGGGTCTTCAGACTGTTAAAGACGACCCTGTTTTTACGACCCCATTCAGAGATTATTAGGACGGCGCTATTCAGTGAGCCATATATATTTTCTGCCGAAGAATATATATTTCGATTTTTTGGGTTAATACTAAGACCATTTACAGAGGCCCAGTATGAAGTTCTTTTTAAATCTTCATTAACTTTGTCCGCGATATTTCCAAACCGACTACTAATGAACAGTTGAATGTCATCCGCGCACATTCTAATACCACAATATTTTAGCTGCTCATTTTTGTAAATGGAAAAAAGAAGAGGCCTGAGAATTAAGCCTTGCGGTACACCTCTGACTACCGGGAGGAATGAAAAATGCGTTATCATTTCAAGCTCCTGAGCCAAAATAACATGACCAACTGTGTCAAAAGCTTTTAAGTGGTCGAATAGTACCAACAAAATTTTATGTCCATCGTCAAGTTCAGTTCTCAAGTTTTCAGCTTCGTCGATGAGTGCTGTAACGCAGCTATGATTTTTGCGGAAACCTGATTGTTAGCTAGTGAGAAGTTTTTTTCATTCAAGTATTGTGTCATTTGAATGTGGAGCAGTTTCTCGAAAACTTTGGATAAGTAGAGTAGAATTGCAATGGGCCTATAATCGCCAGATGACTTTGGATTCGGGAATACTTTGACCTGTTTCCATCTTTTTGGTTAGACTCTTGTAGTGATTATGCTGTTAAAAATTTGGGTTATTATAGGTAATATGTAAGGTAGCATGTTTCAACGGATTGTAACACGGTTGAAAAAAGAAAGCGGGTTTTCCCCAATGAAAACAAATTCAAACAATGGATTGTTTTGTCAAAAATATAAAATAGGTAGTTTCAATAATTCATTAATTAAGAAAAATTAGTTTTAAATTCTATGCACTATGTTTTTTGTGATGAATAATTTAATACGTTAGAAAATCAATGGTTTCGGTGGTATACTTTCTTGCCGGCTTAATATTTGCACCACTTGCTGTTTTCTTCAATCAAGATTGAATTGACCTCTTTTTTATTTTTACGAACGTCAAAAAGTGTTGGGGCGGTAATAAAAACAGGCCAGGGATGGATAATCCAACACCTTGTTCATTCAAGTGAACATAGCAAATATTTAAAGAATTTCGGGTGGATTCCCTCGACACCTGTCGTATTTGATTTTATATCTATTCAACATAAGTAAACGTTCGTTTATGGAACGGTCGTTAGTATTTAAGTATACATTAATACGAGTAATGTAAGTACTTACTGACATTAACTGTCATGTTGCCGGAACATCTCAACCTGTTTAAAATAGAATTTGACGCCGTTGTTACGTGACATTCGTAGACCAGTGCTGGAACTCTTATATGAGAGCTAGTATTCTGGCACATTTACCCCTTTTTGGAACTTTTCTAGTGATGCCAAAGTAATATTATAATATTCAGTTTTTGCCATTTTTATCATAATAATTATAAGAATACTATTTAATAAAATGGATTAAGTTTGAATAACGACAATAGAAACGTAAATATATGTGTACGATTATTTCTTTAAACACAAACTTAATATTTTTTGAAGCCAATTGGTACTTATTTGACTGTTGCAAATACGAAAACTAGCTTAAAAATACCCATCACTATGTTGAAAAGATCAACACGAACACAACTATGATGTGCAATGTTTTGTTTATTTTTGTTGACATGTGGTACATTTCTGAAAGTTCTATAAGTGCCAATTTTCACGAGGCAACTTTAGTTGCGCAATTCTTGAGTTTATGGACAAATAAGTGAGGAAAGAGCGGGGAGTGTAAAAATGAGTACAGACTTGCTTGTACTCAGAAAGTCGTTTTGTGCTATCATTCGTAATGTCAGAAATTTTACATTTTCTTTCATTTGTGTTTCTTTAATGTATTGATATGTTGCCCGTGATGAAAGTAATATTGGCGCGAAATTACGATACTTTAATTCATTTGAAAAAAAAAAAAAAAAATTAGATATTGTGGACAAATTAAAAAAATAGACAGCAGTATTAATTTAGAAGAAGTGAAAATTAAATGGAAAAATTTGAGAATGCAGTACATGCCAAATTAAGAAAGTGTAAGCAATAGAAAACGAAAGTTGCTCAAGTAAAATTGCTGTGTCTGAACATAAAAGCAATTTTAAAAGAAAATTTGATAAGAATTGCGCAACTAAAATTGCCTCGTGAAAATTGGGACTAACTATACAAACGGCTGTATGTTAAGGTACGTTAAGTTTTGCTAACATCAACGTTCACATAACGAGCCTTTTACACCGTCAAAACTAAAATGCATTCCGGGCACAGTCCCACTCAGCAGGTTTCTATAATAGGCATGATCTGCCTGCGGCACAGGTATATTTACAAAATCATAATTTAATAAATTTGGATCCTATAGCACAAATAATTATCGCTTTTATTGTTCCATCACTTCCGACATCAGCTGTTGACTCAACGCGAGAATTTTCTTTTTTCAAGTTTCGTTTTTCTTTTTCCATGTAGACAATAGTAATTCGAACTACATACTCGTATTTTTCCTACATCCAAAGCAAAAAGTTAAAAATTCATATTACGTTTAAAACACGTTTCAGTTTGTAGAAACTTAAATTTGAAAACGTTAAATATTAAAAAGAAAATAAATATATTTTTGTGTATTTTTATCTGACACAATTCATTTGAAAAAAAAGTTTTCAAATAAATCACTAGATTAAAAATATTTACTCTCAGTCATTTAACAGCAATCTTAATGCCTGACAAAACATTGTTTATTCATTTGATGCGAGTAGGAAGAAAGGAACAAATTGTGATGCTTCGCAGAGACATGTGTTATTTATTCTATTCCTCTTTTGTTTGTTTTTTTGTTTATTTTTTTTTTTTCTGTGTAGTTGTTAAGCTCTGTGTAAATATTTTAAAATGTTATTAAAATATTTGCCTGAAAAATAAATACCAGGCACATCACGGCCCCATAAAACTACAAAACAAATCTCTGGCAAGTGCTTTAACGGCAACCGTGATGATGCCAGGAATGTCAGAAACTTATGAGTATAATTTCACATCACAAAAGAGGAAGAAAAAAAAAAGAATGCATTTGAAAAATTTTACAACGTTTTCATTGATCCTTAATATCAACGTGTTTGCATATGAATATGAAGGGTGCGAATTAAACACATGTACAGAAATCATATACTCGTATGTACTGGTGTGTGTGTTAGGTATGTACGAGTATATTTATTTACCTTTAATAAATAGCAATGTATACTCACACGAGATAGAGCGGGGGACATCGGGGTGTATGAATTCATTCATATACACATGACAGTAAGCCTGAGCATAATCGTGTCAATAACGACACATTCTATAAATTTCAAAAATTTTATGGTTTAATAAACACCAGCTTGTTTTTGTTGGTACAAAAAAACATATAACAGATACAAGCAAATATGTATAAATTCTTTAAAATATGCATATGTGTGCAAACAAATAATTCAAGACATTCTAGAGTATACAATATGTGTGCTTAAGCTTAAACAAAGGTATTAATAAACATTCATTTCTGCTTTTAAATTTATGAATATTACGATTAAATAAAATATTTTAGTAGATATGTATGTATGTGTCTTACAGCAATTTGTTTATAGCAGTCGCATTTGCCTTTTATGAGAATGTACGTGAAATTTTCCACTTCCGTTTCCGCTTAAATAATGATAGCAGTAAAAAGTAAAGCAAATCACAAAAATGCCTGCTATGACTTGGGGGGACTAAACATACGAGTACATATATAAACAAGTACATATGTACATACATATGCAAATATGTACTACATATCAGCCAACTACATTTTCACCGCACTTTTAAACGTTCTTAAAATATACAACCAAACCTCACTCCTCCTTGCTTCCTTACATGCACACTCACACACACACAATTACATCAGCACATCGCCATAAACAAATAAAAAGATTTGCGACAAGTCATGGCAGTTATGTTGACAAATTTGTTGTAAACAACTACAACAAAAAAAAGTATAAAAAAATAAAAACAAAACTGGAATAAGAGCATTTGTCAAAAAACGAAAAAAAAATCTGAACGGCAGGAAGGATTTGATAGGTTGTTGTAGAGTATGTAAGAAAATTTTTTAGCTAGAAAATATTTTCAAGTCTTAGACTAAAATATGTGACAGATTTACCAACTGTAGAACATATACATGTAAGCAAACAGCTATATAGCCATGCACACATACATACACATATACATACATACATTTGTTGGTATATTTTTGTTTTATGGCACATGCCAATAGCAGTGATAAGTTAAAGAGCATATGAAGAACTGCATGGAACATTTTACAAGGTTCAACTCAAGATCATCTAGATGGACCATAAAACACTTTTTTAATGCTTAATATCCTGTTTATAATATAATTCAACAAGCTGCAAAAGTAAAACTTAAACTTTTGCAGATGATACAGCATTATTCAGTGGCTATGAATACTATATGTTAGTTTCATGAAATTTGCAGCGGCATATTTTCGTAGTAGAGAAATGGCTAAAACTCTGGAAAATCCTCATATACACACGTAGAAAAAATTATATAGTTGAGATAACAATATTCTACGGGCAACACACTATTGTTGAATTATATGATTGAATGCAACCAAATAAAATGATTTCAGTCTGAAATGTTCTTTGCTAAACTAAGTAGATTCATGAACCATATTATGTGATGTACCCATAAGTTTGGTAAAAGATTTAATAATATTAGCACGACAACCATATTATATTATCGTTCTGATCTTTATTATTGTGAAAGTCTAAACTACTATTGTCACGTCCAGTTATACTACTGTTGATCGCCACATCGTTAATTAAATTTATGCATACAGTTTTTTTCAGTAAAATATAGTTTTTTTAAAAAATATAAGTGTTATTAATTCTAACTTATATTAAAAAAAATCAATAAGATTTAGGCGTCCTCCTGTTATCTTTGGTAAATTATTGGGCCGCAGATCTGTAAAATAAGCATACAAATAATTTGTTATCAACAAACGTTTGTAAATATGAAAATGCTAATACAAACCTCTTTGTTTTCATACATTAATGTTAAAAATTTATACATTAAAACGTTTTCTTTTATTTTTTATACTTGTTAATAATTAAACACACGAAAAAATTTATTGCTTGGCATGGCAAAATAAAATAAAACTGAAATAAAATTATATGTCAAGGTCTTGAACAAAACCAACAATAGTACGTTTATTCTGTAAACATACAAAAGTTGCCAGTGAATAAGTCTAACATATATACGTTTAAAATAAAAAGCTTTTAAATACATACAACAACAACTATTGTCGTAGTCGCACTATATTTGTTAAATACTATTATTCCATCCAACCATATTTGAAAATAAGAGAGTCATAATAATAGATACGGTAACATTTTTACACTAATAAATTTATTAAAACTTATACAATAATACGGCACAATACAAAATATTACAGAAAACATACTAGTGTTGCCATAACAATATGAAGAAATGCATTTTCTCTGCGTGCATATATCAGAGAAATTTTTAGTATTTGCTTCTGAATGCCAAATTTAATGTTCATTATTTGATAATGACAGGTATTATAAATCTGCATCGTCGTTGGCGATGTGAGCGATGTCCATGATACGTTGTGTTTGCTCCAAATTTGGCAATTCTGAAACAATCTTCGCTACTGCAGGTTCAATGCCTAAAACAATTACTTGGAATGAGCCGAATGATATGCCAACATCATCAGCAACCTCTATGATAGTGACTCGGTGATTACCTATCATATTCTTCACTGCTTCAATGTTTTAATCGGTTGTTGGCGTGGTCGGGCGACCAGGACGGTCATCGTCAGTGACATCTTCTCGGCCTTCCTTAAACCGGTTATACCACAATTGAATCGCAATTTAATTTAATTTTTTACCCGAAACTTAATACAGTTTCTTAGATCCATTTTTTCGAATAGTATAAAATCGATGAGCACACCAAAACACGACTAAACTTTTTGTCTGTCAAAAACAAACTGACAAGCCAAAATGGCTGATGTTGCCAACATATATAACATACCAACATAACAGAAAAAAACGCTAAAATCGAACATACGTAGCTCACGAAATTTGAAAATCACAGCTATTTTTTGATCAGACCTCGTATGTGCATTAGCATTGTCAACTTCAAAATTTCAAAACGGCCAAAAATAGGGGGAAAAAGCGCGTTATTTCAACAAACCATTACCAGGTTTAGAATTTTTTTATACTTACTAGCTGACCCGGTCCGCGTTGCTGGCCCTAAACAAACATAAGTGTTGTATTACTACACGATTTAAATTGAGTTTTTAAAAAAAATTTACGGTCCCTAAATAAAAATCCTGTATATGTCATTGGTGGTGCAATATGGGAACTGGATTTTGCCACGCTCCTTCGCCCGCAGATCGAAAATAAAAAATCAGACTTCACAGTGTCACTCGGCTGAATATTCTAAAGATTTCTTGAAAATTTCATCAAAATCGGCTCAGCCGTTTCGGAGGCCATATGTTACATCTATACACACATACTGTTTTATATATATATAGATTTTGTATTAAAAAAAGTATAAGATTTTGATATTAAAAACACGATAATGAAATAGCCTTAAAACTATTTGACGATCAAACTGGGTCTGATAGCGCCGGCTGATGGCATGCCACGAATACCTAGAATTTGTGTTTGTCAAAATTGGCCTCTACTGCAATTCTGCTACTTTTATTAAGACAACGGTATCTTTACAATAAATATAATGATCTTTTATAAAATTTTTTATTCAGCAACATTATTTAATTAAAATCGCTGTCGGCCGAAATTGTATGCAGGAGCATACGATTTCCGATTATCGTATGTTTTGTTTTTTATATCTTTCACAAAAATGCGACCCTATAAAGTATATATGATTCAGAAAATCAGAATTAGTAGAAAAGTCAATTAAGTTTGTCCGTCTGTCGGTCGTTCAAATATTGTTTCTGAGAAAACCATTATACTTAGAATATTTTTCACCATTCTATTGCCGTATAGAGTCATGGGTTTGCTATAGAAATTCAGTAAAATCGGTTCACATATAGCGGAGATATGTCCAAAATTCCGAAAAAGCTATTATTTTTTGCAATTTTGTATGAAAATTTTTGGAAAATAATATTGTTTGTTTCGCTTCAAACTTCACACACTTATTAAGCATGGCAATTAAAAGCAAAAAAAATTCACGATATCAGTCCATATACATATATCCGAGATATAACCTAAATTCTTTAATGAAAATGTCGCCTAAGCGAACTTAAATTTTTTTTTTTGCTTAAAATCAGTTCTGGTAATAAAAGGAGGTTACTTATATACAGAAAATGGACATTTTATATATCGGTCCATAAGCCGACTTTCCCTGAAAATGTTGCGTAAGCCAACTTAAGATTTTTTTTTTGCTTAAAACCGTTTCTGGTAATAAAAGGAGGTCACTAAAATACAAAAAATACAAATTTTCGATATCGGTCCATATATACCCGAGATATAGCCAAAACCGATTTTCCAAAAAACAACTTTTTTTTTGCTTGAAAGTTGTTTTGGTTATAAAAGATGGTTACTAAAAAACATAACATGAAAATTTCCAATATCGGTCCATATCGTATACCGGAAATATAGTCTAAACCAATTTTTTCATGAAAATGTCGCGTAAGCGAGCTTAAACTTTTTGTTGTTAAAAAAAAGTTCTGAGAATATAAGGAGATTACCAAATAGAGAATATTAAAACTTCCGATATCGGTCCATACATACATTCCGATATTGGTTCATATTTAACCGAGATATAGCCTAAACTGATTTTTGCATGAAAATTTCCATGAAAGAGTTCTTTTGTGGAATGGTGATAACAAGGCAAAAATATTTTTTCCCCGAAGTCGGTCCAAATATATCCGTACATATTTAGTTCAAATTTGTAATATATGCTATATACTCGTGTATACGTGACTATCGTGAAGGGTATTTTAGATTTGGCCCAGACGCTCTTACTTGTTTTTTCTTGCTTCCCTATAACGCGTTATAGGCAAAGAGATGTTTGCACATCTGCGATCTAGATACATGATAGCACGTTTCACTTGTACAAAGCGAATTAATAAATTAAAGCTCTGATGAAAATTAATCTCGTGCAAATAAATAAATTCAAAATTGTTTGGTTTGTACATATGTACATCGGGTTTTTAGTTCAAGTTTTTCCTTTCTTAAGTTTTTTATCAATAATTATTGATTGAAGAAGACAAGAAAAATAATAATCAAATCTTTAGCTGGGAGACAACTAGCTGTTAACATTCAAAATATTTCTAATATTACAATTTAAATTCGGCTTTCGCAAGAATTATTTGTTATTTTTAATTGTCTTAATACTAAATTTTAGTATTCAATACTAAATTTCAAATATTTAATAAATAAAAAAAATGCTTAAAAAAATTTTTATATTATAAAAATAATTGCCTTGAGCAAAGAAGATAGGAAAAAATAATTGAATACACAAAGCGCGGGGAAAACCAGCTGTTTCGTAGTCGCTAGACTATTCATCGGCACCCATTAGGATAAATTTAAAATACTGTTAATAAAGATTTCAAATGAAATATAGTGTGTTTTTATTTCATTTTCAGTTGAAAGAGTCCTTGAAACAGAATTGATAAAATAGTAAAACAAAAACAATTAATTTTGATTGCATTTGAGTTTTATTGTTTATATACAAGACTATTATTTTTAACTTACTTGTCTTGACTCCTATATATGTATGTATATTAGTAACAAAAAAAAGATTTTTATTTAACTACATATATGTATATGCACATATGTATGTATGTACTCGTATTTGCCAAGCAACTGATTGTCAACAATATTTCAATAATATTCAGTAAAAAGATTACCTCAAACTATTTTTTAAATTTGATTTTCTTTTTTGCACTTAATTCTAACGTACCTGCCGTCAGTCACCCATTGAAAATTGGCATATACATATCTAACATATTTTACAAATGTATTTTGCTATAGAATTTGCCTTTAAAACTCGACAAAAGCGAATTATGTGACAAAATATTCATGGAAATATGTTTGTTATTATTGTCAAAGAATTCATCGAGTGATTGTTGCTAATGTTAGATTTGTCATATTAAACTCGCATTATCATTATGATGATAATGGCATAATAATGATGGTTCGGTAAAAGGAATTCACTTCCTTGTTGCGATTGACATCAAATTGTTAAATAAATACATATGTGTACAATAGTCATAAGTTTTCCTTCTACTTTCAAGTACATACATAACTTCTTTATTTTAGTTTATTTTTCTGTTTTATGCTTTTAGTTTTGAAATGACAAAAAGAAAGAGGAAAAGGAAAACTGAAAGGAAATAAATGTTATATTTTATATTCAAATATGGTGTTACGAGTATATTCAAAGGATAGTAAATAAATACCCTTTATATGCTTCCAGCGTAAGCAAACATACACTGATGAAAAAAAAAATATTCATTGTTTTCCGTAAAATTAAACTTGAGAAAAGTTGTTGTGATTTCCGCAAAGTACTGCGTATATCGATGGTCTTATGTAGAAGGGCCAAAATCGCAATTTTTCCGAGTTTGTTCTTTTTTTTCGTGATTCTAGTGTATTTGGACAAATACTCCTCGTCACAAAGATTTAATGGAATAGAGTGATAAGTAATAGGCTTATACATGCGAATCGCTGAAGCAACAATAAAATACCTGTTTCACCTGTTAAAATGAATTCGGCTTGGAACAAACGTAGAAAAAACGCAATAGTGCCGACTAATGCATTAAACACACTCATAGCAGCAGACTACCGACTACATGACTACATATGCCGCTTGCAATAACTGCCGAAGTATAGTTAGCTAATTCTTTATTTTGAAAAAGACAACATCATAATAAACAGTTGACCTGTAATTTTGATGTTTAGCTTGTCAACGCCCGTTATGGATTTACTTGAACAATACCATTTACATATTTATATAGAAAATTCCATGTATAAACAGACGTCAAAAGACATCATAAAATACTTACTCACCAACATCAATAGAAATCGCAAGATAAAATTTACACCAACTAAAACATAATTTATTGAAAAACGTAAAGACAAGTGAACAGATGCTTTAATAGCTATCACCCCATTTTTTCACTATCTTAAAAGTTGTATTTCGTTTATAATATTACATTGGCGGCACTTTTCTGTTTATTCTCGCTAATAATGTTAGAATTACCTAAACCACTTCCCGAATTAAAAATAGTACCTGTAACTATGGCAAAGATGTTTTTCCGGGTTCAAGCAGTTAAAAAGGTTTTGACATAGATACAGCACCTAGACCGGTTAGCATTCCAACACTAGTCTTGAAGCAGTGTTCGTCTTCTGCGTTTGTGCGTTCATTAGTACGTCTCTTCAGCATACTTTACCATGTTGGTGAGATTCCATCGTGCTGGAAAAAGTGTGAGGCAAATAACCCCGAAAATTACTGCCCAAATTGCTTTCCAAAGTAATGGAAGGTATGGTTAATTATCACCTTTTGAGGTATCTAAATTGCATAAATTACTTTGTGATCGTCAATATGGATTTCGGAAGGGTCGTTCTATTGGCGATCTTATGGCATATCTTAGAATGGTCCCACTCAATCCATCATTTCGTTCGACAGAGTGTGTCATGGTGCACTACTGGCAAAACTTACTCTTTTTGGTGTCGGTGATGACTTCTCTCGGCTTATAATGAGCTTTCTCTGAGACCACACTATACGAGTTGTTCAAGATGGGGTCTCATCAAACAAGTTGATGATTAATTCAGGAGTACCGCAAGGCTCCGTTCTTTCTCCTACCCTATTTCTTATTTTCCTCAATGACTTTCTATATCAAACTTCCTACACTATCCACTCTTTCCTGCATTACAGTAGTATTAAATACGTTTTCTTTTAGTTATAGGCCCAGCTACTACCAAGACGCTAAGTATATATGATACACTGAATAGTGATCTTCTATTAATCTCCGAATGGGATCGTAAAAACATGGTCGCTTTTAACGGCCGTAAAACCCAGTGTTGTTTCTTAACAAACGATAGCGAATACTAGGTCATCTGTACTCATGGATGGTATAAATATTGGGGAATCGAATGATCTCGATGTTCTTGGAATGAAAATAAAGCGTAATGTCTGCTGGAGTGAACACATTTGGCATGTCTCTAAAGAAGCGTTCAAATGCCTCGGGTTTTTGGAAATTTGTAAGATGTTCTTCACTCCACCCGATCTCCTTACTATTTATACCACCTATATCCGACCGCAAATGGTGCTTCAAAGTCTATTTTGGGGTTACTCGAGAGAGGAGAGGGCGAAGAAGCTAATCGGTGACAGTGGGGTATCCAGCTCCTATTGACGCACTGAAACATCGACACAGTGTAGGGTGCATTACTCTTTTTTATCGTTACTATAATTGATTTTGCTTTGATTTTATGAAGCACACACATTTTTATGAAGCACGCGTTCTTCGTCCAGAGCTCATCCAGTTTAGGTAAATTGCCCGGGGAATCGTACTATGCATTACGGAGAGAGCTAGTTTTTCAGCCGCACGCTTCGCCTGTGAAAAAAGTTGCCTGCAGACGTGTTTCCTGTGTGTTATAACATTGGTAAGTTCATTCCAAATGTTCGCAAACACTATTTCCTCTTTCTCCCTCTTCAAAACCTATTTTCCTAGTTCTGCGCCAGCAACAACTGCAGTTATGTATTCTTGCTGTTGTAAAAATATTTATTTTCATTTAAACTATAAGAAACAAGAACTGATTCAGCTTGCGCTTAGTCGCCTTTTTTTAAAAATGGTAGTAGGTTTGATGTATTCGTAATTTGGGCACTATGCTTTCAGGGGTGTGGAGGAGTAGGAGCCTCTCATTTGTTGAAACAAGCAAAAGTTCTAGCAAGTTTCAGCATTACTCCAACAAGGGCTAATTAGCTGGGCGATGATCTGCATGCCGCTAGGTGGTTGATTTGTACCTCTGATCATATTAGAGGTACCTACATCTTGGCTTAAACGTTCTGGTTGTGGTACGTGACGATTTGCGGAGAGCTCATCGTTCAGGGCTCATCCATTTATGATCGATAGCCCGTGAATCGTACAATGCATTAGTTTTGCAGCCGCATGCCTGTTATAATATTGTCAAGTTCAAGTCATATGTCCACACACATGATTCCATCTTTCATCCTCCTTAGCTACTTACCTGGCCCCCCACTTCATATATAAGGTTCTTCTCTTGGCTACTAGTCCAAGATAAAATAAATAAAGAAATAATTACAGTTGCTAAGGAGCCATTGTTTTGCAACAGATGCTTGTTATGTAAGCAACCAGAAGTGATGAAAGGATGCGTAAGTTTGTTAAGGGTTAATGTTCTCTATGAACTTTAGCCTACCAACTTGCAAAGCCTTGCCTTCCTCGGACCTTTTCGCCAATTGCATACGGGAGGGATTAGAATTCCCAAGTACTTCAGCTAAAGGGTTTTTTTCATACGAGTATGACCACAAAAATATGACAAAAAATTGCCTCTTGTGTGAACCATGTACACTTCATTCGAGCGCCTGGGATCCGTGAGATATCACACTCCGTTTGATATGGTCCACTGTTAGAACATATCATGAAAAATGAAGGTAAACGAAATATTTTTCTGTTTTTTATTTGAATAATTGCAAATTAAATTATTATTATTATTGTATAGTTTTTTTTGGAGAGAAATTTGAATTTAAGGGTAGTAAGGAGTTCTTACAGAAATTCAGGTTCCCATAAAAACTGTGTTACGGAATTTCAGATTGGTAAATTCCTTATGTAAATTTCCGTATATGGCTACGAAGTTCTAAAAGAAAAGTAAACGGAATTTTTGATATTTGTTTATTATTACAGGTATGTTAAAAGTAAAATTGGAGACTTTTTCCCGTTAACAGAAACAGAAATTAATGTTCAAGCATTAAACACATAGACCACAGCAGACTACACGGCTTCACAACAGCAAATGCTGCAACCGGCAATTATAGTCGTGTAGGGCACTACTGAATTATTTTGAACACGGCAGCAACATAAATTCAAATCCAAAAAGTTATATTTCAGTGTGGCCATCTAAGAGTTTTTAGCTTCACAAAATTTGTTGATTTACAGAATAAGATCTGTTTATATCAAACTTTCAAGTTCTTCTGTCTAACAAATAAAGTCTTAAAAAGATAAAAAGAGTAACTTAACTTAAAAAAAAATTTCGTTTACGACGATTAATTCAGATTATATGGGCCTTCAAAGTTTATAATATAATTGGATATAACCTCTGATCTATAATGAGAACAGTGTTAAAGAAATTAAACTTTACGACACTTTATCGAATTGTTTAAAACGGGGACCAAAACTCTCTTAAAATATTTTTTATCAATAATATGGAATTTAAACTACTTGTACGTGATGTAAAATCAACTGGTATATACATATGTATCTAATCACATCCTACTTATTTAATAAAATTAAGATTTCTTGTTTTGAGCCTAATGGCCTTATTCATAAAAAATATTGTCTGTTTATAAAAAACTTGTTATTTGACAAATTTCTAGAGAAAATTTGTCAAATAAGTGTTTAATAAACTTATAATTGGGGGATTCAAACGGTGTCATATCACGCATAATGTCATAATATTTTAAAATATGCTTCGAACAAAAAAGTAGAAAACTACTCGTAAAAAGACTTTTTGAACAGAGTTTGTCGTAACTAAACCGTAAACATATTATCTGACTCAAAATTAAAATAACTTATATCAGAATGCTCACAATATTCATATTTTTTCATACTAATGTTTTAAGACTTATGACTTTAAGACAACGCTTATTTAATGAATACAGCCGCAAGTATGTATGCATATATTGTTTTTATACACATTGGTCACAGTGTTTTTATTTTGTAGTCAAGAAAAATAGAAATTAGTTTAATTCGACTGCGAAAAAAATCAGTATGGACAACAACCTGCAGTCGTGTCGTATTGCTGTTGTCAAAATAAATGCTCGCATTTAAATGCATGTATTTTATATTTGACATGTTGAAGTCGGTTGTTTGCTGGCTTCAATATGTTTATTGCTTCATACATTTATTTGCCTCGGAAGTGTTGCTTCATACATTTATTTGCCTCGGAATTGTTGACAGTTGACTGTTATTATTATTAATAAAATAGATTAAAATTTTTTTGTTAAAAAAAAAATGGAGGAAGAATTGTTTGCCGTATATTTGTAATTTTTTGTTTACAAACAGCCTTTTCTACACCAATCTACACAATTATTTTTCCGTGTAGAAATAAATGTGTATTTTCAAACGTGAATTTCCGTAAGAAGTCCGTACCGGCCTTTACATACAAATGCTGCTTCTCAAATTCAACAGTCAACAAGAAAAGTAACCCGATCCTTGGACATCAACGGGGTTAACCATAATTTTATATTACAAATACCTGAAAACATTTTTAATATAATTTTCGGTTTCAATTGTTGTTATCCAGTAGAATTGTATCATATATTGGAGGGATGCTGCATATTATTGCATTCAAGAAAACGACAACAACAAAATTATTACAAAGTTCAATCTCTTCCAAATTGTGTCGGATTGAAGGTTGAAGCAGGTCAATTACAATAAGTCCGCATGGCCAAAACACAGCTTCATAATTTTCAAATAGTTGATCCCAAAACATCCACAAAATTAGTTCTATAAACTCGCTGAAGCATAGCAGCTATTGGATATAAGGAAATTTTGTTTTTGAAATTATAGCACTTACTGTGAAAATCCTGTCTTGAAAGCATTTCTTTTATTCCCTTTCAGCCCATCATTCTTTGCACCTACAATTCATCTTATTATTCATGTTGTGTTAATGTGTAAAGTTTCTTTTATTCTTTTTTGTTCTACAACTTTGGAATACTTACTGTTGCTGCATTGCGGTTTCTTTGCAAGTGTATCGTTGAATGCATCTGAAATGTTTCCTTATTTGTGCTTGTATTATTGCTGTTGAATGTTACATGTGTTAAGTTTCTTTTCCTGGGGGAGAAAGGAAATGCATACAAGCAAACCTTCACACATATGAGTATATCAATAATACAATTTCCCCATTTTATTATTGTAAAGGTGTAAAGCACACATTTACAGACACTCCAGCAAACAGGCGTACTGTAAACGCATACAAATGTTGTAAAATTATTATTACAGCTTTATAAGTGCTAAAAGTCACATCAATCTCAAACCCATGAGGAAATTTAATAGCGGATATAAGTTTATTTGATAAGGAACTTGTTAGGAAAAGTATTGTTACATAAAAAAGATAGATATTTTTTAGCACAAATTAAAAAAAAAAATAATAATATGAAATAAAAGGCTTTTTTAAAAGGCTGTCAGCCAAAAAAAATTATCCTTCTTGGGTCCAATTTGGTCCTGTTGTATTGTATATTCTCGTATATTGTAATGTTTTTGCCTTTAAAGAACGCTTTTGCAGATTCTTCAATTGCACATGAAACAACGACACTAACACTTGTTCACATTCATATCGCTCCTTTATACTCGTGTACACGCATGTATGTATTTAGGTGTAACTTAAGATAATATGCTTCGATAACTGTATCGCACAATTAATCGGAAATTTTTGAATTAAATAAATCAGTTTTTACGTTTTTTCCATTGAAAAACAAATGTTTTAATATCATTTGCTACGACTATTTTCCAAGCAATTCTTTCCTTTGTGTATGCGTTTAAATACTCTATTGTTACAATTTCTCTTTTAGTAAATTGTTCTTTTAAAACCATATATTACTTTCATTTTGCTGAGTTCTTTATAAAAGTCATAAAGCTATAACATTTATTTTTTTACTTTTTATTATGCATAAAGCCACATGCATTTCGATTAAATTTGTTTCCTCTTCATCTGCACCATTTTTGCTTTCAGTCTCTTCTTTTCTAAGTTTGGATTTTTTAATATTCCTGTTGTAAAATTGAATGATGACTTTATTGTCATTTTTCCTGATTGACTTGTCAAATGTTCTATTTGACGTTTTTTTTTTTTAACTTCATTTGCTTTAAAATTGAGTTGCCTTTTTTTAATATACATATGTAGATATCTCTTTTAGCACATACATACATTTCTCTCTCGGTCTTAACACTTTTTTCCCATTCATCAAGACTTTAAATGCTGTTAACAAAGTCAGTCAAATAAATGAAAATATTGGTAGCACTCTTTGTATTCAAGTGTAAAAAATGATCGAAGTGATGGCGATGATAAAAAAATATTGTCTATAGTGACTAGCAAGTGAAGTGATAAGCAAATTAATAGGAATGCATATGACATGTTGAAATATACAGTGTTACACATGTACGTGCATTCATCGAAATATAGAAGAAAACCCGTTTAATATGCAATAGAAGATACAATAATAGATAATTTTGTGCAAGCGAAAATTTTTTTGGCCACAAATATATTCTTACCCGTTTTTTTTTCATTAGCCAAAAAGTGTAAATGAAATGTTTAAGGTTATTTTTCCTGGCATTAAACTAAAGTTAAGCTTCTGACCACTCATGTTCACCGCTAAATTTGTTTTAATTATGAAAATCCTTTACGTGTTGCTCAACTTTTTCCTTATAGACGTCTTGAATATGCATTACTTTAATATATCCCTTTTGTAAGCACCTCCATAACATAACGCAAAACTTTTACTTTTTGGGTTTTTTGTTTTTCTACGAAATACTATTTTACATTTTAAAGTCTATAAAGCCATTACTATACAACTTGCCAAATGCCAATAAGAATGTTGTTGTTTCACAACATACATACGTATTATTAAGAATTTTTATTACATCTAACCCAGTAGGCAGCCGTTGATCTGCTCGTTATAAATGTACAACACATTCACACAAACAAGATAAAACATAATACACAAACAAGGCAACATGCGAGTACATGATTTAAAGTACGCAAAATTGCAAGTAAATCAACAACAAATGATGTTGTTGTTATTCTTGCATTCTTGGTATTTTGTTTCTTATTGTTTGTTGTAGTCACTTGTTTAATGTTCGCAAGCTTGTGTGTAAATGTGTATATGCCCAGCAGTAAACGTCTACATTATTAGGCTGAAACGGCATTTGAACATATTCATTTGCTTTTTGAATGAATAAAGCTTCGTATCACACACAACTGACTACGAAGTGACTCATATTCTATTGTAATAAAAACAAATTAATGAATATACAAACCGAACGAATAATGATATTAACTCGACTCGTGGAGAAACAAATACAACCACATTCAAATAAAACAAAAACAAGAAGAAAATGTTTCAAGCATATCCAATGAATCAGAATAGCATTCGACCAAAGACTATAAAAACACAAATTTTTTGCGTTTATTGATGCTGCGGGGGAAGTAACAAGGAAAAAATAAACTGCTTGTTATCTATGCACAAACAAAGAGAGCACAAAATTTTTGAGCATAAACACTTTCCATATGTGCATTAGTATGTAGTAATTAATCTATTTTCCTAGTTCCAGGACAATGCACTGCCTATGTAGGGACTATCCCCTGAGTACTGGTTCAAGGTAAAAAAAAAGAAATATATACCAACCTAGTATATATTTTCATATACATTGCCGCATTTGTTGAGTAAACTCCTACCACCTGCACACAAAGTAAGCGAGGTTGTGAGGTGTTCCATCAACAAAAGCTCACTACTTCCTAACATACATTGTAAATTATCAGTAGGCTGCTCGAATACAATCTCGCATACTTTGTAAGCCGGCAGCTCGGATGCAATCTCGCTTACATTGTAAGTAGGTCGAAAACATACTGGGCACTTCAGTTTTTTGGGAATATTCCATTATATAAACTTGTTTTGTTTCTTGTTTACTGCATTCTTTTCTTTTTTCACCAAATGTTGTATTTTTCTTGTACATTTTTTACAATGTTTTCTAAAGTTAAGAATCTTTAGCACTGATTTTGCTACTTAAAATTTTTGCGACGCAGTCTGACAAAGACGGCGAGCGTTTGATTTATAGCCAAAAAATAATATTCGCACATATAATTGTGAAACAAAAGTGAACGTAATTAATTTTTGAGAACTGTGAAAATGATTTACATCAGCACCTGCCTTGCGGCGTGATCTGATGGTGGACCATTTCCACGGAGTGAATTTTTCACGATTCACCAGCGCCCCCATGTGGCTTACCGGGCTCACACAGGTAGCAATTATTGCCATATGATTGCGGTCATATGAGCAACTTCTTGTTGAGGAGTTCGGGCCTTCTAATCCCTCCCGTATGCAATTTCCCAGCAATCAATGGAGGACAAGGCTTAATGAGTTGGTAGGCCGAAGCCCACTAAGAGCATCAGCCCTTAAACCAACTCACCCGTCAACCATCACCACTGGTTCCTTACAATACAGGTATCTGTTGTATAGGCAACAGATCCTCGAGAGATTGTTAGCCCTCGAAAAAAGCCACACACCAAATAATTATCAAGGATACTAACACTCCCTTCCTGCGATTTAGGTTTAAACCACAGCCAGAACGTTACAGCCGAGGTAGGCGCCTCAACCATGATCAGCCCGGGTCGAACCGCAAGCAGAACTACCCAGGGGCCATGCTGATCCCCGTTCTGCCAACTTATATCCTTGGTAAGGGTTTCGGAAGCCAACACAACATAAGTCATGTGGCTTCCTAGAGTTTTGTTTGCGGCACCAAACGAGGGACCCCTTCCCCTCTTTTCCCCGAAAAACAGAGCGCCTAAGTTAGGAATACGCCAAGGCAAAACCTGTTCCCCGGGGGAATTTTGTCATACACTTTGTCAGTTAACAATCATTGATTATAAAGTGTTGCACATATCATTGAAGAGAAGTAATGTAGTAGGCAGTGTTCGCCGCTGGGAAAGAAAGATCAGGATGATTGTAAAAGATGATAAAGAAGTTTATATAGCAGGCAGGTCGTAGTCAGTTTATTCTTAAATTTTATACAAGACAGTCATAAATCAGAAAGTAAGCAAGCCTAGTGCTTCAGTACACAGTGGTATCAAGTGTAAATAAAGTTGTGAATTATTTAAGTAGTTTGTAACAAAAAAGTATGTGAGTCATTATTTCATTTGCAATTGAGAAAACTGTTAAAGCGTTTTAGAGGCAAAAACTTAACAATATACGAATATAATACTTGCGATTAAAATGAAACAATATTAACACACAAAGGTTTTACTCAAACGCAATTACATTAGGGGTGAAAGTGTACGATTTTTGGATTTGGCTTCGCTAAAACCTCTTATTTTGTGCGGCTTGATAAAAATGCACGAGCAAAACAACTAGGATATTAGGATATGGTCATAAAAATATCCTTAAGAATTTTAATAAATGAAAACTTAAAACAATTAAGTTTTTTATTCGCTATTTAAGCTTCTAACATTTATACCAGTAAAAAATTATTTTCTTTTTAAATTCTCAGCAATTTATTTGGATTGTTGGGATATAAAGTTGAATGTTTGAGAATATCTTTCAAAAATTTCCAAAGTCTACTGATGATTAGGGTAGCTCCTATGAAATGTCGACATATAGATAGCTGGGAAACATAGAAAACAAGCTATTTATAATTTTTTACTGGTATGAAAACTTAAAATTTAAAAATTAACTCAAAATTTTAAAATTTTCAGTAAAGTCAAAAAACTGTTTGTGGCCACATTTAACAGAATTTAAAATTTTATATATAATAAAGTAAGCAAATTCCATTTGAAAATATATATGCAATGTCTTTATTTTAAATTTAGCCACTCAATGTAAAAATCTATTTTTTGAGTTATAACCTTTTAAAAATTTTCGAGTTTTTTTTTTTTTTGGTATTCTGACACTTTAGTTGAAATTTTAATAAAATACGTGTTTCATTTATTAAAAAGGTAGTAACTCGAAAATATTAATTATTATCTTTAAAATGATAACTGTTATTGTGTTTAAATTAAGTATCAATTAAATTTTTGTAATACATCTCATAAATATGTTTTGGGATTATATTTGTGTACAAGTTCCTTAAGATCCTTTTCCTTATTTTCGTACGGGAATATATACTAAATATTTGAATTTAATACTAATTGATTTAACTAGGGATGAAACGATACGAGTAAATACAAGTAAATATTCGATACTTTTCTTTCGATACCAAGTACTTTTGGTATCGGTGCTTTAGCACCGAGTACCAAGAAGGTATCGATCAAAACTACTTGTATCGGTAAGAAATACTCTTTACTTATTGGCAGGCAAAAATGAGTTGTTCACCATTTTTACCATAATTTTTTTTGTTTTCAAAGTTTTTATAAAATAAATCCATGAAACCAAACTACTAAATTAGGGTGATGGTTGCATTTCATAAAAAAGATGGTAAGATTGCGGTCACGACCTTGAAAATATATTATTAAAATAAATAGTCTATTATTACCAAACCCTTTTGAATTTGTCACTAAAAAATCTTCAGATCAGAATTATGTGACTTTACCGAAGATTATACCAATGACAAATTGTCTTACATCCAAGCTAAGTTTTTCTTCCTCCATAGAATCTGTCAGACAGTTACAAGACAAAATATTGGGTGAATGAATGCAACTGAAGAATTGTTATGATAAAACTCCTGCATTGTAGAAATCTCCGCTGCCGAGGTCCTAATCAGCCAAGTCTGTAACGAACAATTTGATTTTTGGCTCCATGTGTTCTTCCCTGTTGCTAATCGTAAGAAGAAATCGACCGATACAAGAATGTATCGATGATTCTTCTTCGGTACCGATTACGTTTAGATGTAGTCGATACTTATCGAGTTTAAGTATCGATACCCTAGTGGTATCGTTTCATCCCTAAATATAACATCAATATCAATAAAATAATGAAGATTTTCCCAACAGCCTCTGAATCTTTTTTCTAAACAATTACTTTTGAAAAATGCTTACCTTTATAGGAATCTTTATATAAAAAATAATAAGATTATTGTATTCTACAGCCAAACTTTGATAATACTTTAATTTTTTCATTGGTATAATTATTATAAAAATGTTTACCCCATTGCTTTTGTAAACTCTTAATATTAACTTGATCATGCTTTAAACCTATTAACATTATGTATTGGTCTGTGGCGTGTATCGGTTTGTACACGTTCCAACTTCATTCGACCAACATTTTCCTTCGGTGTCAGTCCAAAATATGGGGGCTAGCAGTTCCTTGAACCGTTTGGGGGTTAAAACTGTAGGAACCCTTTTAAGGGCTGCGATAGTCTGACCAGAGGCTATTATTTTCTGGTATCACGGGAGCCGGGAGCTCCGGGATCATTGTTCTCGCCCGGCTATGGTTGAGGACCTTCGGGGGCAACGTGGTGGGTGGTTGTGGTTTAATACCCAAATGCGGGGAGATCGAAAATTGTACCCATGCATGACGATTTGTCCTGCATGGTCATGCGTGACAATTTGTCATGCATGGGGACGTCCGGGTGAACGTTTTTTTTTTCGCCTTGTGAGAGAATCACCGTGGGGTTGGGCCGTCAAGGCAGGAACCCACGTAAAACATCTTCTGATTCTGTCAGTCCAAAAGAAACATTGTAAGTTGTAACAATTTATTTTGCTTTTATAAAAAAAAGCTTGAAGTTAATCCTTTTTAATTTTTTTATGACTCACAATATGTGAACAATTTTGTCACAAAAAGAGTCGCATTTCGATTTAAAATTATATAACAAAACAAATTTTATCTACAAAATAGTATCCACCCAAAATACAACCAAAATTAAAAAAAAAAAACACTTCGATTATTTAAATAAAATTTTTTGTTTTTACATTTGTACAACGGGTTATAGTTCAGGTTTTTTCCTTTCTTACGTTTTTTTCTTAAGAAGGATTTTTTTACAATACAAATCTGCTGTGATCAATAATTTTGATTGAAGAAGACAAGAAAAATAATAATCAAATCTTTAGCTGGGGGACAACTAGCTGTTTCGTAGTCGATACACTACTCATCAGCACCCACTGGGATTTGAACTCAGGTCATGACGTATCTTGATCTGCTGCTTTTAACCACTCAGCCACCGAGCATCGGTGTTAACTTAAATACAGATTCAAATCAAAATAGTAACTTTTTTATGAAAATTCATGGTTCATTTCTGTTTAACTTTTTTTATTAGCTTATTGTTAAAATAAACATAGCGACTATACTATCAATAAAATGGTCTCAAAGTGGTTCTCGAGGTGAAACAGTTATCGAAATACGTAGACACTTTTACTGTAGGTAAGTATTGCTGATGAAGTGAAATTTTAAAAATTTTGAGTTAATACCTTTTTGTTGGTTAAGTACGATATGTATATACAATAAACCAAAATCTAATTTAGAGTCATAAAGTTCAGCAAAAAGAAATAAATTAATAGCTAAATCCTAATAGGCGGATGTATGTTCACAGGAAATGTAGAGGGAGAAGTATTAGTGACATTCGGTCTTACATTTTACTCCTCTAAGAGTGACTTAGACACAATTATAAGACTTTTTGTGGATTTTCTGCCCTTCGCGAAGGCATTTATCCCCATCCTGGTTTTCTGGATCATGCATTTTTTACCAAGCCCCACCAAATAATAGGTTCTAGCGTATTCAAATCTTATTCCTAAGATTTTTCTTATAACACTAATTCACCCCTAATTTACGTGAGTACAAATTTAGGCGAATGTGGTACACATTCATAAGCAAATACGAGTTCTAAATATATGAGTATATTTGAAGGAAATATATTAAATTATGTTTCTAAAATTTAGCCTGGTCTTTTATATTGCTTATTTGCACGCAAAACCTGCGCACTGGCTTAAGACAGAAAACTGGTCTATGGTCGTCTACTTGTAACTCCTCGGAAAGTTACAGTTGCGCCCTAAATCAGATAAATTTTTTATGTTAAAGTCCTTGCGAGTTACACAGGTTTGACCTCAGACATACATATATATTAAAGCCAGCCACAGACGGAGTGTTTTTACATCTAAATTTTTATGCATTTTTCCTATTATTCCTTAGGAAACTTTAAGTAGGCAGTTTGTAGTTTGAAAACGAATTTTAGTTAAACAATTTGCAATTCAAAATTTAAACAAAACGCAACTTCACGACTTCTTTGCTCTAGTTTTTCTTCATGTCAATTAAAATTATTTTGATAGATATTTGACTAATTACTCTAAAATGGGTCATGTTTGTTCATAAAAGCTGATAGTTTCTCCTCCTTTTGGTTATAAAATATTGTGCAGCAATCAAATGTATGTTTGCTCGCCTTGATAAAGTATTGAACACACACAGTATTTTGTTTGAAATATTTTTTTTTTTAGACTAAAAGTTATTAAGCTAGTAATGGGCTATATTGTGCAGGTTGTTGATCTCATAAAACCAGCCTACTTGGGTTCTTTCTTTATCCCGAGTGTGTTGCTTATGAGATCTACATATCACTCGACGGTTCAGATCTAAATCAACCTCTTTGCCTTGTCGGCCTTGTCTGATGATAGACCAATTTCAAGGGGTGAATTATTCAAGATGCAGCAGCGCTCTCATCTGACTTTCTAAGCTCACATAGGTGGCAACTTTTTGTCATAAGTTTGTATAGACAAAGCCTTTGCTTAGGAGTTCGGGTCTTCTAATTCCTCCTGTTTGAAATTTCCTAGAAGTCAATGGTAGACAAGGCTTAATGAGTTGATAGGCCGAAGCACATTAAGAGCATCACCCTTAACCAACTCACCCATCTAACCATCTTTTCTGATTCATTACATTACAGGTATCTGTTGCAAGACAACAGCACACCTGTTGCAACACAGAAATTACGAGTATTACCCCCCGAAAACCGGCATTAAACCATAGTTATCACAGAATACAAATAATTCTTTCCTGTGATTTAAGTTTTAAGCCACAGCCAGAACGTTTCAGCCAAGATACAGATGGTCTACAAGCAAAACTTACCGAGGGCTTTGCTAATATTTTTTCTGTCAATTAACTCTTGTTAAGGGTTTCGGAGTCCTACACAACATAAATTATGCGGCTTCCTAGAGTTTTATTTGGTACAACAAGTAAAGAATTTTTACTTCTCGCTGCCCCAGAAAGCAGAGCGCCCTGGATTCGTATACACCAAGGCAAAACCTGTCTCTATAGGGGACCGGAAAACCGTGTGTTTAAGTGTGCTAACACAGTGCACCCAACTACAAAGCTGTCGCATAAGCTGGATACTAATAGAGGAAGTCCTCTATTCCTCTTCTCGTTTCTACACCTATCCTCTTTTCCTCTTCCTCATTTCTACACTTTCTGTATAAATCATGAAATGGAAGGTTCAATCTTCTCCCAAGCGGCCCTATGTGACAATAACGTATAAGAACTGCCACCTTAGCTGGAAAAGTCCTTTCAGGACCATAGTTCACCTACAATTATATATAGGCTGTAGTAGCTTTGTTACCCGACATGTAGCTTTCGACCAACCCCTTCAAGTTGACGCTGTATTTGCTTCTTACTGCTTTTAATCGGGACTCTTACCATGCTGTCCTGTCCAACCTTGGCCTTGGTCAGTTTATTCGCTACATATGTGCGGCGCTTTAATGTTACCCAGTACCCAGAAAAGTTCCAGGTTTCAAATCTCACTATCTTAGTAGTAGATTACCGGCATTTATGCGCCAACGTGGATGTCATGTAGACACTCGCTAGCGCACCTAGCACAGCCTATCAGTATAGATTCGGATACTCACCCCGTATATCCTACATCACTTCAATCAACTGCTCCCATTATAGCTTCACTCAGTGCATAGCCTAAAATGCATCCTCTGCCAAGCCCAACTTGGATCTGAAAAGATCTTAAGCACGTCCGCTCAGCGGCCTATTTGGATCGGATTCAAGCCCGTGCTTGACGAAGTTACTCAAACTTCTTATCATGTAATAGGGTTTATGAACAGTGATTAGTAATCAAAACAGTAATTAGTAGTCGCACCAATCAACGGTTGGTCATTTATTTAAAAGGTGTAAGGTGCAAAAGCAAAAGGTTTGTTTTTTTCGTTTTGACAGGTTTTCTTTTTAAATTTGCAATAATTTATTTATGATATTCTGAAATAATATTGAAAATATCTTTTAAAGGCCTCCACGTCTACTGATGATTAGGCAAGCTGCTATGAAATGTCTAGATTGCCGGGAAACATAGAAAACAAGCTGTTTATATTTTGTTTATGGTATCAGTATTAAAAGCTAATAAAGTGAATAAACTGAATTGTTTAAAAATTTTTTCTACCAAGCTAAACTGGGTAAACAGAGCTCGCTTTAATTGAAATTGAAATTATATCAGATGGCTTTGCTTTCGAGTTTTACAGAAGTAATAATTTTAAAGACTTGTCAGAGAATGGCTTAAACATTTTTGAGTAGCCATTTTGAACTAACGTAAATTTAATAATTTTTATTTTATGTAATTTATGAAAACATTACGGTTACAAATTTTATATAGTTTTGTATATATAAGGTTATTTGAAAGGGATAAATAAAGGTTTATACAGCACTTAATGAAAACCGCTTTGCTTTAAGTGCTAAATACCATAATTTCTACATCTTCACAGTGACAAAATAATAACTCATTTTGACTTTTATGTTGATTGAAACCATTAAATTTGAAATGAAAAATCCAAACGCATATCTTGACAACACATTTTGTGAAAACAAATTTCTCCTCTATATTCCATCAGATTTTATGACACTTAACCACTAACGTTATTGTTTGCGTAACACTTTTTACAGCACACATGCGAACTGCGTACAATACACAATACAATAATCGTGAATGTGTTGAGTCGAATGCCAAAAAAAATAATACGACAAATACGGTAAAAAGAACAGAAAGAAATAGGCCTTAAAAAGGATGAGCTTTATTGAAACGAACGATACTGAAAGATTTTGATTGGTACCAAAAACCGGTACCGAAGTTGGTAATGTACTAATCATGAAAGGATGCTCTTTTCTGATTTTAAATAAAAATTAATTACTGATATCAAAATAGAACCGCATCTTATAGTCTAACCCCAAAAAATGAGAATTGTTCTTGAATTTTATATAGAGCCATATTCGGAGAAATACTAGTTTCAGTTTTATGAACATCTATGTAGGTACAGTAGAGTGCATCGATTTGAAAGGAACAATAATTTAAGTAATTGTGGCAGCAATTTTTCGATCATTTTTGTCATGAGAAAAAAATAGTTCCACTACGACATATCAAAAAATGGCTTTTTCTTAACTTTTATTTTTAACATTTTTTAGTAGGCCACATAGGGACGCAGGCAAGGAGGTTAAATCTTCCATTTAATGACTTCTGTAGAAGTTGCAGAGACGAGGAGGAAGAAGAGAGCGTTGAGCACTTCCTCTATCAGTGTCCAGCTCTTTCTTATATAAGGGCATTGTACCTAGGCAGACCGATGCTGCATGATTTGACGGAGGTATCGGAATGCGATGTAAGTGGATTGGACTCCTTTATCCGATCCTAGGGTTGGTTCTAGGCCAGTGATATGTAGATCTACTGAGATACATATCATATCCAGGCAACACAACGGGACCTGACTGGGCCTAAGTGGGCTGGCTTTATAATAGCTGGCAGCCTGTTAAACCTAACCTAACCTAGTAGGTAATAAAAAATAATCAGTTAATTTAATTTACTATTCCAAGGTGATTTTATTTTTGAATTGTTATTATTTGGAATTATTACTGAATTATTTATGATGAAATTGAATAAATATATGTTTAGAAAGCTAAAAAATAGGTTTTCATATTGACCTAAAAGAAATAATTTTAAGAATAAGCGCAAACAATTGTGAATATAAAATACTATTGTGAATTATGCCACGGCCGCTTTGTGTTACATTTTTCGCATAGCGTGTGCCCGGCGCTTAATTCGCAATAATACTAGTATTTTTCATTCACTATTATTTAAGCTTAATCATAAAATTTTTAGTCCGATATCGCAGCATGTTTTTTAGTTTTTAAACTATATTTTTTACTTTTTAGTTCGGCAGCCTTTAGCGAAGCGGTTCCGAGCTTTCTAGGAATTCCCAAAACTGGCCTCAGGGATTCGCAAAATCCCCCTACATCACTGGAAGCAATATGGCAAATGCACGTTCCATGGCAAAAAGGCTAACCGGTTCCAAAACAGTTGGCAAGGCAGTTCTGAGATTTTTTCGGAATTCCCAAATTCAGCTTAGGGATTTGCCAAAATGCTGCGCTTCCCTGGAAGCAATATAGTAACTTAAATTTTCACACTAAAGCGAATGACCGTTCTTAATTCACATACATGTTCCACGGCAAAAACGCGTACCAAATATGCAAAACCGGTTCCCAAACGATTAGAGAACGTGTTCCGAATTTTTTTGGATTTGCGATAGAATAATGGCAACAACAAAGTTGTTTTTAAATTAACAAATGCCAAATGAAGTCCAGTATCTTAGTATTCATCCCGGCCGTAGGCTAACGTGGAAGTCTCAAATTGATGCAAAAATCACTCAGTTGAAATTACAAGCTGCGCAACTAATTTGAATTATGGGTAGAAATTCTACATTGAAGTTAGATAGCAAATTTTTGCTATACAACGTAATTCCAAATCCTATATAGCGCTACGGAATTCAATTATGGGGCACCGCCTCAAGGTTAAACATCGAAAAAATTCAAAGGCGACAAAACCAAATTCTTCGAACAATTTCTGCAGCTCCATGGTATGTAAAAAATTCACGAATTTATAAAGATCTGAGTGTTCCACAGGTAAAAGACGAAGGTATATCATTTCAACATTTCTCGCGACTTCCTAATTGTGGTCAGGTTTGTTGTTGTTGTTGTTTGGCCTTCGAGAGGTTTGCGACACGCTCTCACTGGTTAACTGTTTGCTTTAAGTAACTGTTTGAGGTATTTCTTTGTTGCCCACGCGGCAACTTCTTATGTGAAATAATAAGGTTTTCATTACTCTGCCCATGCTGTACATAGTATGCAAATTTTTTTGCAACTGTATAGTTAAATAATTAAATACGAGCAGCGTTGTCAGCTCGGTGCTTTTCGCAACGTTTTTGGTGCTGTTTAAACTTTTTTGTGCGAAAATTTATTTAGCCGATGCGCTAGGCGCTTTTTTTAATTTTTGGTGCGCTTTTCAAATTTCGGTGGCACCAAATCATTTCAACTCAACTTTTTGTTTTAATGTAGAAAAAGTTTATTCAAGTATCCAAAATTGTTACATATCATTTTTTAGAGCACAATCAGAACACGGAGTAATAACGTGGAAAACGTACCATATCATATCCGCAAAGTAAGAAAATCTTGTTGTTGTATACACATTCTCGAAAAAAACGAACATTTCGGTGTGTAAAATTTACTGCTTTTAGAGAGTGTTTTGCGGTTAAACGATCAAGCCAGGTTTGTCAAATATTACAATAAATGCTTGCACTAAATAGTGAAGTCTATATTTATGATGAGGCGTGCATTAGTTACTGCATTGATAATTGATGCATTATCAAATTATTAAATTGTTTCAAAATATTCTATCTTAAATTACAGAAATCTTCACTTTTATTTGTTACAATTATGGCAAATTTTCAATAATTTCTTTAAAAGACAGCCACACTAGCCAACTGATTTTTATTGTTCGCTTGCGAGAACAGAAATGAAATTTACACTTTGTTTGATAGTATTGCCAGTGCAATTCTACAACTTTTAATGATCCGATAATCGTAAATTTTGTTCGTAAATTTTTTTCCTGCAATATAATTTTAACGACGAATAAGAAAAACTAATAGCTGATTTGTATCGACAGCGAATATAGTTAAATAATGTTACAGAATATTAAATTTAATAAAATATTGTTATAATTACTCGTATTGTAAAGATACCATTGTCTTAATAATAGCACCAGAATCGCACAGGAGGCCAAGAACACTAGTTCTAGTTATTGAACAAATTTGATGACATGATATAAGCCTGTGCTATCGACCCAATTTGTTCATCTAATAGCTACGTAATTATCTTGTTTTTAATATTATCTTGATCCTAATTATTTTACCTTTTTTTTATAAATTAAATTGAAATGTTTTTTAAGCTTGACGTCAGTTTTGTTTTTTATATAAAAATTTTTTAATTATATTCGATATTTCGTCTTCCTTCGGAAGACTTCTTCAGGAAAAATTTTTTTAGTTTTGTTTTCAAATATTTTTGATTTTGTATAATACAAAAGGGATTTTTTAAAATGAAAAGTTCTAAACTTGGCGCGTTTTTTGTTGAAATAACGCGATTTTTCCCCCATTTTGGTGCGAATTTCATAGATGGCAACGCTGAGTATGAGTTTATTTAAACCAGTTTAACAAAACTAACAGTACCCAAATCAGGCTTAAAGCTTCAGCTCTATTTCCTTACCTGCATTATAATTTTAATTTTAGGTTGATTTATAATAAATAAAATAATATGTGTAATTGTTCGAGCTTAAGGTCTTTCTTGGAATTTTTAGTTTTTTGGGTTTTTAATTATCTGGCAATATTTCCAAATATTTGGCCTGAAGAAGCTATCCAAAGGAAAGCGAAATATTGCCAGATAATTAAAAACCAAAAAAACTAAAAATTCCAAGAAAGACCTTAAGCTCGAACAATTACACATATTAAGAAAGGAAAAAACGGTCGAAATAAAGAAATAATAAGCATATAAATAAAATAAGATTTATTTGTATACTAGAAACATGTTTCTATTCTATTGACAATCCAATTTTTTGATTTTAAGCTTTGGTCATCTTCTAGTAGAGTAGGGGAAGAGAAGACCTTATAAAATGAGACTTGCTTTAAAACGCCTTGCAAAGTTTACCGCCGAAAAGTTATTTATGATTGTATGTGAGTGCAGCTTTTCTTTTATGAGCACTGAAATTCAAATATTATTTCTTGATGCTCTAAGTACTTCACATTGTTTGAAATTGTCAGAATCAAAGGGAAATATACTAAATACAAAATTCAAGAAAAATGCTTATAATTCATTTGCCACAACCATTTTGAGACAAAACATTTTTACCAGCTTTTAAAGCGATACTTAAAATAAAGAAAAAAAATACACTAAAACGTTACTTACCACATTAATGAAAACCAGCAATGAATGAAAAGAATAAATATTATATGTGCATATGTCTTTGAATTTTGCTTAATGAAATCTGGTGTTTTACTTAAAGCTGAAGTCGCATGGTATCAAGAACACTGGCGAAAATAATTATGTTGTTTGATTATAGCACGTCAAGGTCCTAAGGCACGAGACCGATTACATATAAAATAATTTTGAAATATTTTTAATAGAAAAAACTTCATTCATATGAACAAATTTCTATAAAAGATTTTACAACGATACCAAGAATCAATTTGTTAAATTTTTGTTAAACTTTTATAATTTTTTAAATTAAAAATTTAGAAAGGAAAAAACTTGAACTAGAACCTGATGTACATAGATACAGAGAATGTTTTATGAAAATTTTACAGGCCTGTTCTGAAAACGGCGTGCTTTCAAATCACGAACCGTTTTGAAAGCACGCAGACAATTTGAAGCTGTTCTGCAAATCACGTGATTTTACGGTTTTCGACGGGCTTTTAGTTTTTCGAAAGCATGAGTAAACAGCTGTTCATTTACATTTCTTGCTTTATTTGTTTATAGTTTTATATTCTTAACTTCAATAAAAAGTGAAAATTAAGTAAGAAAAAAATAAACCAGCCGGCTGCTTAAGAGAAAATGTAAATCATGGTGTGAATAAAACTTAATTCTATTAAAAAGTGAACAAAAAACATATAATTTTAAATACATAAATATAGTTTTATTAAATTTGTAACGAAAATACAGAGAAAATAACCAAGTGATATCACAAAGCCAGCCATTTGGCTGGCTGGTTTAAAATCACGTGATTTCAATATTTTCTGTATGCAGAACACCTTTTGCGTGATTTGAAATCGCTTTGACAAAAAGACATTTGCAGAACAGCCCTGTAAATAACTACCCGATATATGTTATGGAATGTGCATAGCGATTGTCTTATCACATCCTCATACAAGTTGGAACTAGAACAAACAACTATTTATAAAAGGTGTTTTTTACAGAAGTATAGAACTTTGAAAAGAAAGAAAACAAACAGATTTTTTTTTTTTAATTGGCATCAATTTTACTTTATTGGAAAGGAATCTTCTGGCATCATAAATCATCAAATAAGTAGGAAAATTTTTTTTTTTTTTTTTGTTGCAAAAACCATTTGTGTTCTACACAGTCTCCTTGTAGCTCAATATACTTAGTAGGACGATATCCCAACTTTTTTATATCATCTGAATAATACGATTTTGAGAACCCTCAAAATACGCGTTAGTTTCAGTATTTTAAGTTTTTTTCTCTAATTTCTTTTTGACTCGTTTGTTATTTTTTAAATTGTTTTATTTTCATTCGACTGCCAAGGTAACCACATCGATACTACCAAAAGGGTAAAAAGAGACAAACGATTTTTTTAACGACAACAATTGAAAAAACGACATGACTTAAAAATCATAGTAAAAATGTAACGTGATTTTGGTAGAAGCTTTAAAAGAGTATTATAAAGAAAGACATGACTTTAAATCACCGTAAAAATCAGCCCTAAGTCGTGACTATAAGGTGGATGATCGACCCATTCAAAGTATAATTCACGTATATTTAGCATCGTATCTAAGAGCACTTTTTTCTTCTTTAAATGTGGTCGTTTTCTTGATTGACCCAATAATGTACGATAATACTTTACTTTACGATGAGCCATATTTCGTGTGCATCCCAAAATACAGAGGCTATCATAAGCTTGCCAGCCGATTTCACTGTCTTCGCCTTCTTCGGAGCACTTCCACCAGCTTCCACCAGATGTGTAGTGGTGAACCCACGTTTCATCAACAGTTATTGATCGATGCCAAAAATCAACAGGATTATGGGTTATCATATCGAAACACGCTGTGAAGTGGTCTGTCGAACTCGTTTTTGTTCGACGCTGTGCAAACGCGGCACCCATCTTGCGGAGAGCTTTATCATATGCAAATATGCATGTAAAATTTTGAACACACATTCATAAGAGTATGGTAGGAGTATATTTACCATTTCAACAATCTCACGTAATTTGACTCGGCGATCATTCATAACGAGATCGAGGATTTTCTTTTCACCTATTTTGCCCTTCCTATTGAGGGTATTGCTGTAGTGCTTGATCGGCCGCGTTCAAATATTTTACCATGTAAGCTGACGGAAAAATGGCTTAAGTTTTGGAAAATCATGGTTAATAAGCAGAAATGTACTCATTCACACTGTGCAAACAAACATGTGCGCCTATCGAAATTAACAGCTAACCTATTCCGCAGCACAATGAAGTCAAGTATCTTGGTATATACCTCGACCGTAGGCTAACGTGGAAGTCTCACATTGAAGCAAAAGTCACTCAGTTGATCTAAAAGCAGCGCAACTAAATTGGCTTATAGGCGAAAACTTTGCCTTGAAGTTGAATTGCAAACTTTTGTTATAGAACGCAATTCTAAAACCTATATGGTGCTACGGAATTCAGTTATGTGCCACTGCCTCACCGTCAAACATTGAAGAAATTCAAAGACGACAAAACCAAATTCTTCGAACAATTACTACAGCTCGATGATACGTAAAAAATTCAGGAATTCATAAAGATCTAAGCGTTCCGCTGGTAAAAGAGGAGCTTTCTAAGTACGTGACAAGGTATGTTAGTAAACTGGAACTTTATCCAAACGCTGTTGAGCGCAACATACTTAATTTTGAAGGCCACTCTCGGTTGAGAAGAAGGGATACCGTTGCGACCAACAGAACGGTCAATAGGTGATTTTACAGATATTGCTCCCACATAATTAAACTTTTTGTTTAGCATTGGCTGGACTTAAGTAAAAATCACATTTTTATTTTATTTATTTTTTTATGTATTTAGTATTAAGATTTGTGTTCACTTGACTGAACAAGGTGTTGGGTTATCCATCCCTGACCTGTTTATTAACTCCCACAATATCTTTTGACGTCCGTAAAAACAAAACAAAAAGCGATCAAATGCAATCTTCATAAAAGAAAACAGCGAATGATGAAAATATTAAGCCGACAAGAAAATATACAGTATAAATAAATGGTTGTATTTTAGAACCATTTATTTCTGAATAATAAGTTATTTATCACCCAAAACATGGTGCATAGAATTTAGTGCATATAATTTAAAACCAACTTTTCAAAATCGAATGAATTAATATAACAAACTAATTTATATTTTGTTTACAAAACAATCCAGTGTTTGACTTTATTTTCATTGGGAAAAACCCCGCTTTCATTTTTTTCAACCCGTTAAAATATAGTCCTATCGACCCGTTAAAAAACACAAAAAATACAGTCCGCTAAAAATAAAAATAATAATATAGAAGAAAATATAATACTTAATGGTCACAGTTTTTCCTTGCAAATAATAGTGTTAAATCACTGCACGAAATTCACTTTTTTCCATTTTTCCAGAAACACAAAAGTTGCTTACTTCAAACGACTACATCAAATAAACTAATCGATGAATTTGGGTGATATTTTAACAGCTGACGTTTGACAGATCTTAAATTAAAAAAAATTGTATTTGTGCTGCCATCTAGCGCTTGATATCTACAATAGCAATCCGCCCACGTATCTGTTTTTTGTTTAATCTACCTACAGATATTTGTTTCACTGTATTTATTGCATTTTCCTGTCTTTCACAAATGTAATTTATTTTATATAAAATAACAGCTTTATTGCAACAAAGCCCAGCACTCAGCCTCAGATTTTCTTTTGTTTTTTCGCTAAAACATCTGTTATTTTTTTTATTTTTTGTTGCGCTGGGAATTGCAGTTGAGAATACTTTGTTTCATTTTCGTTTTTACAGATTTTTACAATACTTTTGGTTAATGTAGATTTTATTGTTTTATTAAGTACATGTTTCACAAAAACCGAGTACAGAAGACAACAGAAATTAATTTTATTGCACTACGGTTTATTTAGTATGAAAAATATGGAAAAATCTTGGCACCAGCAGCTGTAAATGTTGTTTTGTGAGATTTATATAGACAGGATTCAGGACATTTGGTGCACAATAAGAAAAGCCTATTATGTATCTGGTAATCTGCGAAAGATTAAAAGATTTGAATTTGGTGGAGTAAATAATATGAAAAGGAAAATGGATTTATTAATCTCTATGTATAGAGTGTCCACAATTTAGATATCATCTGTCTATCGTTGCTGGGAGATGGTACGAGCTTTTTGTGATGGAAAATTTATGATTTAGATGTAAAGAATAATGTGGTTTCAACCGATTGGTATCACACTTGTCACATAGCAATAGAAGCAGCGAAAGTTTTGAAGAAAAATTTGATGCTCGCATCATATCTCAGATTTTATAGAGGAAACTTTCTTAGTGTACACTGCGAGGGCGGTTCGGAAACTTCTTAGTCTAGCAAAAAAAGCGAGGTATAAACAGAAAAAGGTTAAATGTTTTGGAAACTTCCATCTCTGCTATGAACACATGTTAAATTTTGTTTCGATCTGGTAACTCCTTCATATAGAAACAGGTGTTCACAAAACACGCATCCGCGATTTTTTATAGTGGAAAAATTAGAAATGCGTGGTGTCATTAAATATTTACATAAAAAAGGTTTATCGGGACAAGAAATTCATAATGATATAGTGAATGTGTTATGTGAAAGTGGTCCTTCATATGCAACAGTAAAGAATTGGGTTGGTGAGTTTAAACGTGGTCGCACAAGCATTGAAGATGAACCATGTAGTGGACGTCCAAAAACAACAATGACAACAGAAATTGTAGCCAGAGTGCATGATATCGTAAGTCGAGATTAACTGCCTGGCCCACTATGTCACTCGACATCGATCGCTCGCATAAATACATGCATAACAAAAACCACATTTTAAAATTTGTTTTTGTTTCAAATGTATTTATGTGAGCGAGCGATGTCGCGTGGCATAGTGGGCCATTATATTTTCTTCTTTTATTGCTCTTCAGTTTCCAAATAAACGATTTTTTAAATATCTTTTAAAACATACTTTTTTGTTATCTGAGCGCTATCTATTGAAATGTTTAGTTCTGTTAAAAATTTCTGCTCGACATTTATTGTACTCGTATTTTGTTGTTGAGTTTTAGCATTTATTTAACACAAAGTATGCATTTGCAGCATCATATTCAATAAAACTAGAAATAAAATGCTTAAATACCCGCTTATAACACTTTCGCTCAAATGACACTTATTTGTGTAACAACCTTCATTAGAATTGTCGCACTTCTGCGATATCAGCAGAGAGAACGAGACTGTGTATGATTTTGTTTTTCTAGTTCTGTGAAAAGAACACTCAACCTTTTGCAGATAGTTTCCAGTCATATAGAAGTACTTAAACTCTTACATGAACGAGAACATTATGTAAATATTGAAATATGTAGTCGGAAATGTTAGAAGAATCAAATGCATTTTAAGTGCAAACAATTGAAAACGATGTAAAATCATTTGATGATTTCCGTTGTGAAATGTAACTAAAAATACATGCATAAGTATATGTGCATGTAAACAAAGTGGAAACTATTGTTTATAAAATCTAAGTATCCTGCAGTTCGGATGAAATAGTTGTAGCACATACAAAAAAGTTTAAATTGAAATAGAGATACATACATATTGTATACACTAAATGTCTGCATGATTACGTTCAAAAGGCATTTGAAGATATTCATTTGCTTTCTGAGTAAATAACGTTTCGTACCACATACGATTTTAAAACGAAATGACTCATAGTCTGTAATAATAAAAACAAATGAATGAACACAAAAGCTGAATAAATTATGATGGCAGTTTAGGCACTGAATGGGTCCTGAACGCTTATGTGGCTCCTCAACGGTAACCTTACGATGTCAAGGAAAGTTGGTGGTATAAACTGGATGAATTTCATTCTTTTTGAGCACAACATCCCCTGGTTCTAGTTTAACTCTAAACATGGGTTGAGGGTCCTTTTCACGGTGCCTGATGTTTATTATGGTTTTTAATTTAAAGCCTTTGTCTTTTACTCCAGTTTTGACATCATTAGTATCTACGCAAGGGTCAATACCTCTAACTAGACTTTTACTTCAGTAAATGTAAAATGATCTTTTCTTTTTTTCTAAAACATTAGACAATTTTCGGCAATCATGTTTATGGTTTACCTGGAGTTTTGTTTCACTGATGCTGCCATACTTAACTGATGTGTCCCTAAAAGTATCTTTGCCGACTGCAGTAATAAGTTTTCTTTCCAGTTCACTAGAAGAAGGCTCACTCAAATCTATTGGTGGTGGTTTACTTGTTTTTTTTATGTTATTGGCACATCTGTCTGAAGGATAACAAACCTATTGACAACCGTTTTCGTAGTGATATTACCATCTTTAGATACTTTTGACTGAGATGATTATTCAGCAAATTTCGGGCTTAGCTGACGTTTAACCACGGTTACATACCTATCCATACCTACTTGCGTTTTCGGCTTATCAGCGATAATTAAACTGGAATATGGTTTGTCTTCTTTTGTAACAACAATACTTGGCGAACACGAACGCAGGTGTTTTCGATCTCTTATAGACATGAGATTATCCAATGATTTTTTCAAAGACTCTTCCTCAAAAATCCAGAGGTTTTTCCTAGTCAAGCTAAGCTCTTCCTCAGAATTGCAGCTGCTACACTAATGCAATTTATTTCTTTAATTAAGAGTTATTCACCGCGTCAATTATTGTTATAATTGAAAATAAAAATAATTCTTGGCTATAGCCAGGATTGAGCTTGAGCCAGATGAATGATGCCATCATATACAATATTAGAAATATTTCTTTAATTACTTTTAAAAGTATATAAAAATAATTATCACAAAGCTAGACTTTGAATGTAACTAGAAGAATTCTTCTTTTTATTTTTAACGGTATTTTAATTTTCGAGTATTCTCCTGCACAGTGGAAGGATCCCACTAAAGTAGAATCATACAGACCAATAAGTCTACAGCCAACATTTTCAAAACTCTTCGAAAAATTTTTAATGGCGAATTGGACTCCAATCTTGAACGCTGTAAGATGTATTGCTAATAATCAATTCGGCTTTCGGGCTAAACACAGCACCATAGACAACACACATAAACCTAAATATGTTATAAGAAAGACTTTCGAACACATAAAGTATTGTTCAGCTTTATTCATTGACATTTCTCAAGCTTTTGATAAAGTGTGGCACAAGGGTTTGGTACACAAAATAAAGGTAATCTTGCCTATACACTCTCACAAGCTTCTGGAAAGCTACTTACGTGGCTGGAAATTTGATATCAGAGAAGGCGATTTTATAAGCTCCACTCAGCCAATCGAAGCAGAAGTCCACAAAGGTAGCATTCTGCGACTTACGAGTACTTTATATTTGGTGTATGCCTCTGACATGCCAACGAGATCCGAAATCCATACCTCAGCTTTTGCAAATGACACAGCATTCTGCAGCGTTCATAAAAACCATCAATTAGCTTCACGAAATTTACAGGGATATATTTCAGTATTAGAGCAATGGCTAAAACTTAGGAAAATCAGGATTAATGGACAAAAATGTACTCATGCTACATTCCAAATATGTTCACTCATCAAAATTAACAACCTACCTATTCCGCACCACGATAAGGTCAAGTACATTGGCATCCACCTCGACCATAGGCTAATGTGGACGTGACGCGAAAGTTACTCAGTTGAAATTGAAGGCAGCGCGACTAAATTGGCTTATGGGCAGAAATTCTACTTTGATGTTATATTGCAAACTTTTGTTATACAATGCAATTCTAAAGTCTATATGGTGCTACGGAATCCAATTATGAAACACCGCCTCAACATCAAACATTGGAAAAATTCAAAGGCGACAAAATCAAATTCTTCAAACGATAACTGCAATGTGTTTGCTAACTGTTAGAAAGCTCAAGTCAAATGTTCACAAGCACTACTCCCTTTTTCCCCCTCCTCACAACCTATTTTTCTAGTTCCGGTACAATGCACTGCATATGTAGGGGTGATACCCTGGGCACTGGTCCAAGATAAAAAAAAAGGCGGAAGCAAAGTTGTACACAATACAACAAATGAGTAAGAGACGGGTTTGATATCCGTAAACTGGTAAGTCTTTGCTAAAATTTATTTAAAAAGTAAACTTCAATTAGACGAAAAATTTCATGATCTTCGCTGGATTGAACATATTTTTCATGTCTCTAAAGAAGCGTTCAAGAATTGTATTTCGGTGTTTTGAAACGGTACAGGATGTACTTTACTCTATCTGATCTCCTTACTTCTTATGCCACCTATATCTAACCAAAACAGGAATACAACTCTTATATTTGAGCCAGTGCCTTAAAGTCTATTTTGGAATTACATAAGCGTGTGCAAGAGAGAACAAAAAAGCTTGTCGGTAACAGCAGGGTATCTCACTCCATTAACTCACTGGAGCAATACTCTAGCAAGTTTAGGGTTCTTGTTCTCAAACCCATATTTTTACGCAGCACATGCTCATCGTCCAGGGCTGATAAATTGTATGGTCGATTGCGTAGTGAATTGCTAACCACTTTACAGAGAGAGAGAGAGAGAGAGAGAGAGAGAGAGAGAGTTTTACTGCCGTACGTTTCCTCTGTGAAACAAGTTGCCTGCAGACGTGTTTCCTATCATACTTGTGTATAACATATTTCCTATCATAAAGTTCAACTCAAACGTCCCCAAACACAACTCCATCTTTCCATCTCCTCTTAATCTATTTTCCTAGTTCCAGTACAATGTACTGAATACGAAGGGCCATCTCCTGAGTACTGGATTAATATTAAAATAGATACTTTATTATTTTCTTTTTATATTATGATATTAAATGATGGAGGCTACATTGCCCGGTGACATAAACTTAATTTGTTGTGGAATAATCGGTAACAGTTTTGGTTAAAAAAGAAGTGTTTATCTACATGAATATAAGTTTTATTTTGAGCATAATTTTTTCTTTTCACTTGTGGCTCAATGTTCCATTAATTTTGTTAAAAATTGTGTTTAAGATATACATATATACGTATATAAGTTTGTGTACATCTTTAGATCTTTAAACACTTAGATTAACATTTGATTATGCTGGCTGTGAAATAAAAAGTTTTACCAGAAAAATAAAACTCTCTTTAAGAATATTCATAAAAAAAATGCCACAACTTGTTGTCCTGCTCTGTGTTAAGATGATTGTTCGAAATGAAAAACTAAGGAAAAAAAAAACTTGCAACGCATACATTTCAGCAGGAACATATTAGAAAAAAAACTATTTGATTGTGTTGCTGTAGTCTGATGTTTTGGGTTAAAAGTTTGCCAGGATGCACAATTTAAAACTAAGCAAAAAACTTGTGTTTTTTTCGAAACCCATTTTTCAAAGCAATTTTGTTGAATACCGTCTCAAATGGTTGAATGTTGTATTTGATATTGTCACCGTTAAAAAATGCATGATTTTGCATGCAGGGAATGCACTGCAAAAAAAGTTGCGTAAGAGGGCAATTTGTTTTAAAAGCATTCATAATGCTTTCACAAATTCTATAAAATTTTTAAACAATAATAAGCAGAAGTACGTTCATATTGAGCAAAGGTTTTATCAAATGAAAATAAAATAATATGAGTAATACTCCTGCTTATTAGGTGACGATTTATACCTGTTTGTTTGTTAGTTAAGGCCCAATCAGACTATTATACAAGTATAAATACTTTCATTAGATTTTGTGAGATAAAAGTCTAAACACATTTCTTGCGACTGTCAAAAAGTCTAACGTAAATTAGATTTTGCATTCACACCATCACACTTGATATAAACCAACATAGATGTGCCGGCGCGTGAAATTCTTCAACAGTTAAAATAATAATTATGTATAACACATCTATATTCAATAGCACAAACATATTTTATGTTCTAAATGTAGTATGAGCAAAATACATTTATAAATGACAGCTAAATTCCAAATTTCGAGCTTTTTTATAACGACAAAAAATACTATCAGTGACGGCACCCCATCGGCTACGAAATAGCCGACTACTCAATTTTTAATTAGCTGGTTTGCTAAAAAACTCAACCCTGATTCAATGTAAAGTATTATCGTTTTGAACAGCTTCAAAAAACAACAAAGTCGTATGGGATGTCAAATTTTTATTGTATTATTTTTCGTAAGTATGACGGATTACATTCAGACTATCAGACTTGCACGTGTTACTTGAATTTTTGACAAGTATTAATACAAAGTATAATAGTCTGAACTGGGCTTTAGTAACACTATTTTCTTTAATTTGTTTCAGACAGCGGTCTAGGGTCCATTTAAGAATGCAAAAGTAGTGGTTAAGCTTATTTGATCAATGTGAAGGCATCCTAACAAATGAAAGTGTCCCAATGAGTGATAGAAATCATACGAGTACTTCAAAACGTATAGCTTTAAAAAGAAATAAAATGTAATTCAATTCAATTCAATTTATTTCAAAATATCACAAACTGTTTATATTGAAATTATCGCAAATGATGCTATCCTGAGGGCTAATTCTGTCATTTGTGATCGAAATTACTATCGAGTAGAAAATAATTTCGATGTCGTGTAAATTTCTAATACTGTGACTCGTTACGTAAAGAATCGAGTTATCACTTCAGTGTTGCAAAATACTGACAAAATGGTTTTGTAACACTGCCGAAAATTGTATGTATGTGCATACTTTGTATACATGTTGTACATTAAAAAATAAATAAACACACATATGTTCACAATAACAATTCATTTAATCATTCCTGTATGCGTGTTTGTACATTAAAAAAGTAAATAGAAATAACAGTTCAGTAAATATGTATGTAAAAAACAACCATTTAGCGTCATATACATCATCATATGAATTGAAAAAAGCCTTAATAACCAAAAATTCTCAATTTTATTTAACTACTATTGCTATTCAAAACAAATTTTTATTAACATTTATTTTTTTGTTTTCTGTTTGGCTGGTTTTCGATAGTACTTTTGCTTACGAGTAAAAATTTGCACGATTGCATTCGAATTATTACTCGCTATCGAATGCCATCATTAGAAATTTCGAAACTTTTTACTCGATATCGAATGAAGTGTAAAAACTCGCTCGTAATCGAATGACAGAATTAGGCCAATGATGACCAGTTTTTGGTTACATTTTTTTTATAATACTTTTTCTAAAAATTAAAAACAAAATATTAACTGGCTGGCTCATGATATCGAACGTATTCACCCACAATCATTTTTAACGAAAAAACTCTGTTCGTGGTCACTAAAAGTCGCAACTCGAACGACAACGAAATTTATCGCAAACGTAAACACATCAGTACAAATTTCGTGCTTACTAATAATTTAAGTTGTCATCCCTGCGACAAGAGTTGTCAAAATGTTTCACTCAAGTATAATTTGTCGTTTTGTTGTGACTTTGCACAAAAATTAATTTTATTTTAGTAAAAAACAAGAAATGGAGAACAAAAAGTGAGTAAAGAAAATTGTATTCATATATTAGGTAATTATATATTAATTTTACACACATTAGCATTAAAAAATCAGATACGTCTGATTCAAACTGACTCTACAGTCCACGGTGGGCCTCGCTGTGCCTCCATACAAAAGCATCCTGTTTGGAGCCGGGGTGCCGTGCATCAACAAACCTGATGGTCATTCTATGGATCTAAAGCACAAATCAATATTTAAAACGACGAAAAATATTAATACGCAATTCTACTAAACGTTCAAACGTTCAAACTGTGGTATCCTTTCCTATTGTAATAAAGTGGCACCACATTGGCACCGGGGAACTTAATCCATATGTGTGTTTCGTCCACACACTCTACAACACCGGGAAATCCAGTTGGGTAAAAAAATTTACATTACTTGCCGTTCCTCCTCTGCGGTAGGCATTGCTATCCATATGGGACAAATCCACTCCTGAAATAGAGGCAAACGATCGGCAATAATCCGGCCGACGGACGCTCTTGCTGAGGAGGAAATATTTTAATTTCCCAGTGTTCGCTGCTAACTACCGGTGGCCAAAAATGTTAAAAATGTTGCCAATTTAATATCTGGCCGAATTTGTGTACATCGGCAACCAGGCATCCATTTCGGCTCTAATGTTTCCAACAGCATCACAAATATCTTTTTGGATACGCGAAAACTTGCTACAAACCTAAAATTACCATTTTATAAACGCATGTTTATAAAAAATTATATATGTATGTACATAAATAACTGTTTACATATTGCATGATTACTTACAGATTTGTTCGCATATGACGAACATTAGTACTGTCCCTGAGTTGCCTCAGTGTTATCTCTTCCTCATGCTCCTCCAAAAAACGCACAGCCATATATATGTGAAGCATTTTGTGATTGAAAGAAATATTTTAAAAACCCTTCACTGTCACTTTGTCACTGTTTTAAAAACTCTTCACAATTTTTAACAATAACTTACTTCTTTTAACTAATAAATATACGAGTACTAGTATATTCTTTTATTTATAAATAACTGAACGTAATCTTAGGAATATACATAAATAAACATAAGCAAAAAACATTTGTTTGTTTACATATTTTCTGTCATTCATTTTTTTAATTTAACAAAGCTTAAAGTCACATTTTTAGTAACCAATTTTACGAGTTTTGGCGAGTTATTTTCAATGTTAGCGATTAATTTTCAATTTAGTTGATGTGGCAACATAAAAATGTAACAATTGTTAAAGGTGTTACGGGAATAACGTAAATACTATGCGAACGAAAACGATAGCGAACCCCAAAACCGATTAAAGTAGGGTGACTCGTTTTCCTAAACCAACGCGAAGGTTTACGTTCGATATCCTGAGCCTGGCTGTAACTTTAACTTTACACTAGCCATTACTGTTTGATTTTAAGAAAATTTTATAGAAATCAAATAGATAAAATTGTAAGTCCATTGAACAAATAGATTAGGTACCATTTAACATTAAAATAAAGTGTAAAGAGAGGCGCTAACCTGATGACGCGCAGTGTATATATTTTTTTTTATGGAGGGTGAACATCTATCATTAGAATTCAGTATTTAATAGACGCCAAAGTGTAAACACATATATATTTTTCAATTCCTATAGTAATATAGAATTTTGTGTTTAAATAAATGATTTGTAGTGAAAGCAAATAATCTTCCTTCATTTGAAGAAAACGGCTGCTGAGAGTTATCGATTGCTGGTAGAAGCACCAGGTAAAAAAATTTGTGAACGATGGTTTGTGCAATTGAAAAGTTGGGATTTCGACACAAAAGACAAGGCGAAACCTGATCAGCTGAAATAGTTTAAAGGTTAGAAATTGGAAGCGTTGCTCGACGAAGATTTTTAAAAACAAGAAGAACTTGTGTTGACAGCAATTAGTTCCCGAAGGTTAAAATTGATAATCATTAAAAAAAAGGTCCCACATGAATTGAAGCTGAAAAATGTTGAAAAGCGATTTTGCATGTCCGAAAGGATGCTTGAATGCTACGAAAACAAGTAATTTTTGCATCGAATTGTAATTGGTGATGAAAAATGGATATATTACGATAACCCTAGGTATGTATAGTCTTATGTAAAGTCCGGTCAGCTAGCCACAACAACGCCGAAGCCGAATATTCATGAAGCTAAGGTAATGCTCTGTATTTAGCAGGATCAGAACGATATTTTGAGCTATCGAAATGGGCTCAGACCAACTGTACCGAGAATAAGTGATTCATTTGAAGCGATCAATCAATGAAAATCCACCAGAATATTCGACCATCTACGAGGCCATAATCGTGAAAACGCCCGGCCACACGTTGCAAGACTGGTCAAAAACTATTTAGATAACTGCTCTAGTTCACCGCCTTATAGTCGAGATCATGCACCTTCTGATTACCATTTGTTTTGATCGATGCAGATCGCCCTTACTGGAATATGCTTCACTTGAAAGCAGCCTATCCGAAATTGATATGAAATATTTTTTACTTCAAAATCGGAGCAGTTCTTCCGCGCGTAAGCCCTGGTGGCTTGCAGTGGCTAACGATAGACAATACTTGGAACAATGTTTCCACTCATTCTGTTATTATAATAAATACATCTTTGAAATATTCACGCCTGTTCTAATACTGAGATGATTTCAGTGAAAATGCCGTTTCAAAAGCACTAATGTGATTTGTGCCTGTTCTGCAAATCACAATTTTTGTGATTTCGATGTGATTTATACTCTTCTGAAGCACAAAAAACAGCTATTTTTTGCTTCAATTTACTAATATTTTTATTTTCAGGTTGAATTTTTTTATTCGCGGTATTATTTGCAAAATAAGATTAATTTCTTCTAATAAATTTAAAAAGTAAAATAAAATAAACCAAATCACAAAGTAATGCAACAAATTTTGCAACAAAATAACCGTATCTAGTTTTTTCTTCATTTAGTGAACTATTTCGTAATAAATAAATAATTTTACTTAAATGTCATTGGTAAAGACAATTTTCCGCAGGTTTACGATTCAACAAACCAACCAACAACCAAGCAAAATTCCAAACAATTTTCATATGCTAATGTGGCTAAATCATCAATCCAAATGTTAGTAATCTAGAGGCAACTCTGCAGACCCTTGGTCAATTCATAAATGCTTTTACTGTTTCTATGACAACCATGATGCACGAAATGCTGAAAATGCAATGCACTATATTACGGGCAATTTTAAACAAATGATTTGTTTTGCAATATGTTTCTGGAACTCAAACGGTATCCGCCAACACAAAAATTAACTTCAGCACTTCCTTTTGGAAAAGCAAATCGATAGAATGCTGATTGCTGAAACTCACTTGATAACAGTTATTTCAAAATTAATGGTTACACACTATATGATACTAAAGATCCCCTTGGCAGATCTTGCGGAGGATCAGAGATTTTCATAAAAACTAGAATTAATCATTATTTGCTAAACGACACATGTGAGGAGTATCTGCAAGCAACAAACATATGTCTTGAACTTTTTCATGATAAAATTGTTATATCCTCGATTTATTCAATAAGAAATTCAATGTTCACATTTTTTCAAAACACTTAATCCTCGATTCTTAGCGACAGGTGACTATAACGCAAAGGAGACTTCTTGTGGATCACGCCGAAAAGCCGTGTGCTTTTTGACACTATTTCGAAAATAGGTTTCAAGCGGACACCCCACTTATTGGCCGTCAGATCGACGAAAGATCCCAGATCTTATAGATTTTGGGGTTGCAAAAAATTTTTCTTTAGAGTGGATGCAAGTGGAGCCTTCATAAGATTTGTCATCAGATCAGTCACCCACTATAATCTCTGCTCTGTTTCCCTAAGAGATTGGCTCCCCGTTTAGTGACTTAGCATACTAGGGTCTACTTTATATTTGATTTACGCCTCCGACATGCCAACGACATCCGGAGTTCACACTTCTACCTTTGCAGATGACACAGCGTTTGTGAGCGTTCATGAAAACCATCAACTAGCTTCTCGAAATTTACAGGAATATATTTCAATATTAGAGAAATGGTTAAAACTTTGGAAAATCAAAGTTAATGAACAAAAACGTACTCAAGTCACATTCACATTGTGTAAACGAACATGTGCGCCTATCCAAATTAACAACTCGCCTATTGCGCAGCACAGTGAAGTCAAGTGCCTTGGTAAACACCTCGATCATAGGCTAACGTGGAAGTCTCACATTGAAGCAAAAGTCACTCAGTTGAAACTAAAAGCAGCGCAATTAAATTAACTTATGGGCGGAAATTCTTCATTGAAGTTGGATTGCAAACTTTTGTTATACAATGTAATTCCGAAGCCATATGGTGCTACGGAATTCAATTATGGGGTACCGTCTCAGAATTAAATATAGAGAAAATTCAAAGGCGACAAAAATTAATTCCTCGAACAATTACTGCGGGTCCATGGTACGTAAAAAAATTCACAAGGATCTGTATGTTCCAAATTCACAAGGATCTGTATGTTCCGTTAGTAAAAGACGAATTTTCAAAGTACGCGACAAGGTATGTCAGTAAGCTGGAACTTCATCCAAACCCTTTTGCGCGCAATATACTTAATTTTGAAGGCCACTCTTGGTTGAGAAGGAGGGATAGGCTTGCCACCATCAGAGCGTTAACTAGGTGATATTACCAAAATAGCTCCCGAATAATAAAACTTTTTATCTGGTGTTGGCCGCACTTAAGCAAAAAGCAAATTTTTTTTTATTTTTATATTCAGTATTAAGATTTGAATACTTATTGTTAGCTCATTTTGAAGATTCAATAAATAAAAAATAAAACTTAAATAATCAATAGAAAACACTATAAATTATTCAATAATTTTATATATAATGAAATTCATAATAACGTAAGAGCAAAAATTAAAATGTGATTTCGAATTGATTGCAAGTTATCTTACCGGTTTTAAATCACAGAAATCAAAAATATTTTGTGTGCAGAACACCTTTTTTATGATTTCAAATCACTTTCACAAAAAGTGATTGCAGAACAGCCCTGACTGTTAGCTTGTATAGTCAGTACTTAAATACGATCCCTTTGCAAATTAGACATTTGAATTAGAATTCGCGGAAAACACATCGCAGATAATATTTTGTCATAAAATGCACTTAAATGTTTTGCTCGGTGTAGGTTGTGGAGGAACGACAAAAAAGCTGAATTCATGTTGACGTCATGGTCGTCATATGTCATGGAAGACCCACATATGAGACATCCCACAGATGTTAATTTTTTATATCTTAAATTTTTTTTAGCTTTTTTTTTTTTTGAAAAGAAGGGAAGGTTTACTTCTAATCAAATGATACAAATTTTAACAAAAAGTTTATGACACATGAAAGTTGAATTTTAACTCATTAAGTAATTTGTATATTACGAGTAAATGTCGACTATAGTTCGTTAATCGGGTCTATCATCGTTGTCAATGTTTTTGTTTTTGCTGCTTACAGGGTCCATTCCTTTTAAATTCTTTAATACGGATTTCTAACACAAGTGCATTTATTCAACACACGGTTTTGCAGAGACATGTTGTCTGTCACTTAATAGTGACAGTTTTTGGTGAGAACAATGACAATGGTGATGATGATGGCGAGGACGATGACAATGGAGGCCATTGTAAAATGTTATTGAAAAAAGCACAACTACACATACACAATGATAGCAGAAAGGAAATGATACATTTTCAACATGTATTTGATTTGATTGTAAAGTGCTTGTAAAATTCCCACGTTTTATTAGAATTGAAAATGGAGAATTTCGTTTTTTTTTTTTTAAATCCATTTTCAAGGAACGAATGTTCGTTCATATGAACAAAATAAAAATAGCCAAAATGTTTTCTGTTTCGTTGTTTTTGTTTGCGAATTGCCAGTAAGGAAATTTGGAAGAAGGGTAAATAATTGGAAAAGTAATCAAGAAAACAATGTTGAACAAATGCTAAACCTTAAAAAAGAAAGCAGCGAACACGAAATTAAAAATTTCAAAAAATATATAAAAACATTAATAACAATTGCAGGTTCTTGAATTCTGCTAATTTTTGTTTCCATTTTAAAATATAATTTATTTGAGTTGAGTAAACCACTTAATTAAATATTTTCCTAACACAAAAGTACTCGTATCTGTAATGCTTTCTCTAATGAATTATAATGGCAGAAATACTTGAGAAGATAATCAATTTTGTTGTACTTTTCGGTTTGAAATTCTTTAGAAATGTTTTGGTTTTTTCTCTCTTTTAAAAAAATAATTTTAAATAACAATTCTGGTAAACTTTTAATAAGTTTTTTTTTTCCTTTTTAGGAAGAAAAGGATCATCACAATTGACAAGTTGTACACATAAGATACAACTATACTGAAGAAACAAGAAATTTGTTGTGAAAGCATTTTCTTGTTAACAAAAATTGGTTTTACCAAACTGCCAGTTAATTAAAGGATGTTACAAAACAATATTACCACAAAATCCTAACGAAACGTAATAAATACAAATATGTATGTACGAGTATATAAAAGTTAAATTTGATATTAAATTTTATATGGCCGCTTAATTTTTAAGTTCAACTTCATTAGAAAAAAAATGTTTCCAGCATTTTTTTACCGAAATTCCAGTCTTTATTGTAAACAATTGGTTATACATCTCATCTTTCGGACAGCGAATGAATCTCGCGTTGAAAACACTGGTCCCCTTTTAAAGCGGTCCACAAATCGATCCAAATTTTTACTGCTTCAAAGACTGGTCAGCTAGGCCGTGTATCATTGATCGAAGCAAGTGATAGTGAGGGAGCAACGTCTAGATAATACGGCGGTTAGGGTAGGACTTCCCATTTCAATATTACTAAGTATATATTCAACAGTATCACAGCAGTGACATGTTGTAAAATCAATATATCATGTCTCTTGTTGTAGTGCAGCCATTTTTCTTTTAATGTTCGACTCAACAACATTAACTGCATTCGATAACGATCGCCTGTGATTGTTTCTGTCGGTTTTATAAACTCATAATACACTACGTTCAGCTGGTCCCACCAAATATTGAACATGGCTTTGGAACCATGAATGCCCAATTGCAATTTGCTCTGTGCTTTGCAAAGTAATGGAAATTATGGTCAACTATCACCTTATGAGGTATCTAGAGTCGCATAAAATGTTAGATTTTTGCATTTTTTTCTGTTATGTGTTGAACTATTTACGAAGTCAACCACAACTTCAATAATATTACATAATTATGAAAAACTTTTATATGAAAATATAAGAATATCCTTACAGCTACTAAACGGTGTTGTAAATAGAGGGTGGTTAAAGTTAAGGGACAATGTTGAATGTAAACCACACCTAAACCTCAAGTTTTTTTATATATTTCATCTAACATTTCTTAATTTCAGACTAATTTAATTTGAATCATGGAAAGATACACAAACGAGCAATGCTTTAAAGTTATTCAGGCTCATTATGAAAATAGGTGTTCAAATCAAAATGCATATCGTGCACTTCGTGATTTTTTAGGTCAGTTTAATACAATCGAAAAAATCGAGCAAAAATTTGAGCAAACCGGGTAGTACATGCTCGTACATCTCGTTCTGTAGAAAATATTGCTGCTGTTCGCGATAGTGTGGCTGAAGAGCCGTCCACCAAAAACTGCACCCCTCACTCAGGTCGTTGATGAGCACTAAGCATAAAGACTTGCACTTACACGCTTGCAAGGTATAATTGACTCAAGAACTAAAGCCTCTTTAACATTCCAATTGCCGTCAATGGTCAGAAGGGTGGCAAGAAATTGTAACAGTGGATGATCATTTTTCGTAGAAAGTCAACTTCAGTGATGAGGCACATTTTCACCTCAGTGGCTTCGTCAATAAGCAGAATTGTCGCATTTGGGCGAATGATAATCCAAGAGTGGTTGTCGAAAAATCAATCCACCTACAAAGAGTGATTGTTGGGTGCGGCTTATGGGCTGGCGGCATCATTGGGGTCGTATTTTTTCCAAAACGAGTCCGGTTAGATGGTTACTGTGAATGGTGTTTGCTATTGTGAAATGGCTACGAACTTTTTATGGCCCAAATTAGAAGATAAAGTTGTGAACGATATGTGTTTTCAACAAGACGATGCCACTTGACACACAGCTAACGAAGCTGTGGCTTTTTTGCGCGACAAATTCAATGGTCGTATTATATCACGTAGTGGCGATGTCAATTGGCCGACAAGATCATGTGATTTGGCACCACTGGACTTCTTTCTGGGCGTTATTTGAAAGAAAAGGTGTACGTCGATAAGCCAGCAATAATTCAAGAGCTAAAGGATGAAATAATTTGGCATTTTGACGGCGTAGAACGTCAATTATGCCTCAGCGTCATTAAAAATTTGGATGGAACTATGCCGCCGAGGTCATAGCGGCTATTTCCATGCATACATAATTGAACCGTACCAATATTATCATAATAAAAACAAATGACAATAATTCCTAAATAATTTGTATTTTATTCAAATTCAATATCAGCCCATAAAATTTAACCGCACTTCATAATGACGTAAAAATAATTCCCATTTATCTGTTTTTTTTTTTCGATAAATTATTAAAACTTTTGCAACTTAAAATCGTCAGTATTTGTTTTTCACAAAAAAAAAAAAAAAAATATTAATAATAGTAATAATAATATTTATTTGCGTTATTTCACCAAGAATTTCTTTTAAACTTGGATCAGTACTCAGGGGATGACCCCCCATGTATGCAGTGCATTGTAATAGAACTAGGAAAAGAGGGGGAAAGAGGTAGTAGTGTTTGTGATCATTTGACTTGAACTTTCCAAGGTTATAATAGATATGAAACACGTCTACAGGCAACTTATTCCGCAGACGAAGAGTACGGCTGGATGCATAGTACGATTCCCCGGGCAATCGGCCGCAAATGAAGGAGCTCTGGGCGATGAACGCGTGTTAGTATCCTTAGGAAAAATAATTTTTCTAAATTTCCCATTATATAGTGTTTTATAAAATACAATTACTAATGATCTTAAGCTGCAAAAATTTAGATAATTTATAATAATAATAAAGTATATTAACAATTTACTCAAAGAGACCTGTTGTTTATTTTTGAACTTATTATTCTGTCAAACCAGATAAAAATGTGCTTTAAGCTTCAATTATAAAAAACATTTTTAATAATTAAAACATTTTCCGCCACCAAAAAAACTTTCATTCATTCCCCTTTTGTCGTCAAATTCAATAGAATTTTGTCCTGCTGTGAAATAAATACTAAATACAGAAGAAAAATGAACAAAATCTGTTTAAATGATACGTCTTTATTTATATTTCCATGACTTTATTAATTTGTTGGCCCTGGTTGGCAAATATGATACTATCATTTATTCTAATTAAGTTTTCAAAATAATTCCAAAACAAACAAATCTCAATGGCAAAAAAAAAGTGTGTTCGTTCATAAATTGTTTTTGTGCGACTAATTAGCACAACTTAAGTTTCGCATTACAAAGAGGGTGAAAAATACAAAACAAAACTTTATATATTGAAATGGAAATAAAAAAAGGAAAATGTCAACAATAAAGTGTCTTTTGATAATAAAGACATCATAATATTTTTTGTAAATTGTTGCTTGAAACTAAAAAAAATATCTTATTAATATTAATTTGCTACAAAAGAACCTCTTTCCATGTTTGGGAGTTTTTTGTGAGTTAATTTAAAACATTTGAAAATCATCGCGAAAAAGCTTTTTTAACTGCTGCTTTAGCTTAAATTGTAGTTTAGATTCGAAACTGGAGAGAAAACGGAACAAATTAATTTAAATCAGGAATACACTTCTCGTATGTTAAAGATTTCTACATATATTGTTGTTATCTTCACGTATCTCCATATTTTCTTATAAAAAAGAAACTTGTGGTACTCTAACGCAGTAAACTTTAATCGAAAATAGAAATAATGAGTTTCCCAATAGGTATCTGACAAATTTGAATTTAATATGTGAATGCACTATTTTACTGATCATCTAACTGTTACTTTAATTTTTTCAGTAAACTCAAGATTTTCAGCATGGTAAAATACACGAACGAACAACGTATGCAAACGTTAAAAATGTACTACTGAAGTTAAGAGTCGGTGACCGCAACTTAAGGAGTGTTAATTCAAATTTTCGATCGTTATTCTCGCCCTAGTAGACAAGCAATACCAAGTTTAGTACAAAAATTTGAGTCTACATATTCGTTGTGTGATGCTGCCGTGTCAGTGAGACGTGACGAAAATATCGCTTCTCTTCTATCGTCCTTAACAAAGGATCCAAATCAGTCGACTCCGCGGCATTCTCCAGAACTGGGCATCGGCAAACCACTTTATGGCGAGTTTTGCGTGAAGATCTTGGAAGAAATGATGCCGATGGAACATTTCACGGGACGTACGTTCTTCGATTGGGCTCTGGAGAAGATGCGCCATCATCAAATCATCTTCAGTGACGAAGCTCATTTTTGGCTCAATTCATTCGTCAATATGCGCTATTGCTCTGTTGAAAATCCACATGTGCTTCATGAATCGCCACTTCATCCACAAAAAATAACTGTTTGGTGCGGTTTAAATGCCGACGGCGTCATTGAACCATAATTTTTGTTCGACAATAACAACCGTCACGCTACTGTGAATGGCTATCGTTATCGCGGAACAATTACCGATTATTTTTGGCCCGAATTAAAAAACATGGACATGCACCTGTTACCTGTCGATTTATTGAAGAGTAAGTTTGACGAGCGTGTTATCTCAAGAAATAGGCCAGCCAATTGGCAACCTCGTTCATGCGATATAAAACCGCTAGACTTTTTTTCTTTTTGAGCTACGTCAAATCACTAGTTAATGCCAACGACGTTGGAATAACTCAGAGCCAACATTGAACGCGAAATAGCGATCGTTACCCCGGCCGAAAAGTGTGACATTGAAAGTGCAATGAATCGATCGCTTGGGACGTTCCGCGGGGAACATTCAAACGAAGCCAAGTGCCATTCATAACAAATGGTTTGATTGTATTTCGAGTCGATAATAAAGTTTTGGAAACATCACAACTGGTTTATCTCCTTTTTTTTTTTTTTTGTTTTTTTTTTTGAGCATTTTTTTATTTATTGAATCTTCAAAATGAACTAACAATAAGTATTTAAATCTTAATACTAAATTTAAAAATTAAAAAATGTGATTCTTAAGTCCGGCCAATGCTAGACAAAAAGTTTTATTATGCGGGAGCCATTTCGGTAAAATCACCTATTGAGCAATCTGATGGTGGCAGCGGTATCCCTTCTTTTAAGCCGAGTGTGGCCGCCAAAATTAAGTATATTGCGTGCAAGAGGGTTTGGATGAAGTTCCAGTTTACTGACATACCTTGTCGCGTACTTAGAAAACTCCTCTTTTACCAGCGGAACACTCAGATCTTTATGAATTCGTGAATTTTTTACATACCATGGAGCTGCAGTAATCGTTCGAAGAATTTTGTTTTGTCGCCTTTGGATTTTTTCAATGTTTGACGCTGAGGCGGTGCCCCATAACTGAATTCCGTAGCACCATATAGGGTTTAATATTGCGTTGTATAACAAAAGTTTGCAATCTAATTTCAGTGTCGAATTTCTGCCCATAAGCCAATTTAGCTGCGCTGCTTTTAGTTTTAACTGAGTGACCTTTGCTTCAATGTGAGACTTCCACGTTAGCCTACGGTCCAGGTGAATACCAAGGTACTTTACTTCGTTGTGCTGCGGAATAGGTGAGTTGTTAATTTGGATAGGCGAACATGTTTGCCTACACAGTGTGAATGTAACATGAGTACATTTCTGTTCATTAACTTTGATTTTCCAAAGTTTTAGCCATTTCTCTAATATTGAAGTATATTCGTGTAAATTTCGTGATGCTTATTGGTGGTTTTCATGAACACTCAAAAACGCTGTGTCATCTGCAAAGGTAGAAGTGTGGATTCCGGATGTCGTTGGCATGTCAGACGCGTAAATCAAATATAAAGTAGGCCCCAGTATGCTGCCTTGGGGAACTCCTGACTTGATTGCCTGAGTTGGGCTTATAAAGTCGCCTTCTCTGATAACAAACTTCCGCCCGTATAAGTAGCTTTCCAGAAGCTTGTGTGTATTTGCAGGCAAGTTTAGCTTTATTTTGTGCATCAAGCCTTCGTGCCACACTTTATCAAAAGCTTGAGAAATATCAATGAAAAGAGCTGAGCAATACTTCTTCTCCTCAAAGGTTTGTCTTATGACATTGACTAGTCTGTGCGTTTGTTCTATGGTGCTATGCTTAGCCCGAAAGCCAAATTGATGATCAGGGATGCATCGCACATTGTTCAATGTTGGACCCAACTTCGCCATTAACAATTTTTCGAATAGTTTTGAAATTGTTGGTAAAAGACTTATTGGTCTATATGATTCTACCTTAGTTAGATCCTTCCCTGGCTTGGGTATCATAGTAATCATTGAGACCTTCCACTCTGCAGGATAATACTCAAGGCGTAAAATGGCGTTAAAAATAAAAAGTAGAACCCTTCTAGCTACACGAGGTAACTGTTCAAGCATTTTACCAGTAATTCGATCAATGCCTGGAGCTTTGTATTACCGATAACATTTTCGACATCTTGAAAATTAAATCTCAAAGACACAGGAGGTCTAACAACATATGGTGGTAACTCCGCTGTATTATTCTCTGAATCATTTGTGATAAAAACGTTTCGCAAATGATCGACATACAACATTCCCTTTTCAGAATCGCTTCTTGCCCAGTCGCCAGTTGAATTTCGTAAAGGTGGCTTACCTATTACGGGTCTTTTTAAACCTTTTGTCGCTTTCCACAAGGAATAATCAGATTGAGGGGTACCATCAAGGCTTTCTAAATATGTTTTAAGGGAAGCCATTCTATGGACTTCAAGCAGATTTCTTAGCTGAGTTATGCATTCCCGTAGCCTAGTTTTAAGCTGGGGCGACCTGCGAAGTTGCCACTCTCTTCTGACTCTTCTTTTTTCTGACAGAAGTTGCTCAATTTCAGATTAATAAGTTCTATTGCTCTCATTTCTAGATCTTAAATGACTAGTGGTAGCATGATGTACGGCCAGTTTGAGGTTTTCAGAAAAATCGTTAATTGACCCATCAATATCCTCAGGCGTTCTCAAGGCGATATTTTCAGTACAATGTGTACTCAGAAATTTTTTGTATTTTAGCCAATTAACTCTATTGACGGTCAACGGGGAGCCAATCTCGTGGGGAAACGAAACGGAGATTATAGTGGGTGAGTGATCTGATGACAAATCTAATGAAGGCTCCACTTGCATCCACTCTAAAGGAAAATTTTTCGCAACTCCAAAATCTATAACATCTGGGATCTTTCGTCGGTCTGACGGCCAATAAGTGGGGTGTCCGCTTGAAACCACATCTAAGCCCATTTTAGAAACGGTATCAAAAAGCACACGGCCTTTCGAGGTAATTAAACGTGAACCCCAAAAAGTGTGTTTAGCGTTATAGTCGCCAGCCGCTAAAAATCGAGGCCCGAGTGAATTGAAAAAATTTGTATATTGATTTTCTGTTACTGAAAACCTGGGTGGGGAATAAATCGATGAAATAACAATTTTATGATGAAAATGTTCAATACATATGTTTGTTGCTTGAAGATACTCCTCGCATGTCTCGTTTAGCAAATAGTGCTTAATTCTAGTTTTTATCAAAATTGCTGAGCCTCCGCAAGATCTGCCACGGGGATCTTTAGTATCATATAGTCTGTAACCATTAATTTTTAAATAGCTGTTGCTTGTTAAGTGAGTTTCAGCAATCAGCATTATATCGATTTGCTTTTCCATAAGGAAGTGCTCAAGTTCATTTTTGTGATGGCGGATGCCGTTTGCGTTCCAGAAACATATTTTTAACCAATTCATTTGTTTAAAATTGCCTGCAAAATAGTGGATTGCATTTTTAGCATTTCCTGCATCATGTTTGTCATAGAAACGGTAAAAGTGTTTATGGACTGAACAAGAGTCTGCAGAGTTGCCTTAAGATTGCTAAAATTTGGATCGGATTTTGGAGGCTTGGGCTCCTGATCCAAGTTTTGTGTATCGGATTTTACCACATTTGCATAAGAAATTTGTTTGGGGTTTTGCAAGTTTACATGGCTGGTTGACTGGCGCACCTGGGGAAAATTGTTTGTAGAAGTGGTGTTTGACTGCTGGGGTGGCATATTTGAAATTGGTGACCTCTTGAAGTGAGTGTAGACAGGGCAACCCCTGTAGTTTGCAGTATGGTTACCTCCACAGTTACTGCATTTCTTAACGCTCGCGTCAGTCTTAGGTTTTTTGCACTGTGATGTACCGTGAAGTTCACCACACACAACTCAAACTGCGGGCAGCTTACAATAGGCCTTAGTATGGCCAAATTCTTGGCAGTTTAGGCATTGAACGGGCCCTAAACGCTTATGAGGCTCCTCAACGGTAACCTTGCGGTGCAAAAGATACTTGAGGTTATAAATGGGATGCACTTCATTCTTTTTTAAGGCAATATCTCAACCCAATTCAACCCTAAACATGGGTTGAGGAATTTTTTCACGGTTCCTAATATTAACCACATTTTTAATTTTGAAGCCATTGTCCTCTAGGCCGGTTTTGACATCATTCGTATCCACAAAAGGGTCAATCCCCTTTATAACGACCTGAATACCTTTGGCACTTTTAAGCTGATATGTGTAAAACGATCTTTTCTCCTTCTCCAGGACATCAGACAACTTTCGGTATTCATTTTCATTGTTTACCTGGATTTTGGTTTCATTGATGCTGCCGTGCTTAACCGATGTTACATTAAAAGTGTCTTTGGTTTATCTTTAATTTAAAAAAATTTGTGAAATCCTTATTGGAAAACCCAATATAATACTCGTAACACACTTCCACTATATCTCAAATGCAACGTGCAGAAAATGGTGAAACCAGTCCAATTTTTCTTTCTTAGTTTATTTTATGTTTTAATACTTAACAAAAGAGTTTGACAATCAAAACTAAAAGTATTACATTGTTAGAGAAAAACAAACTTAAACGAAACACCTCTCGTGCACTGAATTTGCTCCATTTAAAATCTTTTCGGAATGGAAAAAACTTTTAGTAGTTAGTCGAATATCCTATGTTGTTTAAAAAATTTTGTAATCATTTTGGTATACCTAATACCTAATATATGAATAAGTTATTTTGGAATGCCTACCCAAACGTAGAGAATTCGCTGCCAACGCTTCTTCAAATTATTTTGTGATCATTAGTAGAGTACTAAGCTTCACTTCACGATTGACCACAAATTCTCAATCGGATTGAGGTCGGCACTTTGAGTTGGCCGCTCCAGCAACCGGATATTTTCACAATTGTGGATGTATACTTAAAGCTGCCATCATACTAAAAAATTCTTCCTTGGCAGCATACGCGTTCTTATCTACAAAATGGGTAAAATTGGCCTGTAAAATAGGCAGATAGTCTTCTTTCTGCATTATTTCAATAATTTTTTGCAGTGGGCCAAGGTACCACCAAGTAAAGCAGCCCTAAACCATGACGCTGCTTTCATCATGCTTTACTGTTTCCTTAACATGGTTTCCTTGTAGTAGCTTGCCAGAGTCGTTTACAGAATACTGCTTCTTATCCGACGGAAAATGATTAAATTTAGTTCGACTGACCAGATTAAATGTTTATGTTTTTCCGCTGCGATGTGCCTGTGAGAAACTATTTCATGATTTCGAACGTTCACACGCATTTGAAGTGGCCAAGAAACATACCTATAACTCAAAAATACAATTTCTTCTTATGAGTTGGTATATTATTTCCTACGTTTTCGTGCACTGTGTTACCTTTCAGCTCAATAATCAAAATTTTCGCAATACTTGCAAACTTTAAGTTTCAAAATCGTGAAACAGGCACCAATTCTGTGCAATAGATATTCCAAAATAAATTATTTATAGACTAGTAGAAAGTACTACAGGTCACATGATTTCCCATTACTTTTATTTACTAAAAAGCCTTTATTGGATGATAAATTTTGCGTCACCTTGTATAAACTACCGTAAGCTGTATGTGGACATAAATAAATAACTATCCTTAAATACAGTTATTTCAAAAAGCACTAAACGGTGCGGGCAGAGGATGGCTTCGTTGGAATTATCAACTGTGCGGATTTGTCAGTCAAAATGTCGCAGTGGTCGATTGAGCTGACCAGACATTTTTTAGGAGCTCAAATTTCGGTATTCGGAAAAGAGCAGCCTCACTAGGAATTCCAAGAGCAATTATTACTGAAATTTTAAAAAACAGGTCTGAAGTTTCAAAATCAAGTTTTAAAATTAAAATCATTCGAGAGCGGAAAGAAAGTGACTTTTAAATTAAAAATTTTTTGGTGTGTACATATGTACATCGGGTTTAAGTTCAGTTTTTTTTTTTTCTTTTGATTTACGAAAAAATCTTTGTAAACCGATGTTAGAGAGTTTTCGCGCTATAAATCCCATTTTTTGGAGTGACGAGGCTCACATGCACTAAAATGGCCACGTCAATAAGCGAAACAGGCTTTACTGGTCTCCAAGAAACCGCATTCCTTGATTGAAGCTTGAACAACCATTGCGTTGCCCTAGGATAACTGTTTGGCGTGCCTTATCCACGCAGTTAGATTAGTTTTTTGAAAATTCTCGAGGCCAAGCAACGAATGTCTATGGTGCAAATTCTCGACGGGTTTTTTTCAAATCTGTGAGCTCATCTACCGTACTTTTCACACCCGGGGTTTCAACAGAATGTGGCTACTGCACACATAGCCAGAGCTTTGATGAATTTGCGCCGGGCAAATTTCCCCCATATACTAATCAGTCGCTTTGAGAATCCCGATCTAACTCCCGTGGATTTTTTGGAGAGGGATTATAATTGCAATCCCCAAGGAAGATATTCTTCGAGAAATTAGCTTAATTTAACCAAGTTAAATACAGTATGTGGAGCAGAACGTAAGTCTCCGTTTTGAACAGTATGTTAAACATGGCAAAAGATATCTAGATGACACACTCTATAAAAAATAAAATCCATATATCCGTTTGAAAATCATGTCTCTAAAGAAGCATTTAAGTGTCTCGGTTTTTTGAAACAGTGTAAGATGTACTTCACTCCATCCGACCTCCTTACTATTTATGCCACCTACATCCGACCGAAAACGGAATACAACTCTCATGTTTGGGCCGTGTGCTGGAGAGGGCGAAGACGCTTATCGGTGACAGTAGAGTATCCAACGCTGTTGACTCACTGGAGCATCGACACAGTGTGGGGTGCGTTACTCTGTTCTATCGTTACTACAATGGATTTTGCTCAGACGAGATTAGGCATGCGCTCATCGTCGAGAGCTCATCCATTTGTGGTCAATTGCCTGGGGAATCGTACAACGCATTACAGAGAGAATTCGTTTTTCAGTCGTACACTTCGTCTGTGGAATAACTTGCCTGCAGACGTGTTTCCTGTCTGTTGTAACATCGGAAGATTCAAGTCAAATGTTCACAAACACTACTCCCTCGTTCCCCCTCCTCACAACCCATTTTCCTAGTTCTGGTACAATGCACTGCATATGTAGGGGTCATCCCCTGAGTACTGGTCCAAGAATGAAAAAAAAAGTTTAAAAATATAAATCTGCTACCAGACACTGTATAACATCCACAGGGTATTCCAATAGATGCATACTAATTTGATTTTTAGCCTGTGAATCTGGAGGTCCAATTTTTCACAACTTTTTCCATCAGCCCATAATCATTTTTTACCAGCCTGTAAAGCACACCAAACAGGAGTATTTTTTTTTCTTTCATTTGTGTTAATCTTTCGTTCTCTTTCAGAAAAGTTAAGTGAATTAGTCAGGCAAGTTTTCAAACTCACCTGGCGATTTGAAAGCGCCAAATTTATTTTTAAGTGTTCTGTGACTCACGCGTTTTCCTTGCGAGTTGACATAATAATAAAAGTGCCAGCAATATTCACATTATATATTTTGGGTTAAAAATGCAATAAAAAAATGGTTTCGTAGAACTTTTTTTCCAGAAATACAAATTGCGTTTGGCTAGTGTTTTAAGAACATTGTTTAAAGTGCGTATATATAGCAAAAATCATAAAAAAGTTTTGATGCTAATATAAAGAAAATATATTTAGTTTGATATATAAGGCATTTTATTCCTTATTCAAGGTTTAGTTTAGTGCAAATTCATCAGTTTACTTTGGTATACGCATGTGATTTGAACTCGCCAAAAATGTGGCGATTGTGAGTTTCCGAATACCTCTCTTGCGAGTTCAAGTTACAATCGCAAATTTCATGCGAAATGCGGGTGTCAAAACATGATCGGTTATATATTTTTCTTTTCACTTTCCCCGTAGTCATTATTTGTTTGTTTAAGTGCAACGAACAAGTCACATAGAGTACGTCGTACGTTCTCCGTTGCCTTTTTCAACTGACAACTATGTTGATTCCGTATTTGTCCGTCAATGCAAAGTATAAAAGTCGAGCCACTTTTAACGTACGAGTACGTCGAGATTTTTGATAACTATCAGTTAATCAGGTAATGTAATTGACAGAAAGATGTGTAAATTGCACAACAAGTGTTTTAGATACATATGTATATATAACTTATGTACATACTTTTTACTTTTCAAACTTATTGAGGAATTTCTTCTTCTATTCTCTTCCAATTCGTGCCGTGCTCATTAAAATATTAGAATGAAATAAAAATCCTTGGTAAATATTTAAGTAAAAATATTGTTACCTTAAAGTTAAAAGTTTTAATTTCGAAATCTACTTGATCGCTCAAATCTTCTTACACTTACTATGAGTACATACATGTGCTATACAAAAAATAAAGCAAAAAAATTTTTTATTTTCTCATAAATGTTTGTTAAAATTGCTAAAAATAAATTAATTATACATACATACATATTTGTAAAAGTCACTTTAACATGAGGTAAAACACTTTGTAGTGGTTTGATATATTAAAACAATAATTCTCAACACATTGGTAAAAACACATCTACATACACGCATACATATTAAACTCAAACAAGGCTATATACACGCAAACATATGTACGTATGTATATAAAATATATGTTCATAAGTATTTATAACCCAGTTTGTGATGTGTTTTAGATATCACATAAGAAAATTTGTTTAAGAAAGAAGTTCTATTCTATAGTCTATACCAAACATGCCCAGACCTATGCGCTTGGTACTCTATTGTTTTTGAAAATGCGCTTAGCTATAGGGCTGTGCTCTTTAATACACAGATACTGCGCTCAGCACTAGCAATGAAAAATACACAAACAACTTCGTCTTTCATATTTTTTTTCGTTCTTCACCGCACACACACAAAAGCAAAGCAACAACACTTTCGCATGGTTTGTTGGTAAACATTGACGACAGCGATTATCAGTGTGAATTTTGTTTTTGTAAATTGTTTTGCTTTTTACAACAAAAAATATTAAATAAAAGTAGTTTTTCCTTAAATGTATTAGTGTTTACTCTTCCATATAGGACTTATGGGCATCACTTGCCAAACCATTTTTTGTAAACCAAGAACAACTATAAAGAAGCCATAAACAAAAGCCATCCACTGGTTTTGTACTGTTTACATCGAAACTAACTGTCAGAGTCAGAAAGACATGAGCATAAGCATTTCAAACGAAAGAAACTTTATTATCTGAGGTCTACGCGACAAGACACTCAAACAGCAAAATAGCATTGTCATGCTCTAAAATCACTTTATCGTATGTCTCGTTAGGTAGGCAGGCCGCTGGTACCTGGCGAAAAAGTACCTGGATTTTCCAGCTCACTTGGGTCCTAAAAGATCGTCCCCTTTGTGATAGGTCTCTTATGTATGTCTCGTTATATTGCGTCCTTTTGTATTTCCATACTCGAATCAAGCGCATTAATTGCACTTTTTCAGTCGGTATTTATAAATCATTATACACTGCGCTTAGCTGGTACCACCAAATACTGAGCATGACGTCGAAAGCATGGCTGGGATATCCCCATGATTTTCTGCGCTTGCGATTATTGTAATGAACCCACTTTTCGTCCCCAGTCACAATGTAATATAGAAATTTCTTCCATGTTTAACTTGCCAGTAAATGTTCACAAGCAACAATTTCCCTAATGCTGAATAATTGCCATGATTTTCAGGCATTTTTAAATGGTTTCTTGCATCACTGTCAATGATCCGGCTGATGCTTGTTGCATTGAACACGAGTCTTCGTCAAGTAATGTCTTCAATCATGCATCTTCGAAAAACTTCTTTCTTCCACCGCCATGCTAGTCTTCGTAGGCTGGCATGTTTAATCGAGAATAACTTTATGATGCAGACACAAATCGACATATGTTTTTATTTCGTTATGTTTACAAATACCTTAGCTTATTATACGATTTGTATACTTATTTCGACTACCACTTACCGCTACAACCATATATCGCAAAACGGCGGAAGCACACTTGTATACCTAATAATTTTGCCTAGTCTGCCCTTTATTTGTTACAGTGATAAAACTGACTGCACTAGTGTAGATGTGAATTTTTATGAAGATTGTCTGTGAAAAGAACTAAATAAACCAATTGAAAGAAAAAACGAATTTTTAAAATACAAGAAAAAGATAAACGGAATTAACCCACTAAAGCCCAGGTCGATCTAGACTAGAGAAGTATGAAATTGTATACAATAAGTCACCTCAACTATATAAAACTTATGGTGAGGACAAATTTGTGCCTTAGAATGGGAAGCGGAAGCCGTTGCATATACGTAACTATTTTTCATATAATCTTTATATGAAAAATAGTTGTAAGAATTAATTTATTTTAAATATCTAATCATTTTTTTTTTAAATTGGGTTTTTTAATTTTATCTATGAAATTTATAAATTAGTGCTGGTTTAGCATCCAGTATTTCTTTTTATTAAGTAGTACGTTTATGTTTGTAATAAAGTTTGCGGTTACAATATTTATATTGGATAGCGTAAAGCGGTCCGTACAAAATAAGGCATCCCAACATTAAATCAGACCAAAAATTTTGTTCTACTTTATCCTGCACCCAGCTTATGGAACTATGAAAAGGTTCCGCTGCCAGCCATTTGCTCTTTAAACATGTACTACTCTTATACATTTTTATTTATTTATTGTTTCAATTAAATATATAAAGAAATGTTAGAGACGTGTATAAATGAAAAAACTGTTTTTTTGTGTTTTGACAAGTATTATAAGAGCATTTTTCTGTTTAAATTCTCAGCAATTTATTTAAATTGTTGGGATATAAAGTTGAATGTTTGAGAATATCTTTCAAAAATTTCCCAAGTCTACTGATGATTAGGGTAGCTCCTATGAAATGTCGACATATAGATAGCTGGAAAACATAGAAAACAAGCTGTTTATAATTTTTTATTGGTGTTAAATATATACTCGTATTTATAAATATTGTAATTTCAGGATATAACTTCCTTTTACTTAATAAACTTTTCTGAACCTTTTTCAATTCCCTGTCATCTCTTTTGTGAGCAATAAAACAAAAGTATTTTAGCATAAAATGAAAAATTTTTGACAGTTCCTATCGCAAAAACAAAAATTCAGCTGGCGCTGCGACACCAGCGTAGTATTGTATCAAGCGTTTATCCGATCTCCAAATTTTATTATAATTATGCGGAAATTTTATTTGGGAACCAAGGCGAATTCATTATTAAGTGGATGCATTAGCGTATTCCAGCAAATTTCTCATCAGTTCGCCTTGACTTGTCAAATTCTATCATGCTCTACTTTCCACACCCGCACGATAAAAGTAAAACTCAACAAAGCACGTTTCGCCTACTTTCCGAGTATAAAATTTAGTTATGTTAAAAGTCTCCTTTTCCCTGTTCTGCATTTATATATGAATATCCAGTTAAAATAAATTTAGAAGTTTACTTACAAAACTTTACGATCTATAAAAAATAGTTCAGGTTTATTTTGTTCCCTACTTTCGTTTGGCCAACTGGGCTACCTGTATCTCGTCCTGCTGTGTTTGTTAAATCGACAAAAAAAAAAACTGGCAGGATTTTCTTTCCTAAAAAGTAGCAAACAATTTTCTAATAATACTTAAACACAGTTCTAAAGCAAACAAACAATTAAACAGTAGTACACATGTATGTGCAGTTTTGCACACATACACGCACTACTGGGTTTGTGTGTATGTGTAGTAAAGTTTGTCTAGGTTTAAGCCCACAGGAAGTTGTGTGCACAGAAAATATTTAAATTCCTCAACTAAATGAAATTATTGCATAAGTCTACACAATAGACTTGAACTAATGAAACTCAAATTTACTCACACACCTGCAAAACACATGCGCACACATACTCTTACGCAAAAAAATGTATACAAACAAATTTCTTAAGACACGGTAAAAGTGATAAAATAAAGATTTTCATACTCTCACATACCCTCGTATTAGCTACATGTTAACTTGTTAAGATTTTTTTTGTCTGTTTTTTTTTTTTTTTTGGTTATTTTAATTTTCCAAGCATCTGCAAAGAACGGTTGGAGTAAATTGTGTGATTGTGTGTGCCAAGACACAAAAGTTTTTGTTTTCTATATTAAATAAAATAACATGGTTTTGGAAATCACAAGAAACGAAATCGTTTCCAATAAAACACGTTTTTCGTTGTTTCAAGGAGTATGCAAAACTTACAGATGAAATTTCTTCGAGCTCCCTCGGATCTCAGTTTGATCCGATAAAAATCCGCATGCAAAATTTTAAAAATTTCCCGCAAAAAGATTGCACTTAAGAGAAAGTTGTTTTAAAAAAGTTCAGGACTTCTTTTTTTAATCTATCTAAAGGTTAAAAGCTTAAACGCGCTACTTATACACAATCAAAACGAATCTTATTGTGCATTTGCATAACGTCGAACAATCAAATTGTAAAATATACGTCGATTTTTATGTGCTTATCGACGCATTCGATTCTGATACGTCGTTCACAATCAGAGTCCATACATAGTCCATATACCACGCGTTCAGATGTATCTGCTAAACCATGTAGTATCGGTCCACTCAGACCGATATAGAACAAAGATCGGTACATCGACAAAGGAAATGCTCAACACTATCTTTCTACAATATCTACAGAAATCACTAAATAGAAAATTTAACTTACTCGCATGTGTCCCTATGTAACAGCGGCCAAACTATGCAGTGTTCGCAGTGGAAAATCCCTCAGGACCATAGCCTTTCTGCGATCGTACACCAGCCAAGTTAGCCTCTCTACTCGGCAGTTAGCCTCACCGGACCATTTGCCCTGTGCCGCTCAAACAAACACTTGGTTTTGAAATCTTTTAAGCGGGACTCCTACCATCTTATCAATGTCCTCTTGTTCTGAATGGACCCCGACTTTCACCATTTCGTTCACTACAATATTTCCAGGTACTCAGAAAAGCTCCAGGTTGGAATGTATCGTTATCTCATTAAGCGATGTCGAAGCATTGTGAAAATTGATTTACATCAGCACCTTTCATGTCGCCCTTATTTGACGACAGACATATAGACAAACCTCTTGCTGAAGAGTGTGGGCCTTCTAACTCGTCCTTTAAGCAATTTCCCCCGGAGAACAGGCTTTGCCTTGGCGTAGACTAAACCAAGGCATTCTTTTTTCTGGGGTGTAGACGGGAAGGAGTCCCTCGTGTGTTGTAGCAAATAAAATGCTAGAAAGTCGCATGATAAATTGGCAGAACGGGGATCAGCATACCGTCGGGTAGTGCAGCTTGCAGTTCAACTTGGATCCATCTGTAAATATTTCCAGTACATCCTATTTGAGCCGCCACCAAGATGTGCTGGATAGAATTACGTCAAATATCTTATCGCGCAGTAGAACTGGTGACCAATAATCAATATTCTCCGGCAGGTCCATTATTCTTTCCATTATGGCGTGCTAAAACATATTTTAAAATTTTACCAACCGGCTCCCACAACTTTACAGCGGCAATAAATCATTTATCAAATTTGTTATTTACGTACATAAAATATATTAAAACATTGTACTGTTGAGCAAAAGAATACAAGTCACTTTTATCAGAAATTTTCGGTTGTACAGATTTCGTCATCCCTGGTGTGAAAACATCTGTTTACGATACAGCAATTGTAAATTAACTATTAACTTTAATGATGTTTGCACCACTTTGAGTTCAATGACTGCTAACTTAGAAGTGTTACATGCTTACAAATTATGCCAGATTGTATTCGAGCTGTCTACTGCTAAGGCAGTAGACTTTGTGTTCGTTCAGTTTCTCACTTATTTTGTATACAAGGAAGTATAATCAACATTTTCGCTTCTGGGTAATCGAGTTATGTCTTCAGACGTGTGCCGATAAAAATCTTCATATAATGTACTATTTGTATCCTGCGTTATGGCACAAATTTTTTTATAAGATGTTTCGTAAAACTGGTTACCGAATTAATTTAAATTAATGGTAAGTAGTGAAAAACTTAAATTAGGTGAAAAAAGATCTCTTAAAAACGACATGGCCAACACAATAATATCATATGATAGTTTTAATGGAAAACAGTGTAATTTACCTTTCAACAATTGTCTCTCATAGCAACTTAAAAACGCCATAAGGGTTATAAATGACTTTATAAGGGTCTCGAGTTGCATGTTCCGTTTAAATGTTTATTTTTCCCCCAGTTTAGAATCTTTGTCATCAAACTGTATGCAAGCACATAAACGATTCATAAGACTGTAAAAGCAACTTGTTGTCGTTGAAGTATCTGTGTTTTTCTTTTTTTAATTTACATTGTATACAATTTATGTTGAAGCCACACGATGCATAAGGAACACATTTTCACACAATAAAAACAACTTACCTGAAAAAAGAGAAGAGAAACAAAAGGCTAAATTTAATTAATATGATTAATTAGGCAAAAATAATTAGAAAAGCTAAAACATCTTAAGAATCATAATATCTTCAAGTTTTTGTACTCGTAGATATTAAGCAGAAGAGCAAATGTTTAGTAAACATCAAAAATTTAAGTTTGAAAAAATTAAATGATTTTGTTTGTATTCATTTCACAATTATTATAGCATTATGGAATGAATACGTTTTGATATTACATAATTTCAGTTATTGGGAAGACAAGGTCAGATCTAAATGTAAAAAATATATTCTTATATTTTTACATTTAAAAACGATTATGCGGATTCTTCAATTGCAAATGCAATAATAACAATAACACTTATTCGTTACACAGTAATTAAATAATTCACATTATTTACACTTAACATCCCTGTGTATTAACACACTAGACTTGCTTACTATTCTGACTTATGATTGTTTTGCATAAAGTTTAAAATTAAACTGCCCCTCTGCCAAACATCTACCTGCTATTTATAATTTTTTTTTACCCTCTAAAATAGTCGTGAACTGTCACCCAAATACACACACAATAAGAATGCAACAATAACAAAGAATGCAAGAACAACAATAAAATCATTGGAGGTAGATTTTGAGTTCTTTAAAAGATGTGTGTTTGTTTGTGTATTATGTTTTTAATGTTATGTTGTTTGTGTGGATATTCCTGTACATTTGTAACAAGCAGATCAACGGCTGCACAGTGTGTTAGATATTATATAAACTCAAAGCAATATTAATTTTTGCTCAAACTAAAAATGTAAATGATAAATAGTCGAACTTATTGGAATATTTCTAATATTATATGATGGTATTAATCGTCTGGCTCAAGTTTAAACCTGCCTTTCGCCAAGAATTATTTTTATTTTTAATTACAACAATAATTTAATTATAACAATAATTTTTTTGAATAAAAAGTATGGGAAAAAACAGTGGAATACATTAAGTTCGGCCAATGGAATACACTAATACGGTTGCATAACCAACAGTTGTATAAGATGCAGTATAATATTCGTGTTCTACTCAATGCTTATTATAATACATCAGCTCTATTCACAATCTTGTGCATTTGAAATTGCAAATTTTTGCAATTGCAAAAGTGAAATTTTTAGGCATATTTTGTTAGTGTTAAAATATGCACCAATATTTTGCAAATGCAATGATGCAAGACCATTTGCCCAAGACTGTGAATAGGGCTATCATGTTTACATGGTACTGAGTTCAAATCCTAGTAGGTGCTGATGAGCAGTGTAGCGACTGCGAAACAGCTAGTTGTCTCCCAGTTTTAGTGTGTTCAATTATTTTTTCCTGTCTTCTTTGATCGAGAGTTATTGATCGCGGCAATTATTGTTTTAATTAAAAATAAAAATAATTCTTGGCGAAAGCTGAAAACGAATAAATAAATACGATATAAGCTTTTTCCTTAAAGATGAAATAAGCTGAGCGCTTTAAATCTAAAAAGATATTTACTCAAAATAAGGGTTTCAAGCCAACAACACAGAATTGTTAATTGTACTCAAAAAAATTTATCCACATGGCGTTTGAGCTGCTCCTTTTAGAACATATTATCTAAACTTTTTTTTTTCATCACGTGTATGGAAACTACAAATTTTAAATACATTTATCTGAAACAATTATGTTTAAGTGCATTATTTTACAAATAATATTGACAGTTTGCAACAATATAACATGATTGTCGGCAACCATGTCATTTGGCTACTTACAATCAAGTAGCAACAATAGAACGTAGGTCTTAGAATATGTTTATCTCTAGCATACTTATTTTTTAAATACAAATTCTATTACAAACTATAAATAACATCGACAACAAAATATTTATAACACTTTAGTCTTTCAATGTTGTGTACACCGTAATTCGGATTTAAATGACTAGAAATTCCAGTTCCCGAACATATAACCATTAGTTTATGCTTACTTAGATTAACTCTTGGCTTCTGAGTCGCACAATAACTACACAATTCATCAACTACTTCTTGTAAGCCCCTTGTTGTGTTACATTATCAGACTATATAATCTGCATATAATAAAAATAAGGCTTATAAAAAATAAGGCTTTAAAAATCGGTTTTGAACAGTGTGTTCAACTGGATGACATTCTGTTTTAAAAATAAAACACATTTCCATTCTATCGTTTCATGGTCAAACTTTGTGTCAGTTATTACCGTTTTTATTTAAGTTTGAAAATATAAATTTGCTATTAGTTTTTTTTACTCGGTTTAAGAATTTTGCACTTGATTGAAGAATTTTATGCTTATTTGAAGATATCGCAGGATTGGTTTTCTTGAAAAATACTGTTTTCGGTTTTAAGTACACTTATGTATATGCTACTTAAAATATTGAGTACGACTCGTGATAAAAGCAAGCAAGTACTGTAGTAAGTAACTAGTACTCAAACTGATAAAAAAAAATATAGCCTTATCAGTACATTAAATAAAATTTCTTTTTATCCAACTACATTATTTTATAAATAAAATAAAATTAAAAAATATATTTATTTTATAGTCAAACTTTAAACACTAACAACAATATATAAAAAAACTACAAAAAAAGCCCTTAAAAGGAATTTAGTAAAGTATGCAGTGATACCTCCTAGTTTTTAATATTATGTTCTTATTTTTTATTACATTATTTTCAAGTTGGAAGAAGATCCACACAAAGTTATCCAAAATGGGTTGTAAAAACTATATTAGTAAGAATGTAATTGTTCATAAATGGATGCATAGTCGCTTCTAAAGCTTTAATATTTTTTATAGATAGCACATACCACTGAATCAAACCCAGCAGTTCAAGTGCCTTAACTTAACTTCCAAAAACAAAATCAAAATCATCCCAAGCAGGCTTTAAAGCGAGAATTGTAGCTTATTTATGCCTAAAATACTTTAAGAAGTCAAATTCTTGTTCGCGGTGTCTAATTTAAATTTTTTTTTTTTGTATAACATAAAGCTGCGCTTGTTTTACTACACTCAAGAGAATATTACATTTACTATTTGTAATTTTTCTAAAAAAATTTCCGTTCTGACTTATACTGTCTTGCACAAAGCTTAAAAATAAACTGGCTCACTGCCATTGTCATCTTCTACAATCATCACGATCATTCTAGTCATTCACAATTCCGGACTCAAATGTACAAATATTCTTCAATAAAAAATTATAAATAGCTTGTTTTCTATGTTTCCCAGCTATCTATATGTCGACATTTCATAGGAACTACCCTAATCATCAGTAGACTTTGGAAATTTTTGAAAGGTATTCTCAAACATTCAACTTTATATCCCAACAATCTAAATAAACTGTTGAGAATTTAAAAAGAAAAATGCTCTAATAATACTTGTCAAAACACAAAAAACAATCTTTTCTTTTATACACGTCTATAACATTTCTTTACACCTTTCAAACAAATGAACAATCGTTGGTTACTACGATTTGTTTTTTTGAAAGTATTGTTGCGATATAAAGTTGAATGTTTGAGAATATCTTTCAAAAATTTTCAAAGTCTGCTGATGGTTAAGGTAGCTCCTATGAAATGTCGATGTATAGAAACCTAGAAAACAAGCTATTTATAATTTTTTATTGGTATCAATGTTAGAAGCTAATATAGCGAATTAAAACTCAATTGTTTAAAAGTAATTTGAATAAACTTTTGGCACAAAATAAAAGGTAGTACTGTTAACAGATGTTAACTCGAGAAGCTCATTTTTTTCGATATGACTGTGTTGCAATAAAGGAGCGATATATACTACAAGCCATGAACGCCGTTTCTGCGAACTGTTGGGCGTATTGCATTCAAGCACATAAATTCCAGACGGTGTACTATAAATGTCTTCACACAGGTTGTCTATTGTTTTTGCTCATTCTTGCGTTTTTTTTATTCGTTTCTTTTAAATAGTTAAATTGAGAGTAATAGAAGTTTTAATGATGTTGTTAAATGCTGTGTAAAAAAGTAACTACAATGATGTTTCTTTTAATACAATATGTTGTCTATAAATTATATTGTTAAATTTAATTACAAAAGAAGAGAACAGAACACTACAGATATTGTTTTTAAGTTATGGGGAGAAGGAAAGTGGTTGCAAGTAAGATAAATTTATAAATATTTTGTTTAAAAGAAGTTAAGGTTTTGGTTTGTAAAAGGATTGGAATTTCAATTATAAACTAAAATGACAACAAGTAATCTAGCTGATAGAACTTTATTATTAAACATTTACATGAACTATTACAGTTTTTTTACACGTATATGTTATTCGTATTACATATTCCGTTCTGCTAGCAATCCAAAATTTCACGGTTTGTGTTTTAAAAAATCGAGTTATCAAAGGATGACTGATCTACATTATGAAAATGACTGGAGGATTTTTTTTTATCAACCATTAACTTAAGAAAATAGTTCCGATCTTATCGTTATGAAATTTTATGATAAGATTTTTTTAGTTTCTCACCAGTGTAGTCCAAAGCAAATCGTTTTACATTTATCTGGGCCACAATTGAATTGTAAAATGTTTTGAAAGAATTACAAGAACAATTATTATAAAAAGTAAAAACATCTGAATCAATAGCAGCTTTTGCATCTGTTGCCCGTGCAAATTTTTTTTTTTAGCATTTTTTATTTTTTATTTATTAAATCTTTAAAATGAACTAACCATAAGTATTCAAATCTTGATACTAAATTAAAAAAAAAAAAATAAAAATGTGCTTTTTACCTAAGTTAAGCCAATGCTAGTTGTGAAAAAGATTTACATCAGCACCTGCCTTGCGGCCTTATCTGATGATGGACCAGTTCCATGGAGTGAATTATTCTGGATTCACCCGCGCCCCCGTGTGGCTTACTAGGCTCACACAGCTAGCAATTCTTGCCATATGATTGCGGTCATATGAGCAACTTCTTGTTGAGGAGTTCGGGCCTTCTAATCCCTCCTGTACGCAATTTCCTAGCAATCAATAGAGGACGTAGCTTAATGAGTTGGTAGGCCGAAGCCCACTAAGAGCAATAGCCCTTAAACCAACTCACCCGTCAACCATCACCACTGGTTCCTTACAGTACAGGTATCTGTTGTATAGGCAACAGATCCTCGGGACATTGTTAGTCCCCGAAAAAAGCCACACACCAAACAATTATCAAGGATACTAACACTCCCTTCCTGCGTTTTAGGTTTCAACCACAGCCAGAACGTTTCAGCCAAGGTAGGCACCTCAACCATGATCAGCCCGGGTCGAACCGCAAGCAGAACTACCCCGGGGGCCATGCTGATCCCCGTTCTGGCAATTTATACCCTTGGTAAGGGATTCGGAAGCCAACACATCATAAGTCATGCGGCTTCCTAGAGTTTTGTTTGCCGCACCAAACGAGGGACCCCCTTCCCATCTTTTCCCCGAAAAACAGAGCGCTCAAGTTAGGAATACGCCAAGGCAAAACCTGTTCCCCGGGGGGAAGCCAATGCTAGGCAAAAAGTTTTATTATGCAGGAGGTATTTTGGTAAAATAACATATTGAACAATCTTATGGTGGCAACGGTATTCCTTCTTCTAAGCCGTGTGTGGCCGCCAAAACTAAATATATTGCGCCAAGAAGGTTTGTATGAAGTTCCAGTTTACTGACATACCTTGTCGCGTACTTAGAAAATTCCTCTTTTACCAGCGGAATACTCAGATCTTTATGAATTCCTGAATTTTTTTACCTACCATGGAGCTGCAGTAATCGTTCAAAGAATTTGTTTTGTCGCCTTTGAATTTTTTCAATATTTGCCGCTGAGGCAGTGCCCCATAATTGAATTTCGTAGCACCATATACAAGTAGAAGAAAAAATATGGTTGATATAACAATATTCCAAGCGCAAAATACTATGGTTATAAGGTTGAACGCAACCATATAATATGGTTTCAATCTGGAATTTATTTACAAAACTAAGTACAGACAAGAACCAAAATTATAGTATATAACCAAATGTTTAGTAAAAGTAATAGCAATTGTATCATAGCTAACACTGTTATTGTAAAAATTAAAATTTTACTGTCATGCCCAACTATATAATATAATCACTCCTATCCATGTTATTGAAAAATTGGTAGTTCTATTGTTGCGATTAATCGTAGTAGTGTTGAAAGCCACAATATTATGTTTACATAAGTATACATGTGTAGACACACAAATAGCCTCTATTTATTATTAAAACTCGATTTTTTTGTTATATGAATTTATTTTGTCAATCAATATTTTTACAAGTATAGGGTGTTTTTTTAAGCTAGATAGAACTTTAAATTGTAAAAAGTAACACAAAAAACTAAATTTTGATGAAACATTTTTTTTATTTGTTTCAGTATACTCTGACAAATCATCATGAATAGACTCACGCTTGAACAACGCTACGAAATTATCCAAATTTACTTTGAAAATCAGTCGTCGATTTCCCGTTGTTTTATCGCAAAATTGTGTTCAGCGATGAGGCGCATTTTTGGCTTAACGGGTTTGTTAATAAGCAAAATTGCCGCATATGGAGTGAGACCAATCCACAAGAGACCCTACAGACTCCATTACATCCAGAAAAATGCACTGTTTGGTGCGGTTTTCATGCTGGTGGCATCATCGGACCTTATTTCTTCAAAAATGAGGCCGGAGCTCGCGTTACGGTCAATGGAGATCGTTACCGCACCATGATCAATGATTTTTTGTTTGAAAATATGGATGACATTGATCCGGAGGAGATGTGGTTTCAACAGGATGGCGCTACGTGCCATACGGCGAACGCAACCATCGACTTACTGAAATCAAAATTTGGCGATAAGTTGATTTCGAGAAATGGACCTGTCAATTGGCCTCCAAGGTCGTGCGATTTGACACCTCTCGATTATTTCCTGTGGGGCTACGTGAAGTCACTGGTTTATGCTGATAAACCAGCAACAATTGACGCCTTGGAGGCCAGCATTGTTCGTGTTGTTCGTGACATACGGCCAGCAGTGCTCGAAAAAGTGGCCCAAAATTGGACGTCCAGAATGCGCTTCGTCAAGAACAGCCGCGGTGCCCATATGCCCGAAATCATTTTCAAATGTTAATGTCACGTATGGATCTTTCGAATAAAAAAAAATTTTGATTACAATTTAATTTTTTGTGTTATTTTTTACAATTTCAAGTTCTATCGGGCTTAAAAAAACACCCTATAGAATATAACATTACAATACTAATAACATCTGCAAAAATACACATGCATTCAAATACATTAAAACACATACATACATATATTTGTAGATATAAATTCTTACCCGAACCTTTTTGTTTTCGCATGTGTGTTTTCACCAGAATATTTATTTTTATCTTTTTAATATTATTAGAATTAAAAAGAAAACTCGCACACAAAATAAGTGATTTGTCCAAAATTACTGTAAATGCACATGTCAATAATTTTCACAAAAACAACAATAGTTAGATTAATTTGTAAACGTACAGATACACACATTAACCATAAGATAAATAGTCTATTATTGGGCATTACACAACATATTGTTGTACCCAAATTATTTTTTAAAACATTATTATTGCACTCAATCATATTTTAAAATGATAGAATTATAATAATAGAAATATAAAAATTTACTATGATTATAGTGAACTAAACTATATTAAAAACGATAATACACTGCTAGCAACAACAATTCAAATTATGGCAGATTAAATACTAACGTTGCCACAACAATATTCTAAATTGGTTTTTCTTTGCGTGTAGGTTTTAGAATTGCATTGTATAACAGAAGTTTGCAATCCAACTTCAATGTCGAGTTTCTGCCCATAAGCTAATTTAGTTGCGCTGCTTTTTTAACTGAGTGACTTCCACGTTAGCCTATGATCGAGTTGTTTACCAAGGCACTTGACTTCAATGTGCTGCGCAATAGGTGAGTTGTTAATTTGCATAGGCGAACATGTTTGTTTACACGGTGTGAATGTGACGTGAGTACATTTTTGTTCATTAACTTTGATTTTCCAAACCTTTAACCATTTCTCCAATATTGAAATATATTCATGTGAATGTCTTGAATCTGATTCACCTGCAAAGGTTGAAGTGTGAATTCCGGATGTCGTTGGCATGTCCGAGGCGTAAAATTGGCGGACTTCTGCCTCGTTTGGCTGAGTTGGGCTTATAAAATCGCCTTCTCTGATGACAAATTTCCGCCCATTAAAGTAGCTTTCCAGAAGTTTGTGAGTATTTGCAGACAAGTTTAACTTTATTTTGTGCATCAAGACATCGCGCCACATTTCATCAAAACCTTGAGAAATGTCAATGAGAAGAGATAAGCAATACTTCTTCTCCTCAAAGGTCTGTCTTATGACATTGACTAGTCTGTGCGTTTGTTCTATGGTGCTGTGTTTAGCCCGAAAACCAAATTGATGATCAGGGATGCATCCCACTCAACTTCACCATTAACAATTTTTCGAATAGTTTTGAAATTGTTGGTAAAAGACTTATTGGTCTATATGATTCTACCATAGTTAGATCCTTCCCTGGCTTGGGTAGCATAGTAATCATTGAGACGTTCCACTCTGCAGAATAATACTCAAGGCGTAAAATAGCGTCAAAAATAACAAGTAGAAGCCTTCTAGCTACACGAGGTAACTGTTCAAGCATCTTACAGTAATTTGATCATTTGCCTGGAGCTTTTCTGGGGTTTGTATTATTACCGATAACATTTTCGACATCTTGAAAATTAAGTCTCAAAGACACAGGAGGTCTAACAACATATGCTGGTAATTCCGCTGTATTATTCGCTGAATCATTTGTAATAAAAACGTTTCTCAAATGATCGACATACAACACTCCCTTTTCAGAATCGCTTCTTGCCCAGTCGCCAGTTGAAGTTCGCAAAGGTGGCTTACCTATTACGGGTCTTTTTAAACCTTTTGTCGCTTTCCACAAGGAAAAATCAGATTGAGGAGTACCATCAAGGCTTTCCAAATATGTTTTAAGGGAAGCCATTCCATGGACTTCAAGCAGATTTCTTAACTGAGTTGTGCATTCCCGTAGCCTAGATTTAAGCTGGGGAGACCTGCGAGCTTGCCACTCTCTTCTAACTCTTCTTTTTTCTGACAGAAGTTGCTCAATTTCAGACGAATAAGTTCTATTGTTTTCATTTTTGGATCTTAAATGACTAGTGGTAGCATGCTGTACGGCCAGTTTGAGGTTAATTGACACATTAGTATCCTCAGACGTTCTTAAGGCGATATTTTCAGTACAATGTGTACTAGAAAATTTGTTGTATTTTAGCCAATTAACTCTAGTGACGGTCAATACTAAGTCCCCAAAACGGGGAGCCAATCTCTTGGGGAAACAAAACAGAGATTATAGGGGATGAATGATCTGATGACAAATCTAATGAAGGCTCTACTTGCATCCACTCTAAAGGAAAATGTTTTGAAACTCCAAAATCTATACCATTTGGGATCTTTCGTCGGTCTGACGGCCAATAAGCGGGGTGTCCGCTTAAAATCACAACTAAACCCATTTTGGAAATAGTGCCAAAAAGCACACGGACTTTCGGGGAAATTAAACTTAATCTCCAAATAGTGTGCTTGCGTTATAGTCTCCTGCCGCTAAAAATCGAGGACCAAATGTTTTGAAAAAATGTGAATATTGAATTTCTGTTACTAAAAATTGGGGCGGCGAGCAAATCGAGGAAATAGCAATTTTTTCATGAAAATATTCAATGAATATATTAGTTGCTTGCAGATACTACTCACGTGACTCGTGTAGTAAATAGTGGTTAATTCTAGTTTTTATTAGAACTGCCGTGCCTCCACAAGATCTTCCACGGGGATCTTTATTGTCATATAGTGTGGAGCCATTAATTTTGAATAAACTGTTGGTTGTCAAGTGAGTTGCAGCAATCATCACAATATCGATTTGCTTCTCATTAAGGAAGTGCTCAAGTTAATTTTCGTGTTGGCGGATGCCGTTTGAGTTCCAGAAACATATTGCAAAACAAATCATTTGTTTAAAATTGCCTGTAAAATAGTGTATTGCATGTTCAGCAATTCTTGCATCATGGTTATCATAGAAACCGTAAAAGTATTTATGGATTGAACAAGCGTCGGTCTTGCCTCTATTCAATTGTGATTGTACCACTAGGCTTTGAAGGGTTAAGACTGAAAAACTTAACTTGTATTTAAATATAACTTAAATTTTGTATTTAAATAGGAAGTTGAAAAGTGGCCATTTTTGTTGCAAGTATTGTGTAAAAGTGGAGCAAATGGCTAAAATAAAATATACTCATCCAATTTCCAAATTCTATAATGCGAGGCCATTTGCAGAAAACTGTGTATAAAGCTATTGTCCTTTCTAACCAATTGCTTTCCAGGCTGATGCATAGACTCTGCCAACGATTCGATTTACACCTCTTCAAGCGAATGCTGGCTCACGAAATATATTTATTTCGCTAAACAATATTAAACTTCAATTAATAAAAATTTCTCTCCTAACATTAAAAATTAAAACACTACTTTGGAATGAAAAAAACCTTTGGCATTTATTTTGTGTTTTTGGTTTGTTTAACGTTTAAGTAAAATTTTATGATGCTTCGCCACCGTGAGTTCACAAAAAGTTACAAGTTTTTATCACCTCATTTACGAAAATCAATATAAAACGAATATATGATTATATTTGACTCCCTCACTCGTATACTTGTAATATAAAATTATGCACAGGCAAGCAAAATGAACACACAAAAAATACGTTGGAAAAGGGAGAGCAAAAGGTTTAAAGAGAAAATGGGTATATGCATTATGAAGAACATATTTTGCAAAATTTCCAGTTTCAAGTTTAAACGAAGTGCATTAAAATCGGGAGCTAACGTTCGGTAAAAAAATAAAAAAATTTCTCTTTATATCCACAACAAACGTTTCTTGATTTTACTTTTATATCTCTTATGGCTCACAAACATTTTTGCTAAGCAACCAACATATCGCCGATGATTCTCGACATTTTGTTGCATTTAACTTAAATTGTAAAGGGTGATCCAACTAAACTACACGATGTTAGTTGTAAAGAAAATTAAAAGTTTTCAGAGAATTGTCTTAATACTAAATTCTTATGATAGAAGGATATATGACAATTATGTGTGAAACAAAATATCGGTTAAATTTTCGGCACGACTTCGGTGACATACCTTTATCCGATACTGCATATCTTCAATTACTCTGAGATATAATTAAGGTTCAATGTAGTTCATGCGCCCAACTATCTCACCTTTTTGTTCATGAACTGTTCTTGGCTTATTGATGTACACTATAGCTTTCCGAAAGAAAGAAGTCCTACAATGGCAAATCACATGGCCGGGGCTACAGCGTGAGATAATACAGACATTGAGTTTGCTCTTGGAACCACATATCTTCCAGGCCAATACCTTTCATTACTGGCTATTCGCGATAGCGAATATCATTAACGCTAACTACTTGGCCGACCTTATTTTTGAAGAAGTACGGCCCGATGACGCAATAAACACTATCCCGTTGGACCCACATAGCGTCCAGGCCAATATCTTTAATTTTTGGTTTGGAGAAGACCGTTATCGCGATAGCGAATATCATTAACGCTTACTGCTCGGCCGACCTCATTTTTGCATAAGTACGGCCCGATTACGTCGCCTGCCAATAAACAGCAAGCACACGTGTTTTCACATTTTCTACAGACCCGGTTTGCTGAGATTTACGCACAATTCTCCCAATTGTGGACACATTTGGTCGATAAGGCCAATTCAAAAAATCAGAAAGGGCACGAAATTAATTTTGATTTGATACGCTGCTTAATAGACTGACGTCTGGACAGCTCTTCCAAGTTATTTAAATTTATTTTTAACAATATTTCATTATCAAATTTGGTTTGATAATTTGGCGTGTGATAATCATCAAGTATATGTTGAGACACCATAACTAACGTCCAGAACAACTGACTATTTGGTGTGCTTTATGAGCTGGTGTTATCAGTGCTACATACTTCTTTAAAGACGATGATTGGTCAGAACGTTACAGCCAGTGATGACCGCTATAGACCAATCATCAATTAAGCAACATGTATGACAATTGATTAACAGCTCGTATCACAATGTGTGGTAACCACACTGTTCACTGCTTGGACCCGTAAATTGGCCTCGCGAGATTACCGCCGCTACATTGTTTTCTGTAAAGATATGTGAAGCTGCTGGTATATAGATAATCCCGAAACGAATGCTGTCCTTCACTTGGAGGACAGCATTCGACGCTTTATTGCTGGTATATGGCCACAAATATTGAAAATATTCATAGAAAATTAAATCTCGTTGGTTTTGACTACTTTGACTGCAGTCTTTTATACACTGGTTGTACACTTTTGCTTTTCCAAAGAAAGAAATCCTGAGAGATAATACGGCCATTTAATTTCTTGCAAAAAAGTTCCATTGTTTCATTGGCTATGTGAAAGTAACACCATCCCATTGGAACTACATATCGCCTAGGCCAATATCTTTCATCTCTGGCTTGTGATAGCGAATATTGATTGAATTGATTTACATTAACACTTGCCTGGACGGCCTTATCTGGTGATGGACCATCTCCATAGGGTGAATTAATCACGGTCCACCAGTGCTATCGAGTGGATTGCTAGGCGATTAAGAGCATCAGCCGTTAACCAACTCCCCCAGCACTCCTGATTTCTTACAGCACAGGTGTTTGCTGTAAGGCTAAAAACGGGGGGTTGTTGGCCCCCAAAAACCGGCATGCGCCACAGTTATCAAGGAATCTAATTCCTGTTTCTGCGGTTTTAGTTTTAAAACACTAGCCAGACCGTTTCAGCAAAGTTGGAAACTCCTGATCAGCACCGAGAGAACTGCAAGGAGAAAACACGCTGGTATCTTGGTATCAATAAAGTGAATTTTATTATGAGTACCAGTTGCTGCCGTTTGTAAAATACCTGTGGATAGTCCACACTGCTTTTTGCAAATAGTGATTACAAATATTCAATAAACTGTCTTCGTGTGTGCTGTCTTCGTATTGTTCCCAGAAGAAATTGCAATTTAAACAAGTATTGAAGTTATGTCAATCGTCCTGTCATCACTTTTGAACCGGTATGTCCACTGTCTCCTAATTTAGCGAACTCCCGTATACTCGCACATGATAGCCCTTTGAACCTTCCAAATCTTAATGAAAGATTTTGCTGTTTATTTTGGTATAATAAAGTTCTAAATATGTTGTTAAAAATAACAACTTGGAGCATGAATCGTTTGAAAAAGTTTTATGAAATTAATCGAAATAAAATTAGCGCTTCAAAACACAAATATGGGAATTTTGTCACACACACACACACACACACACACATATACGAACAAATGTTCAAAATAAAGGTAATCTGTATGATGAAGCATGCCCTGAGGAGTTTATCCTTATAACACATTCTTAACTTTGGAAACACAAATTTTACCGCATGTGTGAAGCCAAAACCGTTTGACAGGACTACACAGACAAAAAATTGTTTCAAGACTTTGCAATATTAAGGATATTCAACTTTTTTTATATTTTTACACTTGTTATTTTTATATTTATGTGGATAAACATTTATTGCAATAAAATGTTCAAAAATATACACTTTTTAATTTTTTTTTTCTTATTATTATTTTTATTTTTTTTAACAGCAAAATAATAAAACTAGTCGTATTGTCTACGTTTCTTATTCGTTTCGCTGGGATTTTTTTCATCTTATTTAGGGATGTAATATTGTTACGAATTTTTATCACATAGAACCCAATGTGTGAGCCTTGCTATTTTATGTTCACAACCCCACGGACAGCATAAAGCCTAAAAACATAATACACAAGAAAGCAAATATACATGACTTAAAGTACTCAAAATTCCAAATAATTTAGCCACAAATGATTTTATTATTGTTGCTGCGCTCTTGGTATTGCATTTCTTATAGTTTGTTGTTGTTGCGCTCGTATTGTTTAGCAAGCATGTATGTGAGTGTGTATATACTAAAGAATTATATTAGTACATTTTGTTGTGAATTTATTAATAATTAGAAACTTCATGATGATTGTAGAAGGTGATAAAGAAGTATAAATAGCAGGCGAATGTTCGACAGAGGGACAGTTTAATTTTAAACTTTGTGCAATACAGTCATAAGTCAAAATAATAAGCAAGTCTTGTTTGTTAAAACTTATTTAAGTATTTTTTCATTTATTTATTTATCTATACGGTTGAAAATAAATTTAAAAAATATAGAATACACAGCATGGGCGAAGTAATGCAGTTAGTTGAGGCAAACAGTTAACCAGTGAGAGCGAGACGCAAAGCTGGCGAAGGCCAAACAACAAAGACAAGCCTGACTGCACGTAAAAAATAATTACAATGATGCGTCGGAAGCCAGCATGGCGGTGGAAGTTGCAGAATTGTAGACATTAGTTAATCATTGGGAATAACTCAACAGACCATTTCAAAACTACTAAAAGTTATTGGAATGGTTCAGAAAGAAGGAAATTGGTTGCCGTACGAGTTGAAGCCGAGAGATGTTAAACGGCGTTTGTTTGCTTGTGAACAGCTGCTTGCAAGGCAAAAACGGAAAAGATTTCTGTATCTCATTGGAACTGGGAATGAAAAATGGATTCATTATGCTAATACCAAGCGTAGACAACCATGGGGATAACGCGGCCATGGTTCCACGTCGACTGCCAAACCGATTATTCACGGTATCAAGGTCATGCTTAGTATTTATTGGGACCAGCTCAGTGTTGTGTATTATGATTTGTTAAAACCAATTGAAGCCATAACAGACGATCGTTATCGAATGCAGTTAATGCGTTTAAGAGTTATATGTCACATTGAACCTCCTTAATGTGTCGATTTGTGAACCTTCTGTTCACATTTAAAATAAACATTAATACATACATACATGTATGAGAAAAGCAAAGGATACACTTGCTGAATTAAAATTATTTATTAACGCCCAACTATGTTGTTGTTGCTTTTTTGTCACCAAGCAATTGTTACTAAGTAATAAAAAAATGATCGATCTACAAGTATTTTAACTTCTTTACATACTGCACTGCCTATGTAAAGCAAGTATCAAATATTATGGAATCCCATCAAGTTTGTTGTTGCGTTATTTTATTACAATGTTAATATATGTTGGAGACATGATCATGCATGAATATTTTTATCTCTTTTTTGCATACGCTAAATGCATATGCAAAATAAGCGATAATAAATAAGTAATTTTAATTGTTACCAAGGCGATTTAAGATTCTGCCATCCCAAATAAAATAATTACAATCAGTTATTTTTAGTACATTTTTTGGCTATAAAAGCGGATTACTCTTAAGTCATGGGCGAGTATTATTTGTGGTCGCATAGTGAAACTTAATAAAAATCTTTTAATAATTAAATTAACACTAAATATAAAATAAAAACTATTATATAGAAATAAAATACTATTTTGTTTTATTGTGGAAAAAAAGAACAAAATTTAATTATAATTAAATTAACATTAAATTTAAAATAAAACAATTATACAAAAATAAAATTAAATGTTGTTTTGTTTCATTGTGGAACAAAAGAACAAAACTTTTAAGCCGAGCATTGTCAAACATTGAAAAAATTCAGATTACTGCAGTTCCATGGTACGTAAAAAACGCACAAATTCACAAGGATCTGTGTGTTCCGTTAGTAAAAGACGAATTTTTAAGTATGCGACAAAGTATACCAGTACACTGGAACTTCTCCTAAACCCTCTTGCACGAAACACACTTAATTTTAGCATTCACACTCGGTGGAGAAGAAAGGATACCCTTGCCACCATTAAAGTGTTAAATAGGTGATTTTTCCGGTATAATTGGCGCAGAATAAATCTTTTTGTCTAGCATTGAATTAGTTATTTTCTTCTATTTAGTTCACATTGTGAAGATTCAATAAATAAATAAATAACAGCTAAAAAAAAACAAGCATTGAAAGACAAGTGATAAATTGGTTTTACAGTAAGACAATGCTCGACCCCATGTTATGAAAGTGGTCAAGACGTACTTGGTAACGTTGAAATGGGAAGTTTCATCCCAACTGCCCTTATTTTTCAGATGTTGTACCTCGGACTATCACTTGTATCGATCAGTGGCACACGGTTACGCTGACCGTGTCTGGTCTTATAAAGAAGTAAACAGTTGTATCGGCTCGTGGATTGCTCCAAAAAATGGCCAGTTTTTCAACGCGCGATTACGCTGCCTATAAGATGGGAGAAAGTAGCGGCCAGCGATGGACAATAATTTGAATCATAGATGTTTAAACAGATTTTTACAATAAAGTCTCGAATTTCGGAAAAAAAGCGGTGGAAGCAAAGCTTCCGTTGTACAGCCTGAATGAACAGCTCGTAAATGTCAATGTTTCACCTACTCAGATGTATGCTATGTTTATTTTGAAACAACATTAATGTGCTGTTCATAGAACACAGACGAGCGACTTTTTTAAAAAACTTGTATGAAAATCACTCAAAAAATTGAGTGACATCCGTACAAATTTTCTAGACGAGTTGCTTGTCTGAGTTCTATGGACAGTACAAAGATTTTTGTTGTGTTGATCATTTCGAAACTCTTAAAAGACAGATATTAATTCTAATGCAATTGGAATGGTTGATATAAATCCCATGTTTTTAAAAATGTTAATTTCTAAGCTATGGCCTCTTAATTTACCTTTTCAACATAATTCTTACTAAACCTACTATCCCAGAAACATGGAATGTACGAGTAGATCCCCAACCTCATAATGAGTTTCTTCCAATAGTTATACCTCCGTATTTATCTAAAGTGCTTGAAAATCTTATTTGAAAACAAATAAACGGATATTTGAACAACATGAGTTTAATATCCGAAAAAAATTTATTTTGAGAAGGATAGAAGCTATAAAACAGTACTGGTGAATGACGATTAATGCAAATTATGTCATATGATCTAGATCAAGATATGTTTTATAAAAGTAAACCAATATAATTAAAAATTATTTCACGCACTTTTATTATTACGATACAATTCATTCGATATCGTGTCTTGTGATAACAAAATGAAAAATGTTGATTAATTTTGCACGATATCCTATGGGATGATATGATTTCTTGGCTTTAAACAGAAACACTTTCGCGCATTTGAATTCAGATCTGCATGTTATAAATAAACTCGTCGTCTAACTTTCAAGAAATTTTTAGTTTGATGTTGTAGGTGCTCTAAACTTAAAGTGCCTTATGATTGTGATATCAAACGCTATAAACTGGCAGGAAATATTGAAGTAAGCAGTTCGTGAATTCAAACAAAAGTTTAGCAAAAATAATTATTTAACGAAAACATCTATTAAAAAAAAAATTTCTGACAAAAATTTTACTGTTTTTATTTTCACTTTATTTTTTTCTGTGGAAGAAAAACATTTTTCAAACTTTTGGGGAGAACACAACATTTCCAGACCTGATCAAAATGTATTATGTTACGTTTTTACATTTAAAAACGCTTTTGCGGCGTCTTTAGTTGCCAATGAAATAATGATACTAGCACTTATTCCTTACACAGTACTTTATGATTTCAGAAACTTATTTACACTTTATACGACTGTGTATCAGCACACTAGACTTGCTTACTTTTCTGACTTATGACAAACTTGCACATCTTTTAAAAACACACTATCTCTCTGCTAAACATCTGCCTATTATTTACACTTCTTGTTATCTTCTACAATCATCATGAACTTTCTAGTTATTGATAATTACAGAATCAAATGTATAAATACTTACGATTGTGAAACAATAATAACGCAACAACAAACAGTAACGAAAATGCAATAAAAAGAACACAACAGCCACAATAAAATCATTGGCAGTTCATTTTCCTAGAATTTTGCGTTCTTTAAATCATGTTTGTTTGTGTGTATTATGTTTTTAGACTTCTGTGATTTATATGGATGTCCATGTACATTTATAACAAGCAGATAAACGGCTGCACAATGGGTTAGATGTGATGACAATACGTAACAATATGTAGTAATCATTAAGAAAAATTAAATTTCTTTGTTACTTATAACTTATAAACACAGAAAAACATTTTTTTATATTCAATAACAAAAATCGCAGAATCAATTAAAAAATTGTTTGAATCAGATTTATGGAGGAATTCGTGGTGTCCTATAAGAGCGCTATATATGCGCTATATATGGGCGTACCGATACTGAACGGGTTAGCAGAATGTGGGCTTAATAGACTAGATTCTATTATTCGGTTTTCGGGTTGATTTAAATTTGAACGATCGTAGTATGTTTTAGTTTCATAGGCTGCATATCACCCTCAGGCAACACAACGGGAGCAAAAAAGGACCCAAATAGGCTGGCTGCATGAAAATGCAGATTGTACCACATACTTGTTCAAATATATGTAGAACATAAAAAAAAAAATTATCTTTCGGAGTCTAGCTTCGATAGTTAACGGGCGTGTTTGTTTTTGATCGGAGTATTATAAAATGAAACCGGAATAAGTAGAAAATTTTATACAAAAATAAAATTTTGTGACCATTATTTTTATATAGTTTTTAAAGTAAATAAAGAAAAAAAATTGCATGAGTGTACCTAGCAGATGCAATTCTGTGCAAGAGCTTAGCTCGACTAGGAAAAACCTCTGGATTTCTGAGGAAGAGTCTTTGAAAAAGTCATTGGATAATTTCCTATCTGTAAGAGACAGGAAACGCTCGCGTTCCTTTTCGCCAAATATTATTGTTAAAACAGAAGACAAACCTTGTTCAAGTTTAGTAATCGCTGATAAGCCAAAAACGCAAGTAGGTATGCATATGTACATAGCCGTGATTAAACGTCAGCGAAGCCCTAAATCCGCGCAAATATCATCACAATCGAAAATATCCGAAAAGAATAATACCACTGCGACAACGGATAGTAATAGGTGTGTTATACTTCAGACAGATGAGCCAACAACATCGAAAAACATACAAGCCACCACCAATATATTTGGGAGAGCCAATTTTAGTGAACTGGTAAGAAAGGTTATTACAGCAGTTGGCAAAGATACCTTCAACGTCCCATCAGTTAAGCACGGCAGCATCAGTGAAACAAAAATCCAGGTAAATCATGAAAATGTTTGCCTAAATTTGTCTGATGTTTTAGAAAAAAGAAAAGATCATTTATTTACACTTACCAGCTCAAAAGTGCTAAAGGTCTTCAGGTCGTTATTAATGGTATTGAGCCTTGCCTAGATGCTGGTGATGTCAAAACTGGATTGGAAGACAAAGGCTTTAAAATAAAAAGCGTAGTAAAGATCAGGAACCCTGAAAAGCGCCTCAACTCATGTTTAGGGTTGAACTAGAACCAGGAGATATTGTGCTAAAAAATAATGAAATTCATCCAATTTATACCGTCAAATTTCTTTTACATCGTAAGGTAACCGTTGAGGTGCCACATAAGCGTTCAGGCCTTGTTTAGTGCCTAAACTGCCAAGAATTTTGCCACACTAACGCTTACTGCAAGTTGCCCGCTGTTTGTGTTGTGTGTGATACACTTCACGAATTTATTAATTGCTACAAGGCTGTAAAGTTTTTGGTTTTTCCTGCTTTACCAGATCATTCACACAAAATATTTACCTAGTTTTCTCTTAGTGTAACTAACCTTCCTGCCGTAAAAGTATCACATAAACTTTAATACGCTGCTGCTGTGAGTTAATATTAAAATTGAGGTAAGTTATAATATGATTAAATATAAAAAAAAACTCATTAAATATGATTTTGTTCCTTTTGGCTCTGAGACTCTCTCAGTAGCAAGTCAAAATATGTTTGAAATTTGTTTTCGTATAAAACATTAAAGTCCGAAAAAGAAAAACAGCCGAAAAAGCATAAAATACTAAAAATACCCTTAAGCTTATTTTATGGTTGATTTTCTCATTTCGAATAAAAAGATTTCTTATCTTAATTAGGTGCTTAATGTAGTCAATGAAAATATTTTACCTTTTATGAATGAGTTAGAAAAGCGAACTAAAAATTAATAGCAAAATTAAATAGAAAATGTTAATATTTGTATTGAATGAGACTACGAAGGATAGTTTCTATTATTGACCCTGTGACCTTTCTTCTATTCAATTTATTTTTTATAACTTTTTGTTTGTTTCTTGCCAATTTAGTTTTCTAATTAAGTTTCAAGCATTTTTCAAATCTTTTGAGTTCTTATGCAAAAGTGTAAAAGAAGCAAAAATTTATATTTAGTAACTACAATCTTTTGTTATTATATTAAGGAGCTGTTTTTAATTAAACACGAAAAAATTATTTAAGTTCCGTATACAATTTACAACAATTATTTACCACAAGGCGCGATTGACTGCTTCTTTTTGTGTTTTTTTTTTCAGGCCACAGAGTAGTAAATAAAAGCCCACTATATTTTCTTACTACAACATATGATTTCCGTCCCTATGTGTGTTGTAAAGTGTTAGCAGTCCTAAGAACCAATCTGATAGCTGCCAGTTTAGAATTAGAAAAAACGGACCGTTACGTGTTAGAATAACATGTTTTCGTTGCTAAACGTCTTATTCAATTATTGATTTTTCAGCAAAATTATCCTAAGCGATGTAACACATCTTCGCCGTAATGACTTACTTAATCGTCAAAATTACCACTTTTGGAGTTTTGAAAATCCACATGTGACTGTTGAGCAAGAAATGCATGAATAGTCAACTAGTAACTTTTACTGCTGCTCGATATCGCGGGGAACAGGTTTTGCCTTGGCATATTCCTAACCAAGGAACTCTGTTTTTCGGGTATAAAGAGGATGGAGTCCCTCGTTTGTTGTAGCAAATAAAACTCCAGGAAGCCGCATGACTTTTTTTTTAACTTGGACCGGTACTCAGGGGATGACCCCTACAAATGCAGTGCATTGTACCAGAACTAGGAAAATAGGTTGTGAGGAGGGGGAAAGAGGGAGTAGTGTTTGTGAACATTTGACTTGAACCTTCCAACGTTATAATAAACAGGAAACACGTCTGCAGGCAACATGCCCCACAGACGAAGCGTACGGCCAAAAAACGAATTCTCTCTGTAATGCGTAGTACGATTCCTCGGACAATCAACCACAAATGGATGAGCTCTGGACGATGAGCGCGTGCTACGTAAAAATGTGCGCGTTTCGGGAACAAGATCCCTGATCTCGTCAGAGCAAAATCCATTGTAGTAACGATAGAACAGAGTAACGCACCCCACACTGCGTCGATGCTCCTGTGAGTCAATAGAGTTGGATACCCTACTGTCACCGATGAGCTTCTTCGACCTCTCCTGCGCACGGTCAAGTAACTCCGAAATAGACTTTGAGGCACCGGCCCAAACGTGAGAGTTGTATTCCATTTTCGATCGGATGCAGGTGGTATAAATAGTAAGGATATCGGATGGCGAGAAGTACATCTTACACCGTTTCAAAAAACCTAGGCACTTGAATGCTTCTTTAGAGATATGAAAAATGTGTTCAGTCCAGCGAACATCACACTATATCTTCATACCAAGAACATCAAGAGCATCCGATTCTTCAATATTTATACCATCCATGTGTACGGATGAAGCGGCATCTGCGGTCGTTTGTTTGTGTGTTAATAAGCAACATTGGGTCTTACGAGCGTTAAAGGCGACCCTATTTTTACGACCCCACTCGGAGATAAATAGAAGATCACTATTCAGTGAATCATTCATTTTTAGCCTCTTAGCAGCGACCTCTGATAGGCTGGGTCTATAACTAAAAGAGTTCGAGTGGCAAATGCTGCTGTCATCCGGGAAAGAGTGGATAGGGTTGGAAGTTTGATAGAGAAGGTCATTCAGGAAAATAAGAAATAGAGCAGGAGAGAGAACGGAGCCTTGCGGTACCCCTGAATTAATCTTGAGAAAGCTGAGAAATTTGAGGTGCCTACCTTGCACTTGAGGTGCCTTTGATGGGACATGCAGGAAGAGGTAGTTAGTATCCCTGACAATTGTTGAGAGTGTGGATTTTTTCGGGGACAAACAACCCCCCGAGGGTCTGTTGCCTTTACAACAGATACCTGTACTGTAAGGAACCAATAGTGATGGTGGACGGGTGAGTTGGTTTAAGGGCTGATGCTTTTAGTTGGCTTCTGCCTACCAGCTCATTAAGACTTGTCTTCCATTGATTGCTGGGAAATTGCATAAAGGAGGGATTAGAAGGCCCGAACTGCTCAACAAGAAGTTGCTCATATGACTACAAACATATGGTAAAATTGCTACCTGTGTGAGCCTAATAAGCCACACAGAGGCGCTGGTAAATCGTGAATAATTCACTCCGTCATCATCAGATAAGCCCGTAAAGGCAGGTGCTGGTATAAATCTTTTTCACTACTGCTCCATATCACGACATGATAATCCAGTTCTTTATGCCGAAATTGGATGCTATTGATGTAGCCAATATATGGTCCCAACATGACGGTGACACATATTATACTATTTGTAAAACAATTCTGTAGTGTTACCATGTTGTCAAACAATATGCAACTTAAATCATGTAGCGTGACTAACAAATAATCAAAGTTGGCTGGATTACAATATGCTCAACATGATATTTGTTTATAACATGTTACACTATGCACAGCAATACTGGTATTTATTTGGTATTGAGCGATTACTCAACACTAGAAGAATTTCTAAATAAAATCAATCGACACTTGTTGACTGTGTCATGAATCACAACTCTGCTGGCCGTCCTTTTGAGTGCCTACCCTTTAAACTCTCGATAGCTGGATAAAAAAAAAAACGAGGACTCCAGGGTCACAGATAATAAAAATTAATCATATTACAATTTGTATATTGCAACTTGTATCGGGTGGTTAAGTTTTAAGTTTCATTTGACATTTCTCAATTTCAGACTAATTCAATTTTAACCATGCAAAGGTACACAATCGAGTAGTACAATAGAGTAACGACAAGTCATTCAGGCTTATTATGAAAATGGGCGATCAATTTTCGAAGGAAATCATCTTCAGTGATGAGACACATGTTCACCCGGATTCATCATATTTGTCACTCTTCAGTCTCATAAAAATACTTCAGTTACGAGCATAGTTGGAATAAATAAATCGGATGGCTATATTTTAAGGGAACATAAAAAAAAAAAAATTATCTTTCGGAGTCTAGCTTCGATAGTTAACGGGCGTGTTTGTTTTTGATCGGAGTATTATAAAATGAAACCGGAATAAGTAGAAAATTTTATACAAAAATAAAATTTTGTGACCATTATTTTTATATAGTTTTTAAAGTAAATAAAGAAAAAAAATTGCATGAGTGTACCTAGCAGATGCAATTCTGTGCAAGAGCTTAGCTCGACTAGGAAAAACCTCTGGATTTCTGAGGAAGAGTCTTTGAAAAAGTCATTGGATAATTTCCTATCTGTAAGAGACAGGAAACGCTCGCGTTCCTTTTCGCCAAATATTATTGTTAAAACAGAAGACAAACCTTGTTCAAGTTTAGTAATCGCTGATAAGCCAAAAACGCAAGTAGGTATGCATATGTACATAGCCGTGATTAAACGTCAGCGAAGCCCTAAATCCGCGCAAATATCATCACAATCGAAAATATCCGAAAAGAATAATACCACTGCGACAACGGATAGTAATAGGTGTGTTATACTTCAGACAGATGAGCCAACAACATCGAAAAACATACAAGCCACCACCAATATATTTGGGAGAGCCAATTTTAGTGAACTGGTAAGAAAGGTTATTACAGCAGTTGGCAAAGATACCTTCAACGTCCCATCAGTTAAGCACGGCAGCATCAGTGAAACAAAAATCCAGGTAAATCATGAAAATGTTTGCCTAAATTTGTCTGATGTTTTAGAAAAAAGAAAAGATCATTTATTTACACTTACCAGCTCAAAAGTGCTAAAGGTCTTCAGGTCGTTATTAATGGTATTGAGCCTTGCCTAGATGCTGGTGATGTCAAAACTGGATTGGAAGACAAAGGCTTTAAAAGGCCCGAACTGCTCAACAAGAAGTTGCTCATATGACTACAAACATATGGTAAAATTGCTACCTGTGTGAGCCTAATAAGCCACACAGAGGCGCTGGTAAATCGTGAATAATTCACTCCGTCATCATCAGATAAGCCCGTAAAGGCAGGTGCTGGTATAAATCTTTTTCACTACTGCTCCATATCACGACATGATAATCCAGTTCTTTATGCCGAAATTGGATGCTATTGATGTAGCCAATATATGGTCCCAACATGACGGTGACACATATTATACTATTTGTAAAACAATTCTGTAGTGTTACCATGTTGTCAAACAATATGCAACTTAAATCATGTAGCGTGACTAACAAATAATCAAAGTTGGCTGGATTACAATATGCTCAACATGATATTTGTTTATGACATGTTACACTATGCACAGCAATACTGGTATTTATTTGGTATTGAGCGATTACTCAACACTAGAAGAATTTCTAAATAAAATCAATCGACACTTGTTGACTGTGTCATGAATCACAACTCTGCTGGCCGTCCTTTTGAGTGCCTACCCTTTAAACTCTCGATAGCTGGATAAAAAAAAAAAACGAGGACTCCAGGGTCACAGATAATAAAAATTAATCATATTACAATTTGTATATTGCAACTTGTATCGGGTGGTTAAGTTTTAAGTTTCATTTGACATTTCTCAATTTCAGACTAATTCAATTTTAACCATGCAAAGGTACACAATCGAGTAGTACAATAGAGTAACGAGAAGTCATTCAGGCTTATTATGAAAATGGGCGATCAATTTTCGAAGGAAATCATCTTCAGTGATGAGACACATGTTCACCCTGATTCATCATATTTGTCACTCTTCAGTCTCATAAAAATACTTCAGTTACGAGCATAGTTGGAATAAATAAATCGGATGGCTATATTTTAAGGGCTGGCGTTGAATGTGAATCAATTCAAGTATTTTCTGCATTTCATTTGACATTTCTCAATCGAGCAATGCGTTAAAGTTATTCAAAAAGAAAATGGGCGTTCAAAACGTAATGCATATCGTGCACTTCGTGATTTTGTCGGTCAATTTAATCGTCCACATGTGCGTACAATCAAAAAAATTGTGCAGAAATGTGTCGAAGATGTAAAAATACCAGTGAATGCTCGTACAGCTCGTTTTACAGAAAATATTGCTGCTGTTGGCGATATTCTGCCTGAAGAGCCGTTCACCTCAACTCGTCGTCGTGCCCAACAATTGCACCACTAACAATCGTCGTTGATGAACATTATGCATAAAGACTTGCATTTGCACTCTTATATGGTGAAATTGCCACAAGAACTAAAGCTTCTTTAACGTGCAAGACGTGTCTTTGTGTTCTACACATTTCTAAACACAAAATCTAAAAATTTGCCTGAAGAAGACACACAAGTGGGTGTCGATATATTAAATATTAAACTACTACTTTTTTGCTATAACAAGTGACCTCAAGTTCATTTAAATCATAATTGTATATTAAAAAGGTCGACAAACTAGGATTAATATACGAATTCAAAATGTATTAATAAAGAAAAATTAATAGTATTGAAGCAACAATATTTCAAAATGTTTTTTCTGCAAGTGGGGTTTTTGAATTCATAAGTGTATTTCAACAAGCCTACAGCCCCGTGTGCACTAAAAAAGTAGATTCAGCAAAGCATATAATGAAACTCAGCCAGATTCTTGCAAAATTGTCATGGAAATTTTACGGAAAAATATGACACAAAGCGACCCACGCTTTTTGTTCGACATCGAAGAGTGTTTTTTAACTTTTTAAAACATATATACCAGTAAAAAATTATAAATAGCTTGTTTTCTATGTTTCCCAGCTATCTATATGTCTCAACAATTTATTCAGATTGTTGGGATATAAAGTTGAATGTTTGAGAACATCTTTCAAAAATTTCCAAAGTCTACTGATGATTAGGGTAGTTCCTATGAAATGTTGATATATAGACAGCTGGGAAATATAGAAAACAAGCTGTTTATAATTTTTTATTGGTATAAATGTTAGAAGCTAAAATAGCGAATAAAAAACTCAATTGTTTGAATTTTTAAACCATAATTATTTTTTAGATTTTAGTTTGGTATACCTTAGCGAACCAGTTCAGAGTTTTTTGGAAATTCTAAAATTGGCTTCAGAAATCGTAAAAATCCATCCACTTGCCCCGCAAGTAATACGGCAACTTTAATTTTCGCATTAAAGCGATTGACCGTTAATAGTTCAGATACACGTTGCACGGCAAAAACGCACACTAAATAAGAAAAATCGGTTTCAAATTTGTTAGCAAAGCAATTACTTGCTTTTTGAGAATTCACAAAATCGGCTTCAGGAATCGCCAAAATCTTCCACTCCACTGGAAGCAATACGGCGACGTATATTCTCTCAGTTAAAATACACGTTCCACGGCAAAAATGCGCAATGAATATGAAAAACATGTTCCGAACCGGTTAAGGCCGGTTAAGGTTACTATTCTACATGATCGTGCGATCTACCAAATATAACACGTATGTTGAAAAAATACTAAAAATGCTACTGTGTGACAGAGTTGTTGACAAATCGTACGGCTTGAAAAATTGTATGAAAATTCTCATATCATGATGATTTCTGTGCGATCAGTGTGGTGAAATTGTGAAAAATATGGCAATATTGTTGGCGGATAGACAAATAAATTAAATTAATGTAAAATTATTATAATTAAGTTTTTTATTCGCTATTTAAGCTTCTAACATTTATACCAGTAAAAAATTATAAATAGCTTATTTTCCATGTTTCCCAACTATCTATATGTCGACATTTCATAGGAACTACTCTAATCATCAGTAGACTTTGGAAATATCTTTCAAAAATTTCCAAAGTCTACTGATGATTAGGGTAGTTCCTATGAAATGTCGACATATAGATAGCTGGGAAACATGGAAAACAAGCTATTTATAATTTTTTACTGGTGTAAAATTATTATTGTAATAATAGTTTTTAACCATTTTACAGTGTTTATAAATTATTGCATTCATACTTGTATAAAGTAGGCCGGACATTTAAAACATTTTCCTGTGAATAAATCGCATGATCGTATGGAATAGTATATCAGAGCCTTCGGAGTTCCGAGTTTTTTTTTTTTGGGAAGTCCCAAAATCAGCTTCGGGAATCGCCAATTCATATTTTTCGTATATCGAGAGTCCGCAAAACATTTTCACATATCTAAAATTAAGAATTTTTGAAGAGTGAATTTCTGGCACTACTGAGTACACAGAACGCCAAAACTTGAAATCATCTCAAACTATTTTCACTTCATAGTAGAATCAGCAACATACCCGAATAAGTCTGTTTGTTGGGTTGCCAGGAACCCCAGAGAATAGATAAACATAATTCTAAAAACAAACTGCAAAAATTTTGCGGTCGGTGGGAGTCAAAAGTAAGTAAGTTGTTGTGGCCAGCCGCTGTTACTTGAAGTGTCATGACATTTTGCTCAGTTTTCTTTTCGACTAGTTCCGTAAAAAAAAAAATGAATTTTTTATTATTTGCATTTTCCTCAACATTCTTCATAATTGCTTGCCTTACTGATTGATGATCATGGTCAAGTGCAAACGTAATTAAAATTGTGTTGCTTAATTAAAATTGTTTAACATTAGCGCAAAGTTTTCCATTTTTGCTTTCGCATGCATGACTGGCAGTGCATGATATTCGCAGCAATTTTTCTTTTTTGAAGCATTACAAATTAATTAAATTTATAGTTGGCTTATTTAATTAAACCTTTAAAAATGATTGACGTAATTGTAAGTAATTAAAGCTTTTAGCAGGGGCTTTAAGCAAATTTTTAGTTTCTCGATGAAGGAAAATATTATTGTTTTAAATTTGTGATAAAATTACATAAAATTTTCAATCATATATTATTATTAAGTTTATTTAATATTTATATCTATCTCTATATAATTAAGTGGTAGCTTTTTATTGCAGATAAATTTAACACCTCTTTTACTCTTCTTTGATTAGTAATTTATGTTATTTGTGTTTCATATTGAGCAAAATAAAGATATCAATATCAAAATACATAATTCAATTAAGTTGCTATTAAGTCAATAAACTACTAAAAAGTATAAAATTGTATGAAAAATGTCAATTATTTCTTAATTGGCCACAATATCCGTTTCCTTTCCCTTTCTTTATAAAAAAAAAGGAAACATAAATTTACCCCTTTAAAGACCCGTTCGACAAAGACAATTAGAAATTACAACAATACAAACCACCCTAAAATTTATCGTGAAAAATAAGAATTAAAACAAATTCGAATTTACTGAAAAATTAGCAACAATTACCCCGCAAAATAATGTTCATTACTGCAATTTGTGCATGTTACTTCAATTGTTATTTAAAATGCTTTGTTGAAACAAACAGCAATACACACATATATATACACACACACTCACACAAACACATGGAAAGGCTGCATACACTTTCGAATTTAAATTTGCACATGAATTTCATTTGCATGTGCACATATACTCGTACATGTATATGTTTAAGTGTGTGTAGCAGTATGCACGAAAATATGCAACCGCGAGAGTAATAAAACTTTAAGGACATGCATGTTTAAACACTTTATATAACTTTTGCATAATTTAAATGGATATGACTTCTTCTTCACAACCGCGGCGAAAATGTGGCATCAACGTCGATGGTTGCAGATTAAGAGCTGGGTAGGTGCAAAAGTAATTTTCTATATATTTAAAAGAGTAAGGAGGAGGTACTAATTCTTCACACCATCTGATGTTAGCTTTTTATCTTGGACCAGTACTCAGGGAATAACTCCTATATATGCAGTGCATTATACTAGAATTCTGTAATTCGTTCTATGATTCCTCGGGCAATCGCCCATAAATGGATGAGTGCAAGTGTCGGGAAGATCTTTAATTTCGTCACCCTACATTGCGTCCATGCTCCAGTGAGTAAATAGAGAGTGTGAAAAAGATTTATATCAGCACCTGCCTTTACGGCCCTATCTGATTATGTAGCAGTTCCACGGAGTGAACTATTCACGATTCACCTGCTCCCCTTGCTGAAGAGTTCGAGCCTTCTAAAGACCGGGACACATAGAATCCGTCGTACCTTATACGTTGCCTTTTACAACTGACAGCTAAGTTGAAATACATGTATTATTATGAGCTTTGTCACATTCCGTACTTCTCCGTCAACGTAAAGTATTAAAATTGCGCAACTTTTAACGCACGTTGAGAATATGACAACTATCAGTTTATATTTGTTGCATATTTTAATTTATTTCTTAGCTCAAAAATAAAATAAATTAAAACAAATTAGATTCGATTTTCTGTGCTGCGTCTGGAAAATAAATCAAAAGATTTTCATCCATTTAAAATAAAAAACAGTTTAATTTATATCCGCAAATAAAGTACTGATTGTGCCAACTTCATACTTCGTATACGTTGATACCAGTTGAAAAAGGAGACGGATAACGTACGACGGATTCTATGTCCCCGGCCTTTGAAGTTGAGCAACTTTTAACGTACCTTGAGAACTTTGACAAGTATCTGGTAATATTTTTTGTATATTTTGATTTATTATTTCGTTCAACAATAAAATATACACCCATGTTCCGAGAACGCGCGTTCTGAAACCGCAATGCGTTTTGAAAAATGCTTAATTGGTGTTTAGGTGTTCTGAGGAACGCGCGTTTTAATGGCGTTTAGGAGTTTTTTTCCGAAAAAATACAACATGTGTTTTACATACGTATATATGTATGTCGTAGTAATATAAAACGAAAACAAAATTTACAACAAATATGTAGAAAAATTTTCAATTTAGTTTTCTAAATGAAAATGTGTAAAATTCTTGAAACTTTTTATTGAAATAAAAAGAAAACATATTAAATTTTAATTATGAATAATTTTATTGCCTTTTGCAAGTTCAGTTTTAGCAAATTCAATCAGTTCACTTCAATATATACATGCGAGTTCAAGTCGCCAATTTTAAGCGATATGCGTTTTCCAGAACACCTATTTGACGATTTCAAATCGCAAAACCATATTTCTTGCGTTATACGTTTCTCAGAACACCTATTTGGCGTTTTGAAATCGAAAACGCTAAATTTAAGCGATTTGCGTTTCTCAGAACATGCATGATAATTCATTTATATAAAAAAAATTGTGTTAGATTTCAGTGCTGTGTATGAAAAATAAATCAAAAGATTTTAATCAAATTAAAGTTAAATGTAGTTGATTTTATATCCGTTAACAAAGTGCTGATTGTGCCAACTTCATACGTCGATGTCAAATGAAAAACGAGACAGAAAAAATACCCCGACCTTAATGTCTTCTGTATATAGTCTCCCAGCAATCAAAGGAAGACAAGGTTTAATGAGTTGAGACCGAAGTTCACTAAGATCATCAACGCTTAAACCAACTCACCTGTCCAACCATCACCACTGGTTCCTAACAGTAAAGGTATCTGTTGTAAAGGCAACAGTACCTCGGGGTGTTGTTAGCCCTCGAAAAAAGCTATGCATCAATAAATATCAGGGATATTACCTTCCCCTTCCAGCGTCTTTAGGTTTAAACCACATCTAGAACGTGCCAACCAAGATATGCAACTTAACCATGATCAGCCCGGGTTGAACTGCAAGCAGAACCTCCCGGAGCGTGCTGATCCCCGTTCTGACAGTTTATACCCTTAGCAAGGAAGTCAACACAACATGAGTCGGCTTCCTAGAGTTTTATTTGCTACAACAAACGAGGAATTCCTTCCGTTCTTTACCCGGAAAACAGAGGGCTCTGGTTTGGAATACTCCAAGGCAAAACCTGTTCCCCGGAGGGAGTGAGTTAATATATATTTTGTGAGTTAATCATATTTTGCTCTTTACAACAATCTCGAATAGGCTGGATCTATAACTGAATAAGTACGAATGGCAAAAGCTACTGTCATCCACGAAAGAGTGGATATGGTTGGAAGTTTGCAGTACCCGTGAATTAATATTGAACACGTTTGATGAAACCCCATCTATAACAACTAGTGTAGAGCAGTTCTTGAGAAAGTTCGATATAAACAAAGAAAAGTCATTACCGACATCAAAGGCAATAAGTTTTTCATGTAGTGCACCATGTCACAATTCATCAAACGCGTTGGAAATATCTTTACTTTCACTGAAATGATGGGTTGTGTGTCTATTTCTCCAAGAGATGTGGCAAAAGTTCACTAGTAGAGCGACCCATATGAAATATATACTGACAATCACAACGTAATTTATGCAACTCTAGATACCTCACAAGGTGTTTGTCAGCCATACTTTGTAACAATGCTTTGTAAGACTAATAGTCTAATAAGAGATGGACGAACTCCTCGGTAATAAATATATCGGTCGTTTCATAGCGACCTTTGGTTGTCAATAAGCATTTTTTGACAGATCCCATATGACTTATATCAAACTGCTTTGTTATTTATCTTTACTTTCACCAAAATGATGGATTGAGTGGCACCATTTCTCCAAGAGATCTGCCAAAAGATCGCTAGTAGAGCGACCCATACGAAATATGTACTGACAATCACGAGGTAATTTATGCAACTTTAGATACCTCATCGAACTTTGTAGCCATGCTTTGTAAGGCTAATAGTCTTGGATTTGGATGAACTGCTCGGCAACAAATATATCGGGCGTTTCATAGCGACGTTTGGTTTTCAATAAGCAGTTTTTGATAGATCACATATGACTCATATCTAACTGCTTTGTCATTTTTGTTGAGTATCGTTTGGAAAGTCATTGTGGAAAGACCCACAACTCACAACGGCGTCTCAAAATTGTTCAGCTTTATCTTTGAGTATAACAGAGATGTTAATAAAGACTGTTGTTAAAGGCATAGGATAGTAGAGGATTGAGTTAAAGAGACTTCTATGTTGTATACGAGTATTATGTATTAATTTTTGGATAGAAGCAAACACAAAAATAGCACATTTTAGTGGAATTTGCGTACAAAAACTTTGGTATAAAGTAATTTTCATTTAATAAGACACCAAAATGGCATAAGTTTGTAGCCATATAGAAAACCCCCTTGCTTAAGAGTTCGGGACTTCTAATCCCTTCAGTATGAAATTTCCAGCAGTCGATTGAGGATACGACTTAATGAGTTGTTGGGCTTAACCACACTAAACAGATCAGCCTTTAATCAACTCATCCGTGTAACCATCACCCCAGGCTCCTTACATAACAGGTATCTGTAGCAAGATAACAGCATCTCGGGGTTCTATTAGCCTCCAAAAACCGGCATGCACCATAGCTATCAGTGGAACTAATTCCCTTTCTGCAATTAAGGTTTAAAATACAGGCAGAAATTTGCAGCCGTATTTTCTATAAGTATATATTGTATATTTAAATTTTTGGAATTGCTGTGTTTTAGATAAAATATCGTCGGGCTTCAGTTATAGGATTTGATTGTCTTCGACTATACATATATCTCGCACCCAATATTCATACTTTACCACCATTATATAAATTAATGTTTGCAAAACTTGAAAAAAAAACGGAACCAAAATGAACAGAAATTGTTGAGATTCTTAAGTTCTTATGAACAATTTTGAAATCATTTAAAATGCGTATTTAACGCCACTCAGACATTCCTACAACGCGATTACACAAGCAATTGCAATTTCAAGAGACGACTAGGACAAAAGAATACAAAAAGGGCAAAAAAGGAAGAATAAGAATATACAAGTAGTAGAAAACAACAATTGGAAGAAAAAATAATTATTTTGCAATCAAAACATTTGTCAAGTATGTTTAAGTTTGCATTATGCCAACACCGGAGGTCCTGCCCGACTCAATTGGGTAATTGAAGAAAATTACAAGCAGAAGCAAGAAGTGTACAATAAATACGATGACGTTTGAATTACAAAAAGTTGGTATAATGCCGTCAGGCTTTGGGGTGAAAATGTGTTTATGTCATCATAAACCAATGAACACATCATTCATTACTACAATCACCAGCTGCAAATACACACTCGCAAGCATCAAGACTATTCATGCACGAGTTTACAAGTGCATGGGTTGGTTGGTATCTGGAATCCGATTAATAGCAAGAATGAGGAACACACGCATTCAATCATTATAAGCTTGTTCTTTGCTTAATTAAGACTTCTAGCAGGAAGTATCCGAAATACTTACAATCACTGAAGTGATCAATCTGACGCACTTGATACTGATTAAAAATGAAAGTAAAGGATTTGGTTAGCACTTAAAAACAAACTTCAATACTTGATGAAGACAAGTGGTACCTGAATTGAAGTAAGCACCAAGAAAATGTTAAGGATTGTTAAAAATGTAAATTATAAGAACAAATTTATGTGTTCTTAATGATATCCGCGTACTTCCTTCTGAGTTGTCTTAATTCTCTGCATTACTATGTTTTTTTTTTCACAGCAAACAAAAAGGTGTGTGTTTTTGAAGTGTCTAATTAACATATTTAAAATAAAAGATATCATTGAAAATGTAAATTCTTTCACTATGTACATTCAGTTTATTGAAACTTTTTTTATTCAGATCAAAATACTTTGGAAATAAATTTTATATATTTCCTATACTCCCGTGTTCCTATATTTCATTAAAATAATTTTAACAGAAAAAAAGGTGCTTATATGGCTGCATATACTTATCATCAAGGAACTACATTTCATAAGTTTGGCTCAGCCAATCTGCAAGGCAGCATATATCCTGGAAAAGTACTCAGGGGATGAACATCATATATTCTGTGCATTACACTGTAATTAATAGGTGTACAGCTTTGCTTCCGCCACTTTTTTTCCAAAAATTCGAGGTTTTATTGTAAAAACCTAGCTCTACATTTGTGATTCAAAGTTTACTTGCTGCGTTTGACACGAGTCTTGACCATGTAATAACTGTTATTCTCCATGTTTGAAAATCTGCTCTCTTCCACCGCCATGCTGATCTTCGGTGTCAAAATCACTGTTCATGAAGCGTTAAAATCACTATCGGCACGTTTTTTTCACTGATAGTGGCCTCACCATAGTTAAAGAGCTTTCGGTGAGCCTCAGCCCCAGATATCTTCATATTAAAGCCTAGTATTGAGATTGACTGTGCGAACATTTTTCAGCAACATTACTTATTTCATACGAAAAAATTGAGATGTACTCAGTGTTGTCTATTTTTTCTCTAATTCATGTTTCATTTTTAATTTTAAGCATACGTGTATGAATTTCGTGCGAAAAAAAACTTTGCTTATGTTATTTCGCAGCTGAAAAAACAAATAGTCCCAGAAACAATTTTAAACTAAAACATGTTGCAGATACATTTTGTGTGTTTTTCGTTTTAAAAACTCAGTACCACATTTCTAAACTTATTTCGCAAATATTTCATACTAAACACTTTTGTATGCAATTTGAAAGAATTTCGCACGAAATAATGAACTCAATATTAGTCTTAAAGCAAAAAATAAAAACCTCCCACAAATGATGAGAATTTGACCCGTAAACTGACATGTTTAATCGGGATTAACTTTATGAACACACAGATATCGACTAATATTGCGATGGCACTATGTTTACAACTACCTAAGCTAATTGTATATTATCTACAATACATTTATTTCAACTACCACTAACCGCTATAGCCTATTCTATCTATTCTATATATTGCAAAATGGTGGGCACAAAACTCTACACTTAATGGAAAAATGCATCAGGAGAAAGGGGTAAGAGGGAGTAGTATTTGTGGACGTTTGTCTGAGCATTCCAACTGTTTATGTTACAGAATATGGAATTGATTTATCAAACTGGACGGCCTTATCTGATAATGCACTAACTGCACGTCTGGAAGTAATCACGATTCACCAACACTCCCGTGTGGCTTGTAAAGCTCACACAGTTTACAGCTTTTTCCATGAGTAAGCCCCATGCTGGGGTGTGCTTATCCCCCTGTATGCAACTCCCCATATTAGGCTTAATGAGTTGATAGGCCAAAATCCATTAAGAACGTTAGCTCCTAACTGACTCACCTACCTATATATCACTACTGGTTCCTTACACTACAGGTATCTCTTGGAAGACAACAGTACCACAGTACCACGGAGGGTTATTAACCCATGAAAACCGGCATGCAACAAAGGTATCAGGGAAACTACTTCCCCTTTCTGTGAATTTAGGTTTAAAAGATAGGCAGAACGTTTCAGATAAAGTAGTTCTGCAAGCAGAACATCTCGGCTGCATTGCCGATACCCGTGCTGCCATCTAACCATTGTGAGTGTTTCGAAAGTTCAACACAACATAAGTCATGTGGCTTCTTAAAATGTCATTTGCTATAAAAAGCGAGAAATTATAGTGCCCTGATTAAGTGCACAGTCAGGCAAAACCTGCTTACCGGGGGGAGCGACCCAATTTATGTGGCAGATTGTGAAATTAATTTACATCAGCATCTGCCTTGTCGACCTATTCTGCCGATGGACTAACTATGCGGGTTGAATTAATCACGATTCACCAGCGCCCCCTGTGGCTTGCAAGGCCCACAACTTTTGTTTGTAGCCATATAGACAAACTTCTTACTTAAGAGAAATTATAGTGCCCTGATTAAGTGTACAGTCAGGCAAAACCTGCTTACCGGGGGAAGCGACCCAATTTATGTGGCAGTTTGTGAAATTAATTTACATCAGCATCTGCCTTATCGATGGACTAACTGTGCGGGTTGAATTAATCACGATTCACCAGCGCCCCCCTGTGTCTTGCAAGGCCCACAACTTTTATTTGTAGCCATATAGTCAAACTTCTTACTTAAGAGTTTAGGAATTCTTTGCAATTTCCCAGCTTGTGTTTCATTTGAAAGGAAAAACGGAAAAAGAGACAAAAGAAAAGCTCGATAAACATTACGGTGAGTTTGCTCAGTCAGAACTGTAATAAAATATTAGATTGCTGAATTTAAGCGAGGCCGAACAAGCACTGCAATAATACCAATAGAGCTGGATACTAAAGAAAATATCAAGAAAATCCCCGATATCGTTACGAGTGATCGCCGAGTCAAGTTACGTGAGATTGTTGAAATGGTATACATATCATATGAACGTGTATTCAACATTTTGCTTATGAAAATGGAAGATGGGTGCTGCGTTTGATCAGTGTCGAACAAAAACGAGTTCGACAGACCGTGTTTGGTCTGATAAAGCGTAATCCTGTTAATTTTTGGCATCAAATAACAAGTGTTGATGAAACGTGGGGCCACTACTACAACCTGAAACATAAAATTAATAGAAACAATGGGTGGAAGCTGGTGGAAGTGCTCCGAAGAAGGCGAAGACAGTGAAATCGGCTGGCAAGATTATGACCACTGTATGGCTCATTGATTATTTTGAAAAAGGATGCACAATCACAGGAAAGTGTAATTGGATCAATTGATTGATGCAATCAAGAAAAAACGCCCACATTTAAAGAAGAAGAAAATTGTTCTTTCTTCAGGATAGATACGATGCCAAAATTAGGTAAAATACACTTCGAATTTAGCTCCTAGTGAATTTTTCCTGTTTCCAAGCTTGAAAAAAATTACTCGCAGAAAAAAGATTTATTTCAAACGAAGATGTGATTACCGAAACTAAAGCGTATTTTGTGTGGAAACCCTCCAATAAATCGTATTATTCAGATAATATAAAAAAATTGGAACATCGTCTTATTAAGTATATTGAGCTAAAAGGAGATTATGTGGATAAATAGAGGGGTTTTGAAATTTTTATTTTTTTCCTATTTATACCTATAGGTAGGGTAGCTTCAATATTAATTCGCCATCGTATATTGTTAGTTTCTTCTAAAACTTGTATTTATATTACTAAAATGTACTGTTATTTCTAGAAGTAAATGGGGTTTAATTATTGATCATAACGGAAATGCGTATACATATGTATTTCATATATTAAGATGAGTAGACGAAAATTAAATTAGGTCAGACAAATTAAAATTTCCATAGAAAAAAGTTTATATAAAAAAGGTAAGCATTCAGGAAATATTTGTATAAAGGTTAAAGGTTTTCTTTCAGTGTAAAGGTAATTCTCTACGTTGTCATCCCACAAATGCAATTCTAGATGAAAAATATTTATATTTTTTTATATTTTCATTGCATTCGTACAAACGACAGCAAGCAGACGCACAATATATTCAATATTAAAAAAAAAAGAAACTACAAACATTAAAGTGGAAAACTGTCAACGTAGTTAAAACAATATGTTACTGAATTTTTACATAAATGTTGGTTGTATGTATGTGTAAAAAAAAGGCTGCCATAGACGAGTAGTGCCAAAGAAAAAATAGGCTGCTTCTCCATATACACAATACATATTAAAATACTCATATGTTCCACAAATTAATTCTTTCAGAGAGTAAAAAAATCCTTAAGGCAAAAATCAATGTTGTATGTAATAAAATATTAACATTTATTTTACATTTTTTTATTATTATATTAGCGGATGGGTACAAAACCAACAACAATATGTTACAAACATATTAATTTACTTGCAACCATATACCATTTCTTTTTTATTCGAGTGTGAATGTAGAGCAGCGTTGGCCGAAATCTGATATTCCTGTGCTCGCGAGTATAAACTGCCTGAACCACGATGTCAATCGACATCATCACTCGCTCGCATAAATACGAGTACATGCAAACCAAAAACAACATTTTTAAATTTGGTTTTTGAGGCAAACGTATTTATGCGAGCGAGTGATGTCAAATGACAAAAATGCATCTGCTGCAACGCACACAGTAGAAAAAGATGTAAAAATGGTCGTGAGAACCTTTGTTTATATTAGTTACTTTTTACACTTTACTAATGCAAGCGTATGACTAAGAATGAATATGTATGGCCATCACTGTTGTAGAGACATGAATGTACATGCATTGCGCCGTAGAAATTGAGATCAGGAAATGTTTTAATTCAATTAATTTCTGCGAGTAAAAAAATGTAATAAAACAAAAGAGGGGGGAAAAATATCAAATTGAATTAAGGAAAAACATTAAAATAAAAAGCAACTTTAAAGTCAATTAAATGAAATTAAGTTTCTGTGTGTAAAGAATACGTGAACTAGAAAGATGTTGTCGGTTAAAGCAGGGATACGTACATGCGTGGAAGTGCAATGAACACACTTTTCATGCGATAAAAAAAACATGTAATGAAGCCGAAAATTCTGGTCAGTATTTTAGCAAAAAAAAGTGCTCAAAGAAACAAATAGGTTTTTCATGATTTTCACTCATGGCACTCGAATTTTTGGTTTTAAAAATCAAACATTAAATTGAGCAGTTACCTCCTGTAGCAATAAAAATTCTCTTTTTTTATTTTTAACGCTATTTTACGTCTTGAGTTTATCTTGCAGAGTGAAAGGTGTTTATGAAAGGATCCCACTAAAGTAAAATCATATAGACCTACTACCAACAATTTCAAAATTGTTCGAAAAATTGTTAATGAAGAAGTTGACTCTAATATTGAACGATGTAGGATGTATTCTTAACCATCAATTCGACTTCCCGGCTAACGCTATTTTACGCCTTGAGTAAAAGAGAATGGAAGGTGTCTGTGATTACTAAGATACCCAAACCAGAGAAGCATCCCACTAAAGTAGAACAATATAGATCAATAAGTCTACTATCAACAATTTCAAAACTGTTTGAAAAATTGTTAATGGCAAAGTTGACTCCAATATTGAATGGTGTGGGATGTATCCCTAATCATCAATTTGGCTTTCGGGCTAAATACAGCACCATAGAACAAACACGCAGACTAGTCAACGTCATAAGACAGACTTTTGAAGACAAAAAGTATAGTTCAGCTCCATTCACTGACATTTCCCAAGCTTTTGATAAAGTGTGGCACGACGCCTCTGACATGCCAACGAGATCCGGAATCCACACTTCAACTTTTGCAGGTGACAGAGCATTCTGCAGCGTACACGAAAACCATCAATTAGCTTCGCGAAATTTGCAGGAGTATATTTCAATATTAGAGAAATGGTTAAAATTGTGGAAAATTAAAAGTTAATGAACAAAAATGTACTCAGGTTACAATCACACAGTGTAAACAAGCTATCCAAATTAACAATTTACCTATTCCGCAGCACAATGAAGTCAAGTACCTTGGTATTCATCTCGGTCGTACGTTAACGTGGTAGTCTCACATTGATGCGAAAGTTACTCAGTTAAAACGAAAAGCAGCGCATTTAACTTAACTTATGTTTAGAAATTCATTCATTGTCATTGAAGCTAGATTGGAAACTTTCGTTATACAACGACATTCTCATGCCTATGGAACCAAACATTGAGAAAATTCAAAGGCGACAAAACCAAAGTTTTCGAACGACTACTGCAGCTCTTTGGTTGGACCGTGATTTTTCCGATATAGTTCCCGCATAATAAATTTTTTCGTCTAGCATTGGCCGGACTTAAGTAAAAATCACGTCTTTTTTAAATTTGTATGTTTAGTATTAAGATTTGGTTACTTATTGTTAGTTTATTTTGAAGATTCAGTAAATAAAAAAATGCTTAAAAAAATGAGAAAAATAAGAATTCAAACAAATCTGTACAATAAAATTGATGGAAGCTTGCAAATGCAGATAATGTGGTGTTTACAGCACACTGTTCACTTAACTGTTTATACCAGTGATGCCCAAAAGTTCTATATGGAAGGGTAAACACCAATACATTTAAGGAAAAACTACTTTCATTTAATATTTTTTGTTGTAAAAAGCAAAACATATTTACAAAAACAAAATTCACACTGATAATCGCTGTCATCAATGTTTACCAGCAAACCATGCGAAAGTGTTGTTGCATTGCTTTTGTGTGTGCGCGGTGAAGAACGAAAAAAAATATGAAAGACGAAGTTGTTTGTGTATTTTTCATTGCTAGTGCTGAGCGTAGTATTTGTGTATTAAAGAGCACAGCCCTATGGCTAAGCGCATTTACAAAAACAACTGAGTATCAAGCGCATAGGCCTGGGCATGTTTGGTTTACACTATCGTCTACCTCGGCAAGCAGGATTTACCTTGTTGTACTTCTAACAAGGGCACTCTGCTTTCTGGGGTACAGAAGGGTAAGAATCCCTAGGAAGCCACAGTATGAATTAGGTTGTGTTTGGGAAAACTCTAGCAAATTAATTAATTGCCAGAACGGTAATCAGGTTTTGTTTATACGCTATACTGGCAGTGATTGTAGCTGAAATACCTGCATCCTGGAATAGTTTAACTGGAGCTCAGATCTAAGATCATAGAGAGAGGTTGTTAGTACCCGCTCATAATTCTGGGATAATGCTGGTTTTCGACGAGCTAATTATAGCCTCCGAAGTGCTCTTGTCTTGCGACCTGTGTGAACCTTGTTAGCAATATGGAGCCGCTGGTGAACCATGAAATAGCTCACTCCCTTTTTAAACCGTCAGATAAGGCCGTCACAGAGCGCAAAATAGCGGCATGTAAATAAAATAAAATCCTAACGAAAGTGTGTTATTGCTTTCTTTACTTAGATACAATTTAAAGGTTCAAACTTTTCTTTACGAATAAAAGTACAACACTCGGTCAAAGTTTTTCCTGTCATTTTTTTTTTTTGTCTTGTTTCATTTCTATCTACTTTGTGCCGCTATGACAGGTGCTGACGCGTATTAACTACACAGCTGGTCACACTATTGTATTTAAAAAGTTTAAGTGTTTAAAAGGTTAATTTTGCAACCTTTCAGGTTAGATATCTTCTTGCCTAATCCTCATTAATGCCGATTGTATTGCCTGGCTGCGAGCTATAGCAAAATGAAACTTAATATGGTCTCAATAACATTGTTCGATACGAATAGGAGCTTAAATCATTTCATAATTTTTCAGCCTACTTTATATATCGTTGGTGTCACGCAGAAAGGCCCTAACAAACATAATCGCAATTTTACAGGAGAAGGAAAAACCATGATGGAAACTGTATACCTAAGTTAACAATTAACTTTTTTGTTCAATTGCTTGTAAAAGCGATATCTATGAAATTATTCAATTAATTTTATGTGACGCTGTATATTTATGTGAAACGTAGTAGAATCCCTAAAAAAGTCCGATTCTGGGAAAATGCGACTTAGGGCCTTTCTACATGAGACTAACGATATGTAGTCGTCGCTGAGAGCTCTTAGCAGAGGTAATCGAGTTTTCCCATTTGGTCATAATATTTTTCTTTTTAAATTCTCATTATTTTTTGTTTTTAAATAGTAATATAGAGTTTGTTCAAGTTTGAATGGTGGATCATTCGGAACCCTGGCTACAGCTAAGGGGCGCTGCTGACACTAGGTTCATGGAATAGATGATTGATTTTCTTGGCTCAAAACCGGCTTTTACTTATTATGATCGGTTTTTGCTTATTCTGGTTCATATTTTGGCCAAAACTATAGAAGAAGCTTTTAAATAATATTACGAAATATCACCTGTATTTTGCATAACTTTTAAGTATGTACACTCCGGTTCACATATTAAAAGGCACTAAAAATTCAATATTCAGAATACTGTATCTTTTGCAATTTTTAACTAATTGCAGAATTGCAAAATGGAAGCTAGACATCTATTGATATAAAAAAAAAATAATGAGAAAAGTCGTTTCCTAACAAAAAAAATGTTTTTTGAGCAATTTATAAAAACAAGTCCAGTTTCAGTATAAGCTAAAGAAAGTGTACAATCCACACATTTCTTGTAGAATATATTGAATATATGTATATACCCACTCCGATTCACTGATTCTGTATCTTTTATATTTGTTTCTCGTTTTCGTTGCTCATATTTTTCTCTGGTGCATTACGTTCCAGGTTGGCTAACTAGCTGCCTTGAAGCCTTAAATTTTTTTTTCATTCATTTATTTATCGAATCTTCAAAATATGAACTAACAATAAGTATTCAAATCTTAATACTAAATATAAAAGTTATTTAAGTCCAGCCACTGCTATAAAAAAAAGTTTTATTTTGCGCGAATGGAGCTGCAGTAGTCGTACGAAGAATATGGTTTTGTCGTCTTTGAAGTTTTTCAATGTTAGATATTGAGGCTGTTCCCCTTAATTGAATTCCACAGCACCATATAGGCTTTAGCATTGCGTTGTATAATAAAAGTTGCAATCCAACTTCAATGTCGAATTTCTGCCCATAAGCCAATTTAGTTACTCTGCTTTTAATTTCAACTGAGTGTGAATGTAACGTGAGTACATTTTTGTTCATTAACTTTTATTTTCCAAAGTTTCAACCATTTCTCTAATATTGAAATATACTGCTGCAAATTTCGTGAAGCTTCTTGATGATTTTCATGAACGCTGTAAAAAGCTGTGTCACCTGCAAAAGTTAAAGTATGGACTCCGGATCTCGTTGGCATGTCAGAGGCGTAAATCAAATATAGATTGGGTCCTACAATGCTACCTTGGGGAACTCCTGCTCCAATTGACTGTGAGAGACTTATAAAGTCTCCTTCTTTGATAACAAATTTCCGGTCGCATAAGTAGCTTTCCAGAAGCTTGTGAGTATTTGCAGGCAAGTTAAACTTTATTTTGTGCATCAATCCGTTGGGCCACACTTTATCAAAATGTTGGGAGATGTCGATGAATAGAGCTGAACAATACTTTTTCTTTTGTTTGTTCTATGGTGCTGTGTTTAGCCCGAAAGCCAAATTGATAATTAGGGATACATCCCACACCATTCAATATTGGAGACAACTTCGCTATTAACAATTTTTCGAACAGTGTTGAAATTGTTGGTAGTAGACTTATTGGTCTATATGATTCTACTTTAGTCGGATCCTTCCCTGGCTAGGGTATCATAGTAATCATACAGATCTTCCACAGGATAATACTCAAGGTGTAAAATAGCGTTAAAAATAAAAAGTAGAACTCTTCTAGTTACACGAAGCCTTAAGTGCACACATTTTTAGAGTTAAATTTTTTAACGAATTTTTCAAAGGTTTTCAAGTCTGCTGATGATTAGGTTAGCACCTATGAAATGCCGACGTATTGGCAGCTAGGAAACATAAAAAACAGCTGTTTATATTTTTGATATTTTGTAATTTAATTATGTAGCACTTTATTTTTTATTTATTTGTAATTATATAAATATACACTGTAAGACTTATGCAAAAGAAATCGATAAAATAAATAAGTAAGAAATAAATAAATAGTTCTTTTAAATTAACAACCTTTAATAGGCAGTTTATATTCCCAGAATGACATTTTGTACCACCATTTCCAAGCCCGAAGCAGTAATCTGCGAAGTTTGAACAGAGAAAGGAGTTACAAAATCATAAAACTTTAATTAAAACAATATATTCAAATTCTTGAATATCTGGGGTTATCATCTGTAAAGCTTGGGAATTTTTTAAAATGATTCAGTTTTCTCATTTATTTTATATTCATATGTATGTATCATATACATGTTCCACTTTATAAAAGTAGTGACGAATTATATTGCCTACCTTAGGGCGCTTTTAATCTTCTGACAAATAACTGATTATTAATTCGTTAGACAGAACTGTGCATGCCGTGTGAATTTAAAGAAAATACCACGTAATATCATATAATTACCTTTTGACAATTGATTTATAGATGTATTTTCTGAAAGTGATATAAATGCGCCAATAACAACTAAAGGAAGAAAAGCGTACAAATATATACATATATACATATGTTTGTGTAATTGTGCACGTGCTGGAATAAAAGTTTTCCTGATGTAAGTGTGCTTAGAGATTCAAATGCAAGTATGTTTATTTTCTTAACGCAAAGCAAACATGTGTGTTTAATGGTGTCATGATTGTACATACACATGCAAACATACTCGTATAGATTTTTCTAACTATTTGAAGTACAAAAGACCTGCTTATACGAGGAAGAATTTAAAAGGTGTCTGATGAACAGGAAGTAGAAAGCTTCAGCGAACATTCTATTATATTGGTAATTTGTTCAATATATATACATACCATGAACAAATTAAGTTTAAAGCTTTGTTCAGACGGGTGGCAGATCTGACAATATTGTTAGATCTAACAATGTGCTGGCAATTGCATGACAATGTATATACAATTGCTCTTACTATACAAATTGTCAGTTTACACGGTTGCTAGACAATTGTCAGAAAAATGCTAATCCCATTGAAAGACATTTATCTGACAATCCCATTATCTGACAATGTTGGCATGAAAAATATTGTCAGTTCACATGGTTGTCGGATTTGTTATGCAGCAAAAATTGTCTGCTCAATTGTCAGAATCAAAACAAAATACTTACATGAAAATTTAATTGTTGCGTTTGAAAATTTGAATAATTGAAAAAAACTTATTTAGGTTAGGGATCTAGATATTGCGACCATTTTAACAGCATATATTTTAAAAAATAGTGATGATGACAAAGAAAACATGAAGAATCGTATTTGGTTAAAGAACTCGCTGCTTAGTCGCCATCAAGAGGGATTTTACAAAAATTACTCAACTGGCTTCATGCAAATGAATCAGGATTGAAAATTTTCTAAGTTTCAGTCGAAAGTTGTGCGGAGATTGGGCCATTTCACCTTGCAGTCATTGAAACTCACAGAAATAGCATCTGCGACTTTTTGCAATGCACTATTCTTGTGTAGTTTATATCCTATGCATTCCATATTCCACAGGCTTCACTGGCATTAGCTTCAAAATATTTTCATGAGGTCATGCAGTTTGTACTTTTTATCGATACGATTTTTCAAAGTTTTTAGCAACTGGAGAGTTTCTGGGCGATGGAACTTTTATAGGCTAGAATAAACTATCAAACACTTTTTCATTTATTATGTTAAACAATTCACGCACCTGACAATATGCAATAAGCTAACAACGCCTGACAATGATCTGACAACAACAAGGAAAAGTGTTTACACGATTGTCAGGTAACTAGCAATAATTTTGTCTGACAATGTACTGACAATGTTTTTGCTGAAAACATTGTCAGAAAAAATTGTAAGTTCACACGATTGTCAGAAATTTTCTGCAATTTTTTCTGACAATATTGTCAGGTCTGACAACCGGCTGAACAAAGCTAAAGTAACTTGTTATTATTCTAAAAGATTAATAATTACTACACTGATCATAATAAAATCAATTATTTTGCATCAACAGTATTGAAACGGCGCTGTAAAGTAACAAAAAATAAATAGATTTGATATTTAATTATTTGATCTTGGTTATATAAATATTTCTTATTTTTGCAGCTAAAGATCGTTTTTTATTTTTTATAAAAAGTTCAACAGTATTTATTTTCAATATTTCGATAACAATTTGTTATCATCGTCAGGAAAATAGTTAAGTATTTCTGATATATATTACATATTGTACGAGTAATTGTTTTCTGGTTAACGTTCAAATCTGGCTTTCGCCAAGCAGGATTTTTATTTTTTAATTATAACAATAATTGCTGCGATCAATTACTCTTGATCAAAGAAGACTGAAAAAAATAATTGAATACACTAAAAGCTGGGGGACAACTAGCTGTTTCGTAGTCGCTACACTACTCATCAGTACCCACTAGGATTCGAACTCAGTATCATGTAAACATGATGTATAGCTGTAGCGGTAAGTGGCAGTTAAAATAAATAGATCGTATTTGCTCATGTCAAATGGAAGAAGAATTGGCCGCATCATTAGGAGTGTGCCTACATTCCATTTCAAAATGCCTGAAGGCCGTGGGAATGGTTTAGAAACAAGCAAATTGGGAGCGGTACAACCTGAAGACGAGAGATGTTCAGCGCCGTTTGTTTGCTTGCAAGGCAAAGACGCAAGGGACTTCTACATCGCATTGTGACTGGGAACGAAATATGGCTTCATTACTATAAACCCAAGTGCAGAAAATTATAGGAATATCCCGGCCATACTTCCACGTCGACGGCCAAAACGAATGTTCACGGGTTCCAAGGTCATGCTCAGTATTTGAAAGGACCACCTAGGCGTAGGGAATTATGAGTTTTTAAACCGATTGAGACAATCACAGGCGATCGTTGTCGAATGCAATCAATGTGTTTGATCCGAGAATTGAAAGGCAAACGGCCGCAATACAACAAGAGACATGAGTAAGTGATTTTACAGCATGACAATGCTCGACCCTCGATGTTGCGAAAGTGGTCAAGATATACTTGGAATCGTAGAAATGGATAGTCCTACCCCAGCCGCCGTATTCTCCAGATGTTGCATTCTTGGACTATCACATGTTTCGATCAATTGCACTCGGTCTGGCTGACCAGCACTTCCGGTCATATGAAGAAGTAGAACATTGGATCGACTCGTGGATACCTGCAAAGACGGCCAGTGTTCTCAAGGCGGAATTCTTATGCTGCCCGAAAGATGGGAGCAAGTTGTGGCCAGCAATGGAAAATAACTTTAATCATAATTGTACAACCAGTTTTTTGCAATAAAGCCTCGAATTTGGGAAAAAAGGCAAAGAAAAAAAAGCAAAATTATACAGCTTATATAAAAACGAATGTTTGTAAGTCCTTTATAGAATCGTAAACTGCGCGTTTGATCATGTCTTGATCCTCGATCATGTGTTGATTTTTAGCAAAGCTGATGTGTATGAGCTCACAAAGGTTTCTAAATTGATGCGATCACTTTTCTGTAGACGGCACCACTGATTTTCACATATTGTCATGACAGTTCATTTTGTCTTGTATTAAAACGATAACAGCAAACAAATTTAGCAACACCGGGCGGATAACAGCTATTGGGCTATAAATTGCTTAGTTCGTTTTCCATCAAAAGTTTGCCACATTGCGTTACTCTGTTCTATCGTTAATGGATTTGGTTCTGACGAGATTAGGGATATTGTTGCCGAAACGCGCACATTTTTACGTACCACATGTACATCGCCGTGGTAGATTGGACGGGGCATCGTACTACCCATTACAAAGAGAAATTTTTTTTCCAGCTGTACGCTTCGTCTGTGGAATAAGTTGCCTGCAGACGTGTTTCCTGTCTGTTATAACGTTGGAAGGTTCAAATCAAATGTTCACAAACACTACTCCCTCCTCACAACCTATTTTCCTAGTTCTGGTACAATGCACTGCATATGTTGGGGTCATCACCTGAGTACTGTTCCAAGATAGGTGTCTAGATTTCACCAAGTGCTTGTAGGTTTTTGCAAAAAGAGTCTAAGGATACTAATTTTAATAAGTCCTATCGGAATTCTGACTGAATCTGCAAAAGATATATCCAACGAAGATCCAGTTTGGCTAGCTCGTCTGCTCGGTCATTACGGTAAATATCCATATACGCAGTAACTCGTTAGATGCTATTCACTTGCTCTACAATCACACACATCTGACGGCACTACAGACTATTGAAAAGTTTCTAAAAGATAACCGACAATTGTGGGCCAAAAAAATATGTTATAGCTATTAATTATCTTATTTCGGTTTATTAATAAGAACCATACTTGTTTTCCTAAACGCTAAAGATTAAAGGTTCACAAGACACATTTTCATTACTTAAAAGTTTCAAATACTCATTCCCCTTCCAGTTTTATTCACGCGTTCGTTTTAAACAAATTTTTGCTACAGCCACCATAAGTTTATTTGAGCATGAATGTCTGTTGAATTACATTTGTATTTATTTACACCTTAATGGATATTTATTTTGAAACAATATAAAAACGTGAGCTATAAAAGACAACCAACTGTATTAAAACAAAACACAATTTATTTGTTTGATTTTTATTTCATTGCTTTTCTAACCTCACGGCATTATTAATATTATTGCAAAACTACTTTACGCACAAACGCCAGAAACACTCGTGTTTGCACGAAGCAAATGCCAATAAAACTCCATTCAAACAGGATGTTAAATAATCATTTAATGTCACTGGGTTAATTTCACTGTTTAACGCTTCTACGTTAAACTTAGACCTAGCTGCAGTTCAGTGTTCATGCGTTAAAGCTTTTGTAAATCCAAAGAGATTTTCCTTTCAGCTTGTTTTCAGAAAAAGAATCTTAAAGTTGAAACAAAATAGTTTATCGAGTCTGTATAAGAAACAAAAGTAGTTGTGCGCATAATGCCCTTAAAAGTACATAAATCTCTATAAAAATCATCATTAATTCATTTATTTGCTCTGTTAAAAGTACTTTCCTTTAAATGTTGTTTAGTTTTGCTGCAGAAGAAAAAAAAGGGATTTTTTCTAATCCACTTTTGTTGTGGCATTGCCTGGGTGTTGGCGGATTTAGTTGTTCAACCATCCGCAAAGAAAATGTTTGCGGGAAAAAGGAATAATTGAGCAAATAAATGCTGGATTAAGTGTTAATTTCGTAACATGCGGGCTTAAGTTAAGGTAAACAAGCAAATATTACAAACATTTCAGTAAAAAGATACTACAAACACTGAAGTGGTATCCTTTTGAGAACAGCTTAAATTTTGACATCTCTCTTATTGCATTGTGTTCTACTGTGATTATAGTTGGCTTAAAGTTTAGCCAGCTTTAAAACAGGTGTCACACTAAATATCGAAAAAGACCGCTCAAGACCGAGTCAAGTTACGTGATATTATTGAAATGGTAGACATATCATACGGACGTTTGTTCAATGTTTTGCATGAACATTTGCGTATGAAAAAGCTATTGGCAAGAAGAGTGCCGCGTTTGCTCTATGTCGAAGAAAAACGAGTTCGACAGACCAATACACAGCGGTGTTTGGACATGATAAAGCGTAATCCTCTTGATTTTTGGCATTGATTAATGGCTGTTGATGAACGTGGAGCCACCACTACACACCTGAAACATAAAATCAGTAGAAACAATAGGTGGAAGCTGGTGGAGGTGCTCCGAAGAAGGCGAAATCGCGTGGTAATTTTATGGATACTGTATTTTGGAATACGCACGGAGTATTGCTTGTCCGTTATCTTGAAAAGGACCCACAATGTCTATAAAGAATTATTGTGCCTTATTGGATAAATTGGTTGATGCAATCAAGAAGAAAAAAGTGATATTTCTTCAGGACAATGAACCGGTTAACACCGCATTAGATACGATGCTAAAATTACGTGAGATACACATCAAATTGGTTCATCATCTACCTAATAGTCCAGATGTAGCTGCGAGTAACTTTTTCCTGTTTCCAAACACGAAAAGATGGCGTTTCCAAAAAAAGATTCATGTCAAACGAAGATGTGATTACCGAAACTAATGCGTATTTTGCGTGGTTCATCACGATGTGAGATAGTACGACCATTGAATTTTTCACGCAAAAGAGCCATTGCTTCGTTGGGCAGGTGGTAAGTGGCTCCGTCCCATTGGAACTTTTACGGATTTTTATCTTTCTTCATTTCCATTTGGAGTTCGCAAGAGTGGATCTCTAACGGACCTTTTCACCATAAGATTTTCCAAGTATGATTTAAGAAAAGGCATTCTTTAGATTTCAAGCAAACTGCTTAGTTAGGTTTTACGTTTCCTAGTCACAACCTGGAGAGGTCTGAAAAGTTTCCATTATCTTTTAACTCTCCTTTTCTGACAAAAGTTTCGATATCTGACATATAAGTGCCGTAATTCACACGTTAATATATTTAGGATTTTATAAAGTTAAAAAAGTTAAACGTTAAAAGCATTGTATTTTTAGCAGCAACAGTTATTCAAACAAAATTTTTTACATAGATTAAAAGTAGCTTCGGCTCTACTTTTAATCTATTATAACTTTGGTTAAAACAAGATTTATTATTTATAGCGGAAAATAAAACATATTTTATGATAAAAGTAGCTTAAAATGTCTTAAAGCATAGCACGAGTATAGTGTATTTTTGACGACTAATTAAATTTTGATACAAAATTGGCTTATGAAATTTTCACTTTATTATATATTTTGCTAAATACAGAGTGTCTAATCACAAATTTTTATTTGTAAATTCGATTATTTAAAAAAGTAATAAACAGTGTGGGTGGAGGGTGGCACCATTGGAATTATCGATTATGCGCACTTGTCAATTACGATGACGCTGTGGTCGCGTGAGCATCGCGCATTCGCTGTGAATAAATTTTTTAAGAGTAATGATTCTTACGTAATTGCTCGTCCACAATTTTGTTCAAAGATCGGTATTTGGCAAATACGTGATAAACCGAGTGTAAATTTAATTCTTTCTTGGGTGCAAAGATTCCGCTCAACTGCTTCGGCCAGGGACCAGCCGATCTCCAAGAACTCCCGAAAACATTGAGCTGGTGGAATGCACTGAGACTTCCAAGAGCGATTGTTCATGAAATTTAAAAAAAGTTCCATCCTATTAAAATTCAAAGCGTTCAATAACAGAAAGAAAGTGACTTTTATGTACGAAAAAGTTTTTGTGAAACGATGTTGGCGCGTTTTTGCACTATAAATGCCACATTTTGCAGGGAAGAGGCTAATTTTTTCTTGAACGGCCACGTCAACAAACAACACTACCGTTACTGTGGTCCTAGAACTCGCAACCCTCGATTGTAAATACATAATTGGAAAATTTTTTTTTTTTGTCAAAAATCCTCGGTGCCAGGCGAGGAATGTCATGCGTGAAAACTATTGACGCATGATTACGGATTTTTTTCCCAAACCTGGGAAACACATCCTCCGTACTCTTCACACACACTTGGTTATAATAAGATGGGATGACTGCACTGCAAACACAGCCAAAGCTTAGATGAATTTGCGTCGGGAAAATTTACCCCAAAAACTGATCATTCGTTTTGGGCACCGAGGTTGCCCGATCTAATTCCTATGAATTTATTTTTATGGGGCTACCTCAAACAGAGCTACCTCAAATGATCTTTTGTGGCTTGAAAGGAAAATATTCGTCAAGATATCAGCTGAATCAAGTTTACTGCAGAGTGTGGCGCAGAACACATGGCGCCGTTTTGAACAGTGAGCTTAACTCGACGCAAGACATCTGTTTGACTTGCTCCTTGAAAAATAAAAACCGCATTTCCTTTTTTTCAATCCTCTTAATAAAACTTTGTGTCAGCTATTAAGTTTCTTATTTCAATTTGAAAATATAAATCTGCTATCAGACAACATGTGATATAAATTACATTCGCAGTAGATCACTTCATTAGGCCCATTCTAACGTATGGGGAGCTTGTGTGGTGGAAGTCGTTGGAGAAAACCACCTACTACAAAATCGCAGGAAATATAATGTGTACTGCTGCTTTGATGGTGATTGGTGCTTCCTACACTACGCCCTCGAAAGCACTTTCACTATGCTGAACTGGCTGCCGGCTATTCTCATGGTGAAGGAAATAGCCTTAAATTCGGCTATCAGGCTGTGGTCAAGCGCCTCAATAATAGGAAGAATAGTGAACCTTCCGGAGAATATTGATTACTGCTCGCCGGCCCTACTGCCCGACAACAGATTTAATGTAATCTTATCAGGCTCGTTCTCCGAGACGACTGGCACAGATCGTCAAGAGGACGTGCTGTAAATTTTTACAGATGGATCCAAGTCGGACTCGGGAGTCGGTGGGGGTATCTTTATCCCCTTGTATGAGAGGAGGATGAGTTTCAGGCTGCAAAATGAGTGTAGCGTAGCGCAGGCCGAAATTGCGGTCATTATGAGGGCAGCTAACTGGTTAAGGTACTACAGGATATACGGGAAAGATATCCGAATTTGTACTGATAGCAAGGGTGCGTTGTATGCACTAGCTGGAGTTTATACGACATCCAGGTTGGTTCGTGAATGTCGGATATCTCTAAGCGAGATAGCAAGACATTAGAACCTGGAGCTTATCTGGGTACGAGGGTACAGTGAAGTGTCCGTAAATCTAGTAGCGGATGAACTGGCAAAGGCCGGTGTCCAGCTACAACAAAGAGATATTGATGAGATCAATGGAATCCCGCTTGCAAGCTGTAAGAAACAAGTACAGCGTCAACTTTTTCAGACCGCTCAAGACAGATGGTCTAGTGAGGGTACCTGTCGAATATCAAGGCTGACATGGCCCAAATATGATAACAGGAGGACTATCATCCTTAGGGGCTTGCCCCGACAGAGGTTGCGTTCTGCTGTGGTGGTCCTGACGGGCACGTCCACATAAGGACGCAGGCGAGGAGGTTAAATCTACCATTTAATGACTTTTTTAGAAGTTGCAGAGACGAGGAGGAAGAAGAGAGCGTTGAGCACTTCCTCTGTCAGTGTCCAGCTCTTTCTTATATAAGGGCATAGTACCTGGGCAGACCGATGCTGCATAATTTGGCGGAGGTGTCGGAATGCGATGTAAGTGGATTGGACGCCTTTATCCGATCCTCGAGTTGGTTCTAAACCAGTGATATGTAGATCTACTGAGATACATATCATATCCAGGCAACACAACGGGACCTAACTGGACCCAAGTGGGCTGGCTTTACAATAGCTGGCAGCCTGTCAAACCTAACCAAACCTAGATCACTTCAGCTTCACTTTTTGTAAAAAGCCTCTATGACTTTCGTCAACTAACATGGTAAAATGGCATTATTTTTGGTTTGAAAGTGCTTTATATCAAAAATAATATTTGTTGGACTGCAATCATATTTGGTCGCTGTCCACTTTGCTTTCTCAACCATATATTTTTTGCTACAATCATATTGACAGCGAAAGCAAAAAGTTTCATGAATAGCCTTAAATTGTTTGCTCAGCTTCTTATCAGGTTTATTTAACGTAAACATTTTTGTTGTGAAACTAAAAAAATTATATTCAGCAAACACACAACAAACAAACGACATCCATAAGTTTTCTTTTTTAGTTTTTACGAAATAGACTGGAAAAAACTCAGAACCAAACTCAACTCTGCTAAAGCGTTGAACACAATAAATCAAAGTGTTAATAAATTATACACATGATACTTTATATCACACATAAGAGACGAGGCAGCACAGCAGATACAACTTGAAACAGGCAGACAGACAGTCAGACATATTCTACACTAATAAACAAGCAGACGAGCACATAATTTCTGTAATTTTTCTGTCTGTTTCAGTTTATGGCAGTAAAAGTTATTTTGTAGTTTTTATTTTATGTTTAAGTTGTCAGTTGGTGGCGTTCTGGCATTTTTAAAATATTTTCCATCATCTCATCCTCATTATGATAATGAAGTTTAATTTCTTTCCCCCCCTTATTCCAGTTTTGCGAAAATTCTGAAGCATTTGTTGGCTTGTCACAAAATTGTTCGGTGAAAAATGTTATCATTTGTAACAGTTCAGTTCATGTTGCAATATGTTTTGAACTCATTCCATTTTTCTTTGTTTTCTTCTGGCTTGGAATTTCATGAAGTAATTTTAATTTACTATCGAAAACATATGACATTAACTAATTTATGCCAAAGTCGAGAATGTATGAATTTTTTAAAAAATACACTGGAGAAATTTTTCGAAGCAATTGACGTATAAAAAAATTATAATGTTGTAGAAATATATATATTAATATAGTTTAAATATTAGGTGTACAATTTTGCTTCCGCCATCGATTTGTATGTGTGTGATAAAGTTATTCTCGATTAAACATGTCAGCTAATGAGCCAAATTCTCGTCTTTTGCGGGCGGTTTTAATTTTCTGCTTGAATATGAAGACGTCTGCGGCTGAGGATCATCGAATACTCTCAAATACTTATGTTGAGGCCGCTATTACTGAAAGAACGTGCCTATGGTGGTTTTAATGCTTTAAAGACGCTGATTTTGACGACGAAGACCGGCATGGCGGTGAAAGAGAAATGGTTTTTGAATATGCAGGATTGGAGGAGATACTTGAATAGGCAGGATCATTAGAAGTGACTCAGTAAGCGATTTCAAAATGCTTGAAAGTCATGGCATTCATTCAGAAACAAGAAAATTGGGTGTCTTACGAGTTGAAGCCGAGTGTCGTTGAACGGCATTTGTTTGCTTGTGAACAGCTTTTTGCAAAGTATAGACGGACGGGATTTCTGACTAGGGGCGAAAAATAGGATCAGTGCGAATGTACGATAATCCCAAGCGGAGAAAATCATGTGGATATCTCGGTAAAACTACCACGTCAACGGCCAAGCCGAATATTCCCGGTTCCAAGGTCATGCTCAGTATTTGGTGGGACCAGTCCGGCGTAGTATATTATGAGTTGCTAAAACCAATTGAAATAATCACAGGCGATCCTTACCGAATGTAATTAATGCGTTTGAGCCCAGCAGTGAAAGACAAATGGCCGCAATACAACGAGAGACATGATAAAATGATTTTACAGCTTGACAAAGTTCGACACCATGTTGGAAAAATGATCTAGACATATACTTAAAAACGTTTTAATGGGAAGTCCTACCCCACCCACCCTATTCTCCACACGTTGCGCTCTTTCGGATTATCACTTGTTTCGTTCAATGGCACATGACCTGGCTTATCAGCACTTTCGGTCTTATGAAGAAGTAGAACATTGGATCGATTCGTGGAACGCTTCAAAAGATGACCAGTTTTTCAAAAAAGGAATTGTACGCTGCCCGAAAGAAGGAAGAAAGTACTGGCCAGTGGTGGACAATATTTTGAATCAAAAATGTATAACCATTTTTTTAAAATAAAGTCTCGAATTTCTGAAAAAATGGTGCAAATTTGTATTTTAGTTCAAACCAAGGCAGCGTTATTCAGGTAGTGGCAGAATTGCAATAAATCCAACACCAACAAAATACATGTTGATGTTTGTTGGTGTAGTATTTATTATAATTCTGCCACTACCTATTAAAGCTGCCTCGGTTCAAACAGACTATGAAAATATATTAAGAAACAAAAATGTATATTCGATATTAACGAAGTAGTTGTGAGTTCGAGTCAAACTTCAGTCAAGAGAAGAGATTATTTTTAATTATAATAATAATTGATCTGAAACAATAACACCAAAGAAGAACAGAAAAAATATTTGAATACCATATAGCTGGGAGAATTATTAGTAAATAAAAATTAAAAACTGGTTGTTCAGTGACAGAAAATCCTGTACAAACAACTGAGGTAATAACAATTGCATATATGTGATCAATAAGTGACAAACATTAACGTAAGAATAGTTAAGGAGCTCGGTAGCTGAGTTGGTTAAGCGGCCGTATTAAAAATACATCGTATTCACATGATCCCGAGTTCGAATCCCAGTGGGTGCTGATGAGTAGTGTAGCAAGTACGAAACATATAGTTGTCATCCAGCTTATGGTATTCAATTATTTTTTCTGTTTTTTGTTGGTCTTATTGTTTCACAGCAATAATTTTTATAATTAAAAATAATCCCTCTTCTTGACTGAAGTTGGACTCGAACTCACAACTACTTAGTTAATATCGGACATATGTATACATGTATAACTAAAAAGTTCACTTATTAATGATTTACAAAAAAAATTTATATTATTGTGAAAAAATGTGAGGCCATTTTAAGAGTCGCTTCATAGCGCACTATGATAAATTTATCAAATTATTGTATTGTCACCAGACCTTGACAAGTGTACAAAGTTTGAATTATCTTAAAAATCCAGTCCTAAGAATTCGGTTACAGACACGCAGGTGCAACTAATCGTACTAAAACTGCACAGAATGCTTTTTACCAAACGAGGCGATTAATCCTCTTGGCACAATCGTATCTTTAAAAGGAAAACAAAAATATGAAGGAAGCACTGATGTTTAAATATTAATAAGTCCTATGAAGCATTTTAATATAAATTAGAAAATAAATAATACTTTTTCTGCAAGGAATTGTGAATACAGATTTGATTTTGATTTGATAAATGATAATTTTATGCCGCTTTGAATAATGTGAAACCCTGTTCTACACAACTAAAAAGTTAAAACCAAATAGTGTGTACAAACATACATAGTGTATACATACATACACACTTTGTTTAACTATTACACACATATTAATCTCTGTTTTTGTTTACTTTAAGCAGTGGTGGCCACAAGTTCTTAATGGAAGAGTAAACAGCAATACATTTAAGGAAAAACTATTTTTATACCCTTCACAAAAATGTAAAGGGTATATATAAGTTTGTGATTCCGTTTGTAATTTCTACAGTTTTTTTTTGCGACCCTATAAAGTATATATATTCTGAATCAGAATTAATGGAAAAGTCGATTAAGCGATGTCCGTCTGTCCGTCTGTCCGCTGTTGAAATACCGTTTCTGAGAAAACCATTAGACTTAGAAACTTTTTTCTTTCACCATTCTTTTACCCCATCGATTCATGGGTTTGCTATTGAAATTCAGTAATATCGGTCCACGTATAGCTGAGATATATTCAAAATTCCGAAAAAAGCCATTTTTTTTTGCAGTTTTGTATGAAAATTTTTGAAAACAAAAGTTGTTCGTTTTGCTTCAAACTTCACACACTTATTAAGCATGGTGACTAAAAGACAAAAAATTTTTTTTTCAGATATCGGTCCATATATACCCGAGATATAGCCCAAATCGGATTTTTAATGAAAATGTCGCATAGGTGAAGCTAAATAACTTTTTTTTGCTCAAAAGCAGTTCTGGTAATTATATAAGGTTGCATAAATATGGAAAATGAAAATTTCCGATATCGGTCCATATATACCCGAGATATAGCCCAAACCTGGTTTTTCATGAAAATGTCGCGTAAGCGAACCTAAACAACTTTTTGGTGCTCAAAAGCAGTTCTGGTAAGGAAATAGGGTCATATGAATATGAAAAATGAAAATTTTCGATATCGGTCCATATATACCCGAGATATAGCCTAGACCGGGGTTTTCATGAAAATGCCCCGTAAGCGAACTTAAACAACTTTTTTGTGGTCAAAAGCAGTTCTGGTATTGAAATTAGGTTACATAAATATGGAAAATGAAAACTTCCGATATCGGTCCATATATACCCGAGATATAGCCTAGACCAGGGGTTTTCATGAAAATGCCGCGTAAGCGAACTTAAACAACTTTTTTGTGCTCAAAAGCAATTCTGGTAATGAAATTAGGTTACATAAATATGGAAAATGAAAATTTCCGATATCGGTCCATATATACCCGAGATATAGCCTAGACCGGGGTTTTCATGAAAATGCCGCGTAAGCGAACTTAAACAACTTTTTTGTGCTCAAAAGCAGTTCTGGTAATGAAATTAGGTTACATAAATATGAAAAATGAAAATTTCCGATATCGGTCCATATATACCCGAGATATAGCCCAAATCGGGTTTTTCATGAAAATGTCGCGTAAGCGAACTTAAACAACTTTTTTGTGCTCAAAAGCAGTTCTGGTAATGAAATAGGGTCATATAAATATGAAAAATGAAAATTTTCGATATCGGTCCATATATACCCGAGATATAGCCCAAATCGGGTTTTTCATAAAAATGTCGCGCAAGCGAACTTAAACAACTTTTTTGTGCTCAAAGCAGTTCTGATCATGAAATTAGGTTACATAAATATGGAAAATGAAAATTTCCGATATCGGTCCATATATACCCGAGATATAGCCTAGAACAGGGGTTTTCATGAAAATGCCGCGTAGGCGAACTTAAACAACTTTTTTGCGCTCAAAAGCAATTCTGGTAATGAAATTAGGTTACATAAATATGGAAAATGAAAATTTCCGATATCGGTCCATATATGCCCGAGATATAGCCTAGACCGGGGTTTTCATGAAAATGCCGCGTAAGCGAACTTAAACAACTTTTTTGTGCTCGAAAGCAGTTCTGGTAATGAAATTAGGTTACATAAATATGAAAAATGAAAATCTCCGATATCGGTCCATATATACCCGAGATATAGCCCAAATCGGGTTTTTCATGAAAATGTCGCGTAAGCGAACTTAAACAACTTTTTTGTGCTCAAAGCAGTTCTGGTAATGATATAAGGTTATATAAATATGGAAAATTAAAATTTTCGATATCGGGACATATATACCCCAGATATAGCCTGAACCGATTTTTCCATTAAAAAATTTTTTTTTTTTTTTTTTGCTGAAAAGCAATTCTCGTTATAAAAGAAGGTTACTAAAATACAGAAAATAGAAAATTCCCATATCGGTTCATATATAACCGAGCATATTTAGGTCACATTTTTAATATACTATACATATTCGTGGCTATCGTGAAGGGTATTTTAGATTCGGCCCAGCCGAATATACTACACTCTTACTTGTTATTAATATTTTTTGCTGTAAAAAGCAAAACATGTACAAAATCAAAGTTCACACTGATAATCGTTGTCGTCAATGTTTACCAACAAAGCATGCGAAAGTGTTATTGGTTTGCTTTTGTGTGTGTGCGGTGAAGAACGAAAAAAAATATAAAAGAAGAAGTTGTCTGTGTATTATTCATTGCTAATGCTGAGCCCAATATTTGTGTATTAAAGAGCACAGCCCTATAGCTAAACGCATTTACAAAAACAATTGAGTATCAAGCGCATAGGGTTGGGCACACTTGACTTAAAGCATTATTTATACGAGTACATATTTGAACCACTCTGTATTTCATTTGTATTGTTTTTTTGCACCAAGAAGCTCCCTAACCAACACTCTGGGATATAAAGGAGTAAGAGTTTCTTTTTTATTGTACCATTATTTAGGTTTTGTTTGAATTTCCGAACCCCTCACCACGGGTTAATTCGACCCAGGAGTTTCTACTTTACAGACCGCTCTGGTTCCGGCTGTGGCTTAAGCCTATAATTGCAGAGACGGTACTGACAGACATTCGTACTGATGTTTATCCAAACCAGGGCAATCTGCTTTTTGAAGCATAAATGGGAAGGTGTCCCTCATTTGTTGTAGCAAATTAAACTCCTTTATAAAACTTATTTTAAAAATCAGAGGTCAATTGTTTTGGCGCTACGTGCTTATCGTCGTTGTTTTTTAATGTGAGTACTATACTGGGGCAATCAGGGAGACCCGTTCAGAGGATTTGGGCCACATTGCACATGTTTTCATATAAGGTTAAGCTTGTTCAAGAATTGAAGCCGATACAGAGACTACAAGCAGCGTATTACGTTGCAGCAAATCAATGAATTTATTTATATTGATAATTAAGAGGTAAAACAATTATTTTAAATATTTAAGTATTTTTTGTGCCATATTATTATGTTTGGTTAAAAAAAATATTTTCAGTTATTTACAGTTTTTAACATGTTTGCAACTAAATATATATGTTCACCCGCACATATACATATATCTGTTCTCTCACTTTAAAATTAAAAATTACTTATAAAGTTACAATTAGACCAAGTTTACATAAGTGGCTAAAAAAGTCTCGAGGCTTAATAACTGTGCTGCTTGTTTAATAGATCACACTTCACTGTCACTTTTTGCAGTCATAATTTAAACAACGAGTCTACTATTTTTAATTTCTTTAAGTGTATTCATATGCAGTTGTCATAATATTGCCACAATCTTAACAGTACCATATCAATGAAAAAAGTTTAAAATTGTTGTAGTTTTTAGCAAAACCAACAACAAAAAGTAGAAAAACGGCAACAACAGAATCATGACAAGAAATATTTAAAAGTTTTGCTTCGGCATCAGAACTTTACAAGCAAGATATGATGCCTCTACATACATCATTGTCTACCAATAAGGCCCTATAACATTTTAGCGATATTTCAAAAATCAAACTAAATTACTGCCAACACGCATGCATGATAGTGCATGCACCAATTCACACGCACAATGAATTATTAATGTACTGCAACAGGACTATATATACTTATAAAAAAAATTAAGGACAGGAGTCAGTAGAAAAAACATTATTGTTTGTTAACTAAGGCAAGCGTATTTTTCGTTTTGCTAATTTTTAAATAATTTTTTTTTTATATTTTACTCTGAATTCTGGCAATATCGCGCACAAGGGTAGCTTTCGAAGCTAGCTGGACAGAACTGATTTTTTTCTTTTTTAAATTTTAGTAAAAATTTAAATTAAATGTGAAAGATAACTTTTCATTGAATTGCAAATGTAAAAGTGTGTGGCTTTTTTGCCTTCAGCTTAGCTTTTTTTTAGAATACCCAAGGCCGCAATCGCATTTACTTAAAACCTCTATAGCTTAAAAGCGTATAACTTTGCATTGAAATATAACCTTTTTTAATAATTAAAATAATTAGCTTTAATTCGTTTGTCATAAAGAGAACTACACCAGTAATAGTTAGTTAGGTATTTTGAAGTTATCCGTATATTAGAGAAATTTAATATTAAATTTTGGTTAATGTGTTTTGGGATGAGATCTGTCATGTCAATTGCTAACATAGTTAAAGTTTCAAGCAAATAAACAGCAAAAATCTAATGATATGGTACAAAAAATGCGACAAATCATATTTTTTTTAACTTGGACTAGCACTCAGGGGATGACCCCTACATATACAGTGCGTTGTACCAGAACTAGGAAACTAGGTTGTAAGGAGGGGGAAAGAGGGAGTGGTGTTTGTGAACATTTGACTAGAGCTTTCCAACGTTATAACAGACAGGATACACGTCTGCGAGCAACTTGTTCCACAGACGAAGCGTACGGCTGAAAAACGAGCTCTCTCTGTAATGCGTAGTGCGATTCCTCGGACAATCGACCACAAATAGATGAGTTCTGGACGATGAGCTCGTGTTACGTAAAAATGTGTGAGTTTCGGGAACAAGATACCTAATCTCGTCAGAGCGAAATCCATTGTAGTACCGATAGAGCAGAGTAACGCACCCCACACTGCGTCGATGCTCCAGTGAGGCAATAGAGTTGGACACCGATAAGCTTCTTCGCTCTCTCCATAGACTTTGAGGCACCGGCTCAAACATGAGAGTTGTATTCCATTTTCGGTCGGATGTAGGTGATGTAAATAGTAAGGAGATCGGATGAAGTGAAGTACATCCAATAGTTCTATTGTCACATATACTGAATATGCTTTGTGATTAACCATACTATTGTTGTGATAAACCATATTAGATTTAACCATATTAGTATGACTTTGGAAACTGGAATCGAAAATCAAGTCTTTAATAAATTTTATAGTTTTATCACGTAGAAAAAGTACTCGTATATAGTTGACTTGTCAATATTCTAAGGGCAACATTCTATTGTTGAATTATGTCGTTGGTACTGATAATTATTATTGAACGCTGTTGGCATGCTTTACTATAGTTTTATGAAAAAAAAAAATTATAAATAACCATAATATATTCTGGTTTAACATTGTTATAATTGTGAGCAACCAAAGTCCTACTAAAAGTTACCGAAATGACGTCAAACCTAACCATTTTATTATGCATATAATCATATTAATTTCATTACACAACCATACTAATGTCATAAATAGCTTTATTGACGTAGAAGCATATTTTTGTCATCCTTCAGCTTATTAATTAAATAAACTACATATTATAGATACACCATACTATTTTGTTTATTTACAACTAACTATGTCACACAATATACATATGTATAATAATTCAAAATAAAGCAATAACTGCTCATAATATGTTTCTTAGTTTTTAAAAAACTAAGAATAATTCGCAATATATAATAAGATTTCACAATTGCAAATGATTTCGACTTTAACTGGTTTTAGCATCTACTAGCTAATAAAATAAAAACAAAAATTTGTTAAGATTTTTGGCAACAATTGTATATTTAAAAATTATATATAGCCATTTTAATACGGTTGGATGTAATACAGTATGGTTGTTATCAGTAATACTATGGTTAGTCATTAAAATTCTTTTGGTTGTAATAATAGTATTGTATAGATTGACTTCGTCACATCATTGTTGATTACAACATACATACAAATAATTATTAACATTTTAACATAACTTCTGTTTTCTGCATACGCTTTATATGTACGCATTTTTGCACAGTTACAATTTTCAGTTTTTTTTTTTGCTTTGGGTTTTAGATCAACAAAATTTAATAATTTTTTAAATTTAAAATTTTTTGGTTTGTACATATGTACATCAGGTTTTAGTTCAAGTTTTTTCCTTTCTTAAGTTTTTTTTCTTAAGAAGGATTTTTGCAATACAAATTTGCTGTGATCAATAATTATTGATTGAAGCAGACAAGAATAATAATAGTCAAATCTTTAGCTAGGTGTTTCGTAGTGGCTACACTACTCATCAGAACCCACTAGGATTTGAACTCGGGTCATGACTTATCATGATTTTTAATTTAAAACATAGGACATCCTTTTTGTAACAAAATCACAAAACTAATGGAAAAATATAATCTAACGACTAGTTCGCTAACGTTGAAAATAGTAAGATTATTCCATGAACTTATATATGCTATATGGCAAGTGTATCATAGATATGATAAAAACAAATATTTTAGTATGGTGTGCAATTAAAGCTATTGCAATTTAAAAGAAAACTACGCACAATACTAACATTGCATGCAACCATATTCTGAAATTGATAGGTGGTAACAATAGATTTACGGAAATGCAAACGAAAACCTATTTATGGGAAAACAAACTATAAATAAATCAATAATAGGCTGTTTTTAACAATAATACTCAATGTTATGGTGCATATACTAATGTTGCTGTAATCATATTTTAAACTGCCTTTTCTTTGCGTGATTGCAGCTAATATAAACTTCAATATGAAGGAGGAATTCTGAGCCCTCATCATCATTTATATTAATTATGTAATTTATTGTATGAGAATATATATATTTATAATTATAGTATTATAAAGAGGAAAATGTTTTATATCTATAAGAGTTAATCTCTGGAACCACTGATTTGGTCTTAAAAATGTTTTCAACAAATTGTGTAATATAAGCTCTTGGCGGACATACTGGGCTATATAAAGATTCGCTAAAGTGCTTAGGGTAGCATAGGTGAACGGTAAGGCCCCCATATTCAAGCAATTTTTATTATTGTTTTAAAAGACATCTATTAAAATAATAGCTTCTGAAATCACAGAAAGAAAAATGAAACCCAATTAACGTGAATACACCATTTGCCTTCCAATCTGGGTGTTCATCTGCACATCCATTCCATGACCAAATGCAAATATAACTCTGTACGTTTTTTGCGGCATCCGATATATGATGATATTTGTAACACAGCTAGATTTGCTACCAGAGGTAGGTTTTTCGCCTGCAAACCGATCTAACTGATTTTTATGAAATTCGAAATATGGACCCACAGTCTTTATATTTCTGCAAAGGTAGCATGAAGAGGGCTTGAGAACAGAATTTCTTCTTCTCCTGAGCTGACTTTGATGAAATTTTAAAAATACATAGTTATAAAAAATTATAAATAGCTTGTTTTCTATGTTTCCCAGCTATCTATATGTCGACATTTCATAGAAACTACCCTAATCATCAGTAGACTTTGGAAATTTTTGAAAGATATTCTCAAACATTCAACTTTATATCCCAACAATCCAAATAAATTGCTGAGAATTTAAAAAGAAAAATGCTATAATAATAGCTGTCAAAACACAAAAACAAGCTTTTCTATATTTATAAACGTCTCTAACATTTAAACTTAGAGACGATTTAGTTATTATATTATATTCTAGGCTGTTTTATTTATGCTTCTTACTTCTATGCTGTACAAAAAAAGAGTGAGATGATATGTTGATCATCAATAATAACTTAACTACTTACAAGCCATGATTGAGATTTAGTTGCTAATCACATTGTAAATGAATTATAAAATATGTAGATACTTTTTAAATCTATTAATAAATAATAATAATAATAATAATAATAATAATAATAATAATAATAATAATAATTAATCCTTCAAAAAAATTGTATAGCATAAAATGATATTGTGCTATCCAAATCGCGTCACCTTCGGAATAAAACATCTAATAAATAAAAATCTGTCGTCAGAAATTTATGCCTTCACATAAACCCAGAATTTCTTGTGATAAAATCGCTCTACAACATTTTTAATGCAAGCAGTCCTTATTTACAGAAAAATAGAAAAACATTACACATATGAGAAAATTTATTGCGACACACGACCACAAAAATCAAAAAGTTTCACATATCTAACAAAAACGCATATAAAACAAAATAAACGTCGTCAAAAGTTTTCCCGTAATATTTTCAGACATTCAAAAATAACCCAACAAACACAAATGCACAAAGAAATAAAAAAACTTCTTCCGAAAATATTAAATCTTTTGACAAGTTGGACTTACAGATATTAAAAAATGTCGAAAACGTCAAAACTTCACCAAATAGAAGAAACTATTGTAATATTAATGAACATATGACATTTGTATTGTAAGCTTCTATTACATCTCATGTACAATAGAGCTACTCACCAAAAAAAGTGATCTGTGTACCTTCCTAAAAATTAATCATGGACTTCTTTAAGTCGACATATAAAATATTTCGTCTCCAGCTTTGACCTCCCGTGAGGTGGACCATTTGAAAAAGGATCTATTTTTGCATGTTTTGTCAATTTTAGAAACTGGTTGCTTACCAACATATAAGATATGGGTGTCTTAAGATATACTTTTTTAAGGCGCATCCAACTGTGTATACAGATACAGTTTGTCCAAGGACGATCATCCATGTCCTTCTGTAAAAAATAACGGTTTTTGTTCGGGGTTGTTTATCCCAAAAATGCCAAGTTAACATACTTTAATCTTTAGTCGATTTAATTAAATATGTGTCTCAACTTTTTTTGAAATTCGTGCTAGTTCGAATTTTGACAAAAATGCAATGAGGTGGTAACCCTTCGATTTAAATAGGGCAATATGGGTATTAAATTTTTTCTTTTTCCAGGTACGTCATCTATATAAATAATTTAGATTTTTGCAAAATAGATGTATCTTACAGGGTGCTCTGGAATATATATAAACTCTAATATGAGCTGAAATATTTTAGATGTCATGAGAAAAAATATCAATGTTCATTTAAAGGGGGGTACACATTGCACGAATTTCGCTTCCATAAAATTTTATACTATAGCTCGCAAGTTCACAAGCGCGGTGGCCCTTTTAACATTTTTGCTGCCAAATTTAGTTAGTTAAGATACACGTTCCACGATAAGAACACCCACCGAATATGAAAAACCGATTCCGAGCCGGTAACAGAAGTTGTTCCTATTTTTTGGGAACTCGCAAAATCTGCTTTGTGATTTGCCAGAATCCCTCTCTTCTCTAAAAACAATAAGGCTACTTCAATGTTCGCACTAAAGCGAATGGCCGTTAATAGTTAAGATACACATGCCACGGAAAAATCGCGCACCGAATATGAAAAACTGGTTACGAGCCGGTTAGCGAATCGGATCCAAATTTTTTGGGAATTCCCGAAATCGGCTCCGGGAATCCTCAAAATCCTCTCATATCCCAGAAAGCAATACGACAACTCCAATTTTTGCACTAAAGCGACAACACTACACGAGCCCCATGTCTCTCATGCGGCATGGGGTTCGAAAGTTTCAAACATACAAACAAGCAAACATACAAGTAAAGCTAATATATTCATTTTAAAAAGACTGCAATTACCTAGATACACATAGAATTATAACAATGAAAGGCTTTTTTCGTAAAAGTTTAATTTTATGCACAAATTTCTATCAGTTTTTCCGTACTACCCTTAAGAAACTGATATAAACTCGTGGTGTGTATTTCCACTACTGGTCTGATATCTGACATTTTTCTTGCAGTAGTATTTTGGCGTTTATCCGTATCCCATTCATTTTTAAAATTCTGTAGGCGAGAACTCATATTAGGCAAAACTTATCTATTACGAAACCCCATTTAATGGAACGTTTTATCTTAATAACACAGTAGACCTACCTGTCATGACTTTTTTTATTAATATTCAAATAAAACGCATATAAAATATCTCAAGTTAATTGCATAAAACAAAACACTAATGTGTGCTGGGAAAACACGGAATTTTATACAACCATTTGTGTGCACTATGGCACGCACACTGTATTGTTTTATTATGGAGAAGGAGTAGAACAACAAGTACAATAATGTCAGAGGTGTAACGAGGTTGGTTTTAGTAGAACCACATATGAGTAGTGAAAGCTAATAAATTATTTTCTGAGGTAAACATATTTGCTGACGGGAACTTACATTTTAACTATGCAAGAAAAGAAAACCCGCCGATTAAAAAATATCTTCAATAAAAAACAGCGTCAATGCAAATACAAAAAAAGTGTTAAAATCTACCTTATTGTATAAAAGTCTTTAAGATTTTCGTATTTAAAAATATTTTAAAAAGATATTCATAAATAAATAATGAATAAGTGAAAAATCCACTAATATACAGAGAAGCTTACAATTCAGTAAGTAAATACGTATTTACTCGTAAACAAAATGCTTTTAAAACAAAAAAGAACTATCCGACGTTTCGTTGCGATTTTCCTACATCTTTATGAATTCATTTTTTATATTGATATAATTTTGTCCTGTAGTGTGATGCTTTTTAAACCACAATTATATCTTTTAAACATTTTAACCACAAAATTAAACATTTTGCTATTCACTAACACTTTAACGCTATCTGCTAGCGTTTAAAAACAGCTACTGCAGTCAGCTGCTATTTTTAACTATACAAATTGTGGTTTATTAACGCCGGTATTTTTGGTGTGGCCTAATCTGTGAATTTCTTGTGACATCCTTATATTGTGAAATATTATATTGATTGAGTATTTATGCTACAATTTATCAGAAAATGAGTTATTTGACAGTGCTCACTCAGTCAACCGCAATTTGGACAATCCTTTTGAGTTGTCAGCGACAGAATTTAGGAAGCTCTAAATGCGGAATTGGCAGGTGAAATAATTTCGCAACTTGGTAGGCATTCACATAGATATAAATATTTAATAATTTGATCTTGTTTAAGTAAATATTTCTTATTTTTCCATCGTAAATATTTCTTATTTTTCGATCGTTTTATTTTACATAAAATATTTAACAGTATATATTTTATATAAAATAAAACGCTCCTTAGTTGCAAAAATAAGAAATAGTTCTATAAAAAAATGTTTTTTTTTTAAATTATAAGATTGCCAATTTTAATATATAAAAAGTTTTTTGTTATAAAATTTTGAAATAAGACAACATTATTTGTTTTTTAATTTACATAAATGTAAAAAAATGCTCCGCAATAATAATCTATTAAGGGGTTCGGACAATTCGTTCCACATTTTGTCGCTTTCTAGTTTTCCATGGAGCTTGTTAAAATTTTACTCAGCTGCTCTGCAGACGTGCGGCTCTTTTTGGTAGAATATCTAAAAAAATTAACTAAAAACTAATAAAATATTAAAAATTTATGTTTTACTTATAAACTATACTTTAAGTTGTCTATGAATGAGTTAGAGTCGACTCTTAGAAAAGATGACTTTAGTTGCCTTAAAGTTTATTTTCAACAATGAATACAACCCATACACTCGACATAAAATGTACCATAGAAATGTAGTTCAAAAGTAAATATTACAACATTCAAGTCTGAATCAGGGGCTCTCAATGGGAGAAAATATTTAAATACGATGTATTTGGGGATTATTCATGTGTTAGTTATTGCTTTTTTTAACATCAGCGTATAAACAATGCTGCTAGGCTTGACGTCATTTTGACGACTTTTCATGCCAAAAATTTGACGTAAGATATTTTAAAAAAGTTTTCATTAATATGTATATCTTACATTTAATTAACACAGGTTAACTTGCTTATAATGAAATTGTTATTTGGTTCTATGGCCTAGTATTCTATTTTACACACATAGAATTTACCCTGGCTCACGATGTCGTTTCGTAAACGTTCGTCATAATTTTTAATGTCAAAAAAGATATTCCGATGCCGTTTATAAGCTTTATTTTTCCCTGATCTTGTATCATTTGTCTTGTGTACCTCCGATATATCCGTTAGTTGAATAATAGTTGACTATAAGTCACTTATTTTTAATATAACACATTTAATATAAAACATTTTACCCAAAAAAAATTTTGGTGCATAAAATAAGCTTTGATATATTTGGGAAATTATAATATATAAATACAAATACAAAAAATCGAACGGTAGCAACGCAGGTTAAAAATTTAGTCATGAATTTTTTTGTTGTCTTTGAATAAAATTGTTATTTTCTTTGCTCTCGTTGATGTGAAATTCGTGACTGTATTGCGTATGTGAATACGTGTAAAAAATCCGGTTGGTACTCGGCTCCTGAGTGCAATGATTGAGTCGCCCTCGTCTGAATACACTATTTCAGAAATTAGAGCTGCACATACATTTTGTCTTCCATTTTCCGTAGACGAGTTTACTTTTTTAGTTTAATTTTTTCTATGTTTCTTAATGTTCATTGCTATTTATTTATTTTTTAATTTTTTTTTATTGTTCTTGTTATGTAATTCATTACCTTGTGTAGTTGAACTAATTTTTGTTAGTCTGAACACAGTCGAAGGTATATACACTGGGCACTGATCAGTTTTAACTAACATTTGAAATGCTCTGACAATATTTGTTTTGGTCTTTCCATGTTTTCGTCTTCCCATGTTCAATTCCAAGGTCCACAATTATTACTCTCTCTTTACTCTTCCTCCTCCGAATATATTTTTCTAGTTCCAGTACAATGCATATGTAGGAATCGCCTCATAAGTATTGGTACAAGATAAAAAATAAGAACACATGTACACTTTACTATATCTTATATCTTCAATGTTTTCTACACTTTTTCCTCTAAAAATATTTTCATACATAGGTGTACCCGCATAACTTTGCTTCTGCCGTTTTTGTTTGAAATTCGAGGTTTTATTGTAAAAAAAACTGGTTATATAGTTATGATTCAAAATATTTCCCATAGCTGGCCACACTTTCTTCCATCATTTGTGCTGCGTACGAATCCTGCGTTGAAAAAATGGTCATCTTTTGAAGTGATCCACAAATCGATCCAACTTTTTACTTTTTCATAAGACTACAAGTGCCGGTCAGCCCGGCGGTGTACCATTGATTGAAACAAGTGATAATCTAAAGAAGCAACGTCTACAGAATACGGGATGGGGTAGAACTACCCATTTCAATATTTCCAAGTATGTCCCGATCACTTTCGCAACATGGGTCAAGCATTATCATGCTGTAAAATCACTTTATCATGTCTCACATTGTTTTGCAGCCAATTGCCTTTCTATGCTCGGCACAAATGCATTAACTACGTTCGATAACGATTGCCTGTGAATGTTTCAGTCGGTTTTAGCAACTCATAATACATTTCGCCGAGCTGGTCCTACCTAATACTGAGCATGACCTTAGAACCGTGAGTATTCGGTTTGACCGTGGACGTAACAGCATGGCCGGGATGTGCTCATGATTTTCTGCGCTTAGTCTTATCGTAATGAACCAGTTTCCCGAGTGCGATGCAAAAATCTCTTCCGTCTTTGCCTTGCAAGCAGGTGTTCACAAGCAAACAAACGCCGTTCAACATCTTTCTGCCTTGTTTCTGAGTCATTCTCATGACGTTTTAAATGGCAATAATAATGCCAATTCTTGTTGCGTTTGGCACGAGTCTTGCCTTCGATTCTGGATCTTCGAAAATCTTCTCCCATCCACCACCATGCTAGTTTTCGATGTCAAAATCACCGTTTTTGGAGCGTTGAAACCTTGTTTTTTCACTAATAGCAGCCTCATTATAGGGTTTTGAGAACTTTTGATGAGCCTTAACTACAGATTTCTTTATATTAAAGTACATAATTAAAACCTCCCGCAAATGACGAGAAATTGGCTCGTTAAATGATCTGTTTTTAATCTAGAATAACTTTATGATGCAGACACAAATCGACTAATATTTCGATCACATTATGTTTACAAATACTTAGTCTTATGGTATGACATCTACGATATAATTATTTCGATTACCACTTATTCCAAAACAGTTTTTTATTAAAAAGCGATTCCGTAAGAATGAATGAAAGCTAACACTATGCATGTTGGTGAATTTTGGTTTGAGTGTTCACTGGCAAAAAATTTATTATTGCAAAGTCCGTCCTCTGGCTCAAATCTCAAAATCTAAAGAAAGCACACAAAATTTCCTTAACTTCGGAATATACGAGTAAATGGTGCTTCAACCAAAAACAGGATGTTAATAGCAAATAAAATAATTTTTTTAGCGAAATATTTTAATATTTTTCATTATTGGACGATAATTTGGCCCCAGAACTACCACTTTGGTGTGATTGGGCCGGTTGATTTTTATTGTTGTAATACCCAGTAGTTTCGGTTTCGAAACGTAAAAGTAAAGTGAAGCCGGAGAAAATCGAACAGTGTTCTAGGAATGAAGTTTTCAGACCAATGGCAACTCTATGAACTTAGAACGTGTAAAAGGCAGTCTGTTGAGAAATATTTTTTTGCAGCTGTTTAATAATTTTAAAACTGCCGAAGTAATTTTATAAGTACATATATATTTATAGACGTCGGTTTACTTGTGTATGTGTGCGTATGTGTGTGCGTGTAAAATAAAACTTTGTTATTTGACCATTTACTCATGGTTTCATACTTTAACAAACTCGAGGTTAATAATATAAAGTTGTTCCTGAAACGCAGCAGCAAAAAATAAAGCGAATCAGTAATAAAAATCAGTGGTGAGAATTTTATACTTTTATTTTTGGTATGAAAGTTGAATGTTTGCCCTTTTCAACGCCTGTGTGTTTGTAGGTTTTTATACGCTCTAAGTCCTTTAAGCTCTAATAATGTAAAAGTTATGTTTTATGATTTTCTTCTTTATGTTTCTGTAGGTTTCCTTTAAAAACTTTAATAAAAGAAAAGTTTTTTTCGGTTTGTTTTTATTTTTCATAAATTAAATATGAGTTTTAGTCTCTGTCTTTTGATCTTATAAGTCATATTCAATTTAATTTTATACTTTTCTTGGTGGAGTCTGGCGAATGAAAACAAAAACAAGAATAGAAAATTTTTTATTTTATATATAATAAAATAACACGAATGCATTAAAGAAAATTATTTGTGGCTTTAGGCATAATTTATATCATAATATGAAGTCATGTTATTCACACTTTCTTTTCAAGTTGCAACCAAGTTCATTTTACATTTCCATGTTGTTTTCAAAGGCATGCCTTTAAATTTACAAAAAAAAAAAATAATTTGTTACAAAAAAATATTACTTTTGCTTCAATTTTTTTATGGCCACCGATAAAATCACCTAGACGGGCGAAAATAAAACGTTGTACCAAAACAAAAAAATGAGCGTTATGTGAAATTAGGAACAAAAATACAGGAAAATAAAAAAAGGCCTTTTTCTTCATTGTCACAATTTTCCAATAAAAAATAAAACAAGATATGCTTTTTATATACGACTTTAAATCACAATGTAAATGACATTTTACAGTTTGATCAGTAAAGGAAATCCAGAGCATTAAACACAACTTTATTCACAATCTCTCTCAAATGGCCTTGCATCATTGTATAGGGTGTTTTTTTAAGCTAGATAGAACTTTAAATTGTAAAAAGTAACACAAAAAATTAAATTTTGATGAAACATTTTTTTTATTTGTTTCAGTATACTCTGGCAAATCATCATGAATAGACTCACGCTTGAACAACGCTACGAAATTATCCAAATTTACTTTGAAAATCAGTCCCGTTGTTTTATCGCAAAATTGTGTTCAGCGATGAGGCGCATTTTTGGCTTAACGGGTTTGTTAATAAGCAAAATTGCCGCATATGGAGTGAGACCAATCCACAAGAGACCCTACAGACTCCATTACATCCAGAAAAATGCACTGTTTGGTGCGGTTTTCATGCTGGTGGCATCATCGGACCTTATTTCTTCAAAAATGAGGCCGGAGCTCGCGTTACGGTCAATGGAGATCGTTACCGCACCATGATCAATGATTTTTTGTTTGAAAATATGGATGACATTGATCCGGAGGAGATGTGGTTTCAACAGGATGGCGCTACGTGCCATACGGCGAACGCAACCATCGACTTACTGAAATCAAAATTTGGCGATAAGTTGATTTCGAGAAATGGACCTGTCAATTGGCCTCCAAGGTCGTGCGATTTGACACCTCTCGATTATTTCCTGTGGGGCTACGTGAAGTCACTGGTTTATGCTGATAAACCAGCAACAATTGACGCCTTGGAGGCCAGCATTGTTCGTGTTGTTCGTGACATACGGCCAGCAGTGCTCGAAAAAGTGGCCCAAAATTGGACGTCCAGAATGCGCTTCGTCAAGAACAGCCGCGGTGCCCATATGCCCGAAATCATTTTCAAATGTTAATGTCACGTATGGATCTTTCGAATAAAAAAAAATTTTGATTACAATTTAATTTTTTGTGTTATTTTTTACAATTTCAAGTTCTATCGGGCTTAAAAAAACACCCTTTATTAGCAAAATGGACGAGTATGTTTTTACACATGTACATCAAACTTCAAGGTCTGTTTGATATTTCTGGAACTTAAGTAATCAATAACAATGTCAATTACTTACCTCTTATAGAATTTATAGTTGGCCACACTGCACTGGTGCTAGTAGAAGCGGAATCAAATGGGAAGTAAGATAGAGGTCATTATTGCCTCATCCCACTATCCGGGTGATACAAATGAAGCAAAAATAACTGAAGGTCTAATGAAATAATGTAGAAGGCACGGAAAGCCTCAAACAATTGGTTGCGATGCAAATGCCCACAATAGAGTATGGGGGAAACATGTATACTAACACCAGAGCTGTGTCACTCTTTGAATTCCTAATATCTAATAGGGGGAACAGTACAACGTTTAACAATACCATTAGGGAAGAGGTTCTGGACTTAACCCTCTAACTACCAAATCTATTGATATTGTTACGAATTTGTATCACATCTAACCCAGTGTGCAGCTGTTCATCTGCTTGTTATAAACGTACAGCACATTCATACAAACAATATAAAAACTAAAACCATAATACACAAACAAACATAAATGATTTAAAGTACTCAAAATTCCAATTAAATCAACTAAAAATTATGTTATTGATATTATTACATTTTTGGTATTTCATTTATTATTGTTTGTTCTTGTTACTTTCTTATGCGTAAGAATTATGTTTATCTAGTTGGGTCTAGAACTATGAATAACTAGAAACTTCATGATGATAGTAGAAGGCAGTAAAGAAGTATAAATAGCATGCAGATCTGCGGCAACGAGTTAGTTTATTTTTAAACGTTGAGCAAAACAGTCATAAATCATAAAAGTAAGTAAGTCTAGTGTGTTTATACCCAGTGGTATTAAGTGTAAATAAAGTTGTGAATTATTTAAGCACTGTGTAACGAGCAAGTGTGAATGGCATTATTTCATTTGCAATTGAAGAATCCGCAAAGCGTTTGTAGAGATAAAAACATCTCTGACGAGATCTGTAGGTCAGATCATAAACATATTTTACTTGAAATAAAGAGTCTAATGAAAAGTATCTCGCGCAGAACCGGAGTAAATACAGAGAACCTACAGTCTAAATTGGTGGGTAGAATATTTTCTACTCCATCAACCGGGCAACTTGATGCCTCAGCAGAGGAAGCTCTTCATATCTTCCTTTCACGATAACTGTCTAATCAAGCCAATATATTCCTTGGTGGAACAAAAATATTGAAGAACTACGTAAAGTGACCAGAAGGCAGTTTAGCAAGTCCAGGAAGTGAAAAGATTGGAAAAGGTAGAGAGAAACCGTTACCACATACAACAGGCAACATGGAAGATCCAAGAAAAATCATGAAGGGGTCTCTATGATGATCTCAGAGATGCCTCGGCGACAGCCAGGCTGCATATGGTCCTCTCGAAAATGACTAGAAACAGTCAGAGATCTTTATGGAACTTGTGCAAGTGCACTTTATGGGACATTAGAGCTTCTTCTGAGGACTTACTTTCCAGACTGTATCTCAAATGCTTTAGATACTTTTACACAAAGTGTGTCAGCAATCTGCCACTCCAGTCATAAAGAGAAAATAGCATTTAAAATGGTAGAACGGCCAATATTTTCCTTTAAACCCTACATATCACTAGGACCGGATGAAGTCTTGCCGGGTCTACTCTCAAAAGGTAACACTATTATCGTCATACGAATGATGGTTAAAATCTTTAGATCAAGTCTACTATTGAGTTATATTTATACTAATATATAAAAGTGGAATCTGGCAAAGAAATAATCTCCCAACTCATACAGGCCAATTGGTCTATCTTCCTTCATGTTGAAAACAATGGAGCTTAGATCACTGTATGGCTACAATTTACCACCCAAAAGAGAAATTCAACGGTTGAGGCCGTATGTAAGCAGGCCATGAATATCCAAAGGCTCTGAGTTCTAAGAAGATTAACCTATGTGCATTTATGCACATAGCGGATGCCTTTGATGTTTCCATGACAAATTTCCTTGCCAAGTAAACAGCTGTTTGCAATAGAGGAGCTTATCCGATAGTGGTAAAATGGGTTAGTAGTATGCTGAACCAAAGAATAGTGAGAGCCTCACTTGGCTACACTCATCTCTGTGTCACTACGGTTAAAAAATGACCTCAATCTATTAGGTTCGGTACTTCTTGAAGACTTTATCAGGCTCCTTAGTCGGAAGGGACGAAAAACCATTGGGTACGCAGATGATATCTATGTGACAATTAGGGACGCTCATCCTAAGACGATGGGTGTGTTGATGCAAGATGCATTGAATACAATGTGGGAATGATGCAGAAGGGAACAGCTTTTAGTAAGTCCTGGTGAGACAATAATTGTGCCATTTAGCTGGAAAAGGGAACTGGAGATCCCTACTCTAAGGACAAATGGTATTAATGTTGCTTCCAAGGTAGAGGTGAAATATCTGGGCATAATACTGGATAGAAAACTCATCTGGAAGCTGCACCTTGAATCGGTTCCATAAAGGTTCAAAAAACCTCTGGACAACTCCTGGGGCTTAAGCCTTAGGATAACAATCTGGTTATTTACACAAATGGTAAGACCTACTATACTATACGGAGCTCTAATACGGTGGGAAATCCCATACAGGTGACTTTCATAGCAAGAACTCACATGGTACAAAGACTTGCATGCCTATGCATCACAAGGGCGATGGAATCTACCACAGCGACAGGTATGGAAGCTCTTTTAAATAAATAAGTATAAATACTTTTTGCAAATGTATATAGTTTAGCAGTTTTTTGCACTTGTTGCATTAAGCCAAGGCGCTTTTGGGTCACAAATAGTTGACAACACTGCATCTGCTTTATGATTTATTATTCAATAAAAAAATTTTTTTTTTTTTTTTTTTTTTTTTTTTTTTTTTTGTCATTCATTTATTTATTGAATCTTCAAAATATGAACTAACAATAAGTATTCAAATCTTAATACTAAATACAAAAGTTATTTAAGTCCAGCCACTGCTAGACAAAATAGTTTCATTTCGCGCGAATAATATCGGTAGAATCACCTATTTAACGTTCTGATGGTGGCCAGGGTATCCCTTCTTCTCAACCGAGAGTGGCCGCCAAAATTAAGTATGTTGCGTGCAAGAGGATTTGGGTGAAGTTCCAGTTTACTGATATACCTTGTGGCATACTTAGAGAACTCGTCAGTTACCAGCGGAACACACAGATCGTTGTGAATTCGTGAGTTTCTTACGTACCATGGAGCTGCAGTAATCGTACGAAGAATTTGGTTTTGTCGTCTTTGAATTTTTTCAATGTTAGATGTTGAGGCGGTTCCCCATAATTGAACTCCATAGCACCATATAGGCTTTAAAATTGCGTTATATAACAAAAGTTTGCAGTCCAACTTCAATGTCGAATTTCTGCCCATAAGCCAATTTAGTTGCGCTGCTTTTAATTTCAACTGAGTGACTTTTGCATCAATGTGAGGCTTCCACGTTAGCCTACGGTCGAGGTAAATACCAAGGTATTTAACTTCATTATGCTGCGGAATAGGTGTATTGTTAATTTGGAGAGCCGAACATGTTTGCTTACGCAGTGTGAATGTAACGTGTGTACATTTTTGTTCATTAACTTTTATTTTCCAAAGTTTCAACCATTTCTCTAATATTGAAATATACTGCTGCAAATTTCGTGAAGCTTCTTGATGGTTTACATGAACGCTAAGAAAAGCTGTGTCATCTGCAAAAGTTGAAGTATGGATTTCGGATCTCGTTGGCATGTCAGATGAGTAAATCAAATATAGAGTGGGTCCTAGGATGCTACCTTGGGGAACTCCTGCTCCGATTGACTGTGAGAGACTTGTAAAGTCACCTTCTTTGATAACAAATTTCCGCTCGTATAAGTAGCTTTCCAGAAGCTTGTGAGTGTTTGCCGGCAAGTTCAACTTTATTTTGTGCATCAGTCCGTCGTGCCACACTTTATCAAACGCTTGGGAAATGTCGATGAATAGAGCTGAACAGTACTTTTTGTCTTCAAAAGTCTGTCTTATGACATTGACTAGCCTATGTGTTTGTTCTATGGTGTTATGTTTAGCCCGAAAGCCAAATTGATGATCAGGGATACATCCCACATCATTAAGTATTGGAAACAACTTCGCCATTAACAATTTTTCGAACAGTTTTGAAATTGTTGGTAGTAGACTTATTGGTCTATATGACTCTACTTTAGTCGGATCCTTCCCTGGCTTGGGTATCATAGTAATCAAAGAGACCTTCCACTCTGCAGGATAATACTCAAGGCGTAAAATAGCGTTAAAAATAAAAAGTAGAACTCTTCTAGCTACACGAGGTAACTGTTCAAGCATTTTACCAGTAATTTGATCTATACCTGGAGCTTTCCTGGGGTTTATGTTATTGATAACGTTTTCGACATCTTGAAAGTTAAGTCTCAAAGACACAGGCTGTCTAACAGCATACGGCGGAAATTCTACTGCAGCATCCGCTGAATCATTTGTCGTAAAAACATTTCTCAAATGATCAACGTACACCATCCCCTTTTCGGAATCGCTTCGTGCCCAGTCGCCAGTTGAAGTTCGCAAAGGTGGCTTACCTATTACGGGTCTTTTCAGACCTTTTGTCGCTTTCCACAGAGAATAGTCAGATTGCGGGGTACCATCCAAGCTTTCCAAATATGTTTTAAGGGAAGATATTCTCTGGATTTCAAGCAGATTTCTTAGTCGAGTTACGCATACCCGTAGCCTAGTTTTAAGCTGGGGAGACCTGCGAGTTTGCCACTCTCTTCTAACTCTTCTTTTTTCTGACAGAAGTTGTTCAATTTCAGCCGAATAAGTTCTATTGTTCTCATTTCTGTGTCTTATATGACTAGTGGTAGCATGCTGTACGGCCAGTTTGAGGTTTTCAGAAAAATCGTTAATTGACGCATCAATATCCTCAGGTGTTCTCAAGGCGATATTTTCACTACAATGTGTACTCAAAAATTTTTTGTATTTTAGCCAATTAACTCTATTGACGGTCAACGGGGAGCCAATCTCTTGGGGGAACGAAACAGAGATTATAGTGGGTGAGTGATCTGATGACAAATCCAATGAAGGCTCCACTTGCATCCACTCTGAAGGAAAATTTTTCGCAACTCCAAAATCTATAACATCAGGGATCTTTCGTCGGTCTGACGGCCAATAAGTGGGGTGTCCGCTTGAAACCACATCTAAGCCCATTTTGGAAACGGTATCAAAAAGCACACGGCCTTTCGAGGTAATTAAACGTGATCCCCAAAAAGTGTGTTTAGCGTTATAGTCGCCGGCCGCTAAAAATCGAGAACCAAGCGATTTGAAAAAATTTGAATATTGGCTTTCTGTTATTGAAAATCGTGGTGGTGAGTAAATCGAGGATATAACGATTTTTTCATGAAAATAATCAAGGCATATATTTGTAGCTTGGAGATATTCCTCACGTGTCCCGTTCATTAGATAATGCTTAATTCTGGTCTTTATCAAAATTGCCGAACCGCCGCAAGATCTTCCACGGGGATCTTTTGTGTCATATAATGTGTAGCCATTAATTTTGAAATAACTGTTGGTTGTCAAATGGGTTTCAGCAATCATCATTATATCGATCTGCTTTTCCATAAGGAAGTGCTCAAGTTCATTTTTATGTTGGCGAATGCCGTTTGCGTTCCAGAAACATATTTTTAACCAATTCATTTTGTTAAAATTGCCTGCAAAATGGTGGATTGCATTTTCAGCATTTCCTGCATCATGTTTGTCATGGACACCGTAAATGTATTTATAGATTGAACAAGAGTCTGCAGAGTTGCCTCAAGATTGCTAAAATGTTGGTCGGAGTTTTGAGGCTTGGGCTCCTGATTCAAATTTGGTTTATCGGATTTTACCACATTCGCATAAGAAATTTGTTGGGGGTTTTGCACGTGTATATGGCTGGTTGGCTGGCGTACCTGGGGAAAATTGGTTGTTGAAATGGTGTTTGACTGCTGGGGTGGCATATTTAAAATCAATGGCTTATTTGTCATTGACCGCTTAAAATGAGTATAGACAGGGCAACCTCTATAATTTGCAGTGTGGTTACCTCCACAGTTACTGCATTTTTTAACACTTGGCTTATTGCACTGAGTTGTGCCGTGAAGTTCGCCACATACAACACAAACAGCGGGCAACTTACAGTAAGCCTTTGTGTGGCCAAATTCTTGGCAGTTTAGGCACTGAACGGGTCCTGAACGCTTATGTGGCTCCTCAACGGTAACCTTACGATGCAGAAGAAATTTAAGGTTATAAATAGGGTGAATTTCACCTTTTTTCAGGACAACATCCCTGGGTTCTAGTTCAACCCTAAACATGGGTTGAGGGATCTTTTCACGGTTCCTGATATTTACTACGGTTTTTATTTTAAAACCTTTATCTTCCAATCCGGTTTTAACGTCATCAATATCTACGCAATGGTCAATACCTTTAATAACAACCTGAAGGCCTTTAGCACTTTTAAGTTGATAAGTATAAAAAGATCTTTTTTCTTTTTCCAGAGCGGCAGAAAGTTTTCGGTAATCATTTTCGCAGTTGACTTGGATTTTTGTTTCACTTATTTGTCCGTGCTTCACTGATGTTACGTTGAAGGTGTCTTTACCAATTGCCGAAATAAGTGCTTTTACCAACTCATTAGATGTAGGTTCTCTCAAGTATATTGGTGGCGGTTTAAATGTTTTTTTTGATGCAGTTGGCTCGTCAGTCTGAAGGATAGCAAACCTATTACTATCCGTTGTCGCAGAGGTAATATCGCCCTTAGACATTTTTGGTTGCGATGCTATTTGCGCGGATTTAGGGCTTCGCTGACGTTTAACCACGGTTATATACCTATCCATACCCACTTGAGTTTTCGGTTTATCAACAATAGCTAAACTGGAAGATGGTATGTCATCTGTTGTAACAGCAATGTTTGGCGAACACGAACGCGTGCGTTTTTTATCTCTTAGAGACAGAAGATTATCCAATGATTTTTTAAGTGATTCTTCCTCAGATATCCAGAGGTTTTTTCTAGTGGAGCTAAGCTCCCTCACAGAATTGCATCTAATAGGTACACTCATGCAATTTTTGTTTTTTTAATTATATTTTTTTTAATTTAAAAGTATGTAAAAATAATTGTCACAAAGTTTTTCTTTTGTATAAATTTGCTCTTCTACTTATTGCGGTTTTGCAAGCAAACAAAACTTTAGTGTATAGTTTTTTTCCCACTGGGTAGGTTATCTTCACGCACAATAACAACAAAAACAATGCACTGCCACCGCAATTGTTTTATTGAAATTGATTTTATTGTTTAGTTAATGAAATGTAAGGAATTTATTTTCCCGTTGTTTTTTTAAAATAATTTGTTATTGTTTTTACAATTTAATACAATATATTATTGTTTTTATATTTAAGTTTAAAAATATGTTAGCACAATGATTTTTGGTTTGTTTTTTTTTTTGTTCACTTTTTAAAAACACGACCGCGCGGTTGAAGAATCACAGAGTGAATCTATAAAAATAAATAAAAAAATACAGTAAAGAAAACTGTGTTTTCTATTTCATTCAAATGTTGCGTTAATTTGGGGTTACCCTGTATGCATGTACGTATGTAAATTAATTTTGTAAGACAATGATTTCTATTGAGGTATAAGGGTTTTGTTTTTTTTTTCCTTTCTTGAGCAAATTATAATGAAAAGAAAGATTTCTTGTAATGAAGTTCGAAAAATTTCAATCACGTTTTCTTGTTGGCATTTTCATTGCAAATATTTTGGGACAACTTTAAGATGAACAAAAAATATGACTGTACGTGTACGAGTATATACTGTGTACTAGACTTGGCATTTCTTGCGCCGTCAAGCATCTTCCGTCTGTTGTGTGTAAATTGTGCGGGCAGTTAATCAGTCAGCTATTTTAAACAAAACTAAATGCAAAGGGCAGTTTTGAGAGAAGTTGTTATATGTTTGTGGACTTAAAAGCTGGTTGTTTGCTTTGGCATCAGCACATTCTTCACTGAATGCATAAACATTTGCCATTATTGCAATTGTCACTTTGGGCAAATAAAGTAAATGGAAAATATCTTCAACAAGATTGTATTATTTTATTTTTCGCCTTTAACTTATTTGCTTTTTTTATTTTTGGCGTGTGGACTTCTTCTATACGGTCTGCCAGAGCGAAGCAAAAAAAAAAAGAACCTGCATCAAAACAATTGGAAAGCAGACTTTGTTCCTTGAATATTGTGTTCTGAACATGAGTTCTTTTCTAAAGTACAAATGAACGAGGGAACGATATTGTGAATGAATGAATTTAAAAAAGGCCAAATGAAAAGAAAAACTAAAGTTGAAAAATAAAACTACTTGACTTTGGTTAAATTACATTCTCTCGCTTTTCTTTTTTTAATTTTTTTTTTTTTTTTTTGCTAATATTTCAGTCAAAAACAGTAGATTTTTTTTCTCTTTTCTAAGAAGTGCATGACATGACCAAACTAAACTCCTTTTATTACAAACATGAAAGAAAGACAAAGGTTCTTCAACAAGACTTGCAAAAAACTAAATAGATTTTTTCTCAGTTGTCTTTGCCTTGTGTTTCTAAAACAGGAAACAAATAATACTTGTAACAATAGAAAAACAAAAAAAATTTTTTGTGAAAAAATCGAAATTAAAATTTTAACATAAACCCATCAGTAGTTGCAAAATATTTGCTAACTACTGATTTATTGGCAGCAAAATAAAAATGGGTAAGTTTTGTTCAAGTTTAGACATGTAACAATTTTGTGCCATAATTCAGAAACATCTTTCGGGTTGAAAATGCTTCTTCACACCCTAAACTTTTTTCCTATTGTCAACTGCACAAATATTGTATTGCGTTTAAGCAGAAAGTGTATTAACTGGCTAACATGTTTCTGGTTAAGTCCCTGCTGGGGTATTCTATAAGAGGAATCTTGAAGAGGATATCGTTACCGAATTTCCATTTCCTGCTGGGAATTCGCATAAAAATTGAGGAGTTACGACAGCTTGGAAACAGAAAAAAAACAACTATATAATTTTTTGATTTGTACAAATATAGCTTTCAAAGATAAATCGTAAACTCCGTTCTTTTATATTCCCGATTATTACCTTTTTTCTTTTGAGAAACCCCTTTTTATTTACTTTTTATACTGAAGTGTAAACACTGTGGTTTTTTCTAAATGTGTTGCATATAAAAAAGTTTAAAAAAGAAAATATTTTTTGCCCGCCCCAATCTTCTTACTCAATACTGACATACTGCCGTTTGTGTAGCCCCGTTTTTTAACCGCGCATTTTGTTTGCATAAGCAAGCTTATTACTAATTAATATTCAGAAGAACTTGCAAAGTAAATAATATAATTTATTCAAATACAATTCGATTAGTATTTCAATGGTGTTATATTTTAAAATAGCTTAGCTTATTGTATGGCATCTACGATCTATTTATTTCGACTACCACTTCCCGCTACTGACTTCCAAAGCCAAGCTGTGCGCCTTATATAATATCTCTTTTTTCCATTAATGCGTTTTAAAACACCCAGCGTTTTTTATACAAAGCTCACTTTTGTGAAAATAAAGGCCTAATCATAATATGCATAGATTGGCTTAAGCTTATGTCAAAATTAAACTAAAAGCCTGTTAAATGCCTATGTGAATGAAAAACTACTTTTAATTGGCCATAATGTACTTATACGACCAGTACTCAGGTGATGACCCCTACATATGCAGTGCATTGTACCAGAACTAGGAAAATAGGTTGTGAGAAGGGGGAAAGAGGGAGTAGTGTTTGTGAAGATTTGACTTGTACCTTCCAACGTTATAACAGACAGGAAACATGTCTGCAGGCAAATTATTGTACAAACGAAGCGTACGGCTGAAAAATGAATTCTCTCTGTAATGCGTAGTACACCTCCGCGGGCAATCGACCACAAATGGATGAGCTCTGGACGATGAACGCTTGCTACGTAAATATGTGCGAGTTTCGGGAACAAGATCCCTAATCTCGTCTGAGCAAAATCCATTGTAGTATCGATAGAATAGAGTAACGCACCCCTCACTGCGTCAATGCTCCAGTGAGTCAATAGAATTGGATACCCTACTGTCACCGATAGGTTTCTTAGCCCTCTCCTGCACATAGTCGAGTAACCCCAAAATAGACTTTGAGGCACCCGCCCAAGAGTATAAATGGTATAAATAGTAAGGAGGTCGGATGGAGTGAAGTACATCTTACACCGTTTCAAAAAACCGAGGCACTTGAATGCTTCTTTAGAGACATGAAAAATGTGATCTGTCCAGCGAACATCACACTGTATCTTCATTCCAAGAACATCAAGAGAATATTTATACCATCCATGAGTACAGATGGAGCAGCATTTGCGGTAGTTTGTTTGTGTGTTAATAAACAGCACTGGGTCTTACGAGCGTTGAAGGCAACCCTGTTTTTACGACCCCATTCGGAGATTAATAGAAGATAACTATTCAGTGAATCATTCATATTTGGCCTCTTGGCAGCGATCTCTGATAGGCTGGGCCTGTAACTAAAAGAGTACGATTGGCAAATGCTGCTGTCATCCGCGAAAGAGTGGATAGGGTTTGATGTTTGATGGGGAAGGTTGTTGAGGAAAATAAGAATTAGGGTAGGAAACACACGGCACACCTGAATTAATCTTGAACTCGTTTGATGAGACCCCATCTATAACAACTCGTATAGTGCGGTCTCTGTGAAAGCTCGATATAAACCGAGAAAAATCATCACCGACACGAAAAGCAGTAAGTTTTGCCAGTAGTTCAGCGTGCCAAACTCTGTCAAACGCTTTGGAGATATCCAGAGCTATCACTTTGCTTTCACCAAAATGATGGATTGATTGGCACCATTTCTCAGAAAGATATGCCAAAAGATCTCCAGCAGAGCGACTCGTACGAAATCCATATTGACGATCACAAAGTAATTTGTGCGACTCTAGATACCTTCCATTACTTTGGAAAGCACAGAGCAGATTGCAATTGGGCGGTAGTTTTCGGGGTTATTTGCCTCACCCTCTTTGGGAATTGGTGTTACATTAGCAAGCAAGATGGGAACTCAATAACACGGTAAATAATGCTGAATGCATGCCAATGGACGAGCAAGCGCAGAAGAACACTGCTTCAACACCAGTGCTGGAATGGCATCCGGTCCAGGAGTCTTATTTATGTCAAGGTCTGTCAAAACCCTTTTAACTGCTCGAGCTGGGAAAAATATCTTTGGCATGGTTACAGATACGAACTAACACTATTCTTTACTCTCTTAACGAATGACCAAAAGGTCTTACTGCCCCGGGGAGCTGTAAGGACCTTGGCACGAAGACGCTGTTCGTGTAGAAACTTTTCACGCCTAAGTACCTTGGCACACGAAGATCTTGCCTTTTTGCGTAGCAAATCAGTTTCTGGGGTTTTGTTTAAACGCCAGTTACTGAATGCTTCCTCTCTGGATCTGACTGCGTTTTTGTACATCTGATTAATGAGTTTAAACCCATATTAGTAGAACTGCGTAATACTTGTGTCGTTTCTGAGTATATTATATAAAAAGGTACTAAAAATAACATTTTTGTATGTCTGTATTTGTCTGCAATAATTTCCAAACAAAAAGTAATAAAAATTTTGTGGTAATTTGTTTAATTAAAAATGGAAAGAAAGCTAAAACACATTTCTATTACATTAATTACGAATTTATTTGCCTTCAATTTTTCTTTACTTTAATAATTTTTGTAAACATACACACAAACTTCTGAAAACAAATGATTCCGTATAGAAAGTGCGTTCAGCTTTGTAATTTGCTTAAGCCAAGGACATTTGCCGAAACTGCACGAAAAGTTTTATTAAGTTCGTTCGTCATAGTTGTACATATTTGATTATAACGCTTTTTTATTGCAACATAGTCATATTTCAAAAAATTAGATTTTTGAGTTAACAATGCAGAATTATTAACAGTACTACCATTTATATTGTGCCAAAAATTTATTCAAATTGCTTTTAAACTGTTTTCTTTAGGAGATATTTACTCAAAAAATTTGCTAAGACTTGTATGGAAACTAAAAATTTTAAATGCGTTTTTCTCGAAACCAGATTTTTTATGATATGACTATGTTGCAATAAAGGAGCGATATGTATTCGCACAGTTTCTTAAGCTGGCTTAATTCAGTTTATGCACATTATAGTTAGGCCTTAAGCCTTCAAAATGCTCTAAAGCAAATAGCTCAATTTAAGTTCGCCTACAGCCTTTGCGCTATTTTGGTTTTCATATTCTTCGCTTAAGAAAATTGTTGAAATGCAATAACAATCACAATAACTATTAAGTAAAACAATAAAAAAGAAAAGTGAAGAATATAAAATGAAATGAAAACAATAGAAATAAAAAAAGAATTAAAAATAGGAAACAATGTGGCAACATGGTTATTGACAGCCTGAAAAAAACTGAACAAAATAGACCGTGAAAAAACAGAGTTAACGAGCTTAAGGAAATTTGTTAAGCAAAAGATAAAGCAGGGGAAAATGTTGTAATGTTCACAGCACTTTTTTACAAGTGGCTCAAAACGTCGGCACACATGTGCATGCAACCAAAAGCGACAGTTTAATACTTAATTTTATGTTTTTAAAAACTGCATTTTATGTTTGTTGAAGTCCTTTCTGCATGAGACCAAGGATATATACATAATTAAAGACAAATTTTAGGAGAATTAGCACATCGCATTGGAAAGGGAATTCCAAACATTTTCAGAGGCTTAATATATAACTATATTCATGAGTATTAATAACAAATAATCAAAATTTGTTAATAAATAATTGTACGATGTTATTTATCAAGTTGTGAGTTCGTTTCTACCTCCAGCCAAGAAGGATTATTTTTATATTTTATTTTCGTGAAGATGCTAACAAATTGTTAGCGAAATATTGAAAATAAATCCTCTTGAAGTTTTTGTACAAAACTAATAAAGATACAATAAAGAACAATAATTGATGTGATCAAAGAAGACGGAAAAAATAAGTGAATAATAGAATCTGGGATTTTACTGGCTATTTGTCATGATTGTTAAGCCTATTTAAGTGTAAGGCACGCTCGTTTGGTGGAAGCCACCTACTGCAAGATCGTAACGAGGATAATACGCCAAAAGCAATTGTTACAATGCTGAACTGGCTGCAGACCGATCTCATGGTAATTCGTCTAAGAGCGAACGGAATGTGGTAGGAGACGACATATAATCATGCCTCAATTGTGGGAAAAATAGTGAAGTTTCCGCAGAATGTTGACTACTGCTCACCGGCTTTATTGCCCGACAAGAGATTTGACAGGCAGTGGAGCCTATTATGGGTTTCTTCATATAATAGGTATGTGCATGGAAATTTTTTCCAGAGAGACAACGTTTAACACCCCAACTTAGATATGACTATAACATAAAAAAATTAGCGCAAACAAATAAGTAAATTATTTGTAGAAATTCAAAATATTGGCGCACTAAAACACAATAAATATTGGTGCATTTTGATCACTTCAGCATTAGGGTTGCATTATTTATTATACGCTTCTAATCTTAACAACACTTATAGGTAATTATTCAATGAGAACAAATTATTACTTTTTATCAGGTCTTCATTTAAGGAATAATCAACGTAAACACACAAATTATTAAAGTCTTTACAACATCTAATGAAAGGATCGGAGTTTGCATAGTTTGTTTTATAATATTTAATATCCAATTGGGAATAGTATCGGATAGGTCGTTGAGGAACACAGAAATATATATATATATTCAATTAAAAAGTTAGGTTTGTTGTATTTAAAATAAGAATAACCTTTAGTTCTGCGAGCAGGACTAGATTTATAGGATAGCAAACAAACATATCAGGTTCAAACATATCAGTTCACGTAAAGAAAATATTAGAAACTGTTTTTGCACTGATTCTATCGCGTTACTGTAATTTCTGTACTGTGGATCCCATATAATTGACCCATACTGCAGAAGTGGGCGAACCAGAAATGAGATGTAAGGATCATCAATTTCCTTAGCACGGCGTTTGATGAAAATAAGTTAGCAGCTTGCTTTGCTAACAATTAGAGAAATATGTTGAATGAAATTTAGTTTAGGGTCTAGTATAATTCCAAGATCTGTGAAACTGCAAGCACTTTCCAGCTCATTGCCGCCCAAGGAATATTTAACATTTAAATGGGTCCTTCGCAAGAAACACCTATATTTACATTTACCAAAGTTCAACTACTCGTACACAAAATTCAATTCACACCAAGCGTCAAGAGAATTTAAATCTGCCTGTAGTAGTAAACAAATATTTTAACCGCATATCTAAATACAAAGGAATTTTTGGTAAATCATTGATGAATAAAGAAAAAAAAAGTGGTCCAAGATATTTGGGGAACACCAGATGTAGCAGAGATTTTCTTAGATATGACATTTTTGTATATAACATTTTGTTTCTTGCTAAGTTATGAATTTGCCATATTTAAGCAACTTTCTGTAAATCTCATATGATATAATAGACAAAACCATGATTAACCAAAGTAGTGAGCTGTAAAGCTCTAAACACTTATATGACAGCAGACTTCACAACTTCACGAGTTCAAATGCTGCTGTCTGGTCAGCAACATAATTATTTTAAAGACAGCAGCAGCACTATGTGTATTTAAACAATACAAAATTCAGAGGTGCCACATATATATTTTACACGAATAAAATTAAAATTACTGACTGAAAATGTAATAATATCACGTAAAACTGTAAAACCCCATCAATTTATTTGTTTATTTTATTTATGTGATGTTTATTTCTATTAAATATTTCAAACTAATTTTAGTTCTTATTGCTGGCAATTTATATTTATAGTGGCAGCACTGTATTTACTTTTTGTTGCCTACGAAAATAGAAATTAGTCTATCGTATCATGAAATTTTTTAATGATCTGATCAATGACATCTAACTTATTATCGGAGATAAAAAATTTCTCCAGTCAGTTTCATAAAGTTATTCTGTCATTATTTGATAATTTGCATTTTTAAAGCATAAACCTTGAACTTTTAGATTGCTGTTAGAACAGAATATGCACTAACATCCATTTATTAAATTTGTAGGATGATACCGATCTTCTGTCGTTAATGGATCAGTGAGGAGAATCGACATATCAATACAATCATTTATAAAAATCAAATCCAAAAGGTAACGGTGGTCATTATAGATGCCATTTATCTGATTGAGATTTAAATCTGCCATACAATCTATGAATTCAGGATATTTCGAGCTAGAACCAGAACTATACGGTGGAAGGTATCCACCACTTTGGAAGTTTTCTGATTGCTAACTTTGGACTGCTCCACATACCAGCACACGAGTCTTCCAACCATATAATGCCTGGCAACACTTACAAAAAAAATGAGAGACTGTGGTGGTAATAGAGTATATATTGGATACATTCGCACTCCGACATATTCCCATATTACCGACCACCACACTCAAACAATCATGTATGTTTGTTTGCTTATGTATTATGATTTTAGTTTTATCTTGTTTGTGTGAATATGATGTACATTTATAACAAGCAGATCAACAGCTGCACACTGGGCTAGATGTGATAAAAATTCTTAACAATATATACAACGGTAGATATGGCTGCAGAATGTTTTTGGTATATTATTTCAGGAGAATTAGGAGGGATAACGAATATTTTTTTGTGCTTGTGTTTTATCAACGCAGCCATAAAATCAATATGCAACAGAGGAGCAACTTTAAATACTCCTTTCATGTTAGTGTCCCGATTCTTAAGCTAAGTTTCTGTTAAAGCTGTGGCTTGAAAATCAACTGAAAAAGTTTGATTGAATAAAATAGGCAATGTTGTATTAATAACATGAACATTTTGATATACGAGTATAAGTGTAAAATTTTCATTATAGATATTTCGTATTTTTTGGTGGTATTTGTTATTCATGTAGGCAGAAATTTTTCCCTGCCCAGAGATGTAATTGTAAATATTAATTTATTGCATTTTTGTTGAACTTTATAATTTCAAATTAGAATTTTGGTTTTTGTACATTTGTACATCGGGTTTTAGTTCAAGTCGGTGGCTGAGTGGTTAAGGCAGCCGTTCATAATACGACATATCCCGAGTCCTAAAATCCGAAAATGGGTGCTGATGAGTAGTGTAGTGACTACGACTACTATTTGTGCCACAGCTAAAAGTTTGATTATTATTTTTTTGTTTTTTTTTTAATCAAAAATGATTGGTCACAGCAAATTTATATTGTAAAAATCTAATTTTTAAGAAAACTTAAGAAAAGAAAAACTTGAACTAAAACCCGATGTAAAAATGTACAAAATCTAATTTATAAATTTTTCCCGTTGTTTTAAACATAAATTCACTAACGTATACACCATTGGGACAAAATTCGGGAGATATTTAAATGGTCAAAATAAGAACAATATTCGATGTGACGGCCGTATGAGCCAATTATTGTCATTAGGGCACAAAACTGCGCGAAAATTTATCCTATCTTAAGAACTGATGGTAAATAAATAGTTTGGAGCCCAACCTTTTAGAATTCTCAAGTTAATGCACATATATGTCCTGCTTTTTCCTTTAAAACACCCATTTTTAAAACATAGACATCCCTGGCGCAGAACAAAGCCAAGACAAACGTTGAAAATCTATTACGAAACAAAACATGACATGAAATGTATTATTTGTTTTGTTAAAAAAAAGAAAAGCGGGCGAAAAAAAAGACACAAAAGAAATCTCTCAAACGCCTTAAAATGCACTGACAATGACGTTGAAATGAATAACCAATACGAGAACATTTTCACATACAGCATTCATAAAATTTGTAATTTTAGTTTATGAGAAAAAAAAATGGTAAAACTAATTAAAAATTATTTCATTAAAAAAATATTCGCTTCCTGCCAGCCATGAAAAACGAAGCACAGCATACGTTTTGGCTATTAAAATACAAAAGTCTACACAAAAGCTAAATTTAATAAAAAGGGTGTCTCAGAATGTTTTTCGTTTTTGCATGTGAAATAAAAAACAACAATATCAATCAATTAAAACTCCTTTGAATTTATTGAATTTTTGTTGAACTTTTTATAATTTTTTATATTACATTTTTTTGTTGGTTTGTAAATTTGTACAATGGGTTTTGGATCAAGTTTTTTCCTTTCTTAAGTTTTTTCTTAAGAAGGATTTTTTTACAATACAAATCTGCTGTAATCAATAATTTTTGATTGAAGAAGACAAGAAAAATAATAATCGAATCTTTAGCTGGGGGACAACTAGCTGTTTCGTAGTTGCTAGACTACTCATCAGCACCCAGGGGGATTTGAACTCGGGTCATGACGTCTCATGATCTGCTGCTTTAACCACTCAGTCAATTCCAAGTTATTTATTGTTAAATTAAAATGCTGTTTTGAAATTTATTTATGAAAAACAACCGCTTGCAAAGCGCAGCATTTGCTTCTTCACACTCATTTCACCTGGAGCTAAAATTTTCAATCACTGGCTAGAGCACCGCTCTTGGAATAGAGTTAATATCTTCAGTGATTTTAAAAAATTCAGGTTGTAGGGCAATGGATTGTAAACTTTACTTTTTAGGTAGCCCCATGGGAAAAAATCAGCAGGCGGCTTAACCCTCTTCCAAGGAATAAATCGTGAAGAGCCTCTAATGAGCCATTTATAATATGAGAACTGGTTTCTTCTTGCTGGAAATAGGTGTTGCGGTTGCAGCCTTCCTGGTTTTGCACTTTTGTAGCTACAAAAGCCCGAATCATATGGCAATTTTGATCAGAAATAACGGTATGAGTTTGACCTCGATCATCCTTAAAAAATAAGGACAGGTAATTCCTTGACTTGATAGGCAGCGCAAACAATAACTTTTGGCGAGTGCAAGAGCTTCTGATACAGTTGTAATTGTAGTGGATTGCCGAAAGCCCAGTAGCTGTAATTTTGTTTATTCACGTGACCGTTGATGTGAAAATTTGATTCATCGGAGAAGCAGGTGTTATTGAAACTCCTAAAACAGATTATACAACTGTATAATTACTAAATAAATAAATAAATATTTACAAAAAAAAATTGTTGGGGGAAGAATTGTTTGCCGTATATTTGGACGATGCACATGGCATGAGGTAAGTTTTTACATATATACATATACCTTTTCTACACAAATCTGCAAATTATTCTTCCGTGTAGAAATAAATTTATATTTCCAAATTTGAATTTCCATAAGAGCTCCGTACCGGCCTTTAAATTCAAAGAATTAAAATGTGTCTTGTAGAGACGACGAACAACAATGTAGGAATCTTTGCATTTATAAAACACTCGCACCCAAAACGCGCGCTGCGGTCCCGTAAAACAACTCCTAGATACTAAATTTAACAAGCCGGCCAAGCGCTTGAGACCACACCCCTCCGTCTCTGCTAACTGCGCTGGACGCATAGTGGTCAATTTAAAAACGAAAAACATTCTGAGACACCCTTTATTTAAAAAATATTTAATAAAGCATATTTTTAGGGTAGTGTTTTTTGTCCTCAAATATTATTAAAACGAATTTAATGTTTACTAAGTGTTTTCCAAACAGCCACTTCCCTTCATGACATCCTTGCGTCAAATTGGCCATGATCATTTCCCTTGACACAATCAATGTTGCATTTATTTTAAGACGTGATTTGGCTAAGGAATTTATGATTTTGATGTCTTTTTTTAGTTTTGGTCGTATGACAAATAAAATGGAAAAAATGTGCCAAGGAAAGCAAAAACACTATTAAGATAATTTGAAAATATAATGAATTAATCTAATAAGAAGATTACAGAAAAATGACACTACGCTCTTGATATGTCTATTTGCAGATTGTCAAATTCATATTCAACTGATGTATAAATAAATACGAGTACATATTTTATTTATGGCACGTAAGATAACTTATTATTCTTTAATGTTTGCTGTTTTCTTTATTCGTTTTTATTATTTAGTCGCTGCCCCTTTATTTTGTAATAAAAGCATTTTTGTCTAATGGTTTTATATTTTTTTATATTATTCTATTATATTTTTATTCTATATTTACAAGAAATTCTAAGTAGCTTAAGGTCATCAGTTAAATTACACTTTTGATAAATACTTGATATATCGCTGTTTCATTTTATTCTATACTTTTTCTAAAACTTTTTTTCCTTTTTTTGCAAAGAATTTATGAATTCAAATTATCGATTTTTCTGCAACAAACAAATTATTGCAAATTTCTTTTGTTAAATAACAATTTAATATTTTTTGTATATACACGCAAAGAAAAGTTTGAAATACGGTTACAACAACATTTATATATATTAACGGCATTCAAAGGGTTGCCATAAAGTCTTAAAATATTAATATAAAATAGTATGAATACTGTGAGCATTCTGACATAAATTATTTTAAATTTGAGTCAGCTGAGATGTTTACAGTTTAGTTACGGCAAACTCCGTTTAAAAAGTCATATTACGAGTACTTTCTGACTTTTTTGTTCAAAGCACAATATTAAATATTATGACATTATGCGTGATATGACACCGTTTGAGTCCCCCAATTATGTTTAGTTACACTAAACACTATATTATTTTGGGCATTTCTGTACTGCTATTGTTACCATCTATAAATTTCGAGATATGGTTGCATACAGAGTAATAGCATTTATGGAAATTTTGTTTAAAACAACAATAGCTTTTTTCACACCCAATAAAGGCGCGTTTACATGGTAATGCAAGATGCGCTTACATGGTAATACAAGATTTTGTGGGAGCAAAAAACGAAATTCTCTCCGTACTAAAAAAAATGAACAATAACGTGTTGTAAGTATTTTTTACGCTTACACTTGTGGGATAGGTATAATCAAAGACTTATTATGGAAATCTAATAAATTTACTGATGGTTAAAAATCTACAATATTTACAAAAATCACATGCAAAATTCTTGAACTGCAATTGTGTGAGGTTGTAAATGCTGTACCACCTTTAGTAACTACTTGAAGTGCTGACAATGCAAATTTAAAAATACACCTCTGATGTGATGAGAACACAGAGTTTTCGAAAATGGTTTAGAAAATCTGCGTTGTCAACTTTGAAATTTCAAAAGCACCCAACGGGGAAAAAATCGCGTTATTTCAACAAAAACGCACCGAACTCTTAATTTTCCCTTTCATTTTTAAAACCCTACTTTAGATTTTAAGAAGTACAATATTTTATATTAAAAACACGATAATGAAACTGCCTTTTAAGCGACTACTATACAATCAAACTAGTTCTGATAGCACCGCCTGATGGCATGCCACCAAATTCGTTTAATAGCTAGAATTCGTGTTTGTCAAGCTTGGCCTCTAGTACGATTCCGTTAGTTTTATTAATATAATATTACCTTTACAATAATTATACCAATATCTTATCCAATTTATTACTAAGCAATATCATTTAATTATATTGGCTGTCGACCGAAATCAGCTGTTATTTTTACTGCCTATCTATTATTTGGGATCCAAAACACCTGCTTACCGTCGTCAAAATTATATTGCAGGAGCATACAACCATTACTATCCAAAGAATTTACGATCAGGTCATTAAAAGATACTGAATCGTACTACAAGCCTTCAAATTCGATTAATGCCAATTCTATCAAATACGGTAAGCGGTGTCTTTAAAATAATTTATTGAAATATACGAAAATTTGCCAGAATTATAGGAAATAAAAAATGAAGTTTACCATAATCAATATTTAATGCAAACGTTTCGCAAAAACTTTATAATTTATTTATTAATTTGGTAATTTCTCAATTACCAAAACCGTAACGAATTCACGACCCATCATAAGCACGAACTTCTCTGTTCAGAGACTGCATTTATTGCAATATTTGACAAACTTGGCTTGATTGTTTAATAGCAAAACACTTTCTAAAAGGAACAAATTTTATAAAACAAAATGTTTCGTTTTCTTTCAAGAGTGTATTATTTATTATTATTTATTAATAGATTTAGAAAGTATCTACATATTTTATAATTCATTTACAATGTGATTAGCAACTAAATCTATAAATGGCATAACTTATTAGTTGTAAGCCAGATTGGCGCAATTTTTAACAAAATTATTTTAAATACTTGGATAGAAAAAGAAAAGAAGACAAGATATTTTATTTTATCACAGAAAAGTTTAAGGTACAAATTCATTTAAAATAAGTTTTCTATACTTTAAGCAGACTTCAATGTATTTATAAAGAGAAACAAAATTTAAGCCATTTAGTATACATATAACTTCATTTTCATTTAGTATGGATTTACTAAAATATTGCACTCTGAATTCTATCCTATAAAGTGAGCCGTATTTTCAGAAGCATCTAAATTACATAAAGTACAAATACCAACAGTATTGTTGCTGAAGGATTTTGCATTAAGGTGAAAAGTTTGAAGAGTAAAGTTATGAAATATTGTAATATAATTTAGCACATAGGTCGTGAAATTGCGAACTTTTAGCATTTTGCACATTTTGAGTTTTTAGAAGATTTAATAAAGGTTTCCAATTTCTACATAGCATAGTGTTACCGGGAGAAAACTGTATATTTTGACAAATCGTTTCCCATTCTTTAGCCCAATATATGTTTTGTTCTATAATTTTTAATGCTAAAATACGTGGTAATCTATGTGGCTTCATATCTATTACGTTATTAATGTAACAGAGATGAAGCTTTAAGGTCGATACATAAAGCGAGTCAAGATTTGTTTCAATATACAGCATATAATTAGGTGTTGCACTGGGCAAACACAGCATCTTTTTTATAAAAAATCTGAAAAGTTTTTCAACCTCATCGAACTTTTCAAAGCCCCATACTTGAGCCGCATAAAACATAATCGACCTGGAGGCAGCCTGGAATATTTTTAGTTTGTTGTTTTACGATATCTGCGGATTGTTGAGTTAATCGCTAGTTTTGAGGTTGATAATTTATTAGTTAAATGTTTTTTAAAAGAGAGATTGTAAGTAATAACGACTCCAAGATACTTATAACTATTAACTATTTCAATGTTGACGCCACCATAATTCCGGTTTAAATTTGCAGAAATTCTTGTACCAGATCGAAATACTACTACTTTAGATTTATCTAGATTTGCTTTCAAGCCCCACATTGCACAGTAATTATATAAGCAGTTAATCATGTTTTGCAATTCTGTTGGACTGTCTGATAAAATAACAATATCGTCGGCGTAAAGTAGTACTTTTACATTACAATCAGCAACATTAACGCCCCCAGGTAGCACGTCAACTAAATCATTAATATATAAGGAAAATAATATAGGGCTTAATATACAACCCTGCTTTACACCTATATCGACAGCGAAGGAATCGGAATACAAATTTCCATCCCAGATACAACTTTCATTATTTTGATACATAAGTTGCAGCAATCTTATTATTTTAGTTGACAGACCAAGACAAGAAAGCTTGTAAAACAAGCTATTACGAGGAATTGTGTCAAAAGCGCACGAAAAATCAACAAAGAAAGCATACGTGTTCTTGTTGTTGACTTTATTGAGATACACAATGTTAACTAGGCTAAAAATGTTGTCAACAGTTGAGTAATTCTTTCTAAATCCGGCTTAAAACTCATTTAAAATCTTATTATGTTCAATCCAATCCTCTAAACGATTTAGTATGATGGTGTTAAATATTTTGCATAGAGTGTTAATCAGCGATAACCCACGATAATTAGATGGACAATTAGAATCACCTTTTTTGAAAAGTGGTAACAGTATTGATTTTCGGAAACTAGAAGGAATTTTTTCATGAAGAAATATTTTGTTAAACACAGATAAAATTTCAAAAATAAAGGAATTAGGAGCATTTTTGTAAAATTCGTAAGTTATACCATCTTGACCAGGCGTTTTTCCATCTTTGAGTCCTTTAACAACGGATAATATTTCACACATTTCAAAGGGAGAGTCAAGAATGGTATCAATAAAATATGGCATTGACCAGCTAATGTTAGACAAATCAGGTATAACTTACAAAAGTAGGTACGGAAATCGTCAGCGTTTAAAGAGCCTTTAATTGTAGAGGAACTTGCTCAATATGTTTATTATATAAATCAATTTTTTTTTCTCTGCATGTTTTTAAAAATTGTGCTCTGGAAGCAAAACATCGAGATTTGTTTATAGAATTGTGACTTTTTCTATAATTCCTAAGCATTCGTTTTCTAGCACGGGCACATGTCCAGTCAAACCACTTCTGTTTAGGTTCAAAAACGCATTTTTTTACTCTAGAGCCACTAGCTAATTTTATTTTATCACATATATTACCAACCAGTTCATCAACTGAGTCATTTGACTGAGGATCGACGTAAGAAGCAAGTAGAGATAGATGATTTTTGTATGCAGCAGAGAATTTACTGTTCCAGCGCAGTTTTTGAACTGTGACATTTTAGTTTACATCAGAAATATGAATAAATGATTTAATTTTTAAGCAAAGCGGCATATGGTCGGAGTATGGCTTAGATGCAATAAAGAAATCATCAACATATTGCAGAAAATTAAGTGAACAAATACAGTAATCAATGACAGAGCTACCCATAACCCCACAAAAGCTGTATTCCCCTAAAGCATCATTATCCGTTCTACCATTAAGCACAACCCCACCGATATCTTCAATCAAATTTAACAATTTTCTTCCTTGTGTATTTAATTCCATATCTTTAGATACTCTATACTTTTTAATACGAGGCAAATCTCTCAAAAAGTTTCGATTAAGAACTTGTTCATCTGCAATTGTAGCATTTAAATCACCCACTATACAAAAATTGGTAACATCAAACTCTCGCAAAAATTCCTCAAACTTTTCAAACTCATGCTTCCAATTTGTGCAATTTAAATATATTGGTATGAAGTGAAATATATTTCCTTCAACTTTTGCACTTAATACTTTCGAGAGTGTATATAATATACAAAAGCAAGATTGTCTCCGCGCAAAATGAAACGTAAACATTTTGGACTTTTGTTTTATTTTTTGTTCTTACATGAAAACGAAAAGTTCAGTTGAACTTGATTTTGTGCCACCGAAATTTCAAAAACGCACCGAAAGTTTTAACAAAGCGCACCCCGCACCAACTAAAGAATTTTTCGCACAACTAATTTTAAAAAACACCAAAAATGGTGTAAAACGCTGCAGAAAATGAAGATTTACCGACCCCTTGTCAATATTTGCATTTGGATTTCTCTCCTATTGAATACATTTTTTTTTACACGGTAAGATTTCCTTTATTCTACACATATTTTTGACAGATCCAAATATATGTATATTTATTTCTACACGGTAAAATTATTTGTAGATTTGTGTAGAAAAGGTATATGTACATATATATGTAAAAACTTTCCTCATGCTATGTTCATCGTCCAAATATATGGGTAACAATTCTTCCTCCATTTTATTAATAACATTTTTTTTATATATTTTATTAATAATAATAACTAACTGTCAACAATTCCGTATGCAAATAAATGTATGAACATTAATTTTTATTTCAGTTAACGGAAAAAAGTCTCCACTTTTACTTTTAACATGCCTGTAATTATAAAAATATCAAAAATTCCGTTTACTTTTCTTTAAGAACTCCGTACCGGTATGCTGAAATTTACATAAGGAATTTACCAACCTGTTATAATAGTTTTCGATGAGGAATAAAAACAACACAAATACATACACAGGTATTTAATAAAAAGATTTATTTAGCAAACAAGATGTTGCTCGTTCAACGTTAGGCAAAAGACTAAATTCAAGAGTAAAAGTAATGCATATAAATAGTAAATAAGGCTGTATCATCTTCGTTTCTCACAGTCGGCCTTTCCTGACATATTCGGCGTCCTCGCAGAATTCACTCGGCTCTTCGTCATTGCTGTCATCAGCAGGAGGAAGGACACACCAAGGCTTCAATCCATCTGAGGCATATACTGAGCTGTAGTGGCGCGATGTACGTTTGGAGTGCAGTAGGTCTTCCACTACGTACCTGTCGTTGTCAAGTACCTTCGTCACGATGAACGGACCTTTGAAACGTGGTTCGAGTTTACGTGAGTGCCCTGTACTAGGAGCTTCATTCCCGACAAGGACTAAATCACCTACGGCATATGATTTTGGAGGGGAGTGCCTTTTATCGTACCGAGCTTTAGCGTTCTCTCGAGAAATCTGGATATCACGTACGGCTGTTTGACGTATTTCATTTAAGAGTTGTAACCGCTGGTCTTCATTAGCTGGGGTTTCAGTATTGTCGGTATTGTCATCGTGTAATACTAGTAATAATTTGTTGCCAAGGATATCACGAGGTTTGTATCCATACAGGAGTTCGTTCGGGGATCGTTTGGTTGTAGAATTAACGGCTGAGTTGACAGTATATTGAATGACTCGCAGTTCTTCGTCCCATTTTCTATCATTTTTCGTTGAAGGTAGAAGCATTGATAATATAGTTCGGTTCATCCGCTCAACCTGTCCGTTGGCTCTTGGCGTTCGAACTGCATTTAGGACGTGTTTTATTCGATTTTCGTTGCAATAGTTCTCAAATTCTTTCGAGGTAAAAGCCGTACCTCGGTCACTTATTATACGCTCTGGCATACCAAAATAGCTGCTGGCTTCGCTAAATACTTTAAGAACGTGTTTCGTCGCTGTTGATGGTACCGCTTTGATTATTGTGTATTTGGTAAAAGCGTCGATTAAGACTAAGACGTATTCATTTCTTTTACTGGATTTTGTAAATGGGCCCAAATGATCGACGTGAACAGTTTTAAATGGAATTGGTTCAATATCGCTGTAATGATATTCGCCTTCTTTCTTTCCGTACGATGGTTTGTTAAATGCACAGGAAACACAGGATTTGATGTATGATTTTACAAAATTACGCATTCGTGGAAACCACATCAGCTGTAAGATCTTTTCGATCGTTCTATTAAGGCTAAGATGACCATATTTATCATGTGCGTCTTGCGTTACTTTATATCTTAGGGCTTTTTACCTTCAAACCTCTTATACAATCGTCCTTTGTCTAAAACAAATTCGGCGGATGTTAATTTATCGTTCTCATTAATTTTCTGGATAATCTCTTTAAGATGAGCATCTTGCAACTGCATGCTAAATAACCAATCACCATCATCAATATTTATTTTGTCTAATCTAAGAGAAGCAGTTTCTACCTCACGGGCAGTTTCATAAGGAGCACGGCTAAGTGCGTCAACGTGGCACATTCTATGTTCGGACCGATGTTCAATTTGTATATCAAAATCTTGTATGCGCAACCACCATCTTGCGATTCGTGGTACAAGTTCCCTTTTCGTCATTGCGCTTTTAACGGCATTACAATCGGTAATTACGGTTACAGGTTTACCGTAAACATAATATCTAAAACGTTCTAAACCTTCTACTACTGCCAAGGTCTCTAACTCGTAACTATGCATCTTTTTCTCGCATGAACTTGTTGAACGACTGTAAAATGCGACCGGTTTCCAAACGTTATCTACATTTTGTAATAGAACAGCTGCTAAACCACTTGAACTAGCGTCAGTGTGAATTTGGTGTTCGGCGTTTACGTCATAGGCTGCTAATATTGGTTCACTTGTAAGAATATGTTTCAATTCGACAAATGCGTTCTCCTGAGGTTGTTGCCATTTGAAGTTTTCGTTTTTCTGTAACAACTTACGAAGCGGCTCCGAAATAATAGCGTAACTAGGGACAAATTTACGAAAATACCCGCTTAAACCCAAAAATCTACGAATTTCAGTCACGTTTGTTGGTCGTTGAAAATTACGAATTGCTTCGGTTTTAAGTTCACCTGGTTGGATTCCATCTGGATTTAACTGATGACCCAGAAACGTTATGGTTTTCTTAAAAAATGAACATTTGCGGGGGTTTAGTGTAAGTCCGCACGTTCGAAGTGCTGTAAAGACACGTTTAAGTTTTTCAAACATTTCCTCAACGGTTTGGCTGCCAATTAAAATGTCATCCATATAATGGATCATATCATCGGGTAATGTTCTTTCTTTAACCTTTGTCATTAGTCGTTGAAATACCATTGGCGCGTTTCTTAAGCCGAAAGGCATGCGTTTGAATTCGTATATACCTTCAGTTGTAACAAATGCGGTATATTTGCGGCAATCTTTTGCTATTGGTATTTGATAATAGCCACTATTTAAGTGTAAAACTGAGAAAATCGCGTAGCGTTTTGCATTCTGTAACCTTTCCTCAATGTTCGGCATCGGAAATATTTGCTTGAGCATATGCCGGTTTAGTAACCGTTTCTTAGGCTCAGGAATACGATATGGCGTTTGAGCAATAGGTTTATCAGTATTCAGTTCGATTCGGAGTTCGACCAAATCAGTTAGACCAATTTCGTTTAACTCTAGTGCAAATATATCACGGTACTCACCAATAATTTCTTTAAGACTTGCCTTTTGTAGTTCGTTTATTTGGCCACACTGGATATCGTTGTCTTCAATACGTGCTAGACGAATACTGCAATCTTTGATTTCGAATTTACCGTTCTCGAAAACACCTCTTACGTTGTCATTCTTAAAAACGTTTTGACCTAGCAACATATCTTCGTGGATTACGTTGTCATCAACAATATAAAATCTGAGGTTAAGCTTTAAACCATCGACCATTATTTCAGTCTCTAAAAACGCAGTGGAGTAGCCTATTCCACCACAAATACCGTTTATTTTTAATGAACACGGCTCGACATTGCGTGTTAACCATTTCGCGACTCTTTTACGTACTAAACTACATTGGCTTCCCGTATCAACAAAAGCACGTAATTCAATATTATTACAAATCACTTTCTTTGTAAATGCGTCATCTTGGGATTTTATGTTTCGTACGTTCACTGTTCGTTTACCGCAATTTTCAGGTTCATTTAACGGATGCACTTTTTGACAATCGCGACATCTACGGCGACGTTGTGGTTTTGGACACTTTGACGATATGTGACCATTTTCATTACAATTATAACATTTAATTGCTTTATGTTCATATGATACACGATTACCATTGTATACGTTTTCATTTTTATAACGTTCAAATATTTTTTCAGAGTTTGTTTTACCGACGGAATTGTTTCTTAAATATTCACTATAAGTTTCACGCATGTCTTTTAATGAATTAAAACGTAATGCTGCCGTGGCAGACTGCAGTTCACGGTGTCTTAGACCATCGCGCGTATATTTTATAATGGCTTGTTCACTGAATTTATATCTACGGCCAATTGCACAAATTCTAAAACAATAGTCTAAGATCTTTTCGTTTGGCTTTCTATAAGCATCACACATTTTTTTATGCATTTCTGCCTCATCCAGCTTACAAGTGAACTCTTCAATCAAATTTGTGGACAAATCATTCCAGCTTAAATACACTTGTTCAGACACATCTAACCACAATTTTGCCACACCTTTAAGTTTACTATAAACAGCTAACATTAAACTTTTATCTTCCCATTCGTACGCAGTTTTTGCTGTATTCACTCGTTCGACAAATTGTTCAACAGATAATGACATGTCATTTGACGGATCGAATTCAGGAATTGTTTCCGAAATTTCTTTAACCGAATACGAATTACGATTAACAATTTGATTACGACTGGGCGTTTCTACGTTTAAATTATCATTAACGTTTGAATTGCATCTTAACACATTCACATCACAATCACCGTAACCTTGCATTACACCGTTTCCGTTAACGTTCATATTTTCTCTTGTAATGTTTTCGTCACCATTACCGTTACTGTGCGTTGAAACGTTTGCGTTATTGTTCATACTATCATTACGTGCGATAGCACCCGTCGCACTACATGCTACATTTGACTGTACCATTCTCATTATACTCTGCATCATTTCTTTTAAATCGTCTATTTGCGTTTGTATAGAATTTTCTGGAGGAGCCATGTCGACTTCTTCACTCCCGTTCACTTCTATATACCGCTGAATTATTTCAGCCCGGTTACCCGAACTTGAAATATCACGATCACGTAATAATTGTTTTATTTGTTCAACTTTTAAATCACTTATTTTTACCATTTTATCGTATTTTATTATTAACGTTCAGTTTCGTTTATTTTTCACCGTTTATTTTACAAAAAACATGTATGTACATGTATACACAATTTCTGTTATTGCAGACGTTACGTTTGTTTAAAATCTCTATTCACTTATTTTGCCTATAGCATCTGACGTTTTTTTTTATTCGTTTTGTCTTTTAAAATTCACTTTTCTTCTTTGTATTATTTGGACGCTGCGTGTATGTATGTAACTATGTGCAAAATTCCTCCTATTAACAGACGTTACGTTTTGAAAATCTATTTACTTGTTTTTGCCTGCTTATATACGCATTTATTTCACAAACAAAAATTCTTTTGTTCACTCGTACAGGTGCTTTTTTATTCTGCCCAAGCTTTATGTATGTCGTTCTACGAACAATAAACAGATCACTCAAGTTCTCTTACTTTGTTTTTTTCTTTATTAACACTTAATTTCCACCCTCATGCAATACACAACAACACGTTTGTTCGTCTGTGCACGTTCATGTAGAAAACACAGTCTCTGAGAGAGTTCGTTTGCGTGTACATAAAAACAATGTTTTTGCTTATTTTTAACAACGTTCGTTATTTACTCGCGATTACAAAATATACATAATTATACATGTACGTTTGCGTGTGCATCCCGAAACAGTTTCTTTGCTTTGGATATTCGTTTGTAAAACACTCTTTGATGGCTTAGCTCTTTATCCCACTTCTGAATTGTTATAATAGTTTTCGATGAGGAATAAAAACAACACAAATACATACACAGGTATTTAATAAAAAGATTTATTTAGCAAACAAGATGTTGCTCGTTCAACGTTAGGCAAAAGACTAAATTCAAGAGTAAAAGTAATGCATATAAATAGTAAATAAGGCTGTATCATCTTCGTTTCTCACAAACCTGAAATTCCGTAGCTTTTTTTACACACAGTTCTTATGGGAACCTGAATTTCCATAAGAACTGCATACTGCCCTTTACCATGTAAAAGTGCCTTAAGAAATTTAATAAATAGTTTGTTTTGTCATATGTATGATACGCTGTCTCACATGCAACATAACTAAGCTTACACAATAAACTTACTATTGGCGTCATTAATAATATTTTCATTCTCTTCGCTAACATATAATTTTCTTTTAGTTTTATTTTTTCTTTGGAAAAAAATATATTGTGTGTTGTATCAGATAAAGAATAGTATGTCTATAAATGTAAATATGTTGATGTTAACAAATAAAATGAAACCTGTGCAAAAACCCGCTATGAGTAATAGAGTAAATCAAAAGGTTAGTTTATTAAGATTTAAACATATGTATGCGTATAATAAGCAGTACCAACCATGTTATGTTTGTACCCAACCATACTATTGTCGCAGTCATTACATTTCTTTATGGTCAATCATAATATAGTTGTAATCAGCTGTACTATGTTGCATACAACCATATTAATATGGTTATATACTACTCTTAAATTCGCAATCTCAGACGACGTGCTTAATAAATCTTTTGGATTTATTACAGCTAATACGAGTACGAGTAGATACTTCAACATTAAAGAAGAAATTTGTGCTTTCATCTCAACGAGAAACAACCCAAATAATATTACAAATTATTTCTAATTATTTTATTTCATATATTTGTATTGTATTTATAACCATATATTTACAAATAAATTTGCAAAGTATAGGATGGACAGCAGGGCCGGAGTAACGAAGACCTTATGCTCACGATGGTAATATTTTACGGCACTGTGACTAACTGTACCGTCCTATCCTATGCCTTCGTATAGGAAGTTGCCGCCTGTTTAACAATGAAATATCGCAAATAAAAAACTGTAAATTAATACAGTTGGTAGAAGCAAACAGTTAACCAATGAGAGTGAGAGCAAAAGTCTCGAGGGCCAAACAACAGCGACAAACCTGACCGCACTTACGAAATAATTAAGGTGGCGCCAGAGCTGTTGCCCAGCCCAGAGCTGCTTTACGTCTGTCATCAAAATATAAATTTATATATTTTAAACAATTGAGGTTTATTCACTATGTTAGCTTCTAATATTGATAATTATCAAACAGCCTGTTTTTTATGTAGACGCAAAAATAAATAAGAGCTCGGTGGCTAAGTTGGTTAAGCGGCCGTATTGAAAAATACATCATGTTTACATGGTACCGAGTTCGAATCCTAGTGGGTGCTGATGAGCAGTGTAGCGACTGCAAAACAGCTAGTTGTCCCCCAGCTTTAGTGTATTCAATTACTTTTCTTCTTTGATCAAGAGTTATTGATCGCGGCAATTATTGTTATAATTAAAAAATAAAGATATTTCTTGGCTGTAGCCAGAATTGAACTTGAGCCAGACGAATGATACCATCAGATAATACTAGAAATATGTAAAAAACAATATTAAACATAACCCAAATCTTTTTACAAATTCATAAGCTCAAAGAAAAGAATGTGGTTTCAATAGAATGAGTCATCTGATGATACAATTATATTTAAAATGTTTGGGGATTTTTTCTCTTCTCTGTATACTCCAATGCAACTTATGATAACTCAAACGATTATCCATTTACAATTATAGTTGGCTTAAAGAAACTTAAATTTTCCTACAACTTTGGCCCTGGCAAGATCCCCAGCTGTATTTTGATAAACTCGTTGAAGCAATAGTCATACCTTCGACCATTATATATCTCTCAGAATTGGGTTCGTTCCAACTATTTGGAAAACATCCAACATAGTTCCTTTGTTTAAATCAGGCAACAAAGCAGAAATTGAAACTTAGTGTTATTCCTAAGTTTTTCGAGAAATTGGAAACTGAGCAGTTATGTTTTTATGTGTTGAGTATATTATCTCCACATCAACACGGTTTTCAAAAGAGATGCTCAACCACCACGAATTTGTTCCAATTCACTACCGCTGTAAATCGAGGACTATTTCAAAAGAAACAAGCAGATGTAATTTATACCGATTTCAGCAAAGCGTTTGATAAAGTGAATCATTCACTTCTTGTAAAGAAGTTTCAAATTTTGGGTTTTACAAATCAAGCTTTAAAATGGTTATATTCATATTTGTCGGACAGAAAGCAAAATTTAATTTTCAGAAACGTACCTTCCGGTGTACCACAGGGGAGCCATCTTGGACCACTGTTATTTTCGCTGTATACTAATGATTTGCTGTTTGATTTGTTGTTTTCAAATGTTTTAATGTATGCAGACGACGTAAAAATCTTCCTATGTTATAATAACTTTTTGGATCTCAAATCTCTTCAAATGGATTTAGATTCGTTTTATAATTGGTGCAAAGTCAACCTGATGGAGCTTAATTTTAAAAAATGCAAGCAAATGCGCTGTTTTAGAAATAATCCGAACATCGGTAACTATTTTCTAAATGTTTAAAAAATTGATATCGTGGATAGTATAATGGGTTAAGGTATTTTATTTGATCCAAAAATGAGTTTTATTCCGCATATCACATCTACAATAAATAAGGCCACTAGGTTTTAAAAATCTTGGTCCAAAGAGTTTGCAGATCCGTACATTGCGAAAACGTTATATCAAATTCATTCAAAGGCAATTGAGTCTGTGCAAAAGCAGTTTCTGTTATTTTGCCTTCGAGGGTTACGTTCCAACCCTCAAAATTTACCTTCGTATACGGCTCGTCTGGCTCTCATCAAGCTGCCCACTTTGAAAAGCCGTAGAACTATGCTCAACGTTTTTTTTGCTCTGAAACTTATCTGCTTTGGATTTTTGATTAATGAAGTTTCATTTAACATTCCTCAACACTCATCCCGGTATTTCTTTCCGTTAATTGTGGAATTTTCTAGAGTTAATTATGTTGATGCTGGCCCTCTCAGTAGATTGTGTATGCAGTTCAACCAACTGTTTGGACTAACTGATTTTTCATTAAATCTAAATGTTGTAAAGAATTCAATTATTGTCTATTTAAATTCATAACTTTTCTCTTTGTTGTTTATACCAGTTAATTATTATTTTTTTTTTTTTTTTATTGGACCAGTACTCAGGGGATGACCCCTACATATGCAGTGCATTGGACCAGAACTAGGAAAATAGGTTGTGAGGAGGTGGAAAGAGGGAGTAGTGCTTGTGGACATTTGACTTGAACTTTCCAACGTTGTAACAGACAGGAAACACGTCTGCAGGCAACTTGTTCCACAGACGAAGCGTACGGCTGAAAAACGAATTCTCTCTGTAATGCGTAGTACGATTCACCGGGCAATCAACCACAAATGGATGAGCTCTGGACGATGAGCGCGTATTACGTAAAAAGGTGCGAGTTTCGGGAACAAGATCCCTAATCTCGTCAGAGCAAAATCCATTGTAGTAACGATAGAACAGAGTAACGCACCCCACACTGCGTCGATGCTCCAGTGAATCAATAGTGTTGGATACCCTACTGTCACTGATGAGCTTCTTCGCCCTCTCCTGCACACGGTCGAGTAACCCCAAAATATACTTTGAGGCACCGGCCCAAACATGAGAGTTGTATTCCATTTTCGGTCGGATGTAGGTGGTATAAATAGTAAGGAGGTCGGATGGAGTGAAGTACATCTTACACCGTTTCAAAAAACCGAGGCACTTGAATGCTTCTTTAGAGACATGAAAAATGTGTTCAGTCCAGCGAACATCACACTGTATCTTCATTCCTAGAACATCAAGAGCATCCGATTCCTCAATATTTATACCATCCATAAGTACAGATGAAGCAGCATTTGCGGTCGTTTGTTTGTGCGTTAATAAGCAACATTGGGTCTTACGAGCGTTAAAGGCGACCCTGTTTTTACGACCCCATTCGGAGATTAATAGAAGATCACTATTCAGTGAATCGTCCATATTTTGCCTCTTGGCAGCGATCTCTGATAGGCTGGGCCTATAACTAAAAGAGTACGAGTAACAAATGCTGCTGTCATCCGCGAAAGAGTGTATAGGATTTGAAGTTATTTTGTTTTTTTACATATTTTAATAATTATATACACACTAGCATTTACCCGCGAGTTTGTCTGCGGAAAACAGGTGTTTTCAGTATCCTGTTTTGAAGCGAAACCAGAATTAGAAAAAAATACCTAATATTAAGTCAAGTCTCACTATACGATTTAAGTGGATTCGAAGTATATTTCGCGTAATTTCAGCATCATATCTAATGCTGCGTGAACCGGTACGTTGTCTTGAAGAAAGAGCACTTTTTTCTTCTTTAAATGTGGTCGTTTTTTCCTGATTGCATCGATCAGCTGACCCAATAATGCACGATAATGCTTTGCTGTGATTGTGGATCCTTTTTCAAAATAATCGATGAGCAATATTTCGTGTGCATTCCAAAATACAGTGGCACATAACCTTGCCAGCCGATTTCACTGTCTCCGCCTTCTTCGGAGCTCTTCCACCAGCTTCCACCCGTTGTTTCGATTGATTTTTGGTTTCAGTAGTGCAATCCAAAAACTTTACACCACACAATTTGTTGTTTGCACTAACACCTACGTTATTCACTAACCATTTTTAACCACCGTAAACGGTTTCTTCACGTTCAGATTGTTATAATGTGGCAACTTTCCATTTCATTGTTATTAGCTATTGTACTGAATCTCTCTTTAATTATATGTTTTCTTGATCTTTTTCAACTTTGGCCTTTTTATATACATATTTACATACGTATAAAAATTATGAAATTGACTACAGACATATATACGACAGCACGGAGTGCTGTCGTCAGTCAATGCTTAAATAGTTCTTTCTTATACCCATTCTTTATTATTTATATTATTTTTGAGGCCGAGATAAATATGACCTTTTAAACTGAGTCTTGGAAAATATTGCAGAGTTCATATGGTATGAATTCTCCGATTTGTATAAGAGCAGGCCCGAACATGCATCATACCGCAGTTGAAATCATATTTGTAGCAAGAAGTATTTTTTTCCATGCTTTTACAGCAAAAACGCTTCCAGGAAAACATCTATTTCCGCTGCTTGAGTATCTCTAGCGATAAGTAGAGTCTGCCTGAAATCATCACCCAAAGATACCACCGTCTGTTATCTTATATAGTCCAATATAAAGTTTCAACGACTCTTTTGTAGGCAATTCATCCCAAACTTACATCGCTGTAGCATTCGCCCATTTATTATTCTGGTTATTATTAAAGACCAGTGCTTAGTTACACATATGTAAAGAAAGGGAACGACTACAGGACCCAAATGAGCTGGACAACCTAGATTATTCCGGGGTATCCAGCGGCCTGCCTACCTAATCTACACATACATATGTACATGAATTACTGCATAGTTTGAACGAACACAATGTTCGTCCGATTTCCAATAGAAAAAATTTTTTCAAGTTATTGGGTCCTATGTCCAATTCTTTTTGTATTTTCAGCCAGTTCATAAACTAACTATTTCAAAATGAAAACAGTGCATTGGTTTTCGCACGGATATTTTCTTAAAACATACGTATGTAATCGGAAGTTTTGAAAACCAGAGTTATTCAAAAATTAATTTTTTGGACAGCCATTTGTCTGTGCGCTGTCCAATTTTTTTTTTTTTTTTTTTTGATATAAAGAAGAAAAATGATTGAAAATCTGTTCATTATAGCGGAATGTTATTTAATTTAATTTATTTATTTATTTTGGTTTTGGACGGGCATTTCATATATCCAAAAACTTTTTCATTTTCCAGTCGTTGGCAATATCTTAAAACAAAGAATATTGAAAATTGGTTTATAAATAGTATTTATTTTTCTGATTCGTCAGTCCGATGTCCAAAACTATTTTTTGGCCAGACATTATACTAATCCGCTCTCCAATATAGCTCTTTTATTTTCAGGCCCTTGGCTTATCCTTTCAAAAGAAGTTAAAAAGTGTTAGAAAAATGGATTCATATATTACGGAGTTTCTTAAAATCTTTTTCAGATGGACATTTTGTCTACGCGATGTCTAAAAACTTTTTTCCAGTGCGTTTATAAACTCTTTTAGAGGAAGAATAATGTTGAAAATCGGTTCATAAATACCGGAGTAAATAAAAAATGTATTTTTCGAACGGACATTTCATCTGTCCGGTGTCCAAATTTTTATAAATTTTCAGCCCATTATCAAACATCTTTCCAAACAAAACATCAGTTCGTAAATGGCGATTTTTTTTAAATTATCTTTTAAGCGGTCATTTTGCACCCCTTTTCACGCTTCTGTGGCTGAAGTTTCAGAATAAAAACTATCCTATGTTGATTTTCGGTCTTAAAAATATCTGCTAACCGAGTTTCATTTAAATTAGCTTAACGATTTATTCGTGAGAAGCTAAAAATATGTTCACACTCCGTACTTAAAAATTTATTTTTCGGACAGTTTTTCTGTCCGATGTCCAAAAAATTTTTTGTAAACAGATTCTTTAGAAACCCTCCCAAACGAAAGGTTCGTGAATTGCGGAAATATTAAGGAAAAAAATTTGTTGGACGGTAATTTTGCTACTATCCTATAACGATTCTCGGACCTCAAGGTATCTGCATAAAAATTTCATCAAAATCGGTTCAGCGGTTTAGGCGTGCAAAGGTAACAGACAGACAGACAGAGTTACTTTCGCATTTATAATATTAGTAAGGATGTACATATAAACATATTATTGATGTCTGTTAGGAATATTTCCATAGACAAACTAAATAAATAAATAAATTTTAAAAACTTTCGATCAATAACTTTCAACTTCTCAAGAATTGAACATTTTACGTTTATCAGAATTTTAAAGGTCTTCGAAGCTGTTTTTTACTGTAATAGTTATTTGTAATAATATGTTTAAAAGTATTGCCGAAAAAATGCCTAATAGTATATTGTTTAGAAAAATAGAATAAAAACACGAAATTAAACATTATGACAAAAATTATATTGAAACTAACAAAAGTTCATTAAACAAAACTTATTCGAAAATATTTATTTTGTCCTGTTTTTGGATAATAACAAAGAAAACTTTAAACTTTAAGAATTGCTTGCTGCAAAAATAATTAAAACTTGCATTTTAAATTCGAGCCATTGAAGAATTTTATACCAATAAAAATTAAATTTTGCATGCCAAGAAACATTCCTGTTTGTGTGTTCATGCACATTACACAATTTGTGAAAATATTTCTTTATTACATTCAGAGTTCTAAACAACAAACATACTAACAAATGTGTAAATGTGCAAACAATGAAATTCCTTGCAAATTGTCTCGTCTTCTCAAATAAATGCTCTCTCAGCTAAACTCTGGCAAGAAGAAACGCGGTTGGAAGGACAAACACACAAGAAATTCCGGGAATGTTGTTTTAAATGCGTTTGTTTATTGTTGTTTCAAATTTTCAAAAGCAGAAAGTTCATTTTCAGCCCCTCCCCATAACCCTCTCTTTTCTACAACGTCAGAAACCCAAAAAAAATGTTTTCTCATGAAAAACTTTCACAAAATTAGCATAAAATTGCCACAAAATGTCCAATCGAAAAATTGAAATTTTCACTTGAAAAACTACTCAAAAACAAACAACATGAACAGCAATGAACAACTTACACAATAATGTCTATTAAAAGTCTTTGAAGTGAAATAATGAATGCAAACAACTCTTGGTCTTTTGTTAAACGGGACTTTTCAGGTTTTCTTTTTCATGTTTTTGTTTTTTTCTCTCTCTCTTTTTTGGTGTTTTTTAACATAATTTGTTTGAAGTGCGTTTTAAAGACAAGGCCAAAGGCAAAAAACCTTTAAAAACTCAACTGGTCTTAAAAACAAATAAAACACGAGCAAAAAAACACACCACGCTTTTCTCTTTGTATAACTTTAGTGCAGGATGTTGTTACAAGAACAACAAAAAAATAGTAGCAGCAACAAAATGAGGTCGCAACGGAAGTGACTTCAACTTCATCGTTCTCTCACACATACATACACACACACATACACACCCACAAATACTCGCTTATAACCGAACAGGCTTGCTATTACATGCAATGGCGCGCCTGTTTGAAAATAAGAAAAACTTTTTCTTACGTGCAAATTATTTGCAGCACAGTCGACACTGGAAAAGTTTGAGTTACTAATTTTGCATACATTGAGTTGTTTGTTTCAAGAACTTTTTTGACAACAACAACAAAAAAATATTTAATTACAAGGATTACTTCAAATGCAACCACACGCTCACACCAGTCTCTCCGTTGCAAATGGCTACAAAAACAATTAACAAAAACATTAATGTTGGCTTTACGAAAGCAGTACCCACTCCGAGCAGAGGGGAAGGAAGCACTGAACAACATTTGAGTTAATCACAGTTTTACAACTAAAACGAATAAAATGAAAAGTTAAGGAACGCAGTAAATCTACTCCAAAGAAAAATTGTAATCAAAAGATTCTGTTCTTTTTTTTCAATCTCATAATATAATACTTTCAGCCGTCCTCACAAAAATTCAACACAACTGTATTCACAAACGAGTTTTTCACTAAATAGTTTTGTTTATCGCTTTTTAAAATCAACCTTTGTTAAAATTAGTTGTGTTCATATTTAAGTAAATTTTAGATTTCTGTGCTTTTTTTATTATTATCGGGTGGTTAGGGCCGACGATAGGCATGGAAGCTCTTTTGAACCTAACGCCGCTTAACGTGGCTGTTCAAAAAGAGGCGGCCGTTCAGGCCATCTCAATATACAAAAGGGAAAAACTTAAGACAGGAAACCTTATTGGACATCTTGCAATCCTAAAGTATATCAGAGACGTAACCGATATGTCTCAAACAAATGACCTTATAGATCCAACTAACACATTTACCAGGAAGATTAGGATGATCTTCCCAACAAAGGAGGACTGGGGCAAAGGAGGACTGGGGCATAGTGGCGGGATGGTCCACAAAAGTAGTACACGGATGGATCCAAAACGCTCCAAGGACTTGGAGCAGGAATAGTGCGCCACTGAGCACGCAGGTATATAACTATTAGCAAAGACACCACAATCTTCTAAGCGGAATTATACGCAATAAAGGAAGTGGTTGAAATACTCTTCGATAGGGGACACAAGGGAGTGCTGATAAAAATATTCTCTGATAGCCAATCAGTACTGAAGGCCCAAGAGCAGTTGTGTCTAGGCGTCCAAGCTGGCAAGCCAGAACCAGGTTCCTCTGATCTGGGTGCCAGGACATGAGGGGCACTACGGCAATGATATGGCTGACATCTACTCCAAAAAAGGAGCAGAAGGGACTTTTATGTGACCCACTCCAACATTTGGCTTCAATAATGAGGAGATAAAGAAATGGACGGAGTTTATTGTTGGGCAACCTTGGAACGAGGCAACTGGTCTTGAACATTCCAAGAAATTTCTAAGCTTTGATACAAAGAGGGCCGAACGTAGTGTAAAACCGAACAGAAAAATCCTCAGAATACTGACCAGTGCACTTCAGGTCATTATATCTAGCTTAAGCATCTGCACAGGATGGGCATTTCCAACGCAGATTCTGCGGTGAGAAAGTGGAGTCAATGGAGCACTTAATCACTCACTGCGGATTACTAGTATACAGGAGATATAGGGTAATACAAGCTCATATATTAAGTAAATGTGACTTAATAGCTCTCCCAATGAAGTAGCTTGTCCGTTTTTTGACATACTTAACCCGTAATGGGGCAAGACGATGCACAATATATCAACACTGGTCGCAGTGCAAGTGGCCGATGAGAGCCATATCTCGTCCAATAATAACAATAACAATAATAATAATAGAGCCGATGTTGAATGTAAACCAGAAATAAACGTCAAGATTTTTTCCCCATTTTATTTGACATTTCTCAACTCAATGTATTAAAGTTATTCTGGATTATTATGAAAATCGGCGTTCAAAATGCATATCGTGCACTTAGTGATTTTTTCGGTAAATTTAATCCTCCAAATGAGCGTAAAATCAGTAAAACCGGGCAAAAATTTGAGCAAACCGTGTCTTTGGGAGATGTGAAAACACAGTACATGCTCGTATAGCTCGTTCCGCAGGCAATATTGCTTCTGTTCGTGATAGTGTATCTGAAGAGAAGAATATATATATATATATATATATATATATATATATATATATATATATATATATATATATATATATATATATATATATATATATATATATATATATATATATATATATATATATATATATATATATATATATATATATATATATATATATATATATATATATATATATATATATATATATATATATATATATATATATATATATATATATATATATATATATATATGTGTGTGTGTGTGTGTGTGTAAAGAAATGTTAGAGAGGTGCGTAAAGGAAAAAGCTTGTTTTTGTGTTTTGACAGCTATTATTGTAGTATTTTTTTCTTTTTAAATTCTAAATAATTTATTTAGATTGTTGGGATATAAAGTTGAATGTTTGAGAATATCTTTCAAAAATGTCCATAGTCTACTGATGATTAGAGTAGTTCCTATGAAATGTTGACATATAGACAGCTGGGAAATATGTCAACAAGCTGTTTATAATTTTTTAATCAATAACTATAATAATAAGTATATGTATACTTTTAAATTCGGAAGCCGATTTGTCAGAATTTCGCAACTCATATGGAATGAATTGGTTGCATGTACGCGCCACTCTTACCACAAATGACCTTGTCATAAGCAAAGTGATGTGCCTAGGACAAACAATTGTAGTAGATCGTAAAGACTTACCGAGACCCAATTTTTCTGTAAGATATAGAGGTTTACTATATTTCATTATCTTGTAAAACGGCATCAACGAGCGTAAATTAATGAAAGTTTGAAAATCCGTTCCCAAAGTATTCATCACATGACCAGAAACATGATCCCTGTAGCCCAGATTCAGCATAAATCTGACAACCCTATTAAAACATAAACATAGTTTAACTAAGTTCTGTTGTGATGCCGTTTTAAGTTGAAGGAAATACGCGATATAAGCGAATTAATAACATAGATATTATTATATTATATAGATATTTATCATAACAATTTAAGTTGAGTTTTAAAAATTGAAAAATTACATCTTATTTGAATAATTTATTTAATATAAAATGTTTATTTTTAAAAAATATTTTTTCGTGTTAGTGCCAAAATTTTGCTGTAATTTTGGTTTACTTTCATTTGTTCTTAAATGTAGTTTTTCATCGAAATTTTTTCTAAAAAGGTAATTTAGTTTTATCTCAACTTACGATGTTATGATATAATGCCACAGATATGATACATGAAGTCGAGTATCGTATCTAAATGAATTCCAAGCGTCTTGCAATAGCTTACGAATTCAACCGCTTCATTCATAATTATTATGTTTAGCCGATTCAAAGTATTTGAAAAGTACATTGCTTTAGTTCTAGATGTATTCAGACTCATATAGTTAGACACACACCACTGCATAACATATCGAGGTCCTTATTCACAATAGTTTCGAAGTGATTAACACCTGGAACAGAATCGTGAACTCAAATTTGAATGTCATCAACATATGTATAACGCTTGTTGGAAGCTATTACTTGATACAGATCATTCATATACAATACAAACAAAAGTGGTCCAGGAATAGCTACCTGTGGAACACCTTTAAAAATTTCTAAAGTCGGAGACAGTTTCCCCTTATGATCCACATATATCCACATATCTATTATGAAGAAAAGACCATACTAAATGACAGCGCCAAGCCCAAAATATCTCTGTAGCTTGTGACATAAAATTTCATGACACTGTGTTATAAGATTTTCCAATATTACTTCTTATATTTTCACTAATATCCAAAACTACACCTGTCGTATTTAAGTCTATATATCATATGGTGATTTTCAACTTTATAAGCCAGCAATAGTATGTTGCTCTTACAATACTGTTATATCAACTATACCTTTTTCTACGTACTCGTATATATATGGAACTAGGTATTTATAATTAGAAAGGCCTTCAATTTGTCCAAAAATTATTCGTAATAAGAATGAAAAGTTTTTATAAAAACTATCTGCAGAATAAAATTTGTTACTCTACGAGTATGTGGTAAGAAATTGATAAGTTTTGTTTATTTGCGGAGGTTGCCTTTCTCCTAAACGATAAATCTTTACATTAAAACTTTACATTTTTAATGGATTTAAATACGTTAGAATCTGTATATGCACATATTATAGGTATGTATGTGTATGGATATAATACTGTAAAAAACGAAAGGATATCCGTTATACATATGGTAAGCCTTAAAGTCCTCTTCACTTCACTTTCATGTCTAAAGAGTGAAGCTCTGTGGCAAAACTCTTCCGGTTTAAGTATTTGTTTAGTTTGTTTTTTCTTTGTTTCATTAATTTTTTCTTTTTTTTACCTACATAATTACTCATAGACTTCTAGTGAAACCGTATAAAAACAAACTTCAATGACAAATAAAGTTACATATTCCACTTTTCTAAGCGCACAACAGCAACAACAATAAAATACAAACTTTATGTACTTCTATCAAATATTTACGCTAGAAAAGAGGGAAAGCCGAAATAATATGAAAACAAAAAGGTCCCAGAACTGAAATCAATTAAGAGTATTTAACATTTTTGGAAATTGATAAAATGTAAAAAGTTTTGTGATCTACTTTAAGAAATTTAAAGCTGCTTTATTCATGAGTTACTATGGTATTCTATGGTATTGCAAAATAATAATATATTTTATGAGCCTTTATTGATCTAAAGTTGTTTCCCCTTCATCTCATTTGACTTGCGCAGGTTTTGACATTTTTTGGTTTTAAAAATTTCACTTAAATTTTTTTTATATTTTATATATGAAACTGTTGGAATAAGTTTTAAGAACTTAAGAAATGTTAAACAAAAATTAATATATTGTTCGAAAAATTTAAACAAGTAACAAGCCAACTTTATATTTAGATTTTTAGGGAGGTAAATTCAATAAAACTTCATTATTTATACCATCGCATTAACTAGCAGCATATTTAAAACTTTTTGTAATCCGTAAAGTTCGAATATAAAACTTAAAAATGAAATTTAACGACAACATGTAAATATTTTTACAAATTTCTTTACGTCGAACCAAGTAATGTAATATAGAAAACCAGAGAAATATTAGCTAATAGTATTATTAGATTTACAAATTTCTTCTAACACAAGAAACTTAAAGTTTTAAGGGCACATTCGAAGAAAGCTTTCAATAAATTTATCATTTTATATATCATTATTTATGTCCACTTTAAACAATTATTATAAACGAAATGCCACCACCCATGTGACACTGTTTAGCAACTTCTTAAGAAAATAAAAAAGTCTCTTGCACTTTACATTTAATACAGGGGGCTGCCAAAGGAGCAACAAGAATGGGAGCAAACAGCGTTTTGAAGGAAAGCACATGTGTGTGTATTTATAGTAAGTAAGCCTGCATGTAAAGCTACGTACACACGGTTGTCAGATCTTATAATATTGCCAGTAAAATTGTCTGCAAATGTATTACAATCGTGTGAACTGCCAATTTTTAACATACAACGTTGTCGGAAAAACCATTATCAATCAATTGTAAGACGACAATGTTGTTAGGCATCTGAAAATCCTGAGAACACTTTTGACAATTGGCTGGTGTTGTAAGCTTAATTTTAATTGTCAGATGTATAAAATTAATGCACCTGACAATGGCATCATTGTCAGAAAAAAGTTTGAGGGGCAACACTGCCAAACAGATGGTTGTTGATATACATAAGTGGAAATGCCTTATAACATGTCTGGCAATTTTTCTCACCTAACAATCTGACAACCGTGTGAACTGACAATTTTTGTTGTCAGATGAATTATTTGTCAGACCATAGTCTGACAATGAAATTGTAAGATTTTCTTACGATCGTCTGAAGACACAATTTACTTCTGCGGAACAATTTTTCACTGTCACTACATTGTCAGCATGTTGCCAGATCTTACAATATTGTAACATCTGACAACTGTGTGTACATAGCTTAACATGTTTGTAGGTAGTGAAAACACTACCAGTTATGTTATGAAACAATCTTATGTTTGACTTAAGCAGATTTTCATGAAAACAATTGGCAGCCTTATTTTCAAGCTTGTGCCAATCTTGGATCTTAGGATTTTCAAATTGGGCGAGTGTATATTTATACTGAGAAGACATACAGAAATGCTATGGAACATGTGCCAGACTAAAATTGTATTTGTATTAGCGATGCATATCCATGGTATTTAAGTGGTAAACAACAGCAAATATAATCTTACGCTCATTAGTTTAGTCGTCAATGATACAGCGACGAATAAACATGCGCAGGGGAGTTTGAATTTGTTGCTTGTTTTTTCCTTGTACTTTACATATTTTTTAATCTTTTTCATATAAAATTTATTAGGATTACTAAAAATATAAATTCATATACGAGTTATTTACTTTAACTTCAATTTTAAGTAAATTGTAAGTAAAATATATTTTTGAATTGCGCATTTTTTTCTCCCAGTGCAAATTTATTTATACTCGGAGCGTAACTATGGTTTTCTCTTTGGGCATCACAAATTTATATTTACACTACACAGTGCTCTTAATTGCCTATGCCAGCCGTACACAACACAAGCTCAATAGGCAAGTCTAGCACTGTACAGTGCGTTTGTGTCGTGTATGGTTATGTTTGTGTTATTAACGCAGTGAACTGAGCATAAATCAAAAAGGGTTTTTTTAATATGACGCATTAAAAGTAGTGACTGTGGTAACAGCATCATGAAAAATTGAGCCTACGAAAAGTTAATTCTTAAATTAAAAGAAAATTTTCCGGAACCAATAAGAAAATGGTTGCTAACAAAATTACTTATAACAACATATAGAAAGAATCTTCAAGTAAGCCAAAGGTCAGCAATTTTTGGTCATCCGCACTTAGTTTATAAATCACTTTTATACGAAAATTGTGAGTCCTGTAAACTTTTTTCTGTCCTAATTTTTCACAATGAATATATGACTTTTTATACCACAAGTGCCTTCCAATTATTCTTTTCTTTGCTTTGCAGACAATATGATAGCGCAGTATTAACATATGTCTTCTTCACTTGTATTTTTAAAATAACAATTTGTGCAGGTTACTTGAATAGTGTGAGCCGCAACCTTCGTTTGCGCAGTGCCAGACTTGAGCACAGAACATGCGTAGCGGATGGCTAAGCATTAATGACAATTAGAGAGCAAATCCTATTAACCAAAACAGACATTCACTGTAGAGAACAAATACTTGCAGCTGCATAATCGCAATTGTGAATAAGGTCAATGTGATTAGTATATAAAGTGGATATAAATCTTCGGAATTACGAGGACCGGCCAATAAGCCAATAATCTAGATCAATTAATAATTTATTTCGATTATTGGGATATAATGGAAATAAATGTAAATTTTCGATTTTATCCCCATACACGTAGAAAAAAATATATGGTTGATATGACAATATTCTAGGGGCCCATACTATTGTTGAATTATATGGTTGGTACTGAAAATATTACATTGTTATATTTTGATGCCATTGATTTGCGCCACCATAGTTTTGCAAGCAAAATATTCAACATTGATATAATTGCAATCAAATACAGTATTAATAAAATTTACCATATTAATATCATATCTAACCATGTTATTATGCCAACCAATCATATTGCTTTCATTAAACAAACTTACCAGTGTCACAACCAGTATTATTGACATATAACCATATTTAGGCCATATTAAATAAAAAAAAGAATGTTTTAGAAAGAACAGTACTATTTTATTTATTAACAACTACTTATTCATATATATTACATACATAAGAAAAATATTTGATATATCTGAAAAGAATAGTTGGGTCTCATAATTGCAAACGACTTCGATCTCAATAGGTTTTAGTGTCTATTAGCTGAAACAAATAGAATTTATGAAGTATTTCGTCAATTTTTGTATAAATAAACTATATGCTTGGCCAACAATTGTTGTTTACAATATAAAAACAAATATCAAGATATTAATACACAAACATACCTTTTGATTTATGCAAACACTTTGTATTTTTGTACATTTTTAATTTGTAGTCTTCTCCTTTTTTACTTTTTTTGTTTTTTAAATCAACAAAAAATTTTGTAATAAGAGACAAAACACGTTTTTCTTCACAAAAAAACTAAAAGAAAATATATGTCAAAAACTGAAATGAAAAAAAATTCTGGCAATATTAAGTTTATTCTGGAAAATTATATTTGTCACATGTGAATAAACTATGCATAGATATTATAAAAACAAATATTTTAGTATTGGGTGTAATATTATAATATTACACCCAATATTGTACAATATTGTTGTTTAAAAACAAATTATATACAATACTAATATTGTATACAACATATTTTAAAATTTGTACGTGGTAATAATAGATTTACTGAAATACAAACGAAAACATATCTACGGAAGAACAAACTATTACAAAATCGAGAATAAGCTGTTTTTAACAATGATACACAGTATTATAGCATATATACTAATGTTGCTGTAATCATATGGCAAACTGCATTTTCTTTGCGAGTTTACTTCTGTGCACCCGAGATATAGCCTAAATCGATTTTTCCATGAAAATGTCGCGTAAGCGAACATAAAATTTTTTTTTTTTTTTTTTTGCTTAAAATCAGTTCTGGTAGTAAAAAAAGTTACTAAAATACAGAAAATATAAATTTCCGATATCGGTCCATGTATACCCGAAATATAACCAAAACCAATTTTTCATGAATATGTCGCGTAAGTGAACTTAAACCACTTTTAGTTTGCTTTGAAGCAGTACTCGTAATAAAAAAGACTACTAAAATACAGAAAATAAAAAATTTCGAATTTTCGAAGAATTCCTTTCAAGAGTGGTGAGTACAAGGCAAAAATATTTTATCCCCGATATCGGCCCATATGTTTCCATATGAGTATATTTAGTTCAAATTTGTAATATATACTATATAAATAAAACGTCAGGAATTTTTCGATCTTGACGTCAAATTTTTATTTATTTTAAATTCCCAATATTTCGCTACACCACATTGAGAATAATTATAAACACCGTTACATGTTAGAGATGCTACAAATAATAAAACTTCCAATTGAAAAGGCGATCAATTATAACCTGAGAACCTCTCTCAAATATATAGATATTTTGTTAGCGAATTACCACGCAGTAAAACAAATATGTGATCAACTTAACAGATCAAATGCTTTATTACAACTCTACATAAAGTGGAAAAAATAAAAAATACATAATCATTAAATGTAATGTAATACATAAGAGCTAAAAATGTAATACATAATGAGTATACATACAATACATAATGAGTAAATAGCTTGTAGAGAGAAGAGAATCATATGAAAGTGTGTTGCCATTATTTATAATTATTTTATATGAAAGACATATTTTTTTAATAAGAGAATTGAAAAAACTTTTCAAATAAAATTTAGTTAGTACAGTAATAACATGGAATTTAAAAGGATCCCTATTTTAGAGTTCTTTTGGAAAAAAAAACAATATCTAAATGCAAGTTAGCTTTGTTAGTGCTATTATTCATTATTTTATATATTGATGTGTATATATTGATCTTTCTTGTGTTTACTTGCAATTTTTAATTTATTATGATCATAAATAACCGTTATACTTATTTATTGTAGTTTTTTATTTGATATTAGCCCTGATGATGGGAAATTTTGAAATAAATAAAAACTAAAAATTCGACCTTAAGCTCAAAAAATTCCTGAAATTTTTATTTCACAATTATAAAGGTCGAAAAATCTATCATTAATATTATAACTAATTATATACATATACGTGACTATCGTGAAAGGTATTTTAGATTCGACCCAGCCGAATATATATACTACACTTTTACTTGTTATTACTTCTATTTAGTGATTTTTATTAAGCAAGGTTAGACCAATACTGTCCATGGTACAAAGTTACTCGTAACGCACTTACTTAAGTTACCTGCTAGAGCGTAAAATTAAAGCTTTAAATTACGTAAGAGATTACGTAGTAGAGTTGCTTTAAAAGAAAGCTAACAAATAAATTGCAAAAATGAATACATTAAAGGTTTTTAAAAGTTTACTTTTATTACGACCTTTAATCTTTCAAATATTTTTTAAACTTTGACGCCAATGCTGGACTATATTACTTCGACTTGATATTTTTTCCCCCATTTTTAACAGCATAATAAAGTTCACCCTTTTTATTATTAGTTCATTTTAGATTTTTTTATTTTTCTTACAACATCATCATACATCACTGTCAAAACAAAACTCTAGTGACATAAAAAGAAAACTATGAAACTAAATGTATGAACGAGTTGTTATTGTTGTCATAGTTGCATTGTAATGCACTTAAGTAACAATATGATTAAAAATGAAGATGTCTGTAGAAAGTTTTACAACAAAACTCGAAAAACTACTGCAGCTACAATTTAACTTAATTTTCTTTTACTAATACATTTAAAAACTTTTGTATTGTACAACAATGTCATCATTGTAGCTGTTAGTGCACTGGTTGGTAATTCACTTGTACAAAGCCAGCGAGCGGTAAACTTTACGAGGTCTTCTCAAAGAATGATTGTTGAAAACCTTCATATACCAGGACACTTTCTTTTCAACTAATGTCGACATACTGTTTTTAATTCTTAGACTATTGTGTCAGTGTCCATTATCGGCAGACCCATAGGCCATTATGTGCGTCACTGTTTCGATTTCTAGCGAAGGCTAGATTTTTTAAGACATTTTACTTTTCTCACTTGGCATACAAACGACAAGACATTTATTGCATGGCCATTGGCAGCCTGATTTATCTTAGAACAGGCCTTCTATAAGGCCAACCAATAATGCCTCTTTCCGCCATATGTTATAGCACAGCCACATAAACTTGCACAATTGTGTTTTGTGAAATTGTTTGACAATCAATAAAGAACAAATTTCTTCGAAACTAAATTATGCTATTGTTTTGTTTTTAGGATTTTAGGAAGAGGACAAGCTAGCGAGGGAAGTTTTACAGCTAATTTTGCAATTTTATATTGCATTTTTAGTGGACAGGCCGAGCTATATGCTATTCTTAAAGTCAGGTTAACTTATCTGCCGTTTCGAGGGGTTTTTTGTCTTTCAAAATTTTAAAAAGTTTTACAACTTCGATACGGGCATTTGCCGAAAAACCGGATAGGAAACATGAAATATATACATTTTTATAATTAAAATCAATGTTGCATAATATTTTATATAAGTTCCACAATTCTTTTTTTACATCAGTCCATAACGACATAACCAGTAAAATACTTCCAAATTTTTGGAGAGGTAATGTCCCTAATTCAACGAAGTGGAGCATGATTATCGCAATCCGAAAGAATCAGAAAAGTTACTTTGATCCCGGATCACCAACTTGGGCTTAGAAGTCGCATATTGACATGGAATAAAAGCACAGATTGATTCAAATGATAACAAGCGCCTTTGAGAGAAAAAAATATTGTTCCGCACAATTATTGGATGTTCCTCAGGCTTTCGACAAAGTGTGGTATGAAGGCTTAATGCGTATAAGCCTAGTACTGCAGTCTGTGGATTTTTCTTTTAGTTTGCTGTGACACCCATCAGGGACAGGTGCATTTCTTGATCTTTCTATTAAAAACCACTCATGATAAGAAACGCAAAGAAAATTAAACAAACAAGTAAGTTGAATGTTTGAGGATACTCGTATATTTTAAAACTTTCCGAAGTCTACTGATGATTAGGGTAACTCCTATGAAATGTCGATATATAGACAGCGGGGAAACATAGATAGTTCATAATTTTTTTAAAATAATAATTATAAGATATTTGCATTTGAAAATAAATTATCTTACATTATAGGCCATCCACTTCTTCTATTGATTACTAAAGTTTATTGTGTATGTTTTTATACTTTGTTACGATATGTCTGTAAGTGTTTGCGCAGTTTTCTGTATCTGATTTGTAATTTATTCTCATCTGTGCGGGAGTATTAATTATATGTAGCATTTCAATCATATACCACTTTCTTTTGTTATGTTCTTGTTGTAATATTGCTGTATTTGAATTTGGAGAGTATCCAGTTTCTGCACACTGGGCCATAAGTGCAGTTTTATTCTGCATTATTCTATTTTTACTTTTTTAAGTCTGACTTATGTGCTGTTAGTCTTCTGTTTGGATCTTGTTATTCCGATATATGTTTTCAAATATACATATATTGGATCCGTTGTTTTTAATGCAATATTAATAAATGTTGGAATGTATAAAGCTTTCTGAAAAACCGGGGATGTGTTTCAAAGATTTGAAAATTCTCTCGTCAGAATTTTTGGTTAAAAAAGAGAGTTTTATTTAATTATTAGTCGAGACCAAGATCTAGAGTCTGAATAAATAAGCACAAACTATACAGTAAATATCGTTTAAAACAACTAAAAAAAATGCTTCGATATCAAATTTCAAATTCTTCATTCACTACTGTTTAAGCGTCTTCTTAAATTATACATATAACCAGATAACATACTGATAGTATAACGTGTTCCAAGTTTTTCGTTTTTTTTTTTCGTTTTTTGAATTCCCAAAATCAGCTTTAGAAATCGCCAAACCCACTTCCCCGAATACAATAAGGCAACTTCAATTTTCGCTCTAAATAATAGATACACGAAAAACCGGTTCCGATTCGATTGACGAAGCAGTTCCGAGTTTTTGGGAATTCCCAAAGTCGAAAGAAAAATCAAAATTCCGCTACTTCCTCAGAAGCAATACGGTAACTCCAATTTTCGAACTAAAGCAGCAACACTAAATATGTAATAACCACTATCAAAATATTTCAGTTTAATGCGTGTTACAGAATTGAAATGCAGTGACAAACTATAGAAATATTAGAAAAAATAAGAATTATTGGAAGATACTTAAACAAAAGTTTACAAACACCTTCTTTTAATTTGTTTTACAATTTAAAAGCTGCAGTCAAATGAATATTTAACTAAAAAGTTTAAGAAAGCTTTTTAACTAAAAAATCTATTTATTTTCCTTACAATAATACCTTATTGTATTCACAACAAATCACTAAATTTTCAGAACAATGAGCTGAAGTGTAGTGTTTTAAAATTGTTGAAGAATGCAGCTTTTCCAATGCTTTTATGTAGTTTTATATTTTTCGTTTATAAAAAATGTTCTAGCTCTAAAGAATTAAAATCACCCTCGTAAATAAATGAACATTCTTTAGATAAACCAACCTCTTGTTTAGAAAAAAAAAATTACAAAACAAGCGCGAAATTTTACACTTTTGTTGACTTATAAAGCTTATCAAGCTTAAGATGTCCAAACTCGTTGACTGCTTAAGGGTGCTGCTTTATGAGATACAAAATTTATATAAGAAAGCGATATTTTACAAAATAAAAATGTTCACTTTCACATGCTTTATTTGCCAATTTGAACATACTTTTATTTGATTTCTAAAATACTGACAAATAGAATGGAATGCAATGACTGAAAGAAGAAAAACAATAATGGTTAATGAAGATTGCATTGACGGTATAGAAAAAGAAAAATGACAAAGAACAAAAAAAAATTGTAACTTTTTAAAATAATCAAAGACGCTTCGCCATAAATTTCAAAATATTTTCCTAAAAGTAACTCCCAAGTTTTGACCATTTCATTTTACTTTTTTTATTACGTACTTTTTATTTTCTAATCCGATGGATTTTCTTTAAGCAATCGGAATAGTTCTCTCCAAGCATCGATGTTTGACACAAATGTTATTTTTATATTTCTTATTTAAGTTTTAAACACATAGACTACAGCAGACTTCACGACTTCAAGACAGCAAATGCTGCAACCGGCACTTCTAGTCGTGTAGTTTACGACTAATTATTTGGAATACGGCAGCAATATAAATTACTTTACATATAAGTGTACTTCAGTGTGGCCACTCTATAGCTTTTGATTTTAGCAAATTCCGTTGTTTTACAGAACGAGTTCCGTTTATATCAACCTTTCAAAAAAAGTCTTTGTAATATATATTTATTCGATCAATTGTTGAATTTTAAGTTGTGCTATTGTTTTGTGGGTTTTTTAGGTCGTGTTTCCTTTTTTAATAAAACTACAACTTTGTGTCTACGTTTCGTTGGATGATCCCAACTTCTTCAGGAATGTTTTATTGTGTCTGTTTAAAATAAATTTGTTTGTTGTAAATAAATAAATAACAATTTTGCTTTTTTTTAAATTCTTATATAAAAAATAATCAATTTAGTTGTAAAATTTTAAAAATGTTCACATAAAAATAACATTAAAATATTTAACAAAATAATTACAAACATATAGCCCGAACTCCTCAACAAGAAGTTGATCATATGGGTACAAGCTTATGACAAAAATTGCTACTTGTGTAAGCCTAGTCAGCCATACGTGGGCGCTAGTGAATCGTGAATAATTCACTCCGTATAATTGGTACGTCATCAGATAAGGCCGTAAAGGCAGTTGCTGATGTAAACCTTTTTCACTACAGTACATATTTAACAACAGAACAGCATTTAAATTTTGCTGTTTTTACATTATATAAAACATACAAAATTTTGAGAGCGAATCTATTAGGTTCATTTTCAATCTTTTTGCGAACCATCCAAAAACTACGATCATCTCCAAATTTGATAATAATTTATCGCAAGTTTATCTGAACTCTCAAAAAAGTTTAAAAAAAAGCAGATAATTAATATGGGTAAAATCAAAAGAAAAACATTGAACATATTAATTGGAAACTTAAATAAAGATTTAAATAAAAATTGATAAAAGTGGTAGTGAAACGTTTGCACAAAATATGTAAACATCAGTGTGAAACAAAAACGACCGTCTGAACGCCTAGTTTCGCAATCGTGGTCCAGAGAGAGAACCAAGTGATTCATATTACCGTCTGAACATGATATAATTCAACTGCGGCAAAAAAATCAGTGTGGACCACAACCTGTAGTCGTGTCGTCTTGCTGTTTTCAAAATAAACGTTCGGATTTAACTACATGTATTTTATATTTGACATATTGAGGTCGGTAGTTTGCTGGCTTCAATGTGTTTAATGCTTTAAAATTCAATAAAATTAAAGACAATTTTATGAAGACTTAAATTATTATTATTTTTTTTTTTTTAAATCTATAAATATAAATTTTGACGGCTTTGATCAGCTGTCTTGCAGCCTTTAATCCACATACAGTAAAATTGAATTGAAAGATTTACTAGCCAACTTGAGAATATCAAAATTCTGCGAATTTTCTTTAACCCACTTGACAGCTGCTCAACTAAGCAATTGACAGAGCTTGATTTGGACAACAACCGACTTAGTTGATAATTGGATTGAAACGTGTGTATTAATGCAAAGATAATACTTTAGTCAATAATTTGGCAACCGGACTTTCTAAGCAAGCAACTCCAAGAAAAAAAATTTTAACGACAGAGTTATACGACTTTTCGGTCAGACTTTATCAACCACTACGCAAATGACCAAGTTATGAATCTGTCAGTTTTTCGAACGGACTTTGAATAGTATTAAGAAGAATAATGTATATATTAGGAAGCAATCTGAGAAGCAATAATTCATAATTATTGCATTTTCAATATTACACCCAAAACATTAATCAATTTTCTCAAGAAAATTTGTTCCTTTTATCTCCAAATGCAGCCATGAATTGTATAGAAATAACAATAGTTCTAATATCGAAAACAATACAATTTATGAAGGAACAAACGTTTGCAAACACAAAACTGCTAACAAACAGTGTAATCATTTTAAGCAAACTGAAGATAAAAAAAAAATCTAAAATAAAGAAGTTTTTGTACATCTTAGTACACAATGAAAGTTTTCAGTAAACAATCATATTATCCTTAACAACAACAACTTTCTTAACTTTTCGTCATAGATTTACAAACATATTTACAATTAAATAAAAACTTAAGGAAGGTGAGGGATGGAGAAAGCCAAAATATTTTTATCAAAGAAAAGGAACGCATGTACTCATATCACTTTTATAAAAGACAACAAAAACAAAGATTTTTAGCTGGAAGACTTTAGAAGAAATTTTTATAATTTTACTTACAAACTACAGAGAAGACCAGGATCTTGTTTTGAAACGTATTTCCACTTACCTGAAAAGAAAGGAAAACAATTTATAAATAAACTAATTTTAAATTTATATTATTAGGTGTTTTGTATAGATTAACAACATAAAATTGGTAACACAGCTTAACTTGACAATGCATTTACGATTGTGATTTGCTCTCGTAAGAAAGGTGTTCTGTAAATCGCAAACGCCAGACTCTTCCCGAGTGCCAATCAAAGGCGAATACAAAAGTAAACTAAACTTTAAACACAGAATAATATGACGAAGGAATTATGTTGCATATTACATTTACTTTTCACTTCCATCAAAACTGATGGGGATTTCTTACAATTATCGTAACATTTAAATTTGCCATCATTTTTGTTTGCTCTGTACTAATGGATGGTATACATATTGAGGAATAGGATGCTCTTGGAATGGAAAGACCTTGAATGCTAAAGAAACCGTGTAATATGTACTTCACTCCATCTGATCTCCTTACTATTTATATCACCGAGAATCTAATACAACTCTCATGTTTGGTTCGTTGCCTCAAAGTCTATTTTGGTGTACTGGACCGTGTGCAAGAGAGAGCGGAGAAACTCATCAGTGACATTAGAGTAGCCAACTATATTAACGCACTGAAGCAGCGCCTCAGCGTAAGGTGTCTTATTGGGGTCAGTTACTACAATGGATTTTGCTCTGACGAGATTACAGATCTTGTTCCCGAAACCCGCATATTTTTACGAATTACCCGTTCATCGTCCGGAGCTCACCTATCTGTGGTCGATTGTCCAGAGAATCGTGCAACACATTACAGATATAACTCGTTTTTTAGCTGTACTCGTTTGCTTTGTCTGCGGAACAAGTTACATGCCAACGTGTTTTCTGTCTATTATAATATTGGAAAGTTCAAGTCATATGTTCGCAAACCCTACTCTCCCTTTCCTCCTCCTCCTAATATATTTTCTTAGTTCAATTACGATACACTGCATATGAGTATTGGTCCAAGATAAAAAGTAAAGTATTGGTAGTGTAAAAAAAAACAATTCAACAACTGACTGTTTAAGGTTTGTAAAAATTTATCATTACACATTAGATCAACCTGTCCTAATTATACATAGAGATGAAACATAGAGATGAAACAAGTAAATACTCGATACATTTCTTTCGATACTAAATACTGTTGGTATCAATGCTTTACTATCGACTACCAAAGAGGTATCGGTCAAAACTACTAGCATCGGTCAGAAATACTCTTTTCTTATTGGCAGTCAAAAATGAATTGGTCGCCATTTTTACCATAATTTTATTTGTCATCAAAGTTTTTATGAAATAAATCCGTCCAATTTGTGCAAATGGCAAATGGGACTACCAAATCGATTGTATGGTTGCATTTCATAAAAATAACGGTAAGATTACGGTCACGCTCTTAAGTTACTAAAATAAATAGTCCAGTTACTAGAACCATTTGAATTTGTCACTAAAATATTTTCAGGCCAAAATTGTGTGATTGTAGGTTAGACTCGGTATAACAGGCTGGCAGCTATTGTAAAGCCAGGCCACTTGGGTCCAGTCTGGTTCCGTTGTGTTGCCTGGGTGAGATATTTATCTCAATAGATCTACATATCACTGGTTTATAACCAATCCGAGGATCGTATAAAGGAGTCCAATCCACTTGCATCACATTCCGATATCTCCACTAAATCATGCAGCATCGGTCTGCCTAGAAACAATGTCCTTTTATAAGAAAGAGCCGGACATCGACTGAATTCTCCTTAGCCAAACTTTTTTATTTTTTCTTAAACATTTTATGGAACGAGAGCAAAATAGCGATTCGCTTAGTAAGTGACCTAATATAATATATAAAAAGTAATATGCCTTTTTACCGAAAAAAATCAATATCCGTGTTTTCGTTATAAGTACTAAGTTTTGTATCTATATCAAAATTTCACTTGATATGTGAAGAGCAGGACAAAAAATTCCAGGAACGGGACTAACGAAGATACATAGATTTTTGTTTCGAAAAACTCGCAGATACTGAATTTAACGTCGGAAATTAGTAAAACCAGTAAAAACAGTGGAGACGAAATCTTGATCGGTTTTTCAATCGCTAAAACCGTCAAAACCAGTTTAGCCGTTTTCAATAACTACTTGATTTTTCGATCATAAAAACCCTTAGATACCGACTTTCGTCCAAATCGTTTTAGCCTATTCCAGAACTATTAAGATATCGAAAATGGTTAAAAACTAGGACAAAATGGGTTTTCCCGATACCAATAACAGTCTATATCGATTTTCGGCCTTAAATAGTTTTAGAATAGTTTTCGAGAACCAATAAAGGTGGTCCACCTACAGTCCAGATCAATTTTGCGACGTTAAAATCCCCTAGTTACCTATCTAAAAATCTTTAAGGCCATTTTTGAAAACCAATATCTGAAACAATAAAAATATCAGCAAAAGATAAAACCAGAACAAAATGGGATTTCCCAGGAGGGAGCAGTCAAGATTGATTTTACGACCTACAAACCCCAATAAAAGTTTTACAAAAGGGTAAAAACCGGCATAAAATAGGTTCTCCCTGGACCAGGGATATTCTAAATCGCTTTTATAGCCTTAAAAACCCCTAGACACTGATTTTCATTAGAATCGTTAGAGCCGTTTACGATAACAATCAAAAGTACCTTATTAATAATTAGATACTGATTTTCATTAAAAACGTTAAACCTGTATTCGAGAACCAAAAAAAGTTTTACAGATGGGTACAAGCTGGGACAAAATGGGGTTTCCTGTGATCGGGGATACTCTAGATCGCTTTTTTGACCTTAAAACCCCCCGAATATTGATTTTCAATAAAAACGTTAGAGCCGTTTTCGAGAACCAATAAAAGTATAATAAATGGGTAAAAACCGGGACAAAATTGGTCTTTCCGAGACTGGCGACAATCTAGATGGATTTTTCATCCTTAAAACCTCCTAGATACTTATTTTCATTGAAATCATTGAAGCCGTTTTCCAGAACCAATGAAAGTATTACAAGTGGTACAAAACCGGGAGAAAATGGATTTTCCCGGATCCTAGACGAACTTAAATCGATTTCTCGTCGCCAAAAACCCCTGGATACCGATTTTTATCAAAATCGTTAGAGCCGTTTCAAGAATTGCTCGTTTAATAAGATAAGATTAAAAGTTGGCTAATTTTGTAGTCAGCTAGTGATTTTCCGATAGGGCAGAAACTGCATTTGACATTTCATGATTTACAAATCAAAGCGAATTTATACAGGTGAATGCAAGAGGGAAGGCGAATTCAGTACTATGTATTTTTTTATTGTAAAACATATCGTGAATGTCAAAATCTAAATTCGCCTAAAATTGTTCAACTTTTATAATTGTTTGTAATTAAAATCACAGATTATATTAGTTTTTCACTCTTAAATTCACATAAATTTCTTGAAATTGCACTAAATCATACAAAAAAATCTTCAGATTAAAATGGCGCGAAAATTTTTACAGTCTCATTAGAAAAAAACGCGAGAAGCAAACAATAATCACCTGGGCTGTCAAGTTCACCTAGTAATGAAATCGCCTTGTTACAAATAGAAAAAACGTAGTACATCTGTTTTTTGAGTTTCACCTGGTAAAATAAATTCGCCTTGGACGAAACTATGTTTAATTAATAATAAGGAAATTAATATTGACATTGAAATATAAATTGACATAATGTAAATTCATTATTTCAACTAAGTACAATAGTTATAAATGTAGAAATTTATTTTATATAAGTTTCGGTATAATATCTTAGATTTTATATACCCGCTAAATACTGATTTTCATTAAAATCGTTAGGACCGTTTTCGAGTCTGGCGTTTCTAAATCACTCGGCGACTTTGAAAACTTGCAAGGGTGAAGAAATGCTTCAGCGCCATTTAAAACTATTAAATAATTCATTTTTTCATTACACAAATTTTTTCCACCATTCCAAAAGCTACAGGTGCCACCCTGTTTGTTAGTAATAGGCATATAGCCTAATGACAAGTAATTAATCATTTATAACATTATTATTAAATAACATTATATTAAAGTAACATTAATATTGAAGTAAAATATTTAATCTTATTCCAATGCAAAACAACTAATTGGTTTTCTTTTAATATTTCACTTTTTTCTTCAACGCTTTAGTCAGTTCGATTTCTGTTTTAAGTTTCTTGCAAATATGAATTTGCACATAAATATGAAAATATTAATACAACAAAAGAAAGTAAGAATCAGTTCCAGCAGTCTGTTTGCAAAACTAAGCATCGAATCAAAGTCCATCAATTAATGTGTCTTTAACTATTCTTTTGATATTATTCATAACTTATACTCGTAAATTGCTTAAGTTTCGTTAAACGCATTGTAGACATTATAAATTCGTATCGAGAACTTTTCTTTAGCTTAATTTGTATGTAAATAATTAATTTTTATAATGCATCTTACATCAAAAATTTGTTTGCAATTTTTAAGAAAGTTTCATAAAAATCATTAAAATGAAACTCTTTCACTTTACTATTCGCTTTATTATTTTGATAATCAGTTTAAAAACTTTTGCAATTAAACAAGAGTTTAGTCAAAGTACTTTATTTTTCTTTTACCATAACAAGAAAATTAATGAAAATGAAATGAAACGATTTTTCATAGTACACATACAATAAACAAAAGATATTGTTACTTGTCTATAACAAAAATATCAAGGCAAAATTAAACAACAGAAATAAATTTAATGAGAAGTGATGCCAACTGAAGACATTGTTTTCTTAAACAAAGAAGAGCAAACACTTCAAAACAAACTAACTACATATCATACAAACAATACTTCTGAGATATCTATCATATTGGTACGAATTTTCATTACTTCTAACCCATTGCGGAGCCGTTGATATGCTTGTTATAAATGTACACGCAAACAACATAAAGCTAAAACTTAATACACAAGTAAACAAGGTTGCTTCATCTAAAGAACGCAAAATTCTAAATAAATCAACCAGCAATGATTTTAATGTTGCTATTGCGTTCTTATTGTTTCGCTAGCACGTATGTGTATGTGCTGAGCAATTATATTTTTATATATGAGTCTGGAATTCTCGTTAACTCCCATTGTAAAAGGTAAGAAAGAAGTATAAGTAGCAGGCTGATGTTCGGCAGAGGCAGAGTTTAATTTTAAGCGCTGTGCATGGCAGTCAAAAGTCTAAAAGTAAGCAAATCTAGTGTATTAGTACACAGTGGTATTAAGTTTAAATAAATTTGTGAAGCATCTTAGTACAGTGCAACGAACAAGTGATATTATTTAATTGTACGACTACAAATATACAGGAGTAAAGATGTACTATATTTTTTTAATAGACACTTTCGCTGCCAGATAAAAAACAAACCTTTACAGGACTCAATATCACAGAAACCAATTTACACGACAGTGTTGTGACTTTTATGTTGCACTCGTTTAAAAATTCTTAAAAGATTTTTTCTCACATTTTCCAACAGAAATATTCGCTTTTTATGACCAGAGCCCTCTATTATTCTCAGAACAATGATAAATTCTTCGTTTTTAATGCATTTTTAAATATATTGTTGAATGTTTGCCATTAAACACACTTATTCTTCCACGTATTCTTCCATTGCAGATGAAATAATGACACAGACACCTGTTTATTACGCAGTACTGAAATACTTCACAAATTTATTTACACTTAATACCACTGTGTACAAACAAACTAAACTTCCTTACCTTTCACCACGTTTACCATTAAACTATGCCTCTGCTGAACATCTGCCTGCAATTTGTACTTCTTTTTTACCTTCCACATTGTTCGTGAGGCTTCTAGTTAACAACAATTCCAGACACAAATGTATAAGTATAATTACTACGCACATACACACACACACATCCTTGTGAAACAATAAAAATGCAACAACCGCAATAAAGCCATTGGTTACTTATTTACTTGAGACATTGCGTTCTTTAGATCATGTATGTTGTATGTTTGGGTTTTGTATTTTTAGTTTTATGTAGGATGTGTGGGCTTGTGGATGTGTGTGCACATTTATAACAAGTATAGCAACGGCTTCGCACAGTGGGTTAGAAGTGATACAAATTCGTAGCAATATATTTGCTCCAATTTATAGACCTCTTCTCATCTTGTTTAGTCTCTAGCAAAAAGCAGAATTCAGCCAGGTTACCTCATGGCTATTAGAAGATTCCAGGTTTGGCCCCTAGCAGCATTACCATATAAACAACTCTCAAATATATAATATTTAAACATCTGGATAGTACAATGGTTCAAATCAGGCTTCAACTCTCTTTTATTATATACTTCTTTTGTAAACGAAAAGTCTTTTTAATAGATAGCTACTATATTTAGCACTTAGTTTGTTATACATAGTCGACAGCAAGAGCTATTAAACGGGGACTAAAGTGACCCTTGAGTTGCCTTATAAGAGGAGTTGAGTAGCTGAACTGAAAAATTATTTTCTTACTTACACCTAAAGCCGAAGGAAATGGTGTAGGTGATTCCTGATGCTACTAGTGTTCCAAACCCAATATTTCCTCGAGGGACTGTCTTGCAAATGATATTTATATGGCAAGGAACTACTTGATGGAAAACATCAGGCGAGTCTTGTTAAGATCTCATGCTTTTTATGGCTTTTGAGGCAATTGCTTGCAGAAATGATAAGAAAGCTTGAGCTATATAGAAAGGAGTTTACCAATATGACCAGTTAACACATTCGCAGGTAATTACCCGTCTGCGTGTTCCTGGTAAACTACACGGTGTGCAATGGCGAGGCGCAGGCAAATTCTCTAGTGTATCTATCAGATGTTACCAAAATGGCACAAAACAAATGCACATCTCTTTAAGAGAGATAGTTCGTGTACTAGTCTAGTCTAGTTTTAGATCATTCAATTATAGTATTAACCCATCAATCATCTCTAAATTATATCATAAACAAATCACTGACTGAGCTTACTCTTATTTACTTTTATATTAGTAGCTAGAGTATTTATCGAAATCAAAAATATATACAATTTGTATTTCCTAGCTGTCTATATGTTGACATTTAATATTTTATCATGAGTAGACTCGGAAATCTATAAATAATGTTCAAACATTTAATATTGCATTCTATTATTTAAAAGGAAATAATGAAGCATACTTTTAAAATACAAATCGTAGCTCATTTGTATAAAAGTATACATTAGAATATTATTTCTAAATGGACAGTACCCAGAGGTAGAAAGATGAGTTTATAAACAGAGTAAAGGACGGACTACAATTACATCGTAGATAGTTTACACGTACAAGCGTTGAGTCAGCTCCGAAAAATAAATTCCAGCAAGGAATTTCTTCAGTGCCATCAGGAGACGGTAATACATAATAAACTGACTAAATCAGAAGACGTACTTTCTAGACGTTGTCAGTGAGTTGAATGACAACAAGTCAGGGCAGGTGCAGAATCATATAAAAGATCTTGAGTAAGCTAGGGGCCAAAATACAGTAAACGGACGAACTACTACAAAGAGAACGAGAATCTTAAGTGACGGTTACAGCAGATAGGACTTGGTAAAAGGAAAGTTGCAAAATTACTAGATTTTCAAAGGGTAGTCAGCGGGAAGGACGACCAGATGCAAAGACTGCCTGTGGCTCTATCAAACGCTAGGAGAGAACTCGGTATATCGCATAAATCTAAAGCATCCAGCCCACTAAGGTGCAAAGATGAAAAAGCTTCGACTACGGTCGGCCCATCAACGCATGCAGACCGCGAGAGGGAGGAATTCTCAGCCGTGACCAATCCATCGATAGGGATACATGTGGAGTAGAAGCCGGCGGAAGCAAAAACATTATAAAACAAAGTTAAAGCCATCCTAACAAACGTGAGGAAAACGGCGATAGAATATACGACAGATAAAAATGAATCACCACAGGTTAGAAAAGAATTCGGTAAATATATTCAAGAGGCTAGGGAAACATTCGAACAATTCTAATTCTCAAACGACAAACAGCGCGCAAGTCAATACTTGTAACATAACATCCATCTCCACAATTACCAAGCTGGTGAACAACGTGGTTCCCGTACGAGGAATCGAACCCGGTCCTCCCAAGTGAGAGCAGGATATCCTAACTACTAGACAATACGGTAATCAGCATGATCAAAGGAGACCAAAATAAGAATTGAATACTGAAAGCTACGCTCGCTAGGATACGAAACGTTCACTTAACCAGCTTATAATATTTACTACACAGTTTAGTAGCTATAACGAAATTCCAACAATTTCATGCAAAAGTTTTTCGTAACACGAATGAAACAATTTTCGTGATGTTAATGCAGCTTTCGAAGTTGTAAATAATAAAAAAGTGGTGTTACGAAAAATTTTCATCCCATTAATGTTGCTTTCATAACCGAAATGAAACTTTTCCTGGTATTAAAGAAAGAATGGTGAACGAAGTGGTTTTATTCCCATAACGAAGCGTTTTTCTTTCAGTGTAGGGAACACAAAACACCAGTAGTGCAATTCACTTACTATTAACGATTTTAAAAGAGCATAACTTAACTCGAACTATTGTGGTTTGCAGTAACGCTTATGTGATTCACTCTGGTTGAATGTTAAAAAATATTTGAAAAAATGTGGCAGCTTTGTTTAAAAAAAAAAAACGAAAAGAGGAACAGAAAAAAACGGACAAATATGCAAATAATTCCATTTTTAAGATAAATAAGACTAATTGTAAATTTATTATTTAAAATACTTTTTTTAAGTAAGACAAGATCTCCTCATGGAGCGCACGCCGACCGACTGTTGGAGCGCTAAAAGTAGGCTGATCTTCCTACAATACATATGCCAAATGCTCTGAGGTTATTTTAACAGAAAACGACACTGTTGTTAAAATAAACAATGCAAAAATAATTGGTGTTTAGTTAACGCTAATCAGTCAAGCTATAAAAACAGCTGATTTAAAACGAAGGCAAATAGTGTTGAAAACTGTTACAGAATCGCGAAAATGCCAATTTTAATTTCTCTAAACGAATTTTATTAGCATTAAAAGAGGTTAGTGAATTGTAATACAGCTCTATATATATTTTGAAATATCTTAACAACAATGTACAAAATTTTTCATTTCATTCGATATTGAAATATGACTTACTTCTTGTTCCATCCAAACTTAGTTCTTCAGTGCAGAAACTCAGCAAAATTAGCTTGAAAGTATCGGAAGGATGGAAGGTGATCCTTCACCAAACAAGTTATACACGATTTTGCTGGAACTTTAAAGAATTCTAGCGAAAGTATTTAAGTGAATATGCCGCATACATAATTTATTTCATATACTCGAATATTTCAAATAATTATGGCGAAAAAAGCTAAGATGGCATTACCGACCAAAGCATAGAAAACTAAAAATGTTGTCAAAGTTTTTTACTTTGTGTACGCAGTGATATTAGAAACACAAAAAGCAATAAGTTTTACTATACAAGTAAACAATAAACTAACTGTTATCTATTTCTCTGGTGTTAAAGGAGGGAGCTTCAAGATTCACTGTCTGTGTGAGTATGTTTGCCTGCTTGCGAAGGACTCTCAATGTAGCATGAGATATGTACACATGTATGTGTGTATGTTCTAAAAAATAATATTCATTAGGTTTTGTGTGCCATAAAACTAAGTTTTTTTTTTTGCTGTAGTAATAAATTCGTTTGTAGCTTTAAAATAATAACAACTTGAGATATTGTAAACAAAAATACGTCTGTCAATTTTAAAAGTCATGGCAGCTTTTTCGCTTTACGGGCTTAAAACATCAAAAACAAAATCTATACGAAATCGAAAGAAATGAAGGTCTCAATTGTCTAAAAATAGTGGAAGATTAAAGCAGAAGAAATACATACATATGTATATTTGAATTAAAACTGGTAGAATTGTATGTGTTTTGTTTTTTTTTGCGGTATTTTGAGCATTTAATAGATTGAAGTAAAATAACTTTATTTATAAAATTTGTCAGAGAAAAGTCTGTACGAGTATAGGGCAAAAATGTATCCTATTTGAATGCAGTGAAACTAAAGCGATTTTTACCCAAATCATAATAAAAATTATTCTACAGAAGTGAACTTATAATGCTACGCAAAAAAAAATAGCAGAGTCACACACGAATAATCGGATTGAAAAGTATCATCAAGACTTAAAATGAAGTCGTATTTTCAGTTTGAAGTTGTTTTCTTTCTTGTGTGGTGCATTGCATTGGCCTGGTTTTAAGCTGGGGAAGCCTGCTAAGTTGTCACTCTCTTCTTTTTCTCTTACAGCAGTTGCTCGATTTCTGACAAAAGAGTGCTATTATTATTGATATTCCTAATCGCTATAAGACTTGAGGTAGCATGTTGCATGAGCTATTTCAGTGTTTTGTCTTCCTACCTGTGCTCGCGTATATTAACTGTCGTCCGTGTTTGTTATATACATATTATTACGAATTTTTATCACATCTAACCCAGTGTGCAGCCGTTGATCTGCTTTTTTGTAAATGTACAGCACATGCATACACACAAGTTAAAACTAAAAACAAAATACACAAACTTACATGATTTCAAGTACGCAAAATTCCAAGTAAATCAACTACAAATGATGTTGTTGTTATTCTTGCATTCTTGGTATTTCGTTTTTTATTGTTTGTTGTTGTTGTTTGCTTATTTTATATGCCTAGGATTAAGATTTCAATACTTTAAATTTTCAATAAATAAAAAAATGCTTAAAAAAAATTCGTAATCATGTGTAGAAATGTGTACATGGTCTGATCAAAAAATAACCATTATGTTCAAATTTCGTAAGTTACGTAGGTTCGATTTTCTAATTTTTTTTTTTAATATATGTAGGTTAGATTTTCGAATTTTTTTTTCTGTTATATATGTTGACAATATCAGCCATTTCGGATTGTCAGTTTGTTTTTGACAGTTAAGAAGGTTATTCGTGTTTTGGTGTACACTTAGATTTTTTACTATATGAGTAAGAATTATATTTGTACATTTGAATCTAGAATTATGAATCACTATAAAGATCGTGATGATTGTAGAAGATGATAAAGAAGTATAAATAGCAGGCAGGTCGGCGGCTACAAGTCAGTTTATTTTAAAATTTTTTGAAACATAGTCATAAGTAAGAAAGTAAGGAAATCTAGTGTTTTAGTACATAGTGGTATTAAGTATAAATAAAGTTGTGAATTATGCAAGTACTGTGTAATGGACAAGTGTGAGTGTCATTACGTCATTTGCAATTAAACAAAGCGTTTTTAGAGGCAAAAACATAACAATATATTTATTATTATTTTTTTTAACCAAATTGCATCGGAATAGGTAGCAAGTAGGAGTAAGCAGTGCTTTGTCTTCCATGTTGTGTGCTCGTGTTTTTTGTCTTTTTTCCCTGCCGTCCGCTTTTTCCTTATATGTTCATTATTAATTTCTAAATTTTGTTAGTCTGAGCAATGTCGAAGGTATATGCACTGGTCAGTTTTTATTTAACTTAAGTCCAATATTTTAATTATTGTGATGTTTGTTTTTGATCCTTCCGTGTTGTTATTAATAGGTTCAAATCAAAACTCCACAAGCGCTACTCCCGTTTTTCTTCTCACAATATATTTTACCAGTTGCCCTACAACTTAGTGTATATTTAAAGGTCATTTCCTGAGTACTGGTCCAAGATAAAAGAAAAAAATACCGAAATCGAAAAAACAACATTTTCAGTACAATGAGTTCTTGAATATTTTTATATTTCAGTCTGGTAACAATCATAGCTAAAGCGATAAATAAACTATACAAACAACTGCTTGCCAAACATATTAAAATTTTAAATTTGTACAAACAGTTGTGTTTGCTTATAGGGGTGTCTGCTGGTTTGTACAAATATTTGAAGTATGTTTGCACGAAAATCAAAAATTTTTAGAATTGACAGAACAGGGATCAGCATCCCTGTTCTGTAATCAGACGCACGAAGGGGGAGTTAAATCCCTGATAATTGTTGGTATATAGATTTTTTAGGAATCTAACAAACTCCCGAGGATATGTTGCAAAGGCAACTGTACTGTAAGGAAGCAGTGGTGATAGTTAACGGGTTAGTTGGTTTGAGGGCTGATGTTCTTAGTGGGCTTCGGCATACCAACTCACTAAGCCTTATCTTCCATTGATTGCTGGGATTATGCACACTGGAGGGATAAGAAGGCCCGAACTCCTCAATAAGAAGTTGCGCTGGGGGCGCTGGTGAGTCGTGAATAAGTCAATCCATGGATTTGGTCCATCGTTAGATAAGGCCGTAAAGGCAGGCACTGATGTAAATCTTTTTCATCACTGTATCATTTATGTCTTAACGGGGAACAAGTTTTGCCTTGGCGTATTCCAAACCAGGGCACTCTTTTATTCGGGTAAAGAGGGAAGGAATGCAACTCTAGGAAGCCGCATGTCTTATGTTGTATTGGCCTTCGAAACCCTTACCAATGGTATAAATTGGCAGAACGGTGATCAGCATGCACCCGGATGGTTCTGCTTGCAATTCCACCCGGGCTGATCATGGTTAAGTTGGCTACCTTTGCTGGAACGTTCTGGCTGTGGTTAAAACCTAAAGACGTAGGAAAGGGGAGTTAGTTTCCCTAATAACTGTTAATGCTTGGCTTTTTTAGAGGGCCAATAACTCTCGAGGTGCTGTTGTCGTGCAACAGATACCTGCACTGTAAGGAACTAGTGGTGATGGTTGGACGGGTGCATTGGTTTAAGGGCTGATGCTCTTGGTGGGCTACGGCCTACGAAATCATTAAGCCTTGTCTGCCATTGATTGCTGGAAAATTGCATAGAGAAGGGATTAGAAGGCCCGGGATCCGTGGAATTGGTGCTGATATAAACCTTCTTCACTCGTTGTATCATTTGTGTTCAAACGGAAAGCGTGTATGTGTCAAACGCTTTATGTAGTTTAATTAGCCCTTATGTCATTAAATGGGAACCCAAACTCCTAGACGAAACATACGGAAATAATAGTGAGTGAGTACTCCGATAACAAGCTTAATGAGAGCTCTACTTGCATCCACTCTAAAGGGACTTTTTTACATATTCAAAGTGCAAATCCATAACGACTGAAAACTTTAACCGGTCTGATAGTCAGTAAATGGGTTGCCCGCTAGAAATTACATCTATTTGTGATATAGTATCTAAAACAGCAGCTATAAATCAAGATCTAAGCAAAACAAAACTTGAATATATGTAGATTATTATTATTTTTTTTTATCTTGGACCAGTACTCAGGGGACGACCCGTACACATGCAGTGCATTGTACTCGAACTGGAAAAATAGGTTATGATGAGGAGGAAAGAGGGAGTAGTGTTTGTCGAGGTTTAACTTTAACAATAATAACATGAAAGACCAAAAGAAACTCTATTACAGCATTTAAAATGTTGGAATTAAATTAGGTAAAACTGATCGAAGATAAATACACAGGGTTTTTACCTTCAACGCTGCTCAGATTATCAAAATTTAGTCCAACACCTTCCACACTACGAGTACAAGGTAATGAAATGCATTGAAAATAAATTAATAATGATAATAGAGAAAACACGGATAACGGTGAAAAAGGAGAAAAAAAAACACATGTACACATCTTGCTACCTATTCCGGTGCATTTTTGATTCATACGAATTCATAATGGACATATATATACAGACAATATGGACAACGGTGAAAAAAGCACAAAAAAGAAAACATGTGTACACAACTTGCTACCTATTCCGGTGCAATTTGGTTTCATACGAATTTAAACATACATATACGGGAAATACGGATAGCAGTAAGAAAAGACGTGTGTACAGGATGAGAGATAAAACACTACTCAATAGTCTAAACTGGGCTTTAATAAGACTGATATAAATTAATACAGGTGAATGCAAGAGGGAAGGCGAATTCAGTACTATGTATTTTGTTATTGTAAAACATATCGTGAATGTCAAAATCTAAATTCGCCTAAAATTGTTCAGCTGGGTAAAAATTTTATATAAACTTTAAATATAAACTTTTATAATTGTTTGTAATTAAAATCACAGATTGTATTAGTTTTTCAATTTTAAAGTCACACAAATTTCTTGATGTCTATTGGAGAAAACCGAGGTGGCAAATTGGAGAAAACCGAGCCTTTTTTTTGTATATGAAAATGAAACAAAATTAACCGTAAAGACAAATTGTTTAAAAACTTTAAAGTTACAAATAATTTTGTATATTTGGGCTGTCCGCAGTATGAGGCTCACCATACTCGTAGACTCTGACCGTAAACGACTATTTACATACGTATGAGATAGAATAAGTTTTATAATTTAAGATTTACATTTCATGCATATGCAGGAGTACATACATATGTATATCAGATTCAATTTGTGTATAAATATATGAATATCTCTTATTTTTGACCTGATATTTGCACATCACTTGAGTAAATATTTAAAACCAGGTGTTAAAAACAAAACATTATTAAGTGTAAAATAGTTTGTTTAATAAATTAAATTGAAAGCCACATTTAATTTAATTCTAAGCCTTTAAAATAAATTAGTATTTTGTTTAGAAATTAAGATTAAATACATATTTACCATAAAACATTAACAAGAAAAATCAGTGCTTTATTATAAAGGCAAATGCAAGTCAAATGGTCTTCATTAAGAAAACAAACATCAAATTCAATTAAAGTTACAAATACTTCAGCAAAACTAGAGATTGGTAATATACTCGTATACTTACATACATAAACAGCCAATGATACGAAAGTGATAAAAATTGCACAAAAAGAAATTTTTTTCAAAGCTTCATCCACAATCTCAGGGTTTGAAAACTGTTGTTTATTGGAATCTTATGAAATATTACATCATTTTATTGCAGAGGTGTTCCCTCCATATCATAAATAATTTTCCCTCTAACTTTATTCACTTTTCACTACATAGTAAACAGGAGTAGTTCCCAGGAAATACTTTTTATTGGTAATTCACTTAGGAATAATATCCCAAAATTTTTTATGTCAAAAATTAATTACCCTTATCGTGAACTACATTTTGCCTTTTTTCACATTTCCATTTTATATGTTCATATAATTTTTGCTGGCGAATTATTTACAATATGTATTAATTTTTTATACCCTTCACAAAAATGTTAAGGGTATATATAAGTTTGTGATTCCGTTTGTAATTTCTACAGTTTTATTTGCGACCCTGTAAAGTACATATATTCTGAATCAGAATTAATGGAAAAGTCGATTAGCGATGTCCGTCTGTCCGCTGTTGAAATACCGTTTCTGAGAAAACCATTAGACTTAGAAACTTTTTTCTTTCACCATTCTTTTACCCCATCGATTCCTGGGTTTGCTATTGAAATTCAGTAATATCGGTTCCCATATAGCTGAGATATATCCAAAATTCCGAAAAAATAAATTTTTTTGCAATTTTGAATGGAAATTTTTGAAAAAAAAATTGTTTGTTCAAACTTCACACACTCATTAAGCATGGTGGCTAAAAGGCAAAAAAAAATTTTTTTCAGATATCGGTCAATATATACCCAAGATATAGCCCAAATCGGGTTTTTCATGAAAATGTCGCGTAAGCGAATTGAAACAACTTTTTGTACTCAAAAGCAGTTTTGGTAATGAAATAATTTTACATAATTATGGCAAATTGAAATTTCTGATATCGGTGCATATATACCCGAGATATAGCCTAGACCGGGTTTTTCATGAAAATGCTTAAACAACTTTTTTGTGCTAAAAAGCAATTTTGGTAAGGAAATAATTTTATAAAAATATGGAAAATGAAAATTTCCGATATCGGTCCATGTATACCCGAGATATAGCCTGAACCGATTTTTCTATTAATTTTTTTTTTTTTTGCTGAAAAGCAATTTTTGTTATAAAAGTAGGTTACTAAAATACAGAAAATAGAAAATTCCGATATTGGTTTATAAATATCCGAGCATATTTAGTTCACAAATTTAAATATACTATACATATACGTGACTATCGTGAAGGGTATTTTAGATTCGGCCCAGCCGAATACACCACACTCTTACTTGTTTGAACTAAAATATACTATTCAACAATAAATTATTATAGAATAACTCAGCAAAAATTTCTGTTGTAAAGTAATGTGTTAAAATATTAATAAACATACGCTTCACTACTTCTACTATGACATTTTATGTTAAGTCATTATTTTAACATGGCGTCGTCATTGGAGGCAAGTACTTCCCATTCTCTCTTATGAATACTACTCGTATTTCAAAATGCCATTACAAAAGAGTCGTTAAAAAGCTAATTGCTTATTAGTCCTTGATTTACAAGTTAGTGCCGATAAAAATGATAAAAATGGCTGAATATGTTTTGCATTAATGTACAAAATGTAATGGATAACTTTATATAATATAAAAAAAGACATGACTTTAAATCATGGTATAAATAAAAGTATCATTTATATTCAATATTTTTGTTAAAAACGCTATCCATAAAAATTAATTTTTAACTCGATGGAATTAAATACAGAACTGGTTTTTAGTATTGTGATATATAATTTTAAAAATTTACATGCGTGCCTCACAGCACATATGTAATGCCAACATCACTTTTACACCGGGTATTCATAGCCTGTAAGTCATAATCACAACAAAACAAACGCCACGAATAGAAAAATTGCTAGAATAGCAACATTTTATAAAAGCCGATATTAATATACTACATTCTTCATGTTGCTAACATTTTAAACTCGTTTCGAGCACCTTATCTTTAACTTTTAGCAAATCCAAGAACAGCTACTTACATATAATTACAACAGATATTAAGCAAGTTATTACTTCACTACTTCTTAGTAATGCAGGCGATAAATATTATGATATTGAAAAGCGTGTCCTTAGGTAAGTGCAACACATTGCCAAATTTTCGCTGGGAAGATATGTTAATAGAGCTCAAAGCGGTATACTACTCAACAAAGTGCAACAGGACAATTGCGTGTCATATTGTTAAGTTGTCTGAAGATGTAGTGGCGGAATTTTGGAAATGCCTTGCAGATGAGCTAATTGAAAATAACACCGAATGGCAGACGGTAATATTGTAATAATTTTTGTCTAGAAATAATAATTTGTAATAGATATAATTTTTGTCTTAGACATCTAGAAAGGATGTCAGGGTAATTGCCTTATACTCCTTTACTTTAGTGCGTTATGCCTTGCCTCCTTTTGAGCTGAAGATTACGTTACTTTTAGTCCAAGGAGCCATGGTGTGTTTAGATCTAGTTTGTTTTATAGATCTGCGGGAATAATTCCATCTGATTCTGGTAACTTGAACGGTTGGAAACTCTTGATTGCCCAGTGCTGCATCTCCTTAGTTATATTTAGACATACCGCATTCTGGGCTTGTAACGGAGGAGAGCTCTCGTTCTGCCTCAGTGGTTGGTTCCCCAGAAAGTGGTTGTTCATTAATTCCTCTAGCAATTCCTCGCCATTTGTAGTCTAACATCTAGCTGCTTTTTGTATAAGGATTGTTCGAAGTCTACATGTATCGGAGGTACTGCTACTGTTCACGTTACTACAAAATTCCTTCCATGATCTACGTTTTGCATTTCTAATGAGATTCTGGTAGTGGTTCACTATAGTTTTATAATCTTCCCAGTCTATAACATTTCTGTCTTATTTCAGATAATTCTGCAGACTATCATTTCGATCTGCTATTTTTCCCCTTTTTACAGATATTTCTCAAGACCTACTTGTGGTGCTCTTGAAAGCGTCATTGAGTTTCCCCAATGATCTTTCTATGTCCATAACATTGATTATTGTCGGGTGTTAGCCTACGTCTTCACTCAGGATTTCTCATTGGTTTCCTCTTGTGCTTTATTCGTACTTAAATTTTTGAGTACGAGTCGTAGTAAAAGTAAGGAAAAAATACTTAAATTTGGTTTAGTGAGCTTCCGTGTACGGGCACACGGGAGCTCACTAAACCACTTCTTAACTCCTGAAATTGATACAGAGTTCTCATATTATTAAGTCTTTCCTTGGTTGCAGTGATGATCTTTTTTGCGTATATTCTAGATATGAAATTCACTTTTTTTTAATTTTTGGCACTATTTGACAGTGCCCTGTTTGAAGAATATGTTTGAGGGCAACAATCACTATCTACTGCGCAGGAAGTTAAAAAAGTCAATGAGTTGTCAAACACTCCTAAAGTGAAAATAATAACAACTATAGAAAACGAACAAAACTCTGCTTAACTGAAGATTTTTGGGGAAAAGCTAATGTCAAAAACAAAAAAAAAAAACAACAAAAAAAAACCACAAAAAAAAATAAAATAAAATAAAATAAAATAAAATAAAATAAAATAAAATAAAATAAAATAAAATAAAATAAAATAAAATAAAATAAAATAAAATAAAATAAAATAAAATAAAATAAAATAAAATAAAATAAAATAAAATAAAATAAAATAAAATAAAATAAAATAAAATAAAATAAAATAAAATAAAATAAAATAAAATAAAATAAAATAAAATAAAATAAAATAAAATAAAATAAAATAAAATAAAATAAAATAAAATAAAATAAAATTAAAATAAAAAAATAAAAAACACCCACATCAACAATAATAATAAAATAATAATAATTAATTTTTTAATCTAAATAATATAGATAAATGGCCAGATCAGGGCTTTTATGGCCCTTTTACAGGCATTGTTCCATAATCCTGCAACATACCTTTTAAAAAAAAATAAAAACAAATAATTATTTTGCAATGTTGGTGATATGGGGTTAACTGTTGTTGACTGTATAGTATCGAAGGTATATACACTGGATACTATACAGTCGAATGAACAATTAAGTTAACTTCGGCCTCACCAGCATAGCAGAATTAGCATTTGTACATGATCTTTCTATCGCAATGGCGGGAAACTTTAGAATACACTTTTGCAACATACGTGGGCTGAGAACGAACTTCTTCTCCGTCTATGCTCACACGTGTCTCCATCGGCCGGATATTTTCGCCCTATGTGAAACCCAAGACAAGATTTTAATTGTAAAGTTACTTCTAGTCAAATAAATCTATTATGTTTGTAAGGAAGTTTGATTAAAACTTTACAATTAGTGTGTACAGTCTTAATCTTTACAAAATCTCATTCTATTTCATATTAAAATGAGATGCATTTTATTTATTCATTTAAGCAATTATATATAAACCTTAACAAAAAACTTTCTATATCTTTTTCATCTATGAATTGCAAACATGTTTACTTGTAGACTTTTTCAAATTGCAATAGTATCTTTTAACTAGTAATTTAAATATGAATTTCTAATGCAAAAGATAAGAATAATTTAGAGATATTTGCATGAGATATATATTTTGTTCATATTTGTTAATTGTTTCCTTTTTTTGCAGTCATTGCTTTAGATTTACGAGCCAACATTAATATTGAGTTGTAAATTGCTTAGAGAATGAAAGTTTTACGTATGTGTGAACAAATGTAGATTTCCAAAAGAAAAACACAAATCATTGACTAACCTGTAGGAAAATATTTTACTTTCAAGGAATTCTTAAGCAGAAGTCGGTACAGATAGTAAAGGGTGTCGCAATATTAGCACAATATAACATGGAAGTTAATTTGAAAAAAGTCAACGAAATGAAAAGAACTCCAAAAATATTCTTGCCTTGAAAAAATATAATTTTATTTGAAATATGTCTATATCATGAATAAAATTAATGAATGAATTGGTATTTTTTTTTCAACGATTTCTGTCTTCAAACGGCATTTACATATTTTCAGTCGTTGTTTAGCTTCGATAGTGAACGGACGTGTTTGTTTTTTTGATCGCAAAGTAAAAAAAAAATATAACGGGATTAAGTAAAAACCGTAATAGGTGAACAGAGTGTTTTTGTTTAAAAGAAAAATTTTGTGACATTTTTTAAATACTGTTTTAAATTGTAAATAAAAAATAGAAACAATTAATTGCATGAGTGCACCTATCAGATGTAATTCTGAAAAAGAGCTTAGCTCCGGTAGAAAAAATCTTTGGATTTCTGAAGAGGAATCGGTGAAAAAATCATTGGAAAATTTCCTGTCTCTAAGAGATAGGAAACGCCCGCGATCGTGTTCGCCAAATATTGTTGTTACAACTGAAGACAAAACATCTTCCAGTTTAATTGTTGATGATAAGCCAAAAACCCAAGTAGGCATGGACAGGTACATAACCGTGGTTAAGAGACAGCGAAGCCCCAAATCAGCTCAAATATCATCTAAACCGAAAATTTCTAAAGATGATAATAGGACTTCGGCAACGGATAATAATAGGTTTGCTATACTGCAAACAGATGAGCCAACTATATCTAAAAAAACCTTTAAGCCGCCACCAATATATTTGCGAGAGCCTACCTCTAGTGACCTGGTAAAGCAACTTATTGCGGCAATCGGCAAAGACACTTTTAACGTAACATCGGTTAAGCACGGCGGCATAAATGAAACAAAAATCCAGGTAAACAGTGAAAATGAATACCGAAAGTTGTCTGACGTTCTAGAGAAGGAGAAGCGATCATTTTACACATATCAGCTTAAAAGTGCCAAAGGTATTCAGGTCGTTATAAAAGGTATTGACCCTTTTGTTGACACGAATGAGGTCAAAACCGGACTAGAAGACAATGGCTTCAAAATTAAAAATGTGGTTAATATTAGAAACCGTGAAAAAATTCCTCAACCCATGTTTAGGGTTGAATTGGAACCTAGAGATGTTCTCCTGAAAAAGAATGAAGTGCATCCAATTTATAACCTATGAGCCTCATAAGCGTTTAGGGCCCGTCCAATGCCTAAACTGCCAAGAATTTGGCCATACTAAGGCCTATTGTAAGTTGCCCGCAGTTTGCGTTGTGTGTGGTGAACTTCACGGTACATCACAGTGCAAAAAACCTAAGACTGACGCGAGCGTTAAAAAATGCAGTAATTGTGGAGGTAACCACACTGCAAACTACAGGGGTTGTCCTGTCTATACTCACTTCAAGAGATCAATGACAAATAGGCCATCAATTTTAAATATGCCACCCCAGCAGTCAAACACCATTTCTACAACCAATTTCCCTCAGGTACGCCAGCCAACCAGCCATATACACGTGCAAAACCCCCAACAAATTTCTTATGCGAATGTGGTAAAATCCGATAAACCAAACTTGAATCAGGAGCCCAAGCCTCAAAACTCCGACCAAAATTTTAGCAATCTTGAGGCAACTCTGCAGACTCTTGTTCAATCTATAAATACATTTACGGTTTCCATGACGAACATGATGCAGGAAATGCTGAAAATGCAATCCACTATTTTGCAGGCAATTTTAAAAAAATGAATTGGTTGAAAATATGTTTCTGGAACGCAAACGGCATTCGCCAACAAAAAACTGAACTTGAGCACTTCCTTATGGAAAAGCAAATCGATATAATGTTGATTGCTGAAACCCATTTGACAACCAACAGTTATTTCAAAATTAATGGGTACGCATTATATGACACTAAAGATCCCCGCGGAAGATCTTGCGGAGGATCCGCAATTCTAATAAAATCCAGAATTAAGCATTATTTAATGAACGAGACATGTGAGGAGTATCTCCAAGCAACTAATATATGCATTGAATATTTTCATGAAAAAATCGTTATTTCCTCGATTTACTCACCGCCCCGATTTTCAATAACAGAAAGCCAATATTCAAATTTTTTCAAATCACTTGGGCCTCGATTTTTAGCGGCTGGCGACTATAACGCTAAACACACTTTTTGGGGATCACGCTTAATTACCTCGAAAGGCCGTGTGCTTTTTGACACCGTTTCCAAAATGGGCTTAGATGTGGTTTCAAGCGGACACCCCACTTATTGGCCGACAGACCGACGAAAGATCCCAGACGTTATAGATTTTGGAGTTGCGAAAAATTTTCCTTTAGAGTGGATGCAAGTGGAGCCTTCATTAGATTTGTCATCAGATCACTCTCCCACTATAATCTCTGTTTCGTTCCCCCACGAGATTGGCTCACCGTTGACTGTCAATAGAGTTAATTGGTTAAAGTACAAAAAATTTTTGAGCACACATTGTACTGAAAATATCGCCTTGAGAACGCCTGAGGATATTGATGGGTCAATTAACAATTTTTCTGAAAACCTCAAACTGGCCGTACAGCATGCTACCACTAGTCATTTAAGACCTAGAAATGAGAGCAATAGAACTTATTCATCTGAAATTGAGCAACTTCTGTCAGAAAAAAGAAGAGTCAGAAGAGAGTGGCAACTTCGCAGGTCGCCCCAGCTTAAAGCTAGGCTACGGGAATGCATAACTCAGCTAAGAAATCTGCTTGAAGTCCATAGAATGGCTTCCCTTAAAACATATTTGGAAAGCCTTGATGGTACCCCTCAATCTGATTATTCTTTGTGGAAAGCGACAAAAGGTTTAAAAAGACCCGTAATAGGTAAGCCACCTTTGCGAAATTCAACTGGCGACTGGGCAAGAAGCGATTCTGAAAAGGGAATGTTGTATGTCGATCATTTGCGAAACGTTTTTATCACAAATGATTCAGAGAATAATACAGCGGAATTACCACCATATGTTGTTAGACCTCCTGTGTCTTTGAGATTTAATTTTCAAGATGTCGAAAACGTTATCGGTAATACAAACCCCAGGAAAGCTCCAGGCATTGATCAAATTACTGGTAAAATGCTTGAACAGTTACCTCGTGTAGCTAGAAGGGTTCTACTTTTTATTTTTAACGCCATTTTACGCCTTGAGTATTATCCTGCAGAGTGGAAGGTCTCAATGATTACTATGATACCCAAGCCAGGGAAGGATCTGACTAAGGTAGAATCATATAGACCAATAAGTCTTTTACCAACAATTTCAAAACTATTCGAAAAATTGTTAATGGCGAAGTTGAGTCCAATATTGAACAATGTGGGATGCATCCCTGATCATCAATTTGGCTTTCGGGCTAAGCATAGCACCATAGAACAAACGCACAGACTAGTCAATGTCATAAGACAAACCTTTGAGGCGAAGAAGTACTGCTCAGCTCTTTTCATTGATATTTCTCAAGCGTTTGATAAAGTGTGGCACGACGGCTTAATGCACAAAATAAAGCTAAATTTGCCTGCAAATACACACAAGCTTCTGGAAAGCTACTTATACGGGCGGAAGTTTGTTATCAGAGAAGGCGACTTTATTAGCCCAACTCAGCCAATCAAGGCAGGAGTTCCCCAAGGCAGCATACTGGGGCCTACTTTATATTTGATTTACGCCTCTGACATGCCAACGACATCTGGACTCCACACTTCTACCTTTGCAGATGACACAGCGTTTTTGAGTGTTCATGAAAACCACCATTTAGCATCACGAAATTTACAGGAATATACTTCAATATTAGAGAAATGGCTAAAACTTTGGAAAATCAAAGTTAATGAACGGAAATGTACTCATGTTACATTCACACTGTGTAGGCAAACATGTCCGCCTATCCAAATTAACAACTCACCTATTCCGCAGCACAACGAAGTTAAGTACCTTGGTATTCACCTGGACCGTAGGCTAACATGGAAGTCTCACATTGAAGCAAAGGTCACTCAGTTAAAACTAAAAGCAGCGCAGCTAAATTGGCTTATGGGCAGAAATTCGACACTGAAATTAGATTGCAAACTTTTGTTATACAACGCAATACTAAAGCCTATATGGTGCTACGGAATTCAGTTATGGGGCACCGCCTCAGCGTCAAACATTGAAAAAATCCAAAGGCGACAAAACAAAATTCTACGAACGATTACTGCAGCTCCATGGTACGTAAAAAATTCACGAATTCATAACGATCTGAGTGTTCCGCTGGTAAAAGAGGAATTTTCTAAGTACGCGACAAGGTATATCAGTAAACTGGAACTTCATCCAAACCCTCTTGCTCGCAATATACTTAATTTTGGCGGCCACACTCGGCTTAAAAGAAGGGATACCGCTGCCGCCATCAGATTGCTCAATAGGTGATTTTACCGAAATAGCTCCCGCATAATAAAACTTTTTGTCTAGCATTGGCCGGACTTAAGAATTACATTTTTTAATTTTAAATTTAGTATTAAGATTTGAATACTTATTGTTAGTTCATTTTGAAGATTCAATAAATAAAAAAATGCTTAAAAAAAAAAAAAAAAAAAAAAAAAAAAAAAAAAAAAAAAAAAAAATATTTTCAAAAAAAAAAGTCGGAAACTTTTTTAAAATATATATTTTGAAAAAGTAAAATATTGTAAAATCATTATATTAAAATCCAGTTAATAAATTCTGTACAACTTGCTACTCGTATAAGGAAATTTTCGATTGTCATTAGACTTTCAGTATATATAAAAAAAATCACTGTCACCTCTTCTCAGTTCAGCTGAGAGTTGGTTGCAAGTGCAGAAAGTGGAAGTGGGTTAGAAATTTGAGTGTATTGAACTTATCGAACTTGCACTGACAGCTTTAGCAGATAGGTTAAAGAGAGCGAAAGAGATTTACATCAGTACCTGCCTTTACGGCATTATCTGATGATGGATCCATTCCATGGAAAAAAATAGAGACCGCAATTCCCATATGTTTGTAGCCAACTCCTTGCTCAGGAGCTCGTGCCTTTTAATTCCTCCTATATGCAATTTCCCGGCAATTAATGGAAGACAAGTCTTAATAAGTTGGTAGGCCGAAATGCACTAAAAGCATTATCCCTTAATCCAAATCACGCGTCTAATCAATGATTAGACGCATGGTCTAATCGCTGTGTCGTTCATGAGTGAACGGATTAAATTGAACGGATCATCTTATTGAACGAAGTGAAGTAAACTGACCACTTTTTATTCTAGTGTGTCTTTCAAATATCTTTCATTTTTTATGGCATGTTGTATTGTTTTTATTGTTTTGTTTAACAATAATGGGGTTGCTTTTTTTATATATGTATGTATTATTTTATATTATCTGAAATAAAAGAAAAATAGAATATGAAGCTAATCAAAATTGATCCCATCTAAAAGGTTTTTATTTAATATTATTCTCTTTTCTTAAAACAATAAATTTTTATCGCTTTTTATTTTGACATTTTGTTTTGTTTATTTTACAGAGCTGTGTTGGAAAATGACCGGAAAATTGTAATGTTAGCACCATGCTCTTCGTTCAAAATGACCGATTGAACGAACAGATCAGTTTTTTGTAATTGAGCGAAAGTAATCGGCAACTAAAATGAACTATCCGGCACAGCTGTACTAAACATCACCATCAATATCATCGCAAAGGATAGTTGGCTTCTGAAAAAAGCCATGCACCACACAACTATCAGGGATACTAACTTCCACTTTCTACGCATTCAGGTTGAAACCACAGCCAGAACGTTCAAGCCAAGGCAACATGCAACCTTAACCATGATCATCCCAAACTGCAAGCAGAATCACCCGGAGCATGCTGGACCTCGTTCTGCCAATTTACACCTTTGATAAAGGTTTCGGAAGCCAGCGCAACATATGTAAGTCATGCGGCTTCCTAGACTTTTATTTGCTACAACAAACGAGGCACTCCTTCCGCTCTTTGCCCGAAAAACAAAGTGCCCTCGTTTGAAATACGACAAGCCAAAACCTGTTTTCTGGGGGGAGACGGAAACGGTGGAATCAACATTGTACACCTATTATTTTTTTGGAACAAAGTAAAACAATGTTGTCAAAATCTGCGCTCTCTTTCGCTAGCTAAGTGTTTTCTCTGAACTATGCAGCTTGTAAACAGAAGTTTTCTGGCGCGGAAAGATAAGGAAACTGTGTTTGTATCACTGCCAGGTAAAGCTGCCCAGAATGGCAAGAAGTATACAGAAATGACTAAGAATAATATTTCCAATTGGGTCTTAATCACATCAGTTTATTTAAGAGAATCACAAACATAAATTTCTTAATTACGTAATTTAGTTTCCTTTTTGGACTTTAGAATCGTTTGCATACATTAACAAGATACTAAGAAGTTTTATATCTTTAAAAATTACTAATAAATATACATACATATTTACATATGTTTGCAAATATAAATGTGTACATACTGTGCTGCACATTTATTTCAACATACATATGTATGTATATTTTCCACAGACTTGTAAACTTTTTATTTGTATATCAGGTGTTTTCTAAATTTAATCTTCTCAAAATTAAATTGCTTTTAATTAATCATCAAAACTAAGCAAAAACATCTGCAGAAAAAGAACAACACTTTTGAAGAAATTTTAAATTTCCTTTAATATTGCTTTGATAAAATAAACAATTGTAGATTGAAAATAAACATCCAGTAATTAAATGTTTTTTTTATGTTTTAATGTGGTTAAGAAACCACCTATAGAAATGTCAGCCGAAAAATATTTAACGAAGAAATCTCGGTGTTCCTATACAAATAAAACTTTCACGCCTGTAGGAAATCACAGGAAATACAATAAATAGTTTTTATTATGCGTTTTCTCAAGCTAGAGTAGCTCCTTGCATAACCCTTTTGTGGAGCTTACCTTTGGACTTCTGTTCAAACACTATAGGTCAATAAAAGCCAATACGTTCGGAACCGCGTTTAATTTCTCCACTCTTTCTCCTACCCTATTTCTTATTTTCTTCAACGACCTTCTCTATCAAACTTCAAACCCTATCCACTCTTTCGCGGATGACAGCAGCATTTGCCACCCGTACTCTTTTAGTTATAGGCCTAGCCTGTTAGAGATCGCTGCTAAGAGGCTAAATATGAATGATTCAGTGATCTTCTATTAATCTCCGAATGGGGTCGTAACAACAGGATCGCCTTTAACGCTTGTAAGACCCAATGTTTCTTATTAACACACAAACAAACGACCGCAAATGCTGCGTCATCTGTACTCATGGATGGTATAAGTATTGAGGAACCGGATGCTCTTGATGTTCTTGGAATGAAGATACAGTGTGATGTTCGCTGGACAGATCACATTTTTCATGTTTCTAAAGAAGCATTCAAGTGTCTCGGTTTTTTGAAACGGTGTAAGATGTACTTCACTCCATCCGACCCCCTTACTATTTATACCACCTACATCCGACCGAAAATGGAATACAACTCTCATGTTTAGGCCGGTGCCTCAAAGTCTATTTTGGGGTTACTCGACCGTGTGCAGGAGAGGGCGAAGAAGCTCATCGGGACTGTAGGGTATCCAGCTCTATTGACTCACTGGAGCATCGACGCAGTGTGGGGTGCGTAACTCTGTTCTATCGTTACTACAATGGATTTTGAACTGACGAGATTAGGGATCTTATTCCCGAAACGCGCACATTTTTACGTAGCACGCGTTCATCGATCAGAGCTCACCCATTTGTGGTCAATTGCCCGGGGAATCGTACTACGCATTACAGCCGTACGCTTCGTCTGTGGAATAAGTTGCCTGCAGACGTATTTCCTATCTGTTCTAACGTTGGAAAGTTGAAGTCAAATGTTCACAAACACTACTCCCTCTTGCCCCCTCCTCATAACCTATTTTCCTAGTTCCAGTACAATGCACTGCATATGTAGGGGTTATCCCTTGAGTACTGGTCCAAGATAAAAAAAATTACATTTATAGCACAAATTATTATTTGAGGCCAAATTTTTTTTCTTTACGCGATTACCAGCAGCGCCAAAGTGTTCTAGTAAGGGTTTTCACGATGGGTAATGCAAACTGTGCAATCGACGCAAATGTGTGCAAATATACTTCGTTTTTTCTCACCCAACAACAAAATTTTTTACAGAGCGCCTTCATGCACTTGCGGATATAGAACTAGTAAGAGTCAGGATCGAAAGACTAACGGAAAATTTCAATTCCAGATGCTTACGATCTGAGTTCAGTCATATTAATGAACTTGCATCATCTTAATAGTTAGTCAGGTAGGTTAAGCTGTTTTTATTAAAAAATAAAATAAAATCAAATAGGTTTTTGTAAGTTTTTGCCTTCAAAAATTTGATTAACCATGTTTATACATATGTACATTTTTGCAAATAATATAACAAACAATAATTATTAAGCAGAAAAAGTATTATCTTGAACTCGTTACTTATTGTAAATTATACTTAAAACGAAATGTAACATAATAATGTAAATAAAAGTTGAATTGAATTGAACAACAAAATGTATGTATTTGCAGTTTGCTTCAGTTCTTTTCATTCGCACTAGAAAAATCTTGAACAAAAAGCTGTTTGCAAAAATACTCAATTGCAACATTTGACAAAAACAAAATTTGCACCATAGTGTTATTTGTGTAAATATAAGTTGAAAATTTTAGCGGTCTAGAAATAGGGCACATTTGCGCAAAAATAAGAGGGTATGCTCACGATTAATCATAGTATGCACTGTAAATTTACAAGTTGCAAATTTCCAAAATAACCATCGTGAAAACCCTTAGTATTTCGCAGAAAATATTGTTATTAAAATGTAAGTATTTATAAATTATGATATATCCTGGAGGGTTCCATACAGGGTGATCCAACGGTTATTATTCGACAGGTTTTTTGGTTTTAGCCAAACCGGGATTTTTAAAATGTCAATTTTTTGGTATCGAATAAACCGGGTTTTTTAATACGGTTAACCGGGAAATTAAAATATGCATGTTGCATTTTTGTAGCTATTTTAATTCTAATTATGCTAGTAACTGAAGTATTTACTTGAGAAAGAGAATTTAGTTCACAGCTAAGCAATTCTATTAATAAACCGTAGAGATACCATTTTGGAACATTAAGATTTAAAAACTATTTTGAAAGATGCAATGAATAACACATGCTTTCTAAGTATACATACGAGGGTGGTTCGAAAACTTCTTAGCCTAGCACAAAAAGCGCGGTATAAACAGAAAAAAGTTGAGTGTTTTGGAAATTTCCATCTCTGCTATGAAAATTTTGTTTCGATGTGGTAACTCCTTCATATAGAGACAGGTGTTCACAAAAAACGCATCCGCGATTTTTTGACAATGGAAAAATTAGAAATTCGTGGTGTCATTAAATCTTTACATAAAAAAGGTTTATCGGGACAAGAAATTCATAATGATATGGTGAATGTGTTAGGTGAAAGTGCTCCTGCATATGCAACAGTAAAAAATTGGGTTGCTGAATTTAAATTCTTCCAGCTAAAGATCGTTGCTTTATTGTTTATTTTTTATCAAAAAAAAGGTTTAACAATTTTATATTTTCTATATTTCGCTAACAGTTTGTTAAATAACATTTAATTCAATAATATTTTAATTTGGCCCTAAAGATGCTAACAAACTATTAGCGAAATCTCGAAAATATAATATTGCTAAACCTTTTTAATAAAAACAACGATCTTTAGCTTGAAGTTTTTTGAACAAATTAATAGAAACAATATCAAATAATACGAATATTGATTTGTCGGCGTGTTTATTGCCTTTAAAATCTTTCTTTCAAATGAAATAGTATGAGTTGTAGTATGTTGTATCTGAAAACCGTACTACAACACATATTTCGTTAAGTACAAAAATTAGTATCGTCTATCACCTGCATATAGTATACATCAGAAAACAAGTGCTGATTGCCGCATGTAAATTCCACCATTCGATTGCATTAATATTAGTAATTAACAATCATATGTATTTAAGAATTATTAAGCGGTTTATGCCTTCAAAAGAGGTGTTCTAATTTCTGCTTTGTAAACCGAGTTTTGCGTACAGTATTACCTACCAAGCGGCAACTGGCAGCAACTGTACCGCTTTTAGATGTTTTCAGTAGACGCTTGAAAATTACTATGTGATTCTGTTATGCCAAAGCGCTATAAATTTTCCGACAAGTTAGGAAGTTATATTGTGCCATTGCATCATTTTTGTTTTTGTTGATATTGCTTCTACAAATAGTTTCTTTACACTAATTATTTCATTTCAAATATGCACATACATTTTTTAACTTTTGTGCACTTTAACGACGAAAAACTTCTTTTCGATCGCTGTAGAGCAATTTAAACTGTTGATACTGGATTACAGAGGCGTTATCGTATGCTGTAATCACAAATTACGATAGTACCAGTTCGATAACTACTATAGCAATCCCAATAACAAAATTTACGAACAGTTTTACTCGATCACGTATGCAGTAATTCGGCCCCAGCTCTCACGTCACCGTAATTGTTTCTTAAGTGCGATCAGGCCTGTTGTTGTTGTTTGGCCTTCGAGAGTTTTGTGTCTCACTCTCACTGGTTAACTGTTTGCCTTAACTAACTGTATTAGTTTACAGCTCTTTTTTTTACCACGCGGGTAAACGCATAAGTCGTTATACTCGTAGTTAGTAACAGCGCCGCTGCAAATTACCGTTAATACCATCATGAGCATAAGGTCTTCGTTCCATCAAAAAAATACGTGATATCCAGTATTAAGGTAAAGGAAACGAAACTATATTGTTTTAGAACAAATTTTGTTTAGTCAGCCATGTCACAGTGTATAACTCCGTTCGGAAACGGAATTGAATTCTTTTTTTACTTCTTCAAAAAACGAAAAACTAAAAACCTTTTCGGAAGTTTTTTTTTTTAGCTTTTATTTATTTATTGAATCTTTCTAATATTATATGATGATGGGTTGGTATCATTCGTCTAGCTCGAGTTCAATCCTGGCTAAAGCCAAGAAATATTTTTATTTATAATTATAACAATAATTGCCGCGATCAATAACTCTTGATCAAAGAAGACAGGAAAAAATAATTGAATACACTAAAGCTGGGGGACAACTAGCTGTTTCACAGTCGCTAAACTGTTCATCAGCACCCACTAGGATTCGAACTCAGTACCATGTAAATATGATAACAAACTTCCGGCCACATAAATAGCTTTCCAGAAGCTTATGAGTGTTTGTAGGCAAGTTCAACTTTATTTTGTGCATTAATCCCTCGTGCGATACTTTATCAAAAGCTTGGGAAACATCAATGAATAGAGCTGAGCAATACTTTTTATCCTCAAAAGTATTTCTTATAACATTAACTAGTCTATGCGTTTGTTCTATGGTGCTGTGTTTAGCCCGAAAACCAAATTGATGATCATGGATGCATCCTGCATCATTCAATATTGGAGTCAACTTCGCCATTAACAATTTTTCGAAAAGTTTTGAAATTGTTGGCAGTAGACTTATTGGTCTATATGACTCTACTTTAGTGGGATCCTTCCCTGGCTTGGGTATCATAGTAACCATAGACACCTTCCACTCTGCAGGATAGTATTCTAGGCGCAAAATAGCGTTAAAAATAAAAAGAAAAATTCTTCTAGCAACGCGAGGTAACTGTACAAGCATTTTGCCAGTAATTTTATCAAAACCTGGAGCTTTTTTTGAGTTTACTTTATTTATAACGTTTTTGAGATCTTGAAAGCTAAGTCTCAAAGGCACAGGCGGTCTAACAGCATATGGCGTAAATTCAGCAACATCATCCACTGTATCATTTGCAATAAAAACGTTTTTCAGAATCTCTTCTTGCCCAATCGCCAGCTGAAACTCGCAAAGGTGGCTTACCTATTACGGGTCTTTTCAGACCTTCTGCCGCTTTCCATAGTCGGTTTGAGTGCTCCCATCAACACCTTCTATATAATTTTTAAGGGAAGCCATTCTTTGGATTTCAAGCAGATTTCTTAATTGAGTTATGCACTCCCGTAGCCTGCTTTTAAGCTGGGGAGACCTGCGAAGTTGCCACTCTCTTCTAACTCTTCTTTTTTCTGACAAAAGTAGCTCAATTTCAGACGAATAAGTTCTATTGTTCTCATTTCTGAAACTGACTTTTAGGAATGAAATCATTTATAATTACAAGAGTAAAATCTTTCAAGATGTTAAAAAACGGAAGTCTAAACGTTGAAGATCTCGTTGAAGATTTTCATTCAAATCTACTAGATTTTGGGAAGATGTAAATGCCCTATAAGATTCTTTGATTTTGTTTTACCACAAAATTATGTTTCATAATGAATAATCTTTTGAAAGACGGAAATTAGTTGCACTGATTATTCTGGATTAGATCCTCCTAAGCAAAACGTGTCACGGCAGCAACGTTTTTACTTTAATTCAATTTGAGTCAGAGGCTTATTTAAATTCCTCTCCCCACCTTAACTTGTTCTTGTTACTTGTAACTGCTTGTTTGTTTATTTGTTTGTTTATTTATTTTCTTTTATTATTTCACGTATTTTTGCCTGCTACTGATTACGCTGTCGTCTTCAAAATCCATCCCCTTTGGTGTAAGAGTTGTTGTGAAAGCTTATGTAAATGTTGAAACCCTAATTGACAGATTCAGTTAAACTTTCTATGTATACAACTCACACACACTCGCGCATATTTAACACATTTACAAACTAATACGTTTACAGAACATGCAAGCAAATATGATTTATGTGCTTGTGCATGCATGTAAGCAAAGAAGTGATAAAATTTATACTTTTGTGTGAATGAAATGTTGCAAGTGGCATTTTACATGGGGTTTGTTTGGAGTACATGTTGCTGGGTTTGTTGTTTCCTGGTTTGATTGTACTAATCGTGTTTTCTAAATTAATCACGTTACTGCGGATGGATTAAATTTAAAAACAGCCAGTTTTATTTCTATTTCTTATTTTTTTTTATCTTAACCGAGTTAATTTGCCACGCTTTTGGCTGATTTGTATGGTTTTTACAATATTTCTTTATGAAATTGATTAGGCTTGTAAATTGTGTTTGCATAGAATAATAAATAATGATCTATCAACGCCAGCCTGTGACATTTATATGATTTCATGTTATTCACATTTTATTCACTAAATGCATTTACGTTACTTTATTCGATATTAATATTAGGTATACAACTTTACTTCCGCCGTTTTGCAATAGATGGCAGCATTGTTGCCTCTAAAGATAATCAACTAAAAATTCTACAATTTTCACCTTTTACAAGAAATCGATGTATAGTAGTCCTGTCTACTCACTCTCAAAATTTTACATAATTTTCGCGAGTCTTTTGCCAAAAATATAAAGTTGTGTAAAATAATTACATCAGCACCTGCCTGCGGCCCTATCTGATGATGGACAAGTTCCACAGGGTGAATTATTCACGATTCACCAGCGCCTCCGTGTGGTTTATCAGGCTCACAGCGTTAGCAATTTTTGCCATATGTTTATGGCCATATGAGCAATTTTTTGTTGAGGAGTTCGAGCCTTCTAATCCCTCCTGTATGCAATTTTCCAGCAATCAATGGAAGACAAGGCTTAATGAGTTAGTAGGCCGAAGCCCACTAGCAGCATCAGACCTTAAGCCAACTCACCCGTCAACCATCACCACTGGTTCCTTACAACATAAAAAAGCCACACACCAAACAATTATCAAGGATACTAACACTCCCTTCCTACGTTTTAGGTTTCAACCACAGCCAGAACGTTTCAACCATGATCAGCCCGGGTGGAACTGCTAGCAGAACCACCCGGGGGCCATGCTGATCCCCATTCTGCCAATTTAAACCCTTGGTAAGGGTTTCGGAAGCCAACACAACATAAGTCATGCAGCATCCTAGAGTTTTATTTGCTACAACGAATGAGGAACCCCTTCCGCTTTTTACCAGAAAAACAGAATGCCCTGGTTAGGAATACGCCAAGGCGAAACCTGTTCCCCTCGTATTTGTAAACATAACACCTTCGAAATATTATGTCTCCATCATAAAGTTATTTTCGATTAAACACGTTAACTTATGGGCCAAATTCTCGTTATTTGCGGGAGATTTTAATTCTATGCTTTACTATGAAGAAATTGCGGCTAAGGCTCATCGGCTGCTATCCGCTATTAGTTAAAGAACGTGGCAAGAGTGGTTTTAACGCTTCAAGAACGCTGATTTTGACGTCGAAAACCAGCATAGCGGTGGAAAAGAGAAGGTTTTCGAAGATGTAGAATTGGAGGCGTCACTTCATCAAGGGGCGTGTGAAACGGTACAATAATTATCAGTAGCATTGGGAGTGACGGAACAAGCCATTTAAAAATTTTCGAAAGTCATGGAAATGATTAAGAAACAAGAAAATTGGGTGTCATATGAGTTGAAGCCGAGAGATGTACAACAGCATTTGTTTGCTTGTGAACAGCTGGTTGCAAGGCAAAGGCGGAAGGGATTTCTGCATCGCATTGTGACTGGAGACGAAAAAGGGTTCATTACGATAATGTCAAGTGCAGAAAATTCCGTCCATGCTTTCACGTTGACGGCCTAACCGAATGTTTACGGTTCCAAGGTCGTGTTCAGTATGTGGCAGGACCAGCTCGGCGCAGTGTATTATAAGTTATTAAAACCGATTGAAACTATCACAGGTGATCGTTATCGTACGCAATTAATGCATTAGGGCCGAGTATTGGAAGACAAACGGCCGCAATGCAACGACAGACATGATAAAGTGATTTTACAGCACGCCAATTCTCGGCCATATGTTGCGAAGAAACGTTGAAATGTGAAGTCCTACCCCACCAGACATTGTTGCCTCGGGCTGTTATTTTTGCGATCAATGGCATACAGCCCAGCTGACCAGTACTTCTGGTCTTATGAAGAAATAAAAAATTGGATTGACTCGTCGATCGCTGTGTAGCCAGTTTTTTGCAATGAATCCTTAAATTTCGGAAGAAACACGTCGGAAGCAAAATTGTACGTCTATATAAATAAAACTGAAAGGAGGAAACAAAGAGTTTAAAAACAAATCTTAAAGTTTTGAAAACTTGTTGCTTTGCTGTAATAGTACATTTACACCAAAGCAAAATCTAGTACATTTGTTATTTCGAGTCAAATCTAGTTGATTTTTTGTAAAAAATCTTACACAACTGTGATTATGTTTACATCAGTTATTGCTTGTGACCTCAGAAATATTGGTTGGTGAAACGATCAGAACACGCAAAAAATCACACAACACTTGCAAAAAATCACACAACACTTCCAACCAAAAAGTACGATGATTGTCTTGGATCAATAAAGTGCTGTACACGAAGGTGCTTTGCAGTTCTCTTTTTTTAGAAAGAATGAGAAACCTGAAGAGCAATTGTCTAGAACTTTTTTTCCAGATTCATAATAAAAGACTAGGTTATCTAACCAAAGCGCACGATGTTAATTGTAAATAAAATATGATAGAAGGATCTATGACGATTATATGTGAAACAAAATATCAGACATATGCCCACAATGGCTTCAATAGCATACTTCAACTCTCTGAGACAAAATTATGATTCAATGTCATTAATGGGCCGAATTATCTCATCTATTTTGCCATAATACCCGAATTAATTAATTAATAGTAATCAAATGTATAAATAAATAATTAAATTAATAATATAATATAAATAATAATAAAAACAATTGAGTTTTATTCACTATATTAGCTTCTAACATTGATACCAATCAAAAAATTATAAACAGCTTGTTTACTATGTTGCCCAGCTGTCTGCATCGCCTGTATGGATTCATAGGAGCTATCCTATAAAATGTCAGTAGACTTCGGAAATTTTTGAAAGATATCCTCAAACATTCAACTTTATATCCCAGCAATCTAAGTAAATTATTGAGAATTTAAAAAGAAAAATTATGATTAGGGTAGCTCCTATGAAATGTCGACATATAGACAGCTGGGAAACATGGAAAGCAAACTGTTTTTGATTAGTATCAATGTTAGAAGCTAATATAATGAATTAAACCCAATTATCTTGATCTTAATTATTTGACCTTTTTTTATAAATTAAATTGAAATGTTTTTTAAGCTTGAGGTCAGTTTTGTTTTTTATATAAAAATGTTTTAATTATATTCGATATTTCGTCTTCCTTCGGAAGACTTCTTCAGGAAATTTTTTTTTAGTTCTGTTTACAAAATCAAAAATATTTGAAAACATATTGAAAACAATTTTAACATACATAAAAACATTCAACATACATTGTAACAAAAAGTTAAAGTACATAAAAAGATTATGAACATAATGTTTTATACATAATTATCGATATTTTAATTAGCTAATTTACTACCCTATTCTTATTAATTAAATGCCTATAGTTCTGAGCTAAACTTTCTGTATCTTTTCTAAAATTAATTCTATTAGCTATTGGTACATCAATTATCTGCAACATCTCCAACATATACCGTTTTCTATAACTAGTTTCTGTATTTAATATTGAAACCTTATTAAAATCCGGATTGTGATTTAAATCACGACAATGTATCGACAAAGCCGTCTTCTGTGACGAATTAATATTCCTATATTTCTGATCAGACTTATGTCCTGCTAATCTAGTCTTCAATTTATTCTTTGTTGTTCCTACATAAACCTTATCACACTGTTCCCTATCATTACCGCCACAAGGTATTTTGTATACTAAATTTTACTTATCTAATTTATTCAATCTATCTTTTGTTTTACTAAATAATCCACCCACTGTTTTATAAATCCTATGTGCTATTTTATACTTTCTTTTATCAAATATACTAGTCCTTTGTAACCTTTCAGACAAACCAGGTACATAAGCTAACGATTTATATACTTTTGCTTCCATACTAACATCTAATCTATTACTACTATCATGCTGTCTAATTAATTTGCAAACAAGGGCCTTAGGAAAACCATTATCATATAATATACTCTTCAAAATAGTTTCATTCTTCTTATGAAATCTAATATCGCTTATATTAAATACTCTGTCTATAAGATTTTTAGCTGTATTTATTATCACTTTCTTTGGATGTTTTGAGAAATAATTTATTATTCTTCCAGAAGATGTTGGTTTCTGATACCAATCTATTAATAAATTATTACCTTTTCTCATAACTAATGTATCTAAATATGCAATTCTATTGTTTAATTCACGTTCAATAGTGAATTTAATGCATGAGTCAAAAGAGTTCAAAGTTGATAATAACAAACTAACAACATATTTATTTATAATACAAAATAAGTCATCTACGTACTTAGTTAAGATCTTAGGCTTAATTCTCAATTTCTCAAGACATGAATCCAATAAATTCTCCAGCACAATATCTGCTACAACAGGGGAAGCTGGAGATCCCATAGGAAGCCCCTTATTTTGTGAAAAGATTTTATTATCATATTGAAAATATCTGTTATCAATTAAACAAAATCTAAGAATTCGTAAAAATAAGTTCTTATTCATATATAGGATTTATAAAACAGTGGGTGGATTATTTAGTAAAACAAAAGATAGATTGAATAAATTAGATAAGTCAAATTTAGTATACAAAATACCTTGTGGCGGTAATGATAGGGAACAGTGTGATAAGGTTTATGTAGGAACAACAAAGAATAAATTGAAGACTAGATTAGCAGGACATAAGTCTGATCAGAAATATAGGAATATTAATTCGTCACAGAAGACGGCTTTGTCGATACATTGTCGTGTTTAAATCACAATCCGGATTTTAATAAGGTTTCAATATTAAATACAGAACCTAGTTATACAGGGTGGCCCAGAAAGACCGAAGTGGTGTGAATTGCTTATAACTTTTTATTTAAGAGATATTTTTTTAATTTTTTTTTTTTAAATACATTAAATTTATGGGGAATATTTTTGGATTAGTTATTAAAAATGATATCCCGCAAGTGGTGGCCATATTCTGCTTCGCACAAATGTGCTCTTTCCAACACATTTTCCATGACCTTTCGCAAAACTTCCGGTGGTATGTTGTTAATTTCTTCTCGAATATTGGTTTTTAACTCCTCAATAGTCCTAGGCTTATTAACATAAACTTTTCCTTTTAAATAGCCCCAAAGAAAACAGTCTGGAGCGGTTAAATCCGGGGAACGCGGAGGCCAATTAAAATTGCTGTTACGAGAAATTATTCTTTCACCAAAGATGTCGCGTAAAAGAGTCATTGTGGCCCTCGCAGTGTGCGCTGTGGCTCCATCCTGTTGGAACCATATTTGCGGATGGTTTTCCACGGCTGGCCTTACAAAATTTTGCAACATGGCCCGATATCGATCACCATTGACGGAAATGGCGACACCTTGTTCATTTTCAAAAAAAAATGGGCCAATGATCCTTTCTGAAGAAACACCGCACCAAACGGTACACTTAACTGGGTGCAATTGTCGTTGATGAAGTACTCTCGGGTTTTCCGTAGCCCATATCCTACAGTTTTGCTTGTTAACGAACCCATTTAATTGAAAATGGGCTTCGTCACTCATTATTAAGTTATGAATAAAATTTGGATTCTCTTGTGCTTTTTGCTGGAAATAAATTGCATAGTCAAGTCGTTGCTGGTAATCTGTTGGTTTCAATTCTTGGACAAGTTGAATTTTGTATGGAAACAATCCTATGGTGTGCAAAATTCGCTGCAGCGATGTCCTTGAGAGGCCCAGTTGTGACGAACGTCTCCTGGTTGATGTTTCTGGAACCTCCCGAATACTCTCCTGTACCACTTGAATATTGTCAGCCGTGTGGACAGTTCGGTGTCTGCCGGGACCAGGAAGGTTCCTTACTGCTCCTTGTTCTCGAAAATTTGCAACCAGACGGTTTATTGTTGACTGAGAGGGTGCAACCCGCACATTAAATTGACGACGGTATGCACGCTGAGTCAACACAATGGACCGTTGATTTGAAAAGTAAATTTCAACAATTTGGGCACGTTGTTCAATTGTGTATTGCTCCATTATAAATTATCCAAGTCTTCTTTACAAAATACTGAAAAGAAAAGAAAAAAAAAATTATAATAAAAAAGTTATAAGGAATTCACACCACTTCGGTCTTTCTGGGCCACCCTGTAGAAAACGGTATATGTTGGAGATGTTGCAGATAATTGATGTACCAATAGCTAATAGAATTAATTTTAGAAAAGATACAGAAAGTTTAGCTCAGAACTATAGGCATTTAATTAATAAGAATAGGGTAGTAAATTAGCTAATTAAAATATCGATAATTATGTATAAAACATTATGTTAATAATCTTTTTATGTACTTTAACTTTTTGTTACAATGTATGTTGAATGTTTTTATGTATGTTAAAATTGTTTTCAATATGTTTTCAAATATTTTTGATTTTGTAAACAAAACTAACAAAAATTTTCCTGAAGAAGTCTTCCGAAGGAAGACGAAATATCGAATATAATTAAAACATTTTTATATAAAAAACAAAACTGTCCTCAAGCTTAAAAACATTTCAATTTAATTTAATAAAACCCAATTGTTTGAATTTTTGTTCTCTGATTTTCGATACTTTCAAAAAAACAAATCGTAGCAACGAACAATTGTTCATTTGTTTGAAAGGTGTAAAGAAATGTTAGAGACGTGTAAAAATAAAAAAAAACTTTTTTTTTTATGTTTGGACAGATATTACTAAAAAATGTTCCTTTTTACATTCTCAATAATTTATTTAGATTGTTGAAATATAAAGTTGAATGTTTGAAAATATCTATCAAAAATTTCCAAAGTCTACTGATTATAGACAGCTGGGAAACATGGAAAACAAGCTGCACATTCAAAAGGCAATAATGAAAATATAAAGAAAACACGGACAACGGTAAAAGAAAGGAATAAAAAGGAAACACGTACACACGGTTCAGTTTCGTTTCATACCCTTAGTAACGAAAATATATACATTGATCGCGGCAATTATTGTTATAATTAAAAATATTTCTTGGCTTTAGCCAGGATTGAACTTGAGCTAGACTAATGATAACAACCCATCACAAAATTAGTAAAAATTATTATATTTTTACGATTTTGCGTTACTTCTAACCTACTGTGCAGCTATTGATCTGCTTGTTACAAATTTACATGCACATCCACACAAGCAACATAAAGCTAAAAACATAATACACAAACGCACATGATCTAAAGCACGCAAAATTTCAAGTAAAAAGTCCACCAGTGATTTTATTGTTGTTGTTGTTGCGCTGTTATTGTCTTGCAAGCATGTGTGTGTATATGAGTAGCAATTATATTTATATATCTGAATCTGGAATAATCAATATGTAGAAGTTTCATGAACAATAAAGAAAGTAATATATAAGTATAAATAGCAGGCAACTGTGAAAATGATTTACATCAGTACCTGCCTTGACGGCCTAACCTGATGTGGACCAATTCCACGGAGTGAATTTTTCACGATTCACCACCACCCCCGTGTGGCTTGCTAGGCTCACACAGGTAGCAATTCTTGTCATATGATTGCGGTCATATGAACAACTTCTTGTTGAGGAGATCGGGCTTTCTAATCCCTCATGTATGCAATTTCCCAGCAATCAATGGAGGACAGGGCTTAGTGAGTTGGTAGGCCGAAGCCCACTAAGAGCATCAGCCCTTAAACCAACTCACCCGTCAACCATCACCTTACAGTACACGTATCTGTTGTATAGGCAACAGATCCTCGGGAGATTGTTAGCCCTCGAAAAAAGCCATCACCAAACAATTTTCAAGGATACTAACACTCCCTTCCTGCGTTTTAGGTTTCAACCACATCCAGAACGTTTCAGCCAAGGTAGGCACCTCAACCATGATCAGCCCGGGTCGAACCGGGGGGAACAGGCAACCGTGAAAATGATTTACATCAGTACCTGCCTTGACGGCGTAACCTGATGGTGGATCAATTCCACGAAGTGAATTTTTCACGATTCACCACCGCCCCCATGTGGCTTGCTAGGCTCACACAGGTAGCAATTCTTGTCATATGATTGCGGTCATATGAACAAATTCTTGTTGAGGAGTTCGGGCTTTCTAATCCCTCATGTATGCAATTTCCCAGCAATCAATGGAGGACAAGGCTTAATGAGTTGGTAGGCCGAAGCCCGTTAAGGGCATCAGCCCTTAATGGGCTTCGGCCTGTTCGGGGGGAACAGGCAGAAGTAAAGATAGCAGGCAGCGCTAAGTAAAGTCTAGTAAGCAAGTCTCATGTTTTAATACCCAGTGGTATTAAGTGTAAGTAAAGCTGTGAAGTATTGAAGTACTGTGTAATAAAAAAAGTGTTACTATAATTTTTTAATTTTCAATGGTAAAAACGTAACAATACTTACGATATGGATAAAGATATCGAAGCTCCATTTTATGTAATTACTATTCATTTATTTAATGTACGAACGTATAGAAATTTAATTCTAAGATTAAATTTGCGGCCAGGCCCCTGAGCATTCAATTTTTTTTTTTTGCTATGCACTCATAGTGTACACTATTATTTTATGGAATCGCTTCAATTAGAACGAATGAATTTTATTGCGCTGAGTTTATTAGTTCAGACACCCCTGGGTACTAGTCTAAGATAAAAAACCGAAACTTGCCATACATTTTTGAGCGAAAACATTATTTCTTAAGTATTCACTGTAACTGCAAAAATTATTCATTCTCACCATGGTAATGCATTGCGGTCACAAAAATTAAACATGAACACAGAAATTGAAACTGAACAGCTCAAAATTCATCATTGCAGAATTAGACCCCAATTCTTTTTTCTATGTAGTGCATATTACTGGATCTAGGAAAATAGATTATGAGAAAGAACGAAGAGGGAGTAGAGTTTGCGAATGTTTGACTTGAACCTACCAATAAAAATACAGAAAGACCAAAACAAACTTTATTTGTTTAATATTTCAATAAATATTTATTTTCTATATAATATTTTTTCCATAAATTAAAGTTAAGGTTGAGATGTTTGTATTGCTTTTTGCATGCTAACACATGTGCTTTTCTTTACTCTATTGTCAGATATCTGACAATGATAATAACTGACATTTATATGGTTCTTGTATTTTTTACACCCCCCGGGGAACAGGTTTTGCCTTGGCGTATTTCCAACCAGGGCATTCTGTTTTATCGGATAAAAAGGGGAAGAAGTTTCTCGTTAGTTGTAGCAAATAAAACTTTAGGAAGCCGGATGACTTATGTTGTGTTGGCTTCCGAAACCCTTACCAAGGGTTTAAATTGGCAGAACGGGCATGACACCTGGGTGGTTCTGCATGCAGTTCAACCCGGGGTGATCACAGTTGAGGTGCCTACCTTGGCCGAAACGTTCTGACTGTGGTTGAAACCTAAAACGCAGGAAGAGGGTGTTAGTATGCTTGATAATTGTTTGGTGGTGAAACGATCACGTGGTTTTTTTCGGGAACTAACAACCTCTCGAAAGCCGGTTGCCTTTACAACAGATATCTGTACTGTAAGAAATCGGTGGTTATAGGTGACAGTGTGTGGGTTTAAAGGCTGATGTGGGCTTCGGCCTACCAACTCACTAAGCATTGTCTTTTATTGCCTGGGAAATTGCATACAGGAGGGATTAGAAAGACCGAGCTCTTTAACAACAAGTTGCTCATATAGCATATGACAAAAAGTAACGACCTGCATGAGCCTAGAAAACCACGGGGGGCGCCGGTGAATCGTGAATAATTCATTCTTTTTCACAACAGTACCTTTTTACACCCCCCGGCGAACAGGTTTTTGCTTAGCTCAGACCCAACTATGCACTTGAGATGCCTGCCTTTGCTGAAACTTTCTGGCTGTGGTTTAAAACTAAAATCGCTGTAAAGAAGAGTTAGTTTCCCTGATTTGGCGCTTTTGTCCTGCAACAGATACCTGTACTGTAAGGAACAATGAGTGATGGTTAGACTGGTAAGTTGGTTAAGGTATGATGCTCTTAATGGACTTCTACCTACCTACTTATTAAGCCTTGAAGGCCCGAACTCTTAAACAAGAGGTTCGTCTATAGAGCTACAAACTTATAGCGAAAAGTTGCGAGTTGTGTGAGCCTAGCAAGCCAAACAGGGGAGCTAGTGAATCGTGAATAGTTCACCCCGTGAAGTTGGTTCATCACCAAATTAGGCCATCAAGGCAAGTGCTGCTGTAAATCAATTTCACAGGTGTACTTTTTTAGATACATAAAATGAATGTCTGTGAATGTAAGTGCTTATGATGACTTCGTATGGGAAAGAAATATACAATACATTGCCGAAGTATACTTCTTGTCACGACTTAAACAAAGAAAAAAGTGCGAACAAAACGCCACGTGCATTGAAGAACTACGTGTACGTATCTATACGCTTGTGTCTACGCGTGCGTGCCAACAAGGCATCACGTAACTTGTACTATAAATTTTCTCGAATAACAATAACAAGAAACCATAAAAAGTTTTCCCCCTGGAAAAGTTAAATGTGGTAGTAAGAATAGAGCAAAACAGCAGCATACAATATAATATTCTTATTTGAATGAAAAGCAATGCTTAAGAAAGTAACTTGTTAAAACTGTTTTCGCAATACTTTCTGTTACACTCTAGCTTAAGCTTAGTTGATACTTGAGTCATTTGCTTGCGATATTGCATTTGCTACCGATGTCAGTAAACAAGGGGAATCTGATATTTTTAAAATTGACGTTATTATATTCCTCTAGACGTCCGCTTTTACCACTGGGTCAGTCTGCATTAACCTTTGCATGTGCATACACATGTTTACATATTTGTGCAAATGCCCACGAATGAGTGTTAATGTACTGTATACACAGCCATTCGAACGTACGTATACGGACACATACATACATTACATGCATTTAACCAAGATGAATTACTACAATTAAACGAGTTACGTTTCTTTCTTTTTTATCTTTTGCTATTTTAATACATTTAAGCTTTTATATACATATTCGTTTAAACGTTCATTCATTCGCTCATTTATATATTATTCAAATGTGACGGGTGGGTAGGGAAGAAGGAAGGTGGACGAAGTCTGTTGTGGCATATCATGATTGCCATCATGCCAGTAGACATTTATGTATATCATGGCAATTAATTGATTGAAATTTTCATTTTCACACAAATATACACAAATACATAAAATGCATTGAATCGGGGCCCTGTAGTTGAATACTGATGGAAAAAATTAAAGTATCAATTTCACTCAAATATTAAGGTGCAGCAAACGCTTTTATCTGATCTTCACTTAATCGTAAGTGTGTTTATTATTAAAAGATCCTGCCGTGTGGATATGATATAATGTTTCAAACGCGCTCCTTTAAACTATCAAAATGAGACAAATTTTTGTATTACCCTATGGCACGATTAACAAAGTCTTAACAGGATGCCTCAAACAGGAAAACCAATATCTCCATATAAAGGCTATGGGTCACTGTCCTATTTGATTATAAAGGGTTGTCCAAACTAAAGTTTTTTGAGAAATATCTTAATATTTTGTGTTACGATAGATGAGAATCTATGACAATAATGTGTGAAACAAAATATCGATAAAATGCTTGACACCTCTATCCGATGATACATATTTTCAAACACGTTGAGACATAATTGAGGTTCAATGTCGTTAATGGGTCGAATTATCTTCAATTTGGCTTGAGTTACAGTTGACACACACATTTTTTAATATTCGTGGAGAAAGAAATCCAACGGTGTCAAATCATATGATCGCAGTGACCAATTAACATTGCCACGATGCGAGATAATACGGCCTTGAATTTCTCGCTTAAAAGAGCTATTGTAACTCGCAGGAAGGGTAATTAGTATCCCTGATAACTTTAGGATGGCGGTTTTCGGGGCCGCGTGGTGGTATTGTCTTGCAAAAGATACTTGTAATGTAAGGAACCAGTACTGATGGCTAAATGGGTAAGTTGATTAAATCCTGATGCTGCTAATGGACTACTGCCTACCAACTCATAAGCCTTGTCTTCTACTGACTGTCTGAGGAATTGCACACAGGAGGGATGAGATGGTCCGTGTTCTTCAGCAAAAGATTTGTCTATATGGCTACAAACCTATGGCAAAAGTTGCTGCCTGTGTAAGCTATACAAGCTACACGGAACCTCTGGTGAATCGTGAACAATTCATTCCGAGGTCCATCATCAGCTAAGACCATCAAGGAAGGTACTTATATAAATCAATGACGCACTCTGTCTGTTCAACTAACTGTTTGGAGCATTGACGACGCTTGAAATAGTCATTAGGTCAAATTTTTCAAATACTGAAGCAAAGAAATGTCAAACAAAGTTGAGTAAAAACTTGCCTTTAAGGTGTGAGTAATAATTAACATTGTACATTATGGTTGGACCATCCTTTATATTAAAAAAATGCAGTCATCGACCGGTATTATAAAAAAAATATATGTATATTTGTTTAGCAATATATTCAGCGGCATGAATTCGCCTCGGCACTTGCGTCAGCTGTTTAAGGTTTACATATAACTCGATGATTTGTCATTCAGAGTTACAGCGCAACCCAAATTAGTGATAACGGCTTTCGTAAAACTAAATATAAAGTGAAATTATAACTCAACCCCGGCTGTAAGCTTTATTTTTTATTTTTATTATTTATTTTGTTCAGTTCATCTGAATAAATAACAACAAAAATCTTTTCATACAGAATTTTCCGATTAGAATATTAACAAAATGAGACAGTTCTACTTATTTACATACCTATTCACACAGAAATAAGCTTCCTTGGAGCACAATATTTTGATTGGAATTTCAGTACAAACTTGTTCTCCAGCGTTGCTCTGGTGTAAGTCTATCCATAATGAAATATCAGCTCAAGCTAAGTGTAAGACAACTATCAGCTGTTAAACAGACTGTCATATCAAGCAGTGTTGCCAGCTAAAACTGCGAACCTGTAAAACACACTCAATATTTTTCTCCTCTTTTAAGTTTTTATCACATCATACCTCACTTTTTGTTTAAGTAAATTTCGTGAGATGGACTAAAATACGTAAGACAATTTTAAAAATAATTTGTTTTAAATTGGAAACTACACCAAAAAGTCGTTTAAATACTGAAAAGTCCCGGTAATAAACAAAGAAAACGCGGCGAGCATTTCTTTCAATTCATGTAGTTTAGATATTGTTTTAGTTTAGCTATTTTATTATCAGCGAAAACCTCTTCATTCGTGCGGAATTTTTTACCGGCGAGCATTTTTTTTTTTCAAATATGGCGAATACGGTTTATGTGGAGGCAATTCGAAGTCCGATTCATATAGTTTTGTCATTGTTTTGATGGGCATGTGACACGGGGCTTTGTCTTGAAGAAACAAAATTTATTTATTTGCCATATGCGGTCGTTTCTTTGCAATTTCGACCCACAAACGCTCCAACACTGCTACTTAATATTCATTCTTAATGGTATTTCCTTTCTCTAGATAGTCGATGAATATTACACCACGCACAACCCAAAATACCGAGGCCACAACCTTTCCAGCAGATTGTTATGCTTTCGGGCGCTTTGGGCGAGGTTCACCAGTTGCTGTCCACTCAGATGACGATCGTTTTGATTCCGGAGTGAAGTGACGGATTCTTGTCTCATCCATTGTCACATATCGACGCAAAAATTTTGGTTTGTTACGTTTAAACAAGGCCAAACACTGCTCAGAATCATCAACGTTACGTTCTCGTTTTTGGTCAACAGTGAGCAAACGCGGACCCACTTTGAACAAAGCTTTCTCATAGTCAAATGCTCATGCAATATGAAGCCAACACGTTCTTTTGCTATCGTTACGATTTCTGCTAACTCACGCAACTTCACTTTTCGATCATTCAAAACGATTTTGTGGATTTTTTCTATGTTTTCTAGTGTTACCGTCTCTTTCCGCTTTAGGAAAGCGTTAAAAAGCGCCACTGCATTCTGCATCATCGGTATCTCTAAGACCACCTTTTAAATCAGCAAACCAACATTCTATTGTTGTTTCCGATGGAACGGAGTCTCTATAATACTTTTCAAGCCATTGTTTCGCTTGAACGGTATTTTCCCCCATCAAGAAGCAGTGTAAAATTATATCACGAAATTGTTTTTGATCCATTGTTTTGAAAATAACATACATAAATAGCGTACTCTTAGCACAATATCTCACAAACTAATGAACAGAATATAATGAAATTTTAACAGCTGTCTGTTGAAGGTTAGTATTAACTGAAAAAAGGTGACTGCAATAAAACTAGCGCCATCTACGTGTTAGGCCATGTAGCATCTTCACAGCTTAAAAAGTATTTTCCCCTTTTACAAACTGTTATAACAAATTACAAATTTCGGTAGTTGCTTACCAACTACCCTGTAATTTTCAAACATTAGGTTGTTCTATATGGCAACGCTGTACATTTAGTTTCAAACTGGAACAATGTCAATGACAAAGATATCCTGTCATGGTTGGAAGACATATTGAGTAAAAGACATTTAGACTGGATATGTACTTAACATCTTCGTTCCATGACTGAGTAAATTTACTTGCCCTTTTTTATAACATATTGCATTTAAGAAATTATTATTATTAAAATTGTAAAATAAGATTATGCCGGGGCTTCAGCAAACCGTTTCCCCAGAAACGGATTAATTTTTTTTTTCTTTTGTTGCACAACAATTCATTAAATAGAACTGGCGGGTAATTTTCTTTTTTGTATTTTCTTTGATTATAACATAAATATATTTGTGACTTTTTTGTTTGCTCTACAACCACTTGACCACTTTACGACAGACATTATGTCACATTGCGTGTATATAATTGTTTGTGTGTACTCATATGTGCATGTGTGTGTATTTTATGATATCAATGTCCATTTAATGTCCTGTTTAAATACATTTTTTTTTATTTATTTCATTTTTAATTTTTATAAATTATAATGCCTTTCTTCTTGTTGTTGTTGGCGATGAATATCATCGCAATACAATTTATTTATTAAAATTAAGAAATGAACTTAAGTGTTGAAAAAAAGGAAAAGAAAGTGTGTAAAGAATCGAGTTAAGTATGATGTTAAAAATGATGTTTAAAATAATACACTTAAACAAGTTTAAGTCTTAATGGCAATTACTTTAATTATTTATTTGCATTGTCAGTTCTTTTCTACTGCAAGTAAAGGTAAATAGATGATTTATGACTTTTTTTTTTAATAGAATTTTAAAAGATATATCAACAAAACATTGGCTTCATGCCGGAAGGCCCCAACTTGCACTTTTCCCGATTTAGTTTCTTACTAATTCTAATACACTTCGCACAAACATAAATATTCATAAGGAACGAATTTACAAAACCATTGAACAAAAAAGTTACATTTTATTGCAATTATGTTAGTTTTTAGTGTTTTTCTATGATTATTTTAATTTTAAGCCTAGAATGGCTTTTAAAAACTGCAGCGTTTTAAACCATTTATATTTTTGTATACGATTATTTCACGACGGTGGAACTATCGATCGTGCGGATTTGTCAGTCACAATGTCGCAGTAGTGGAGAGAGCATCGCGCGTTTGCTGTGGAGACATTTTTTAAGAGTAATGATATTACGGAATTGCTCATCGACAATTTTGTTTAAAGTTCAGTATTCAGCGAATAAGTGATGGACCGAGAGTAAATTTAATTTGTTCACGGATGCCGAGATTCTGCGCAACTGCTTCTGCGACGAATGTTCCACGGCCACGTTTTAGTCGATCTTCACAGACTCCCGAAAACATTGCACTGGTTGAAATCAGTTTACGAGAAAGTCCGCAATTTTCAATACGGAAAAGAGCAGCCTCACTAGAACTTATAAGAGCGATTATTCATAACATTTTAAAAATGGATGTGAAATTCCATCTTTTTAAAATTCAAATCGTTCAACAACTGAAAAAATTAATGATTTACGCCTAAATTTTTATGAAACGATGCTGGAGCGTTTTCGCACTCTTAATTTCATTTTCACTTAAACGGCCACGTCAACAAGTAAAACTGCCGTTACTGGTCTCTGAGAATCCGCAACCTTCAATTGAAACATCGAAAACTATGGCATTGCCGCAGGGTAAGTATTTGGATTTGTCAGTCACGGTGGCGCAGTGGTCGAGTGAACATCGCGCGTTTGCTGTGGAGAAATTTTTTTTTTTTTAAGTGACATTACGTAATTGTTCGTCGACAATTTTGTTTAAAGTTCATTATTCGACGAATACGTGAGTGTAAATTTTAATCGTTTACGGATGCAGAGACTCTGTACAACTGATTCGACTACTAATGTCATGTGATCTTGAAGGACTCCTGAATACATTGCACTGGTTGAAAGTAGTTTACGAGAAAATCCTCGCATGAGATAATTGAATAATTTTTAATCAGAAAATTCTCGAGGCCAGTTGTGAAAATTATCAACGCATGATTACGGAATTCGTTTTGCCAAAACTACGAGAACATTCATCGTAATCTTTACACACCTGGTTTCAACAAGATGGGACGGCTGCACACACAGCCAAAGTTTCGATGAATTTGTTTCGGGGATTTTTTCAACAAAAAAACTGATCAGATTGAACAACTTTGGGGACGTACCGTGGCCACCGAAGCCGCCATATGTAACTCCCATTAATTTTTTTTAGTTACCTTAACGATAATGACAATCCCCAATCACTTGTGGCTCTAAAGGAAAATATTCGTCGAGAAATCAGCTCAATTTAACCAAGTTTACTATAGCGTGTGGCGCAGAATACAGGGATCCATTTTGAACAGTGTGTTCAACTCGACGGAAGACATCTAGCTGACAGAAAAAAATAAAAGCCATCATTCAATACTCTTAAAGCCATCATTCAATGCTCTTAATAAAACTTTTAGTCAATTATTACGTTTTTTAAGTTTTAAAATATAAATCTGCTATCAGACATCTTTCCCAAACCTAACAACAGATTTCATTTTGTTTGCCAGTTTTGCAGTAGACTGTTTGTAGTTCTAACAAAAATAATTCGACAGCTGACAATCTAGGGTTAGTAAAAAAGGATCGTTGTAATGGCGGCCGCGGTTCGGAAATTTCGTACAAAATATGGTCGGAATAGCACGTTAACTTTGACAGCAGTAAAGAGATAAGTTCAAAAATTCAAGGAGACTAGATACGTTGGAGACGCCAAACACACTGGTCATACCAAAAACGAGTCGTTCATATTTCAATGTAGCAGCAGTGTGTGAAATGACGGTGATAACCCAGGAATCCCAATTCGGTGTTGTTGACACAATGATTCAACAACACCTTTCTATAGTCATCAAAATTTATATGAATACTTATGTTTGCAATATTTATGGGCCAATAACGGTAAAATAAGATTTAAAAAAGTCTTTAAATATATTATAATAATTTTTTTACCAAAAATTAAATAAACTATTCCGAGAATACACTGTACAGGTCTGATGAAAAAATGACCGATTTCGTTCGATTATCACATTTTTTTTTTCTATTATAAAAGAAATGGTTTTATATATCAGTTATTTTGGATTGTCAGTATATTTTTGATAAAAAGTTTAGTCGTGTTTTGGTGTGCTCTTCGATTTTTACTATTCGAAAAAATGGATCAAAGAAACTGTATTAATTTGTTACATTTTTGTTGAACTTTATAATCTTTAATTAAATATTTTTTGGTTTGTATATATGTTCATCAGGTTTTAGTTCAAGTTTTTCCTTTCTTAAGTTTTTTCTTCAGAAGGATTTTTTACAATACAAATTTGCTGTAATCAATAATTATTGAGTGAATGTTTTGAAAACTTATTAAAAATCCGCACCCTGTTTTTTTTTTTTTTGTGCATAAAATAGTTCACACTCGTATCCCTAATTACTTATATGAAAAATTTCGCTTTTTTAAATCGCCGCGAAACCGAAACATTATAATACCTTGATATCAATATCTCGTGTCCACTACTATATCAACAGTTAAACAGAAATGCTAATAGTTTCAAAAAAATTTTATTAAATTTTTTTATATAGTCATATAAATTGTTTTTTTTTTATAATATTTATATTTCATTATGTTTTTCTATATTTTTATAATTTTTCTTTTCTTTTAAATTTAAATTTTTCTTATATTTTAACTTAATTCTTTTTTTTTTTTTTTCTTTCTTAAAACTAAATACATAAAATTAATTAAGTCCAGCCAATGCTAGACAAAAATGTTTTATTTTGCACGGTCAATATCGGTGAAATCACCTATTTAACGTTCTGATGGTGGCAAGGGTGTCCCTCCTTCTCAACCGAGAGTGTCCTTCAAAATTAAGTATATTGCGTGCAAGACGATTTGGATGAAGTTCCAATTTATTGATATGCCTTGTTGCGTACTTTGAAAATTCGTCTTTTACAAGAGGAACACAGAGATCCTTATGAACTCGTGAGTTTTTTACGTGCCATGGAGCTGCGGTAATTGTTCGAAGAATTTTGTTTTGTCGCCTTTGAATTTTTTCAACGTTTGAAGCGGAGGCGGTGCCCCATAGTTGAATTCCATAGCACCATATAGACTTTAGAATAGCGTTGTATAATAAAAGTTTGCAATCCAGCTTCAATGTCGAGTTTCTGCTCATAAGCCAATTCAGTTGAGCTGCTTTTAACTTTAACTGAGTAACTTTCGCATCTATGTGAGACTTCCACGTTAACCTACGGTCCAGCTGAATACCAAGGTACTTGACTTCATTTTGCTGCGGAATAGGTGAATTGTTGATTTGGATGGCTGAACATGTTTGTTTACGCAGCGTGAATGTAACGTGAGTACACTTTTGTTCATTAACTTTAATTTTCCAAAGTTTTAACCACATCTCTAATATTGAAATATACTCCTGCAAATTTCGCGAAGCTACTTGATGGCTTTCATGTACGCTGCAGAATGCTGTATCGTCTGCAAAAGTTGAAGTGTGTATTCCGGGTGTCGTTGGCATGTCAGAGGCGTAAATCAAATATAAGGTAGGCCCCAGTATGCTGCCTTGGGGAACTCCTGCCTCGATTGGCTGAGTTGGGCTTATAAAGTCGCCTTCTCTGATAACAAACTTCCGCCCACATAAGTAGCTTTCCAGAAGCTTGTGTGTATTTGCAGGCAAGTTCAACTTTATTTTGTGTATCAAGCCCTCGTGCCACACTTTATCAAAAGCTTGAGAAATGTCAATGAATAGAGCTGAGCAATACTTCTTCTCCTCAAAGGTGTGTCTTATGACATTGACTAGTCTGTGCGTTTGTTCTATGGTACTGTGTTTAGCCCGAAAGCCAAATTGATGATCAGGGATGCATCCCAAAGTGTTCAACATTGGACTCAACTTTGCCATTAACAGTTTTTCGAACAGTTTTGAAATTGTTGGCAGTAGATTCATTGGTCTGTATGATTCTACCTTAGTGGGATCCTTCCCTGGTTTGGGTATCATAGTAATCATGGACACCTTCCACTCTGCAGGATAATATTCGAGACGTAAAATAGCGTTAAAAATAAAAAGAAGAATTCTACGAGCTACACGAGGTAGCTGCTCAAGCATTTTACCAGTAATTTTATCAATACCTGGAGCTTTCCTGGGGTTTGTGTTACGAATAACATTTTCAACATCTTGAAAACTAAGTCTCAACAGCATAGGCGGTCTAACAGCGTATGGCGGTAGCTCAGCTGAATTATTCGCTGCATCATTTGTGGTAAAAACATTTCTCAAATGATCGACATACAACATTCCCTTTTCAGAATTGCTTCTTGCCCAATCTCCAGTTGAAGTTCGCAGAGGTGGCTTACCTACTACGGGTCTTTTCAGACCTTTTGTCGTTTTCCATAGAGAATAGTCGGTTTGCGGGCTACCATCAAGACCTTCCAGATAATTTTTAAGGGAAGCCGTTAACTGAGCTATGCACTCTCGTAGCCTGCTTTTAATCTGGGGAGACCTGCGAAGTTGCCACTCTCTTCTAACTCTTTTTCTGTTAGAAGTTGTTCAATTTCAAACGAATATGTTCTGTTGCTCACATTTCTGGATCTTATATGGCTAGTGGTGGCATGTTGTACGGCTAGATTAAGGTGTTCAGAAAATTCGTTAATCGACACATCAATATCCTCAGGCGTTCTCAAGGCAATGTTTTCCGTACAATGTGTACTCAAATATTTCTTATATTTTATCCAATTAACTCGAGTGACGGTCAACGCCAAGTCACAAAACGGGGAACAAACCCCCTGGGGGAACGAAACAGAAACTATAGTTGGTGAGTGATCTGAGGACAAGTCTAATTAAGGCTCCACTTGCATCCATTCTGAGGGAAAATTTTTAGTAACTATAACGTCTGGGATCTTGCGTTAGTCTGACGGCCAATAAGTGGGGTGTCCACTTGAAATCACACCTAAGCCCATTTTGGAAACGGTGTCAAAAAGCACACGGCCTTTCGGGGTAACTAAACGTGATCCCCAAAAAGTGTGTTTAGCGTTATAGTCGCCAGCCGCTAAAAATCGAGGACCAAGTGATTTGAAAAAAAATTGAATATTGTCTTTCTGCTATTGAAAATCGTGGTGGTGAGTAAATCGAGGATATAACGATTTTTTCATGAAAATAATCAAGGCATATATTTGTAGCTTGGAGATATTCCTCACGTGTTCCGTTCATTAGATAGTGCTTAATTCTGGTCTTTATCAAAATTGCCGAACCGCCGCAAGATCTTCCACGGGGATCTTTTGTGTCATATAATGTGTAGCCATTAATTTTGAAATAGCTGTTGGTTGTCAAATGGATTTCAGCAATCATCATTATATCGATCTGCTTTTCCATAAGGAAGTGCTCAAGTTCATTTTTATGTTGGCGAATGCCGTTTGCGTTCCAGAAACATATTTTTAACCAATTCATTTTTTTAAAATTGCCTGTAAAATAGTGGATTGCATTTTTAGCATTTCCTGCATCATGTTTGTCATAGAAGCGGTAAAAGTGTTTATGGACTGAACAAGAGTCTGCAGAGTTGCCTCTAAATTACTAAAATTTGGATCGCACTTTTGAGGTTTGGGCTCCTGGTTCAAGATTTGGTCGGCTTTAAGGACATTAGCATATGAAAATTGTTTGGAGGTTTGCGTATTTGTATGGGTGGTTGAATCGCCTACCTGGGGAAAATTGTTTTTACTAATGACATTTGGCTGCTGGATTGCTGGAGAAACCGATGACTTATTTGTCATTGACCGCTTAAAGTGAGTATAGACAGGGCAACCTCTATAATTTGCAGTGTGGTTACCTCCACAGTTACTGCATTTCTTTACACTTGCGTCGGCCTTTGGCTTATTGCACTGAGTTGTGCCGTGAAGTTCGCCACATACAACACAAACAGCGGGCAACTTACAGTAAGCCTTTGTGTGGCCAAATTCTTGGCAGTTTAGACACTGAACGGGTCCTGAACGCTTATGTGGCTCCTCAACGGTAACCTTACGATGCAAAAGAAATTTAAGGTTATAAATTGGATGAATTTCACCTTTTTTCAGGACAACATCCCTGGGTTCTAGTTCAACCCTAAACATGGGTTGAGGGATCTTCTCACGGTTCCTGATATTTACTACGGTTTTTATTTTAAAACCTTTATCTTCCAATCCGGTTTTGATGTCATCAATATCTACGCAAGAGTCAATACCTTTAATAACGACCTGAAAAGGTCTTCAGCACTTTTGAGCTGGTATGTGTAAAATGATCTTTTCTCTTTTTCTAAAACATCAGACAATTTTCGATAATCGTTTTCATGATTTACTTGTATTTTAGTTTCACTGATGCTGCCGTTCTTCACTGATGTGACGTTGAAAGTATCTTTACCGATTGCCGTAATAAGTTGTTTCACCAGTTCACTAGAAGTCGGCTCTCTCAAATATATTGGTGGAGGCTTATATGTTTTTTTGGATGTTGTTGGCTCATCTGTCTGAAGGATAGCAAACCTATTACCATCCGTTATCGCAGTGGGTTTATCGTCTTTAGAAACTTTTGATTTTGAAGATATTTGTGCGGATTTAGGGCTTCGCTGACGTTTAACCACGGTTATATACCTATCCATTCCTACTTGCGTTTTTGGTTTATCAATAATAGCTAAACTGGAAGATGGTTTGTCTTAATTTAACTTAATTTAATTCAATAATTGTGATTTTGCACATACCGTTTCTGTACTATGAATATTAGATTAAATCTTGTTGTACAGAAAATAAACAAATAAATAAGTAAAATAAAGGTTATTTTTTTATCAGACCTCGTACATGAAAGACCGTGGAGGACATTTGCTCGATGTGTTATTCCACAAAGAACCCTATGTACGAAAAACGAAAAACCGTGTTTTCTACAATATTTAATTCAAATCTTGTGTTGGATTTAGAACACTCTTCATATAATTTAAAAGCTCTATTTATTATTGCTCTATCTGTATATTTTCTAGTTGTCTATATGTTATATTTTATAGGTGCTAATCTTATCTTCAGTAGACTTGAAAACGGTATTCAAACGTTAAACTTTCAATTATCTAAAAAAAAATAGGGGGAATTAAAAAGAGAAATCGTGGGCCAGAAAAGTAAATGAAAGCCAAAGAATTGCTCTGTTTTCTGTGATATATTACTAAAATATTTTTCGCTTTAATTCTCATTATCATTATAGAAATAATTTAGTATAAAGTTGAGTGTTTTCAAGTCTACTGTTAATTGGGTAAGCAAAAATCAATAAACATCAAAAACTGATTTTTTGGTTTTTTATTTGGTGCTATGTTCTTCATTTCTCTTCAAAAAATCATAAAATAAATAAAGATTTCAATCACGTCTTTGCTTAACTTAATATTATCCTTCTCGCAAAAAAGTTTAAATGACCTTTTAGACGTCAAGCCAAGTTATAATTTATTTCAATTTCTAAACTATTTACAATAATTTTGTTCAAGTTTAATTCAAAAAAAAATCGTCTTCCACTCACAACTTTTTGTTTTCAACAAACAAAAACTATATCATTTAAAATGCAACAAATTAAAAAGTTGTTTATTCTGCCATTGAATATTTATTTTATTCTTATATCTTATACATTTTATTCTTTCTCACTAAGTCTTTTGCAAAACAAGTTTAGCAATAAATATCATTAGCAACTTCATAATCATCAGTCGTCATCCAGCGAACTCATTTGTATTTTACAATTCAACAATTTTCTAACTGAGTTTTTATTGGCGAATACAAAACTATTTGTTCCAAGTTTCATTAAAAATAATAAAAAAAAAACAAAACAAAAATCGTATAAAACAAAATGTAACAATAAACCGGGTAATTCATCCCGAGGTTAGATTTTCGTTAGGCTCATATCAAACTGCTTTGTCAGTGTTGTTCGGCAAGTAATCATGGAAAGACTCACAGTGTCTCCAAATTGTTTAGCTGTATTACGAAAAACAGAGTTTTGTGAGAAATACTTTTTTGCGATTCGAAGGACTTACAATGATCATAATCGACTAAAACGACTATTGCGAATAAAGTTCGCAAATTTGAGCTCCAGTTAACATAAATGGCTGGTAGTCGACTGGTTCGACCACATAGATGACAGATAAATATGTTTTAAAATCTTCAAATTCGGAAGAAAAACATCGTTATTATGATTATCGCAAATCGGTAAAAATTCGTCAGCAATAGGCGTACGAATTTAAAGTTATTTTCATAAGTATACAGTCTAAATATTTTTGTACATAATCCGTTTTTAAAACAAAATTTTATTTAATAAAAGATACTTTGAAATCTTCTTTTAATGTACTAAATTTAAGAGTTAGGAACGCATTACTGTAATTAATACTTTTATTCGGGCTTTTTAATCAAAACAACCACATTTGCAAACTTTTAAGTAGTCTCTGGCATAAAATGTTTCTTTTAAAAATGGGGTCTTCAACTAATTTTACACTTTGATTTTATTAAGGTTAGTGTGTTTTTATTTAGAAGCAAACACTTTTCAGAACTGCAGAAGAGTACGGCAACACTAATATTTTGATATAAACTTAATCAAGGAAGGAGTAATTAGCAAAGTAATTTTTGACTTCAAAAACAGATCCGTATCATAAAACAAATTTACCAAGTTTCGTAGAGTTCGGACTAAATTTCTGGTTTTTCGAGTTCTACGATGGAAACTCTTGTAATGATCAGAAAAAAACACTTTGTTCTTTTAGAATATTGTACGAACTTAAAAAACTTTGAATTTATGTATGTTCAAATTGAAATCTCTTTGACATACCACTGTTTATATATCTCAATGTAAAACCAAATTTGCTTGAAAAATATGAATGATAAAATGTGATATACAAAAGTCGTCAAAAACAGACCTTAAATCGTCAAATCGTCAACGTTCAACACTCAAAATTTTCAAAATGACGTTAAGTCATCAAATATGGCAACCGTGCACATACAGCATGTAGTGAAGAGAATATATCATTTAAACTCAGCTGTAGCTGAGAGTGTACACTCATAGAAAAAAACATCATCATATTGATGACGGCGGGTCATCAGAATTGTGACACCAATAGTATGTAAGGCCCTGATTCACTATCCTACATGATCGTACGATTCATTCACAGGAAACTGTTTCAAAAGTCTGGCCGACTTGAAAAAATCGCTTCAAAATGGCGTTGTAGGCCACACTATCATACAAGTGTAATTGCAATAATTTATATACACAATAAAATAACTAAAAACTTTTATTTACATAATAATTTTACAATACTTAAATGTTTTTCTCGAGGCACCAACAATATTATCATATTTTTCACAATATATACCACACTGATCGCACAGAAACCATAATGTTTTGAAAAGTTTCATAAAATTTTTCAAATCGCACGATTTGTCAAAAACTCTGTCGCACGGTTGAATTTTTAGTACTTTTTCAGCACACATGCTTTATTTAGTAGACCGCACGATCGTGTATGATAGTGTAGCAAGGCCTTAAATAGTCATCAGTAATATGAAAACTGACATCAATCTCAATGACAAAAGTCATCAGACAGTTTTGTCATATATTGAGTATCATCAATGGCACAACTGAGGGGAGGGACACCAATTCAATGATACATTTTATTAATAATTATAATACATCTAATTTGTTAAAAGTAATTTATAAGAAAATACATCATATTAATGACACTTAATCATCATATAAAACTAAGAGGCAAAGAAAGAGAATATTTTCTTGTACACAGCATACATGCAAATAAAATATGATAATACGACACGCAGACATTATGTTGATGGCAGGAAGTCATCAAAAGTATTATTAGAACATTTGTAATTCTCATTGATTTCTTGAAAATGGTAGAATATAAAGTTACATGTTTGAACATTTGTAAATTGAACCGGAGTTCAATCTTGATGATAACGCACCATGGTATTGATGATATTTCGTCATCAAATTTATTTCACTTGACCATTTTTTTTATGTTATTGAGCTATCACATCAATGAAATTGAGTCCAAATTATAGTTGTTCTGATGTTAGTGTGTCATTCTATTGATGATATTTTGTCATTACATTGATTTATAGTACTTTAGTAATTTCTTCAGTATTGGGATTTCATTGCATGGATTACATGCTCACATTAAACGTATTTCGACAAAACATCCCCATGATGTCAGTATGACATTTCACTGATGAAATAATTACCATAAATGCCACTATTCATTATTAGACCTTGAAACGATAGCACGTTAATTTTATTACTTGTGCAGTAATTTTCAAAACAGTTTTATTCATTTGGTTTCATTTTTAATACTTCTAAAATTATAATTGCTTTATTATATTTATCTTAGTACACCTTCGCAAGAATCGGCAAAGTTAATTGGAGTAGTCACTGTAGGCATGAATTGTTTTAAAAATTACATTGTCTGAAAGCAGAACACGTCTCCTCTAGTTCTGCGGTAAGTAAAATCAGGGGTTAATATAATATAATAAAATTATATAAAATATACAAAAACATCATGAACTATTCTTGACCTGTGATTGCTTGGGTTTGTAAATGCTATATCACCTTAAGTGGACGCTCAAATTGCTGCCAATGTAATTTTAAATGAAATATTGAAATTCTTCAGAAAACTTAGATTTATAAACCACTTGTCAGATTTTGCACTCAAATTTCTCTCACAGTGAGTACACAAATTGTTTGACGAATCTAATCAACTATTGCAGATGAAATTTTTTATTGAAGGAATCAGAATTAGATTTAAAAAATTTTATAATTTATGTATAATTTAGTTATATTTAAATACCCACACACACTTATTTGGTTTTACGAGCAATTCAGCTAAAAATCTTTTAACACTTAGACGACAGCAGACTGCACAACTTCACGATTATAAATGAAGTTAACTTCAAATGCTGCCTTCTAATAAGCAATATAATTATTTTAAAAACAGAAGCAGCACTATGTGGATATAAAGATGCCATATATATATTTTACATGAATAAAAATAAAATTACTGACTGAAAACGTAATAATATCACGTAAAACTGTAAAAAATCGAACAATTTATTTGTTAATTTTAGTTTTGTGATATTTTCAATATTAAATATCACAAAAAAAGTTTAGTTCTTATTGCTGCCAATTTATTTTTATAGTGGTAGCACTGCATTTCCTTTTTGCTGCTTACGAAAATAGAAATCAGTTTAAGTTGGCAGCAACAAATGCTGCTGTGTAGTCGTGCTGCTTGCTGTCTGCAGATTGCAGCTTGCTGTCTGCTGTCGTCTATGTGTTTAAAGCTTAAATACTTTACGTACGGTAATTTATTTAAAGTCGTACAGTATATTGAAAATAAAAGTTAACATCACTGATCAGAGCCACTGATGTAAGGGTTGATATCACAGCGATGAAAAGTGCCATAGGGACAAAAATGATGACATTTGGCCATGCATTGATGTTAAAATAGATCACAGCTACGACAGATTTTTTACGAGTGTACGCGAAGACCATGGCGATTCGGTGTCATACTCGACAATAAGCTTCTTGAAATTCAAGTGCTGCAAGCCATACAGCGCGTTAAACAATAGACTTGTTGAAAAATTATATTGGTGAACACTTTCATGTTTTGCGACGGTAAATTGTCCACCTAGATCGTGCGATCACATCTTTGGACTATTTTCTCTGGGTATATGTAAAGTCTAACGTCTTTAAGAAGAAGCTTTAGAAATACCAGTCTAGAGATACCAGTCGCTATGTTCGAACGAACCACCCATAATTTAACCATCCGAATTAACCACCTCTGACGCAGTCGTACCCAACATTAACTTGACATCATTTTCAAAGAGTAAATTCCATAAAATGCTGCTTTAACGGATAAAACAAATTTTAAGTATACTTTCATATTTATGTGTTTGATTTAACATAACAAATCACACCTCCCGATGAATCACTCAACATATCTTAATGCATAACAACTCGCTTTTTGTTTTGCTTTTCAAATTACAGTATTGAAATTGATTTTGATTTAATTTAAGCATTTTCTTTTCTCCTTTATTGCATCTTCTAGTTTATTTTTTTTTTTTTTTTAGCTTCAGTTCATTTACAAAACTCAATTATTTATTACCAAACTGTATGAAGAAACCGCGTTATTTCTATTTAAAAGAAGAAAAAACAAGTTTCTGCTTATTAAGATGTGCGTTGGATAACGCTAGACGTTAGAAAAAGAAACACATCTAAAGAAACATTAACAACAAGAACATAAAACATGGCAAAATCTCCAATTAAGACTTGGAACTAAAAACAAGGGAAATTAAACAATTGGCAAAATTAATTTTCATAAACCTTACGATCAAAGTACCTTGAGTGCCAGGTCAGACACAACAACTTTAGTTGGGCAATTCTTGAGTTTATAGAAGCTTTCCGTGAGGGGAATATGAAGGGAAAAATAATTACCAGTACCAAGGCGAATTCATTACTAGGTGAACTTAACAGCTCAGGTGATTATTTTTTGCTTCTCGCGATTTTTCACATGAGACTGTCAAATTTTTTTTCTTTTGTTTACAAACTTTTTCACGCCATTTTAATCTGAAGATTTTTTGTATGATTTAGTGCAATTTCAAGAAATTTGTGTGAATTTAAAAGTGAAAAACTAATATAATCCGTGATTTTAATTACAAACAATTATAAAAGTTTGTATTTAACGTTTACATAAATTTTTTTCCGAGCTGAACAATCTTAGGCGAATTTAGATTTTGACATTCACGATATGTTTTACAATAACAAAATACATAGTACTGAATTCGCCTTTCCGCTTGCATTCACCTGTATAAATTCGCCTTGACCAGTACATGACAATTCTAAGCAATTTCTTAATTTTTTCTCATGTATGTACATATGTGCATGCGCAATGTAAATGCTAGAGGCCGTGCCGGATTAAACTTTGTCGTTTAAAACTTATGTCACAGTAAAAACTTTGGCATCGCTCACGATTTATTTATTTAATTTTTTGTATTTAGTCATTATTTAATTTTTATACTTAATCATTTCTTATGATAATAGAAGTTAGAAATATTATTGGACGAACTACTGAAATTCGTTCTAATTGTTATCTTAGTATATAAAGCTATTAGAAAAAACTTCAACGGGTAAAAAGATGAGAGTTGCCGAACTTTTCGCTTCACGTTGCGTTGAAAGTGCTTTATGTGACATATTTCATGTAAGTATATATATTTTATCTGAGATGTCAAACCGAATGTGCAACGCAAAGCGAAGCAAATAAATAAAATGTCACTTACACCAGGTAACCTCACTAGCAGTGAAACTGTATATTTCACAAATATTTCTCCCAGCAGCAAAAGCTCTTAGAAAATGATGTTGTTTTTGCACAATGAGTAAGTCTTAAAGAATATCGTAAAACAACAAAGAGTGCAAATAAAAAAAATCGCCTTTTTGCTCATCTGGTTGCTATGAAATGTCATTACTGTGAGCAGCGATGCCCTCATAAATTTTCAAAAAGTGGCACGAAAAGGGTATTTTGAAAAACAGATGGCACAAAAAAGGTATCTAAAAAAAGGTAAAGCTTTTTAAAAACAATTATAGAAATATATATTTTTTTTTTGTGGAGAAAATATAAAGAATTAATAGCTGTTAAACATAAAAAGTATTTGCATAAGAAAAATTATAAAAAAAAGCAATTGGGTTTTATTCGCTATATTAGCTTTTAATATTGATACCAATCAAAAAATTATAAACAGCTTGCCTATATATCGACATTTCATAGGAGCGGTTAAATAAGTTTCTGCAATACTTTCTATTGCGCCAGTGCGCGCTTTGGATTGGTTAGATCGCAATTTTACTTTAATCCATTTTGTTCTCAGCTTATTCCAAGGAGAAATTCAGGGCTAAATAACCTACAAGATTTTAAGATTGGTACGAAATCAATATTTCTCAAAGCAATCTCTTTTTCGGTTTATCCCAAAGGCAATTCGAAACTATAACAACCCCTATTGCAGCATATAAAATGTTGGAATTAAATTAGTTAAAACTGATCAGTGCCCAGTGTATATACCTTCAACACTGCTCAGATTAGCAAAATTTAGTCCAACAACTTCCACACTACGAAGTAATGAAATAAAGAAGTTTATTTAAAGCAGGGATCCGGAATTAAATATGTTTATACTTAAGCATTTAACGCTTGAATAATCCGTACTTGAATCAAGGGTAACGTACTTTTGACTCCGCTTGGGCTTGATTTAAGTACGGATAGATAGAGTTTTCCTTTGAGTGTATTTATTTCAAAAGATTTTTTCAAGGTCATCGGCATATTCAATTTAAAATATCTAAAGTAGAACAATATTTTATATTAATAAAAGATGTAATTAAATTGCTGAGCAATGAGCTGGAAAAACAAAACGATTTTAGTCATCATCTTGTTAACATTCTAAATGGAAAATTGTGTATGATGAGGTGCTTGTTATTATCCATTCAGATTAACAAAACAAACTTAATGAAAATAAGTAAGAGTGTAGTATATACGGCTGGGCCGAATCTAAAATACCCTTTATGATAGTCATGTAAATATATAGTATATATTACAAATTTTAACTAAATATGCTTGGATATATATGGACCGACACCGGTTAAAAAATATTTTTGTCTTGTAATCACCATTCCAAAAAGGAAATCTTTCATGAAAAAATAGGTTGTCATCAAGGCGAATTCATAACAGGTGGCCTTCTTAGTACAACAATACAACAACACAAAAAACAACATGGTGTTCGCCCTATATAAAATTACCAATGTATCAAATACATACTGAATTCGCCTTAAATTTTATTGAACAAATCAGTATTGCACAGTATTACACAAAATCCGAAAAATTCTTATCGGTTTTTGAGAATATAATAATTAAGGAAGAACAAATTTTTAATTGTAATAATAATCAATTGCCTTTAAATTTTCCTACTTTTGAATATATAAAGTGGAAATTATTAGCAAACTTAAAAGATTAAAAACTGGAAATTAGAAATATATTATAAGACTCTTGTACGGTTTCTTCATTGTTTCTTGCTAGAGAAGGTATAAGAAATTGTTGATGATGATTTGAACCTATCAAGGAAACAATTAAACAAAATATTGGAATTAGGAACTTATTAAAAGTTTTGTAAATCAACGAGAGTAAGACTAATAATTAATTTTATTTTTAATATCAAATAAATACATAGGGTGTTTTTTTAAGCTAGATAGAACTTTAAATTGTAAAAAGTAACACAAAAAATTAAATTTTGATGAAACATTTTTTTTATTTGTTTCAGTATACTCTGACAAATCATCATGAATAGACTCACGCTTGAACAACGCTACGAAATTATCCAAATTTGCTTTGAAAATCAGTCCCGTTGTTTTATCGCAAAATTGTGTTCAGCGATGAGGCGCATTTTTGGCTTAACGGGTTTGTTAATAAGCAAAATTGCCGCATATGGAGTGAGACCAATCCACAAGAGACCCTACAGACTCCATTACATCCAGAAAAATGCACTGTTTGGTGCGGTTTTCATGCTGGTGGCATCATCGGACCTTATTTCTTCAAAAATGAGGCCGGAGCTCGCGTTACGGTCAATGGAGATCGTTACCGCACCATGATCAATGATTTTTTGTTTGAAAATATGGATGACATTGATCCGGAGGAGATGTGATTTCAACAGGATGACGCTACGTGCCATACGGCGAACGCAACCATCGACTTACTGAAATCAAAATTTGGCGATAAGTTGATTTCGAGAAATGGACCTGTCAATTGGCCTCCAAGGTCGTGCGATTTGACACCTCTCGATTATTTCCTGTGGGGCTACGTGAAGTCACTGGTTTATGCTGATAAACCAGCAACAATTGACGCCTTGGAGGCCAGCATTGTTCGTGTTGTTCGTGACATACGGCCAGCAGTGCTCGAAAAAGTGGCCCAAAATTGGACGTCCAGAATGCGCTTCGTCAAGAACAGCCGCGGTGCCCATATGCCCGAAATCATTTTCAAATGTTAATGTCACGTATTGATCTTTCGAATAAAAAAAAATTTTTGATTACAATTTAATTTTTTGTGTTATTTTTTACAATTTCAAGTTCTATCGGGTTTAAAAAAACACCCTATATTATACGTGTGGAAAATTATTTTTAGGTTTTTTTTTGCGACGAAGTGCAGATTCTTTTTAGTGGAATAAAATTATCACTATAATAAATTTTAAATTTACATGAAAAAATCCAAAGGCGACAAAACAAAATTCTACGAACGATTACTGCAGCTCCATGGTACGTCAAAAATTCACGAATCCATAACGATCTGAGTGTTCCGCTGGTAAAAGAGGAATTTTCTAAGTACACGACAAAGTATATCAGTAAACTGGAACTTCATCCAAACCCTCTTGCGCGCAATATACTTAATTTTGGCGGCCACACTCGGCTTAAAAGAAGGGATACCGCTGCCACCATCAGATTGCTCAATAGGTGATTTTACCGAAATAGCTCCCGCATAATAAAACTTTTTGTCTAGCATTGGCCGGACTTTAGAATCACATTTTTTAATTTTAAATTTAGTATTAAGATTTGAATACTTATTGTTAGTTCATTTTGAAGATTCAATAAATAAAAAAATGCTTTAAAAAAAAAAAAAATTACATGTGCAAATATATATTTATGTCTAATAACAAAATCTTTAAAGTCTTCAGAACAATTTTTGTCAGATTAAGAAAATAAGTTTCGAAAATGTAAATGTTATTAACAACAATGAAGTATTTTCAATTGATAAATATATTTCCTTAACATATGTATATTCCGGTAACCAATTAAAATAACTATTTTTGTACCCTTCACAAAAATGTAAAGGGTATATATAAGTTTGTGATTCCGTTTGTAATGTCTACAGTTTTTTTTTTGCGACCCTATAAAGTATATATATTCTGAATCAGAATTAATGGAAAAGTCGATTAAGCGATGTCCGTCTGTCCATCTGTCCGCTGTTGAAATACCGTTTCTGAGAAAACCATTAGATTTAGAAACTTTTTTCTTTCACCATTCTTTTACCCCATCGATTCATGGGTTTGCTATTGAAATTCAGTAATATCGGTCCACGTATAGCTGAGATATATTCAAAATTCCGAAAAAAGCCATTTTTTTGCAGTTTTGTATGAAAGTTTTTGAAAACAAAAGTTGTTTATTTTGCTTCAAACTTCACACACTTATTAAGCATGGTGACTTAAAGGCCATATATACCCGAGATATAGCCCAAATCGTATTTTTAATGAAAATGTCGCATAGGCGAAGCTAAACAACTTTTTTTTTTGCTTAAAAGTAGTTCTGGTAATAAAATAAGGTTATATAAATATGGAAAATGAAAATTTCCGATATCGGTCCATATATACCCGAGACATAGGGTTTTTCATGAAAATGTCGCGTAAGCGAACTTAGACAACTTTGTTTTGCTTAAAAGCAGCTCTGGTAATAAAATAAAGTTATATAAATTTGAAAAATGAAAATTCCCGATCTCGGTCCATATATACCCGAGATATAGCCCAAATCGGATTTTTAATGAAAATGTCGCATAGGCGAAGCTAAACAACTTTTTTTGCTTAAAAGTAGTTCTGGTAATAAAATTAGGTTATATAAATATGGAAAATAAAAATTTTCGATATCGGTCCATATATACGCGAGATATAGCCTAGAATGGGTTTTTCATGAAAATGCCACATAAGCGAACTTAAAAAACTTTTTTTTCCTCAAAGGCAGTTCCGGTAATAAAGTAAGGTTATATAAATATGGACAATGAAAATTTCCGATATCGGTCCGTATATACCCCAGATATACCCTAAACCGGGTTTTTAATGAAAATGCCGCGTAAGCGAACTTAAACAACTTTTTTTTGCTTAGAAGCAGTTCTGGGAATGAAATAAGGTTAGATAAATGTGGAAAATGAAAATGCCCGATATCGGTCCATATATACCCGAGATATAGCCTAAACCGGGGTTTTCAAGAAAATGCCGCGTAAGCGAACTTAAACAACGTTTTTTCATTAAAAGCAGTTCTGGTAATAAAATAAAGTTAGACAAATTTGGAAAATGAAAATTCCCGATATCGGTCCACATATACCCGAGATATAGCCCAAAACGTGTTTTTCATGAAAATATCCCGTAAGTAAACTTAAACAACTTTTTTTGCTCAAAGGCAGTTCCGGTAATAAAGTAAGGTTACATGAATATCGAAAATGAAAATTTCCGATAGCGGTCCATATATACCCAAGATATACCATGAATCGGGTTTTTCATGAAAATGTCCCGTAAGTAAACTTAAACAACCTTTTTTGCTCAAAGGCAGTTCCGGTAATAAAGTAAGGTTATATAAATATGGAAAATGAAAATTTCCGATATCGGTCCATATATACCCCAGATATAACAACTTTATTTGCTTAAAAACAGTTCTGGTAACGAAATAAGGTTATATAAATATGGAAAATGGAAATTTCCGATATCGGTACACATATACCGGAGATATAGCCTAAACCGCGTTTTTATACGTGACTACTGTGAAGGGTATTTTAGATTCGGCCCAGCCGAATTTACCACACTCTTACTTGTTTTCCATTGTGTTATTCTGATATCATAATTTCGTTGATTGCATTGCGCTAAGATATATGCAATTTTTTGTTTTATTGCCTGGCATGTAAACAAATAATATTGATGGTGGCGCCGTGGGAGAGCCACTGGAAAATACGTCCTTTTTTCGCCATTTAACTAAATAAAATTTAGGGCAAAATAACGTTTATCGGATCAGCTTGTTAATACTTTATTTAAATTTTTGAAAATTGTGTATTATTTTTTTTAGAGATTAAAGAAACACACGTTAAATTTTATTTTATTGATTTTACTTCCATTGTTATATATAGAAGTATGTTCTGTATACAAGTTTACCTTTGCTGGCGAGTTTAGCTAGCGAAACTTTTTTGTGATTGCATTCTTCAACACACCAATTTTGTAAATTCAAAACGTACCCAGCGAAAACTTCTATTGCAAAGTAATGTGTTAAAATGGTAATTAACATATTCTTTAGTACTTCTACTTTGACATTTTAAGGCATTTGCCCATATTACTTAAGGCGTCATCGTCTTCATATGAAGTCAACACAAACCTTTTTTTCATTTATTTAATCGTTGCCAAAAACAATTGAATGTGTTCGACAGTTTCTATCTACCGCTTAGGTCTAGGAAATGCCGAAGGCCTATCAAAGAATATATAATTGTTGTCGAAGGCGAATGTGGAACCGAGCGTATTTTGATGTCGACTTGATGTGACGACGATGACGCCTCTTGGAAAATGGGAGATTATTTTAACATGGCGATATCATGCGAGGCAAGTACTTACCATTTTCGCATACGAATAACTATTTCAAGTTGTCATTACAAAAAATATATTAAAAAAGTTAATTGCTTATATTCAATATTTTTCTTAAAAACCTTTTCCATAAAAATTTTTTTTTAACGTCTTGGAATTAAGTATTGAACTGGTTGTTAGCAATGTTTTAGAAATTTATAGTTAATACATGTGGGATTGAAAGGTATATTCTTGGGAAAGTGCAAAACATTACCAAGTTTTCGCTGGGTAATCACACTTTTTTGTGATATGTGAATTTCAGCACATAGCTGAAAATGATAGCAAAAGATATAAAACTCACTCATTTAACATGAAGTCAAGGGATTTCTGGGGCGTAGGTGTGTAGCAAGCTTATTTGGTGTTATGCTTATAGCGCTGTGAAATGTTTTGATGCTTCCTTTTCAACGTAGACAAATATAAATGTTTAACTCCTTTTCCCAAACAAAAAACTTTTGAATTATTTTACACCTTATGAAATAAATAAGTATGCATATTTCGCAATGCAGATCAAAAATGCAAAATCAAAACTATACCTGTTAATAGTCCGAAACCATATATTGGTATGTATAAGAAGAATTAATGAACATACCTGAAACGAGAAAAACGACAAAATCAAAAAAATAGTATTTCATTTAATTAAAATGATACTCTGGTCACATTATCGTGTTTTAGCAACATTAACGGTCTTTTACCCTTTTTAAATACAACACTGTTACACGTGTGTTTAGTATGCAAAATTATTCACAATAACAACTAAAATGTCAAAAAAGTAAACATGAAAAACATGGAGAGTCAAGTTGATCCTATCAAAACTCTAAAAAAAAAAATTGGTTTTGAACAAATATTTTGTTACGAAACAACGGGTGCATCCAGCTTAAATGACAGTTTGTGAAGTTACAACTGGCATTCCTATTGTGAACCAGAGAACAACTTTGAGTGATTGCAAAAAAATCATACTTGCTCAACAACATGAAAACCATTTCATTTCGTTCAAATATGATTTTGTATTCAGCTGGACAAATGCGCAGTTGGTTTTTAATATTGTAAACACAATGAGCGACAACTTCGCTATGTGAGTGAAATTATCGTTAAGGTTCGTGCTTGAATATAAATGAAAGCGCATATAATTCGGCTTTCACTTCTTGTGCTTGAATTTTTGTTTTGGAAGAAAAAAAAATTAACAAAAATCAGTGCAGTGATATATTCAACAGTTTTTCTGTATGCTTCTGTTGAAAAAAAATCAAAGTAAAATAGAAACAAAAGGTTTTCATAGAAAAAAACAAATGTGCATATGTATATATGTATAACAAAAACTACACTTGTTTTACTGCGCTTTTAAATTAACTTTGCCCTTTAAACTAACATACAAAATATGTATGTAAATACATTTCAAATTTGTTGAACTTTTTTGCCTGATTTTTGCTGATTACAAATTTAGAATGTTTACAAGACGAGTTGATTTTACTCAGCGTTGAACTTTGTTGCTTAGTGTATGAGTTAATCAAGCAAAAACATGATTTTTGGTGATCACTGAGTTGTTTTTGCTTGAAGTTGCGGTCAAGTTCCGTTTCATCATTAAATGAATAACTCTTGTGTACAAACAACACAAAACCAAGAACTTATAAAACCTTTCTAAAAGCGTTTTCTTATGTATGCACTTATATTCAGGTAGGGCTTAAAATACATATATATGTATGTACGTATATTTTATTTTGTATCTACAACATTCATACATTTTTATATACACAGTTTTTCAACAACGAAAACCGCACAATTCTGGCAATTTTGCAAAACAAACAACTGAATTATTATAATTTTGATTTTTTTCGGCAACTTAATTTTGTTATTTCTTGCTTTTTAAATGCAGCAAAAGCTGGCAATGATGTCATTTTCTTTGCTCTTGCACACTGAAACTATTAAGGCTTGGTGTGTAGCAGTTTGAAAGTTCAAAATCAAATGTTTGTACTTGTGTATTTTTTTAATTTTTCTTGAACACAAAATTTTCGATAACATTGTTCAACAATTTTAAACCTTAATCTTATATGGATTGTTAAATAAGATTTTTTAAAGAACATTGCATCCATTTCCAACTGCTCGCAATTAGCGAATATAATTCTTTGTCTATGAACATTTATCTTCAGCTCCTAAGTCAGATAAAATAATTGTACATGTGTCTAAAGTAGTGAGCGACTTTTGGATTTCGAAATGCTACAAAAAAATGGACGAGGTAGGGTAAACGCAAATAATAGTTCGTTAAAGGCGAAAAAAACCTATGTCGCTTGAATGACACAAGTTCATCTGTAGAGGTGTGAAATGTGACTCAAACCGCCAAGAATTGTTTGATCTCCCCACATCCCCATCAATTTTTCTAAACGTATAACCAACCCCTAATATTTGTTTAGTTCGAAATTTTTTTCATAAAATATTATTTTGTTATATAGGGTGTTTTTTTAAGCCCGATAGAACTTGAAATTGTAAAAAATAACACAAAAAATTAAATTGTAATCAAAATTTTTTTTATTCGAAAGATCAATACGTGACATTAACATTTGAAAATGATTTCGGGCATATGGGCACCGCGGCTGTTCTTGACGAAGCGCATTCTGGACGTCCAATTTTGGGCCACTTTTTCGAGCACTGCTGGCCGTATGTCACGAACAACACGAACAATGCTGGCCTTCAAGGCGTCAATTGTTGCTGGTTTATCAGCATAAACCAGTGACTTCACGTAGCCCCACAGGAAATAATCGAGAGGTGTCAAATCGCACGACCTTGGAGGCCAATTGACAGGTCCATTTCTCGAAATCAACTTATCGCCAAATTTTGATTTCAGTAAGTCGATGGTTGCGTTCGCCGTATGGCACGTAGCGCCATCCTGTTGAAACCACATCTCCTCCGGATCAATGTCATCCATATTTTCAAACAAAAAATCATTGATCATGGTGCGGTAACGATCTCCATTGACCGTAACGCGAGCTCCGGCCTCATTTTTGAAGAAATAAGGTCCGATGATGCCACCAGCATGAAAACCGCACCAAACAGTGCATTTTTCTGGATGTAATGGAGTCTGTAGGGTCTCTTGTGGATTGGTCTCACTCCATATGCGGCAATTTTGCTTATTAACAAACCCGTTAAGCCAAAAATGCGCCTCATCGCTGAACACAATTTTTCGTCTATAAGTTGCGCGAATCGACGACTGATTTTCAAAGTAAATTTGGATAATTTCGTAGCGTTGTTCAAGCGTGAGTCTATTCATGATGATTTGTCAGAGTATACTGAAACAAATAAAAAAAATGTTTCATCAAAATTTAATTTTTTGTGTTACTTTTTACAATTTAAAGTTCTATCTAGCTTAAAAAAACACCCTATATATTTTGTTATTATAATATTTATTAAAGAATGTTCACAGAATGTTCTAAAGAACTGCTCACTACTATGTAGTAGTTCCAAGCACTGTATTTCAAAACAGTTCTTAAAACAAAACAAAGAAGTTGTAGAACATTTAGAAACAGAACAAACACTTCATAGTTTTTAAAACGCCTTCAGGACAGGGCTTGAATTGAACTTACTTGAATTCTGTTTCACAGCAAAATCCAAAACAAAACATCACAATAAAGCAAATTAACGGTGAGTCACAGTGGCATTTGCGCAGTATGCTCAATATTTGTGCTTAATACAATGACAAACACCATGAACAACAACGACACACACACATGAGCATACTGTGAATACAGTACTTGTGCACCAATACAAAGACAAAAATAATGAACATCAACAACAAATTTTATAAACAAAACTGAAGTAGAACATTACTTCAATGCTTGAAGTTCTACTTCAATTTTGTTTTATTTTATTTGTTTTGTGTTTGGTTCTGTTTGTTCTAAACGTTTATAAGGCAGTATTCGTTTATGTGTTTAGAACATTTCGGCACTGAAGTTTTTGTTTTGAAATGTGAAAGAAGACGATGGATAGTAGTTGAAAATACTGCGATGTTTTGTAAGTCATTTTTAATGTGCTTGAGCAGCCCTCTAATATTTATTATCTTGAATCTATTTTCAAAATTTAGATGTGGTTTTGGGGTTACAAAAAATACTCCTATAGATTCAAGACAAACCTTCATTAGATTTATCATCAGATCACTCACCCACTGTAGTCAATGTTTCGTTCCCCCAGGAGGTTGGCTCCCCTTTTAGGGACTTGACGTTGACCGTCACTAGAGTTAAGATATAAAAAATATTGGAGTACTCATTATAAGCAAAATATTGCCTTCAGAACACCTGAGGATATTCATGTGTCAATTATCGATTTTTCTGAAAAACTAAACTAGCCGTGCAACATGCTACAATATAGTTATTGTCAGTTATCAGTTTCAGAAATCTGAACAATAGGACTACATATTCGTCTGAAATTAAACAACTTCTGTCAGAAAAAAGAAAGGTTAGAAGAGAGTGGCAACCCCACAGGTCTTCCTAGCTTAAAATTAGGCTACGGGAATGCATTACCCAACTAAGTAATTTGCTTGAAATCCAGAGAATGGCTTCTCTTAAAACATATTTGAAAATCCTTGTACTCTTCAATCTGGCTATTTCTTGTGGAAAGCGACAAAAGGTTTAAAAAGGCCCATTAGAGGTAAGCCACCTTTGCGAACTTCAACTGGGGACTGAGCAAGAATCGATTCTGATAGATGGCTGCTTTTAAAAGGTCTTGCATAATTAACATGCAAAAGATTTTCATTGTCAAATTGACGTATAAACAATGAATATTTACAAATAGCTTTTATTTGTAAATATGCTACACCTAATCGTATTGTTAAGAATTTTTATAATATCTAAGCCAGTGTACAGTTGTTGATCTGCTTGTTATAAATTTCACACAAACAAGATAAAATTAAAAACATAATACACATCAAATATACATGATTTAAAGTACATAAAACTCCAAGTAAATCAACTACAAATGATGTTGTTGTTATTCTTACATTATTAGTATTTCGTTTCTTATTGTTGTCACTTGCTTAATGTTCGCAAGCATATGTGTGAATATGTATATGCGTAAGAATTACGTTCGTACATTTGAGTCTAGAACTATGAATCACCAGAAAGATAATGACGATTGTAAAAAGTGATAAAGACGTTTAAATAGCAGGCAGATCGGCGGCAACGATTCAGTTAATTTTTAAACTTTATGCCAGACAGTCATAAGTCGGAAAAGAAGCAAGTCTAGCGTTTTAGTACACAGTGGTATCAAGTTTAAATGAAGTTGTGAATTATTTAAGTACTGTATAACGAACAAGTGTGAGTGTCATTATTTTATTTGCAATTGAAGAATTCGCAAACGCGTTTTTAGAGGCAGAAACGTAACAATATTTTAGAAAACTAGAGTTTCCAATATATTAAGAATTTACTCGTATTTGACAATTTTGTATTCGCTGACGATATTTTCGGGGCCTGCTACTTTAATGCAAAATAATTGGAACTACCAGAATAAGCCATAACCGATGTGCTGTAAAAAAAAGATAAGAGAAAAAAATTTGTACCAATCATCCCCTTGGAACCGAAGCGCGTAAGGCATGTACGAAAACTCGTGCTTTAAATATTAAAGAATGCATGTTTATGCTCTGCACAAGGCAATTAAAATAAGATTTATTGCCTTTTTCAATAGGAATTATTCTTAACTTGCGTAAAATATATATTTAGCATGAATTTTAATTAAAAATAGACACAGTATTTAAATGTTTGTAACATAATATAAATTTCAAGTCAAAAGCATTCGAGTAAATAAATTTCATCTGTATTTTATGTTAATAAGATAGAACGTAGAGTGGGCTACAGAGTGAATTAATTCTAACAAAATTAAGTACTTGATAAGAAAAGTTGACCTGACTTTCACCAGCATTGTTTGACCATTTACTTTGTGCTCTGAATGTCTATTAACTAAACTATATTTGTATTCATTTTTGGGGGAAACACCCGATTGGGATGTTTTCAATTGACTGATATATATTGCTAAGAACACAATTGGTATGAACAACGAGTGTTTAACTGCTAGAGTTTTTAACACTAGAAAATATGTTTTCGTTTGTTAGGAAAACAATTGGGAATAACTACCAGCTTCGCCCACCAGCTTTCGCGTTACACACATTTGCTACATAAATTCGTCGCATGGAGTGCGTTAACGACAAAAAATAGCAGCAGCTATAATTAACAACATTATTTGTTGATAGTAGGACGATATTAAAAATATTTAACACTAACACAAAGACAACTAAAAAATTTTTTTCAAACAATTCAGTTTTATTCTCTATATTAGCTTCTAATATTGATACCAATCAAAAAATTATAAATAGCTTGTTTTCTATGTTTCCCAGTTGTCTTTATATAGACTTTGGAATTTTTTTTAAGATATTCTCAGATATTCAACTTTATATCCCAACAATCTAAATAAATTATTGAGAATTTAAAAAGAAAAATACTTTCATAATACCAGTCAAAAGACAAAAAAAAACTACCTTATTTACAATTATTGTAATTTTTGTTTTATATAAGATTTTCCAGTATTTTTCGTTTAATAACGACTTTAATTCTTAATATAAAAATCAGAAAACTCAGGCTCAAACATTTATTGCAAAAAAAGTTAAAAAAAAGCAATTACAAAATAATTTCTTCTTTCAGCTTGATTGAGCTATCCGAGCAACATTTTGGGGAAGTTTATTATAATTTTTATATTTATGCACCAACAAGTTTATTTGTATTAACAAAGATAAGAAGATAATTTTAGATACTTTGCTGAAGAACTCGAGCTAAAAGAAAAATAATTCCATATTTTTATCAAATGGATTTCATTTAACAGTTTTTTCATGCAGTAACTTTTCAGAGAGATTAGGTTTTAAAAATTCTTCTTTGCCACGCTTATGTTAACTTCACTTGTATGTTTGTTTGAATGTTTGTATTTTTGCAGCGTTTGAAGCCCATGCCGTATGAGTGATTATTACATAGATATGTATATAAAATTCTGTATACTGTGTGGCACCCTTAGAGCACAAAATTCAAGTCACCGTATTGCTTCCGAGAAAATGAAAAAATCGGTTTAGGCTATAACTCGGGTATATAAGGACCGATATCAAAAATTTTAATATTCCATATTTAGATACCCTTATTTACTTACCAGACTTGCTTTTAAGCAAAAAAAAAGTTGTTAAAGTATGCGATATTTTCATTAAAAACCCGATTTAGGCTATATCTCGAGTATATATGAACTGACTGCGGGGAAAAACATTCCCCCCTTTAGTCACCATGTTTAATAATTGTGTGAAGTTTGAAGCAAAACAAACATTTTTTTTCAACAATTTTCTTTCAAAATTGAAAAAATGGTTTTATTCGGAATTTTGGATATATTATTCAATAGCAATCAATGGGGTAAAAGAATGGTGAAAGAAAAAGTTTCTAAGTCTAATGGTTTTCTCAGAAACGGTATTTCATCGGCTGACAGACGGAGAGGCGGACGGACGGACATCGCTTAATCGTATTTTCTACCAATGTTGATTCAGAATATGTATAGGATGGGAAATGAAAATTGTCGAAATTACGAACGGAATCACAAACTTATACATACCCTTTACATTTTTGTGAAGGGTATAAGAAGATAAAGGAATTTTAAAATTATTAAATTTAAAATTGATGTCAAATGTTTAGTTGAGCAAGTCGATTTGCTTGAAACTAATATACATACTTATTCGGGGAACTTGCACGGTGTCAAATCACGCTTCTAACGAAACTGTTGTAGATTAATACGACTTTTTAAACTGTGATTTTTGATTTGTCAGAATTAAATCGTAAACATTTCAGCTGGCGCAAGTTTAAAATAGTTCCCTATATTATGACAGCATGTTCACAACAGATATATTTTTCCATTCTATTATTTTAGGACTTAAGCTCTAAACACTTAGATGACAGCAGACTTCACAACTTCACAGCTACAAATGAAGTTAGCTTCAAATGCTGCCGTCTCGTCAGCAACATAATTATTTTCAAGACAGCAGCAGCGCTATGTGTATTTAAGCAATGCAAATTTTAGAGGTGCCACATATAAATTTTACATGAATGAAATTAAAATTACTGACTGAAAACGTAATAATATCATGTAAAGTTGTAAAAACTCATCAATTTATTTGTTTATTTTATTTATATGACGCTTATTTCTATTAAATATTTGAATCAAATTTTAGTTTTTATTGCTGCCAATTTATATTTATAGTGGCAGCACTGCATTTACTTTTTGCTGCTTACGAAAATAGAATTTAATCTAATAGTGAAAGGCCAATGCGACTTGCGGCAACGAGCGGCAACCACCTGTTCTATTTGTCGCTTGAGTTTATTTGTTGTAGGCAAATGAACGCGGCTAATTGAAAAAAAAAATTTGTGCTTCGAAGATTAAACAAAAAAACATTTTGATTTTTTTTAAAGCCAAAATCAATAAACAAATTCAATTGTTGAACTTTCAAACCCGAAAATAAATTTCTGTCTTCTATTTTCTTCCTTTACTTTTTGGTTTGACAAATCGAAGCGGCAAAAAAAAGGTTAAACTGAATTCAACATTGCCGCTCGGCCGCCTTTAACGGCATTGCCAAATTAAATTAAATTCAACATGTTGAAAGTTTTATATGAATATTTTTATAAAAAAAAACTAATTTTTTGTAAATGGGTCACATTGCTGCCGCTTGCATTGGCCTTTCACTATAAGTTGGCAGCAGCAGCAAATGCTGTTGTGAAGTCGTGCTGCTGTGATGTCGTTAAAATTAATCGTGTACATTTAAACACATGTATTTTATTTTTGACAGATTGCTGCTTTCTGTCTGCTGTCGTGTATGTGTTTAAAGCTTTATGATGTTACGATCCCAATTTCAATGCTGTAATTTTATTTTTTTTATACACATATACTAGGTGGCGCCAAATTAATCATCAAAAGGCCAATGTAAGCGGCATCATGCGGCAGCGGGCGGCAACAATGTGACCCATTTCCAAAAAATTATATTTTTTTATAAAAATATTCGTACATAAATTTCAACATATTGAATCTCATTTAATTTGGCAATGCCGTTAAAGGCGGCCGAGCGGCAATGTTGAATTCAGTTTAACTTTTTGATTTGCCGCTTCAATTTGTCAAACCAAAAACTGAAGGAAAAAATAGAAGACAGAAATTGATTTTGGGTTTTGAAATTTCAAAAATTGAATTTGTTTATTTGTTTTGGTTTAAAAATAAAATCAAAATGTTTTTTTGTTTAATCTTCGAAGCACAAATTTTTCTTCAATTAGCCGCGTTCATTTGCCTACAACAAATAAAATCAAGCGGCAAATAGAACATGTGGTTGCCGCTCGTTGCCGCAAGCCGCTTACATTGGACCTTTCACTATTATTTTGAGTGTTGGAAATCTTTATTTGAACATGTGAGCTGGAAAATATGATATCAGCCAAGTGGTCGCCCCAATGTTGATAAACATTCGTACCCGTTTCATCACATTTTCCAAAACTTTCCTCAATATATCTGCTGATATCTCTCCTGTTGCATATTCTTCTTAAGAGCTATGATTGTCTGGGGCTTCTCAACTGGGTCGTTACATTGGACGGTCTTGCTGACCATGCTTAATCGGCAAAACTGAAGATTACACAACCAGAAAATGTTTGCTTCACAATATCCATTGTGGCTTCTGCTGTGAGTGGATATAACGGCTTTTCAGTTATAGCGCGCGGATTTTCAGTGCCCCAGAAATGAACATTTTATTTATTAACGTAGCCCTTTATACGAAAACGTGCCTCGTCGCTCATGATGATTTTCAACTGAAAATCTTGGTTAAAAACTCGACACAAATATTCCACGCTCTTGTAGAGTATAGCGCTCCATTATTTTGTCTGCAGCTGTATAGAATCACATATTTCAAATATGATTGGCGGAAAACGTCATTTGCAAAAAATATTGTTTTTTACAATTTTATCCTTATATTATTTGATCTTCTTTTATGTTAAATTACTAAAATTTTTGTAGCTTAAGATCTTTTTTTTTTATAAAAAAAAGTAACGGGGTTTTAATTTTTATTTCGCTATTTACACTTTGTTAGCATTGTCAGGAAAATTAAAATGTTATAAAAAATGTTTGTTTTGATAAAGTGTGACACAACGGATTGATACACAAAATAAAGTTTAATTTGCCTGCAAACACTTCTGGCCTGCAAGCTTCTGGAAAGCTACTTATGCGACCGGAAATTTGTTATCAAAGAAGGTGACTTTATAAGTCTCTCACAGTAAATCGGAGCAGGAGTTCTCCAAGGTAGCATTCTAGGACCCACTCTATATTTAATTTACTCCTCTCGCTTTTGCAGATGACACAGCTTTTTGCAACGTTCATGAAAACCATCAAGAAGCTTTACGAAATTTGCAGTAGTATATTTCAATATTAGAGAAATGGTTGAAACTTTGAAAAATAAAAGTTAATGAACAAAAATGTACTCACGTTACATTCACTTTACGTAAACAAACATGTTCAGCTATCCAAATTAACAATTCACCTATTCCGCGGCAAAATGAAGTCAAGTATTGTTGTTATTCATCTCGACCGTAGGTTAGCGTGGAAGTCTCACATAGATGCGAAAGTTACTAAGTTAAAGTTAAAAGCAGCGCAACTGAATTGGCTTATAGGCAGAAATTCGACATTGAAGCTGGGTTGCAAACTTTTGTTATATAACGCAATTTAAAAGCATATATGGTGCTACGGAATTCAATTATGGGGAACCGCCTCAACATCTAACATTGAAAAAATTCAAAGACGACAAAACCAAATTCTTCGTACGATTACTGCAGCTCCATGGTACGTAAAAAACTCACGATTTCACAAGGATCTGTGTGTTCCGCTGGTAAAAGACGAATTTTTTAAGTATGCTACAAGGTATATTAGTAAACTGGAACTTCACCCAAATCCACTTGCACGCAAAATACTTAATTTTGGTGGTCACTCTCGGTTGAGAAGAAGAGATACCCTTGCCACCATCAGAACGTTAAATAGGTTATTCTACCGATATTATTCGCGCAAAATAAAACTTTTTTGTCTAGCAGTGGCTGAACTTAAATAACTTTTATATTTAGTATTAAGATTTGAACACTTATTGTTAGTTCATATTTTGAACATTCAATAAATGAATGAATGAAAAAAAATCTTATATACAAAACACTCAAACTCAAAGAAAAATTCTTAGCAATTTACAAATTAGAAAATAACATAATACAAAATTAAACTTATACTGCAAACAACACAAGCCCTGTTAACGATTACATGTTGCTCTTCAACTTTAAACAAATTAACATGAAACATGTTGCTCACTGAATAACATTAAAAAGTTTTACATAATTTAATAATACCTTAACAATAATACCCAATATATACGTTTAGCATATTAATTTTTTTTTTTGCTAACTACTTATAACTTTGTACTAAATTATCAGCGTCCAATTTAAAATTAATTCTCTGTTCTACAGGTGTTCTAATAATCTCTAACATTTCTAACATATCGCTCCTTTATTGCAACATATTCATATCTCAAAAATTGAGCTTTTCGAGTTAACAATGCAGAATTGTTAACAGTACTAACTTTTATATTGTGCCAAAATTTTATTTAACTTATCTTCAAACTGTTTCCTTTAGGAGATATTTTCTAAAAAAAAATTTCTAAGACTTGTATGGAAACTAAACTTTTGAAATGTGTTTTTCTCGAAAAAAGTTTTTGTGCGTTATGGCCATGTTGCAATAGAGGAGCTATATAACATTTCTTATAATTATATTCTGTGTTTATTATAGAAACGATTTCTAAGTGAGGATAGTGATTTAATCCAAAGCAATGAGAAGATAATGCTGTCTTTTGTGAATTAATATGAATATATTTTTAGTCTTATTTGTATCCTGCAATCCTTGTCCTTAATTTGTTTTTCCTATTACAATTTTCCTGATCATTTCCCTTACATGGATTTTGATAAACAATATTAGCAATATCTAATTTACTATTTCTATCCTTAGTCTTACTAAATACTGTATCTAACGTATTATAACTCCTACAAGCCATTCTATATTTTACCTTGTTATATATATTAGATCTTGCTAATCATTCTGTTAAACCTGGTATATATGTCAATGGTTTATAAATTTTTGGTTCTGTTAAGTTAACTACATTATGCGTATTACTATTTTTAAACTAACTCACAAATTTTCTAGTTAGTTCAGTTAGAAAATCGTTCTCTTCCAGCAAGTTTCCGATTTTAATAATGTTCTCTCATCACTTAAGGTAAGTACTCTTTCAACAAAATTTCTAGCTGTGTTAACGATATTCCTATTATGCTTTGAAAAATAGTTCATTATTCTACCTGATGCTGTTAGCTTTTGATACCACTCCATAACTATCTTATTATTCTTTCTAATTATCATTGTTTCTCAACATGAAACAATTTAATATTAGTATTAAAATCAAAGTTGAAAACATGACGTTAACAGCTAAGTCTGGAATAATACAAAACAAATCATTTACTATCTATAGAGCTGTCAAATAACTTTTCTATTATAATGTCCGAATTAATTGGGGATGCTGGAAATCCTATTATATCTAACGTCCATTTAGTTGTCTATATATCTTTCCATTATGCTGAATAATACCTATTATCTTCTATATAAAGTTTTAAAACACGTAGAAATAAACTTTTTTTCTTTTTTCTATCGTGCTCATTTCCAAATCACCGGTATACTTGGAAATAGTGATACTACATCAAAAGACATTAATTTTTTATTTTTTTATAATTTGGCCCTTTATTCTCTCCTTAAACTGCATTGAATTTTTAATATTATATCTTGAATTCTCAGTAATCTTTTAACGAATATTTACTACATATTTACAAAGTTCATAAGATGGAGAATTAATAAATGAACAAATTGGTCTTAATGGATAATCTGTCTTGTGAATCTTTGGCAATCCATATAACCTAGGTGCAATAGCAATATTGGTCTCAATTCTATTTTTCTCATTATTAATTAAAATCTCCTTTCTAAATAATTCATCTTTTAACTTATTATTTATCTTTTATAATCTAGCTGTAGGATACATATTTATTAATTGATATTTCGAACTATCCTCAACAATATTATTTGTCCTCAAATAATACTCATGCTTTATATAAAGCTACCGTAGTATTGCCTTTATCTGCTCTTAAAATAATAATATTCTTATTTCTTCTTAAAAAACTTTCTGTTTCTTTAACTCTATCTAACATGAATCTATCAATGCTAGTTAATGTCATTTTGTTCAAATGATTACTTTTTACAATAGAATGAATAATTTTGAGCCACCCTGTGTGTATAATGAAAATAATGTAATATATATATTTTTTTTTTAACTATGAAACGTATTTCAAATTTGTTTAAAAAAATATATCAGCTGTTTAAGGTAATCGACTGCAAACTATTGCTATGACTATTTTCATGACCATAACTTTATCTTCAAGCCACGTCCATCTAAACCTTAAACAAAAAGTAACTATCAGCTGTTAAATACTCAATTTGGTTGACAAATAAAGCATTGTTGCCAACTCAAAGTTTACATACATAAAATGTAAACACGAAAATGCAATGCTGGTGTGAGAGGCAAAATTTTCTAATATGCAATTACTCAAAATTCTCATTCGAATTTCGCTTCTGCTTAATACATAGTTTTACAGGATACCATTTGTTTTTATTGTATACAAATTTATGATATGTCTAAGTACTTGCATTACAATGGTAACATATCTTGAGTATTTTTTACGAAGTAAAATGATTTTATGGCTCACCTGTCACCTGTATGTGCCAAATATTCCAACTGGGTTTCTGTTTGTGGTACTAGTATTCGTATTTAGTGTTTTTATTATACTACTTCAACAATTTGTATTGTTATGTACGGAAATGGTTTAATTTCGAGATGATGTTATTACGCTAATTTAAAAGAAAACTTTAAAAACATCAGTAAATATGTTTTATCCTTTTCATATTCAAATGGTTCATGTAAATTTCCAGAGCTAGAGACGTCTTTATATCAGACGTAATATTTATCAATCAGAGTGGGCAAGTATTTAGTAACAATAGTTCAACTCACAATCTTGGTCATTTGAAATTGCATATTTATGCTACTGCAAATACTTGTGAATGTTTTTTTTTGCTTGGACCAGTACTCAGCGGATGACCTCTACATATGCAGTGCATTGTACCAGAACTAGGAAAATAGATTAGATTGTGAGGAGGGGGAAAGAGAGAGTAGTGTTTGTGAACATTTGAATTGAACTTTCCAACGTTATAATAGACAGGAAACACGTCTGCAGGCAACTTATTTCATAGACGAAGCGTACGGCTGAAAAACGAATTCTATCTGTAATGCGTAGTGCGATTCCCCGGGCAATCGACTACAATTGGATGAGCTCTAGACGATGAGCGCGTGCTACGTAAAAATGTGCGAGTTTCGGGAACAAGATCCCTAATCTCGTCAGAGCAAAATCCATTGTAGTAACGATAGAACAGAGTAACGCACCCCACACTGCGTCGATACTTCAGTGAGTCAACAGAGTTGGATACCCTACTGTCACCGATAAGCTTCTTCGCCCTCTCCTGCACACGGTCGAGTAGCCCCAAAATAGACTTTAAGACACCGGCCCAAACATGAGAGTTGTATTCCATTTTCGGTTGGATATAGGCGGTATAAATAGTAAGGAGATCGGATGGAGTGAAGTATATCTTACACTGTTTCAAAAAACCGAGGCACTTGAATGCTTCTTTAGAGACATGAAAAATGTGTTCTGTCCAGCGAACGTCACACTGTATCTTCATTCCAAGAACACCAAGAGCATACGATTCCTCAATATTTATACCATCCATGAGTACAGATGAAGCAGCATTGGCGGTAGTTTGTTTGTGTGTTAATAAACAACACTTGGTCTTACGAGCGTTGAAGGCAACCCTGTTTTTATGACCCCATTCGGAGATTAATAGAAGAAGATTAATAGAATAGAAGGCTGGGCCTATAACTAAAAAAGTACGAGTGGCAAATGCTGCTGTCATCCGCGAAAGGAAGGTTGGAAGTTTGATAGAGAAGGTCGTTGAGAAAAATAAGAAATAGGGTAGGAGAAAGAACGGAACTTTGCGGTACCCCTTAATTAATCTTGAAAAATCTACTTATAACAACTCGTATAGTGCGGTCTCTGAGAAAGCTCGATATAAACCGAGAAAAGTTATCACCGACGCCAAAAGCAGTAAGTTTTGCCAGTAGTGCAGCATGCCACACTCTGTCGAACGCTTTGGAAATATCTAGAGCCACCACCTTACTTTCACCGAAATGATGGATTGAGTGGCACCATTTCATATGTATATAATGAAAGAATAAATAAAATGCAACTTAATTATATAATTTTAATAAATTTTGAAAAATTATTGTGAATTAATTAAAATTGATATAAAAAATCATGATTTTACCAAATAATAAGAACGAGCAGCATACTCGTACATCATTCAACTGGAGAAATGACAAATAATATTCTCCTTGAATTTATGTGCGTTACTAATAGTTTGAAAACTATATAGGACTCCGTTCCATAGACTAATAGCATTAATAAAGAAATGCTATTTTGAAATCAATGTTCGATGACGAAAAGCAAGGAATCGATTGCCTCTGCTTAATAGTGAATGGCCAATGTGAGCGGCTTGCGGCAACGAGCGGCAACCACCTGTTCTATTTGCCGCTTGATTTTATATGTTGTAGGCAAATGATCGCGGCTAACTGAAGAAAAATTTGTGCTTCGAAGATTAAACAAAAAAACATTTTGATTTTTTTTAAAGCCAAAATAAATAAACAAATTCAATTGTTGAAATTTCAAAACCGAAAATTAATTTCTGTCTTCTATTTTTTTCCTTTACTTTTTGGTTTGACAAATTGAAGCGGCAAAAGAAAAAGTTAAACTAAATTCAACATTGCCACTCGGCCGCCTTTAACTGTATTGGCAAATTAAATTAAGTTCAATATGTTGAAATTTATGTACGAATATTTTTATTAAAAATATAATTTTTGTAAATGGGTCACATTGTTGCCGTCCGCTGCCGCATGCCGCTTACATTGGCCTTTCACTATAAGCGTTCAAATAAATGTTCAAGTTAACGAGTATATATAATTTTATGAATAAATTGTAAAATTCGAACTTTTAGATAATTGTCGAAACTCATACCATAGAGCAAATTAACATAGTGTGAAATATGATCATATCTTCTAAGACCAAAATATGTAACGAGTAATATTATTAAAGGCCATATTAAGTTTCCTTTTACTATCGCGATCGCAACTGGCCTACAATTCAGAACCATACAATAAAACCGGCATTAAATAGGATTTGGCAAGAAGTATTCTAATTTTAAACGGAGTACAGTACACAGAAAAAAATAGATGCGATTTTTTTTTCAATCAAGTTATGTTATTAATAAAAAATCATCAATTTAATAAAATTTGCATAGACTTAATTAAATTATTATTAATAATGAATTTTTGGAAATATCTCTTAGTAAAATGCAATTAATAAAAAGTTTTCCGAATTATTGATTGTTATTCAATAAATAAATTTAAAAGGTTGTCATATAACAGTGAAGAGTTGTTGTTTCTTTAACAATTTTTTTGTTAAGTATATTTTATATATTAACAACAATTTTTTTCAACTCAATAATTTTTGCTTTTAAGTGAAAAAGCTATTTCTGCTTTATAATTTGAATTAGCACTCCGGCAAAAAATCTTTTTCACAGGAAATTTGATAAAAATAATGCAATTTTTTTTCAATATGGCATCTATTTTTTTCTGTGTACTGCGTTTGGCAAAGATTTCTTAACAATGGAAAAATTCGGGCGCATGTAAAATTTTCGTAGTTTGAGCAAGTTAGATTACTGTTAAAAAATACACCTAAGTTTTCCACTGAGCTAACAATATTTATGGGCTGGTTATTTAAAGTAATAGTAGAATTATAACTAAGATTTATAGATTTCTTGGTAGTTATCATCAACTCAGTGCGCTTCGCACCGTTTTTGGTGCTTTTTAAAATTTTTTGTGCGAAGAAATCCGTATCCGGTGCGCGGTGCGCTTTTTCTAATTATCGGTGTGTTTTTTAATTTTCGGTGGCATCATATAAATTTCAACATAACTTTCGGTTCTAGTATAAGAAACTACTTTTTGTACTATATATGTATATGCAGGACTGGGCAGTATTTGAAATACTTGTATTTCAAATACATAACTTAATAGTATTTTGTATTTTGTATTTCAAATACATCTGGCTCAAAAATACATTTTTACAAAATACGTTTATTTATTATAATAAATTGAAAATAAGTTAAAAATAATTATTTCACACAAAAGCTAAGACCGCTAGAAACTACGACCATTAAAATGTTTACCATACCAATACTGCAATTCAGCTTTCATTTTTTTTTTTTTGTCCAGAGCAAATACATTTTGCACTAATCAGGTGATATCAGTAAGAATTTTCACACATTCGTCACCAGCTTTTTTTCACGCTTTGGATAATATAGAGGGGAATAATTTTTATTATGGAAAACTTTTGGCTGCTAGAACCAGATTAGATCCACTACAATATAATACTTTGAGGCATTTCAGTTGTATTTTAACAAAATTTATGGAGAGCTTGGAAAGAATATTTAATGAGTTTCTCATGCTGACACCTAGCCTACAGCCTAGTTTAAAAATTAGCTGATTGAAAGAAAGCATCTCAATAAAAAAGAGGCAAAAAATTCAAAATCTTGCAATAGATACTTTGGAGAAAAATTACAAAAAACGTGAAACCTTGACTGGATGCAGAAGAAGAAGTAGTAATTAAGGTAAAGATGATGACGATTTTATTGTTGTTTTTGACAATACAGTGATCAACCTTGTAAATCAAATTTGAAACTTGAGTTGATCAGTTTTCTAAATGACAAAAGCAAGGAGCTTGCCTTTCTGGAAAACTATCCAAATATCAAAAATGTATTTTTATAATTTGACAGCAGCTTGTGCTCCTCAGAACCTGTAGAAAGGTTGTTGTTTGTGGGATGACTCATTGAAATATCTAGTTTTTATTAAAGGAAATACTTGTTTTGCCGAATGAATCTTTTATTTATTTTAAATTTCCTAGCAAGTTTAGAATAATCATATGAATATACATACGTATTCCGTACGAGTATATATGTAAAATGTATGTATATATATTATATGTATATAATAAAAAAAATAGGAAATTTTCATATAATATTAGACAACTTTATTTCTGATAATTGAATACATACATAGATAAATATGCAGTTCTATGTATGAACATACATACTGTCCCCTAAAATGCAAAATAGCGTAGCTGTCAAAAATTTTCTAGTCCAAAATTATTATTAATTGAGGTGTTATTATCAATAATAAAACTATCCATAAATTTTAATAGGCTTTCAATATTTAGGAACTCATATCAAAGACGTAACTGGCACATCCTTTTGGGTTCTAGGTGACAATATACAACTTTGTTTAAGTGCATATGTAATATAAAATATGTATCTAAAGCCAGTTTTTCTGAGATCGAATTACACAAATGTATTTGTATTTTGTAGTGGTATTTTGTATTTGAAATACACTACTGGAAAGTATTTTGTATCTTGTATTTGAAATACACTTCGGGAAAGTATTTTGTATCTTGTATTTGAAATACATAAGGCGTGTATTTTGCCGAGCCCTGTATATATGCAATACATTTAATAAAATTTTGTACAAGTATGCAAAAGTTTCAGGTTTCATCAACAACAGCGTACAATTGCACACATGGAAAGTTAACTTTGTAATATCTTCAGCAATGGTGCCAGATATTTGTATCGGAAACTCTTTATTTGCCGAAAAAATCCTAATTTGAAGGAAAAACTCTTAAAAGGGGTTTCTTTTGATTTTTCTTATGCCAAACTCAGAAAGTAACGTTTGTTAATTATTACACTGAAAAATATTTGCTTCATATTTCCAATGAACCCCATTCATTAGATAATTTTCATTAACCGAATGAAAAATTACGTTCCATGAATGAAGATTCACAGCATTAATGAAAATATTCATTAAAATTGATTCATTAGTTTTCATAATTTCATTAGAAAATTTCATTGGATTTGTTATAAACAATTTTTGAAGGCTGGGTACAAAATTTTAGAGATTTATTAAAAGTGAGATAATAAATATATTATAACTATTAACTAAATGACAAAGGAAATTATTTTATACATTATTTACTGTGCAAAAAATTATTTTATCAATAGTTTTTTAGTTGTTATGAAAATGTTCATTATATTAACTAAACTTTTCATTAGAATTCATAAACTACCCTCATTTTAAGTACCTACATAGTTGAAATCAAAAGCAAAGAGATGGGCTCTTCTCTGGTTTTTTGCTTAAAGGAATATTTATTCTGTTACAAATGCAACAACAAAGTCACACTTAATTTTTTCCTTAGACTTCGTTGTGAACAATTATGTATTTATACTATAGATTCTATAGCCAAAGCAAACGTTTTGTTTTTGCACGCAACGGGACTTTTTTTTTTGTTCTTCAAAAAGCAAAACATCACAAGTTTCCAAAAGCAGAAGCAAACCTTTAAAAAAATAAATGAGTTTGCTCCAGTTCATTGTTTAAAATGATTTTGAAGTCAATAGACAAAGTTTATGAAGTGTATAATAACCCTGTATAAGTGTGTATAAGTTACCCTTTACTTTTCTATAAATAATAAATATTTTTCAAATTTTGATAATTTTTTCAACTATTTAAAAAACAAAAAAAATAAAATATACTTAATTATCCAAAATGTCTACATATGTAACATTACATATTATTTTTTCAGTTATTTTGTGTTGAATTAAAATGTTTTGATTCCCTTTTTAATGTATTAATATTATTAATTTTATTTTGCATTATAATTAAAACAATAAAAAATTATTTTATGCTTAATATAAAAAAAATTGTTTAGTTTCTTTTCAGTAGCACAATTCTAATGAAAAAAGGTCATTAGAATAATGAAACTCCTCCTTAAACTAATGATTTTATTTCATTAGAATGAAGAAAATTTTTCACCAAATTGGTGAAGATTTTTATTGGTTCAACGAATTTATTCATTAAAATAGTGAAAATGTTTCATCAAAATAATGTAACACATTCATTAGCCTAATGAACAAATAACGTTAACCTAATGATTTTTTTTATTGTTTTAATGAAAAGTATTCATAAATATTATGATTTATGCTTCATTAACTTAATGAAGTTTTCATTAATCCAACGAATGTATTCATTAAATAATTTTTAATGAAAGAAGATTCATTAGTCCCAATGAAGACCATCATTGGCCGAAAAATAATGAAAATTTTCATTAGATTAATGTCAAAATTCATTATATTAATGAAGGAATTTTTTTCAGTGTACAAAATGATGATTATTTCAACATAACAATGAGATCAAAGTGAAAATATTAAGCTAAAACTCAATTCAATAAAACATACTATCAAAATTAGTACTCGTACGAGTAGTACAAAGCTGCAGAAAGAAATATAAACAAGCTTTTTCATGAATGTATTTTATTTAAATATGTATTTTTTGGGGAAGTGATAATATATGATAAGATGATAGACTATGACATGATAAACGGCACTCATGATCGTGATACCGGATCAGAATTTTATTTATTGCGGCCGGTAATACCTCAATTGTTGTTTAATGGACTGGATAAAGTTCCTTGGTTTTATTTTTTACAGCTCTTGCTAGACATAACTCAAAAAAAATCTAGTGCAATCAGGGCAGCTGAAAATGGATACGGCTTCGGTGGAGTTCTGAATAAAAACCTCAGTCAGCATCTTTAAATTATAGCAAAAAGTTATTACATTTTATCATATAGCACTACTATTCGTTTATTACACTATAAATTTAACTAGGTATACACATTTGTGTATATGTAGCGTACAAAAAGTTTGGAACTAGTAAACAGCTGAGTAACATGTTTTCTTAATCTTAATTATGGGAAATATATCTTCAAATCTTATTTTACTTATAAAATAATCAAGCGTTTTGGCAACGCTTGTCTTAAACTAAGTGCTAGCAAAGTAAACTTTCTGTATGTGAAAGCGGTGTAAGGGGTAACAACACATCTAGAAAGTTTGTTTGAAAAGAATTTTTCAGTTTTCTTTCCACGCAAATTTTGTAGACGAGTTGTACGACTGTGTTCTGTAAACTCCACATTAAGTAAAAAGGAAAGGAAATTTCTATGCTTTTAATAAGTTAATTTAATGAATATATTACCGATTTTTAACAATTTTGTGAAAAACGTATAAAATTAATAAAAAAAATAAATTTGCAGTCTGTTCGACGATATCGAATGAAAATGTATGCGAAAGAAAGCTAGTCACTCACATTCGAATCAATTTGGGTTTGTCTATGTCTCTATTGTTCGTTCGCATGAACTTATGAATTTGGATTGAGTTTTGACACATCGTTCGCATAGAATAAAGTTAGAAAAAACCCAAATCAATTTTCTTTCTCCTAGAGTGCGAATGAACTTATCCTTTCGACACCGGCGAACTGACTGTTGGTGCCTTTTCTTTGAGATAACGCGCTTTTTCTCCCATTTTGGTGCGTTTTGAAATCTAAAAGTTGACAACGCTGATTAGCAGAAGCCCACTCATGAATACGACCTAACTCTAAACTCAAAATCTTCCCACATTCATCACCTGCGGTAGTGCTAATGTAAAACTGAACATCATCTGCATATAACCTAACCCTACAGTGATCGAGTTTACACAGAATGTAATTTACATATAGGTAAAAAAAAAGAGGACCCAAGATAGAGCCTTGCGGAACACCACGACGTAATGGCATCGACGTTGAAAGGTAGGTAGGTGTTTCAACATACTGAAATCTTCCAACTAGATACGACTTTTTTTCTTAGGTCAGCTGCTGTTGATGAAAATTTATAGATAAGTCTCAATTCAAGGCATAAAATGTTATGGTCAACGGTATCGAATGCTCGGGAATGAAGTACTAAAAATGTTATATTACCGAGATCTACCTTTTGCCCAAGAGCTACAAGAGCTGTTATACAGCTATGGTTTTTCCGAGATTGCCAACTCGTCAACATATGATTAGTTTCAATGTACTGTGCAACTTTCATATGAATAATTAGTTCAAATACTTTGGATAGAAATGGCAGGATGGCAATAGTTCTGAAGTCAGAATTCGCTTTAGGTATAGGAATGATTTTGGCAAGCTTCTATATTTTTGGACACTGGTTTGTTGTGAAAATCTTGTTGAAAATAAATGTTATGTGAGGAAGAAGCCTAGCAATAAGAATTTTCAAAAACCTTGGGTCTATTCCATCCACACCAACAGCTTTCGACCTTATTGAGAGAAAACTGCATAGAACATCATATTGTCTTACATCGCGAAAAAAGAAGCCTCCCTGCAAAATAGCAAAAATTGTAGTAACTGGTATCATATTGCACACTCGGAATATTTACAAATTTATTATTCAATGTATTTACAAATGCAATGACGCAAAGCGTTTGCCTTGTATCATTGCACATGTGTTACGAAAGTACTTTCGTATTATAGTTCTTATTATTTTATTATCCATCTCATGTTTATTAGTTTTAAACATAAATATATACTACACTTAGTTTACCAAATATTTGCCCAGTGTGATTTAAGTTTTACAGTTCAAAGAGCAGCAACTATACATTTAAGGTAAACAAATTTTATTTATTCGTAGAATAAGGAACCAGTATGCAAATGGAAAGCCTTTTTAGTTTTTATTTTTTCTTGCCAGTAATTCAACCACAACAAATGCCATTATATTAATGAACCATTTCCAAATGATATAAAATTTTATATGAAAATAAAATGAAGTTGCCTTTGTGTCAGTTTCAATTGGAGAATGTTTTTTCTCTATCTAAATATTTTTAAAGATTCCATAAATTTTATTATTATTCAATATTAAAACCGATTGATGTAATCAAATTTAAAAGGTTTTCAAAAGTTGAAAAGTAAAAAAATATTTTGTATGTTTGTTATTGTGCACAGAAAATAGAATCAAAGGTATAAAAACTAATGACTTGTTTAAAAATGTTTTAAAGTTTTCTAAATAAATTTAATACTATAGAAAACCAGTTGAAGAAGGACTTGAAATTTTAATAGGTAAAATAGTTTTACATCGAAAAATGTTTTTGTATTTATGAAATAGTGACGCAGATACTTGTTGTTACACAGTGCTTCAAATACTTCACAACTTTATTTACACTTAATACCACTGGGTATGTGTGTATTTCTAACAAGCAGATCAATGGCTCGCACAATGGGTTAGAAGTGATACAAATGCATAGCAATCGTATATTATATACTGCGAGAAAATGCTAAAAAAAATTCTTAATGTCTATCGTTGTCACGCCAAAATCGCAAGAACAGGAACTGTTTTCATTTCTAATTAAAAAAATAATAATAAATATTTATTTCTTAATTACACTGGCTTACAGCCAAAAAATACCAAGAGCGCCACATGCCTAGATAAGTGAATTGGGACCTCCTGAACACGAAAAACGTTATAATTTTTTTTTCCTAAGTACTGTTTTTTAAATAACGGTACTTTTGTGCTTTTCGGTGTATGGTCCCACCCAAACCCTTGTGGAGCCCAACCAAAATTCCGATCGTATGTATGTTTATATTAAGTATGTTTATTTGTTTGTGTAATATGTTTCTAGTTTTATCTTATTTGTATGAATTGTATATTTATAATAAGCAGATCAACAGCTGCACACTGGGTTAGATGTGACAAAATTTCTTAACAATGTTATCAGGTATTTTTTTCAAAATCCAATATCTTCGACATTTGAAATTTACACAAGTTACATTATTTCTTCTTACATTTTCACACAACTATATGCATACTTTTTTATTTGTTTATTATCTTGGACCAGTACTTGGTGATGACCCCCACATTATGCACTACTTTGTACTGATACTAGGAAAAAAATTATGAAGAGGAGGAAGTGTTTGTGGGCAGCGTTGTCAACTCGGTGCGTTTCGCACCATTTTTGGTGCTTTTCAAAATTATTTGTGCGAAAAATATTTAGTCGGTGCGGAGTGCGCTTTTTTTAAATATTCGGTGCGTTCTTTAAATTTTGGTGGCACAATTATACTTTTTGTTTTTATGTAAGAAAAAAATTTTCAGTTGCATTTCGCGTGGAAAACGTAGCATGTTATATACACAAAGTAAGACAATCTTACTGTTGTATCTTATACACACTCTTGAAAGAAAACATTTCATTTCATAAAACTTGCTGCTTTTAGCTAGAGTTTTGCTATTAAACCATCAAGCCAAGTTTGTCAAATAATATATAAATAAAAATATATAATATATGCAGTCTCTTAACAGTGAAGTTCCTATTTACCCCTCGTCTTCACGTGCCGTCGACATCGCTCGGCAGAGCGAAGGTAAAAATAAGTTTGTGGTCTTGTTTGTGGCGCATACGTATGTTCTAATTAACCATATAATTTACCATTTAAGGTGTTCAGTTCGGCGCCATTTTGTGTATTTTTGTTCGTAATGGCGAACATTGATGCTCAGCCATATGCTCAAGCTTCGATGTCAGAGAATGAACGAAACATGGACATGAGCGGTCCACATTAGCCATTTGCGATGAAGATCCCCAGTTATGACAGCGGATTTACAATTAAATGATATTGCTTAATTATAAATTTGATAAAATATCGTTATAATTATTGTAAAGGTAACATTATCAAGTTTGACAAACACGGATTCACGGAACGAATTTGATGGCATGCCATCAGGTGGTGCCATCAGATCCGGTTTGATTGTATAATAGACGCTTAAAAGGCTGTTTAATTATCGGGTTTTTGATATAAAAATATTGTACTTATTTAAACGCAAAATAAGGTTTCAAAAATGAAAGGAAAAAATTCAAAATTCAGTGCGTTTCTGTTGAAAAAACGCGCTTTTTCCCCCATTTTGGAGCGTTTTGAAATTTTAAAGTTGACAACGCTGTTTGTGTAGCTTTGAATTGCACCTATCAAAAACAAGGCGGAAAGACCAAACAAAAGTGTTGGAATTAAATTAGTTAAAACTGATCAGTGCCAGTGTATATACCTTCGACACTGCTCATAATAGCAAAAATTAGTCCAACACCTCCAACGCCGCAAAGTAGGGAATGACATTGAAATTAATAACGAAGATATAAGGAAAACATGGACGACAAATGCACGAGTTCATAGGATGGAAGACAAAAAATATTTCTGAACGCTACTTACTCCGGTTCGAAAAAAATATTAATTATGAACATTTATAAAAAATACAGAAGATGGTAAAAACACGTGTGCATAGAACGGAGGAAAACAACACACTACTTATTTTTGTTGCCAATTACTTTTGCTATAAGCAAATTTTTTTGCACAAACAAAATTTTTGTTGAATTGCATTTACTTATATGCATATACAATAGATACTCGTATACTTTCTGTTTCACCTACAAAAAATCGTCATTTTTAGGACAAAAATCGTCATTTTGCTAAATTTGGGCATGGAAATCGTCAAAATGACAAGTCAAGATAACAAGTTAACGAATCTTAGCACTCCTAGACTTATAAAACATTTAATCTATACATTTTCGATCCAGATGGTCTTATGGAAAAGCCCTTGAAAATTTTCAATTTCCGGCAAAATACACTATTTTTATATCGGGTGGTTAAATTTCAAGGGCCGATGTTGAATGTGAACCACACCTAAACGCCAAGTTTTTTTTCCGAATTTTATTTGACATTTCTCTATTTCAGACTTATTCAATTTGAACCATGGAGAGATACACAATCCAACAACGTGTTAAAGTTATCCAGACTTATTATGAAAATTTTCGAAGAAAATCATCTTCAGTGATGAGACACATTTTCATCTCAGTGGATTCGTCAATAAACAGAATTGCCGCATTTCGGCGAATGAGAATCCAAGAGTGACTGTCGAAAAACCAATGCACCTACAAAGAGTGACTGTTTGGTGCGGTTTATGTGCTGGCGGCATCATCGGGCCGTATTTTTTCCAAAATGAGACCGGTCAGGCAGTTACTGTGAATGGTGTTCGCTATCGTGAGATGATAACGAACTTTTTATGACCCGAATTGGAAGATATGGATGTAGACGATATGTGGTTTCAGCAGGACGGTGCCACTTGCCACACAGCTAACGAAACAATTGCTCTTTTGCGCAACAAAGTCAATGGCCGTGTTATCTCACGTAATGGCGATGTCAATTGGCCGCCAAGATCATGTGATTTGACACCGTTGGACTTTTTTCTTTGGGGTTATTTGAAAGAAAAGGTGTACGTCGATAAGCCAGCAACAATTCAACAGCTAAAGGATGAGATAATTCAGCACATTAACGGCATAGAACCTCCATTATGCCTCAGGGTCATCGAAAATTTGGACCATCGGATGGAGGTGTGCCGCCGTAGTCGCGGCGCCCATTTGGCCGATATTTTGTTCCATACATAATTGAATAATACCAATATATCATAACAAAATAAAATTACAATAATTTCCTAAATTGTTTGTGTTTTATTCAAAATCAACATCGGCCCTTGAAATTTAACCACCCATTATATGTAGTTCTAAATAACAGCTTTAATATTTAATAGTCTTACTTAATGAAACTAAATATTTATGTACATTGTATATATCTCTCCATCAACAGAGACACAAGTATGTTCCTTAAAAGCTTTTTTATTTTCCTACATACACATTAAACGCACCTGGTCCTTAGACCTAAAAGACTATACACACATATTTTTATAGTAAATGAAATAATTTCCTTTTGTTTTTAATTCGTTTATCCCTTTTCCAATGTATCTTATGTTTGCACCATACACACCATTAACCAATACCAACATCATCATCCTCATCCTCATCGTTAGCGTCATCATTGATTACAATCATTAAAAAACTTATTTTTATTTTTTTCTTCTCTTTAATTCCATTTAACCCTCAAGCACAAAGTCAGCATGAAAACAGACAATAAAGGCAGAGAGAAAATCATTTGCTAACCAAAGGCAGTATTAAAAACAAAAAATCTTTCTTTTTTATTGTCACAGTCGTTAAATTTGAACCATTTTATGACAAAATGTAATTACATTGTAATTGAAATATATTTTTTAACTGAACGGAAAATTAATCCGTATCCTAAAACAATAAAAAGAAAAGTTTCATGTTGATATGATCATAAAGTAAATTTTAGTTCGGCGTAAAAAATATTTATTCAACTACACAGGGTGTTTTTTATTGCTCCTTACTTTTGAATTGGCAACACTGCTTGATTTTACAGCTTTAACATGTACATAACATAATTTAACAGCTGATACTAGTAACTAATTTTGGTTTGGTTTGACATTTCATTAAGCACCCCATACACGTTTCAACCCAGTTGGCAACTGAGTCGATTGTTGTCGAAATCAAAGCGTGTATGACTTTGCCTGTTGATTAGTTTTGCAGAAATATTAAAATGTTTTGATTTCTTCAAGTTGACTAGCAAGTCTTTCCATTCGATCGTGTTGTGTGTGTTCAAGCCTCTTGGTCTGGTCTCAAAATTTATATTTGTAGTGTTTTTGTAAAGAGAACATTATATATTTTAAATTTGTTTTTTTATATTTTAAAATTGTCTATAATGTCATTGAATTTGAATGAAAATCTTTTAATTCAGTTTATGAAGTGTGTCACAATAATCAATTCATTTTTTTGTTAAATTTTTGCTGAACTTTTTTATAATTTTTTAAATTAAAAATTGTTTGGTTTGTACATATGTACAACAGGTTTTTAGTTCAAGTTTTTTCCTTTCTTAATTTTTTTCTTAAGAAGGATTTTTTACAATACAAATTTGCTGTGATCAATAATTATTGATTGAAGAAGATAAGAAAAATAATAATCAAATCTTTAGCTGGGGGACAACTAGCTGTTTCGTAGTCGCTACACTACTCATCAGCACCCACTGGGATTAACAAAAATGCATATGTTATTCAATATGAGATAAATATAGATAGAAAATAATTAAATGCTCGATGGCTTTTAGTGGTTAAAGCAGTAGATCATGATACGTTATGACCCGAGTTCAAATCCCAGTGGGTGCTGATGAGTAGTGTAGCGACTACGAAACAGCTAGTTGTCCCCCAGCTAAAGATTTGATTATTATTTTTCTTGTCTTCTTCAATAATCAATTCAGTTGAAAGACTCAATTCACCATTGAATTGAAACGTGTATAGGCCGCTTTACAGATAGAAAGACCAACACCAGAGCAACGATTGTAAATTTCTCTTCAAAACTTTGAGCTCCAATTGATGAAGCACAGTGTTGTTTGAATAGTTAAGTAAATAAGCAGAATCATCGCTATTAGAATGGGCATAACGCACAAGCTTTAGTAGAAACACTCTTACATCCACACAAAATTATATAGCGCTATTATGAATATTAGAACTTATTACTCATGTACTCGAAAAATACTTTTTTCAATACAAATTAAAGAATATATCACAATTTTCGTTAACTTGATCGTAGGAATTGGTCGTTTTCAGTGAATGGAAAAAATTACAACATCATGCTTAATTTTTGTTCCTAATTAGAGAAAAGTGAATAAACTCCCACGGAATTATCATTTGTAAGTGGGCTGATAGTTTGGTGAGCTCTATGCACCAGCCGTGGCTGCCAGGTTGCTAAAATCATATTTAAACATTAATATGTCTGTTCGTTTACCCAAACATGTGTACAAATTTTTCTTGTGCTTTACTGCATTTTACTGAATACTGTTTGTTTATTCACAGTCGAAAAGCAGCTCTGACGCTGAGACTTGTCTTTGTTGTTTGGCCTTCGAGAGTTTTGCGTCTTACTCTCATTGGTTAACAGTCTACCTCAACTAACTGTATTAGTTTACAGTTTCTCTGAGGTATTTCGTTGTTAACCACGCGACGACTTCCTATGCGAAGGCATAGGAAGGCCAAAAGGTCCACGTTAATCCGCCCATGCTGTGCATCCTATACTTACATGTTCGTTTACCCAAGTTGCAGTAAATGAGAACACAAAAAAGAGACTAAAGTGACAGTTCTGAATACTATATTAGCATCCACATTGATACCAATCAAAAAATTATAAACAGCTTATTTTCTATGTGTCCCAGTCGACATAAGTATGTCGACATTTCATAGGAGCTAATCTTCAATAGATTTTTGGACCTTTTTGACAGATATTTTCAAACATTCAACTTTACATCCCAACAACAATGTAAATAAATTATTGAGAATTTAAGAAGAAAATATTTCTTATTTTTGCAGCTAAAGATCGTTTTTTATTTTTTAAAAAAATCAAACAGTATTTGTTTTCAATATTTCGATAACAATTTGTTATCATCGTCAGGAAAATTAATATGTTATATAACACTAATTTTCCTGACGATGATAACAAATTGTTATCGAAATAATTAAATATCAAATTTAAGAAGAAAAATATTTTATTAACACCTGTCAAAACACAAAAAGCAATTTTTGTTCTCTGCTTTTCGATACTTTCAAAAAATAAATCGTAGTAATTAATAGACTGCAAGAATATATTCGTTTGTTTATATATACACTGAAAACAAAATATTCATTCAAATATTGAGTATTCAATTACTGAGTATAGAGTAAAATATGTGAAAATACAAAAGAGAATGAATTGTGTTTTAAAGTTGATCGTATTAAATAGATTCTTTCATCTACTCGTATCAATTCGAATATTAATTTATTCAAAGGGGGAGGAATGTTGTGAGTTATATGTTATATGTTATATGTTATATGTTATATGTTATATGTTATATATATTATATGTCGCAACAACCAACAAAGTTATAACTGCTGACAACACGGTATGCCAAAACCCTTTTAACTGCTCGAGCCCGGAAAAATATTGTTGGCATAGTTACAGATACTCTTTCGAGCTTGGGAAGTGGTTGACTGCTTTCCGGCTAGTAAAAATTACTTTCAAAAATTTCAGCCAGCAGGTTAGCCTTGTCAACCGGGTCGATGAATGCTTGGTCATTCTTTAAGAAAGTTGGAATTGATGAACTAGCATTGCTCTTTACTCTCTTAACGAATTACCAAAAGGTCTTACTACCCCGGGGAGCTGTAAGGACCTTGGCCTGAAAACGCTGTTCGTGAAGAAACTTTTCACGCCTAAGTACCTTAGCAAACGAAGATCTTGCCTTTTTGCGTAGCAAATCAGTGTCTGGGTTTTTGTTTAAACGCCAATTACTGAATGCTTCCTCTCTGGATCTGACTGCATTCTTGCACGTCTGATTAAACTAAGATTTCGCTCTTGGTTTAATTGAAATGTGCTTGGAGGGTATGAATGTTTTCATCCCTAGCTTTAGTGCTATTTTCATCCATAGAAACTGAATCAGCTATCATATTAGAGTTACCACAAAATTGCACTTATATATATTCCAGATCACCGTGTAAAATGCATCTAATTTGCAAAAATCTAAATTATTTACATACAAAGATTATGCACTTGGCAAAAGAAAAAATTTAATACCCATATTGCCTTATTTAAAACGTAGGGTTACCACCCCATTTCTCATTTTTCAAAACGCGAACTAGCACAAATTTCAAAATTTTCAAGAAAAACTAAAATTAAAGTAATAATTATATAATTCAAAAATAATAATTAAATAATTCAAATAAAAAATAAAAAAATAATTCAAAACCCGCTCTTTTTAAAAGAGTATCCCTAAAAACGGACATGGTTGATCGTCCTTGAACAAATTGAATATACTGGAAGCGCGCCTTTAAAAAACATTTCTTATGATACCCTTATCTAATATCTTGGTAAGGAAACAGATTCTTAAATTGACAAAACATGCAAAGATAGACCCTTTTTCAAAATGGTCCAGCTCACGAGAAGTCTAGGCTAGAGCCGAAATATTTTAGATGTCATCTTAAAAAAGTCCAGGATTCAATTTTAAGAGGGTACTCGAACATCGAGCACTTTTTTTTTGGTGAGTCGCTCTAATGTACATAAATATATAATATTTGCAGTCAACTCTTGTAGTTTTCGTTTTTTAATTTCGGGATTAAAATTGTTTTATTTTATAAAACTATTACACAAAAAAGGTAAACATACATATAATACATTCGAATACTACTTACATTCATTCGAATGATAATATATTTGAAACGTTTTCTTCTTGTAATCATTTTATTCGAATTTGTTTCTCCACGAGTAGAGTTATTACCATTATTGATTTGGTTTGTAGATTCATTCATTTATTTTTATTAAAGTAGAATATGTGTCATTTTGTAGTCAGCTGTGTATGTCAAAAACAAATGAATATATTCAAATGCCTTTTAAGCGCAAACATGCAGACATTTAGTAGCAACCAACAATTGTTCATTGGTTTAAATGGTGTAAAGAAAGGTAAGAGACGTGTATAAATAAAAAGACTTGTTTTTTGTTGATTGACAGGTATTAATAAAAATTTTTCTTTTTAAATTCTCAATAATTGATTTAGATTGATGGATAAAGTTGAATGTTTGAAAATATCTTTAAAAAATTTCCAAAGTCTCATGATTATTAGGGTAGCTTCTATGAAATGGTGACATATGGACAGCTGGGAAACATAAAAAATAAGATGTTTATAATTATTACTACACTTTTGTTTGAAACCGCAAATTCCTTTACCGGTTCGCATTCAAACAATTTCTTCATTGATTCAGCGAATTTCGTTATTGACCATCAAAAAAATTGATTCTGTGAAAATATTTCTTTGTTTTATTATGATGTCAAATAAAAAAAATCACCCTGTTTTTTTTTCTATATATTAAAAGTATTACATTTATTAAATAATCTGTTCCATAACGGCCCCTAGAGAAGAGCAAGATTTAAGTAGTGGTGCGAAAGCGCCTTTATAAAAGTGAAATATAACAAGCTGAAAAATATGCTTATTATTTTAATATTAAATTATATTGAATAAATAAATATAGTCATCCTATAATTATAATTGTTCTGTGCAGACCATAAATCATGACGATGTACTTGCAGCTTACAGCTTTTAAGCAGGACCATCTTTTCTTTGCACTCTTGGTACAAATAGACCACATATTTCACCAGTTCGCCCTCTACCGGGCTCTTTTAGAAAACCTTCGGAGTAGAATATCTCGCTTTCATTATGAGTAATCGATTTGTATCAGCACCTGTATTATTGATCTATCTGGCGATATGCCAATTCTCACAGCTCACCAACGCCCCATGTGGTTGATAAGGCTCACATAGGCTATAACTTCGACTCAAAAGGCCTCCCATTTGCGAGGTTTTTGTGTAAATGAATTTGCTGCCGTGTTCAAAATAATTTATTAGTAGACTACAGAACTACAATGATCGGTTGTGGTATTTGCTGTAGTGAAGTCGTGAAGTATGCTGTGGTCTATGTGTTTAATGCTTTACTTTCTAGATCAGGGCTGCACAAAAGTTCTATATAGAAGAGCAAACAATACATTTAAGGAAAAACTAATTTTATTTAATAAGCAAAGCATATGAAAGTGTTGTTGCTTTGTACTTGTGTGTGTACACACACATTTGTATATTAAAGCGCACAGCCTATACCTAAGTGCTTTTACAAAAACAAATGAGTACCAAGCGCATAGGGCTGGGTCGCTTCTGGTCTAAATATTATTTCAACTTGCGAGGCATGTTTTCGTCATTTTCGTTGATAATCCGTACACAGGACTTCCATGCAAGTGCTTATACGTCTAAACGCAGTGTTAGTAAAATATTGTTAAAACAGACTAATTTGTATATTAGAAGCTCAACCAGGTGTGTTTTAATAAATTTGCTTTTCGAAACTTATTTGTATATTAGAAGCAAACTTATTTATATATTAGCAGCTCAACCAGGTATTTTTGAATAGATTTGCTTTTCCATTTAGTATTCTTTGATTTTAGTAATAGGGACATGGAAAAAAAACTAAGCTGGCTTTGTCAAAGGAGTGGAAAACGTTCACGTTGTACTTGCTTTACGTCCTATCACAGAATTAATAAGCAGCTGTATTTTTATTAAAAAGCACTACGTTGTCTAAAGGATACTTGTACACTCAGACATTTTAATTTAGCTTTAGTCCTTCTGCCCTTCAGATGAAGTTTGGCATTAAATGATTATGTTTTCCATATTTAAGTAATTTAAGTGGAAACTTTGATAAATCTGTTCACTAAATGAATTACACTTAATAATATCATAGACAATAAAAAAAAGGGGACTTGAAAACTTTTGGTTGCCCATTAGTTTAATGAATTACATTTGGCTTCAGTTTTTAATATTTCTTGTTGCTGCCGCTTTGCTGCGCTAAAGGGACAAAAACTCTTTCTGAAAAATGACAATTAAACTTAATTCAATAAGAAAAACTGTTAAGGCAGAAAAAAGGTTTATCTCTCGTTCGAATGAAAACAAAAACAGCAGATAAAAAAGAAATACTTGTTCTGCCAACCAACCACCGAGTGGATTTTAATGTTAAACTTTATCTCAAGAAATTGAAAAACAATTAAATTTTAATTGCATTTTGTGGGTATGTTTTCAAGCTCAAGATGCCATTTGAACTTTTTCATCGTTTTACAAAATCAATTTGTATTTATTTTACTTGTTGATGCTTTTATTATTTCGTGCGGTTTCTTCAAGTGGATGGTACTTGTGGACTTTTTAGTGTGAAATGAAATAAAAGTCGCAAAACATAAAAAAAGAAATGTTTTTAATAGTAAAAATTGCAAAAAGAATTTTACGGGCAACAAAACAACTGGTTAAAAGTCGTGCAACAAGTTTTCTTTTTTGCCAGGAAAATTTTAATTGTGTCCATTTTGATTTAAGTCAAAGTAGAGAAAAAACCCGAATGGCATACAAATTTTGAAAAATTGTGCTCAGCGTAGAAAAACATATTTGGCCGAAAAAACAGGTATAAAAAAACGTTTTCATCCGCATGATGAGGTCAACATGAATAGTTTAAATTTAAAGTTTTAATAAAAAATGTATTTCTCTTTATGGAAATAGAAAAATTTGCTTTACGGCAGGCAATGATTTAAACATATTTTTACTTATGGAGTTTATAACAGAAAGTGATTCCCAGTATCTAGTTTTTGTAATTTTAATGAGAAGTTTTCACATCGAAAACAGTGAAACGAAAATTTCCATTGTTTCCCGTTTGGTGAAATGCCAGCTTTTCTATATTTCAAAACGAAAACTGGCAACACTGGTTATGCAAAGCTATACCTAAGTTGGCGCATTGAACCTTGCGTTGTCTGTTGCTTCGCGCTAATTCTTAACTAGCAATACCTAAGTAAAAGCGGCAACACTTTGATTACTTCTCAAATATTTCTCTAAATAAACACAAAAAATCGCTACTTAAGAAATGGAAACAGCTACAGTGGCATTAATTTTATATCCTTCACAAAAATGTAAAGGCTATACTTATATAAGTTTGTGATTCTGTTTGTAATACCTACAATTTTCATTTGTGACCCTATAAAGTATATATATTCTGAATCAGAATTAATGGAAAAGTCGATTAATCGATGTCCGTCTATGTGTCGTTGAAATACCGTTTCTGAGAAAACCTTTAGACCTAGAAGCGCTTTTGTTTCACGATTCTATTATACGCCATCGATACATAGGTTTGCTATTGCAATTCAGTTAAAGCGGTTCACATATAGCTGAGATATATCTTCACACAATTATTAAACATGGCGATTAAAAGCCAAAAAAAACTTTTTCTCCGATATCGGTTCATATATACCCGAGATATAACCTAAACCGGGTTTGAATGAAAATGCCGCTTAAACGAACTTAGGAAAGTTTTTTTGCTTAAAAGCAATACTGATAATAAAATAAGGTTATATAAATACGGAAAATTTCCGATATCGGTTCATATATACCCGAGATATAGCCTAAACCGGGTTTTTCATAAAAATGTCGCATAAGCGAACTTAAACAACGCTTTTTGCTTAAAAACAGTTTTGGTAATATAAGGCGGTTACCAAATAGAAAAAATTAAAATTTCCGATATCTGTCCATATATACCCGAGATATAGTATAAACCGATTTTTCAATGAAAACAAATTTTTTCTTAAAAGCAATTCTGATTATAAAAAGAAGTTAGTAAAATACAAGAAATGAAAATTTCCGACATCGGTCCATATACTCGTATACCACAGATACAGCCTGAACCGGGTTTTCCATGAAAAGAATTTTTTTTTTTTGCTTAAAATCAGTTCTGATAATAAAACGAGGTTATTAAAATACAGATAATGAAAATTTTCTACGTCGGTCTATATACACCCGAGATATAAGATAAACCTATTTTTTCCATTAACATTTTTTCTTTTGCTGGAAAGCATTTCTCGTTATAAAAGCAGGTTACTAAATTACAAAATGGAAAATTCCGATATCATTTCATATATATAACCGAGATATAGCTTAAATAAACTTTTCCATGAAAATGTCCATGAAAGATTTCGGTCCATGTATATCCGAACATATTTATTTCAAATTTGTAATATACACTATACACATACGTTACTATCGTGAAGGGTATTTTAGATTCGACCCAGCCGATTATACCACACTCTCACTTATTTTTATATACATAGAACTAATCAATCAAATTTTACAACGTTTTGATTTTGAGCATAACACTTATAAGTCGCTAAATATGATTAACTCCGAAATTACCATAAATTACTATAAAGGACAAGAATTTTTTTATGGAAGTTGTAGAAGAATTTCCCAGCTTTATTTCTGAAAAATAAAAACAAATATTAGACTCAAAATTCAGAGAGCTAAGATTTTTAAAGTATGAAATTTTAAATTTAAAGCATGAGAACTTTTCTAATGCATTTCCAGTACTGTCAAAATTTGTACAACAGGTTTTGATTTATTCTTCTGCAAATGTAGAAAGAATTTGCAGTAAAGTCAACCTGAACAAAACAAAATTTCGATCTTCTCTGGAAAATGACTAAATTCTTGTTTCTAAAGTTTATTTAAAATTTTGCACTGCCAACTGTTTCGATGTTGATATTAAACAAGATTTCATAAAAATTACAAACTCAAATAAGTACATATAAAAAATTGTTGCTATGAAACTATTTTTTTAAACTTAAAAAAATATACTTTAAAGTACCAAATGCACATAATATTATACTTTAGGATGTGTTATGTATGCACATAAGTTAACGTCTGTTAACAGGACATTATATAATCTTTCTTGGGAATTCGTCAAAGGTATTATTTTTATTTTTCTGTGAATTATTTTTCTGGCCACGCCAATTATTATAGAATAAGAAGGTTTTGTGAAAAATGTAAATAAAAGGGACAGCCACATTTTGACTTTTGAACACGTTCTTTTACTAAAAGGCTATATTTCTTGGTCAGACACGTGAACGAGTTCTTTCACTGGACAACGAGTTATAACTTATACAATACATATTTTTATATTAGCTATAATTTCTTTTATCTTTAAGTTTTTAAATGTTATTTGATGTATTACCATTTGTTAATGCTGAATTATTCTGTTTTATATTTTTTGTTATTAATTGAATTTAAAATTGATATTTTTAATTTGCCGAGTTTTTGAAATTAAAGTGCCGATAATGTTAATTTTTTCCGAATATGCTGATTTTTTTTTTTTTTTTTAATTATCTGGCAGCCCTGGATAGGAGGATTTGTTTCAGACTGCAAGGTCAGTATAGTGTAGTGCAGGCGGAAATTGCGGTCATACTGAGGGCAGCTAACTGGCTAAGGTACTACAGGTTATACGGCGATGATATCCGATTTTTCACTGATAGTAAGACTGCATTGTATGCACTACCTAGGGTATATATGACATCCAGGTTATTTCGTGAATGCCGTATATATATAAAGGGGATAGCGAGACAGAGTGTGGTATGGTGCACTACTGGCAAAACTTACTGCTTTTGGTGTCGGTGACGACTTTTCTCAGTTTATATCGAGTTCCTCAGAGACCACACTATACGAGTTGTTATAGATGGGGTCTCATCAAATGAGTTCAAGATTAATTCCGGGGTACCGCAAGGCTCCGTTCTTTCTTTCGCCTACCCTATTTCTCATTTTCCTTAACGACCTTCTATATCAAACTCTTTCGTACTCTTTCAGTTATAGGCCCAGCCACTCGTACTCTTTTAGTTGTAGGCCCAGCCTGTCAGAGATCGCTTTCGCAGATGACAGCAGCATTTGTCACTCGTACTCTTTTAGTTATAGGCCCAGCCTATCAGAGATCGCTGCCAAGAGACTAAATATGAATGATTCACTGAATAGTGATCTTCTATTAATCTCCGAATAGGGTCGTAAAAACAGGGTCGCCTTTAATGCACGTAAGACCCAGTGTTGCTTATTGACGCATAAACAAGCGACCGCAGGTGCTGCTTCATCTGTACTCATGGATGGTATAAATATTGAGGAATTGGATGCTTTTGATGTTCTTGGGATAAAAATATGTTGTGACGTTCGCTGAAATGAACAAATTTTTCTTGTCTTTCAAGCTCATCGGTGCCAGTAGGGTATCCAACTCTATTGACTCACTGGAGCATCGAGGCAGTGTGGGGTGCGTTACTCTGTTCTATCGTTACTACAATGGATTTTGCTCTGACGAGATTAGGGATCTTGTTCCCGAAACTCGCACATTTTTTCGTAGCACACGTTTATCGTCCAGAGCTCATCCTTTAGTGGTCGATTGCCCGGGGTACTACGCATTACACAGTATGCTTCGCCTGTGGAATAAGTCGCCTTCAGACGTGTTACTTGTTTGTTATAACGATGGAAAGTTCAAGTCAGATGTTCACAAACACTACTCCCCCTTCCCCCTCCTCACAACCTATTTTCCTACGTCTGGTACAATGCACTGTATATGAAGGAGTAATCCCCTGAGTGCTGGTCCAAAATAAAAAATAAAAAAAGGAGATAGATATAGAAATAGTTATAGATGAGATTGTTAGAATTCAGCTTGAGAAATTTAAGAGACAAGTACAGCGTCAACTTTTTGAGACCGCTCAGGACAGATGGTCTAGCAAGTTTACCTGTCGAATATCAGGGCTGACATGGCTCAGATGTGATAACAAGAGGACTATCATCTTTAGTGGAGCTACGATTGAGGAGATAAGAAAAATATCTAAGCAGGAGCTGTTGGCAATACCAAAAAGTGCGTTTCAGAAGAGTTTCGAGGATTGGAAAAAACGCTGGCATATCTGATAGGGATTACTTTAAAGAGGACAAGATAGTTATTGATGAATAAATAAATACTTTTTGAAAAAAATTTAATTAACGGTTATTTTTTGCTCAACCCTCGTACTGTTTGTATGACACATCACAAAATTTAATTGTTTATATCCAAAAAAAAAAACAGCCGTATATCTAACTATCTCAGTGTACTTAATAATATCAGGTAGCATATTCATATTAAATATTTTTTTTAAACATCCATCACTGCGGAAGCTTTTAACGGCATAAAATATAGTTCATTAAAGCTTTCCACTGATTTCTTATCTCTTTTTTTATGTTACAGTATTATGCACTATTATTTTACCTAAAAAACGAATAAAATCTTTTCCCCCTAAATGTTTCCTAGTGGCATAATGATTTTTCTTTTCGCCTTTGTGTGAATAAGATTTATTGTATTTGTAGCATTAATTGTGTGAAATCATCATTAAGCATCAATGCATGAATGACTGACTGGCTTCTGGTGTTGCTTTGTTTTAGTTTTTCTAAGTGACTTCCAACACACCTTTTTTTTATTTTTTTATTTTTTCATGAACATCTCATTTTACCTTTCTGTGAGAAAAAAATAAAACGAAGATAATGTTTCCCTAACTTGATGTTTAATGAATGTGTTCCGTAGCGTAAGTGCAACTTATTTAATGTATTAGATAACAACTTAATGAACAAACAGAAAACAGCATTGGCATTGATGGATACTGTTTAATTATATACATACTTACATACATTACACACATAGAAAAGTCTGGTGTAAACATATGCAATCGTGTGTAAAAATATTCTCTAGAGTAAAATAACGAAAGCAACAGGCCTACTTGAAGGCCTTATTAGACAGAGAATTTCTTCCCGCTCTACTATTTATCTTATGTTTTTACGTGCCATCTCCTTGCCTGTTTGCACACTCTATTGTGGCGCATAGCTTGATGGAAAGCCTATTTTTATGAAATGCATAATTTTTACTGTTTGTCTATAACCCCCCGGGGAACAGGTTTTGCCTTGGCGTATTCCTAACTTAGGGCCTCTGTTTTTCGGGGAAAAGAGGGGAAGGGGTTCCTCGTTTGGTACGGCAAACAAAACTCTAGGAAGCCACATGACTTATGTTGTGTTGGCTTCCGAAACCCTTACCAAGGGTATAAATTGGCAGAACGGGGATCAGCATGGCTCCCGGGAAGTTCTGCTTGCGGTTCGACCCGGGCTGATCATGAGGTGCCTGCCTTGGCTGAAACGTTCTGGCTGTGGTTGAAACCTAAAACGCAGGAAGGGAGTGCTAGTATCCTTGATAATTGTTTGGTGATGGCTTTTTTCGAGGGCTAACAATCTCCCGAGGATCTGTTGTCTATACAACAGATACGTGTACTGTAAGGAACCAGTGGTGATGGTTGACGGGTGGGTTGGTTTAAGGGCTGATGCTCTTAGTGGGCTTCGGCCTACCAACTCATTAAGCCTTGTCCTCCATTGATTGCTGGGAAATTGCATACATGAGGGATTAGAAAGCCCGAACTCCTTAACAAGAAGTTGCTCATATGACCGCAATCATATGACAAGAATTGCTACCTGTGTGAACCTAGCAAGCCACACGGGGGCGGTGGTGAATCGTTAAAAATTCACTCCGTGGAATTGGTCCACCATCAGGTTAGGCCGTCAAGACAGGTACTGATGTAAATCATTTTCACAGTTGTTTGTCTATAACCTATTCTTCCAGGGAACAGGTTTTTATAGGTGTGTACGCCTAACTAGCATGCTCTGATTTCTGTTTCTGCGTATGAGTTCCCCGTTTGTTGTAGCAAATAAAACTTTACGAAGCCACATGATGTACGTTGAGTTAGACTTTAAAAAACTTTTCCAAGATTTAATTGGCTCCATAGGGTCGGCAGAACACCCGGGAGATTTTACTTGTGGGACATCCTGACAGTAATCATGGTTGAAACGCTCTAGCTGTGGCTTAATTTTAAATCTCAGTAATTGGAGTTAGTTTCCCAGATAACTATGGAGAATGCCGGCTTTCGAGGCTAATAGCCTCCAAGGTGTTGTAGTCTTGCAACAGATACCTGTAATTTAAGGAACCAGCAGCGCTGTTTAGATGCATAACTTGGTTAAGGGCTGATCCTCTTAATAAACTTTGGGAAATTGCACACAGGAGGGATTAGAATGTCCGAGCTCTTCAGCAAGAGGATTGTTCATACGGCTAAAGAGATATGACAAAAAGTTGTAATCTGTGTGAGCCTTTGAAGCCACATGAAAGCACTAGTGCACCAGAAGCGGCCATTTTAAATAAAGTGATGCCAAATTAAAAATAATCTAACAATGTTGCAAACTTGTTTCTACGAATCAATTACAGCTATCCATACATAAGAGATATTACTATAGGGTAACAAATATGTTGCTCATGCAATAATATGAACATTCTCTAGATATTCCCTATGTCATATCATTGCAGTATCTCTAAGCAACAAATATAAATTTTCGTGAAAAAATTGTTATTTCCTCGATGTATTTACCGCCCCGATTTTCATTAACAGAGAACCAATGTTCACATTTTTTCAAATCACTTGATCCATGATTTTTAGCGACTGGGACTGTATCGCTAAACATACTTTTTGGGAATAACGTTTAATTTCCTCGAAAGATTGTGTACTTTGTATTTGTCATAGGCACTGAATAAGTGATATCGTACCCTGTAGACTTTCTCAATACTGTAAAGCTACCAGAGGCGCTTTCCCATAATGACACATAATACTCTATAGCATTTCTCAACTCTTTAGAGCAGGGATGTCCAAAAGTTCTTTATGGAAGAGCAAACACCAATATATTTAAGGAAAAACTACTTTTATTCAATATTTTTGTTGTAAAAAGCAAAACATATTTACAAAAACAAAATTTACACTGATAATCGTTGTCGTCAATGTTTGCTAGCAAAGCATGCGAAAGTGTTGTTGCTTTGCTCTTGTATGTGTGCAGTGAAGAACAACAAAAAAATATACAAGACAAAGTTGTTTGTGTATTTTTCATTGCTAGTGCTGACTGCAGTATGTGTGTATTATAGAGCACAGCCTTATAGCTTTTACAAAAACAATTGAGCGTCAAGCGCATACGTCTTGGGCACTTCAGCTTTAGAGCTTTCCATAATATGAGACTGAAAGTTGGCTTTACAGTCCTATTAATGAGAGTTATTATTGCACCAATACTGTGTAATGACACACGGTTACAAATTATACATTTGGGGCAGAGTATTGTGAAAGTAATTAATATGACTAGAATAGCAAAGGGAGATACATATGTAGTGATGTTTTAAGAATGAAACCTTTTTCTGTTCTCTGCAGAACAAAGCCGCGAGTAAAAGCATATCAGCATTGTCAATTATTTATCGACAAAAAGTGTTAAAAGCCGCCAAACTATACGTATTCAAACGATACATATACATAAAGCATAATTTTATATTAAATATTTATAAAAGTGCCTTATTTTAAAATTTTGTGAAAACAGTTCATTAGGAGATTTAAAAACACAACAAATTTATTTCTAGCTATATGGCTCGCGAGTTGCTGCTGATCTTATATATTCGCGAATGGTTTAAAGAGTTTAACTTAACTAACATTTATGTTATAGCTGTTAACAGAATTTTGTAACCAAGTAACAAACAGCCATAATTTTAAAAGCACTGATTCACAATCCTACATGATCGTACGATTCATGCACAGGAAACTGTTTCAAAAGTTTGGCCGACTTGAAAAAATCACTTCAAAATGGCGTTGTAGGCCACACTATTATACAAGTATAATTGCAATAATTGATATACACAATAAAATAATTAAAAACTTTTATTAACATAATAATTTTACATTACATAATTTTTTTTCTCGAGGCACCAACAATATTCTCATATTTTTCATAATATATACCACACTGATCGTACAGAAACCATAATGTTTTGAAAAGTTTCATAAAATTTTTCAAATCGCACTATTTGTCAAAAACTCTGTTGCACTGTTGCTTTTTTAGTACGTTTTCAGCACACTTGCTTTACTTAGTAGATCGCACGATCGTGCATTATAGTGTATAGGCCTTAAACTTTGGCTATAACAGAATGCTAAAAAATATTTTTCTATGGGTGATTAGGTCAGCACCTATGAAATATCGACAAATAGGCTACTAGGAAACAAAATACGATTATTTTCGTATTCGTATAAATATTAATAGGTAATAAAGTAAATAATAACGAACCCAACCTTTTTGGGTTTAAAGATCATTGCATAAAATAATCTATTACTATTCGAGTAATAAAAACTTAATAAGTTACTTATAAAAGTTCACAACTTTATTCTTCAATGAATGAGTTCTTAAGACTGTGTACTTCAAATTAGTTTTATCAGCCACGGCACAGGATTCGATTCCGTTTATGAACGTAATTGAATCCGTTGATTAGTCAAAAAACGAAAATCTAAAAATTCTTTCGTAATGAATAATAAGTTTAATTCTTAAAGTAAGAAATGATTTCATTTCGGAAAAATTTTTATTTTTGTTTTTTGAAGAACCAAAAGAGAAGTCAATTCCGTTTCCGAACAGAATTGGGCTCTGTGACATGGCTATCAGCCATGCCACAAAGTTTAAAAACGAAGAACTGAAAAATTTTTCGGAATGAAATCATTTCTAATTGCAAGAATAAGACTAGTATTGTCTTATGGCATGGATTTCATTCCAAAATAAGTTTTAGATTTTCGTTTTTTGAAAAAACATGATTCCATTCCGAGCGGAAGTGAATTCTGGACATGGTCGTATATATCTCTTTTCACACAAAAAGAACAACGATTTTAAATTGCGTCAATTTCGTTTTCAAAATCAAAAACTTCTTAACAAATAGTAACTTTAACATTATTTCATAGAATTATTTCTAAAAGGGTACTTCTGTATCCTGTTACACTCTTTGTAATTTATTCTTTTTTAGAACTTTTCACAGAAGTTTTCATAGCAGTTTTTTATATACATACGTATCTCAGAAAATAACATTAATTTAATACGAAATCAATATCACTTTCTAAAATACTAGAATTTTCTATAAACTTTTTAAGAATGCAAAAAGTAATTCTGTAAAAAAGCGCTAGTTTAGCGAATTTTTTTTAAAAACGCTGAGACGGAAAAAGGCGGAATTCTAGGTATTGAAAACCGCTAAATCTAGCACGAAATCCGCTAAATTGGCAACAGTGTAGTACATTATAAGATTTAAAAGTTAACTTTGTTTTTCTTTACATAATACTAATTTACTTGGATAGAAATCACATCTGGATAGTAACTTGAATTTAATGCAAAAAGGTATAAGAACGATTTAAGCCAAAATTGTAATAAAAACGTGCGTACGATATTAGAGTTGAATCTGTTAGCATATTCTTTTAGGAAGTTATGCTAATTTTCTTTGAATTAAGAGGCACCATAATTAGTGTGTATGGAAATAATACAAAACCAATTTTTAATAAGGCCTTGTAAGGTTTACCTCTTGGCTGTTTTGGTTTAATTAAACTTCTTTTAGTTTTTTATCCAGAATTTTAATGATTATTTGTTGTCAGTTTTCAATTCCGCTATTTGTTTATTTTTTTATTTTATAATTGAATATGAATTAAAAAATCAATTTCCAGAATTATATGAACTAAAGCAATGAAAGTAACAAAATCATGATTCATTCATTGAATTGATAAGTTTTGAATTTGAAAAATTACTAATTACGTTTTTAAAAGCAAAACTAAAATCCGTATATTAAAAATTTCACTCACGTTTCCTGTTTAAATTAAAAACTCTAAATAACAGTTACGAGTATAAAAGGCAGCATTAAAATTCAAAAAGTGTTAAACATTTCGTAACAGCTTAAGGTGAATGACTTCACAGTTTTATACAATTTAAAAGAAATTTAAAATATAAAAAAACAAACAAAAAAAAGTAAAAATTAAACTAGTAAAGATACTTAAAATAATTTACATAATGAAATAAGCCCTCGTAAAGCTACTTACCCATTAAAATTGAAATCAAGAAAAATGTTGATTTGGGTTGAAACGGCAACATGTTTATAAACTTTGTTTGTTTAACTGCTTAAGATGTTGATAGCGATGGTTTGACCAATGTTTATGACACAATAAAAAGCCACTAACTATACCTGAATAGAGATTATATTAAACTGAAAAGATATAAAAAAGCCCCAATTTGTCAAATAAACGTTCAATAAACATAAAATATTTTTATAAATAAAAACATAACTTATTATATAAGTTATATTAGATTTTAATATGATTATGTACAATGATGTTTATCAAAGTGTACTAAGGTTTTTTAGGTGGCCGCGCTAGAACAATACTTTAACAATACAAAAAAAAGGCGTGTTAGAGAGCAAGCTATCTTTAGCAGGTAGGGGCAGAATTACAATAAATATAACACTAAAAAACGTCACATGTATTTTGTTGGTAGAAATTACGCAAAGTTGTCAAAATTTTATTTCACTTTTGTTTGTGTTTATGACAAATTTACGCAAAGGTAATGAAAGACACTAAAAAAAGCTTGTTTCGAGAAAAACACATTTAAAATTTTTAGTGTACATACAAGTCTTCTTCCCCTAAAGGAAACAGTTTAAAAGTAATTTGTACAAATTTTTGTCACAATATCAAACGTAATACTGTAACAATTCTGCATTGTTAAATCAAACGGCTCATTTTTTGAGATTTGAAGTAGTTTCTCATACACAGCATTCACACAATTGAAATATGATAATGCGTCATACAGACATTATATTGATGGCAATAAGTCATCAAAAGTATTCGAACAGTTTTAATTCTCATTGATTTCATGAAAATGGTAATATATAAAGTTATATTTTTGATATCATTAATTTTAATTGGAGCTTAAGTTTTGCTGATGATATTTTGTCAAAATTTACTTCAATTTTCTTAATGAGGCATCACATTAAAGCGATTATTACATCAAATTGAATCAAGCTTATAGTTGGTATGTTAGTGTGAAATTCGATTGATAATCACCCATATTCTGCTTGTTGGCGGCAATACAAGACGACGCCGATTTTTAAATTTTACCGACATATATTTAATATTCTACAAGAGAAAATGGCGGCAATATTGTCTTTAACTGCCGGTTATTTTGTCGTCAAAGTTTATAGCGTCAAGTTCAAACAAAAACATAAAAAAATTAATAAAGGAAACTAAAATTAAAAGAATTGGAATAAAATGGAAAAAAATAAATTACGAATCCCGCCCAATTTTAAAAATTAGTAGAGGAGCTGGAAAAGAGCCCATCACTGGCATGACATTTTATTTTGTTTACTTCGTCACTGGAGTCTGAATACTATTGGAAAAACATTTTGTATTTAAAACTTCCTCAATTTTTTTTCCACAAACTTTCTTATTTTGCACAAAATTTTGTTCTAAATTAAAAGGTAAACAAATCAAAGCAACTGACATATACATTAGAGATGTGTGTTGTGTTTTAGTAACATTATCGATAAACCGGCGACATCAATACAAAACTCTTAGGGATTGCGAGATTAATATTGATGTCGTCTTAAATTTATGTTACCATAATATTGTCGACGGTATTGCCGCAGACAAGCAGTATATGGGTGAATATTTTGTCATTCGATTGATTTCGCTTAATCATTTCTTTGATATTAAAGTATTTAAGTATGAAATATCATTCATGAAATAATTGTCATAATTACCGCAAATGATAATTAGAGAAACTTATGTAATGAGTGGCATCACAGCGATGAAAAGTGTCATAGGGTCAAAAATGATGACATTTGGCATTGCATTGATATTAAAATACTTCAAAGTTATGACGAGTTTTCTATGAGCGCAGACTAAAATTCTATCCAAATTATCCTATAGATAAGAATGGAAAATGGACTGTCCAGAATATGCCCAAGATAGTGTTAACAGTACACTTTTAGCGTCGCTGCGACTAACTATAACGGCCTATGCCTTCACATAGGAAGTTGTAGCGTGGTTAGCAATGAAATACCTCCAGAAAAACTGTAAACCAATACAGTTAGTTAAAGCAAACCTTTGCGAATATGATGCAAAACTTTCGAAGGCCGTACAACACAAGCAAGAAGCCTGACCGCACTTAAGAAATAATTACGCTAACGCGAGAGTTATTCTTCTGCCGAGAGCTACTTTACGAATACATTATTGTATATAATACTTTGCATTCGTCCTGATAGATTTGAATTTATTCAATATTTTACAAAGTGGTGCAAAACTAATCACCCAATTTTGTTTTTGAATAACTTTTTAGTAAAAATATTTTGTGTCTTGGAAAGGTGTATTTTGACCTGTATAATTTTATCTATTAAGTTTAAAACATGATATGAGCCAATTGACTGCCACCAGTGTTGATATACATTTGTGCCAGTTTTGTCACATATCCATAATTTTCCGCAATATGTCCACTGGTAACTGTTCGCATTCCAGCCGAATATTCCCCTTTAGGATTGTAGGAGATTACGTGACCAGAAAATCCTTACTTCACAATAACCATTGTTTCTCCTGCTGTGTGTACGGCTGCATTCAATTCCGGCAGTAAGAATTCACTTATCATATCCCTGTACCGTTCGCCAGTAACAGTAACTGCATTGCCGATGGCGTACTCATAAAACTATGATCCCAGTTGTTACTCCTGCTGTTTGTGCGGCTGCACCGTCTTGTTGAAACCACATGTTCACCAAGCCCCACTCATTCAATTCAGGCAGTAAGAAGTAGCTTACCATGTCCCTGTATCATTCATTAGTAACAGTAATTGTATTGCCGATAGCATCCTAAAAAAATACGGTCCAATCGCTCGTCCTAGGTGAACCGCACATCACACAACAGCCTTGAGTAGATGTAGTGGCTTCTCATGCATCGCAGGAAGATTTTCAGTGCCCCAGAAACGAAATTTTCGTTTATTGACGTAACCGTTTAAATAAAAATTAGCCTCGTCACTCATGATGACTTTCGACTCAAAATCGTCTTCTTTTTTTTTTGAGAATGAGAATGATTCTCCATGCGGAGTACAGAGCTGCATTGTTTGTCTGTTTATATTTTGCACCTATCTAGTTCACAAATGCCACATATGATTGATGTAACACACCAAAAGTTATTACATCTTAGGACATGCTAAACTTTTTCTCTTTCCCCGCCATTCTGGTCTTCGACGAAAATCACCATTCTTGAAGCGTTGAAACCACTCTCGGCATTTTCTTTCACTAATAGCGGCCTCGTAATGGGTATTTGATAGCATTCGTTGAGTCTCAGCCACAGATTTCTTGATACTAAAACAGCAAATTAAAACCTCTCGCAAATGACGAGAATTTGGCTCGTAAGCTGACTTGTATAGGGTGTTTTTTTAAGCTAGATAGAACTTTAAATTGTAAAAAGTAACACAAAAAATTAAATTTTGATGAAACATTTTTTTTATTTGTTTCAGTATACTCTGACAAATCATCGTGAATAGACTCACGCTTGAACAACGCTACGAAATTATCCAAATTTACTTTGAAAATCAGTCGTCGATTCGCGCAACTTATAGACGAAAAATTGTGTTCAGCGATGAGGCGCATTTTTGGCTTAACGGGTTTGTTAATAAGCAAAATTGCCGCATATGGAGTGAGACCAATCTACAAGAGACCCTACAGACTCCATTACATCCAGAAAAATGCACTGTTTGGTGCGGTTTTCATGCTGGTGGCATCATCGGACCTTATTTCTTCAAAAATGAGGCCGGAGCTCGCGTTACGGTCAATGGAGATCGTTACCGCACCATGATCAATGATTTTTTGTTTGAAAATATGGATGACATTGATCCGGAGGAGATGTGGTTTCAACAGGATGGCGCTACGTGCCATACGGCGAACGCAACCATCGACTTACTGAAATCAAAATTTGGCGATAAGTTGATTTCGAGAAATGGAGCTGTCAATTGGCCTCCAAGGTCGTGCGATTTGACACCTCTCGATTATTTCCTGTAGGGCTACGTGAAGTCACTGGTTTATGCTGATAAACCAGCAACAATTGACGCCTTGGAGGCCAGCATTGTTCGTGTTGTTCGTGACATACGGCCAGCAGTGCTCGAAAAAGTGGCCCAAAATTGGACGTCCAGAATGCGCTTCGTCAAGAACAGCCGCGGTGCCCATATGCCCGAAATCATTTTCAAATGTTAATGTCACGTATTGATCTTTCGAATAAAAAAAAATTTTGATTACAATTTAATTTTTTGTGTTATTTTTTACAATTTCAAGTTCTATCGGGCTTAAAAAACACCCTATATAACCGAAAATAACTTTATGACACAGACACTACGAGTAATGGTCTAACATTTCGATGCCATTATGTTTAAAAATATCTAAGCTTTTTGTGTGACGTCTACGATCTTTTTATTTCAACTACCACTTACCACTACAGTCATCAATTGTAAAACGGCGGTAGCAAAGTTGCACACCTAATATAAAAAAGTAAGCTGCACAAATTTCCAAAAAACTTTTTTCATAGAACAAAATAAAAAAATGTGCTTTCTGGGACATAGAGGGGAAATAAAATAAAACTCTAGGAAGCCGTATAACCTATATACTGTTAGACTTCCGAAGCCCCCATCAAGGATTTATTGGCAGAAAGGGGATCAGCAACGCCTTTGAGAGGTTTTGTTTGTAGACCATCTTGGCGTTAATCATGGTTGAGGTGCTTAACCTGGCTGCAACGTTCTGGTTTAAACCTAAAATCGCAGGAAGGAGAATTAGTTTCTCTGATAACTATGATACACTGCCGGTTTTCAGGGGTTAACAACACCCCGAGGGGTACTGTTGTCTTGTAACAGATACCTGTAATGTGAGGAACCAGTACTGATGATTAGGTGGGTGAGTTGGTTAAGGGCTGATGCATTTAATGGGCTTTGGCATCACAGTTTATTAAGCCAATGGCAGAGGCTTCTAGAAAATTCCATATAGAAGAGATTAGAAGGCTTGAACTCTTCAGCAAGGGGTTTGTCTAGAAAAGTGTTACCTGTATGAGCCTTGCAAGCCACACGAGGGCGCTGGTGAATTGGTCCATTATCAGATTAGGCCGAAGTGAAGTAGTGTTTTGTCTTCCATCCTATGTATACGTGGTTTTTTTTTTCTTTTGCTGTCGTTTGTGTTTTCTTTATAAGTTCATTCTTAATTTCTCTTAAATATTCATGCTATGTAATTCATTACCTTGCAGTGTCCGATGTATTGGACTAAGTTTTGATAGTCTGAGCAGTTTCGAAGGTATATACACTGGAAAACTGATCATTTTTAACTAATTTCATGCCAATACTCTAAAAGCTGTGACAACATTTGTTTTGATATTTCCGTGTATTCAAGTCAAACGTCCACAAACACTACTCCCCCTTTCCTCCTTCCCTTAATCTATATTCCTAGTTCCAACTGAATCTTAAATAAAAATCTTTGTGAAAATTGTGGCCAAAGTTGTTCTTTGAAGACCACGAATTAAGGTTAATGGATTGGTTTAAACACTTTCTTCAGCAGTAATTATATTTTCAGCCAATCTTGCAGAACATTGTGGTCCATGCCTGGGCCTATCAACTACAGACCCCCTTTCTTCAAAATAATTTTCTACACAATAAATAGTGCATTTTGTGCGAGTACATTGTTTCTACCAAAGCTTTCACATACGTTCCCATCGTCACAGTAATCGACGACTGATTTTGATAAAATGTTTAACGATTAAAACACGTTGTTTTATCGAATATTTTTGCATAATAAATTTGCCACGTGTCTACTTCACGACTGCCAAATGTGAAATGACGGCAAAACAAAGTAGTATATCTTCCCGGCCGACAAGCGATATGTTCATTATTAACTTGATTTTAATATTCCTGCTATGGAATTTGTTAACAGTGTGCAAGGTGTTGAACTAATTTTTGTAAGTCTAATCAGTGTCGAAAGTATATGTCCTGGCCACTGATCAGTTTTAATTAATTTAATTCCAACACCTTAAATGCTTTGAGAACATTTATGTTGGTCTTTCCGTGTTGTTGCTGATAGCTTAATTCAAACGTTCACAAACACTACTCTTTCTTTCCTCCTTCTCATAATCTCTTTTTCTAGTTCCAGTACAATGCACTGCATATCTAGGGACCATCGCTTAACTACTGGTCCATGAAAAAAACAAGGTGGGTGCTGATGTAAATCAATTTCATAATCTGTCATTAATCTTACTGTCGTTTGGTTCCAACAGGATGGAGCCATGTACCACACACTGCGTTCTAATATGACTTACTCAAAGAAATCAATTGGCCACCTAATCAATTGGCCCTAGGTGGCCAATTGATTAGGTGGCCAACAACTTAATTTATAATCAATTGGCCCTAGGTGGCCAATTGATTATAAATTAACTTGTTTACGTTGTCAATATTGGAATAGCTATTGACAAAATAAGACCGCAAATGCTGCGAAAAATATGTGAAAATTGCTGTACTAGATTGCGCGTTGTACGATTTTTAACACGCTTTCTGATATAAGATTCACTTGTATGTTTGTTTGTATAATTGCAGCACTCGAAACATATGGCATATGAGTCAGTATTACATATTTAGGTATATAAAACTGTATATCCATTGGAGCTATCGTCTTGCTCCCGAGGAAGTGGGGGAATTTTGAGGATTCACGAAGCCGATTTTGGGAATTGCCAAATCAAAAACTCGTTTTGCTTCAGTGCCAAAATTTAAGTTGCGTATTGTTTCTGAAGAAATGGGGTTTTTTAACGTTTTCTAGAACCGATTTTGGGAATTTCCAAAAAACTAGGAACCGCGTCGCGTAACCGAATCGAAACCGGTTTTTTATATTCGGCACGCGTTTTGGCAGTGCAACGTGTATATGAACTATTAATGGTCATTCGAGTTATTGCGAAAATTAATGTTGCCACATTGTTTCCGGGGAAGCGGTGGATTTTGGCGATTCCTGAAGCCGATTTTGTGAATTCCACAAAACATAACTCGGAACGCGTTAAACAGATAATACAGGTTAGTTGGATAATTAGTGTGATATCGAAACGTGTTTTTTAGTTTTTTAAACTATGTTTATTAAAAATTAGTGCCATAAAATTTTCTATACAATAATGCCCGCTTTATTAATATTAAAAATATATTTTTTTTAATAAACTCGTATAACTCTAAAAAAAACACCGTGTACTTACATACTTATGTATGAACTTTCTTTTCAAATCATTTCATTTCAAAACAAGAAAAAATAATAAATTATAAAATCAAAAAAAAAAAGAAAACTAAAAGAAAAAGAAAAAGAAAAAGGCCATAAAAATGAACTCAAACAAATAAGAAAAAAACAAACATAATTATATAATTAAAATCATTGTACTGCAAAAAGAAACTGTTTAGTTTAAATGAAATAAATGTCTTATGGAGAAACTTTCAGTACAAACAGTATTGAAAAAAATTAATAAAAATTCACATTATTTACGGTTCATTGCATTTATTTTATTTAGCTTTTTTTTCAAATGCTTTAATGTCACTTGCAACTATTTTAGTTTTTTTTTATGTTTTAATATAATTTTTTCCAATATATAAAAGTTTTTTTTTTCGAACATAATTTTTAGTAGTAAGCATTTTTTTGCAATGCTCGCAAATGTTGCTTAATGCTCATTTCTAAACCACATTCCTTAACTGTATATTATGTATTTTCTTCATAAATATTTAATTTTATGGCTTTTTTTTATTTTACGGTCGATTTGGTTTGGCTTTGACGAAAGAAAAATAAATGCAAGGTGCTTTATATTAATGATGTGTTAAAAAATAAATAAATAAACAAATAAAAGGATATAAACATAGCAATTAACAAGTGAAAGTAAGACGTAGCTAATTAAATAAAATTATATTGCCATTCTACTGCTAAATAAAAAATTAATAATAATAATAATAATGAAGTAACAATACTTTGATTAAATTTATGATTTAGGCTTCGCCAAACATATAGAAAGCAAAAATTGTGAGGACACCATTCCTGCGAAGTCCCCATTCTCGCGAAGGCATACCTACTCGTAAGATTTAACAAACAAAACTAGGCGGAATCAAAGGAAATTTCAAGGCAAGAGAAGTGCTTCCAAGAATCCTACCGCAAATACTGGAGTGTTTCTTTCATAGGTAACCTTACAAATGGTAAGGTCAATTCCGAGTTTTTGGTGAGTAACAGGGTGGCTGATCAATTTTGCTACATTAAGAAACTCAAATAACTTTTTGTAAAGTTTATGTAATTTATTTTTTAGAAACTCATTTGAAAATAATACATCTTTATTAAAGTGAAGTTTTGAAAATAATTGTATTCAAATGGCCGCCAACCCTTGGTAACACATGTGCGACATGTTAGCAAGAAGTTATCATTACTGCTGGAGTGTTGCAGCGGGAACTGTCTCAATTACCGTTTGCTTTAAATCATCCAAATTTGTTGGGTTTTTTCGTAAGCTTCTTGTTTTCAATTACCCCACCAAAACAAATCAGGTGCAGTGTGGTCAGGAGACCTGGGAGGCCAACGGAATGTGGAGTTTCTTGAAATCTGTTTATTGGGAAATTTTTGCCTCAATTATGTCATAACAGGCGTGGCTATGTGACAAGCTACCCCATCTTGTTGAAACCAAACGGAGTTGAAAGGAATTCTCTTTCGGCGTAATTCTGGTAAGAAAAACTCCTTTAACATCTTTAAGTAACGGTCTCCATTGACCGTAACAGTAAGACCGTTTTCTTCGAAAAAGTAAGGCCTGGCTATGAACCTTGAAGAAACTGCACGCCACACTGTGCAGTTCAAGACGTTTTCATCCTCTGGCATAATTTGAATGATCTTCTGATAAAATTCCAAGCGAATCAGGAAGTCTCTAGGGTTCAGTATGTTTGTTAGTTGAATCTTATATGGAAATAAGCTTGAATTTTGGTGCAAAATTGTGTGCAGTGACTGTCTGCTGACACCCATTTGGGCAGATAAGCGCCTTGTCGAAACTCTAGGATTGAATTGTATGACAACAACAATTTTGATTGGTGTCAATGTTAGAAGCTAATATAGTTAATAAAACTCAATTGATTGAACCAGTTAGTTGCATAAAAAATAAGTTATTACGTATTTTTTTTTTCTTTTTTTTTAACAGCTTTTATTTTTTTTTTTTTATTTTTTATTATTTTTTTTTTTTTGTAGCAGCTTTTATCAGCCATCCTCTATATTAGAACTTGCCGCTCAAACTTCGCTATTTCAGATCCGCTAAGAAGAATATGCGTTTGTTTTTATAACTTGTATAGCTTCATTGACTTTTCATTAAATATTCATGTAATTAAAAGAAATGTAATTTTATTTTTAAATTATTTTTTTTTATTCATACTATTCGTTTTCATATTGCGAAAGAAAATTTAATTTACATTTTATGTTTGCATACCGCTTCTATATTTATGCAGTATGTAAGGAGTTTTCCCATAGACTTAAATCAAATAAATAAAAAAATTTAACAAAAGTTCAATAAATTAGTATTTACAATTACATCTCTGGGTATGGAGAATTATTAAAATACAATAATACTCGTATGTATGTTAATAACTAATAACTAAATATCGCTTGTTCAGAGACAGCAAACGCTGTACAACCAATGCGGACAGCAGGGAAAAAGATTTACATCAGCCCCTGCCTATACGGCCCTATCTGATGATGGACCAATTCCACGGAGTGAATTATTCACGATTCACCAGCGTCCTCGTGTGGCTATCTAGGCTCACACAGGTAGCAATTCTTGTCATATGTTTGTAGCCATATAGCAACTTCTTGTTGAAGAGTTCGGGCCTTCTAATCCCTCCTGTATGCAATTTACCGGCAATCAATGGAAGACAAGGCTTAATTAGTTGGTAGGCCGAAGCCCGCTAAGAGCATCAGCCCTTAAACCAACTCATCATCACTACCGGTTTCTTACAGTACAGGTATCTGGTGTAAAAACAAGAGACCCTCGGGAGGTTGTTAGTTCCCGAAAAAAGGCACGCACCAAACAATAATATCAGGAATACTAACTCTCCCTTCCTGCATTTTAGGTATCAACCACAGCCGGAACGTTCCAGCCAAAGTAGGCACCTCAACCATGACCAGCACGGGCTGAACTGCAAGCAGAACCACCCGGGGGCATGCTGAACCGTTGTGCCAATTCATACCTGTATAATCCGGTGATTTTATACTTAAAAATTTTGATTTTTCAATTTTTCGTAAGCAAACTTATTGTATCTAGATTAAATTAAAATGAATTGAATGTTTTTACTACTTTATTGTGAATTATTATACTGGTCTCCTAAACTGAGTTGTAAAAAAAGTTATTGTACCACAAAAGTAGTTAACATCAATATCTACATTTTAAAACGATTTAATACTAGACATTATAATTTTAATAGCCAACTGAAGTGGTTCTTCTAATAAATTTCTAAATTATATAGTTCCTATTGTAACTTTTACCTTAGAAATTTAAGCAAATAAAATTATATCGTATATAAATTTTGGTAAGCTATTTGCATATAAAAGGTGAGCTAGTCTCCATTTTTCCAGCAAAGTGCCCTCATCTCCATCAGAAATTTCAAAACTTGATTTTTCTCTCAATTCTTAAGATTATTTCAGATATCTGACGTATATAGAGGGCCCTTTCAGCTTCCATTTGCATATAGTATGTAGCAAATTACAATTTTTTCAGAAAAGTTCCCTCTTCTTCACCAGAAATTTAAAAAATTCCATTGTCTTTAAATTAATTTTTCAATTCCCACGATTATTTCAGATATTTGACATACTAGGTGTCATAGAGGACCTCTTCAGCTTCCATTTGTATATGGTGTGTAGTTGGAGCAAATCACCGTTCTTCACCAGAAATTTCAACAAATTTTTTTTTATATTAATTTTCTCACTTCCCAAGATTATTTCAGATATCTGACCTACTAGATATCATAGAGGATGAGGTGTATAGTTGGAGCAAGTCTCTATTTTTCCAGAAAAGTGCCATCATCTTCACCAGAAATTTCAAAAATTAAATATTTTTTAAATTAATTTTCTCAATTCCCAATATTTTTTCAGATATTTGATATACCAGGTGTTATAGAGGACCCTTTTAGGTTCGTATATGGTGTGTAGTTGGAGCAAATCACCATTTTTCCAGAAAAGTGCCCTCATCTTTACCAGAAAGTTCAAAATTTCGATTTTTTTTTTAATTAATTTTCTCAATTCCTAAGATTTTTATACGTAATTGAGTTTAATTTCTAATATGTTTTTTATCAAGTGATTGGGTACCATATTAATTAACTTCTTGGCTTTGCTTCGCACTTCATTTTTAGCAAGGAACTAGCTTCCTATATATATTTCCTTCCATTATTAAGTCGTTAACAGAGCTCTGCCAATTAGAAAATTTGGCTTTGCTAAGAACGAGTGGTTTTTGTCTGGGAACTTAAATACGTATTTATGTTCACACACATACACACACACACATTTAACTACATATCATTGATTTATTTAAAATAGTGGGACTTTTAATTGGCTTCATTTAATAGCATGATATTTTAAAATTAATTGTAAACTTTTGATGCAGATAGCTTCAATTATCAAGTGTATCTTTGTTGTTGAGCAAATCAAAGTGATTTTGAATTTTTAAGATTTTGATAATACATTTATTAATTTAGTGAATTTTTGTTGAACTTTATAATTTTTAAATTACATTTTTGGTTTGTACATTTGTAAACCAAAAATTTAATTTAAAAAAAATTATAAAGTTCAACAAAAATTCACTAAATTAAAATTTACATCTCTGGATACGGCGAATTATTTCAAATACAAAAATATGTATGTTAATAACTAAAAGGAAATACCGCCAGTTCTGAGACAGCAAACGCTGTACAAACAATGTGGGCAATTACCAAAATGCATATGTGATTCAATATGAGATGAATATATAGAGAATAATTAAATGCTCGGTGGCTGAGTGGTTAAAGCAGCAGATCATGATACGTCATGTGTAGCGACTACGAAACAGCTAGTTGTCCCCCAGCTAAAGATTTGGTTATTATTTTTCTTGTCTCCTTCAATCAAAAACTATTTATCACAACAAATTTGTATTATAAAAAATCCTTCTTAAGAAAGAAAACTGAACTATAACCCGTTGTACAAATGTACAAACCAAAAATTTAATTTGATAATACATTTATTTCGTATACTCGTATTGACGGCTTTAAGGATTTTTATTAATATTTTTTCATATAGTAATAAAAAGTTCTTGAAGAATAAAATATGTAATAAAAGCAAGCATTTATCACAAAATATGCCAAAACATGCGTTTGTTGCAAAATATGCCGATTTATGCATTTATTGGAAAATATTCACTAAGGAATTGATGCTATTGGTCTTCAAATTCTTCGTTTCACCAAACTCTTTATTCATATCTCTGTTTAAGTTAACGACTATAAAACTTCATTTTCAAAATAACTGGTTATAACTATAAAGTATTTTTGTATGAAAAGCTTTACAATACACGTAAAGAAAATGCATTTTTTTATATAGTTACGGCAACAATTATATATATTTTATAGCAATATATATTGTTAAAAACATAAATATATTTAGGTTTATATTTCTGTAAATCCATTCTTACGTGTACCGTCGATCTAATTCAAAGTATGGTTGCATGAAATGTTAATATTGTATGCAATTTAAAAATAAAAATAGTTTTATCACACCCAATACCAAAAATTTGTTTTTACCGTGTGTATGCAATAAAAGTTAGTTTACAGAATAAATTTACTATTGTCGTTTTAGTTTTTTATGTGTTTATTTTTTATGTGTTCTATGTTTTTGATTCAAAAAATGTATATTTGCTTAACTAAAAAACAAATACAAATAGAGTATTTGCAGACATCATATATCTTTTGACTATTGAATATTAAAATGCTGATGTTTGTATTTGTTGTATTGAATAATACTATGATGCACCATATTATGGTTGTACCCAATTAGTTAGAGTCATAAAAAATAATTAATAACCAACCATGAACCACCATACTATATTACATCCAACCATGTTAATATGGTTGATGAATATGATATTTTAACTATGCGATTATTGGAGAAATACTAATTAATTTAGTTTTATTTTAGCAGATATGTACATGCTTGAAACCCATTGAGATCAAAATCATTTGCAATTGTGCAACACCAGTGTATGCTCGTACAGCTCGTTCTACATAAAATATTGCTTCTGATCGCGATAGAGCGTTTGAAGAGCCGTCCACCTCAACTCGTCGTCGTGCCCAATAATTGCACCTCTTACGCTCTTCGTTGATGAACATTATGCATTTACACGCTTACAAGTTGCAACTGACTCAAGAACTAAATCATCTTGACCATTCCAAGAATCGTCAATGGTCAGAATAGTGGCAAGAAATGGCAGCAGAGGATGATTAATTTATGAACAAAATCCTCTTCAGTGATGAGACGCATTTTCACCTCAGTGGATTCGTCAATAAGCAGAATTGCCGCATTTGAGCGAATGATAATCCAAGAGTGATTATCGAAAAACCAGTGCACCTGCAAATAATGACTGTTTGGTGCGGTTTATGGGCTGGCAGCATCATCAGGCCTACTTTTTTCCAAAATGCGGCCGGTCAGGCATGTACTCTGAATGATGTTCGTTATCGTGAGCTGATAACGAACTTTTTATGACCGAATTGAAAAATATGGGTATAGATTATGTGGTTTCAACAGGGCGGTGCCACTTGGCACATAGCTAACGTAACAATCGGTCTTTTGCGCGACAAGTTCAATGGCCGTGTTATCTCACGTGGTAGCGATGTCAATTTACCGCCAAGATCATGTGCTTTAACATCGTTGGACTTCTTCCTTTGGGATTATTTAAAAAAAAAAAGTTGTAAGTCGATAAGCCATAACAAATCAAGAGCTAAAGGTTGAAATAATCCGGCACATTAACGGCATTGAACCTCAATTATGTCTCAGCGTCATCGAAAATTTGGACCAAAGAATGGAGGTGTGCCGCTGAAGTCGCGGCGGCCATTTGGCCGATATTTTATTACATACATGGACCTAACTAAGTAAACAATATTTTTCAATATTAATTTTTTCTCTATTAATTAATTAATATTTGGTTTTAAGATGTGCATACTAATTGTTAGTTCTTTTAGAGAAGACACAATAAATAATTGAAATTAAAAAAAGACCAAAATCAACATCGGCCCTTAGAATTTAACCACTTTGGTCTTTAACTGAATAAATGGGCATCGTTTTGTATATGGGAGTATGATGTGAATGTATTGAATGGTGTGCGGTGTGAAAAAGCGGAGACCTTGATTAAGTTTCTAGTTGTGTTCCCGATGATGTCGTTAATACCATTTGTAGTCTACTTCAAGCAGTTTGTAGACATTTTGATATCTATGCTTTCTCTTAGAGAAGGTTTGTTAAAAGTGGTGCAAGATCTTCTTGCAGCCTTCCAATCAGATTTAGTATAGATTCAGTAAACATTCAATAATTCTTAATAATTCAATAATTATTAATTAATTATTAAGATTTGAATACTTATTGTTAGTTCATTTTGAAGATTCAATAAATAAAAAAATGCTTAAAAAAAAAAAATTCAATAATTAATGGTGGCTTTTCTAGGAAGTCTTTATTGTAATAGATCCATAGGATTACATATAACTCATGATCAGGGTGTATTCTTAATGTGCCATCTTAAAATAGAAGAAAATATCTAAATCAACGATCTAAAGCCTATTAAAGCCCCAGAAGACAGCATGTCTTACTCAACAAAACTATTTTCAAAATTGTATTACACTGTCTGAAAACATCAATTAGATGAAAACAAGCGGGGAATGAAAGGAATGAAAATCAGTCTTTAAAATTCCAACTATAACATTGATCAGCACACAATGCCCGCAAGACTAATCGAGCTTATTTACATACTGAGTGTGGGGGTCAACTCACGAAACACGAACTCTCTCTTTCTCTCTCTCTCTCTCTCTCCATTGCAATCGTTATTATTTTACATCTATCAGCCAGGAAAGTGCAGTGGTGATAAAAAATTTTCGGGTTACTTTACTCTCCCTGTTCCCCGACATCGAAATCCCTATATGGTGCAAAGAACAATGTTAATAAGAACATTGCTTTAAGATCACTGCTGAAAAGTTAAGCGATTCCTTAATGCTGACATCATCTAAAACAGTTTCAGCTGCAAGAAATATTGTGTATGTGAAAATCACTGTCATTGTCGTCCACAAATAGGAATTACTTGCTTACGGAATACCAAAAACTATTTTCTTTTCCACTAGTGAATATTATAGTGTCAGAGGAGCTTTGAGCTTTTTAAGCATTTCTATTTTGTTACAGATTTGGAATATCTATGAATATTCGTATTATATTTTACAGATCTAAGTGTTACACAGCTAGTAGCGAAACAAACGTTTGCACAGTATATATTTATTAAAATTGCATACGAGTAAAGAAAAAAAAAACAGAAGTTGAAAATGTCTTTAATTTCCAGTCTGGTTTATAAAAAGGCTTTTCCTGCTTTAGAAATTTCAAATATTGAATACCTTTCGTTCACAGAAACTGAAGTAATAGATATGTAAAACTTTAAACCTGTTGGCTAAATTTATTATTTGATTGCAAAGGAAACCGGATTCAGTTCACCTGCCTATTCTTTGTACCAAAAACTAAAAACGCACAGTTTATATAACAAAATAAACACATAATTGCAACAGAAAACTAAAAAAAAAAATGTATATAAAATAAAGATTTGTTTTTGTAATTTTTCATAATTGTTTTAAATTTTTACACTTTGAAAAGGAAATATTTAAAAATTAAAAACGGACACATACAACTTGTTACTTTTGGAAATTGGTTCAGCACTTGAATTTTCTTTTTTAATTTTTGTATTTTATTTTTTACTTTTTATTTCAAAAACTGATTGTATCCGTTAAAAGGTAGCGAACAGTTTGAAAACACGTCTGCAACTAAAGTAAAAGTTGGCGCAAGCAGTAGTTGTTCTCCTCAGCTTTGCTCACGATTTGAAGCACCTTGTTTGGAGAATTTGTTGTTTTTTCCCTCAGGTGGCTTAAGGCTTAAAACGCGCTTAACGTTCACAAAAAAAAACAAAAGTTGCCCCAACTGTAATAGTCTGAAACACTTAATTACTTGCACTTACTCCCGCAATGCTGAGTACCATATTGCAACAATTGCCAGCGGTACAGAGAGATTCGTTGAAGTAAAGTATGTTAAGCATGCGCTGTACTCACATACAAAAGAAATATTCAAACACAGAAACTCAGTTTGTAAGCAATTTTAAGTTTCCATAAAAAAGCTCTTATTATGGAAAGAGATATTAAACAGGCAAAACATTGAAAATATTTCACTTGTTGTTCTTGTATCATTGAAAGTAAAACCGAAATATGTTACTTGCTCTAATGACTTATATTTTCAACATTAAAAAGAAATTATAGCCCACACTGTACAAACAGAAGAAGATTCATATTGGGATTGGCCAGACATCTTTTCAATACGAACACAATAAATTTCTTGAAATAAATCTGCTCCAACAGCTGCACATGCGCACGTCCTTCTGAATTGAACAACAATTGCAAAATATTGAAAATCTTAAAAAATAAAAGTGGCATATTCGGACAATCGCAAGAACAATTTAGATTTCCTATCCCTGGTCACTAGAGACTAAAATAACAACCAAACAAAGTAAGTAGACATTTATTTAAGGGGGTTTCAATTAATGCCGGTAGTTATTCGCGGCCTGTGACCGGCATTTTGTTTCGGTTGCGTATGTCTAATAAAGGTTCCATTCGGCTGGCTGACTTTGAGCTTTCGCCGGCCGTCGTTATGGCGGCTGAAATCGGCAATTATTCAGCAGCAGCATTTATGCAATCGATAGCTTTAGCCAACCATTGGTAGTTTAATGGTATTTCGTCACTCTCAAAATCTATGAATACGAATTTTTATTTATGTAGTTTATACATTATTCTATTTTATGTAGTTTATACATTATTCTTCTTATTCATGTAAAGTTTGACAGCGTGCTCATACCAAAAACTGTTAGTTATTCTGTTTTACAGACCATTCTGATGCTGATCGCGGTTGAGGTGCCTGCATATTGGTTGAAAACTTCTGGCTGTGACTTAAAGTTAAAATCACAGGGAGGGGCTATAAGTATTCCCTGTTAATTATGGAACAAGTTCAGTTTTCGGAAAACTAATTATAGTCTCCGAAGTATTGTGGTCTTACTCATACAACAGACACCAGTTACGTAAGGAAACAATAGTGATGGATTGACGGGTGAATACTGATACCCTTTATATGCTTGAGGACACCAACTTGTCTTTCATTGACTATCTGGAGAGTTACACACAGGAGGGATTAGAAAGCCCAAGCTCTTATGCAAGGCGTTTGTTCATATGACTACAAACATTTGACAAAAAGCAGTGACCCGTGTGAACCTTGCAAGCTATACTGGTATCTCTGGTGAACCGTAAATAGCTCACACCGTGTAAAGGGTCCATCGTCAGATAAACCATCAAAGTGCTGATGTAAATCAGTTTCATATTCTGTGCACTATTACATATGGATGTAATTCTATCAGCTATTTACTAAAGTTTACGAACTTTTACTATTATTCCATTCGAGTACTTTTTGTGAAAAGAGAATTTTCTGAGAGTAGTTTTTAAAAGTTTCTGATAACTTACTCATTTACTGCAGAGCTGACTAGCCAAAAATTAAATTTATTAAACATCTCTCCTAAGCTCCTCGTTATTAGGTTACGTTAGATTGTACAGGTTGACATTTTCATGGAGCCAGTCCATTTGGATCATTCAAATAATAAAAAATTCAGTCCTTTCACCCCGTATGCCGATAACACGTGCAGTATTGGCTCGCACAGCGCTCTCCAAAAACCAAGAGTCTGAAGCCAACAACACTTTCTTCCTCGTCTTTATCCTCAGAATTATTACAGAAATAGTTATTAAATGGTAGATTTACGAGTAAAGTCCCTTTGCGACAATGTCCTGTCAGAACTGCCACCAAAGTACGCAACCTTCGTCGGGGAAGACCCCTCAGGACCGTAATCCTCACACGATCATGCACAGGCCATGTTAGCCGTTCTACTTGGCAGGTAACCTCGCCAGACCAACTATCATGTGCAGCACTACAAGTTGACGCTGCACTTGGTTCTTAAAGCTTTTAAGCGAGACTACTACCAATGACCTCTTGCTGAAAACGGATCCCAGCTTTTGTTAGCTGGTCCGCTACAATACTTTCCATCACTCCACTGTGCTCCGGTATTAGAAAATTTATAATATTTGAATACCTCAATTAGCTATCCTCATTATAGCTGTAGTTTCAGCCTGCTTCACGTTACACTCATTACATAGCCTAAAGCTAATCATCCTCTGATACTGGGGAATAAAAATGCTACCACCAACTCCCAGGCCTGACTTGGATCCATCTGTAAAGGTATCTATCACGTCCTTTTGGCACTTTTTTTGGTCGCTACCAACATCGTGCTTAAGAGGAGAACGTCAAATCGGGCAATAGAGTTGGTAAGCAGTAATCAATAATCCCCGAGATATTTGTTAAACTTTCCCTTATCGAAACATCTTCTGTCGCTTCAATCTAGATTCTACTTGCTTTTAGCCTGATCGTGGAGCACATGGCTACTTCCTTCACCATGAGATTAATCAGCAGCCAATGCACCATCGCAGCTAACGGCTTATTTGGCGTAATGTAAGAAGCACCACTCACCATCAATTTATCCTCTCTATAACCCTGCAACAGGTGCGTTAATATAGGCTTTATTACCATGTGAAATAGTCAACACGAATTCTGACGTCTTCTAAATGGGCTTACGACATAGATAAATCAACAGCCGCATTGTCTGCTCTAAATTGAGCATTTCACTGCCAAGACAGTTTGGAATCAAGATAGATTTCCCAGGTATATTTCGCTATCGGCGTGAAAAGTGCGAGCTCCATCTTCTTTGTCTCAGTGCCAATTTCAAACTCTGTGAAAGAGTATCCGAGTATTTACCTGACACATATGATCTGCCATATGTTAGCATATGTTATTAAATAACATGGAATCTAACTCATGGAATCTAACTCATCTAGCAACGAATTTAAGACAAGATTCCATAAAAGAGGAGATAATACTCCCCTCTGAGACCTACAATCGGCTGATGAATATTCAGTCTTTTAACATTATTAATAGCTTCGTCTATGTCAAAAAAGGCCAACAGTACATACTCATGGCGCTATAGAATATATTCTATATATCCCACGAGCGAATGCAACGTAGTCTAAACAAATTTGCCCTTGATAGAAGCATGTTGAGATGCAGATAAACGGAACTGATTTATTGACATCCTAAGATGTAGATCAACCATTCGCTCCAATATCATGAGAGAAAAGGATGTTAGGTTTATGATCCTGTAATCCTTCGGAGCTGTGAGGAAGGTTTTCCCACTCTCAGGAATAAGGATCACCAAACATCTACATCATAGTTTCGCTATATATGACCACTGAGACATACAGCAAAAACCTAAATCCGTGTTGTTTTGCAAATCAACAAATATAACATACAGACCCGATGATTTATAAGGGTCAAAACTCCTTATTACACAAAGGATTCGCTTCCTGTCGATAGAAAAACAGACTTCCCTTGTCTATTTCATACACACCCCATAGGATTAAAGATAATATAAAAACAATTCCAAAAAGAATTTTTTTATTTTTTGCCAAAGAAAACAGTGAGCAAAACATTTACCTTTGACCGAACTTGCCGTGCTTTCTGGACGCTTCCATTGGGATGATTGGGCTTTGGTTTCAATGTCATAGCCATACACCCATGATTCGTCACCAGATATGACCATTTTGAGCATATTTGGGCCATCGTTGACGATGTTCAACAGCTCCTGAGCGATGTCCATGCGACGTTGTTTTTCCTCAAAGCTTGGTAATTTTGGAACAATCTTCGCTGCCAAAAACATCCGTAACAAAAATTGTTTGGCGTGAGCGGAATGATATGCCAACATCATTAGCAACCTCTCTGATAGTGATTGGACGATTATCCAAAATTATTTTCATCGGTTGTTGACGTGCTCGGGCGACTAAGACGAGCATCGTTATTGACATCTTCTCAGCCTTCCTTAAACCGGTTATACCACAATTAAACTTGTGTTCTGCTCATAGTAGACTCGCCAAATGCCACAGTCAATATTTCAAATGTCGTTGCGCATTTAATTTAATTTTTTCCACGAAACTTAATGCAGTTTTTTTGATCCATTTTTTCGAGTAGTAAAAATTCGGAGAGCACACCAAAACACGACTAACCTTTTTATTTGTCAAAAACAAACTGAGAATCCAAATAGGCCGACATTGTTAACATATATAAAAGACATGGGTACCAATATAACAGAAACAAATGTTAACATCAAAATAACGGTTATTTTTTTATCAGACCTCGTATATGCAAGAATTGTCTCTCGTAAAGTAAAGTAGAAAGCACTATAGCGTGTCAAAGCTGTACTGAAGATCATTAAGGCCTTTAGTGAGGTTAAAAGTGGATTAAGTTTTGTGGTTGCTGGTGATTTTCGTAGTTATAGAAGGAACAAGAGCAGAAATGATAAAAGCTTACCTTAAATCTTCCTCCACTTTATATAGAGTTTTGTTCAGAGACTGAACCTGCAAACAAACATGAGAACCTATCTTAACAGATATGTGAACAATGACTTCCAACGAGAGCTGCTCAAATTCGTCGATAGTATTTCATATATCCTTCATCGTATGTACAATCTTACCCGATTGAAATTATATAACTGATATAGTGGGTTAAGTAGTACAACATGTTTTAACGTATTATATTTTTGCCTACAAAGTTTACCTTATACATGTTTTCATTATACTCAGAGGCAATAGAGCCGCCTAGAATTACAATAGTCTGTAATGTTAATAATTTAATTATGAAAAATTTTTTGGTAAATTCAAGATACATACTCGTATATTAGTTAATTGATGCTGTTTTCAATTCGTTTAATCGGCTTGGCTTGCCATCACAGGGTCTTCTGCTTAAAGTCGGTGATTTGCAGAAATTTAGGCTCAGGACCTAACTATAATTTAATTGTTGCCACAGCCAAGCCCGGTCATACAGCTGATCAGCTTGCAGGTTTTGAACAAAAATAAATATTTTTTTCAGAAAATAGATGATTAAAAAAAAATGTGATAACACTGACTGCATCCCAAAAATTTTGGGTGGGTTCGCTTTAAGTTTGCGAGCGATGCAATAACATCAATTTATTCGTTTAAAATATTTCATTCAAATATCAATTGCTTTGGAACAGTATAATAACTAACTTTTAACACCTTTTGTTTATTTGAATACTCGTAACTAAATTTTTGCTTTTCTCTGTCTCTCTAACCCTATCTCTCTCTCTCTCTCTCTCTCTCTCTCATTATCTGGTTGCTTTTTAAGAAATTCTGCAATTGTTATCATACAGAAATAATTTATTCAAAAGGAAAAATATTTGCATACAATTTTGTTTTAATTTTTTACTTCTCTTGTATTTCTTGTAAATAATTAAGTAACACCTTGTAAATCTTTTTCATGTTTATTTAATTACAAAATAAAACAAAAGAAATATTTTGCAATTTCACACCATGTGATGGATGGTACCTACTCGTACATATGTAATCAGTTGAGTTGGCTATTCCGGTATAATAAAAATAAAAGCTGATAACATGCCTTCCATTGATAGACACAAACTAACCCGTAGCAGCAAGTTGCACTTCATCAACAAAATGGTATTAAGTCAAAATTTTCAACAGAGGTCAAAAACTGTTTGTGGTTACATTTAAGAGAATTCAAGAGTGCGAATACAATTACAAATTCTCAATTTTTTATATTGTTTATTAGTGTATTGATTTTGTGCTTTGAAGATGGTTCAAAAATTATGCCAATAAAATATTATTCTCTTCACTTCCTTTGCCAACAAGCTAGTATTTTATGCCAGACATTTCGCTCATTTATTCAAATAACGCAATAACTCAAAAAATTAAGTCTTTGCTTTAACAATTCAGAATTGTTAATAGTCTATCCTTTATACCAAAATGCCGAAAACTGATTCAATTGACTTTTGAACTACCTTCTTTATGAACTACTTGCTAAACTTTTTTTAAGGCGTATATGGAAACTAAACACTTTTAAATATGTTTTTCTCACAACGAGCTTTTTAAGTTATGACGTTCTTTTAGTAAATGAATACTACATACAAGCATTTATTTCATTTGCTTGTGTTCCTATAGCAATAACTGGTAGAGTGATCTCACCAACTAATAGTACGCCAAACCCAGAAATCTTTGGGCGTTGAACAGTTTTGACCCATACAAATCACCGGGTCCATGTGGTATTATACCAGCTGATTTGCAGAAGAATGCGGAACTTATAATGCCATGGTTGATAAGGGTTTTTTCTGCCTGCCTTAGGTGGTCCTAGTGCCAGTTTACACACATCAAGTTTGGGTCGTCGTCTTGAGTTTTTGGGAAAACGGAGAGAAGAGAGTGGAACAGGGTACAGACTTGAGGGTACCGTCAAAATGTAAAATGAAATGGCAAAAAATATGAAAACTTTAAGGCAAAAGAACTTAAACTTGACGATACAAAACTTTTGTGTGTGAACGTAAATGCAAGTTCAAAAGAAAATTAAAGCAGAATCGAAAATCTGATGTGTGTAAATTGGGGCCTACATACCGAAATCATGGCGAATGTGTGTTGTAGACTTAATCCGAAAGAGTGAAGGCTATACACCACTCCGAAGGATTTCAGGCCTATAAGCTTGTCATCCGTCTTGCTTAAAACCCGGGAACGGATAATTGAATTACATCTTAGGATGTCAATTCTTCCGGGCCATTTATCAACATCTTAACATCCCTATACCAAGGCCAAATCTGTGGAGACTGCGTTACATGGGGTATGTAGCTGCTTTCCTTGTTATAGAGGTAGCATTTAATAATGTGTTGCCAAGGGTCATAATAATGGCTCTGCAAAGACTGAACGTTTCTCAGTCAATTGTGAGCTTTATAGGGAATTTACTGACGAATATGGTCATTACTTCCAATATGGGACGAGCCACAATTTGCAGAGTAGCTAAAAGGGTAATCCACAGGGAGGGGTTCCGTCTCTACTTCTATGGAATTTAGCCTTGAATGCGCTATTGATGGAGTTAGATTCCATGCTGCTTAGGACTGCGGCATATGCCGATGATATTGCTGTACCGGTGAAGTACCTGGATATACTATCGCAACAACTAAGATCTGTACTAAGTCTTATACGAGTAGAAGCATGGTGTACAAATAGCGGTCTAAGTGTGAATCCGCAGAAAACGGAGCTTGTTCTCTTCACTCGAAGATACAAGACTCCGTCGTTTGCTCTACCAACTGTAAGGGAAGTTGAACTAGTGTTATTAGATAGTGCGAAATATCTGGGCATCTACCTGGACTCCAAACTATCCCGGCAGCGCAATGTCTAGTCAAGACTATCGCCATATTCTTGGGCCATTGGAAAGATCTGGGCAATAAATCCTAGGAATTCCTGCTGGCTATTCGACACGATTGTTAAGCCCATTCTAACGTGCTCGCTAGTGTGATGGAAGTCATTGGAGAAAACTACCTACTGCAAAATCATAGAAAAGATAATGTTGCTTTGATGATGAATTCCAGTACTACACCATCGGAAGCACTTTTCACTATGCTGAACTAGCTGCGGATTGATCCCATGGTGAAACAAATAGCCATGCATTCGGCTATCAGGCTGTGGTAAAGCGGGAAGGAGGTGACGTATGGTCATGCCTCAACAATAGGAAGAATAGTGAATCTTCCGGAGATTCGACGTAACTTTATCAGACACTGTTTCGGAGATGATTGGCACAGAGCGTAAAGGGGACGTGCTTAAAATCTTTACAGATGGATTCAAGTCGAACTCGAGAGTTGGTCGAGGTATCTTTATCCCCCTATATGAGAGGAGGATGAGTTTCTGGCTGCAAAATGAGTGTAGCGCATCGCGGCTATTAACTGATTAAGGTACTACAGGATATACGGGAAGGATATCCGAATTTTTACTGATATTAAGGCAACACTGTATGCACTAGCTGGGGTCTATATGACGTCCAGGTTGGTTTGTGAATGCCGGATATCTCTTAACGAGCTAGCGAGACATTCGAACCTGGAGCTTTTCTGGGTACGAGGGCACACAGAAGTGCTCGGTAATGTTGTAGCGGACGAACTGGCAAAAACCGGTGTCTAGCTATAGCAAAGGGGTATAGATGGGATAGGAATCCCGCTTAGGAGCTGTAAGAAACTTTTTGAGACCGCCACATAGAGATAGTCTAGTTAGGTCACCTGTCAAATATCAAGGCTGACATGCCTCAGATGTGAGAACAGGAGGAATATTATCCTTAGAGGCCTACCCCAGTTGCGTTCTACTGTGGCAGTTCTGACGAGTCATTGCGACGTAGGGTCATAGGCGAGGGGGTTAAATCTTCCATTTAATGGCTTCTGTAGAAGTTGCAGAGACGATAAGGAAGTAGAGAGTGTTCAGCACTTTCTTTGTCGGTGTCCAACTCTTTCCTACGTAAGGGCTTTGTTCTAGGCAGACCTAGACCTGCACGATTTGGCGGAGGTATCATAATGTGATGTAAATAAATTGGACGCCTTTACCCGATCACCGGGTTTGTTCTAAACTAATGATATGTAGATCTACTGAGATGCGTATCACACCCAGGCATCACAACGGAACGAAATAGGACCCAAGTGGGCTAGTTTTCAATGGCTGACAACTTGTTAAGTGTAACCTAACCTAACCTTCTATAAAGTTTAACTTTGGATGAAATAACAAATCGTTTTTATACAAATATGTACTCCCTTATGGAATTGTGTATCCCAAAGCAATCTCTAGACAAACCTCCATGGTTCACAAAATATCTGTTTACACTTGTAAAATTGATTTACATCAGTACCTGCCATGACGGCTTAATTTGATGATGAACCAAATCCACGAAGTGAATTATTCACGACTCACTAGTGCCGAGTGTGCCATAAGTTTGTGGCCTTATAGTCGAACTCCTTTCGAAATTCGGGCCTTAAAATCCCTGCTGTATGCAATTTCAGTCATTCAATGGAAGACAAGGCTTCATGAGTTGCTAGGCCGAAGATTAGCATGGAGCCTTGTCAGCCGTTAACCAACTCAATCGCCTAACCATCACTCCTGGTTCTTTACAGTACAGGTATCTGTTGCAAGGGTTATTAGCTCCCAACGACCGGCAATGTACCAAAGTTATCAGGGAAACTAATTCCTCTTTCTGAGATTTTTAGTTTAAATCACAGCCAAAACGTTTCAGCCATTGCAAGCACCTCAACTATGACCAGCATCGAGAGCTCTGCAAGGCAGTTCTGTTGGAAACAGACAGAATTTGTCACAAATTTACCTCAGCACCTGCCTTGATGGCATTTTCTGATGATGAACCAACTCACGGGGTGAATTATTCGCGATTCAAGAGCGCCCCGTGTGGCTTACAACGCTTACACAGGTCGCAACTTTTGCCATAATATCGTCCTTTTACCTCATTTGATTTCAACTCTGGGAAAACGTTTGTTTTAGTATTTCATTGTTGTTGTTGATTAATAGGTTCAAGTCACATGTCCACAAACACTTCTCCCTCTTTCCGCCTCCTCATTATCTATATTATGAGTTTTAGCTTCGATAAGTGCTCTAATCGAAAAGATACCTTCTTTATAAAAATATTCGAAGCATTTCCATTTCAACTTTTGTATTAACTCAAAATAACTTTTGTTGATGTAAAGGTAGTCACTACCCTGTCACAAAAATATCCTAAATGGAAAAGAGAAATCGGAATATTTTGAATCTTTCATAGTATTGATGTCAGTTTATTACTCGCAAAAAGTAAAATTTTAAACATTTTGACTTAATACCCTGTTGTTGATTAAGTGCGATGTATAAATATAAAAAAAATATATATATATAAAAAGTAGTTTTCTCAAGACGAAAAATATTTACCAAGACATTTTGCTTTGACTTTAAAACAAAAACTTACGTGAGAAAGGTTTATTGAATAACATGCAATTTCGTTGTTACAAGTGTTCAAATTGATGTGTATATTTGTGAGGTAAGCACGTCCGCACATACATGCATACTCGTAATTCCAATTAGCTTTAACATACGAGAACAATTTTTATTCTAGTCTATCACACACAAGACTAACAACACATCATAAATTAACATGTAAAGCGCCACTTAATTTAACGCTTAGATCTTATGCTGCAATAAATAACCTAAATAAGAGCCATGAGCAGGAATATTCTCTAACCTTATTTAATAAAAATCAATAAATAGCAATAAAAACGCCAAATTAGCGTGGAAATAACTAAAATGTGACTAATCACCATAATAGTTCACAAACACTACTCCCCCTTTCCTCCTTCTCATAATCTATTTTCCTAGTTCCAGTACAATGCACTGCATATGCAGGGGTTATCCCCTGAGTACTGGTCCAAGCTAAAAAAAAATTAGTAACAGTTGTTTTGAAGCCAACTTTACTGAGAGAGAGTAAAGTTTGTTCTTTTACGCGCTGTCAAAATTGATTTGGGGTGATCTTATACATTGTGTATATATGTGCATGAAGATTTTTGACAGCTAAATTACGCATTATGTGCTAATTTACAGAGCAATTTATTTGGCTAAATTTTGAAACTCTATTATCTTTACAATTTCAATTAACATATCTTTAGTCACATTTTACATTTCATTTATGGTATAATTTACATAGTCAAGAGTTCAAAATTCTTCTTCTTCTTCTTCTGTGTGTACAAAAGCTTTGTTTTGTAACTTATGGCGTTTTCTTTTTTTTTTTTTAATCTTGGTCCAGTACTTAGGGGATGACCCCTACATATGCAGTGCATTGTACCAGAACTAGGAAAATAGGTTGTGTGGAGGGGGAAAGAGGGAGTAGTGTTTGTGAACATTTGACTTGAACCTTCCGACGTTATAACAGACAGGAAACACGTCTGCAGGCAAGTTATTCCACAGGCGAAGTGTACGACTAAAAAACGAATTCTCTCTGTAATGAGTTGTACGATTCCCCGGGCATTCGACCACAAATGGATAAGTTCTCGACGATGAACGCGTGCTACGTAAAAATGTGCGAGTTTCGGGAACAAGATCCCTAAGAGCAAAATCCATTGTAGTAGCGATAGAATAGAGTAACGCACCCCACACTGCGTTGGTGCTCCAGTGAGTCAATAGAGTTGGATACCCTGCTGTTATCGATGAGCTTCTTCGCCCTCTCCTGCATACGGTCGAGCAATCCCAAAATTGATTTTGAGGCACCGGCCCAAACATGAGAGTTGTATTCCATTTTCGGTCGGATGTAGGTGGTATAAATAGTAAGGAGATCGGATGGAGTGAAGTACATCTTACACTGTTTCAAAAAACCGAGGCACTTGAATGCTGCTTTAGAGGCAAGAAAAATGTGTTCATTTAAGCGAACGTCATCGTATTTTCATCCCAAGAACATCAAAAGCATCCAATTCCTCAATATTTATACCATCCATGAGCACAGATGGCGTTTTCTTTTCTTAAAAATAAAATTTTACATGTGATTAGGCAACATTTTAATGCTAATTTTTAAGAAGTGTTACATATTTTACGTATACAAAAGAACACAAAATAGTGTATAAAACAATAAAGCACAATTAGCGTTTTAGTTTTGAAGTGCTTTTATACCAAACTTGCTGTGTAGAAAAAAAAAACGTTGGCGTTACTAATTTAAAAGGCAGACATATTAATAATTTAAGAGCTTTTTCCCCCTTTTATGTTTGTTTTTGAAATAGTTATCAATAAATATGAAAACTAGAATAATTATTTTGACATAAAACATAAATATAGGTCAGTATAAGTCAGCATGCAGATTAGTAAAAAGAGCAATATCTTACCCTGTACTTGAAGTTGCGGGCAAAATATGCTTCATATATTACCCTTATTCATGCAGCATATCGTTGGTCTCATGTAGAAAGGCCCTAACAAAAATAATTGCAATTTTACAGGAGAAGGAAAAATCGTAATGGAAACTGTATAAATAGGTGCATCTAAAAGTAACTTTTTTGCTCAATTGCTTGTAAGAGCGATATGTATGAAATTATATAATTAAATCTTTGTGACACTGTGTATTTGTGTGAAACCTAGTAGAATCCCTAAAAGAGCTCAATTCAGGGAAAATGCTAGTTGGAGCCTTTTTTTATTTATATCGTTGCCTACTTTTTAACTGCGATTAACTCTGACATAATATCTGAGAAAACGTCGGCAGAATGAGAGAGCGAATTTCTCTATGTACATCTTCATATCAAACAAGAAGTATGCGTATTGTTGTTAATCTTATAAGAATCCATAATTCATTGAAAGCCGAGAAGAAAACATATCTTGGCGATCAATAGAATATTGTATAAATTTTGTATATGTGCACATTTTTTACAAAATCAATTGCTTATAGTATACATAATAATATTTATTTAATACGTAAAAACAAATTATTTTCAATTTAAAAGGGTCTTTTTAAAGATAGTTTTAACTAAATCCTTACCATCAGCTATAACTTTTATAACTGGAAAATCTCCTTTGCTAATTGGTAAAGCGTATTTTTGTCCTAAAGACAAAACCCACTGGACATCAAAAGGAATATCTAAATTCGTTTTATTAACAAACCATTTATTGTTGAAACGTATAGCTAATTCCCTCATTTGCAAATCAACTAAACAGTCAAATTTCTTCCTATGTACCTGTTTCCCTTTTATACATAATTAATTTTCTGGATAGATTGTCTTCAAAAGATAAAAATCTGTGCATCTCATCATTGCTTAGAAATATTCTTAAATTATTTTGAATGCACTGCATTTCATAATAGTTAAAACTATAGAAAATTTGGAAGATCTCATTTTGTAGCTGTTATTGATAGTCACATTAATAAAATGAATTTAGATAATAGAGATAAATTTACAGCCTGTTTATAAGACACGACTCGTCGATAAAAAGCGCTAACTTTCTAAGTTTTTTCTGGTTTTGGTTTACAAACCGCGACTATTGACGATTAGTATTAAAAAACGTAACATCTGTCAATTTATTTTGGTTTGTAAAGCTATGTACACATGGTTGTCAGATGTTACAATATTGTAAGATCTGGCAACATGCTGACAATGTAGTGACAATGAAAAATTGTCCCGTAGAAGTAAATTGTGTGTTCAGACGATCGTAAGAAAATCATACAATTTCATTGTCAGACTATGGTCTGACAAATAATTCATCTGACAACAAAAATTGTCAGTTCACACGGTTGTCAGATTGTTAGATGAAAAAATTGCCAGACATGTGGTAAGGCAATGCCACTTATGTATATCAACAACGATCTGTTTGGCAGTGTTGCCCATCAAACTTTTTTCTGACAATGATGCCATTGTCAGGTACATTAATTTTATACATCTGACAATTAAAACTGAGCTTACAATACCAGCCAATTATCTGGCTATGCCGACGAAGAGTGTTCTCACGATTGTCAGATGCCTGACAACATTGTTGTCTGACAATTGATTGACAATGGTTTTTCTGACAACGTTGTAAGTTAAAAATTGGTAGTTCACACGATTGTAGTACATTTTCAGACAATTTTACTGCCAATATTGTAAGATCTGACAACCGTGTGTACATAGCTTAAGACGCGAATCGTCTCACCATAAATGTCAAAATCGGCGAATGAAGAAACATGCTCGTCAAGAGGAAATGTGTAGAAAGTGTTATAAATAATAAGAAATTATAATAAAAATAGTTTATAAGTGGGAATAAAAAAAAAGAAAACTAGGAATGGAAATTGTAACAGAACGTTCTAAGAATCTCTCAGATTTCTGGAAACATGAACTGAAATCGTTTTTTCGTTGCATACAAATGATTTGTATACATATGTGTATACATACATAATAAAACATACACATATGTATACAAAATAAAACTTGCAGTTAATATATACAATTTTTGTTTGTTTATTCATTTTTCTCAATTAGACCGCCATAAAAAAAGCCTTTCCACAAAATTTGTATTTTGTTTTATTTATTTACTTATACATACATGCATATGTATGTATGCATGTCAACTGTGCCTAGAATAGGATTGCCGTTTTTTAGGTTGAAAAAAATTATTTTGGTAAGAAAAATGTAAACAGATACTATTTTTTCACATGATGGCAACAAAACAATATCATAAATGTTTGACATATACGCGAATTTACGTAAGTTGCACGACACAATCAAGTTGCGTTTTATAAAGCCAATTTCTTACGTACTCGTCTGTGAATTGGCTTGTCGCGAGTGAGCTAACTCGTGTCCTATAAACAGGCTGTTACACTTAATAAAGTTAAATGTTGTAAAAAAATTTTAGAACGAAATAGGGATGTACTGGTTTTAACAAAGACTGTGGGTATGAATAAGATAGATTATATTTCTAGAATAAATAATATTCTAAGTGATACTTAAACATACCAAATAATTAATAAGGATCCATCTACTAAATTACAAAAGCTAAATAATAATTTTGTTGATGAGTTATCTAAATTTAATATTGTTTCACCTTTAGAGAAGAAAAGTTTGATAACAAACATAGCAGTAGCACCAAGACTATATGGGTTACCGAAAATCCATAAAGATTTTCCTCTAAGACCAATATGCTCTTCTATTAATTCACCATCATATGAACTTTGCAAATATATGACTCACATTCTTAAAAACATAACAGTGAACTCTAAGTATAATGTTAAAAACTCTATTCAATTTAAAGATAGAATTAAAAACATTAGGATTGAGAATAATGAACAATTAATATCTTTAAATGTTGTCTCACTTTTTCCTAGTGTTCCGGTTGAACTTGCGATTGATATTATTGAAGATAACTGGAGCAGATTATCAGAATTCACTAATATGAATAAGAACTTATTTTTAAGAATTCTTAGATTTTGTATAATTGATAACAGATATTTTCAATATGATAATAAAATACCGCTAGTTCTGAGACAGCAAACGCTGTACAAACAATGTGGGCAATTAACAAAATGCATATGTGATTCAATATGAGATGAATGTAGATAGAAAATAATTAAATGCTTAGTAGTTAAAGCAGTAGATCATGATACGTCATGACCCGAGTTCAAATCCCAGTGGGTGCTGATGAGTAGTGTAGCGACTACGAAACAGCTAGTTGTCTCCCAGCTAAAGATTTGATTATTATTTTTCTTGTCTTCTTCAATCAATATTTGTATTGTAAAAAATCCTTCTTAAGAAAAAAACTTAAGAAAGGAAAAACTTGAACTAAAAACCTGACGTACATATGTACAAACCAAACAATTTTTAATTTAAAAAAAATTATAAAAGTTCAACAAAAATTTAACAAATTGATAATAAAATCTTTTCGCAAAATAAGGGGCTTCCTATTGGATCTCCAGCTTCCCCTGTTGTAGCAGATATTGTTATGGAAAATTTATTGGATTCATGTCTTGAGAAATTGAGAGTTAAACCTAAAATCTGAACTAAGTACGTAGATGACTTATTTTGTATTATAAATAAAGATGTTGTTAGTTTGTTATTATCAACTTTGAACTCTTTTGACCAATGCATTAAATTCACTATTGAAAGTGAATTAAACAATAGAATTTAGATACATTAGTTATGAGAAAAGGTAATAATTTATTAATAGATTGGTATCAGAAACCAACATCTTCTGGAAGAATAATAAATTATTTCTCAAAACATCCAAAGAAAGTGATAATAAATACAGCTAAAAATCTTATAGACAGAGTATTTAATATAAGCGATATTAGATTCCATAAGAAGAATAAAAACATTTTGAAGAGTATATTATATGAAAATAGTTTTCCTAAAAACCTTGTTTGCAAATTAATTAGACAGTATGATAGTAGTAATAGATTAGATGTTAGTATGGGAGCAAAAGTATATAAATCGTTAGCTTATGTACCTGGATTGTCTGAAAGGTTACAAAGCACATAGGATTTATAAAACAGTGGGTGGATTATTTAGTAAAACAAAAAATAGATTGAATAAATTAGATAAGTCAAATTTAGTATACAAAACACCTTGTAGCGGTAATGATAGGGAACGGTGTGATAAGGTTTATGTAGGAACAACAAAGAATAAATTGAAGACTAGATTAGCAGGACATAAGTCTGATCAGAAATATAGAAATATTAATTCATCACAGAAGACGGCTTTGTCGATACATTGTCGTGATTTAAATCACAATCCCGGTTTTAATAAGGTTTCCATATTAAATACAGAAACTAGTTATAGAAAACGGTATATGTTGGAGATGCTACAGATAATTGATGTACCAATAGCTAATAGAATTAATTTTGGAAAAGATGCAGAAAGCTTAGCTCAGAACTATAGGCATTTAATTTATAAGAATAGAGTAATAAATTAGCTAATTAAGATATCTATAATTATGTATATAACACTATGTTAATCATCTTTTTAGGTACTTTAATTTTTTGTTGCAATGTATATTGAATGTTTTTATGTATGTTATAATTGTTTTCAATATGTTTGATTTTGTACACAAAACTGAAAAAAAAAACTTTTCCTGAAGAAGTCTTCTGAAGGAAGACGAAATATCGACTATAATTAAAACATTTTTTATATAAAAAACAAAACTGATCTCAAGCTTAAACAACATTTCAATTTAATTTATAAAAAAAAAGGTCAAATAATTAGGATCAAGATGTTATAGAAAAGTTTTTCATGTTCCTTAAAACCGTCAGTTTCTTGCTAGCAAAAAATTGTTAAACGTAAAAGCAAAATGTTATAAGTGACATAAAGTGCGGTCTCCACCTGACTTGAAAACACTAACTTTAACGCTAACTTCAAGTTAAAGTTAAATGTGGACCGCTCATGTTGAAGTTTGGTTAAAGCTATAACTTGGTTGTTAAAACATTTCATTTGGAAACTCTGTTTTAACTTAAATTGACAATAGCCTGCTGTTTGTAGTTGTTTTTCGCCATTTTTATTGTTTTACTATGAAAAGTTATAACTCTAACATCACTACGTGTACGCCGACTTTAACAGATAGTTATTTAAACAGCAAGTTTTAACTTTATGTTTTAACTGTGTTTCAAGTTAGGTGTAGACTGCATGTAAGAAAAGCTTTCTCTCCAAGACTTTTATTTTTCGTTTTACTTTTTTACGTTTTATAACGTTTATAAAGATAAATTTAATTGAAATGTATATAAAAAAATATAATCAAACTTTAGATTAATTTTTATTTATAAATAAAACTTTTGGCAAACACTTAATTGCAATTCTCCTAACCTTGTCTAAAATTTCATTAAAAACCTTTGTTAAAGGCTTTCCTCTTAAAAATATTGAATATTATTCCCACAATTTCGCAACCAAAGATTTTCACAATTGAAACCGTACACTTTAATTAAAGTAAATTTTATTTTGTCCGCAAAAAAATATTCACAGAAAGAAAAAACGCTAAGTGGAGTCTGCGTTAAAACAATAAATATTAACGACCTTCAATATCGTGAGAATTGCAGAACAATGTTGGAGTATTCAATTCAATTAATGGCAAACTGAAAAGTAACGTTGGTAAAGTGAGTGCATGTGTGTTATTTGAACCGGCAAAGATCTAGTAACAGAAACACTTGCCAGCCGAAAAATAAAATATTTTTCAGATGTTTGACTTTTAAATAACAGTTTTATTTGTCGTAAGCTCAAAGTGCAGCTCTTGCAGAACATTTGTTTCAAAATTTTACACCCATGTACGCTGTCCAAGCTTAACGCAAAATTTTTAATAAAAGGAGAGTACAATTTTTAGTATTTTTGTTATTTTTTATTGAATCACAAGTTACATAGAAGAGAGAATAACACATCGGATAAATTGCCTCCAAGGTTTTGTATGCACATATGCACTCGTTTGTCGAACTTTTCCAAGAAATTCACCTTTATTGTGTTTGGCGTTTTTATGGCGCAAGTCGGGCGTTTTTGAAAAATGGTACCACGATTGCCAAAAAACGCTAATGCATACGACTAGTTTCAAATCTTTTATAAAAACGCCATTAAATTGCTACCGTGTTTGGCGTATTTGTCTTTCAAATTTGTCGTCAAAGTATTTGCTCACGACAAATAATTAAAACGGGATATAATAAAATAATATTAAAAATAAAAATATGAAATCTACTTAATATGGTAGTGGTATAAGCGCAGCTGTTTTTCGTTTCCTTTACGTAAATTTGTCAAAAATACATAGACTTCCTTGCTTTTTCAAACAAAATTTTGACAACTATTCGTAAATTCTACCAACAAAATACATGTTGATGTTGTATTTATTCTAATTCTTCCACTACCTATTATAAAGCTGCCTTGTGATTGCTCTTGCAGTTTCTCATGTGAAATCAGAATTTATTTATTTATACATATTAAAAAAACAAAACCAAATTGTAAAACATAGTGACACACCGTTTGCGAAAATTTCAATTACATTAGTCCAACATCCCGTTCCATGGAGGATTATACGAAGGCGAGGACTGATTTTAAAAAATTCATTTATATGAACATATGTGAACAAACACTTATAATGTATACATTATTTTGTAACATATTTCTTGTTATAGGGCATCTACCCAAAATCTAGAAGATTTGAATGAAAATCCTCAACAAAATCTTAACCGTTTACACTTCCATTTTTTGACATCTAACCAGATTTCAGATCATGTAAAAGCATGGTACAATAATATATAGGTAGTGTCGAAACGGTGGCCGACATTTTTTTTCTGTGATGATAACTATCAAAAGTGCACACATACACACACATTTTTTATTATTGTTTACAAATTGAAAAAGTTTATGAAAAGAAAAATGTTCCAATAATATTTTTCAAACACAAAAACAGCTTCAAACACAACAGACAGCTTTTTCTTTATCTTTGTTTATATATTTAATTTATTGAACGAGTTTTAAATGCAAAAATTTTGTGAAAAATTATTTCTAAAATAAAAACACGAATAAAAATATACGTTTGTTTTTCATTTTCTTTGACAGTTATCAACACAAAGCAACAATAAAAACCCATGTTGTTTTTTTTTCTTGTTGGCTTGTTGTAGTTCCGCTTTTACCTGTTATATTATTGTACCATGTGTAAAAGCATAGTTTTTTTATTGCAGCGTAGTATTTTAAAGTATTATTTTGAACAAAATCACAATTGTATAATAGCGCATTTACACCAACTCAAAATCTAGCAGATTTGAATTGAAATCTACAAAGAAATCTATATCGTTTACACCACCGTTTTTTGACATCAAGAAAGATTTCATTTGCTCAAAAATAATTTATGCATGTGGGTTTGACAATACAATATTATCAGAGACTGAATACACCAACATTAAAGTACATTTCTATTTCTATGTAACTATACAGATGCAAAGTAAATTTGTAAAGTATAGGATGCACAGCATGGGCGGGGTGACGGAGACTATATGCCCAAGATGGTATTAACAGTACATTTGTAGCGTCGTTGTGACTAACTATAACGACCTATGCCTTCACATAGGAAGTTTTCACGTGGTTAACAATGAATAACCTCTAAAAAAAAACTGTAAACCAATACAGTTAGTTGAGGCAAACCGTTAACCAGTGCGAGTGAGACGCAAAACTGTCGAAGACCGAACAACAAGCCTGACCGCACTTAAGAAATAATTACGATGACGCGAGAGCTGTTCTTCAGCCCAGAGCTGCTTTACGACTGATTAAAGTACATATTTTTTGTGCCCAGAGACTACATACACCACATTATAGTGCAATTTTTGCTGCAGCGTAGTATTTTTAAGTACTTTTTGCAAGAAATCACAGTTGCATCGCTTGGTACGAGTAGATTTCAGGAGATTTTGTCGAAATCTACTCATAAAGTAGATTTCATTTTGTGTGGCAAATCTTCTCAAAATCTACTAGATTTGCCTTGAAATCTCAAATGACCAGATTTCGCTTTGGTGTAAATAGACTATTAGGTGTAAATGGCCTAATAGAAAGCGCAAATATTTTTACTATGTTAAGAAGATGAGTCAAATGCTACACAACATTTTCACAAAATTTATTTGCACAAATTAAGTGAACAATATCAAAAAAATTTACTATTTTTATTCGCTTTGTTATTTATAAACATATTTCATAATAATTTAGTTTGACATAATCTTGTACATTATGATACATTTACAAAATTTTGCTTGTCGATAATTTTAAACGTTTTTTTTTTTATTTTTCTTGGATCACTGCTCAGGGGATGACCCCTTCATATGCAGTGCATTGCACTGGAACTAGAAAAATCGGTTATGAGGAGGAAAGAGGGAGTAGTGTTTGGGTGAAAGGAGTGATATTTTGTCTACATAATTTTTTCAACCAGATCTATCTATACCCGCACAAAACCAATCAATCAAATGATCCCAGTTGTCCAGGTTGTTATCGACGAGATTTGTTCTCGACGATGTCTTCAAGAGATTTCCAGATTTATCGAATATACAAACAAAAGATAACACAATTGTAATGACTAAATATTCAGATCTGTTGTATTCACTTCAACAAAGAATAAAACAAGGAAACGACTAGTGCATGCAAGTGGTCGTGTTTCAAATGTATGACAGCGTTGTCAACTCGTTGCTATTCGCACCGTTTTTGGTGCTTTTCAAAATTATTTGTGCGAAAAATTCTTTAGTGTTTGAAATTGTCTCTCCAATACGATATGTCTGAGTTTGTGAACTCAGCATTTGTGTTTGATAGAATTGCTATTGATCGAGTTTGAGGGCTTGCAATGCGATTCTGTAACTTTTCGTGATTCGATATTCGTAAATTCTTTCGGCATGTTTCATCCCTTGCGATAACGGTCGCATAATTTTGCAATATAACTTTAAGGACGGTAAGCAGCTGTAGTTTTGAGTACCTGAAAATAGGCAGTAAAAGCAACAGCTGATTTTCCTGAATAATAAATTTTAAATATCGTTATAAATATCGTTATAACATGTAAAGATACCCAAGTTTGACAAACATGAGTTCCGGATATTGAACGAATTTAATATCAGACAAAATTTGAGTGTATAATAATCGCTTGAAAGGATGTTTCATTATAGTGTTTTTAATATAAAAATTTTATGCTTTTTATAATACAAAATGTATTTTTAGAAATGAAAAGAAAAATTCAACATTCGGTGCGTTTTTGTTGAAATAACGCGCTTTTTCCCCCATTTGGGTGCGTTTTGAAATTTCAAAGTAGACAACCCTGATACGTATACGTATTACGGCAGGTAAATTAGTCTTGTGTGTGACCCATGCCATAGACTATGCGACCGTCGCTACAACACGTTGGCTTGTCGAGTTGTGTCTTTAACGCACAAACTGTGCAACATTAATTCACAATTTCATTTCTCACAAAATTTTGTTGAATAAAGATGACCGCAGATACAACAATTTTATATATAAAGTAATAGCAAAACAAAATAAAGTTGTACAACATACTCCTAAATTTTACAACCTGTCGATACAACTACCCAAAAAATCAAAACTTTTTAATCGTTCGTACAACCGAGACACAACTTCAAACGACAATCCCACACACTTTACAACCTAATAAATTTGAAAATTTTTATCAACAACACCAGATTGCAGTTTGTAGACAGTATTAGATGTTTGGAAATTATAGTCGATCATAAGCTTAACTTTGATAAACACTTTGAAGCCCTTGCACCTAAGATTTTTTACACCTTGCGGAGATTAGCTAACACAGACATATACCTTCCATTGCGTATAAAGAGAAGAGTTGCTTTGGCACTTTTAGCTTCGCAGATTTTTTACTGCATTGAAGTCACGTGTGGATCGATTTCCTTACACATCTCCAAGTTAGAGAAACTGTTTAACACCATCATTCGTTTTGTTTACAATGTAAGACTTAGAGATCATATATCCCCTTATTTGCAAAAGGTTGTTATTTTAGAAAATACTTACAATATAAAAATTTGATATTCTTTTACAAGGTTATGATGGGCTCATCACCACCTGAAGTACGTCAAAGCTTCAGAAATATAAGAAATTTACATATTCTTCTACCACGCATTAATAATTCTATTTTTGAACAGTCGTTTTGTGTAAGGGTATCCCGCTTACGCAGCGATTTTTCTTATGCTCTCACTTTGAAGCAGAAAAGTTTTCAACAATATTACTGCACTTTAAGTAAATTTCATACATTTTGTAAACAAAACCAAAGCGTCCAAAGCTTTAGCGCGAAGAAAAATAAAAGAAAAAGCTTTTTTTTTTTTGCCTAACAAAAAAGAACATTAAATGAGAGTTTGTGAAGTTGCAACCGTCGTTTCAATTATGTGAATGTTTTCGCTGAGAGTCGTATTTGCTTGAAGTTGCGTTCGTGTTCTGTTTCATCATTAATATTAACGTATTTCGCTAGACATTTCTGCAAAATGTTTATTAAATGGAAACCTATTCGTTTTTAATTTAATGACGGGGAATTAACTGACGACAATATCAACCACCTTGGATTTACCAGAGAGCTAAGAAGAGATCTAGTGGCGTTGTTATATATCATACCGGATTTCGTCCTAAGAAAGACAAATAGTGTGGCATGGGAATCTTTGACTATTTTGTTCAAAAATTTGGAAAATATCCCTTGTTGTACCAATTCAGAAACCCAGATCAGATCATTGTGATGAGGGGAGTTATCGACCAATTTCTCTGTTGTCTGCCTTTGGAAAGCTACTTGAGTTCTTTCTTCTGGAAAAGATAAATACTGTCATGATTTTGAAGGACTATCAGTTTGGCTTTAGGACCGGACTTTCGACATAACATGCCCTAACTGTACTAACTGACTATGTTTCTAGAGGATTTAAAAGGCGATGCCCGACAATAGCAGTTAGCCTTGATTTTACCAAACCCTTTGACACTGAGTGGCATGAAGGCCTTGTATATAAAATAATGAACTTGGGGTTTGGTGAGAGCATCTGCCGAATGATAGACAGCTTTCTAAGAGAATGCTCGTTCAGAGTTCGTGTCGGTGAAACCCTCTCTCAGGACAATATGATTTGTGCAGGCGTTCCAGAGGGATCCCTCTGGAACGCCTGGACCAGCAATATATTTATCTCAGATATACCCCAACCAGCTCAGGGGGATCTTCTCTTACTGTATGCTGATGCCATCTTGATTGCTTCATCAGGTGGTTTGGCAAGGACTGTAAATGCCAGAGTGAACAACTACCTGGCCGTACTGAAGGACTATTTTGTAAAATGGGAACTCAACCTTAATATACAAAAGACAGTGGCAATGATGTTTAAAGGATGACATAGGCATATGTATAAAAACTGTCGTATATACCTTCCCTACTAATTGGACAAAACATGATAGACTATCGGACAGAATGAAATATCTGGGCGTCACCTTCCATGAGAATTTTGAGTACTACCGACATATAGACGATATACTTGAGAGGACGAAACGGAAATACTCATCATATCAGGATTTACTGAAACGCAGGATCGGACTGGACAAGAAAGTTCGCCTTTTGGTTTACTGCCAGATCATACGGTCTGTCATCTCCTATGCTTTTCCAACCTGGTTTGGGGTTTCTTCAAGTCAGATGGAGAGGTTTAGGATGTGTGAGAGAAAGATCTTGGTATCTTGCCTTGGGCTTAGACCATACATTGGACCAAATGGTCAATACCATCGACCATCCTGCAGATTCATTTACAATGAAATTGAATTTGGACGGATAGATGGATTTATGATAGGGAATTCTATTAGATTCTTGGAAGGCGCGTAAACTTCTGGCAACGCTCTGGTTCGTCAGTGCTTTTTAGAGACGGCTAATCTCGATACCGTTCGGAGTAAAAATTAGTTTTCTCTTGTGGACCTACTAACCATTAGAGAGGGCGGTCTGATTTACGTCGGAGCGGAACTGTTATTCTCTCATAGGCGTATTCGAACTCTCGACACTTATAATGCTGTGTACAATACGGTGCAGTAACTTATTTTAGTGAATTTAACTTTATGTTTTTTATTATGTTGATTTGAAAATTTTGAGTTTTGTTATATTTTTTATTATTATTTATTTTGTTATTTAGTTTTAAGTCTATTCCTAAATGCATCCCTTTGTTATTCCTTTTTTTTTTGGGGATTTTGCCATAATCTTAAATGAAAAGATCTTTGACAATTGATGTAAATTTAATGCATATTTAGAATTATATTGAGCAATCCTTGAAGAGTATTTTGTACGTAAAGTGCGGTCTCCACCTGACATGAAAACACTAACTTTAACGCTAACTTCAATTGAAAGTTAAATATGGACCGCTCATGTTGAAGTTTGCTTAGAGTTATATTTGGTGGTTAAAACATTTCATTTGGAAACTCTGTTATAACTTAAATTGGCAACAGCCTGCTATTTGTAGTTGTTGTTCACCATTTTTATTTTTTTACTATGAGAAGTTATAACTCTAACATCACTACGTGTACGCCGACTTAAACAGATAGATATTTAAACAGCAAGTTTTAACTTCATGTTTTAACTGCGTTTGTATATATGTAACTCCTCTGTTATAATAATGAATTTTTGGATATAAATTTGAATTGAATAGTTTTTAATTTAAAACATGTCTAACTTCATCGAATACCTATGCAATATAATCTATCGGACTTAGAGCTGACTGATACCAATCTCACTTTATTGAAAATAGCAAAATCTCCACCCATTTATTTTGACAACTTTTTCATTCCATACCAACTAATGTATGTTCTAGAAAACGCTTTTTTGCCACAGGTAACGGAAAAAGTCTCATTTTCAGTGAAAAATGTTTCACTTCAATCCCACTGTTGCAATCTTTTACTCTTATTTAAACTCAAATATTCATATGTACTCGTATGTATATATGTATAAAAATATGTGTATAAGTGTTTTTATACAAGTTGGTTACTGAATTTATTTGCCAAGACCACTTTTGACATTTCACTAAAGACTCCACAATGTGCATTTATCGCGCTTATTTATTACTGGCAGCCTCCGTATTTAGTGCCATCACATTGCTTACAATTTCATTCAATATCCATGCGGCATGCAATGCTGCAACCGCAACATATGTGCTTATGTATGTGGCATCAATAACTTGCACACTTTAGTTTAACTTGTTTTGCAGATTGTAATTCAGCATTTATGGTTTTATTGCTAAGTGTATTAATTTTTTTTTTGTGTTCATATTGAGCTAACAACAAGTTTCTTACAGAGATCTCATTTTTTCTTCGTGTTTTAATTTAGTTTTACAAAATGATTTTCTAAAAATTAATATTAAAAAAAAAAAAATGTTATCAATAGTTAAAAATTGTGTACAAGTAATTTTTTCCCCCAGCACTGATTTTATGACTATTTACGCTCAAAATTAGAGAAAGCAAAAAAAGTATATTAATAAAAGTATATTAACAAAAACTCGGACTGATGAAAATTTGTGGAATAATCAGCTCAAACACATAGGCAGTGCAGTAGGCCTCGCAACCAACAGAACAAATGTAATGAGCCCCACAAAATATATTTGACAATAAATAATAATAAAATATAAATATTAACAAAAACAATTGAGTTTTATTCACTATATTAGCTTCTAACATTGATACCAACAAAAAATTTATAAACAGCTTGTTTTCTATATTTCCCAGCTATCTATATGTCGACATTTCATAGGAGCTACCCTTATCAGTAGACTTTGCAAATTTTTGAAAATTATTCTCAAACATTCAACTTTATGTCCCAACAATCTAAATAAAGTATTGAGAATTTAATAAAAAGAAAAATGCTCTAATAATACCTGTCAAAACACAAAAAGTCTAGTGATCATTAGGGCACTCCTATGAAATGTCGACAGCTGGGAAACATAGAAAACAAGCTGTTAATAATTTTATGAATCTATCTCAATATTATTTGATCTTTGTTAAATAAATTTAATTTTTGCAGCTTCAGATCTTTGTTTTTTGTTTTTTATAAAAAATTTACAATTTAAAATCTTTTATTTCTCAATATTTCGATAACAATTTGTTATCATCGTCAGTAGAAATTAAATGTTATATATTTAAATTGAAAAATTTTTAGTTCATACACAAAGAAAAATTCTTAACAATATTAACAAATTCAAAAATCAAAATTTAACATAATTTAAATTAAACTTATTCTGCAACCAACACATGCCTTGTTAAAGATTAGAACATGTTGTACCTTAGACTTAAGCAAATCAACATGGCACATGTTGCTCACAGAATACCATTAACATTATCATTAAATTTTTTTTTTATATAAAATGCAATGTAAAAAATAGCCTAACAAATAAAACTTATATATACATTCAGCGTGCTAATTTTTTGCTAACTAAATGCCTATAACTATGCGCTAAATTATCTGTGTCCATTTTAAAATTAATTCTTTTTTCTACAGGTGTGTTAATAATCTTTAACATTTCTAACATATAACGTTTCTTATAATTGCTCTCAGTTTTTATTATTGAAACATTTTCAAAATTAGGATAATGATTTAATCTAGAGCAATGAGAAGATAACGCTGTTTTCTGTGAATTAATATGCATATATTTTTGGTCTGATTTATGTCCTGCAATCCGTGTCCTTAAGTTGTTTTTCGTTGTTCCTATGTATACTTTATTACAATTCTGCTGATTATTTCCCTTACATGGAATTTTATAGACTATATTAGCATTATCCATTTCACTAAGTCTATCCTTAGTTTTACTAAATAATGTATCTAACGTGTTATAACTCTTATGAGCCATTCTATATTTTTCCCTATTAAATATATTAGATCGTGCTAACCTTTCTATCAAACCCGGTATATACGTTAGTGGTCTATAAGTTTTTGGGTCTGTTAAATTAGCTACATTATGAGTATTTCTCCTTCCAAATTGATTTATAAATTTATAAATTAGCTCAGATAGAAAATCATTGTCTTCCAGCAAATTCCTAATTTTAATCATGTTTCCCCTATGAAACTCTTCGCCACTTATTCTAAGTACCCTTTCAACAAAACTCTTAGACGTGTTGATGATTATATTCTTACTATGTTTTGAAAAATAATTTATTATCCTTCCTGATGCAGTAGGCTTTTGATGCCAATCTTTGACAAGCCTATTATCCCTCCTAATTACCATTGTTTCCAAATATGAAAGTCTTGAATTATTCTCCTTTTCCATGGTAAACTTAATATTATGATTAAAATCATTCAAAGCTGTAAACATATGCTCAATAGCCGAATCAGGAATGATACAAAACAAATCATCTACATATTTTATTATCATTCTCGGTTTTATATTCAATCTCCCTATAGAGCTGGTCAATAACTTCTCCATTACAATGTCAGCTATAATAGGGGAAGCTGGAGATCCCATTGGTAGTCCATTTATATGCGTATATATCTTCCCATTATACTGAAAATACCTATTATCCTCTATACAAATTTTCAAAATACGTAAAAATAAACTTTTTTCCATCATTGTGTGTTGTGTTATTAATCCCCACTTATGGTGCTCATTGCTAGTTCAACTGGTATACTAGGAAATAGTGAGACTACATCGAAAGAAATTAATTTCTCATACTTATTTATACTTTGATTTTTTATCCTCTGTTTAAACTGCAATGAATTCTTAATATTATACTCAGAATTGTCTGTAATCTTTAGAATTTTTTTATACTTGCAAAGTTCATAAGAAGGTAAATTAACAAATGAGCAAATTGGTCTTAAGGGAAAATCCATTTTATGGATTTTCGGTAATCCATATAATCTAGGTGCAACAGCTATATTTGCCTTAATTTTATTTTTCTCAATATTGGTCAAAATTTCCTTTCTAAACAATTCATCTACTAAACTGTTGTTTATCTTCTGAAATCTGCCTGTAGGATCTTTATTCATTAACTGATATTTAGATAAATCCCCAACTATATTATTTATTCTTAAATCATAATCCTGTTTATATATAGCTACCGTAGTGTTACCTTTATCTGCCTTTAAAATAAGAATATGAGTTTGTTAATATTGTTAAGAATTTTTCTTTGTGTATGAACTAAAAATTTTTCTTAGTGTATGAATTTTTTATGTATAGGAATTTTTTGACAATAATTTTTCAATATAATTTCTTCTGACGATGATAAGAAATTGTTATCGAAATATTGAGAAATAAAAGATTTTAAATTGTAAATTTTTTATAAAAAACGAAAAACAAAGATCTGAAGCTGCAAAAATTAAATTTATTTAATTTTTTAAATCTTAATAGATATGTATATTTTATTTGTTCGTCAAAAAAAACGCTAATTGTTGAACCGCTTAAAGGTGTTTTTTGTATATAAAGCAAAATGCTACCCTTTTCATAACACAGCGCAACAAATCAAAAGAATTTCAAACTTTGTTAAAAATAATTTTATAAACAAACATTCAGCTGGTTTGGTACTTTTAGATGTTGAAAAGGCTTTTGACACCGTATGGCATAAAAGCCTTTTTTCTTACCATCTGATAAAAACTGTTCAAGGCTTTTTGACAAAGCGAACGTACAGTGTTTGTATTAACTCTTCATACTCAGCATGCTACACTATTGATGCTGGAGTTTTCAAGGGCTCTGTATTAGGGCCTTTGTTGTACATTTTATATTGTGCTGGTGTTCCTGAAAGACATGTTTGTAACTATGCTCTTTATGCTGCCGATACTGCAATTTACTGCTCTGATGTATCACCGGAACCTATCCTTGATAACTTACAACATGCACTAAACAGCCTCTCAATACTTTTTTTAATGGAAAATTAAAATCAATGCTGGAAAATCACAAGCTATCTTTTCTACTAAGAAAAGAAGTTCTTGTAACCTACCTAGATCAAATTTATCTTTAAATGGTATAGATATTCCCTGCTCTAACAATCTTTAATATTTAGGAGTCTTCCTAGACCGGCGTTTAACTTTTCATAAACATACCAGTCACACAATTAGAAAATTTAATACTGCCATTAAAATGTTATATCCTATTATTAATAGAAATTCAAAACTCATCACAGAAAATAAAATAACTATTGTTAAGACAATCTTTCAGGCTATAGCTTTGTATGCATGTCCTGTCTGGTGAACATGTGGAGCAACACATATCAAGAAAATCCAAATCAGGCAAAACAAATTTCTCAAAATGATTCTGAATTTACCCTGGCACTATTCTATATCGTCTTTGCAATGTAGAATACATCAACATACGAATTCAAACTATAATAAACAAATATCCTATAATCACTCAAATAATGATCATGTATCAAATTTATATTAGGCCCAACTCAAACCATATTTACCATCTCATATATATATATATATATATATATATATATATATATATATATATATATATATATATATATATATATATATATATATATATATATATATATATATATATATATATATATATATATATATATATATATATATATATATATATATATATATATATATATATATATATATATATATATATATATATATATATATATATATATATATATATATATATATATATATATATATATATATATATATATATATATATATATATATATATATATATATATATATATATATATATATATATATATATATATATATATATATATATATATATATATATATATATATATATATATATTTTTTTTTTTTTTTTTTTTTTTTCGTGAATAAATTAATGTGCATATTCATAAAAAATTAAAATGTATTTGAAATGAATTTTAGTAAAATTTTGTATGGAATTTTTGAACTAAAACACATTTCAAATTCATTATAAATGTTTTTATACCCTTCACAAAAATGTTAAGGGTATATATAAGTTTGTGATTTCGTTTGTAATTTCTACAGTTTTAATTTGCGACCCTATAAAGTATATATATTCTGATTCAGAATTAATGGAAAAGTCGATTAAGCGATGTCCGTCTGTCGGTCGTTGAAATACCGTTTCTGAGAACACCATTAGACATAGAAACTTTTTTCTTTCACCATTCTATTACTCCATATTGCCATTTGTTTGCTATTGAAATTCAGTAATATCGGTTCACGTATAGCTCAGATATATTCAAAATTCCGAAAAAAGCCATGAATTTTTGCAATTTTGTGTGGAAATTTTTGAAAAAAAGTTGTTTGTTTTGCTTCAAACTTCACACACTCATTAAGCATGGTGACTAAAAAACAAAACAAAAATTTCAGATATCGATCCATGTATACCCGAGATATAGCCTAAACCGGGTTTTACATGAAAATGTCGCGTATGCGAACTTAAACAACTTTTTTTGCTCAAAAGCAGTTTTGGTAATGAAATAAGGTTATAAAAATATGGAAAATTAAAATTTCCGATATCGGTCCATATATACCCGAGATATAGTCTAAACCGGGTTTCACATGAAATTGTCGTGTATGCGAACTTAAACAACTTTTTTTGCTCAAAAGCAGTTTTAGTAATGAAATAAGGTTATAAAAATATGGAAAATGAAAATTTCCGATATCGGTCCATATACCCGAGATATAGTCTAAACCGGGTTTTACATGAAAATGTCGCGTAAGCGAACTTAAGTAACTTTTTTTGCTCAAAACCAGTTTTGGTAATGAAATAAGGTTATAAAAATATGGAAAATGAAAATTTCCGATATCGGTCCATATACCCGAGATATAGTCTAAACCGGGTTTTACATGAAAATGTCGCGTAAGCGAACTTAAACAACTTTTTGTGCTCAAAAGCAGTTCTGGTAATGAAATAAGGTTATATAAATATGAAAAATGAAAATTTCCGATATCGGTCCATATTAACCCGAGATATAGCCTAGACCGGGTTTTTCATGAAAATGTCGCGTAAGCGAACTTAACATTTTCTGCTCAAAAGCAGTTTTGGTAATGAAATAAGATTTATATAAATATGGACAATGAAAATTTCCATATCGGTCCATATATATACCCGGGATATAGCCTAGACCGGGTTTTTTTTTTATCTTGGACCAGTACTCAGGGGATAACCCCTACATATGCAGTGCATTGCACTGGAACTAGGAAAATAGATTGTGAGAAGGAGGAAAGGGGGAGTAATGTTTGTGAACTTAACACACGAAACGACCAAAACAAACATTATCACAGCATTTAGAATGTTGAAATTAAATCAATTAAAACTGATCAGTGCCCAGTGTAGATACCTTCGACACTGCTCAGACTAACAAAAATTAGATCAACACCCTATCATACTTATCAAACTTTGGCAAAACCAAATTGACCCTGCCACGTTAAGCGGCCTCCCTTGCCGCCCCAGATGACCATGAACCAGCCACGACATAATCAGCAGTGCCCGTACGTCCAACAAGACTCAAGCACACAGCCGCAAATTGACCCGTCCCTCCACCTTGCAACTACTTGAAATATTTAAAAGTTCCCTCAACGCACCAATAGCCTACCTGTGGATTCCGTCGTATGCAGACGATCGATGGGACACTCCCATAACAGATGTATGTATATTAATAAATTTCTTGAAGGTTTTTTTTCAACGAAACCTATTTTCCTGCTCAAATTTAAAAATTTATTCCAAATCATTTGCGTATTCACGAATTAATAAATTGTTATAGATGTAAGATAGCTTTAACCGTATCACTTTAGAAATATTTTATCTGATTTTATTAAAAGAAATTCATTTTCTAAAATACAAAGAAAAAAAAGCAAAATGCTGTTAGACCGCCTGTGTCTTTGAGATTTAATTTTCAAGACGTCGAAAACGTTAACAGTAACACAAACCCCAGAAATTGATAAAGTCATTGCTTGGGCAGTTTCCTCGTGTAGCAAGAATTCTTGTTTTTATTTTTAATGTTATTTTACCTCTGGAGTATTATCCTGAAGAGTGGTAGGTGACTATGATACCCAAACCAGGGAACAACAAATTTCAAAACTGTTAGAAAAATTGTTAATGGCGAAGTTGACTCCAATATTGAACGCTATGGGTTGTATCTCTAACCACCAATTCAGCTTTCGGGCTAAACACATCACCACAGAACAAACACACCGAGTAGTGAATGGCATATGAAAGACTTTCGAAGGCAAAAAGAATTGCTCAGCTCTATTTATTGACGTTTCCCAAACTTTTGACAGAGTGGGTTTGATGCACCAAAAAAAAAAGTTGAACTTGCCTGCAAACACTCACAAGCTTCTGAAAAGCTACTTATGTGGCCGGAAATTTGTTATCAGAGAAGATGGTTTTATAAGCTCTGCTCAGCCAATCGAAGCAGAAGTCCTCCAAGGTAGCATTCTGGGACCTACTTTATATTTAATTTACGCTTCTGACATTCCAACGAGATCCGGAGTCCACACTTCCACAACTTTGAGACTTGGAATACTGATTCAAGTTTTGTACATCGGATTTAGCCCGATTAGCGTAAGAAACTTGTTTGGAGTTTTGCATGTTTATGTGGCTGGTTGACTTGCCTGTTGTATTGTTTGTAATTGCAGACAACTTACAGTAGGCTTAGTGTGGCCAAACGGGCTCAAAATATTTGTACGGCTTCTCAACGGTAACCTTACGATGAAGAAGGAATTTAAGGTTATAAATTGGGCAAGTTTCATCCTCTTTGAGAACAACATTCCTGCTTCCAGTTTCACCCTAAACATGGGTCGAGGGATCTTTTCACGGTTCCGCATATTTACATTTTTTATTTTGATGCCTTTATCTACCAATCCAGTCTTAACCTCATCCACGTCTGCATAATACCTTTTATAACAACCTGAAGGCCTTTAGTCCTTTTAAGCTGATAGATGTAAAATATATTTTCTCTTTTTCCAGAACGCCAGAAAGTTTTAGGTAATAATTTTCTTTGTTGACCTGGATTTTTGTTACACTATTTTCATTTTTAATGAACGAGACATGTGAGGAGTATCTCCAAGCAACTAATATATGCATGAAAAAATCGTTATTTCCTCGATCTACTCACCGCCACGCTTTTCAATAACAGAAAACCAATACTCAAATTTTTTCAAATCACTTGGTCCTAGATTTTTAGCGGCTGGCGACTATAACGCAAAACACACTTTTTGGGGATCACGTTTAATTACCTCGAAAGGCCGTGTGCTTTTTGACACCGTTTTCAAAATGGGTTTAGATGTGGTTTCAAGCGGACACCCCACTTATTGGCCGTCAGACCGACGAAAGATCCCAGATGTTATAGATTTTGGAGTTGCGAAAAATTTTCCCTTACAGTGGATGCAAGTGGAGCCTTCATTAGATTTGTCATCAGATCACTCTCCCACTATAATCTCTGTTTCGTTCCCCCAAGAAATTGACTCACCGTTAACTGTCAATAGAGTTAATTGGTTAAAATACAAAAAATTTTTGAGTACACATTGTACTGAAAATATCGCCTTGAGAACGCCTGAGGATATTGATGTGTCAATTAACGATTTTTCTGAAAACCTCAAACTGGCCATACAGCATGCTACCACTAGTCATATAAAATCCAGAAATGAAACCAATACAACTTATTCGTCTGAAATTGAGCAACTTCTGTCAGAAAAAAGAAGAGTCAGAAGAGAGTGGCAACTTCGCAGATCTCCCCAGCTTAAAACTAGGCTACGGGAATGCATAACTCAGTTAAGAAATCTGCTTGAAGTCCATAGAATAGCTTCTCTTAAAACATATTTGGAAAGCCTTGATGGTACTCCTCAATCTGATTATTCTTTGTGGAAAGCGATAAAAGGTTTAAAAAGACCCGTAATAGGTAAGCCACCTTTGCGAACTTCAACTGGCGACTGGGCAAGAAGCGACTCTGAAAAGGGGATGTTGTGTGTCGATCATTTATTCTTAGACCCCCTATGTCTTTGAGACTTAATTTTCAAGATGTCGAAAACGTTATCGGTAATACAAACCCCAGGAAAGCTCCAGGCATTGATCAAATTACTGGTAAAATGCTTGAACAGTTACCTCGTGTAGCTAGAAGGGTTCTACTTTTTATTTTTAACGCCATTTTACGCCTTGAGTATTATCCTGCAGAGTGGAAGGTCTCAATGATTACTATGATACCCAAGCCAGAGAAGGATCTGACTAAGGTAGAATCATATAGACCAATAAGTCTTTTACCAACAATTTGAAAACTAATCGAAAAATTATTAATGGCGAAGTTGAGTCCAATATTGAATAATGTGGGGTGCATCCCTGATCATCAATTTGGTTTTCAGGCTAAACATAGCACCATAGAACAAACGCACAGACTAGTCAATGTCATAAGACAGACCTTTGAGGGGAAGAAGTATTGCTCAGCTCTATTCATTGACATTTCTCAAGCTTTCGATAAAGTGGCACGACATGCCAACGTCATCCGGAATCCATACTTCAACCTTTGCAGATGACACAGCGTTTTTGAGTGTTCATGAAAACCACCAATTAGCTTCACGAAATTTACAGGAATACATTTCAATATTAGAGAAATGGCTAAAACTTTGGAAAATCAAAGTTAATGAACACAAATGTACTCATGTCACATTCACTCTGTGTAAGCAAACATGTGCGCCTATCCAAATAAACAACTCACCTATTCCGCAGCACAGTGAAGTCAAGTACCTTGGTATATACCTCGACCGTAGGCTAACGTGGAAGTCTCACATTGAAGCAAAAGTCACTCAGATGAAACTAAAAGCAGCGCAACTAAATTGGCTTATGGCCAGAAACTCGACATTGAAGTTGGATTGCAAACTTCTGTTATACAATGCAATTCTAAAACCTATATGGTGCTACGGAATTCAATTATGGGGCACCGCCTCAGCGTCAAATATTGAAAAAATTACAAGGCGACAAAACCAAATTCTTCGAACGATTACTGCAGCTCCATGGTACGTCAAAAATTCACGAATTCATAACGATCTGAGTGTTCCGCTGGTAAAAGAGGAATTTTCTAAGTACGCGACAAGGTATGTCAGTAAACTGGAAGTTCATCCAAACCCTCTTGCGCGCAATATACTTAATTTTGGCGGCCACACTCGGCTTAAAAGAAGGGATACCGCTGCCACCATCAGATTGCTCAATAGGTGATTTTACCGAAATAGCTCCCGCATAATAAAACTTTTTGTCTAGCATTGGCCGGACTTAAGAATCACATTTTTTAATTTTTTAATTTAGTATTAAGATTTGAATACTTATTGTTAGTTCATTTTGAAGATTCAATAAATAAAAACGCTACAAAAAAAAAAAAAAAAAAAAAAAAAAAAAAAAAAAAAAAACTATTGTTGTGAGTCAGAACTCACTTCTTCCCCCAGCTAATAATATTGAAAACGAGCAACCATCAACTGCTGCCTGATTAACAAATAAAAAGAATATTGGTGTCAGGCCCAATATTGCAAGGCAGCAAATATATACTGAACAAAAGAAAGAACAGCAGTACCAACAAAAAACTGCTACAACCCGGAAATTACATAAACTATAACAATTGCTGACACGATGGAATACTGATGTGGGTCATAAATTCGAGCACACTCAGCTATAGCTCCAGGTTTGCGGCAGCAGCTATGATGGCAGGCAGCACATGTAAAAGAAGTATAATTAAGAGAAGAGTAGAGTAATGTAAAACAGTGAACGAAGTAATGTTAAAACAGTGAACAGAAGCAATCGTTAAACAAATAAATAATTTCAGTAAAGTGACAAGAAAAAAAGGGGTTTCATTTAAATTAGAGTAGGACTATAATACAATAGTAAATCCTGCGATTCCCAAGGGACCCTCCAGGATAAAATAATAACTACACCACAATAATAATAAATAACAAGTATTTCCTGCGAATCCTATGGGACCCTCCAGGAAATACTATAACATTTTGGCGCAGCCGGTAGGATGCGTGAAAGTCATAAACAGTGCAAAATAACTAAAAGAGGACCTAGCCATGAGGATGTTGGTAAGTTTAAGAATATAATTTTTTTTTTCTTTTTTTTTAATTATAGATATATCTGCTAATGGAAAGCCCTGGTACAAAGACGGTCGAACTAGTAAATAGTCTAAATAAATATAGTTATTCAGTCGACAATCTGCAGGTAATATAGCAGACGACAATATAATCAGGGAATTTGAGAAATTGGTACCTTTAGCACGAGAGCTTTTAAAGAGAAGATCAACTTCCTCAGAGCGAACTAGAACTCCAGAAGCAGCCCCAATTAACACACACAAAATGCCAACCTTATCAGATATTACCAAGATAGTGAACAACACAGTTCCTTTCTTTGGCACTGAAGGACCGGACCTACAAGCCGAAGTGTTCAGATACATACAAAGTTGTAAAATGGTGGAAAGAGAGTTAGTATCAGACCAAAATGATGGCTTAACACAGGATATCATCCAACGCTTAAAATTGAGACTATTAGGATCGGCTTACACAAAATTCTCCCAGCTTACCTTTAACTCAGTAGATGCGCTATGCAACGCCATCAAAAAACAGTATTTGAAGAGGAAAAGTCTGGATAAAATACGGGAACTAATATTAAGCTGTAAACAGGGCATCAGAGAGCCAGCGGGTAAATTTGGAGAGCGTCTGGAAAGTTTACTGAACGAAGCCATAGCAACAATAGGGGATGAGTGGCCAGAAGGGGTAGGCCGCGACACTATGGAGGCGGATTTTAAGAGGATAGCGGCTAAAAGTTTCATTAAGGGCCTAAGGGACCAAGCCTTCAAGGCCCGACTACTTGGATCAGAGGGCGAAGGGTTGAGATCCCTAATAGAAATCATTGTCGATGCGGAAGAGCTGTTCGGGGAGCCACACCATGCGATAAACGTGGTCACAAATGCAGAACCATGCAGTTTCTGTAACAAGGAAGGTCACGAACGAATTAATTGCAAAAAAAGGCTCAGCACTCCCTATTGCATTAATTGCGGTAAATACGGACACGAAAGGGGCCCCCAATGCAAAACAGACACGGCGAAACAGAAAAGCTGCGATTATTGCCGAAATAGAGGCCATACAATTGAGGAGTGTAGAAGAAGACAAGCCTCGTTGTATTGTAAAGTGTGCCGAACTAGTGGGCATAACGAAAATCAGTTTTGCAGGCAGCAGCCTGTATATGGCTCAGCGAAACAAAATCGTTGGCAAAATAACAGAATGGAAGCCCCCGAAATACGCTACAACAGAGCAAACGATGGCCCAGTGACACGAAACAGGCTTACAGGAGTAGCCTCAAATGTAAACATACAACCGCGATGCTACAGTTGTAATTTATTCGGTCATTTTGCTAGAGAATGCCCAAGCATTGATACACAAAATATGTCACAAAACTATGCAGGAATTGCAGGAAACCCGTATGGCAGTCGGGCTACAAATAATGTTGTAGGCAACAGACACAATATAAGCGGAAATTGGGGAAGAAATAATGTACCACAAAACCCGGGAAACTAAATTGGGCCCAGTTACAGCCAATAACTGGGGAACCAAAAATTTGCGGACTAACTTGGCAGCGACAAACATACACCTCAAATATTGAAAATAATAATGTACATAGTATGAGAGGGAAGAACAAAGTGGAAAATAATTTCTCGGAAAATATCGACAAGAAAGAGTTGACGAGCGACTCTAAACTCGATTTGCCAGAAATTAGTACACATGGAAGGAGCGACTCTAAAATCGATCTACCTGAAATGTTGACACACAGGGCAATCATTCATAGAGACGATTGCAAAAGAAGTAATCCCACACATAAGAAATTGCAACCCGAATTAAGAAGTTCTGCAGAGGAATATTTTGGAGACGAAGCGAAGGTAAAAATATGTGCACCAGCACCAAATATTGTAAATAATAATAATTCACATAGTATGAGAGGGAAGAACAAAGTGGAAAATAATTTCTTGGAAAATATCGACAAGAAAGAGTTGACGAGCAACTCTAAACTCGATTTGCCAGAAATTAGTACACATGGAAGGAGCGACTCTAAAATCGATCTACCTGAAATGTTGACGCACAGGGCAATCATTCATAGAGACGATTGCAAAAGAAGTAATCCCACACATAAGAAATTGCAACCCGAATTAAGTTCTGCAGAGGAAGATTTTGGAGACGAAGCGAAGGTAAAAATATGTACACCAGCACCAAAATCAAAAATAGGGAGGGTCAAAATCAACGACACAAACTCAACGGACGATATGGATGCAGCATTCATTACTGTTCCCTGCAATCAAGCAAAGAAGGGTTGGTTGGTCCTACTTGTTGACACAGGGGCCGATTCAAGTATAATAAAGGAGGAAGGTATGAGGGTATGCTCAAGAAAATATTCGGGAGATGTCAAACTATTAACGGGTGCATTTGGAGGAAGTGCAACCACGCTCTTCGCAATTAAAGTCAATATAAGCGGTAAGGTAAAGCTACAATGGGAATTCCAAGTGGTAGCCCAAGGAAGTAGTATTCCAGGAGATGGAATCCTAGGAAGAGATAATATTTGGGGTTCTAGCGTTATAAATACCCTGACCAAAACTCTGCAGATGTTTGATGATCATAATTGCATTAAAACATTCGCCTTGCATAATGTTCAGGACGGTGGTGTAAAAAAACAGTTCAGTATTCAGGGTAGAGCAGTTACAGTCATTCCAATTCAAGTAAATTCGAATGAGAAAACTGTAGTAATTCATAAACAGGAATTGAGTCCTGGAGTATATGTTGGGAATACCGTGGTGAATGTTCGAAACGGAAAGGCAATGGTACCAATACTGAACTCTACAGAAGAAGAATTATCACTATATGATGATATAAAAGTGAAGTTATCAAACATAAATAACTACACAGAGTATAGTGTAATGGACTCCTCAAGGCCGATTACAAGCAAAGGAGAAGGAATAAGGAAGTTACGGGACATAATAATGCAGGAAGCTACATGGAATGAAAAAGAAAGAGAATCGGTGATGAAAATTTGTGAACAGTACCACGACGTATTTATGCTATCTGGCGATACTCTACCGTTCACATCTTTGGTGCAGCATAAGATACCAACAAAACATGATCAGCCACCAATAAACCAGAGGCAATATAGACTCCCGCAGATGCACAAGGACGAGATCAATCGGCAAATATCGGAGCTCTTGAAGGAAGGCGTCATTACCCCAAGCACATCGCCATGGAATTCTTCACTATTATTGGTACCCAAAAAATCACCTGCCGGCCAGAAAAAGTTTCGCATGGTGGTGGATTTTCGAAAGTTAAACGAGGCAACGATTAAACAGGTGTTCCCGATTCCACGAATTGACGAGATTTTGGACCAATTAGGAAGCAGCCGATATTTTACTACACTGGATCTGGCTAGCGGATACCATCAGGTGTTGGTGGATGAAAAAGATAAACAAAAAACAGCATTCAGTACAGACAGAGGTCATTTCGAGTTCAGCAGAATGCCTTTCGGGTTAACGGGAGCACCAGCAACGTTCCAGAGATTAATGAACACCATTCTAACGGGATTGCACGGCCTGGACTGTTTTGTGTACCTGGATGACATAGTAGTTTATGGGAGGGACATCTCAGATCATGAAAGGAAATTGCTCAATGTCCTAGACAGACTCAGAGAAAGTGGCCTGAAACTAAATACAGAAAAATGCCAATTCCTTAGAAGAGAAATCGTGTATTTGGGCCACAAGTGTTCAGAAAAGGGAGCATTGCCTGATCCGGGAAAAGTGGAATGCGTACAAAATATTAGACCCCCAGGGAACGTGAAAGAAGTACAAGCTCTCCTAGGCTTGGTCAATTACTACAGGAAGTTTGTAAAAGGTATGGCAGGCAAGGCCTCACCAATAACCCGTCTTCTGAAGAAAGGAAGTAAGTTTATCTGGACCACAGAGTGCCAGGAAGCTTTAGATAATATAAAACGAAGTATTGCGAGTCCCCCCATTCTCATCTATCCAGATTTTGCGGAACCTTTTCGCCTAAGCACAGACGCAAGCAACGAGGCGCTGGGAGCGGTGCTGTCCCAGGAAAGGGAGGGCAAAGACCATCCCATCGCATTTGCAAGCAGATCACTATGTGATGCTGAAAAACGATATTCCGCAATAGAAAAGGAAATGTTAGCTATCGTATGGGCAACTCACACGTTTCGTCATTATCTACTAGGTCGCTATTTTACGATTTTTACTGATCACCAACCACTGCGCGGAATAGCGAACCTAAAAGATCAAACATCAAGACTAGCTAGATTCAGACACAAGCTCTCCGAGTATGAGTTTGATATTGTCTACAAACCAGGAGCAGCCAACTTAAACGCAGATGCACTCAGTCGGCTACCTCTTGAACAGCATAGAGTGGAAGCAGTAACTCGGGCCCAGGCAAAAAGCAGCAACGAAAACCAAGAACCCCGTAAACCACTATGTCAAGAACAAACCGAGCCTGAGTCTAAGGCGACTATCAAAAACATAGAAAACCATGATGCCGCTATTACTGTAACCAGAAGAGACGATATTCGGGAAGTATTGAGAAGTTTTCACGAATCACCCCTAGGCGGACATCAGGGGAGATGGAAAACATACCGGAGAATACGCAGACAATACAAATGGAGGGGTATGCTGAAAGATATAAAAAGGTACATAGAAAGTTGCCTTAAATGTCAGAAGAATAAAAGTGGACACCGAAACAAAGAGCCGATGGTATTAACAGATATACCCAGCCGACCTTTTGAAAAAGTTTATATGGACATGGTTGGCCCCCTCCCCATAACTACAACAGGAAACAAATACATTCTCACCTTTCAAGATGATTTGTCAAAATTGTGCACCCATGCGAGATGCAGAAGCAGAAACAGTGGCAAAAATTTTCTATAACGAAATCATAACAAAGTACGGAATTCCAGCAAAGCTAATCACGGATAATGGCACAAACTTCACATCTAAGTTGTTCGGGAGTGTGTGTAAACTTTTAAAAATAAAAAAGCAACATATCACTCCCTACCATTCACAGGCTAACGGGTCTCTAGAGCGAAGTCACCGACCCTTAGCCGAATATCTGAGGAATTTCGCAAAAGAGGACGGGTCAAATTGGGACCAATGGTTGGCCCCGGCAATGCATGTGCATAATCACACGGACCATGCATCTACAAGCCAAACCCCGTTTAAGGTACTTTATGGATTTGACACGCCTTTACCGTCAAATCTCAAAATAAGTACCCCCCTCTATAACCCATACGAATATCCGTCTTTGTTAAAACATCAAATCCAGAAGGCATATGAAATAGCCAAGAGATGCCAGCTAAAAGCCAAAGCTGTGTCCAAAGAAAGGTACGACAAGGGTAGCAAACACACAACATACAAGGTTGGAGAAAAAGTGCTTGTAAAAAATCAGCTTCGAAAAAACAAACTCTCCCCACTATGGGCGGGGCCTTACGAGGTAAAAGGACTACCCTCTGCGGTTAATATTCAGGTATTCATCAAGGGTAAACTAAAAACCTTACATCGTAATCTGGTAAAACCCTACAGATGACAACAATAAGCTCCTCTGAATTGCCTTGAGAGGAGCTACTCACAGAAACGCGGCCATAAGTTTTATATAAGAAGGATGTGGCAACTTACTCTGGGAATCAATATCCGCTGCCAAAGTCAACTGAAACACCAAACTAAAAATGGAGACAGACCTGGAAGGAAGAATATACATTTAACCTGTACAAACACAAGAAAATGAGGAACACAACATACCTGATGTGAGTCCAATCCACGGTGAGTATTTTCCCAGTATCCAAACGGATACTGGAAATTACTCTAACTCACTGTGTTAGAACAATTTTTCCGTCCTCATCAAACTTTTAAACAAAATAAATTAACTCTGTTCACAGACAATGTGTTACTATTTGTGCGCTTCTAGTCAGAATTTTTATAATAATCCGCCTAATCAGCATTTGTTACAAATAACTAGAATTCAACAAATAACCCAGCCGACAATCCAATAATAGTATACGGGTAGATAATGAACTCAGTTTAAATCCCGACACATTTGCAATGATATCCATCATCGTACATGTGGACTTTAAATAACAATTACAGAAGCGATTGCTTTAAACATGTTGGCTGGGGTATAACTTAAAATTGATTTTTGTTTATTTAAAAGAAATTCAAGCTTTTAACTTTTGGGACAATCCAATCAACCATATGGCTGGAAGCATAAGTAAATTTAGGATGAAATAAGAATATAAAAAACCATGTGTACATATATAAACTATTTGCAAGGAAATAATTCCTTTCACATGGTTAATATTATAAACATATGTCTCACAAACATATTTACCAGTCGTTTAAATAACCCAGTACGCCACAATGAAAAAAAATGTAAATACAGATAATAATATCGCGTAAGGTCAGCAATTAAAACAACCACTTAGGAAATTTTACAGTAGACTGACCTTAATGCCATTATGTTTATAAGTTAAAGAACTATGTTTCAATTATAAGAATTTCTCATGACTATATTTAAGGAAAAATTTTGTAAGATTAATTAGACAATAAGAACATAACATGAAAAAATTAAAAAAAAAAAAAAAAAAAATTAAAATAAGAATATTATAAACAGACAGCAATCACTCTCTGCCTCTTCAAAACGGAACTACCATAGAAAGACACACAGCCACCAGCACGCTTACAGCAGTCTAAAGTCGTGAGCCTAATAGCCTAGAGACGCTCCAGACGAGGAGAGTGCCGAATTTTATTCCCCATCATGACCGATATCACGGTGTCAGGCAAACTATAGAAAAGAAAATGCCGGAACAGCCACCACTACCACAAAGTCCGAAACATCCTTACTTGGACGTTTCACTTCCGAAAGGGGGGAGGGATGTTGTGAGTCAGAACTCACTTCTTCCCCCAGCTAATAATATTGAAAACGAGCAACCATCAACTGCTGCCTGATTAACAAATAAAAAGAATATTGGTGTCAGGCCCAATATTGCAAGGCAGCAAATATATACTGAACAAAAGAAAGAACAGCAGTACCAACAAAAAACTGCTACAACCCGGAAATTACATAAACTATAACAATTGCTGACACGATGGAATACTGATGTGGGTCATAAATTCGAGCACACTCAGCTATAGCTCCAGGTTTGCGGCAGCAGCTATGATGGCAGGCAGCACATGTAAAAGAAGTATAATTAAGAGAAGAGTAGAGTAATGTAAAACAGTGAACGAAGTAATGTTAAAACAGTGAACAGAAGCAATCGTTAAACAAATAAATAATTTCAGTAAAGTGACAAGAAAAAAAGGGGTTTCATTTAAATTAGAGTAGGACTATAATACAATAGTAAATCCTGCGATTCCCAAGGGACCCTCCAGGATAAAATAATAACTACACCACAATAATAATAAATAACAAGTATTTCCTGCGAATCCTATGGGACCCTCCAGGAAATACTATAACACTATTTTCAGTGCTTCACTGATGTTACGTTAAAGGTATCCTTACCAATTGCCGTAATAAGTGCTTTTACCAGCTCACTAAAAGTAGGCTCTCACAAATATATTGGTGGCAGTTTAAATGTTTTTTTTTTAATGTAGTTGACTCATCAGTCTGAAGGATAGCAAATCTATTACTATCCGTTGCCGTAGTGGTATTATCATATTTAGATATTTTCGATTGAGATAACATTTGAGCGGTCTTGGAGCTTTGCCGACGTTTAACCACGGATACATATTTGTCCATGTCTACTTGTGTTTTCAGCTTATCTGCAACGATGAAACTGGAAGATGACTATATGTGGCAAACACTAATGCGGGCGGTTCCTATCTCTTAGAGACAGAAGATTATCCTCAGATAGTTTAAAATGTCATGTTTATCCCGACCTCAAAAATTATGTAAACAATAACGAATGGGTATAATAATAATTTCAGCATTGACTGACGAAATTGTGGGACAGAATAATGGGGAAGGTTAGGTTAGGTAAGCAGGCCGCTGGATTTCCAGCAAGATTGTTAGATATCTTTGGCGGGGTTGTCGAATATCTATAGGCAATTCCATACACTAAAAAAAGTGCCATCGTATCCTGTAGTTTCTCAAGTCTTTAAGAGCTAGCAGAGATACCTTCCTATAAATTGATCCCGAAAGTTGGCGTTACAGTTCTATCAGTGTAGTACACATTCCCATGCCGTCTGTTCAACCATTTCTCGATATTGGAAATGACACGTTCCTTTCATCTGCCCCTAGTGCCAGTACTTCATCTAGACTGCCAACTGTGTAACAGTTCCTGTCGTATTTGCTGCATGCTTCCAATATCTGCATGGCCAATCTGTCTTGATACCCATGCGTTCTTTCGTGCTAGAATCGGTAGATCTATTGGGATGATAACTGCTATTACTGTAACCGCACCCGCCGGTACCGTACGGTATACAGATGTGACCCGCAAAGCAGCTACCCTTTGTACTGTTAACAATGGTTTTGCTCTACTTTGTATCCTAACTCCTAAATTTTCGGCATATAGACAGCTAAGAATCATAAGAAAAAAGCTATTTATATTTCTGAAAAGCTATTTATATTTCTTAAATATTAGTAGCTAATAAATAATGTCAAAAAAAATAAAAAATAAAAAAAAATCATCAATAACAACAAGAAAACATCCGCCACAAGTAGATGCACGCATTTTATATAAAATCGCGCAAATTTCTTTGAACATATTTTCTGTCACTGGTTGCGAGAAAATTTTAGGCAAATTCCATATGAAATATTCCGAAAGTTTGAATAGTTTTTGAGAAATTCCTCTTTTTCAGTCCAAATTTTTCAACAAATACAAGATCACATTTTGGTTATTAATACCCTTATGTTTGCAGCTTTATTATATATCGGTTTGGTTAATTCCTTTTGTAAAACATTACCTAAATTATACAAAGTGGAAACGTGTTATTCAAGCAATTTCACAAAATTTTCATACAATTATTGAGAATATGGGTAAAATGCAAAAACTTCTAGAGGGAAGTGTAGTAAAATAAAATCGTAATGAATCGTTTAAAATTGATACATACATACATATTCTCAAGTACTTAATCGGATACAAATAGATTGCAATTGTGTTGCTAAATATGCATTAATATTATAATTTTGTATTTTATTTGTTATAAGTATTTGAAACTAGAAAAAAAAAATTATTTAAAATTCACGTCGATGATACTTGTCGGGGTCAAAGTATGAAGTGACCACAACTCGATCACTGAATTTACGACCCGTTAATGCCTGCTGAGCCTTTTGGCAATCCATCACCGAATTGAATTCCACAAAGACCTTACCACAACCTGGCACATCGACACCTTCAATGGGACGGGGTATCTCAACACTACGTACAACACCATATTTATTACATTCCTCTTTAATATCCTCCAAGATATCTTCGTATTCGTCTTCATCGCGAAGTTCATCGGGCGTAACCATATTCAGAAGACACAATACCTCAGTAGGAGGACCAGAAATACCCAACATTGGCAAACCGGGTACTTGTATGGTAACAGGCGCCGCAGCTGCTGGATTGTTTTGAGCATTTTTAGCTCCAACGCTGGCACGTTGAACTATAAGCTTTTTGTCTCCTAATTGCATACCATTTAAGCCAGCAATAGCCTACAAAAATATATATACAATATTTAAGCTAGACTCTTATTTTTTGTGGTTTTTATAACTTACTTGATCCGTTATGCTATGGTCCACATATTCGGTGAAAGCATATCCTTTACTCAATCCAGTGCCAGCATCTTTGACCAAATTGAAGGCTCGCAGAGCGCCGAAAGACAAAAGTAATTCTTTTACCTGTTAAATGAGAAAACCATAAACAGCAGTCATTAATATTATTCTATCGGAATTTATATATTTCTTGTTTTAAATATTCAACACAAAAGTAATGCTCAATTTGTGAAAACACCGCAATGCCAGCGAAAACTTTAATGGAAACCTAAAAACAAAAATCAAACTCGTACGGTTTTGTAAATATGTATATTTAGCTGTAAGAGGCTGTATTGAATGTTTAGAAGGCAGAACAATTAAACTTTCCTCCCTTTGCTTCTTTTACCTTTTCAGAGCTAGAGCTAAATTTTCCGGGAAAAAGTTTTATGTATATATGGATTGCTGTAAATCAAGAAGAATAAGAAACTTGCCTTTGTTTAGGTTGAAATTATTCAAAAGTGTTTATGCAGTGTCTTATTAAATCTGCTTTTTAGTCGGATGCTTTGGCTGACGTGTAGTGCGTACATTAGGACTCAAGGAGACAATTAAGCTTTTTCTATTTGATTTTTTACAACTTGAATATTACAGCACAACAACACCACCTAAGCTACAAGAACACAAGGTAAACGATTAATAAAACAATTTAATTATTTTATTTTTCATACATATCCTGCAAAAGTGTATATTTTAATAATTAAAAAAATAGAAATAAGTTTCCATATATTCTTGCTGTAAAAAAATTTATTTTTAAAACTAAATACGTTTTCTTGCCAACATGGTGTTTTGTAAGCAACCAAACAAAGATACTGGAAATTCAAAATAAATTTGCTAAAAATGTTAAAGGCAAAATTATTGCTAGAAATTAAATATACAATTCAAACGACGCTTAAAAAGTAATCTCGTGTTCTTTTGGCCACCGATTATTAAGTGTCCTCTGTCGCTGGTACTTGACGCAGTCCAATAATTTTATGCTGAAACAGACATTTTATAATCCACATAAACACACATACATATAATGAAAAAAGTATTTGTTCCCAACTGTTTAAAAATATAATTCGGGTGTAATAAAAAGTATCTCTTTTTCACAAATTTCCTGTAAAAATTCATTTTTTCCCTCAAAGGAAAAAAACCAAAAACACAAATTCAAAAAAGAGGAAAGCAATAAGCTCGGAACGAAACAAAGAAAACAACAAACAACTGTTTTTACTATTATTATTACTGTGTATAGTAATGTCTCACAAAATGAGTTTTTCGAGTTCACAATGCAGAATCGTTAACAGTACTACCTTTTATATTGAGTCAAAAATTTATTCAAATTACTTTTATACTGTTTCTTTTAAGAGATATTTTCTAAAAAAAAGTTTTCCGAGACTTGTATGGAAACTAAAAATTTGAAATGTATTTTTCTCGAAACAAGCTTTTTTTAGTTATGACTATGTTGCAATAAAGGAGGGATATGTAGATATTTCATGCCTACCCAAATCAGAAGTAGAATTGGAAACCTTGGAAAAGAAATTTGCAAGTCTACTGATGATTAGGGCAGTATCTATGAAATGTCGACATATAGACAGTTAGGAAATACAAAAAAAACAAGCTGTTGATTGATCCGTATCAGTAATGCCAGAAATTTTTGTAGAACAATCTTCACTTTTCAAAAAATAAGTCTTTTATTTACACAAAAATCTTAAAATGTGCTGATTTTTACTTTTCTGACACCAACGTTTTTTTAAATCCACTTTGCAGCCGTACTACTACACCGATTTAGAAAAATTATCAAGTATGTTCTTGATTCTACTTTGAAGTGAAAATAGTTTGAAATCACTTCAATTTCAAGCGTTGGTATTCTACATTCCAATTTTTACATTTCATTTAAGTTTTGTTTTCGAACATTAATTCATAGTGAATTATTTTTTTTTTTCTTGAAAATACGTTTATACAAAAAGTTGTAGTTTTTATTCTTTTAAATTTCATTGTGAAACTGAAAACTTTTACAGAAAAACAGTATAATTACAATTCCATCGAATTGTAGCCATCGAGGCTTAGATGACGAAATATTTATTTGAGATAAAATTGAGCATATTCATAGCGAAAGCAAAGAAATTTTGTATATAAAGGAAGGAACTAATATTTATTTTATTAACTAAAGTCGATTGGCGATATCATCTCTTATTACAGCGGTTACGGAATCACTAACTCATCCGAATCATCATCATCACTTTCATGTCTTGGGTTTGCCACCATAATTTTTGCATAAAATGACGCTTAAAAAATTACAATCATCGCTGTTCATGGAGATTTTGATAAATCTAAACTAAATTTTGCTCTTAGATTAAAAATTTTGCACATGGTTTTTTAGGCTATATGGTTTCCACAAAAAATAAAATAAAATTGAAAAATATGGTTCGTTTCAGTACTAGTTATTTGAAAATTTACCCAAGTTACATTTTCGAAGTTCAGTTCGAATGAAAGAATGAAACACCCAAACTACTACTCAGTAGAACAACAAACAGAACAACAAAAATGAAAAGTTAACTTTTCAAATCATTTTTTAATTTCATTCTACTACTTTTCTGGAACATGCCGGTATATATCGTTTTGAAGTTCTTTCTGCATATAAGTGAACGATTTAAAAATTTTATTTTGATCGATTCGGTATTTTAGGAGTAATACGGCTATTATTTATTTATTTAACTATACAGTTGCAAATAAATTTGCAAAGTATAAGATGCTGAGCGTGGGTAGAGTAACGAAGACCTTATGCCCACGATGGTATTATCTGTAATTATCGGCGGCGCTGCGACTAACTATAACGACTTTTGCCTTCACATAAGAAGTTGCCGCGTGGTTAACAAAGAAATATCTCAAAAAAGCTGTAAACTAATACAGTTAGTTGAAGCAGACAGTTAACCAGGGAGAGCGAGACGCAAAACTCTAGAAAGCCAAACAACACCAACAAGCCTGACCGCATTTAAGAAATAATTACAATGACCAGAGTTGTCAGATATGGCAATTTCTAGTCAAACGTGGCCAATTTTTACGTTTGATGGCGACAAAATTTTTGGTTTGGCGACTGGCGATTTAAAAATCATGTGACAACATAGTTGGCTATTTTTACATACTTTATATATTTAATTCAATGTTTTCTTGATATATAATGAACAATGTGTCGAAAAACATCGTCTCTTTTTGATACTCAAAAGACCCATAGCTTTGATAGCTATCAATTAAACTTTAAATTTCAGTCTGATTACATGCATGTAGAAAACGTGCATAATTAACTATTTTCTACCACACAAAAATTGTAAACCAAATAATTTTGAAAATGCAGATAATTTCTTCGTAAATGCAGTCATTGATAGATCGGACTTTTTCCTACCATTAAATGCAATAGATTATGGTTCTGAATTTAAAACTCAGCTAATGAGTACAGGCATAATTTAACAGCAGAAGAAATTAATTATTTAAAACAAAATTGTGTCACATACATACTATATAAAAAAACTTTTGAAGGAAATATTGTGCCGCTTACCTGAAAATATGAAGCTATTTCAATTTTTTTAAAGAGTTTTCAATAACAAAATACGGTAACCCGCTAATGCAAGCAAAGTTTTCCGTGATTCATCATTTGTTAAAACCCTTTATGAGTTTTAACGAAAGTTTTAGCAGGTGAGTATGAGATTCAATGGGCTATATAAATTGGAGAGATTATTTCAGTGAAAAAAAAAATAGATTTTTATAGAAATATGAATTTATATGATTTTTGGCCTAACGTTGATAACTACAAAAACACAGTGGTCACGTTGCATCTTAAAGATTTATCTTCGGCTGTATTCAATATGTTGGTTATTCCAACTAGCAACGCTTGCGTATAGAAAGAGTATTTTCCATAATGGATTATACCAAAACATTTGACTACAAAACTATGAAAAATCATTTGAGGAGACTTTTAAAGATCATACAAAAAATATTTTGGCGAATTTTGATAGCCAGTTTGGCGCTGGAGGTGGAAAAAATCTGACGATGACGCGAGAGCTGTTCCCCAGCCCAGAGCTGCTTTACGACTGTATACGGTTATTAATTTGTTACTAACACTAACAAACAATATATGTGGATGAGTTTCGCTTAGCTACAAGTAAAACAAAAACAGTGTAGCCAAATATAGAGTAAATAACATATTTGTGAGTTATCACAGTTTTATTTGTATCAACATTGAATTTTATATGAGAGTGCATTATTTAAGAGCGGTAAAAAACAGAAAGCGGTGGATTGCGTCGACCGATGATTTGCACTAGTTATTATAAATAGATTATAACTTAAAAGTGCAATCAAATTACTTTCCTTCCAAAATTAGGATTATATTGTGTAGTTTCTAAATATGGCATAATTTCTTTGTGCAAGAGAACCTTTAAAATTTGACAGCTGCCACAAACGTTTATTCCTATTATTAAAAATGGAGAGCCCTACGAGAGTACAACGCGTTAACTTTGCAAAATTATTATTATTGACAGTTATGCTAAGAAAAATCATATTATCGGATTTGTAACACTGGGCTGGCTTCGTAAATACATAAAATTTTCGAATTTGCTGCTCAGAATATACTCATGCAATCCATGAGAAAGAATTGCACCTAAAATGAACAATTACTTATTGGGCTTCACTTTTTCGAAGCTGAAATTAAAATGACTGTAAATGGCATTCCTTATAGGAACATGGCAACGGAGTTCTTTTGGCAGAAACTGTATGGCATGGATGTACACGATATTGGTTTTAGCAACACGGCGCCACCTACTACACCACGTATGAAACGATCGACTGCAGTTACGATTTTCAGAACACTTTTTCTAAAGAAATTCTAATGCTAACGCCATGCAAATTTTTTCTTTGGGTTTTGGTTTTGTGAAGTTCCGGGCTTGTGCAAATAAGCCAAACACATTTCCTGAGCTCAAATACGAGCCACATCTCTGTGAAAAAGTGCTGGAAGATTTCTTGAAAAGAATAACGGTCATGGGAGCCATTCGGAACATGTCTTTTTTACAACTGAATAAAAAAATCACAACTGTTTCAAAAAACAGGTGTTTTTGTGTTGGAAGGAAAAAGTGAACTTTTGCTGAATACCCTTTTTATGTACGAGTATATAACTATGTACATATATATATATATATATATATATATATATATATATATATATATATATATATATATATATATATATATATATATATATATATATATATATATATATATATATATATATATATATATATATATATATATATATATATATATATATATATATATATATATATATATATATATATATATATATATACATATATATTTAAGTATTGTGCTTAAGAGGTAAAAATTATTCTAAGATTCATGTTGTTAAATTAGTCGAAATTCATTGGATATTTGACAAACGTAACAATGCTAAAATTTAAACATCTTACTGCCTGGCCCACTAGGTCACTCGATATCGATCGCTCGCATAAATACATGCATACCTAAAACAACATTTTAAAATTTGTTTTTTTACTTTTTGATACTTTTAAAATACAAATGATAGCAACCAATGATAGTAGTTCATTTGTATAAAAGAAAAGTAAAAACATAAAAAAATAATATAGAGCTAAATTTTTGAAAATATTTTTCAAAGGTTTCCAAGTCTACTAATAATTAGGTTAGCAGATATGAAATGTTTTATTCTGTTATGTCTGTTATATAGTATGTTGGCAACATTAGCCATTTTGATTCAGTTTGTTTTTAACAGATGTTTTGATGTGCTCTTCGATTTTTTACTATTCAAAAAAAATGGATCTGTACTGTATTAAGTTTTGGGTAAAAAATTATATTAAATGCGCAAGGCATTTGAAATTATGACTGTGGCGTTTGCCGAGTATACTATGAGCAGAACACAAGATCAATTGTGGTATAACCGGTTTAAGGAATGCCGAGAAGATGCCAATGACCAACCGATGAAAACATTGAAGCAGTGAAGAAAATAATTTTGGATACTCGTCAAATCACTATCAGAGAGGTTGCTAATGATGTTGGCATATCGTTCGGCTCATGCCAAGCAACTTTTACGGAAGTTTTAGGCATGAAACGTGCGGCAGCGAAGATTGTTCCAAATTGCTAAATTTTGAGCAAAAACCACTTCGCATGGACATCGCTCAGGACGCAACGACGATCCAGATTTCCTCAAAAAAGTCATAACTGGTGACGAATCATTTCAATTCAATGGAAGCGTCCAGAAGAGCCAAGACCGAAAAAAGCGCGTCAAGTTCGCACAAATGTGAAGGTTTTGCTCACTGAATTCTTGCCACATGGTCGTACGTAATACTTTGAAGTTCGCGCGAAGCAATTCGTCAGAAACGCATATAATTGTGGAAAAACAATCACGGATTTTGCACCATGATAACCCACCAGCTCATACATCGATGCTTGTGCGTGAGTTTCTGGCCAAAAACATGCCTCAACCACCGTATTCACCAGACTTAGCCCGCACTGACTTTTTCCTCTTTCCAAAACTGAAGACACCGATGAAAGGAAAGCGTTTTGCTACGATTGAGGAGATAAAAGAAAAATCGAAAGAGAAGCTGGGGGATTACTTTGAAGGGGACAAGAAGTTATTATTGAAGAATAAATTAATACTTTTTTAAAAAGTTGAAAATAACGGTTATTTAAAATTTACCAGACCTCGTATGTGTTTTGATTGTTAAAAATATTAGTAGATAATAATAATGTAAATAAGAATATGCAGAGTTGCTAAAAAAACAATTTCAATCAATTTGTAGTTTGGAACAAAACATGTGCAAGGATAACAGAAAGTAGCGCGAAAGCAGTTATTGCACAAGTTTATGTGATGCTTTGTAGACACGCACGCATAGACGCATGCGTACATGTTTAAGTCGTGGCAAGAAATATTCTTTGGCACTTTGTTGTACATATCTTTCTCATACGAAGTAAAGCAATCATGTTAGGAGTCATAAGCAGTTGAATTTATAGCTATTCATTTTATGTAAAAAAAAAATGCTTAGAGCATAGCCGCGTATATGTTTAGTAGGAACTACACCGAACCTGTGCTTTTGTTTTATTATTTTGGGGTAAATGAAAATATGTAATATCGATTGGTGACGGATAATTCCATGAAAGAACTTGCCCGTGTAAGCTTTACCGCAGCAGACTTTGACATACTTCAGATCGAAAACCTCGTTTTTTTATATAAAAATGAAGCCTATTATTATAAGGTCCCACATAATATAATAACAAAGTTTTTAGGAGGAAATCTATAAGAATGTACATACACTTCGGTTCTATTTTTAATCGGCTAAAAATTGCAAAATATACAGGCTTCTGAATATGGAATTTTTAGTGCCTTTAAATAAGTGAACCGAACATGAAAGAAACGTATTAACTAATCTGCATTTAAATCGTAATTAGAGTGCATAACGGATATGAGAAAACTTAAATGAAAAACTGTAACTCATTTTCTAATTTATATAAAAATTACTGTCATAATTTAAGAATGCGTTCGATTGCGTCGATCAATGATCCCCACTAGTACTAGTACAACTTTATTATGTATCGCCAGTAAAAGACAACCGTGCGTTTTTTTAATTTTTTTACTTTTATGCGTATTATCATACAGAATATTTTTTCCCCTTTGATATACAGTGCTGCACAATTCAATGCCGTAGAAAAATAAGTTAAGAAAAAAAACTTTCCATTGAATTAAATGAACGAATAAATGAAGTGAATATTATTCGTATGTACGTACATTACATTCATTATACTACAAAGTGTGCGGAATAAAGACAGAAAATGTTAAATCAAAGTTAATAAAATAACTTTATGCGTATATGAAATATACACTTGCTTTTAGTTTTTTAAAACATTTTTAGTTATTTGTTTGGTATTTTGTTTTGGCTGTAAATATTGACCTACATAAGTATGTACATATGCACTTATTTTTAAAAATCCTAGTTAAAAAATTAACAAACAAATTACTAATAGAATACTACGCAAATATGAATACATTCGAATACTACTTACACTCATTCGAACACTAGTATATTTGAAACTTTTCTTATATTAATTTTATTTCAATGGTTGTATTTTTTCTTTTTTTCCACTAGTAGAGCATCATCATACGAGTATCACTACTCATTCGGCTTGTGTATTCATACATTTGTTTTTATTAAAACTTTACACGAGACACTTCGTATTCAAATCGTGTGTGGTACGAAACGTTATGTACTCAGAAAGCAAACCAATATATTGAAATGCTTTATGAGCGTAATCATGCAGACGTTTAGTATGTACAAGCATACTCATACATAATATGCATTTTTGCTACAATATACTCTTTTAAGAAAATAATTTTTTAAAATAAACATGTCTTTAAAAAAGAATTGCATTAAAAATACGACTGTAATCAAATATTTCTCTTCTTTATCCGTTGTTTACTGTATGAAGAATGTTTGAAAATGCATTTTTCATATAACGAAAAACCATAAATTTATTCCGACCGTGAATGATGTTATAAAAAGTTTTTTACATAAATAAATACCTGTTCCTCATTGAGATAATTCGGCAGACCACCTATAAATATTTTATGTGGTGAGTCTGGTACCACTGTGGAAATTACACCATTAGCTGAAAGAAAAAGTTTTAATAATTAAAGAAAACAATTTCAGAACCATGTACTTACTAACTGGTTGTGGTACAGGTGAAGTATCCACTACCCCTGGCATTGGTTGATAATCGTGGGGTCTGCGTATTTTTAAACTCTGCCCCTTGAAGTTAATGCCATCAAATGCCATAGCCTGCGTAGTTTCATCTGTAGAACGGAATTCTAGAAAAGCAAAATTTTTGTCCAAATTAATTTGACAGGCGAGCACAGGATTGCCGGCGGCCTGAGCAAGCCCGGTCAAGTGCATTTGCTGATTGAAAAATTCCATCATTTCATCCTCTGTTACACCAAACGGTATGTTGCCCACGTACAAACGGCGTGCCTGCCTGGTAATAGTAGATCCAACTACTGGCACAGCTGCTTGGGGAATATCGGGAACAGTGTTTGCAGGTATTTGCCCAGATGCTTGCATAGCTTTGTATTGTAATGGAGTTATGTGTTCAAATCCGGGAGGCGGTACATCCCAATATAAAGATGGTTTGCGACGTCTAGTACCTTTAATGCGTGCACCAGAACCCCTAAAGTCAACACCAGGTACATCGCGACCACGACGTTCACGGGATCGGGAACGTCTTCTATCCCGAGAACGTGAACGAGATCTGTGTCGGCGTCTTTCACGGTCTATAAAAAAAATTAGTACGTTTTCTTTAGTACATACATATTACTAAACATTAGCGTGGTAGTTCATTAATGATGCGAGTGTACACATTTTCTACGTAAGTATTATGCACATACCAGATTAAGGCATGTGAATGATGGCACTTACCGTCTGAACCCATTTTTAATAAATGTTAAGCAAAATTAAACTCAATTTTGTATACTTCTTCAATATGCGTTTTTATTATTAGCTGCGAAAAAGTATTTTAACTATTAAAAAAAACCTTGCCTTTTGACAATATTTAGTGCCGCTTTGATAAAAAAATTAAACAGGGTGACACAAAACATTTTGTTTCATGAAAATCTATTACAATTATCACTGTCAGAACATCAGCCATATTTGTTATTTAGTATTTGAGAAAAAACAACAAGAAAAGATATTTTATAACATTATAAATTTTTTAAATAATAAAAAATTTTAAAAATCACAAAATAGGGAATATATGTACATATGTTAAGATTATAAGTTATTGTGATAAATGTGAACAATAAAAGTGTTTTTAAATTTCTTCAAAGTAGTGCTAGTTACATTTCTTGATTTGTATGCAAAGACTACAATAGTAGCATACACAACAATGGGCTATGAAGGTAAGTCAGAGAGTCCCAAACATTTTATATCTGTTACTATCCCGAATTATTTTGTTTAAGAACGCAAACGTCATCGTACTCGATCTCGTTCACGCTCCCGATCTCCTCACTCACGTGAACGTCATCATCGCTGTCATGGAAAATCTCGAGATCATGAACGGCATTATCACAGGTCCTATCGCCGCAAACCATCTTTATACTGGGATGTACCACCACCAGGCTTTGAACACATAACTCCAATGCAGTACAAAGCTATGCAAGCATCAGGTCAAATACCGGCTAGTGTAATACCTGATATACCTCAGGCTGCAGTTCCGGTAGTTGGCTCAACTATCACCCGCCAAGCTAGGCGCTTATACGTTGGTAATATACCTTTTGGTGTGACAGAAGACGAAATGATGGATTTCTTCAATCAACAAATGCATTTGGTTGGCTTAGCTCAAGCAGACGGTAATCCGGTATTGGCTTGTCAAATAAATTTAGATAAAAACTTTGCTTTTTTGGAATTTCGTTCAATTGATGAAACAACTCAAGCTATGGCTTTCGATAGTATAAACTTCAAAGGACAAAGCTTAAAAATACGTAGACCTCATGACTATCAACCCATGCCTGGCATGAGTGACACCCCAACTATCAAGCCCGCTGTTGGTAAGAAGTTTAATTGAAAACTATTTTAATATTAAATACTTAAAAATTTCGTGATACTTCAGTTTCTACTGGTGTCATTTCCACTGTTGTTCCCGACTCTCCTCATAAAATATTTATTGGCGGTTTGCCGAATTATCTTAACGATGACCAGGTAAGTAAACTGCTAAATGTTCTACGTTTATCAATTCATTCAAATATTATTATGTGATGTTGAATTTGGAGTGTCTAAGTTACATCGGTAAATTAAAAATTAAACATTCGCTTCAATACTTTGAGTTGTCCCAAGTTTCTGAGAATATATTACTTAAAATTGTAAAAAGGGTAATTTTCGATTACAATTAAGTAAAAAATGTAAGCAGGTGCCATAATAACATACATATTCACAAAATTTCGCTCTTTAATTACTTGCTGAAATGGAAAAAGCTTAAAGTTACATAGAGCTCTATCTTTTTCGAAACTGATAAATACACACATAGTTTTTGTGTCATGCATATTTTGCAATTTTCTAGTAATAACATTATGTTAAAAAAAAAAAAATATATTAAATTATTTTTTTGTTTCTTAAAATTTCAGCATCCGCCTAGAATTTAGAAGGGTTTTTGGCAAATATTTTTTATTTTTAGATATTTCAGCTTAAATTGTTATTTTTTATTTGCAGAAAATATCATATACCTTTTCTTTTTCAAGTTTTTTTTTCAGTAAAACCTTTTGGCATATTTAATTGAGGTTCAAGCTATGGAAGCGAAAACTTTTACTTCAATTATTCTCTCGCAGCACTAAATTTAGATTAAAACATAAATTTGTTATTTTAGCCAAATTTCAATTTACTTACCGATTTCTATCCATTATATAATTATAGATTAGTCTGAGCAGCGCTGCTCTTTTAAACCAAAAAACTTCGGTAACAACTGCCATAAAAACAATATTTGTTGTAAACGTTTGTCTGTACCAAGAAACATTACATTATGCTATTCGATTAGAAAACGTTTTGCAAATATATATACATATGCAAATTTAAGCAAATACATTTTTTTAAAAACTCCAAACTAAAAGGCAAGTTTATATAAAAACACTTAATTTTTGAATATCAGATCAAATTTCAGTACTAAACATACGAAAATAATACAAAATGAAACAAAAATATATATTTATTTAGTCCACCAAAAATATTTTTGTTTCATCAACTAGATAGATATTTTTACTTTTCTGAAGGTTTTAATATAATTTAAAACTTTTTTAGGTTAAAGAACTATTACTGTCCTTTGGCCAATTAAGAGCTTTTAATTTGGTCAAAGATGCTGCTACAGGTCTTAGCAAAGGTTATGCTTTCTGCGAGTATGTCGATTTAAGCATTACTGATCAAGTAAGTAGCTTCCAAGTGTAAATGAATAATTTTAATGTGAAATATATTTCTAGGCTATAGCTGGGCTTAATGGCATGCAGTTAGGTGATAAAAAGCTGATAGTCCAAAGAGCAAGTGTTGGCGCTAAAAATGCGCAACATAATACAACAACTTCAGCACCTGTAACAATACAGGCAAGTTGTACATTTGCACCAATTTTTGTTAATTTTGAGTAATTATCTTTATATTTTTTAGGTGCCCGGATTATCTACGGTCATAACAACTGGTCCGCCTACAGAAGTTTTATGTTTACTAAATATGGTTACCGCAGAAGAACTGCGTGATGAAGAGGAATATGAAGAAATTCTTGAAGACATTAAAGAAGAATGTAATAAGTATGGTGTCGTACGTAGCGTTGAAATACCCCGCCCTATTGATGGTGTCGACGTGCCTGGCTTAGGAAAAGTATTTGTCGAATTCAATTCTGTTATTGATTGTCAGAAGGCTCAACAAGCATTAACAGGTCGAAAATTTAGCGAGCGTGTTGTAGTTACTTCCTACTACGATCCAGATAAATATCACAGGCGTGAATTTTAAAAAAATCGTTTTTATTTACGTGTAAAATTTTAATATAAAATATTGCTATTTAAAAATAGGATAATTTCTTAATCTCCGCTGTAGTGTTTTTAGTCTTATATCAATATAATAAGTATTTATATATGTATGTACATAAGTTCATTTGTTTACTTTTACAGTAAATTAGAAATTGTAAAGTAAAGTAAAAAATCTGTCAAACAATTATTGTCTGAAAAATTACTCGATCGGAAAAATAGTAAAAAATAAAACGATGCAGTATGCCATAAATTTTTGTAGAGAAATCTTCACATTACAAAAAAATAAGTTTGATTTTAGATTAAAAAAAAATCTTCAAATGTTTAGCTTTTGAATTTTCTGCCACCAAATTGTTTAACAATACAAGACCATAAAAGCAAATATGCAATTCAATCCGTAAAAGTACACTATTTAAATTAGAGTATTATTATTTTGAGCAAGTGGTATCTTTGAAATTTAGCAGTTGTCACATACGTTTATTCCGATTAATAAAAATGAAATGCAGGAATAACGCCTTATAGTGTGAGAAATTTGGAAAGTTATGCTGAGAAAAAATTCGTCTCTGATGAAGCGCATTTCCATCCAAATGCATTCGTGAATATACAAATTTGTCGAATTTGGTGCTCAGAATATACTCATGCAATCCATGAGAAACAAATATACCATCAATGAGCAATTGTCTAGTGAGGATTTTAGTTTGGCAACATGATTCGGGTTCCTTTTTTTTGAAGACAATGTCGAAATTGCAGTGATATGTTCCTTAGTATGCGTTGTGGGTACGCTTTCCGGAACAAATTATTACAAAGAATTTTAATGCCCAATGGCCACCAAGATCATGTGCAGGAGTATTTAATGAAGAGAGGAATATTGATGGAAACATGGACTATTACTGAGATATCCTTCATATTGTTACGTTTTTGCCTTAAAAAACGCTTTTGCTGATCCTTGAATTGCAAATCAAATAATGACTCACACACTTGTTCGTTACGCAGTACTTAAATAATTTACAACTTTATTTACACTTGATACCACTGTGTACTAAAACACTAGACTTGCTTACTTTCTGACTTATGACTGTCTTGCACAAAGTTAAAAAAAAACTGTCCAGTTGCCGCCGACATGCCTGGCTGATAGAGTCGAGTTATTCTTGGCAGTGCTGCTAGAAATCACGAGTACTCAAGTATACTCTCGAAAACAATCACGGCAACCGAACATCACTAACTGAAATATAAATTTGATTAACAGATCACCCTGTTTTAAATTTAGTTCTTGCTTTTTCAATAACGTCATTATCAGCTGGTTTCGTTGAAATCTAACAACAGTTTTGATAAAATTTTCATTTTTCGTTTACGTGGTATTGCAAGTTTTTAAATAATATTTAAATAATATAAAGATATATTGACTAGAAACGTAACTGAAAATAAATAGTTAAAATGATTGAAGTGACAGACTTACAAAGTAAGTTGAATGTATAAAACCAAGAAAATGGTTGATTTAGCGTCGAGGAATCCAAAATATTGTTATATTTCTATTTTTAGAAATTGGTATTGGATTATCCGGTATGGGCATAGGCTTCTTACTCCTGGGTGTAACATTTTTATTTGATAAAGGTTTGCTGGCTATTGGAAATGTAGGTAACAGTTTTGCTATTAAAAAAATGAACTTATTATGTTTTGTTTTAGATATTATTCTTATCAGGACTAGCCTGCGTCATAGGCATAGAACGTACATTTCGCTTCTTTTTCCAACGTCACAAAATTAAAGGGTCCATAGCATTTTTTGGTGGCATTTTTGTTGTTTTATTAGGCTTTCCTATCATTGGCATGGTCATAGAATCTTATGGATTCTTTGCTTTGTTTAGCGGTTTCTTCCCGGTGGCCATAAGTTTTCTCAGCAGAGTTCCCATATTGGGAACACTAATTAATACACCACTCATTCAGAAGGTAAATTTTTTATTTAATATTATTTCTGTTAAATTATATTATTTTAAAGTTATATTGAATCTGTTACATGTATACAGATTTAAATAAGCATAACATTAAGCTATTTTGGGCATGAAACAAGAATGGACAAGTAAAAATAATTCTCTGTATCGCTGTATAGAAACAGCTTCGTATCACGCTTAGTGATTCTTGTTCCATTCTTGGCGCTCCTCACGTTCTTTAATAACTTCGTTCAAATAGGGTTCCAAGTATTTGACATCTTCTTCATATTTAGTCCATTGCTCTTTAGGCAATATAGTTTTTGTCAGAGATAAGTGTAAAGCGCGTATAATGCGGAAATTACGTTCATCATATAAATGTCGTGGGAGACGGCGGATTGCTTCCTTTACATCTTCGTTTTCATACAAACAATCATCGCGATGCAAACCTTTACACGATAATTTGAGGTTAGATTATTTTGCAAATTTTTACAATTTGTAAATATTCAAGATACTTTTATTTGTTTACTTACCGTATTGGTTGAAGCCAGACAAATTATAAGCCCATTTTCCCAAACTGGCTGCAATATAAAAAAAAATTTCGATTATAAGTTGTTTACGTAATCATTACAACCAAATGTTTTACGTTTATAGTTTTAATAAATTAGTAAAAACTTTTCAATTTTAGTAATACTTACAGAAGACCATTGGACCTTTCCTAGCAACGTATCCGGACATTTTCTTACTTTGTAGATTTCTTAAAAATTACTTGCAGTTATTTATTGCAGCAGTATTTTGGAAATTCTGCACAGACTCTCAAGTTTTCTTTACACCTTTTCCGTACTGTCAAAGAACTGTCATTAGCAAATGTAATAGATTTGCTTTGGAATATTTGACAACAGAGTTGTGTTTAAATTAACCCATTATGGTTCGTTGGGTAAAAAATACAGAAAAGAACCACGTTGAATAAAAGAACTACGTTGTATATAACATACCAATGATAAATTTTCCTTTTTTGTTTCAGATCGTTGAAAAACTTGGCGGTGATACTAATCGAACGAGGGTATAGTTTTAAAATCTTTTGTTTTTTAATTATAATTATTCTAAGGATTTGTGAATGTAAAATATACATAGCTTAAAGTAACTAAAGAACAAAGACAATTAAATTTAAAAAACTTATTGTTTTCAAATGTATGTATTTGCTAAAATATTTAAAACATTCTTAAACAGTAATGACTAGTTTTAAATAGTAAATTCCGAGAATCTGTGGTCAGTACAAAGTTAAATGAATCTTAATACACCGTCTTACGCACTAAATTTTATTTAAGTTTAACTAGTTTCTCACATGGTTTTTTGTTCTGGAGTTTTTACTGCACTAAAAACTTTGCTAGACAAACTTCTGCTTTCAGAAGATATATTAAAATATGTTTGCACAACGTCAAAAGTATTGTTTGCATTTTGGAAAGTAAGGGTTTATTGAATGAAAAGTACTTTTACAATATAAATATTTTAATGCACCTTGCATGAGACTAAAGTGCCAAATAAACTGCGCAAACCGTTTGACAAACACAAGCTCTCCGCTTGCACTCAAACCATACAAATACAAACAAATTAATAACTTTATTTAGTTTTCAAATAGAGTGCGGCAAGTTGCTATATGAAGTTCAGAAGAAATAAATTGTAATTGCCTGCATTTCTTGAGATTCTCTTCAATAATCTTTGTTTATTTTATTTTCTACAACGAAGATAAACTTTTATACATTTTTTACAAAAAAACGTTTTCTTGATTTATTTTGTTTGCTACTTCCACTTAACCGCAAAAGTTGCATTGAAGTGACAAAACTTAAAGCTAGACGACACAAACATTTAATATGTTTGGACGAAATATTTGATTATCGTACAAAAAAGCTTGAAATATTTGTACAAACCAGAGAATACTTTGATAAACAAACAAAATATGTTTACATGTTTGACAACAATTTTTGTAGTTTACTTTGCTCTTAATTTATGTGGCATAACATGTACACGAATATACAGCTTTGTGTTTCATTGCCTGACGTGTGCTTGTATTGGTTTTGTGCTGCTAATACGCAAGATGCATTAAATTCTGCATGGGGGTAGCGTTATATGTGACAGTATTTTACTTTTAAAAGCATGAGCATTTAACGTCGATTGTATTGTTTACATGTTTGAAAGTGAATTTAGTGGTTTATATAATCTTAGATATTTAAAAATAATGTCGTGAAACTAAAAGTAATTTCGAAATGTGAAATATAATACATAACTGTGAAAATTTTTTGTCTCGATTTTGCTCTAGTGCTAACGCATTGTTAATGAGAGCTTAAAGGTTTTTTAAATATTAGCAGCCGTATTCATAAAAAAACACTAATCTGCATTTTAACAACTTTTTAGTTAAAACAGAATTTTCAGCAAAAAAACACATTTTATAAAAACGTATTCATAAACAGCATTTTAGCTAAAAATCATTTTATTGAAATTTTATATTTGTGACTGGCAACGCCATCATATGCAGTTCTCATTTGAATCATAGTGCTGCGATAAAAACGGTTCTGTTCACATAGTAGTCATGCAAAGAATTGTCTTGTATTGTTTTTTATGAAATTCGACTTTAAAACAAATAAATAAATGTTAACTCCATTTTGTCTTTCAATTAAATAGCAAAAAATACTGAGTCAGAAAAGTTTTACTTTGATTCCTTTTGCTTAACCGTAGGAAAAAATATGAATAACGAGCTTTTTTTATTATTTCGTTTTTTTGCACATCACTGATGTACATGGCATTTTATTAACGTATATTATTTTAAATAAATAAAATGTTAGTAATAACTAAAATAAGAAGACTGGAAAAAATGTAAAGCGAAATTGCTTATCTGGAATCCAGAATAAAATAGATAACTTCTTTCCCTGATAGTTTTCTGTTGCCAGCTATTCAAAGCTTGGGTCATATTTTCTATTAAAAACACACATCTATTGTTATCAATATCATGGGATTTCTGATAAATATGCAATAAAAATTTACGCAACATATAAGTAACAGCAACCAATAAACACAAATATCACCTTAAAATTGTCTTAAAATTGGGTGCAATCAGTTTTAAAAATGGTTGACTTAAAAAACTGCTAAAAAGAACATTTTAACGTAAAATTCGTTTATGAATACAGTTTTATCGAATTTTCCCTAAAAATGGTTTGAACGGCTGTTTAACTTTTTTATGAATACGGCCGTAGGTCAACAAATTTGTCATTCACTTCACCTTCTTTGCAAACAAGCAGCCGCTTTATGTCAAAAGAATTGACATGTGGTGAAAGGTTAACAAGTTATTCTGCTTTAACATTTAGATGGACGATGGGCAGTAATTTTTTCATGTCTCTTTGACATTTAAGAAATTACATATTACATTTAAAAAATTGATAGACAGATAGAACTTTTCGTTTCTTTTTTTCATAGTTTTTTTTTAACACAGCCAATGTAGTTATATTGAAAAAAAAGAGGGACAAAAATTGTCCACAAATGTCTAGTACAGAGAGTCGTGTGGAGCATACTCCCCCTCACCATCAGCACGTAACTTTTTTGCTTATAGCACCTAAAATTTAATGTTGCTGTCCAAATGTAAAAGCGGAATATAACGAATAAAAATTTCATTACAGTCCAGTGTTGCCATATTGAAGATTTTACCTTTATTTTGAAGATTTACACCAGAAAGGTTGAAGATTTTTCTCTTAAAATTAAGATTTTTGTGTTTCTAACAATAATTTACAAATTATTTTCAAACTATTTAATTTAATTTTTGCTTCACATTTGCTTTTTCCATTTTGTATTATGTCTTTGTAATAATCAACTATTTTCAGTAAAGAAATTAAACGAAAAACATTTTAAGATGATTTAAAATTAGTTTTCGATTTTTTATACCCTTCACAAAAATGTAATTTGGGTTTTAGTTCCAGTTTTGATTTTATTTCTACAATTAAGATTTTTTTCCTGACTAGTAAAAATTTTACGAGAAAAATTTATGGCACTACTACAATACAGTCTTTTTAATGGCTTTCCGTTTTGTATTTTAAAGACATTTATATCGAATTTGCCAACAGGGCGCCATCATTTCTTAATATTTAAAAAATAAAATATTCTTACACTGTTCAATGCATAAAGTAAACAAAGATGAAACAATGCAAAAAACTGTGTATTTATATATGTATCTCTCAACTTTTCCCTCGCGTTTAGGATTTTTACTTGTAACTTTAAAGATATGCAATACAATAACTATCTTTAGCTATCTCTGTTCTTATATTTCTCCAAAAATTCAAGAACCTAATTTTATTTTGCTCAAATGTCACTTAGTTATTCCTTAATTTATATATTTTTATGTATGTATTTGTTTATTAGTTTTGATTAAAAAACGGTTTCTTTCTGAAATATGTAACTTGTCAAATATAATATTTTTTCACACAGCAGAAACATGAAACTTTTTAACCAGAGACAAATTATTTTTCACCATAGTACTCTACTACCCAAGACAGCTTTTATTAAAACTGCCTTGTTACTACCGTTTCGCACACGAAATTAAAAAAATGTTTTGAAAGGAAATGAAAACAATTTTAACATACATAAATACAAAATTATAAATAGCTTGTTTTCTTTCTACAATTAAGATTTTCCCAGCTATCTATATATCGACATTTCATAGGAACTACCCTAATCATTAGTAGACTTTGGAAATTTTTGAAAGGTATTTTCAAACATTCAACTTTATATTCCAACAATCTAAATAAATTGTTGAGAATTTAAAAAGAAAAATGCTCTAATAATACCTTTTTAAATTCCCAACAATTTATTTAGATCGTTGGGATATAAAGTTGAATGTTTGAGAATATCTTTCCAAAATTTCCAAAGTCTACTGATGATAAGGGTAGTTCCTATGAAATGTCGACATATAGATAGCTGGGAAACATAGAAAAAAAGCTATTTATAATTATTTATTGGTATAAATGTTAGAAGCTAAAATAGCGAATAAAAAACTTAATACATAAATACATTTACATAAATTGTCACAAAAAATTAAAATACACCATGATATAATAATATATAGGTCGTGTCCAAGACAGCTTTATACAGGTAGTGGCAGAATTACAATAAATACAACACCAACAAACATCAACATGTATTTTGTTGGTAGAATTTACCGAATATTTGTAAAAATTTTGACAGCTATTGTAATTTTGCCACTACCTGTATAAAGCTGCCTTGGTAGTTTCGAAACGGTGGCCGACATTTTTTTTTTTTTTGTTCTGTGATGATAAGTATGAAAAGTTCACACTTACACACACACATTTTTTATTATTGTTTACAAATTAAAAAAGTTTTTGAAAAAAAATGTTCCAATAATATTTTTCAAACACAAAAACAGCTTCAAACACAACAGACAGCTTTTTCTTGATTTTTATTTATATATTTAATTTATTAAACGAGTTTTAAATGCAAAAACTTATTGAAAAATTATTTGTAAAAAACACGAATAAAAATATTCGTTTGTTTTTTTATTTTCTTTGACAGTGTGATCAACACAAAGCAACAATAAAAAGCCATGTTGTATTTTTTATTGTTGCTTGTTGTAGTTCCGATTTTACCTGTTATATTATTGTACAATGAAATACACCTAAAACCATTTTAACATAATGTTATAAACATAATTATAATAATTTAATATGCAAACTCATTACTTTTTTTAATGGGCATTTCGCCTATAATTCTGAGCTAAATAAACTTTCTGTATCTTTTCTAAAATAATTCCATTTACTATTTTTACATCTGCATCATCTCACACTTATAACGTTTTCTATAATTATTTTCTGTATTCCATATGAAGACACAATTAATATCTGGGTCATAATTTAAATCTCGACAATGAATAGACAAAACAGTCTGTTTTTTATTAGCTATTCTTAATACTGTAATAAATACTGCTAGTCCTGAGGTTTTATTAAGAAAAAATTTATAACCACAATAAAATTATCTACTTCTTCTAAATTTTCCAGCTAAAGATCAAAATAAAATGTTTTCCTGAGGATGATAACAAATTGTTCTCGAAAATAAAACACCGTTCGTTAAACTTTTTTTATAAAAAACAAAAATCAATCAAGATCTTTAGTTGGAAAATTTGGAAGAAAAAAATATAAACAAGATCAAATAATACGAATATGTAATAAAATTATTTGCTTATATTGTATTTTTAAACTTTATTATGTAGTTGTATGTATGTTATATTCATATTTAAGCTTTTTTAAAACGTTCCTTTTAATATTCTTTGGCACACATTTTTTAATGAGTTTTCTTCTTTGGCTACTAACTCTTGCAGGATTCCACTCTGGCATGAAAAGACCCGACCTAAAGAAGTCGTCTGAATATTTATTTTAAAAACATACATTTCCATTTCATTTTTTGGTTGATGACGGTTGGAAATTATATGGTATAAAAACTCTAACTGTAATGAATCTATAAAAATATATAAAAATAAGAAAAATGTAATCAAATAATTTATTTATGCATACTTACCAGTAACATAAAAATTCCCCATGCACCACATTATAAACATTTCCATAGGAAATTCTAACATATGCCTACGAACGGATTTCAGGGCATAATTAAAAATAGTAATGCAAAGGCGAAGCTTTAAAAATAATAGACAAACATTATTAATTGTTTATTATGCTCTTATTACACAAATTTTGTATAGTAATAAGTGCAATGGCAGCTTAATAAACATGAAAAAAATTTTATAAATAAATCAGTAAACTTACTGAAGTAAAAACTACATAATAAGTAAGCACCGTAGGGAAGAGGAAAAGTAGAGAGGTAAAAAACACGGTTGCTAAGTACAGTTGTCGGTTCATATAATTATGTGACTCTACGCGATCTGCAATTTACATACGTTTTATAATATATCGTAAAAGGAATTTCAAAATATACTTTTTAAAATATTTTTACGCTTGCCTAAGACTACTTTCCACAATACTTGTAATCCTTTAATCTCAACTTTGTATAAGCTGTAAAATAAAAATGTATTTTGTTTATTTATAGTCAAATATATTATGCTCTTACACTGCCGCATAAATGCTGAAACAATGTGCATGTAAGCCCATTATCGACACTAAATCTGCTAAAAGCGCCAATTGAAATGAAAATCCAATAAAACCCAAAAGAATTATGGGTATAAATAATTGTCTAATACATGGTTCTATTATAGCTGCAAATAAATTATATATTTTACTTGTTTTATTTGGAATTATTGTATTCAAATAATTACTTAAGAAAGTTGCCCACAATTCGACATGATAGCTAAAACAATCTAATAAAAATTTGTTAAGCTGCACGTTTAATTTTAAACCTATTGGAGATCCTTGCAGAGATTGAAGCAGTAAACGAAAATTTGTTACAACAGACTGAAAAAGATAACACATCATTAATTTATAGTATAGTTGTCTCTTAGTGTTTAAATGACTTACGTTTGATACTGCTATTATATAGTCTCCAGGATTTTCGATATATAAAATTAATAATATATTTATGCAAATACCCACGACAGTGTCAAATATAATATTATAGCTACGTGCCCTGTAAAGACACTAAAATAAGCAAAATTTTCGCATTTCTTTTACACAGTTATTGCTTTTATTATTGTGATTACTACAATCAATATAATTGCCCGCCTTCGGCCCACTTAGCTGAACTCTGAATCTCTTGTTTGCAAAATCTCGAAGTATGCTTATATCCCTATCACTAAATTACAACTTTCACATACTAGGCACGTGTTCTACTCAATGCTCATTATAGTCATCTTCATTATTATTTCAAAACTATCTGTATCTATCTCAACCAAAGATCAAATATTCATCTTCATTATAATTTCAAAACTATCTGTATCTTTCTCAACGAAAGCTTTAACCACTCGAGTGTTTTTTATTGTTTATTATTGTGTTTATTTATTTTGAAATCTTCTTCAACAAAACTTAAATCTTAGCAGAAGTATACTAATAGTCATTTTAACATTTACGCTCAAAAATTGTGAAAAAGAAAAATATTTAACAAAAAACAAAGAAATAACATAAGAAATAAATAAAAATTGATGAGACAATAGTAAGTCGTACGTAATATAAATTTTACGAGTAAATTATTGCAATAACACTGTCATTAACTTGTATCTAAGAATAATATTGAAAAATTTTTCTTTTAAAAAGTAAATCGTTGCTAATTCCCCTAATATCTGATTGCTTTGCTTCAAGCGAACTGAGTTCATCAGGTTGATAGGAAGTCACTATTTTGTGTAAGAATATCAGAGCTCTTACTCTCGTTAAGTCCTCAAACTGAACACCAAATATTTGCCTTTAGTAGTGGTTTATACTATAAAGATTCCCGTAGGACTTAAGCCCAAACATATATCTTGTTATGTTATTAAATTGGAATCAGATAAGTTTTTGCGGAAAGTAGTCGGATTCTAAAAGGTTTGCAATATTCGGAGCATCGAAAAAGTTTTATCACAAGCGGCTGAGATATGGTCCGACAAGGTTAATGTGCAATTGAAAGTCATATACATATGTGTATTCTCTGTGTACCTATATATGTATACTCTCTGTATTTAAAATCTTGCATTTTTAATGGCTTCAACTACTTTGTTTTTTCGCAATTCCTCATTTAAACCCTAAATTAATTTTCCTAAATAAAGCTAAGGTTTAGCGCATTTCTGTGTCTACTTTACTTATAAGGATTCAGTTCTAACAACCTACAGCAAATTTGTCAACATTTTTCGCGTTGGAAAATTTGGAATTGTTTCTGGTACAACGGGTTCTGTTTCTTCATTTTAAATATTTTCTTAACATTTACAATTTATTATTATTTATTAATAGATTTAGAAAGTATCTACATATTTTATAATTCATTTACAATGTGATTAGCAACTAAATCTATAAATGGCATAACTTATTAGTTGTAAGCCAGATTGGCGCAATTTTTAACAAAATTATTTTAAATACTTGGATAGAAAAAGAAAAGAAGACAAGATATTTTATTTTATCACAGAAAAGTTTAAGGTACAAATTCATTTAAAATAAGTTTTCTATACTTTAAGCAGACTTCAATGTATTTATAAAGAGAAACAAAATTTAAGCCATTTAGTATACATATTAAAGAGTTGCATGGGCATGCTTGATATTTGAGTATGTTCATATGCTCGAACATTGAACAGAGTAACGATAATACCCAAATATCAAGAAGCAGAAACGGTCACTGTTGATTTAAACAAAATGCTTACTTGAAAAAAGGAGCAGTGCTCAATATCAAAACGAACAGTGTCCGGTTATTGTTTGGTTATGGTCGATTAATGCCCGTAGTAAAAAAGCCAAACTATTAAACGTTGCCACTTTTTTTAAACCTCTCAAATTTTTTGTGCATACTTGCTGGAGATTTTTTGTGTATTTTAAAATGAATGTAAGTAAATACCGTTTATAAATATTATCTGGTCAAGTAACTTTTATAAAAAATGATTTTCTTTGAAATTTTTTTGTTTGACCTAACAGTTTTATTAAATTAAAAACTTCTCTTTCTTGTTGATGTGTTTCATTAAATACAACTTTTGTTGCTGAGTTTCTAACAAAGCGTGTTAATTTCTAAAATTAATTCGGCTTGTTTTCAATGCTTCTGTTCGCTTGTGAGAGATGTTTTAAACAAAGTGTCCGGCTATGGGAAAAAGTAGTGATATTTTTTACGGTTAACGATATTAAATCTTGGACGATTTAAGTTTAAAAGTATAACTTTTATTTCTTTTTAACATATTTCCTCAACAAAAGGAGTAGTTTATATAAAAAATTTGAGTTCTAAAAAAGGGGCATTCGAATTGGTTACAGCCAATTTGAAACAAATATGCATAATTTTTGTTTTCTTCTTGAGTAATTACAAGACTATTTAACTATAAGTGGAAATATATCTTATATAATAATGCAAATAAGATTACATTTTTTATATTTGCCAAGTAAACAAATTTATATTCGTTTTGGTAATTATTTTTGCACATTTGGTAATTTTTTTTTAATTTTTGTTGTAATAATTTTTTGGTCATGGCAGCACAGTTTACAACATATTACGCAGCTGACGAAGTTGTTCGAGTAATTACTTATTCTCTTCGTGAATAATCCAACCAGGATTGCTGCAGATTTAAAAACTTACTACCAAAAAGCTTCTTAATTTGTACCAAAACCAATTGTATCGTTAATCTTCATTACATTACATTACATTATTATCATCTTTGAATTTAACTATCCACTGTATTCACTGACATTGCTTTAATAATTCCTGAAAAGCTATTTTTGTATCAAAAATTTAAGAAATTTTATAACGTTACAAATAGTTTATAAAAAAATCCACACGCTTTCTTTTCTTCATGACAATGGCATCCATATTTACAACAACACTCTTTGTAGACTTCATGAAATGCATTCAAACACACAATTAATACAATATGTGATAAGCTTTCTCGTTGCCCTCAAAAAGTAACAAATCCAACAAAAAACACTCTTTGTAGACTTCATGAAATGCATTCAAACACACAATTAATACAAAAGTAATGAAATATTGTAATCTAATTTAGCATATAGATCGTGAAATTGCGAACTTTTAGCTTTTTGCACACAAGTATTTCGTTCTTGAGTTTTTAGAAGATTTAATAAAAGTTTCCATTTTCTACATAGCATAGTGTCACCGAGAAAAAACTGTATATTTTGACAAATCTTTTCCCATTCTTTAGCCCAATATATGTTTTGTTCTATAATTTTTAATGCTAAAATACGTGGTAATCTATGTGGTTTCATATCTATTACGTTATTAATGTAACAGAGATGAAGCTTTAAGGTCGATACATAAAGCGAGTCAAGATTTGTTTCAATATACAGCATATAATTAGGTGTTGCGCTAGGCAAACACAACATCTTTTTTATAAAAAATCTGAAAAGTTTTTCAACCTCATCGAACTTTTCAAAGCCCCATACTTGAGCCGCATAAAACATAATCGACCTGGAGGCAGCCTGGAATATTTTTAGTTTGTTGTTTTGCGATATCTGCGGATTGCTTATATAATTCAACCAAGTAAAGTTAATCGCTAATTTTGAGGTTGGTAATTTATTAGTCAAATGTTTTTTTAAAAGAGAGATTGTAAGTAATAACGACTCCAAGATACTTATAACTATTAACTATTTCAATGTTAACGCCACCATAGTTCCAGTTTAAATGTGCAGAAATTCTTGTACCAGATCGAAATACTACTACTTTAGATTTATCGAGATTTGCTTTCAAGCCCCACGTTGCACAGTAATTATATAAGCAGTTAATCATGTTTTGCAATTCTGTTGGACTGTCTGATAAAATAACAATATCGTCGGCGTAAAGTAGTACTTTTACATTGCAATCATCAACATTAACACCCCCAGGTAGCACGTCAACTAAATCATTAATGTATAAGGAAAATAATATAGGGCTTAATATACAATCCTGCTTTACACCTATATCGACAGCGAAAGAATCAGAATATAAATTTCCATCCCAGATACAACTTTCATTTTGATACATAAGTTGCAGCAATCTTATTATTTTAGTTGACAGACCAAGACAAGAAAGCTTGTAAAACAAGCTATTACGAGGAATTCATTTACAATATGAAGCTAATATAGTAGATATTTCAGTTAAAAATAAATCATTTGCGTTTTTTTAACGCTTTAATACATCTCGAAAAAAAATACAGGCTTTCTAAAGATTGTCAATCTTTAACCATGTGGATGTTACGGTAGTTTGATTGGGATAACAAGTATATGGTTAGTAAAACACACTGGTATTTTACTGATGTGGACTCGAGCTATTCTGGGAGTAACTAAGTCCGTGCCAGCAATATCTACTTATTTACTAAGAACTTACCCAGATTTTTTGAACTTTAGCCATTCCTTATAATAATCACACAACACTGTATATTGGAAAATAAACTTAAAAGGTGGTTGTGTCATAAAAATTCCAAACACGTACATTAGCATATCAAATGGAAACTTGATTAAATGAATAGCAAATCGCCTAAAATCGTCGTCAATATCACAGTCAGAAGATTCTATTTTTACACTATTCTTTGCTTGAAGCAATTGGTAGAGCAAGCGTATATCATCATCAGGACAAGTAGATTCCTGAACTTCCTTAAGCTGATGTTCGTAAATTTTTAAAAAATCTTCCTTTAAATCTTGTAATTTAAGAAAATATTCTTCGTTGTAAAGAAAAATATTAACTTTTTCCTCTGGCTCTGCTTTAATGCTTAGTTTGTTTAAATAAATGTTTGGTGTTTCGTTGTCGTAAGCAAAAACTAGTGCTACATCCTTATGACAAAATTGGGAACTATTTTCCGCGTTAACTATATGACCCAAATGTCTTAATTTATTGGCAAATGCCAATTCTCTTTCGTATTGTGGAAGTTCTTCGTTATCTAATGGTCTCGTGGCATCCAGTGCACTGATAATATAATAAGAAATGCAGTTCTGTTCTCCAATCTTTATTTCGCCAAAAATATCTACACGTTTTTTTAAATAAAATAACTTTTCAGGAAAAAATAGTTTTATAGTCATTTTTCAACTTGTAAACAAAAAACATTTAATTAAGAGTGATCAGCTGTACTAACACTGCATAAGCCAAGGCGCATTAATGAATACACGGTGGCAGCACTACGGCATGTGACAATCTTTTGCTACTGGCAATATAGTAAGCTATTTACGTCAAATGTATTGTTTACATTTTTAAAGTGAATTTAGTGTTTTATTCTGAATTAAACATATACAAATTATTTTGTGAACATATAAATAATTCAAATAAATATAATTTATAATTATGAAAAGGTACTTTCATAGTTTATAATTGTGAAAATAGTTACAAATATTTTTAAACAATTAAGTTTTTTATTCGCTATTTAAGCTTCTAACATTTATACCAGTAAAAAATTATAAATAGCTTGTTTTCTATGTTTCCCAGCTATCTATATGTCGACATTTCATAGGAACTGATGATTAGGGTAGTTCCTATGAAATGTCGACATATAGATAGCTGGGAAACATAGAAAACAAGCTATTTATAATTTTTTACTGGTATAAATGTTAGAAGCTTAAATAGCGAATAAAAAACTTAATTGTTTGAATTTTTGTTCTCTGCTTTTCGATACCTTCAAAAAGCTAATCGTAGCAACCAACGGATGTTCATTTGTTTGAAAGGTGTAAAGAAATGTTAGAGACGTTTATAAATAGAAAATCTTGTTTTTTGTGTTTTGACGGATATTATTAGAGCATTTTTCTTTTTAAATTCTCAGCAATTTATTTGGATTGCTGGGATATAAAGTTGAATGTTTGAGAATATCTTTCAAAAATTTCCAAAGTCTACTGATGATTAGAGTAGTTCCTATGAAATGTCGACATATAGATAGCTGGGAAACATAGATAACAAGCTATTTATAATTTTTTACAAATATTTTTGATAAACGTAGCTTACCACATGCCTGTTTTTGTTGTATTGTTGTAATTTTGCTATAGTGCTGCCACCGGTATACGTTAATGCACCTTGGCATAAGAATTGGTCACAAAACTAACAGCAGTCATCGCTTTGTAATAGAATACATAGCGTTGGTCTCATGTAGAAGAGCCCAAACTAATATAAAACCAAATTTTCAGGAGAAGGAAAATAATGAAACTTAGTACATATCTGTGTTGCCAAGATCTGTACTTTGGTGATAGTTTTGACAGTATGTTATCACATAGGGATGCATGGAAGGGGATTAAATCTCCCATTTAATGATTTCTGTAGAAGTTGTAGTGATGAGAAAGAGTGTGGAAAGCGTTGTATCAAAGCATACAGTAGGGTTGCAGACATATCGGAATGTGAGGCACATTATACGCAGGGTGTCTGGTATCAAATTTATATTTTTAAGTGTCAGATCAGACACAGCAACTTTAGTCGGGCAATTCTTGACTTTATAGAAGCTTTCCGGGAGGGCAATAGGAAAGGGGGGAAAAATTGCCGGTACTCGGCAATTCTCAGCAATTCCTTACTTTTCTCTCATGTGTTTATGTACATATACAATGTAGATTGTATGAAATAAAAGGTAGAGAAAGCTCAAAAATTGCCGGAAAAAAGTTTTTGTGTGTGGACAAGAAAGCAATTCCAAAAGAAAATTGCTAAAAAGTTCGGCAAGTAAAATCGCGTTGTCTGATCTTACTCTAAGTACGTTATTTCAAAAATGATAAACCATTCGGACGGAGGGTATCGCCGTTGAAATTATCGATTGTGCGAATTTGTCAGTCACGATGTCGCAGTGTTCGAGTGAGCATTGGGCATTCGATGCGGATACATTTTTGTTGGAGCGAGTTCGCACTGTAAATCCCATTTTTTGGGGCGACTGTCTGGTGCCCCTTATTCCCGCATGAGATAACGGCATGAATTTTTTTCGAAAACTCTCAGAAAAAAAGGCTCTGTTTTGAACAGTGTGTTCAACTCGACGGAGGACATCTTCAATTTCACGGGCCAAATAGTCGAATACAAGCCGCTGAGGGTGACGGAGAATCAAGTCTAATCTCAGGTACCGCGGCTATATTTTCTTCAGTACGTCTGGATGTAATTTAACCGATCGAGTATCATCCGCTAATGTTAACTGGGACTCATATTTGCGAATGGTAGGTCATTTCTGAATTTCGAATAGCACGAAAAACACTTCTCACAGAAACCTTTTTTGCATCATGCAGTTGAACAATTTGCGGTGTGAGTCTTTTCATGATGTCCTGCCAAATGATAAAATAGTTTAATATATCATGGGATAACAGATATATATGTGGTAGATTTATTTGAAAATGCTTTCAATAGAAAAACAATACTTAATTATTTATGCACTTAAGCCGAGAATGTTATTCTTCAAATATATCACATAAATAGTTGGTTTATATTAATAAATTTTTTTATTAAATTTATATTGCCTTAATTACATTTTTATTTTGGTAAACGTAGTTATTTTTTACATATTTTTTATAAAAAAAAAAGCTTGCAAGCATACAAATAAAAAAATATCTAGCCAAACACCAATATAAATATGTATTTATGCATCACATTTCACGGGAAAGGAAGTCGGGAAATGACGAATTTATTGACAAAAAGTTTGGATTTGAGACAAAAATTTTCTCTACTGATTCGATAGATCAATTTTCTGTCCCCTTCTGTCTAGATGAACTCATATTATGCAGACGAGATTAGTAGCAAATTTCATATGAGGATAAAAGATTTTTAAATTTATTTTTCACAGTTATATATCTAATAGTGTAAAAATAATATAACAAAAAAAAAAAAACAACTTGAAGACAATGAAGTAATTTTAAAGTTTTCAAAGACGCAACAGAAAACTATATGTATGTTTGTTAATTTTATACAAAGATAAATTCTTTGATTTAAAATTGTTTATTGACTGTTTACTGCTTTCTATCCGAACATTATATTTTCTATAGGTTGAGAATAAATCACTATGCGAACAATAACCAAGCAATGCACAAAAATGCCAAATACAAAAATAATTTTGAAAGTTGCTGTTCGTCCTCGTATTGTGTTGTGCCACGATTGGCAGCTGTTTCGGAAAAAAATTAACATAATATTAGATTAAAAAAAGTAAAAAAAAAGCAAAAATAAACTTACGTGCAGGGCGCGGCTCGCCGAAGTTTAAAGATGATGCAAAATAACCAAATGGGAAAGCTCCAATACCAAAAGACATATGAAAACCATCGCCAAAACTAAATCCCTGAAATCCCTGCTGTGGTTCTGGTTCTGTACGTTGACCAGGAGGACGTGGTGGAACTTTATTTCTGGCAAGAAAATTTGTTGCATAAATAATCAAAGAAATCAAAAGAGATTCTCACCTGGGATCCTCTTGCTTAGTGCTGTTTCGTCCGTATAAAGGTATTACTTTGTCTTTGCCAATGGCTGCCTTACAAACAGGACACAATTTACGACTTGGTCTGGTCTCAAGCCATTGATGTAAACAAGGCCAACAAAATAAATGGCCACATAAACTTACTACAGCATCTTTAGCTGTGTCCAAACAGATATTACATTCAAATATTGAATCATCGTTTTTATCATCTTCTTTATCACCTCCAGCAGGTTTGTTAGCATTATTTGTATCTATATTATCATTGTTAATGTTAATTGGTTCAGCGCCTAAAGCACTACCCGAAAAAGAATATGCCGTAGAGGAAGTAGTTGTATGTGACATTTTGTCATCAATTATTGGTGCTGTTGAAGAATTACTTGACGTTGAATTTATTTCTGTAACAGTTCTACTATCAGTTTCATTGCTATCGTTAAATGCAGCGTTCCATGCTTCGCCCTCCATAGTATTATTAGAAGTAGTTGGCAATTCTAATGCCGTTGCCGCTGGCGAATCGGTTGACATATTTATTTTATATTTCAGAACTAAAGAAAGAAAAGTTAAACGAAAATTAAAAAATTTACATACTTATTTAATAAAAACGGTTTCAAATCAAAATTGAGCAATGGCTTGCAAATGTCTATCATTATGACAAATGTAATTTTACAACTTCAATGTTTTTTTTTGCTTATGTCCAGTTTACGCACAGAGATAAGAAGAAAATATTAAGTGAAAAAGTTGGCGGAAACGCATAGTTTCCGAGTTATGGAGCTTTGAAAATTTGGTATATATGTACATTGAACTACGAGTTTTCAATGCATTTCTCAAGGTATTTAGACAAATTTTATATCATTTGAAATGTCTTAAATAGGCCTATTTAGATATACATTCTTTTTTTTTATTTTTTAGCCCTTTATTATTATATAGGGGGTAGAAAATTGAAAAATAAGAAGAAAATGTAAGTGCAAAAGTTGGCGGAGACTCATAGTTTCCGAGTTATGGACCTCTGAAGTTTTGATATACGTGTGTATGAAATTGCGATTTTGCACTACGTATCCAAAGTTATGTAGGAAAAATTGGTATCATTTGGAAGCCTTCCAATAGGATACGCAATTTCTTGGAAACTTTGGTCAGCGATACCGGTGTTTGTTATACCATAGAGAAAAAATGCTTCGGCCCGGCCAAATACCGGCTACGCTAAAACAATTTATTTAATTAATCCAGTGTTATTTACTGAAATTTCAATCACACTTTCGTTTTTCTAACAAATTATAATATTTATATATTAACCTCTAGCTCTTCAATTTAAAATTTTTTAAGAACTGCATTTACACATAGAAATTTAAAGATTCTTGCATAATATAATGTATCTATTCAAAAGCTTTGGAGTGATACCAATTTTGCATAAATACCTTGAGAAATGTAATGAAATATTGCAATTTCATACTCGTATACACGTATATCAAAATTTCAGAGGTCCATAACTCGGAATCTAAGTATTTCCGCCAATTACTTCATTCGACATTTTCTTCTTATTTTTAAATTTTCTACTCCCCTATATAATTCTTATTCAATTTGGAGCTCTGTGCGTAAACTGGACTTAAGCCACAAAATTTTGCCTTGCCAAAGCCATTATATTTGTCCCGCTTCCAAACGGGCTTAAAAATAAAAAAAATATTGCATTTGAGCATAAACTGGACTTGTTCCTTTTTTTTTTTTTGAAAATTTTGCATTTTGCTTCTTTAACTAATTTTTTAACAAGAGTTTTTTCCTATTTGCAAAATTTCTGATTACTTTTTCGAGTTCATATGTATGTAAACAAAAATCTGAACTTAACAAAAGAGAAATATTCTACAACTTTCTACAGGAAATTTACTTTACAGTAAAATGCAGTAAACGAGCAATATTTCAGCAAATTGAAAAATTACTCCACCGGAAAATTAGTCAAAATTCTGAAACTTTAGTAAACATCTGATAAAATTACATCCATATGTAGCATCGCAAACAGGGGAAATTGCACTTCTGACTAGCCAAAAGTTCATTTTGTTAAACATAATTTAGTCAGCTCCCCGTTATCAGCCACGCTTGTAGTAACCAGTCAAAACTTGACCACCTTTTACGGTACAATATGACGATTATCGTTACTGCGACCGTTAAGTTTATGGCCAGATAAAAATTCTCAAAAATCCCTATGGTCTAAAAGTACGGAGAAGTAAGAAAAATTCATAAATACAAATTAATTTTTTTGAAGAAGGACATTTTTGTGATATTTCCGCATGGATGGTATAAGTATTGAGGAATCGGATGCTCTTGATGTTCTTGGAATGAAGATACAGTGTGATGTTCGCTGGACTGAACACATTTTTCATGTCTCTAAAGAAGCATTCCAGTGTCTCGGTTTTTTGAAACGGTGTAAGATGTACTTCACTCCATCCGATCTCCTTACTATTCTACATCCGACCGAAAATGGAATACAACTCTCATGTTTGGGCCGGTGCCTCAAAGTCTATTTTGGGGTTACTCGACCGTGTGCAGGAGAGGGCGAAGAAGCTCATCAGTGACAGTAGGGTATCCAACTCTATTGATTCATTGGAGCATCGACGCAGTGTGGGGTGCGTTACTCTGTTATATCGTTACTACAATGGATTTTGCTCTAACGAGATTAGGGATCTTATTCCCGAAACTCGCAAATTTTTACGTAGCACGCGTTCATAGTCTAGAGCTCATCCATTTGTGGTCGATTGTCCGGGGAATCGTACTACGCATTACAGAGAGAATTCATTTTTCAGCCACACGCTTCGTCTGTGGAACAAGTTGCCTGCAGAAGTGTTTCCTGTCTGTTATAACGTTAGAAAATTTATGTCAAATGTTCACAAACACCACTCCCGCTTTCCCCCTCCTCACAACCTATTTTCCTAGTTCTGGTACAATGCACTGCATATGTAGGGGTCATCCCCTGAGTACTGGTCCAATATAAAAAAAAACACAAGCTAGCGATTTGTCTTTAACACTTGTATAAATATCACACAAAAAGTGGCTGCTTTCATATGTAGAATTCTTGACAAGCCGCTTGCTTGTCAAGTACCTTGGTATTCGCCTGAACCGTAGGCTAACGTGGAAGTCTCACATTGAAGCAAAGGTCATTCAGTTAAAACTAAAAGCAGCGCAGCTAAATTGGCTTATGGGCAGAAATTCTACATTGAAATTAGATTGCAAACTTTTGTTATACAACGCAATACTAAAGCTTATATGGAGCTACGGAATTCAGTTATGGGTTACCGCCTCAGCGTCAAACATTGAAAAAATTCAAAGGCGACAAAACAAAATTCTTCGGACGATTACTGCAGCTCCATGGTATGTAAAAAATTCACGAATTCATAAAGATCTAAGTGTTCCGCTGGTAAAAGAAGAATTTTCTAAGTACGCGACAAGGTATGTCAGTAAACTGGAACTTCATCCAAACCCTCTTGCGCGTAATATACTTAATTTTGGCGGCCACAGTCGGTTGAGAAGAAGGGATACTGTTGCCACCATCAGATTGCTCAATAGGTGATTTTACCGATTTAGCTACCGCATAATAAAACTTGTTGTCTAGCATTGGCCGGACTTAAGTAAAAAGCAAATTTTTTCATTTAAAACCAAATTTTTTTTTTTACTTTAAATTTAGTATTAAGATTTGAATACTTATTGTTAGTTCGTTTTGAAGATTCAATAAATAAAGAATGATAAAAAAATAAAAATTGCAAAGTATAGGATGCACAACATGGGCGGGGTGACAGAGACCATATGTCCAAGATGGTATTAGCAGTACATTTGTAGCGTCGCTGTGACTAACTATAACATACGAAGTTGCAGCGAGATTAACAACGAAAAATGTAAAACTAAAACAAAAACTGTAAACCAATACAGTTAGTTGAGACAAATCAAGTGAGTTCCAAAACTGGTTAGAAATGGTCTACCAAGCTATGGCAGTAAGATTTTCTTATGATATGAAACACTGATTTTGTAATTTAAAATTTTTGTAGCAAGTGTACTACACTACAAGTACAAAAATTATCTTGCCAATGTGGAGATTAAGGTTTCCCCATATTTTTGCTCTTGCAACTATTTTACTGCAGTAGGTTTTTCTTATGATATGAAATATGGATTTTGTAATTTAAAATTTGTGTAGCTAGTATACTACTCTATGCTTGAAACTTTATATCCTTTAAAAATTGTCTTTTACTGATATTGTTGTGAAACGATCTATAGTCTTGTCTTTTTATTCGATTTGATGGGTTATATCACTTATTGGATAGTACTCTTAAATATTCAATTTCAAAATTTTTTTAGGCACATTTTTACCTCAATAAGTAAAATTGGCGCATTTGTGCGAATGATATTCCAAGAGTGGTTGTTGTAAAGCCAATGTACCCATAAATAGTGACTGTGTGGTGCGGCATAATCGGAACATATTTTATTAAATGAGGCCGGTCAGGCATTTACTGTGAATGGTGTTCGCTATCTTGGAAATATAAACTAACTTTTATGACCGAAAATGGAAGATATTAACGTGCACGATATGTGGTTTCAACAGGACGGTGCCACTTGTTACACAGCTAACGAAACAATAATTCTTTTGAACGACAAATTCAAAGGTCGTGTTATCTTACGTGGTGGAGATCAATTGACCGCCATCTTGGAATGTAATTTGACACCGTTGAACTTATGTGAAAGAAAAGGTGTACGTCGATAATCCAGCAACAATTCAAGAGCTAAAGGATGAGATAATTCGGCACATTAACGGCATAGAATCTCAATTATGTCTCAGCGTCATCGAAAATTCTGACCATCTATGGAGGTGTGCTGCCGTCGTTGCGGAAAACATTTTTTGAACCATACATAATTGAACCACAGGTACGCTGGCCGCTGGATTCTCCAAAGACTAGTTTAGATTCTCCAGCTCACTTGGGTCTAAAATCGTTCCTTTTGTGCTAATAATCGAACCATACCAGTATTATCATAAGAAATTACAATAATTTTTAAATATTTTTGGGCATTTTCAAAAAAATTTAAATGGATTTGAAATGTTTTAGTGGCAAACGAAAATAATATAAGATAAAACTTCATAGGTACTTTCGATTATACATGTAGTTTTCTTAATGCATGCAAGCGCGATAATTATTAAAATGTTAAATGAGACCTTCCGAGATGAAATTCATAACAAAATACCTATAATTTTATTTTAAGTACATATGTATATTTGCGATTTAAGAGGTTTAATTTTTGCAGGTCGCTTTTCCTCGTTATAATCTAATCCATATTCCTGCATATAGCTCTGGGCTGAGGAATAGCTGTCGCGTTATCATAATCATCTATCTTTTAAGTGTAGAACGGTTTGTTGTTGTCTGGCTTTTGCAAGTCTTGCGTTGCATTCGCAAGGTTAGATTGATGTTCCTCAACTAACTGTATCGTTTTGCGTTTCTTTCCAGAAATTCCACTTTTAACTTCCTATATGAAGGAATATCAGTCGCAGCAGCCTCTACCAATATTCCGTTAATAACATTTTGAAATGGTTGAGCAGCCATACTTTCCAAAGTAAGCACATACACAGGTATGTTCAGATAACAATTGTACGTAAGTTTGTAATGCATTCGTATTGAATGCATTACAGACTTACGTACATATGTAGTATGCACATAATACGTAGTTCAGAATACACTCAGAATATATGTAAATTCAATTACAGGACCACGTCAAGTGTTTAAAAACAGTTTGCATTTTTACATACATTATTTACAAATATCTGAACTGACATAAATACATACTCATAAGGTTAATATACATACACATACATTGTAGGTATATAAAACAAATACGCAATATATGATGTATATATTGTGCTAAAAAGCAAAACAAAACAAGTGTAGCTTCCTAAAAGCTGAACAAATTAATTCCACAATATAATACGATTTGTTTGGACTTTGCATTTTGTTACAATTAACTTCAATTCTTTTCCGGATAGTTAATCTTTGCTTTGCTTTTGTATAAAATATACAATCGGGGAGTTGGCCTTATCTACTTTAGTATTTACTTTTCACCATTGGCTATATTTACTGTATTTACCATAAATTTTTTAAACAATAAAATTTATTAAAAAATCTTATCAAATATGCAAATACTATTATTCTGCAGCTAATTAAATTAATGTCTTATAATTTATTCCTCTTTCACTAGTACTTTTTCTTCTTGACATTTTTTAATTATCTTCCAAAATACTTACTACACCACTTTTGGATATTAACGATTTTCACTTTATTTCCAGGATTTTTGCTCAGATATTCTCTAAATTAAAATAAGTTGAATTTTTGTTGTAATATTAACTCCGAATATTGTTTTTAATAATCTAAACAAACTACGTACATTTATCACTTTTGTGAAAATTTCTAAAATTAATCACGAATAAGAAGAAAACAAAACTTGCTGTCACAGAGACACGGTTGCCATATTTGACGATTTATCGTCATATTGACATTTTTTATTCATGAAAAGAGGAAGTTGACAATTTGGTCACTTACCCCATTACCCGCCGTAATTAATATATGCTGAAACTAATAAAAGTAAAAGGCGTAACTATAATGTGCATAAACTGAACTAAGCCAGCTTAAGAAACTGTGGGAATACAATTATAATGCACTTAATGAAACTTTTCGTTAAATTTCGTCTAATGTTCGTTTAGGTTTAACAGGCTACCATCCATTGGATCCAATGTAGGTCCGGTTGTGTTCCGTTGCTTAACTTAGTGTCCACACCTGCGATAATATCTGGGGGCTAATTCTGTCATTCGTGATCGAAATTACTATCGAGTAGAAAATAATTTCGATATCGTGTAAATTTCTAATGATGCAAAATACTGACAAAATGTGTTTTATAACTCTGCCGAAAATTGTATGCATTTGCATACTTTGCATACATGTTTTACATTAAAAAATAAACACACATACCTTCACAATAACAATTCATTTAAATCTGTCATGTATGCGTGTTTGGACATTAAAAAGTAAGTAAATAGAAATAACAATAAATATGTATGAAAAAACAACCATTTAAAAAACAAAAAAATATTCTTGAATATACTAACATGTGACTTCAAATGTAAGTATTTGTGTTCTTTATACACATATACCTGTATATATTAGTCATGAATTAAAAAAAAGTCTTAAGAACCAAAAATGCTCTATTTAATTTAACTATTATTGCTATTCAAAACAAATTTTTAATTTACATTTCTTCTGTGTTTTTCTGTTTGGCTGGTTTTCGATAGTACTTTTGCTTACGAGTAAAAAGTTGCACGGTTGCATTCGAATGGTTACTCGCTATCGAATGACATCATTAGAAATTTCGAAACCTTTTACTCGATATCTAATGAGATAATCCCAAAAGTGTAAAAATTCGCACATTCGAGTAAAAACTCGCTCGTAAGCGAATGACAGAATTAGCCTCCTGAGATGAGAACGTCAAATTCAATCGCAGAGAGAATTCTGTTACGTGTAGACTTAAAATCAGTGTTATCGCAGTCTTATAATAATTTTTATGAGAGCGTTCTTATGAGAAATCTCATGGCAACGATCTTGTAAGAAGAGCTGTCAAAAAAAACGATTGCGTATGTGTTTGTGTACAATAAGATGCCATTACAATTTAACCGATTATTAGTTTTGCAAATTTTCTTTTAAAAAACCCCTTTTAAATGGAAAATAATTTGTTTTTATGCATTAAATATATACCATAAGTGATTAATTTTGTACAAAATGTGTGCGTATACAAAATTAATATAAGATTTTATTCATCGCAAAGAAGTGTTTTCTTCTCGGCTTTCATTGATTTATGAATTCTTATAAGATTTAAAAAATACGTGTACTCCTTGTTAGACATTAAAATGTACATAAAGAAATTCGTTCTCTCATTCTGCCGACGTTTTGACAGATATCATCTCAGAGTTAATCGCAGTTGTAGACACTAGGTAAGCAAAGTACGAAAATTTACGCACTTTCTGTACATAATCATTTGTTTTCAGAAGTTTGTGTGTATCTTTACAAAAATTATAAAAATAAAAAAAAAACTCAAACAATTAAGTTTTTTATTCGCTATTTCAGCTTCAAACGTTTTAGTAAAAAATTATAAATAGCTTGTTTTCTATGTTTCCCAGCTATCTATATGTCGACATTTCATAGGAACTACCCTAATCATCAGTAGACTTTGGAAATTTTTGAAAGATATTCTCAAACATTCAACTTTATATCCCAACAATCCAAATAAATTGCTGAGAATTTAAAAAGAAAAATGCTCTAATAATATCCGTCAAAACACAAAAAACAAGCTTTTCTATTTTTGACGGATATTATTAGAGCATTTTTCTTTTTAAATTCTCAGCAATTTGTTTGGATTGTTGGGATATAAAGTTGAATGTTGTGCTGGGAAACATAGAAAAAAAGCTATTTATAATTTTTTAATAAAAAAAAATTTAAGACACAGAAGCAAATACATTTGTATTTAATTTAACAGAAATGTGTTTTAGCTTTCTTTACATATTTAATTAAACAAATTACCACAACATCCTTTTTACATTTTGTTTGGAAATTATTGCATACAAATACTTTGTTGTTATTTTTACAGCCAGTTTACCAATTTCGAAAGAAAATGAATGCGAAAGAAAGCCAGACACTCACATTCGAATCAATTTGGGTTTGTCTATCTCACTACTATTCGTTCGCATTTTCTTATGTATTTTGATTGATTTTTGACAGATCGTTCGTATAGAAAAAAGTTAGACGAACCCAAATCAATTTTCTTTCGCTTAGATTGCGAACGCAAGCATGCTGTCGAGATTGGTAAACTGGCCGTTAGTACTTTTTTATATAATCTACTCTCAAAAAGACACAAGTATTACAGCCAGTCTACCAATCTCGACAGCGTACTTGCGTTCGCAATATAAGCGAAAGAAAATTGATTTGGGTTCGTCTAACCTTTTTTTATGCGAACGATCTGTCAAAACTCAATGCAAATGCATAAGAATATGCGAACGAATAATAGTGAGATAGACAAACCCTAATTGATTCGAATGTGAGTGACTGGCTTTCTTTCGCATTCATTTTCTTTCGAAATTGGTAAACTGGCTGTAAGTCTCGTGGGCTGCACTTCTCCCTCAAGCAACACAACGGGACCAAAAGGGCTTTTAGCCTAATTGCCGAGCACATGGCCACTTCCTTCGCCATGAGATCAGCTGGCAGCCAATGCATCATCGTAGTTAGTGTTTTAGTTGACGTAGTACAAGAAGCACCAATTACCATCAAAGCAGACGTCTGCAGTCCACCAAACAAGCGCCCACAAGCATTAATATGGGCTTTATTACCATGTTAAATAGCCAGCAAGAATTCCAAGGATTTATACCCCAGGTCTTGCCAATGGCCTTACGACACAGGTACAAGGCAACAGCCGCCTTGTCCGCTCTAAATTGGACATTCTTCTTCCAAGACAGTTTTGAATCAAGATAGATTCCCAGGTATTTGGCACTACCCGCCAAACTAAGCTCAACGCCCTTTAGGGTTGGCAGATCGAAAGGAGGAGTCTTGTATTTTCGGGTGAAAAGTACAAGCTCCGTTTTTTGTGGATTCACACTGAGACCACTATGGGTGCTCCACCCATCTGTGATCCTCAGTGCGGAATTCAAACACTGTTAGAGGGTGTTCGGATATTTACCCGACACCGCCACAGCAATATCATCGGCATATGCCACTGTCTTGAAACGCATGGAGTCTAACTCCACTAGTCATGAGTTTAGGGCAAGATTCCATAGGAAGGGAGATAAAACTCCCCCCTGCGGAGTACCCCTGTTTGCCACTCTGAATATGGTGGCCCGTACCATACTAGATGTTATGACCCTTTTAGTCAGCAAACTCCATATGAGACTTATAATCGGCTGACGAATATTCAGCATAGTAATGACTTTTGGCGCAACATTATTAAAAGCTCCCTCTTTGTCAAGGAAGGCCACCAATGTATGCTCCCCTTGCTCTAGAGTATTTTCTATATACCCCACGAGCGAATGCAACGCAGTCTCAACAGATTTTCCCTTAGTATAGGCATGTTGAGATGCAGATAAACGGCACGGATTTATTGACATTCTAAGATGTAGATCAACCATCCGCTCCAACGTCTTTAGGAAAAAGGATGTCAGGCTTATGGGCCTGTAATCCTTCGGAGTAGTGTGTGAAGTCTTTCCACCTTTAGGAATAAAGACCACTACACATCTACGCCATGGTTTCGGTATGTAGGACCATTTAAGACAGGCCGTAAAAATCCGGATCAACCATGGCATGATCAGTTCCGCATTATTTTGCAAATCTGCTGGTATAATACCATCCGGACCCGGTGGTTTATATGGGCCAAAGCTCTTCAACCCCCAAAGGACCCGGTTCCTATCGGCAGAGAAACATACTTCTCCTTGTCTGTTTCGTTTTGTGAATATAAAAATAGTTCAAATAAAAATAATTTATAAATATGAAAACGTACTTTCATAGTTTATAATTGTGAAAAAGTTACAAATATTATATTTTTGACAAGCCTAGCTTACCATATGCCTGTTTTTGGTGTATTTTTTATTTATTTTTTTTTATATTGGACCAGTACTCAGGGGATAACCCCTACATATGCAGTGCATTGTACCAGAACTAGGAAAATAGGTTGTGAGGAGGGGGAAAGAGGGAGTAGTGTTTGTGAACATTTGACTTGAACTTTCCAACGTTATAACAGACAGGAAACACGTCTGCAGGCAACTTGTTCCACAGACGAAGCGTGTGGCTGAAAAATGAATTCTCTCTGTAATGCGTAGTACGATTCCCCGGACAATCGACCACAAATGGATGAGCTCTAGACTATGAACGCGTGCTACGTAAAAATTTGCGAGTTTCGGGAATAAGATCCCTAATCTCGTTAGAGCAAAATCCATTGTAGTAACGATATAACAGAGTAACGCACCCCACACTGCGTCGGTGCTCCAGTGAGTCAATAGAGTTGGATACCCTACTTTCACCGATAAGCTTCTTCGCCCTCTCCTGCACACTGTCGAGTAACCCCAAAGTAGACTTTGAGGCACCGGCCCAAACATGAGAGTTGTATTCCATTTTCGGTCGGATGTAGGTGGTATAAATAGTAAGGAGGTCGGATGAAGTGAAGTACATCTTACACCGTTTCAAAAAACCAAGGCACTTGAATGCTTCTTTGGAGACATGAAAAATGTGTTCAGTCCAGCGAACATCACACTGTATCTTCATTCCAAGAACATCAAGAGCATCCGATTCCTCAATATTTATACCATCCATGAGTACAGATGAAGCAGCATTTGCGGTCGTTATGTTTGTGTGTTAATAGGCAACATTGGGTCTTACGAGCGTTAAAGGTGACCCTGTTTTTACGACCCCATTCGGAGATTAATAGAAGATCACTATTCAGTGAATCATTCATATTTAGCCTCTTGGCAGCGATCTCTGATGGGCTGGGCCTATAACTAAAAGAGTACGAGTGACAAATGCTGCTGTCATCCGCGAAAGAATGGATAGGGTTGGAAGTTTGATAGAGAAGGTCGTTGAGGAAAATAAGAAATAGAGTAGGGGAAAGAACGGAGCCTTGCGGTACCCCTGAATTAATCTTGAACTCGTTTGATGAGACCCCATCTATAACAACTCGTATAGTGCGGTCTCTGAGAAAGCTTGATATAAATCGAGAGAAGTCATCACCGACACCAAAAGCAGTAAGTTTTGCCAGTAGCGCACCATGCCACACTCTGTCAAACGCTTTGGAAATATCCAGAGCCACCACCTTACTTTCGCCAAAATGATGGATTGAGTGGCACCATTTCTCTGACAGATATGCCATAAGATCGCCAGTAGAACGACCCTTGCGAAATCCATATTGGCGGTCACAAAGTAATTTATGTGACTCTAGATATTTCATAAGGTGATAGTTGACCATACTTTCCATCACTTTGGAAAGCGCAGAGCAAATTGCAATTGGGCGGTAATTTTCGGGGTTATTAGTTTCACCCTTTTTGGGTATTGGCGTTACATTAGCAACCTTCCAGCACGATGGAAACTGACCAACATGGTAAAGTTTGCTGAAGAGGTGTGCTAACGGACGCGCAAGCGTAGAAGAGCACTGCTTCAAGACCAGTGCTGGGATGCCATCCGGTCCAGGAGTCTTATTTATGTCGAGGTCGGCCAAAACCCTTTTAACTGCTCGAGCCCGGAAAAATATCTTTGGCATAGTTGCAGATACTCTTTCGAGCTCAGGAAGTGATTGACTGCTTTCCGGCTAGTAAGAATTGCTTGCAAAAATTTCAGCCAGCAGGTTAGCCTTGTCAACCGGGTCGGTGAATGCTTGGTCATTCTTTAAGAGAGTTGGAATTGACGAACTAGTATTGTTCTTTACCCTTTTAACGAATGACCGAAAGGTCTTACTTCCCCGGGGAGCTGTAAGGACCTTGGCACGAAGACGCTGTTCGTGAAGAAACTTTTCACGCCTAAGTACCTTGGCACACGAAGTCCTTGCCTTTTTGCGTAGGAAATCAGTGTCTGGGTTTTTGTTTAAACGCCAATTACTGAATGCTTCCTCTCTGGATCTGACTGCATTTTTGCACGTCTGATTTAACCAGGATTTCACTCTTGGTTTAACCGAAATCAGCTTGAAGGGGATGAATGATTTCATCCCTAGCAATATCATGTTCTCGACCATTTTTGCTGAAGCATTTATGTCGTTATCTAGAAAACAAAGTTTCCAATTAAAATGCTCATAAAATTGGTTGAGCTCAGCCCAACGCGCCTTTTCGTAAACAAATATTGAACGTTTCGTAGCTGATTTTGAAACGTTACGAAGTCCCGAGATCGAAAAGGAGGCAGAAATGGTGCAATGATTCGAATTGCCGAGAGGTGCACTAACTCTGACTTCATACTTTTCAGGGTGTGAAGTCAGGAATAGGTCAAGTGTGTTTGAATGGTGCCCTTCAACACATGGAATATGCGTTGGCTCATTCACTAATTGCGCTAGGTGGTTGTGCGCAGCGAATAACTCGACATATTGGCCTTCTGGAGTTGTATGACTCGAATGGCGAAGCCAGGATGAGTTGTGAACATTGAAATCAACAACGATTTCACTGCTCGGACAACTTTCCAGGATCTTCGATATGGAGTCGGAGAGGGCATCGAGACCAGAAAAGGTAGTATCCCTCCCCGCATTTGGACTTCTGTATAGAAACCCGAAATGCAAAAAGTGTGACTGATTTTGAATTTAACCCAAAGACAGGTAAATTCTGCATCATGCATGCCTAAGGGTTGCTGGCATTGGAACACAACTTCATCGCGAACGTAAATTACAAGGCCCCGATGGAAATTAAAGAGGGATAGAAGTTGATACCCAGGTATATGAAAATCCTGTGGATCAGCATTCTCAGGTATGGGTTTCACATAAGGCGAAAATATCCGGCCGATGGAGACAAGTGTGGGCGTAAACAGCGAAGAAGTTCGCTCTTAGCCCACGTATATTACAAAAATCGATCTTAAAGTTTCCTGCCATCACGTTGGAAAATTGACAAAGACAAATGTTGACTCAGCTGTGTAAGAGAGGCCGGAATTAATTGTTGCTGGGATTAATTGTATTGTTGTAATTTTACTCTAGTGCTGCCACCTTGTGGACTTTAATATACCTTGTTAGTGACGAAGCTCTTTGTTGACTCAATGGGTTCATCAATAAGCAAAATATGCATTATTCATCAGGTGAAAATTCATACGTGGTTTGCATGCTGGTGGCGTAGTTGGACCATATTTTTCGCCGACAATAACGATCGTTACGTTACTGTGAGTGGCGATCGTGCCATCATTATGTATTATTTTTGGCCGCATTGGAAAACATGGGCTAGGAAGACATGTGGTTTAAACAGGATGAAGCCACACGCCACACAGTACACGTTGCAATCTATTTATCGAAGAGTAAGTTTGGTGAGCGCGTTATATCAAGAAATGGGCCAATCAACTGACCACCTCTTTCATACGATTTAACGCCGCTAGACTTTTTTCTTCGGGGTTGCGTCAAATCATTGGTCTATGCCAACAAGCCGACGACGTTAAAAGAACTAAGAGCCAACATTGGACGAAATAGCAGTGCCCGTAGTGGCGATATGAACGAAGTCGAGTTCCATTCATTAATGTTCTGATCGTATTTCAAGTCGATCATAAAGCTTTGGAAATATCTCAAATGATTTGCGTTTTACTTAAAAAATATTTTATTTATTTATATATTTACAAATTTATTATAATTTAAATTACAATAAACTACATTTAGTTTATTGTAATTTAAATTATAATAATTTTGTAGATAAAAAATAAATTGTCAAGTCGATTTCGTAAAGGAGCTCTGTGGCTGTGTTCTGTAACTTTGGCGAGAAGTTCTCGCGTCGAAAACTTGTGAAACAAATTATTCCATCGTTTCTCGAAAAGTGAGAAAAAACTGCGTCTGTAACTCATGTCGAAAACTATCCAAAGCGATTACGTCGTTACGTTAGAAATGTCTGAAAATATAAAACGATGCCGACATGCAATTTTAAAAATGAAAGCGCCAGCCACAATTAGTACCGTCGCCGACCAAAAATTGCTAAACTTAAGAAATTTTGTTCGACGGCGTCATATTATAATCGTCGGCTATTCTAGAAAATGTATGGTTTGGCTCTAATGTTTACATGTTATTTACAAATACATACATACATATTTATGCGCAAAATTTTGTAAAATTAAAAAATAATTGCAATTTGTGAATTCTGAAAAAAACATTTAAAATTGTTATAATATACTATGTTGGGTCGGATATTAAAATTGTTGAAATTAAAAACTTAAGTATTCCCTTAAAACTTGTTGTGTGAAGGGTATAAAAGTTAATTAAAAAGTTAAAATAAAAAAAAACAATCATTCTAAACTGTGTAAATATCTATTTGATACTTAAATTAACAGCAAAATACTTATTTTTCAGCATTATTATTCATTTAGTGATGATTATTGTTATTTGAAAAACTATCTCACAGCCTTTTTATTTGCGAGAAATAATGACAGTTGAATGCGGGAAATTTTTGCGATATAGTTTTACAGACACAGTCTTTCTGTAAAATGACGAGTAAATTCCTTACGTGACAGCTATTACTCACCAAAAAAGTTATAGCTACAGTTTAGTGAGAAAAGCAGCTGTTTGTTTCAACTTTGTTTCATTTCGCACGTTTCAGTCGAAAAGTTTCTCGTGGCGAGAGTTACAGAACACAGCCACTGGGTTGGGGAACAGCTCCCGCGTCAACGTAATTATTTCTTGAGTGCGGTGAGGCTTGTTGTTTGGCCTTCGAGAATTTTGCTTTTCGCTCTCACTAGTTAACTGTTTGCCTCACTAACTGTATTAGTCTACAGTTTTTTTGAGATATTTCTTTGCGAAGACACACGTCGTCATCGGTATTCACAGCACTACTACAGATTACTGTTAATACCATCGGGGGCATAAGGTCTTCGTTACTCTGCATATGCTGTGCGTACTTTGTAAATTTATTTATAGTATGGTTAACTAAATATGTAAATAAAAAAAATGGTTGGAAAACCCGATGTATAAACTGGACACTGATCAATTGTAACGAATTTACGTCCAACACTTTAAATGCAGTAAACACGATTGTTTTGGTCTTTTCGTGTTGTTATTGATAGGTGCAAGTCTAACGTCTACAAACACTACTCCATCTTTCCTCCTCAACATCACATATTGTTACGTTTTTGCGGACTCTGCAATTGCAAATGAAATAATGACTCACACACTTACTTGTTCGTTATACAGTACTTAAATAATTCACAGCTTTATTTACACTTGATACCACTGTGTACCAAAACACTAGACTTACTTAATTTCACTTATGGCTGTCTTGCACAAAGTTTAAAAATATAATGACTCATTGCAGTCGACCTACCGGCTATTTATACGTTTTTATCATTTTCTACAATCGTCATGGTGATTTGTAATTCTAGACTCAAATGTACAAAAGTAATTCTTATAGGCTTTTTTCACCATCATTTTTGGAAGATGCTAACATCTTCCCATAAGAAATACATTATTCTAAAAGTCAAAATTTTTCAACATCTTTATAAAATGTTCCTTTCTCATTTTATTCCATTCAACATCTTTCGATTATTTCAGTGTCATCACTAGAAAAGTGGCAATAATGTCGATTATTCATGTGGCATTAGTGTGCTTTTACATTTGGACAGACGATGGGCAGCCAGACGAAATTTTATGGTGCTGTAACGAAAATTGTCGGTGGGGGAGAGTGTGTAGTACACGACTCTCTGTACTAGACATTTGTGGACATTTTTTTTCTCTTTTTAACTTTCCGCATTTTTGATGTTGTTGCTTCATATCCAATTCTCATATTAGCACCAACTTCATATAAGTACACTAGTTGTGCTTAAAAAACAACAATAACAAAAAAGAAAGAAAAGAGAAACGAAAAGTTTCTGTCCGTCTATTAATTTCTTAAATGTAAAAGGTTTGGGCAAGACCAAAAGAGAAATGAAAAATTATCTACCCATCGACTGTCTATATGTAAAAGCAGACTTATTGAAAAAATGTCTTTTGTTTTGAAAAAAAACCATAACTGTCCGTCTACATTAGACATGAAACGCCGCTACGACATACCGTTAAAAAATACCTTTGACGGCCCGATTATTACATGGTGGAGTATGTCTTGATTTTTCATTATTTCAATTTCGTCAACAAAAGCACATCATCACTTTTTATGCCCTTTTTTATATTTTGTGGGAAAAAAATATGTTTTTATTGCAAAATTTGCAATCTAAAATAAGAATTTAAACTTTTTTTTTTGCAATTTCTTTTAATTTTAAACTATTTTTACTTTTTTCATATTAAAATGTCATTTTCTGTTAAGACAGAGCTTTTAAAACAGACGTCTTAACAGCCGTGTCAAAACGGCAAGAAAACAGAAACATTTGCAGTGTACACCTGACAGTAACATGCAGTCTACACCTAACTTGAAACGCAGTTAAAACATGAAGTTAAAACTTGCTGTTTAAATATCTATCTGTTAAAGTCGGCGTACACGTAGTGATGTTAGAGTTATAACTTTTCATAGTAAAACAATAAAAATGGCGAAAAACAACTACAAATAGCAGGCTGTTGTCAATTTAAGTTATAACAGAGTTTTCAAATGAAATGTTTTAATAACCAAGTTATAACTTTAACAAAACTTCAACATGAGCGGTCCACATTTAACTTTAACTTGAAGTTAGCGTTAAAGTTAGTGTTTTCAAGTCAGGTGGAGACCGCACTTAACAGTATTTTGCTGTTCCTGTTAGTGTTCTCATGTCAGGTGTGGACAGCACTTTATTTATTTATTGTGTCAATTGTTTGCATGTCTGTTTTCCTAATTCTTTTTATTTTTTGCAATTTTTTTTCTGTGTTTTTTAAAAGTTTTTTTTATGTGGCCTACATTTAATTTATAGACATACTTATGTATATTTTATAATCGCGTTTTGTTTTTCAACTTAATTTTTTTAGAAAATATTTTGCCTGCTTTTGTTAAATTGTTTCAAAATTTTAATAATAATTATTAGTAATGTATGCATTGTTTCACATTTTCAACATCTTCTACGCGATTCATGCAGATGTTGATCAGTGTAAAAAGCCTAATACGCGAACAATAAGCAAGTGACAACAACAAACATTAATAAAACGAAATACCAAGAATACAAAAATAACAACAACGTCATTTGTAGTTGATTTACTTGGAATTTTATGTATATTAAATCATGTATGTTTGTTTGTTTGTGTATTATGTTTTTAGTTTTATCATGTGTGATGGCGTTGTACATTTATAACAAGCAGATCAACAGCTGCACACTGGGCTAGGTGTGATAAAAATTTGTAACAATGTTTTCCTAGTTCCAGTACAATGCACTGCACATGTAGGTGCCAGCCCCTGACTACTGGTCCAAAATAAAAAATAAAATAAAAACATTTATGCAGGTAAACTAAGTTTTTGCTGTTCTTCTCCAAAAATCGCGTACTTACCGTTACATGTATTATTTAAATTTTTCTTTGTTTAATAGAAAAGAAATGACACTGTTTTTTTTCAGGAAATCACCTTTATTTATATTAGTATCTAATATGTATTTTTAAACTTAAGCACTTTATGTGTTTTGTTTTATATTAATGAAAGCACTTACGATTACAACTTAATTGAAATTTTGTATTTCATTCTTATACATATCTATTTTATTTACATTCTAAATGCTCTTACATTTAGATAATTCAACAGCGTGTTTTTTTCTTTAAGATGATTATGAACTTCAGATTCAATTATTTTTTAAATATTTCGATTATCTCCTTTAACCATTTCTCAATATTGTTCTCAATTTATTGCAATTTGTCATAGTTTTTCGAAAATATTGTTGAAAAGTCATTTATTTGTTATAAAAAAAAATGATTACAAAATTCAAGGTGTAAGGCTATGCAAATGTTTCAAAAACAGAAGTTTCAAAACTTCTCCAAAGCAATTTTTATTTTACAAAAAACTTGCGGTTGCTATTTTTGTTTTATTCAAATATCTCTCTTATACTTGTTGTTGTTAAAAAAAATAATAATTAGTTTTTTGTGAATCTTGTTATTAGTAACTGCAATATTAAATAAACTACTTGTAAATTATAAATTGTTTGATCCCAAAATCATTTACATATGTATGTATGTAATTTATTTTCTATTTATTTATAAAGTGGCTTATAAATAAAAAGAAAATCGTATTTAGTTTTGATTTATAAAAGTAATCTAAATATATTTATTGTTATTTTTAACTAAATAAACTAATTTGATTTTTATATATTCTTTGTAGTTAATCATTTAAGATTTATATCATTTGTGTAAATGTAAATATTCTTTACCTCTTCTTCACATTTGGCTTAAGGTTGCAATATATTTCAATTTAATTGTAAAGTTTTTTCACAACTTCTTTGAACCAATATAAGAGTTTTCCGACAAAGCTGTCAAAATTCATAAGCATACATACATAAAAATGTATGGATGTATGTGAGCATGAAAATCTTTAACTAAGTCAGATAATTTTGAAAACTGGTACATATTGTTGCCTTTCTACCCAAAAACCTAATACATATTCCATATTTTACAATTTCAACTATAGTTTTTACACTTACATAGTATATTTTATATGTTCATGTATGTATATATGTATATTTACGTTCAACCAACTGTATTCCGATTCCAATGTTTTTCACTTTCGAAAGGCATCTTTATTGCTAAATATATTTTATATTTGTATTTTATTTTTCCTAAAACAATTTTTAATAAATCATTTTTTTTTTTTGTAATTTTTATTGGTTTGTATAAAGCAGTCTTTATGGCAAAAAATTAGTAAATAAAGTAAAAAAACCAATGAATCTAAAAAATTAGCTTGCTTGTAATATATAAAAAAATGTTTGTTTTAAATATTAAGTTTTCTTAAGACTATTTAAATAACGCTTTTGTATTTCAAATGTAGTTTTTTGGCTTTAAGGCATATCTTTCCAGCTGATATACAATTGAAAGATAATTCATTTAAGGCCCAGCTTAGTTGTTTTCGCAAATTGGATAATAAGACCAGCTCTGTAGAAAAAAATGCTTACTGCAGCAATTTAGCGTTTGGTACAAATCAGAGAACAGCTTTGACCGATTGTCATGAAATCATACTTGCTCAACAACATGAAAAACATTACATTTCGTTCAGATATGATTTTGTGTCCAGCCGCACAAACGCGTAGTTGAATTTTGGTCAGTAACGCAATGAGCAACATATTCGCTATGTGAGTATAATCATCGTTAAGCTTGAATACAAATGCATACGCATGATTTCTTGCGTTTGAGTTTTTGATTTGTAAGAAAAAAAAAATTAACAAAATTCAATACAGTGGTGTGTTCAACAGTTTTTCTGTATGCTTCTTTTGAAAAAAAAATCAAATTAAAATGCACATAGGAAAAGACTTACGTACATACATACATATGTATGTATGTACATATCGCTCCTTTATTGCAATATAGTCATATCGTAAAAAGGCTCGTTTCAAGAAAAACGCATTTAAAATTTTTAGTTTCCATACAAGTCTTAGCAAATTTTTTGAGAAAATATCTCCTAAAGGAAACAGTTTAAAAGCAATTTGAATAAATTGTTGGCACAATATAAATTAAAATTCTGCATTGTTAACTCGAAAAGCTAATTTTTTGAGATATGACTATGCTGCAATAAAGGAGCGATATATTTCTTTTTAGAACTTTCTTAAAAAACATTTAAAAAATCAAATTAGACTTATATTACAGTACGTGAAACTCAAAATGGAATTTAGAAAACACGAAGAAAAATTTATCTATATATGTATGTATATTTCAAATACAACCCACTATCAAAGGAATAACAAACACGAAGTTGATCTTATTCCACACTAACAGCCAGTTTACCAATCTCGACAGCGAAAGAAAATTGATTTGGGCTCGTCTAACTCTTTTCTATGCGAACGATGTGACAGAACTCAATCAAAATACGTAAGAATATGCGAACGAATAGTGAGATAGACAAACACAAATTGATTCAAATGTGAGTGAGTTTCTTTCTTTCGCATTCATTTTCTTACGAAATTGCTGTAAGATGACTGCGCAATGTTTACAAATCGAGTTGTTTTTACTCAGCATTGAACGTTGTTGCCTGTTTTTTGTTGATTACAAATTCAGAAAGTTAACAAGACGATTTGATTTCACACAAGGTTAAACTTTGTTGCTTAAATTTTTCTGATTACGAAATCAGAATGTTGACAAGACGCGTTGGTTTTACTTAGCTTTGAACTGTGTTGCTTGATTTTTGTTGATTACAAATTTTAGTGTGAGTTAATCAATCAAAAACTTGATTTTTGGTTATCACTGGTACGAATGGTCCTAAAAACCAGGGATCAGCACCATTCTCAATCATTTTCAGATCCAAGTATTTTAAACACTTTTAAAAACTGATGCGGTGGTATTTATACCTGTCGTTCACTTTCGTATCTTGTGTATTTTTTAAGAGTAAAAGAAACGACCACAAAAAAGAGAGTTGTTGTTATTAGGACTTAGTAAGAGGAACATTTTGAGTATTTTCTATTTTCGTTTCTAATCATTTTCTTAATAATACATACATGACTAACGAGTAGAAAACTTACTTGTGCAAACAATATGCGGTGGCCAATCACACTGCAACCCGATTTAAGATGGGTGTACTTAGATCACTAAAAAGGCACCGGTTGCAGATCTCTGCTAAAAACTTCATGCTAGGAACACAACTGCGACGAACGTCGAATTTTTGGTCGCGAATACACGTTGCCAGAAATAAAACACGTTCGTGTATATGAAAGTGGTGTTGGTCGAAATTCGTCATACTGAGCGAAACTTAAAATAGATTTATTTCTAATTGTTTTGTTGTTTTAACTTTTCTTAGGCCCGGACTACAACTTAGTGTTAGTTAAAGGTAGGATTTTACCGGCCGACTAAATCACATTTCATTATAATAACTTCCTTTTAACCTAAAAGTGAACGATAAGTTAGCTGTAAATTTTAACGGGTGGTTTTATATTTGACGTTGCCATATTTGCACATGCTACCATATTTTTTACTCAAAGAGTTACAATTAAAGTGCATTATTGTTGCCACTACATTTTTTTTACCTCCTAAAAGTAGTCTTTATTTGTTGTCATACTTTCAAAAAATTAATTTAATTTTACAGGCAACCCCCATGGTTGGGAAATCCAGCTTATTACAAAATAATGAAATGAAAATAATGGTTAACGGTCAGTTTATCACTCATTTCTACTAAAGGAACTTTTAACTAACGCCAACATTACCGATAAGTTGTAATAAGGGCCCTTAATCTACCGCAGTTGATATGCGATACTAATTTTCGTACTTAACGAAGTATGAGTTGTAGTACGTTACTAAAACTCATACTATTTCATTTGAAATAAAGATTTTGAAGTCAATAAACACGCCGGAAAATCAATATTCGTATTATTTGATTTTGTTTATATTAATTTCTTCTAAATTTTTTCAGCTAAAGATCGATGTTTTGTTGTTTTTTTATTAAAAAGGTTTAGCAATTTTATATTTTCGATACTTCGCTAATAGTTTGTTAGCATCTTTAAGCAAAATTATAATATTATTAAACTGTATTATATTTGTAACTACTCGTATACAGTTGCAAATAAATTTGCAAAGTATAGGATGCATAGCAAGGGCAGAGTAACGAAAACAGTAACAGTAATTTTTTGCGGCGCTGGGACTAACTGTACCGACCTATGCCTTCACATAGGATGTTTCCGCGTTGTTAACAACGAAATACCTCAGAAAAACTGTAAACTACTACAGTTAGCTGAGGTAGACAGTTAACAGTGAGACGCAAACCTCTCGAAGGCCAAACAACAACGACAAGCCTGACAGAAATAATTACTTTTTGACTTTCGCACTACAAAGTATACTTCGCAAGTACGAGAGCATGATACACGTTACTAATTCCATACTTGTACGATTTGTCGTACGTTTTGCACTAACGTCTATTCCGCACAAAAGTTTGAAAGAATAAAATAGTCAATAACAGAAAGAGACGATTATATAAACTACAACAAAATAACTTATGTATACATAAATTCGGCTAACAACATGCAATTTTGTTCAAAAATAAAATGTTTCATGTGTTTTGTTGAAATAAATTAGTGAACAATTAGTACAAAAAAGAAGAAAGCGAAGTGCAAAAGCCTTTTTTTAATTATTGAAGTGAAACCATGGTGTCGTCTATAATTTTTAATTTATAGTATGGCAAACATATTTAAATTGTAAATATTTTTATCAGCGTTGTCAACTTCCAAAACGCACCAAAATGGGGAAAAAAGCGCGTTATATCTACAAAAACGCACTGAATTTTGACTTTTCGTTTCATTTTTAAACACCTATTTTGTATTTGAAAAAGCACAATATTTTTATATTAAAAACACTATAACGAAACAGCCTTTTAAGCTACTATAATACAATCAAACTAGGTCTGATAACACCGCCTGATGGCATGCCATCAAATTTGTTCAATAGCTAGGATTCGTATTTGTCAAACTTAGCCTCTAGTACGACTCCGTTCGTTTTATTAAGATAATGTTACCGTTGCAATAATTATAACGATATTTTATCATATTTATTATTAAGCAATATCATTTAATTATATTTTCTGTCGAAATCAGCTGTTACCTTTTCTGCCTATTATCAGGGACACAAAAATACAGCTGCTTACCGTCGTCAAAATTATATTGCAGGATTATACAACTTTTTCTGTCGAAAGAATTTACGATTATTGGATCAATAAAAGTTACAGAATCGTACTACAAGCCTTCAAATTCAATTAATAACAATTCTATCAAAGTGGTGTCTTTAAAAGAATTTATTGAAATATACGAAAATTGGCCAGAATTATAATATATGAATGGAAGTTTACCATAATCAATATATAATTTGTTAATTTCAAACTCGACTTGATCGAATTATAGCAAAACACTCTCTAAAAGCAGCAAATTTTATAAAACGAAGTGTATAATATACAATAGCAAGATTGTCTTACTTTGTGCATATGACATTGTACGCTTTCCACGCAAAATGAAACCCAAAAATTTTGGATTCTTAATTAAACTTTTTTCTTACATCAAAACCAAAAGTTCAGTTGAATTTGATTTTCTGGCACCGAAATTTAAAAAAGGCACCGAAAATGTAAAAAAAGCGCACCACGCACCGACTAAAGAACTTTTCGCACAAATAATTTTGAAAAGCACCAAAAACGATGCGAAACGCACCGAGTTGACAAGGCTGATTTTTATGTTGTTTTTGTTCTGTTTATTTTTTTTAATATTCATGTAAAAATCGTTTAGTTGAGAAAACATCACAGAAGCATTTTAAGCTTCAAAGGTCTTTTTTAAGCAAACATTTTTTGGATTTTTTTTCTGACACTTCCCATTTTTTATCGATAACATGCTGAAAAATTTTGACCTTTTTTACATGTTTTTCAATATAGCTGAACTCTTTGCTCTTAATAATAATTTCAATTGTGTTATATATGTATGTATATGCTCTTCTTCAAAATTTTAAAAAGTATCATTACGGCTTAAACAATGTTAACTACACAAAAGTTTATTGATATTGTGCTTCACACGACGAACTTATTCAACGAATATTTGCGGGAAATTCGTCACGATGGGCGAAAATCGTTGTTCGCCCCAGTTGTGTTCCTAGCATCAAAGGAGAAAAATGCAATATATATCGCTTTCACACACCGAAAGTTTACTTTTACTTTCTTGAGTTTGTGGATGGCAAGCAGTCAGTGTTGACATATTTTTTTCAAAAAATCTTTTATTTTCAGAAAAAAAACCTTTTTGTATGGGATTTTAGTTTCATTTTAATTAAAAAATATAAAAAAGTAAGCTGCACGAATTTCCAAAAAAAATTTCCCATAGAAAAATATTTTGCTGGTATCTCAAAAACCAGCAAAAAATTATAAATCTTACGATCTGCCAAAACTGGTGGCAAGGGAAAAGAAGAGTGTAAACTCTTCCTTTCCCTTGCCACCCACAAACTCAAGACTGCAGTGCAAACTTTTCGTGTGTGAAAGCGGCGTTACAAAAATACTTTTTTTAAGTATGTCACAATACATGTATAATATCAGGTTTTCTTGATCAATTCTGCTTCAATTTTCTTTTGAACTTTTGTCACACAAAAGATTAGTGTCGTCAGGTTCAAGTTTTTTTCCCTTCAGGTATTCGTATATTTTGACATTTCATTTTAAACTTGACGATAGCATCAAGACTGTGCCCTTTTCCATTTTCTTCTCCCTGTTCTCCCACAAACTCAAGACTTGATGTGTGTAAACGCCACTAATTTTCTCTACTTGTTCACAGTTCATATAATGAAACTCTTTAAGCTGAACTGATTACTTTCTAGGCCGAAGAGTGAAGGGAAAGATTAACGGGTATAAACTTGCTTGTTCTTTTAGTTTATTTTGCTCTTATATTCGTATGTGTGTGCATTTTTATACAAAAATACGACCTGCTATGTGAACAGCAAAAAAAGTTCAAAGAAGAAAATGTAGCACGAGCCTCCAGAAGACTTAATTGTGCAAGATGGGAATAAGCAGAAGTACAGTTTCCATTACATTAAGGCAAATTAATCATTTGCAATCGTTTATCATTTATCAGAAGTTTCCATTTTTGAAGCGGTTGTTTGATAATCAAACTTGGCCTATCTGCATGGTTGGATTCTCTCTCATCGTGTTTTGTTATAAACGGTCAGGCCAAGTTTGTCAAACTTCATAATAAATGCAAATACTGAATAGTGAAGTTCGAATCTATGATAGCGCGTGAAATAACTAGTGCTTTTGGTAATTGATAAATTACAAAATTACATATTAATGAAATTGTTAAATTATTTCAAAAGATTTCTTTTATGGTGAACTTCATCTTTTATTTTCTATAATTCTGGAATTTTTTCATACACTTCAATCAACTTATTTAAGATTAGTCGCTTTAGCTAATACAGCTATGTATACTGTTTGCTTGTGAAAACGCAAATGAAATTTATATTTTATTTGTCAGAATTGCCATTAAATAAGTTTAAAAATATTCAAGTCTATCGGGGCATGTTTGGCAAACACGAATTTTGGCTATTTAATGAGCTTGATGGCATCCGCGCTTTGCGCCTAGTTTAAAACATTCGTTGGAAATCGATAGAGACAAATATGTATACCATTTTGCTTTGCTTTAATACAAACTACAAATAGTTTTATTTTGTTTAAATTTCCCGTAAAACGTGTTATTTTTCAGTGTGTTTACATTTAGATACTAGAGCACAACGTGAAATAAAGATTGTACCATCCGATTGGTAGGTGTACCAAATCAGGTGGTACAGATGTATTAACGTATGCAGCCTTTGACAGCGCTAGAGTAAAGAAGCAAACAATATAACAAAAACAGGCATGTTGAAAACCAATGCCAATTCATAACAGGTAAATGCAGAAGAAATAAATACCACCTTACAAAAAAAAAATCTTTTTTAAATGTCAGGAGAAAAATATAAACACAAAAAGGAATTAAAAAAAAAAATATTTACAAGAAAGGAAAAACTTTTAATTACTTCGTGAAACTTTTAATTATTTCGTGAAGGGAAGAAGAGTGGAAAATGTAAAAGGGGTCTAAAAAATTGCACGTCCTAAGAGTGTTTTGTGATGTTTATGAGAAACAAATGAGTGGTACGTCTGGAAAATTTGAATGAAATATACTTAATATTTTGAGTGTATTTAATTCCAATTAATACATTACTATACTAATTTAAATATTACTAATGTGGTGTTTGTGATACATCAACAAATTTTTATAAAACATATCCAATATTTTAGGTGTATTTCTTACAATTTTTTTTTATCTTGGACCAGTACTCAGGGGATGACCCCTACATATACAGCGCATTGTATCGGAACTAGGAAAATAGGTTGTGAGGAGAGGGAAAGAGGGAGTAATGTTTGTGAACATTTGACTTGAACTTTCCAACGTTATAACAGACAGGAAACACGTCTGCAGGCAAATTATTCTACAAACGAAGCGTACGGCTGAAAAATGAATTCTCTCTGTAATGCGTAGTACGATTCCGCGGGCAATCGACCACAAATGGATGAGCTCTGGACGATGAACGCTTGCTACGTAAAAATGTGCGAGTTTCGGGAACAAGATCCCTAATCTCGTCTGAGCAAAATCCATTGTAGTAACGAAAGAATATAGTAACGCCCTACACTATGTCGATGCTCCAGTGAATCAATAGAGTTGGATACCCTACTGTCACCGATAAGCTTCTTCGCCCTCTCCTGCAGACGGTCGAGCAAACCCAAAATAGACTTTGGGGCACCGGCCTAAACATGAGAGTTGTATTCCATTTTCGGTCAGATGTAGGTGGTATAAATAGTAAGGAGGTCGGATGGAATGAAGTATATCTTACACCGTTTCAAAAACCCGAGGCACTTGAATGCTTCTTTAGAGACATTAAAAATGTGTTCAGCGAACGTCAGACTCTATCTTCATTCCAACAACACCAAGAGCATCCGATTCCTCAATATTTGTACCATCCATGAGTACAGATGAAGCAAAACTTACGGTCATTTATTTTTAATATGTATCATTCGTTTATGTCTCATAAACACCACAGTCTCTTTTTTCAATTAAACAGACAATAAATTAGCGGACATTATTCCACGTCTTTTTCGGTCTTTCCTAAACCTTTCGCATTTGAGAAATTAGTAGACAAATAGAGAGAAATTTACTGAATAATTTTTATTTTGTTCTTTTTGGATGCTGTCTTTATTTTGGCAAACAGCCGATATATTGAAATGAAGTTGGAATTAATATGAGATCAATGATATGCAACAACATAAGAAATGCGAAGTTCAAAAGAGAAACAAAAAAAGTCTACAGATGTCTAATGCTATAGTAAGTATAGACGTTATAAGAATTCGTTCAAAAATCGTACAAGTATATAATTAGTTGCGTGTGTCATGTTGTCATAAATCGGGAGGTAAAATTTTCAGGGCCGATGTTGAATACGAACCACATCACAAAACGTCTAGTTTTTTTTGTGTATTTCATTTGGCATATCTCAATTTCAGACTAATTCTATGTGAACCAAAAAAAGATACACAATCGCGCAACGTGTTAAAGGCTTATTATCAAAATGGGCCTTCAAATTAAATACATATCGTGGACTTTGAGATTTTTTCGGTCAATTTAATCGTTCAAATATGCGTACAGTTAGAAAAACCGTGCAAAAATTGAACAAACTAGGTCTGTAGGACATTTGAAAACACAATTTGACACCGTTGGACTTCTTCCTTTGGGGCTATTTGAAACAAAAGTCGATAATCCAGCAACAATTCAAAAGCTAAAGGCTGAGATAGTTCGGCACATTAATGGTATATAACTTCAATTATGCCTCAGCGTTATAGAAAATTTGGATAATCGGATGAAGGTGTGTCGCCGAATTTACGGCGGCCATTTAACTGATATTTTGTTTCATGAATTATTGAATACCAATGTTTTCAGAATAAAAAGTAATGACAATAATTCCTAAATAATATCTGTTTTTTCAAAATCAACAACAGCCCTTAAAATTTAACCACCCTTTATATACTTTGTTTGAGCTTAAGTACGAAATTTAGTACCATCTACATCCAGTCTTAGTACGACAACCTCAAATTCTTTATTTGTCTGCCCATCGTCTGTCTAACTATAAAAAAGGACTAAGGGCCATTACTACAACTTACCAGTAAAATTGGCTTTAGTTAAAGTACAATTAGCAGAAGTGAGCGATAGGTAAACTGACCGTTAACCGTTTTTCATTATTGAAACTTGCCTATAATATAATATCAACATTTTTCAGAGTATGACTATAAAACACAAATTAAAGACTACTTTTAGGAGGAAAAATTGCAGTAGAGACTAATTTCACTTTGATGGTAATTAAGGTGATAGATTTTTCGATGTTTTTCTAAACACAGTATTCGAATACCTCGAATAGTAGCACTCTAAAAATTCCAGTTTTCGATAAAAAATTAAAGAAAAACACAGTTAACCGGTTTTATAATGAAAAAATTTACAAACAAGTTTGTTAATATAATAACATTTGATTTGGATGGCTAAAGTAACATTTGAATAAAAGCAAAGTAATTTCCAAAAACAACAAAGTAAAGGCCTATTATTATTACACTATCATACACGATCGTGCGATCTACTAAATAAAACATGTGTGCTGAAAAAATACTAAAGACAGAGTTTCTTACAAATCGTGCGATTTGAAAAATTTTATGAAACTTTTCAAAACATTATGGTTTCTGTGCGATCAATGTGGTATATATTGCGAAAAGTATGAGAATATTGTTGGTGATTCGAGAAAAAAATTTAAGTAATGTAAAATTATTATGTTAATAAAAGTTTTTAATTATTGGATTGCGAATATATAAATTATTGCAATTATACTTGTGTAATAATAGTGTGGCCTACAACGTCATTTTGAAACGATTTTTTCAAGTCGGCCAGACTTTTGAAACAGTTTCCTGTGAATGAATCGTACGATCGTGTAGGATAGTAAATCAGGGCCTTAAAAGAGACTTGAAAACTTTTTGAGATATCTGCATTTTTTGTTAAACATATGAAAAGATACAAAGTATACATACGAGTATGTACCTATATGCAGAATGTACTCAAAATTTGATTCCACTGTACATTGCAGAAACAGAACACTCAGTATATAAGCCATTGTTACACTATCATACACGATCTTGTGATCTACTAAATAAAGCATGTGTGCTGAAAAAGTACTAAAAATGAAACCATGCGACAGAGTTTTTGACAAAACGTGCGATTTGAAAAATTTTATGAAACATTTCAAAACATTATGGTTTCTGTGCGATCAGTGTGGTGTATATTGTGAAAAATATGAGAATATTGTTGGTGCCTCGAGAAACAAAAATTAAGTAATGTAAAATTATTATATTAATAAAAGTTTTTAATTGTTTTATTGTGTATATAAATTATTTCAATAATAGTGTGGCCTACAACGTTATTTGAAGCGATTTTTCAAGTCGGCCAGACTTTTGAAACAGTTTCCTGTGAATTAATCGTGCGATCGTATAGGATAGTGGATCAGGGCCTATAGATGTATAAGCGCGACTGATCAACATTGCATGTTGATCAATGAGTTATCATCGCATCTCTTTAATCCTTCCTTGCATTATTGATATAAATTACTGTAATGTATTTTTTCATTCATATTCATGACAGAACCTTTTGGTTTTCTTGCAAGTGTATAGTTACAAATACAATACAATATAATGTAAAACAATCCAAGTTCGGCTAAGAACTTCACAATGTTTTTCTGCCATTCTTTTGTCGGTACAGAAATATCGTTGCAACAGATGACATTAGACGTTTAAAACGCATAACATCATATAATCAAAAGATTTGCCTTACTGGCAACAGCTGTAAAATTAAAAGCAATGCCAAATTTTCAATAGATTTTATTTTCAGTAGATATTTATAATATGAAAAGCCAAACAACATGTTCTGTTTACAACTTCACAACATTATTTTTAGTTTGGCCATCTTATATTTTGCTTTTAACTAATTCTTAAACAAAAACTTTTTTCCAATTTGCAAATTTTCTAATTAAATTTTCAGTTTCATATGTATGTAAACATACAACACCTGATTATTCAATTCTAGTTCGAACTTACCCAAAGAAAAAGTTCGGGCTAATCTGTACAGGAAATGAAAAAATTACTCTCTCATTTTCTCTCGAACGCTTTTGGACTAGTTTCGTTATTCACGTGGAACACACCTAGTATTTGGGTCTCTATTGGAAGATTTTTCACATAATTATACATATTATAATGATACCATTTTCAATTCAAGCTTATTTTATTTACTTAAAATTTTTGTAGCAAAATGCCGCAGTTAGTTTTTTAAAAATATATCCGAAACCCTTAGGTTCTCTAAAGCCGTGCTAAAAGGCGAAACTACGAAACTTCAGAATTAAAAGAACGATTAGTATTTTTATACCCTTCACAAAAATGTAAAGGGTATATATATATATAAGTTTATGATTCCGTTTGTAATTTCTAGTTTTTTTTTTTTGTGACCCTATAAAGTATATATATTCTGTTTCAGAATTAATAGAAACTTTTTTCTTTCACCATTCTATTAATCCTTATTGCCATGTGTTTGCTATTTAAATTCAGTAATATCGGTTCACATATAGCTGAGATATATTCAAAATTCCGAAAAAAGCCATGAATTTTTGCAATTTTGTATGGAAATTTTTGAAAAAAAAGTTGTTTATTTTGCTTCAAACTTCACACACTCAAAAATTTTCAGACATTTCCAAAACCGGGTTTTTCATGAAAATGTCGCGAAAGCGAACTGAAACAACTTTTTTTGCTCAAAAACAATTTTGGTGATGAAATAAGGTTATATAAATATGGAAAATGAAAATTTCCGATATCGGTCCATATATACCCAAGATATAGCCTAGACCGGGTTTCTCATGCAAATGTAGCGTAAGCGAACTTAAACAACATTTTTTGTTTTTTTTTTTTTGCTTAAAAGCAATTTTGGTAATAAAATGTGGTTATATAAATATGGAAAATTTCTGATATCGGTCCATATATACCCGAGATATAGCCTGAATCGATTTTTCCATTAAAATTTTTATTTTATTTTTATTTTTTTGCTGAAAAGTAATTCTCGTTATAAAAAAAGGTTACTAAAATATAGAAAACTCCGATATCGGTTCATATATAACCGAGATACTTTGTTCGCTCTCCGAACCACTATTGCGAAACTAGGTGTTCAGACGGTTGTTTTTCGCATCACACTGATGTTTACATATTTTGTGCAAACGTTTCACTAATTCTTTTTAAAATTTTTATTTAAATCCTTATGTAAGTATCAAATTTTTACATTTTCAATGTGTTTATTTTGATTTTACACACATTATCTTTTTTCTTTGTTTATTTAGATTTTTTTGCAGCTAGTTCAGATAAACTAGCGATAATTTATTATCAAATTTGGAGATGATAGTAGTTTTTGCTTGGTTCGCAACAAGATTCAAAATGAACCATGTTGGTTCAGTCAAGATTGGGCCGCGAACCACGAATCAGAGAGTGAACCTCGAAAATAAGCCTTCGTGTGAACATGCTATAAATTGAAAACAAAAATAGTGAACAGAGCCCGAAAATTTCTTTGTCGGGCTCAAATTCGTAAATTATTGCTTGTAATTAATATTTGTTAAAGAATACAAGAAAAGTAAATAAGGATGTGCTATAAATCGTTGCGGCGATGTTTGCTTTTTAGTCCTTCATACATATGTATGTATATATTTTATTGCCAAATATAGTAAATAAGCATTTTTCCTTCGATTTTTCACAAATAGTTTATTTTTTGTTGTTGTTAATTTGGGCTTTACGCGGTAAAATCGGCGTCGACCAATATTGCGACTAATACGGTGTTTACACTTATTCACATCTTAGAGCTGTGTGTGGAAGATGTTGAAAATTTAAAAAAGCTATTCACATTACATTTTCAACATCTTTCATCTGTCAAGTATTACTTCACGGGCTTGAGCAAACAAAAAACATTAAATAAAATGGAGTTAAAAGATTCTGCAATTATTGGATTCATTATTGCTCTTAGAAAGCGAAAATAATTACAGCTTCAATTTGCAGAATTGTTAGAAATTATGCAAGACGGCGGCGACATTTGTTAGAATTTTAAATAATTTATTAAGATTCGAACTAATAAATATAAATTATAACACCTTAGAATCGAAATGGCAATTTTTGGGAAAAGGTTATTCCAAGACTACCAGTTCAGAGTTTTTCAAAGGGAGCTTACGTATGGATCGAATGGAACTTCCAAGTTTACTGTCATTTCCTGAAAAATATACGAATTCTTCCTCTCATTCCGCAATTCTGCAAACTCTCGTCAGCAGCAGACCATACAACACGACGAATTTTTTCCTTTTTTACTATAAATAAATGTGTTGTATATATTATTATTTCTGATTATATATTATTTTTAATTAAATTAAAATCTACTCAAATTGCTGCTCATTGTAAAAATCATATACACTTGTATATTTTTTAGCGATGGTATGAATTTTTAACAATTTCTTTTAACTTTTTTAGTGATGACACTAAAATAATCGAAAGATGTTGAGTCCAGCAATGTAAGAAACGAACATCTTGTAAAGATGTTGAGTTTTTTTCATATGGACTTTATATAGGAAGATGTTAACATCTGGCCAAAATGATATAAGATGTGATTAAGTGTAAATACGCTACAAAATGCAGTGTCAAGGTATTTTAGAATGCAGACGATGTGAAAGGAAACATATGTTTTCTGCTTGTATATCACTCTCATCTCTAACGAATGTAGATATGTTTTTTAGAATAGTAAAAAATTAAACAAGCATGTATTTGTGGTGAAAGTGACTTCTCGAATGGAGACGAACATGTTTCGCTCTCAAAATTTTGTATGACGAAATAGGTTGATTGGGTTGCGAAACACAAATTTAAGTCTCCGTGTGAATATGCTATTGATGTTTACGTATAGAAATTATATTGGAAACATTTTAGAATACAAAAAAAAAAAAAACTATAATTTTATTATTTATTTGATCATTGTTTTTATTATTAAAATATCTATATTTTAAATACACATTTGATCCCATTTGCTTAAACTGTTGGAAAACAAATAAAAAGTCTATAAACAAAAATAGAAATAATTAAATTAGATACAAAATTAAAATTGTTGTTTTGTAATAAATTTGGTTTTTGGTTATTTATTTTTATATATGTATACATATGTATATATATATATATATATATATATATATATATATATATATATATATATATATATATATATATATATATATATATATATATATATATATATATATATATATATATATATATATATATATATATATATATATATATATATATATATATATATATATATATATATATTTTTTTTTTTTATTATTAAAAATAAAACAAACAAATAATTGATTTTCACTTACTAGCCATTATATGACCTTACATGCTAAAGACAAACATTTTTTACTTATCAAACAAGTTTTAGGCGGTTTTGTTTAGTTTTTTTTTTTCTTTTTTTTTTAATTTCATTAATTTAGTTTTACTTAAAAATATTCTTAAAGTTTTGGTTTTTTGTTTAAAGTAATACATATTTTAGAATTTCTTATTTTCATTTTGTTATCAAATCATATATGCATTTTATATACAAAAAATTGTTAGTTTTATTAATTTGTTGCATCTTTTAAATAAAAAACTTTATACCTTTATTCAGAATTATTGTCAAAATAGCGGCTCCTCCTGAGCTGATAGCCCAGGCAGCTGTACACTTTTAAAAATATCCTTTTTTTTTTTCTAAGAAATATTAGAAATATTTAAATTACATTTAACTCAGAATAACTCACAAGGGAAAACATTTTTCTTGCTTGATTTATTGTTAATCTATTACTAAACTTTCATAATTGTTTTAGTTAATCTCACTATCGCCAAAAAATGAAAATCACCACAAAAGTGTATTTTTCTGAAAGGAACAGCTTTTAGTTTAAAATTTTATCTGAAATTGTATAGCTGTCAAAAATTCATATTTTCGGGGCTTATATATTCAATTGCGACGTGGAATTCAAGAAATTTTGCATTATCATTAATGTGCAAGCGTAATAATTTTCCATGTTTATTATTATTATTATAGGTTAATGAAGAAGATCAATTCCGTTAGAGAATAAAATCGGAAATCATATTACCGGCACTTTTCTCTTGCTTCAGAGTCGATACGAATCCTTTTTAAGTTTGTTGGTTTTAACTAAGAACTGATTATTTTTGACATGTAATGTGAATTAAGTGAATTTAATTGTATTCAAATGGTGCTACTATTTTGACAACTATTATTAATTAAATAGGCATTAATAATTTTTGAAGTATTTTATTTAAATTCATTCGAGTTTTTTTTTTTTTTTGTATTTACTTGTGTATGCTTTTTAATGGACTGCTTAACTTATTCTAATGTTGATTGGCTGAAAGTTAAATTTATACCTTTCACCTCTTGAGTATGGAAATTGATTGTAAAGTTCATGCATGCGAGGGCAGGCGTTATATATTTTTATATGACTGTATGCATGGCTCAAAAAAATGGAAAATATTTTATCGCAAGTTAAACTCGGTGATATTATCGTGCTACAAAGAGTAAATTAAATTTCGAAAAATGAAAGAAAGAAAAACTCTTTTAGCTTATAATTTTGGCATATTCCTAAAATTTGTCAGCTTTGAAGGAGGAAAAAAATTAGATAGTTTAAAAAAATTTTGTAGTTATTATATATAATTGATAGTGATCGTAATATTTGATCTAAACATCTGCTAAAGTGTCATATAAAGTATCTCGAAAACAGTTTAAACAAGTTACTACACATTACTTTTTATTCACATAATATTATATTGTATGCTAACAAACTTATCCAGACGACAAAATATTTATGGCTCCAAACAATTGAGTTTTTTTTTTTCACTATATTAGCTTCTAACATCGATACCAATCAAAAAATTAGAAACAGCTTGTTTTCTATATTTCCCAGCTGTCTATATGTCGACATTTCATAGGAACTACCCTAATCATCAGTAGATTTTGGAAATTTTTGAAAGGTATTGTCAAACATTCAACTTTATATCCCAACAATCTAAATAAATTATTGAGAATTTAAAAAGAAAAATGCTCTAATAATACCTGTCAAAACACAAAAAACAAGCTTTTTCATTTATACACGTCTCTAACATTTCACGATATGGAAAGTTAACATTCGTTTATTTAAAACCAAAAAATATGATAGTTATTATGTTTTGTAATTTTTTATATAATACATACCTTACATGTACGAATAGGCGAAATAAAATATACGTTTCAACATTACTTTCACTGACCTTTATTTAAATTAAAGCTATATACAAGTACATATAAATGTTGTGAAAATAACTTTAATAGTGAAACCCCAATGTAAGCGGCATGCGGCAGCGGGCGGCAACAATGTGACCCATTTCCAAAAAATTCTATTTTTTATACAAATAATCGCACATAAATTTCAACATATTGAATTGAATTTATTTTGACAATGCCGTTAAAGGCGGCCGAGCGGCAATGTTGAATTCAAATTTATTGAATTTTTGATGAACTTTTTATAATTTTTTAAATTAAATGTTTGGACTATAACCCGTTGTACAAATGTTGAATTCAGTTTAACTTTTTGTTTTGCCGGTTCAATTTGTCAAAGCAATAATTTAAGTAGAAAATAGAAGACAGAAATTAATTTTCGGTTCTGAAATTTTAACAATTGAATTTGTTTATTTATTTTGGCTTTAAAAAAAATCAAAATGTTTAATCTTCGAAGCACAAATTTTTCTTCAATTAGCCGCGTTCATTTGCCTACAACAAATATACTCAAGCGCCATTATATAAATATGTACATATATGTATATATCTATGTTTACGAACTTCCACATGAGTAGTGGTATTATTGTTAAAAGTAGCGCTTAACGATAGTATCGATGGTATCGATAGCTTTTCTTGAAACTATCGAATATATCGATGGGGGCGACTTTCGATAGTTTTGCAGCTCTAATGGAAAGGTCAATGCGAGGTCAATTATCGATGCGTGATATTTTTAAAAATGGGGTTTTTGCTGCATTTTTTTAACTATGTACATTCTTCTATTAAAAATAAATCAGTTTTGTGTTAATTAAATTATCAATAAACTTTTTATCAGCGTGGCCATTTTGGCATTTTTTTATTTAGCTGCAAATTTTTCATTTAGCAGTTGGAATTTTTATTAGCATTTTTCAACTATATATTTAGCCTTTTTCAGCATTATTTTGTTTAAAAATAATCAAAATATACGTTAATACATCAGCTTAAACAACGATTGCCAATATATTTTCTTAACGTAAGAAATACTGACTTTTTTATGTAGAAAATAGTTGCAAAACTAATTAATGCGAATTCAAGAAACTTTTAAAAAAGAAATGATTTGTTTCACTCTAAACTAAATTCATATGATTAAATAAGAATTCAACACTTGATTTCTAGATAAATGTACATGATTATGAAAGGCATTAAATGAGTCACTAAAGTCAGCTACTTTTCCAGTGCAGTTCCTGGGTTTACCACTTAGCTATGCGAAAGTTGAAGGCATTTTTAATGGCGCGAATGAAAATTTGAAATATAATGACGTTCAAACTATGAATTTGCTACTTCATATCGAGTGTGGTTTGAAAAGGTTGAATACATGGTGCGAAAATTCTAAAATAACAAATGATCTCATTGAAAAATTCGGTTAGAACATTTAGTACAATAATCCCCCATATTTCAAGAAGCGTCACATCAAAAAACTCTTCAACAGCAATTACTTCTTCATTGATCCTTCGATACTGCATATACCTAAGCTATAGATAGAGATTGTCGACACTCAATATTCAATCGTTGTTGGCAATGTTCTCGTCATGTGACTACGATAGTGCCTCTTGGAATAAGGGGGAATATCTCCAACGAATCTACAGAAGCTGAAAAAGAATATTCGTACGATGACGTATGTAATGAATAATAATTTGATTTTGTTATTAAATATGTTATATAAATTATATTTATATACTATTTAAAATCAATTTATGCTTCAAGTTCCTTTGGTTTTTAATTAATTTTCTGATAATTTAAGTCTGCTTATGAACATAAGTGGTATGATATATTGACAGCCAGTTCGCCGATGACGAAAGGATAAGTTTATTCGCATTCTAGGCGAAAGAAAATTGATTTGGAATTTTCTAACTTTATTCTATGCGATCGATGTGTTAAAATTCATTTGAAATACATAAGTACATGCGAACGAATAATAGTGTCATAGACAAACGTAAATTGATTCGAATGTGAGCACTAGCTTTCGTTCGCAAACTCTTTCATTCGATATCTCTGAACAGGCTGTTTATTTGAAAACTTTTTATTAATTACCAACTTAAAAAGTATTTATGTGTAGTAGATATTTTATTGTTATTTTTTAACCGGTTTTTTTTTATTGAAATAATGTCCAATAAGTGTTCATAGGGAAGAATTATGAAAAATAAATCTTTTATAAAGACTAAAATACAAAATGTAAGTAAATTAAAATACAAAAATACAAATCAATTAAAATTTTAGCTTTATTTTATAGCAGTTTAGGATATCTTTTAGTATTTTTTAGCATTATTTTAAAGACCATTGAGCTTATTTTAAAAATTTTTCCATATGGCCACACCGCTTTTCATACTCTTCGATTTGAAAAATATTTTTCGCAAACTCATTTATAACGCCGAAACAAAGTATTTGTGTTTTCTTAGAACTATCTAGCTTGCAAATAAAGTTTTGATAACCTTTCTGCATGAAAACACTACTACCTAGTAAAGCTGCCTTGGTATTAAATTCACCTTTTTTATCTTGGACCAGCACAGGTAGTGTTTTGTCTTTCGTTCTGCACACACGTGTTTTTCATTGTCGTCCGTGTTTTCTATACCTATAGCTATGTTTATTATTAATTTGTAAAAAACGAAATTATACCGGAATAGGTAGAGTTTCGTTTTGCATCATGTGTGCACGTGTTTTTTTATTCTTTTATTTTTTTACTGCCGTTTGTTTTTTCTCTATTTCTTATTATTAATTTCCTTTCTATGTTCCTCCTATATATTTTATTATCTTACAGTGTGCGCGGTGTTGAACTAATTTTTGTTATTCTGAGCAGTGTCGAAGGTATATACACTGGGCACTGATCAGATTTAGCTAATTGAATTTCAACATTTTAAATGCTGTGATAACGTTTGTTTTGATCGTTCATTACTCCCCTTCCCTCCTTCTCGCATTCTATTTTCCTAGTTTCAGTACAATGTATGTAAAGATAAAACAAAGAAAAAAAAACGTAAGTACTCTGTTCAAATCTGCGAAAAATGTTGAGCAACATTACTTATTTTACTCGGAATATATGACATTTAAAATGTGGTGCCTATTTCGCGTTTTAGGCAAATTTCACGATTTTCTTGTTTTTAGGTATACCATATTGTTTTGCAAATGTAAATAAAAACCATATGATATCATATTTAATTCTATGCAATTCAAAATTGTTTTTTTTTGTGTGAAAAAATGAAATCGTTTCTAGTTTAATATTTTTCTTTTTCAGTTGTTATTAAATTTAAGTACTTTTTCATTTTTGAAAAAGAAGAATTTTTAGCAAACAAAAAATTAATCAGCTGTTTGAAATTTCGCGCGAAGAAAGTACCACTCATATTATTTCACAATTACAACATAATGTTGCCAGAAGCATTTCATAACTTTTTCACAAATTAAACCACTTCAGCAACATTATTTTATAGATATTTCACACAAGTTTTTGTATATAGAGCTTTGACAGCATTTCGCACGAAATGCCGAACACAGTACTTAGTTGCTTAAACCAACATATGTACATACATTTTATCACAATACCAGGCATAATGCTGATAATTACTTCAATTGTATTTTGTTTTCTTAGCACACGCATTACATACAAATGTGATAAAAATAAGTTTATGTTTGGATAAATCCTCCTTTTACATGTTTGACCAATATTTCATATATTCCTTATTGAGTTCTTTAGCAATTCGAAATAAATAGAGTGCAAAATTTAGAAAATTGCCAAATAAGAGCGGTTTGGGTTTACAACAGTCTATCTCTTTATTCACTTTGGTATCTAAAGGTATCAAGGTTTAAAAAAAACTCAACCGAATTTACATACATAAGATGGTTCTTTTTATCTAAAATATTCATTTTGTGTAGGTGTTTTATAAATATTACGTTTTCTTATAAACTAAATAATTATTCATACAATATGTTTTAGTTCATTGTTTCACTTTTGTATATTTAACTTTTTACCTTAAAATTTAATAGTTATTATTATTATTAAGTTTCCAATTGATTATGTGTAAGTGATGAATGGTACATAATTATATTATTTTAATTGTTTATATGTATCAGTTTGATTTGTTTCAATTTGTATCGATTTACGAAAAAAATAAATATGTACATATGTAAATGGTCCTAACTTAATTTTAGTAGTTACGAGAGAATCGCATACATGCATAAGTATGCATAAATAAATCATGTATTTCATACTTATACCGATGGCTTAATATAGAAAGGGTATATCCTGTTTCTTTCAAAATTGCGTTTACAACTTTTTTAAGTAGAGTAATTACTACACAAAAAATACCTTTAAAGAAAAATAACAGCTATATTTGTTGATATTGTAAGGAAAATTTTTTGCTTTTCAGCCTACCTACCTACTCGTATGTTAAGCCATCGATATGTATGTATGTACATTATGCATTTAAGTTTCCAAGCAGTTTTAAAACTAAACGATAATAAAAATTCAGTCGTGTATTCCATGGACGTTGTTGAAAATATTACAAAGAACGCACAGTTATAATCCAAAGCAATTTAAAAAACTGTCCTATAAAAAAAGAAGAACAGCAGTAGAGCTGTGTCATTCATTTACGAAAGGGATAAATTGATCGGATCATCAATCAAGTGCAAGGCGAATAAAAATGCCGTTTGACAAAATTTCAATAGAGTGTCAAGGCGAATTCATTATTAGGTGGATGCATCGGCGAATTCAGGCGAATTCGGTTAATATGGCGGCACTTCCTCTGTCAAGTTTTGTTTACCATTTTCGGCGCCATTTAAATTTTTTACATGTTCTTTATCAACTACTTTTGACAGCTTAAGTGTGAATTCGCCTATTTACACAAAAAAAAATACCTGTTGTTTTTTTTATTGTTGTATTGTTGTAGCGAAGCGACTACCTTGTTTTTTGTATCATGTAGAGTGTGTTCTATTTTGTTACGTTTACTCGGTGTTTACACACGAAAGTGCAAAAACCCCAATACATTGCCATTTTTTTTTTACTAAACCATTCATACGGATGTATGAATGTGTTAGTATGTGTTTTGCATGCAGATACATGCAAAAAGCAACAAACAGTGCTGTTGCCCCTAGATATTTAATTTTAATGGTTATTCTTTCAAGGAAAATTTTTTAAATATTAATAGGTTTAGTTACATGCCGAAAAATTAATATAAATAAATAAACAAATATAACTTACTATTTATTTGCGTGTGTAAACAATCAAGCAAGTTGCAAGTCTTTTATTATGTTTGTTGATGTATGGGTTGTTAATATGTACACGCCACTTGTAACTTAGGGTCCACACCAGCAATAATATCTGAGATGAGAACGTCAAATTCAATCGCAGATAGAATTCTGTTCTGTGTGTAGACTTCAAATCAGTATTATCGCATTTTTATAATAGTTTTTATGAGACCGTTCTTACGAGAAATTTCATGGCAACGATCTTTTAATAAGAGCTGTCAAAAAAGCTATTGTGTGTGTTTGTATACAAAAAGACGCCATTGCAATTTTACCGATTATTAGTTTTGCATAATATTCTTTTAAAAAACATTTTAAATGGAAAATAATATGTTTTTATGCACTAAATATATACTATAAATGATTGCTTTCGTACAAAATGTGCACATAGACAAAATTCATATAAGATTATATTGATCGCAAAGAAGTGTTTTCTTCTCCGCTTTCAAAGATTTATGAGTTCTTATAAGATTAACAAAAACAGGTGTACTCCTTGCTAGATATTAAGATGGAAGATCGCTCTCTCATTCTGCCGATGTTTTCTTAGATATTATGTCAGAGTTAATCGCAGTTGTAAACACTAGGTTACAAGTTACTTGCATGTGTAAATTCAGTGTTACTTAGTGCCTCTGCATTGAGAACATCAAATTCAATCGCAGAGAAAATTCTGTTACGTGTAGACCTAAAATCAGTGTTATCACAGTCTTGTAATAATTTTTATGAGAAATTTCATGGCCACGATCTTATAATAAAAGCTGTCAAAAAAGCGATTGTGTGTGTATTTGTTTACAGAAAGACGCCACTGCAATTTTACCGATTTTCAGATGGGCATGAAGAAATTTATTCTCTCATTATGCCGACGTTTTCTCAGATATTATGTCAGAGTTAATAGCAGTTGTAGAGCCTGGGCAATAACAGACGAGAACAATTGTTCTGCAGCTTGTAGGCGAACGGGGGGATGAAAGTGATATTTTGTCGGCATAACTTTTTCAACCAGCTTTATGCCGGCACATGCAGAACAAACCAATACAAATACAAGCCAAGCAATCAAATGTATACAAAACACGAATTCATACACAATGCACATATATAGTCTCGTCTGTTCTTAAAAGAACATAAAATTGTTTGGACTACAAATTGTTCTCGCCTGTTATTGTCCATTAGGTTAAAGTTTAAACAACTGTTATTAGAAACCTGTGCCTTGAGAAAAACTCAGTGGATTTTGATCGTGGGCGGTGTCATTAGTCACGTCTGAAGGAAACATTTTCCAGCAATAATATTTTATTATATACTTATTAAAATAATTTTTTATAATAAAAACAATATTAGCTAACAATCCTTAAATCGCTTATATTTTCTTTATATAAGCTTATACCATGTTCAGACGGTAATATGAAACACTTGGTTCGCTCTCTGAACCACTATTGCGAAACTAGGTGTTCAGGCGGTTGTTTTTTGCATCATACTGATGTTTACATATTTTGTGCAAACGTTTCACTAATTCTTTTTTAAATTTTTATTTAAATCTTTATGTAAGTTTCAAATTTTTACATTTTCAATGTGTTTATTTTGATTTTACACACATTAATTATCTTTTTTCTTTCTTTGTTTAGATTTTTTTTGCAGCTAGTTCAGATAAACTAGCGATAATTTATTATTAAATTTGGAGATGATAGTAGTTTTTGCTTGGTTCGCATCAAGATTGAAAATGAAGCAAATAGGTTTGCTCTCAAAATTTTGTATGGCGAACCATGTTGGTTCAATCCAGATTGGGCCGCGAAACACGAATGAGAGAGCGAATCTCGAAAATAAGCCTGCGTGTGAACATGCTATTAATATTATCGCACTAAGAGAATAAAAAAACTGCTGAAACATTAGTTCTTCTGTGTCGCAGGCAAGCATTTTTCGACGTTTGATCGATCGCCAGGACAGCTTTGAAATGGATGAACGGACCAGTAAACTTTTTCTATTTATTCTATTGCGTCAATTACGTCAATGCCTACTATATTTAAGTCCTCGATATTTACGTTTAGTTTTAAAACTGAAAACACAATGTTTGTCATAAGGTCGCAAATCTGTGTTTTGTTATGTTTAAAGGTACATTTATTACTGTTATGGATGGCGTTAAATCAATCTTTCAATTTGAAAGTTTTATTTTTTTATTTTAGGAATACTTAAATGTGTAAGGTTTTTTTAAGGTGATTGAAACTTGTATTTTTTATGGCCATTATTACAACCTAACAAAAAAGTTCCCGATAGTTAACCTGCACGTTAGTTAAAATTTTCCCATTTTTGCAACTGAAGTTAACAATTTTCAACAGAATATGTGTGTTTCTTTACTTTCCGGGCACGTTTCGTGCAAAAGTGAGCGTGCATAACCTAGCATCTCCATATAGCAATATTTATTGCGGCAATTGTCAAATTTGATTGCGTCCATAAAATTTGCGATGTGTAGACCGCAAATTGCTATAGGTAGCAATCCGTTGCGCAATGATGGCTCAACTGATTGCTTGAGCAATTATTGCCAAGCAATGAGCTGTCAGTTGTTGTAATTTGGTATACAAACAGTGATGTTAACAATTATTTTCAAACACTGTACGACTTTAAAAAATTACAGTTTTTTGAGCAAAATTACCGTACTATCTAACAAGGAAGTCGGTATTTTAAACCTGTATTAAGCTAAATGAACCAATTTCACAAAAGTAATAATAAAATTATGCCTGAAATGCCACAGTTTAGCAAATTTGGCGATTCTTACGAAGTTGTAGTAAGATTGTTGTATTTTTAATAAGGCAACTGTAATTTTAGAAGTATTTAAAATGAAACCCAATAAAAAAAAAACTTTAATGAAAATTACCGTACAGGCTATAAAATTACCGTGCTACCGTTTGGCTGACAAAATTACCGTATAATACGGTAATTACCGTACAGTTAACATCACTGTATACAAATATAACAAACATAGTGCTGTCCATACAACAAACACAGCGTTGTTCATACAACTCCTCACGTTGAATTTTGTTAGTATTTGTGATGAAGCAGTAATACGTATACGCCACCTAGAGCAATTAGCAATCGCTATGCTGATATTCTGCCAACGTTGTTGCTTGAGCTTAGCAATAAAAATTGCTATGTGGAGACGCTAGGTAAGTTGCTCTCAAATACAGATAAAATTTACCTAAAGTACGGGAACGCAAACAGTCAAATTTCTAGCCCAAAAATACACATATGCTGTGTTTTGATGTGGCAACAAAAATTGGCATTTAGTTTCACAAAAAAAAAATACCCCGATATTTTACACTTTTGGGATTTTAAAGTCTTTTGTACATTCCTTTTTATATAATATTTATATAAAAACACTGAAATGATTTGTATACGAGTTGATTCAAATGAACTTTGTATCTTTTTTATTGTTTATTTTTCGAACAGCTGACTGCTTAACTAGTTGCCCAAACTATCCCGAAGAAAGTGTACGGGCTATTCTCTCAAAAGGGCTCTCATTTGCCCAATTTTAAAGTACTGAAACGCTTTTCGTGCAAATGGGGATCCCAAAGTAGAGTAAAGAAACACACCTAATATATGGCAGCTTCAAATGCTTAAAGTTCGCTTTGATATTTACCATGAGGATACACCTGCTGTTAAGTTATCAGCTACTTTTTAGGTTAACGTTAACTTGTAATAATAAAAAAAATATCTGTAAGATAAAATCCAAATGTTGTAATAATGGCCCTTAAAGAAGAAATATTGCTTTAATTTTTTCAAATATTGTTTTAAATTGAACATGTGTTTATGGTCAATAAAAAGGAAAAATAATATAATGTTATTAAAAATTATCATTTACTATTTAAAAAATAAACAGGAACAATGCATTAAAAATTAAAAATAAATTTGTATTCTTTTCATAAAATAAATAAGAGAAAAAAAAAATAAACTCAAATCAATTCAAAGTAATGAGACAAAGAAAACAGTTCTTTATTTGAAATAAATGAAAATTAAAAATTGTAACTAAATATTTAAATATCAAATGTAAGTAAAAAATATGTTATATAAATCTATTTACGTTGTGAAGGAAGCGTAAATATTTTAGGTATTGTTAAACTACAGATCTTCTATTTCACTTTGTTTTGTTAAGAACAAACATTGCTTACAGATTCTAATAATTATTAAATAAAAAATGTGATAATTTTTCATACACACGATTTTGTTTGTAAGTATGTACATATTAAAAGAACAATATCTCTTTTTTTTTGTTTAATATTTATTGATAGTAATGTATGTTTTTAGTGCTATTTAATGTTAATGAACTTCGTTATTGAAGTATTGATATATAAGTTTCTTATTGTTTTATTTTGCTTGTTAATTTACATTAATATTTGTAATTGGTTTTCATGTGACCAGATAAAGTACATAAAAAATTAGTAATTTTTTATAAAAAAATTAAATAAATAAGTTCTTTTTATAACGAAAAAAATATTTTTTTTTTACTAAAAAATATAGTTTAGTAAAAATAAATGTGTTTTTTTTTTGTAAGATTAAATTAAAATTTTATTTTTCAATTTTGGTTTAAACAAGAAAAGTAATTCCAAGAAAGAAAACTAAATAACAGAAGAAAGCACTTATTATAACATAGTGATATACATAACTAAAAATTGTATAAGGAATTATAACTAATAATTACAAGTGATCTTCTTTTTTTAAAGAAAAGGCGGTGGTTCCTTTCAAATTAACAGTTTAAATCAAAAATTGAAAAATCTCTAAATTGGTTTTTTAATTAATCATACATTCATTATTTAACGTTTGTCTCAAAATTTCTTAACTAAATGTTTCTTCATTTTTAAAACGGTTTATTTTTAAGATTCCTAGAGTGTTTAAAGAATTGTTTTTATAAACAAATAATATTCATAACTTGTGTTAATTTTCTGGTTTAAAAAGAGAAAATAAAAAAGCACACACTGGCAGCAGCTTTAAAAAGTATCTAAAATAAAATAAGAAAATAAATTATAGATTTTATTGAAGTATGGAATAAACAAGTGTAATATTTCGGACAATTTCTTGCCCACTGTTGCGTACTTGCAAAAAATCTGGGCATGAAAGGGTGTAAACAAATAATATTTTAATAAAGCATATTTGGAAGCAATTCCACTTTTCTGTACAACACAAATAATTTTAGGGGTAGTGTAAAGGACACGTTAAAACATTAACCATCATGTTTTGAGATCGCTTTAGTTCAGCTTAATTTGTGTTGCGACGCCGATAAGGCTCGATCAAAAATCATACATTTTTGATATTCCATCCAGCATCATCGGGTTCGCAAAAGCATATGTGATGAATTTCGATTGAGTTCAAAAGTAGACTTAAATCGATTTCACATTTTAATGAATGTTCAGATTGATTATATACGTACGGAAAGTACGTAAAATACGCCTCAAACATTTTGAACTTCTATTATCCGAAAAAAATTAAGGCCGGGGCACATAGAATCCGTCGTACGTTACACGTTGCTTTTTACAACTGATAGCTAAGTTGAAATACATGTATTCTTATGAGCTTTCTCACATTCAGTACTTGTCCGTCAACGCAAAGTATTAAAGTTGAGCAACGTACGTTGAAACTTTAACAACTATCGGTTTATATTTTTTTTTTTTTGATATTTTCATTTATTTTTTCGTTAAAAAAAATTAAAAAGACATTGTGTTAGATTTTCTGTGCTGTGTCTGAAAAATAAATCAAAAGATTTTATTCAAATTAAAGTAAAATTCAGCTGATTTTATATCCGTTAACAAATTACTGATTGTGCCAACTTCATAGTTCGTATACGCTGATGTAAATTGAAAAGAGAGACGGACAAAGTTCGACGTATTTTATATGCCCCGGCCTTTATTCCCAAGTTAAATGGCTACTCAGTTTTTTTTTTTTTTTGTTTTGATACAAACAAAAAAAAAAACAAAGATAACATTTTAGTTACAAGTACAATACAAGGTAAAAAATACTCATTGATCACTCAATGTTCTCCAAGATATTCGAATGCGGCAAGAACCATGAACTTTTTCATGAACTTTTTCATTTACATAATTTACAATTTCGATAAAGTTGAGAGCTCGCGGGTTCCCATAGTAGCGAACGTCGAATAAAGCTGAAGAATTTTAAGGCCCTTACTTATTTGGCGTCGTCTGGACATAAAATAAAGGACAGTCGATACCAATTCAATAGTTCGAATAATTGTGGACCACTACATTTTCCGCAACATTAAGATTGGATGCCAAATCCATGGAAAATATAGCAACGTCTATAAAAAAGTTGTTTCCAACCGATTGCGAGACAACCTATTATGTGCTTCGATCCAAAAAGAAGAACGCTGCTGGTAAATTGTATGACCGGTACTACACCCAAAGAAACAAAAGGAAGTAAATTAAAAATTCTGCTTCAGAAAAATTATATAAAACGAATGATATTGTCGATGACAGCCCTTTGGAAGTCAATGAGTTAGAGGCGAAAAAGAAATGGTTGGCACACAATTTCGCCAATGATATTAAACCCCATTGAAAAACTACATCTGTCCTACGAATGAGGGGAAATAAGGAACCTCTATCAGCTTTTTTGATCGAGTGGCCTATATACAAAGATCCAACTGGTTACACATTGAATGACATCGATTTCGAAACTTTGTACCCAGACAAAGGAAATTTAATGTTTGAGCAAATTTCAATTCTTGAAAATGTGATGATCGAGCGAATTCTACCGATCTATATAAACGACAAACTCAACTTGCAACACCTAGAGAAAATGGAAACAGTAACAGACACAAGTAAGTTATTCATTACAAAAATATTTAACATTAATTTGTCTTATATTTTAGATGCTAAGCACTTCTACTTTTTCTACTTGTTGCATGCAATAATTCTTCCACCTCGTGTAAATAAAACTTTAAAGCCGTCCATAACCGATGCTCAAAGTGACATGATTGTCCACTTATTTAATATAAATGACTTTATTAAAAAAAAGGAGAAGCAACGGGAACTTGCCTTTCAAGAGCAGTCGACCATTCAACCTAAAATTTTCGTGATTGGTGAGAATATTAAGAAGTTAGCGGAGTTTTATGTCACAGTAAATGATTTAAATTACAAAGTAGAGACTCTTCTTCGAGCTGTAGATTTAGTAATTAAAATATGTTTCAATTTCAATTTAAAGTATTCGGCTAAAAGCAAATATGTGTGGGTAGTTTTACAAGAATATATTTTCGAAATTCCATCTTTTGAAAAAATTGCCAAAGTGCAAAATATTATAAACAAAATTAAACATGCCAAATAGATACATGAAAACTTTAGTAAAAATTCACACACATATTTGTTCATTTACACAGTCCGAACAGTTCCTACAACACTTACGCAAATTGCATAAAACGCCTGTTACATATAAGTATTTGTGCCAGTTCAGTAACTGCAACAAAGGATTTCAAAACTTTACAAATTTAAGTATCATATTACTACTCATGATTGTAAAGAAATTATTGAACATGATGAGGATCATACCTGCAAAAACACACGAAATGACAATAAAAAATTTGACACTTCAGACCACCTGACCAACCAACCACAACTAACTAACCCTACTGAACAAGTAACAACTCCTCGCATAAAAGAAATAGCCTAACAACTCAAAACACTGCGAAAATTGTTGGCGTATCAGATATAAGAAATAGAGTAATTAATAATATATAGAACTTGCACTAAAACTTCATGTAAAACCTCACATTACTCGTAATAATATTCCTTCTACCTTTAACGATGTTGTCAGCCAAATAATCGGACCTTTGGTGGAAGCCTTCGAATAATTATTAACTTTTATTGAATTTAAAATGCAAAATTTATATAAGGAGTTAATAGAGTATGCAAAAAATCCGACTCAGTGTATATCTACTGAATATAGACTTAAAAAAAAATAGAAGAGTTACATTTGGGAGACAATTTGGGTCTAAATGGAGTTTTAGGTTTTCAAAAGTCCTTTAATAGCAATTATTTTTGTAAAATGTGTACTTCTTCTGCTGAAGAATGCAAAAGTAATTTTGTAGAGGATCCAGAAAAACTAAGAAATAAATTTAAATATGCTAGCGAATTAGAAAAATCTAATAAAGAAACATCAGTTCAAGAGAATTCTATTTGGAACTCTTTTTTGTCTGATTTTCACGTATCCGAAAATTATGCAAGTGATATAATGCATGATATTTTTCTGGGGGTTGCAAAATATAACATATAAAAAATTCTAAACTATTTCATATATAAAAAAACTATTTATTGCAGAAAGCAATTGTTCACATACAACCGGATAAAGGTTTCAAACATTAGCGCACCCATAAGTAAATGTCACCTTTAACACAATAGTATAAAAATGAATGCAGCACAGATGCAGCTATTTATAGATACGATTTTGTTATTAATTGGCGATTTGGTTGATGAATCTAAACCTGTCTACAAATTTTTGATTGTTTTCATTCAAATAGTTGATACCGTTTTGTTAGAATATTTTGATGAATCAATTTTAACAGATTTACAATTATTAATTTCTGAACATAACAAATTCTACAAGGAGTTTTTTGAAGAACCCTTAAAGCCGAAATACCATTTTATGACACACTATCCTACGATCCTTCGGAAATTGGGTCCTCTGAAAAATGAATGGTGCTTTAGATTTGAAAGTAAACATGCTATATCCAAGAAATACGCTCATATTATATCCTCGCGGAAAAACATATTGTACACTTTAGCTATATAGCCTCATATTTTTACAAAACCTAACTATGAGCACTTCTTTTTTCAAAAAAGTTGATAAATCTAAAAAACATTTTAAGCATGATATAAAAAATACAAGGTAGTTTCATTTCAATTTTGACAACTATTCGTAAATTCTACCAACAAAATACATGTTGATGTTTGTTGATGTTGTATTTATTGTAATTCTGCCACTACCTGTATAAAGCTGCATTGATTCTCTTTTTATTATTTGTAATATGGATTTTTGAAGTTTATTTTTAGAGAGAAATATAAAAAAGCGCTGCCACACAGTTGAATAAGGGAATTTACTACTAGAATGGATTTTTTCTGTAATGTGTGGTGCATTTTTCATATTAGAAAAAGGTAGAAATAATAAGCTGATGTAAGTAGGTATCTGTGGTCGTTTTGAAACCAATGTTAGGTTAGGTTTAAAAGACTGCCAGCTATTGTAAAGCGAGCCCACTTGGGTCCAATTTGGTCCCAAAAACTAAAAGCACGAAAAATACTCTTTAAATATTAAAAACAAAGGGAAAAGTTTGATGCTTGTGGTTAAATTTATAAATAATTATTTCTAAATATTTCTTATTTTTGCAGCAAAAGATCGTTTTATGTTATGTAAAAAATTTAACAATATTTATTTTCAATATTTCGATAACAATTTGTTATCATCGTCAGGAAAATTAATATGTTATTAAAAAATTTTTCAATTTGAAAAATTATTGTCAAAAAATTCCTATATACAAAAAATCTATACACCAAGAAAAATTATTAATTCATACACAAAGAAAAAATTCTTAACAATATTATCAAATTGAAAAATTTTTAAATTGAAAACTTTAAAAATATCTATTTAATATACTGACAGAAACATTTTTGGGTTATTAAAAAATCAAAAAAGAAAAAATATAATATTAATAACAATAATGACAAACATAAAAAATAACATAAAAACCAAAATAACCTAATTCTGCAACCAACACATGTTTTGCAACATGTTGTTTCTCAACTAGCAAAACAAATGTTGTTTACAGAATAACATGGAAATATTATTAACATAATTTAAAAAAATTTTTCTTAACATTCATTCTCCTAACAACAATTCAAATCTAGAATTTCTTATTAACTAAATATCTATAATTCTGTGCTAATTTTTCTGTGTCTACCTTGAAGTTAATTCTCTGTGTTGTTGGTGTGTTTATAATCTCTAACATTTCTAACATGTAACGCTTCTTATAATTATTTTCCGTCCTTAAAATTGAAACATTTTCAAAGTTTGGAGAGTGATTAAATTTTGAACAATGAGAAGATAAAGCTGTTTTTTGTGAATTAATATCCCTATATCTTTGATCTGACTTATGTCCTGCAATTCTCGTTCTCAATTTGTTTTTTGTAGTTCCGACGTAAACTTTACTACAATTTTCTTGGTCATTACCCTGACAAGGAATTCTATAAACCGAATTTGAAATGTCCCATTTATTAAGTCTGTCTTTAGTCTTACTAAATAATTTACCTAACGTATTATAGCTTCTATGAGCCATTCTATATCCTTCTTTATTATATATATTAGACCTTGCTAATCTTTCTGATAAACCTGGAATATATGTTAAAGATTTATACATTTTGGGTTCTAATGAGGTACCTAAATTCTGTACATTTCTATTTTTAAACTGACTTACAAATCTAGAAGCAACTTCAGATGGAAAACTGTTGTCTTCCAATATGTTTTTAATCTTTATAATGTTCTTTCTATGGAACTCCTCATCACTTATTGTAAGAACCCTTTCTACAAAATTTTTAGCTGTGTTTATTATTATATTTCTGCTATGCTTTGAAAAATAGTTAATTAATCTCCCTGATGCAGTTGGTTTTTGGTACCAATCAATTACAAGTTTATTATCTCTCCTAATTATCAAAGTATCCAAATATGGTAATCTTGAACTGTATTCCTTTTCAATAGTAAACTTAATGCTTGAGTTAAAACTATTCAAAGTTGAAAACATATTATCAATTGCTAAGTCTGGAATAATACAAAATAAGTCATCTACATATTTTGTCATTAATCTTGGTTTTATATGTAATCTCTCTATTGTACTATCCAATAGTCTTTCCATTACTATATCAGCAATAATTGGAGAAGCTGGAGATCCCATAGGAAGTCCATTTATCTGTGAATATATCTTACCATCATACTGAAAATACCTGTTATCTTCTATACAAAATTTTAAAATGCGCAAAAATAGACTTTTCTCTATTCTTGTATGTTGAGTTATTACATCCCACTTATTCTCTATTGTGTTCATTGCTAAATCAACTGGTATACTAGGAAACAAAGAAACTACATCAAAAGAAATTAATCTTTCATCACTATCTATACTCTGACCTTTTATTCTATCCTTAAATTCCAAAGAATTTTTAATATTATATACAGAACTATCAGTAATTTTTCTTAAAATATTTACGACATATTTACAAAGTTCGTATGATGGTGAATTAATAAACGAACAAATAGGTCTTAAAGGAAAATCTATTTTATGAATTTTTGGCAGTCCATATAACCTAGGAGCAATAGCTATATTCGTTTTAATTTTGTTCTTCTCAATATTAGTTAAAATTTCTTTCCTGAATAACTCATCAACTAAACTATTATTAATCTTCTGTAATTTACTTGTTGGATCTTTATTTACTAACTGATATTTAGAAATATCGCCTACAATATTATTAATTCTTAATTTATAATCTTGCTTATACATAGCTACTGTAGTATTACCTTTATCAGCTTTTAAAATAATAATATCCTTATTTCTTTTTAAAAACTTCTCTGCTTCATTTACTCTATCAATCACAAATCTATCTCTGCTTGTTAAAGTCATTTTATTCAAATGATTATCAATAACTGATGTAAACCTATTTCTAGCTATTTCCTGGTCTTCCTTGTTATCTAATGTTTGAACAAAATCTTCACCCTCACTTATAATTTTCAAAATCGGAAAATCTTTCTTTCTAACTGGCAAAGCAAATTTCTGTCCAAGTGAAAGAACCCATTCTATATCCTTTGGAAAATCTAGATTTGTCTTATTAACAAACCACTTATCATTAAATCTAATACCTAAGTCTTTGATCTGCTGTCTCCTAAGTGTTTCAAATTTCTTTTTATGTTTTCTTTTTATCTTTTCATTGTATATTGCCGATAAGCGTTCTTCAAAAATTAAAAATTCCTCTATTTCTCTTATAGATAAAAATCTCTCTAATAACCGTAAATACTTTACCCTCTCCCTTTGAAAATATTTCAGCAACTCGTGTTTCTCTTTAATTACTAATTTATTAATTCACCATCATACGAACTTTGTAAATATGTCGTAAATATTTTAAGAAAAATTACTGATAGTTCTGTATATAATATTAAAAATTCTTTGGAATTTAAGGATAGAATAAAAGGTCAGAGTATAGATAGTGATGAAAGATTAATTTCTTTTGATGTAGTTTCTTTGTTTCCTAGTATACCAGTTGATTTAGCAATGAACACAATAGAGAATAAGTGGGATGTAATAACTCAACATACAAGAATAGAGAAAAGTCTATTTTTGCGCATTTTAAAATTTTGTATAGAAGATAACAGGTATTTTCAGTATGATGGTAAGATATATTCACAGATAAATGGACTTCCTATGGGATCTCCAGCTTCTCCAATTATTGCTGATATAGTAATGGAAAGACTATTGGATAGTACAATAGAGAGATTACATATAAAACCAAGATTAATGACAAAATATGTAGATGACTTATTTTGTATTATTCCAGACTTAGCAATTGATAATATGTTTTCAACTTTGAATAGTTTTAACTCAAGCATTAAGTTTACTATTGAAAAGGAATACAGTTCAAGATTACCATATTTGGATACTTTGATAATTAGGAGAGATAATAAACTTGTAATTGATTGGTACCAAAAACCAACTGCATCAGGGAGATTAATTAACTATTTTTCAAAGCATAGCAGAAATATAATAATAAACACAGCTAAAAATTTTGTAGAAAGGGTTCTTACAATAAGTGATGAGGAGTTCCATAGAAAGAACATTATAAAGATTAAAAACATATTGGAAGACAACAGTTTTCCATCTGAAGTTGCTTCTAGATTTGTAAGTCAGTTTAAAAATAGAAATGTACAGAATTTAGGTACCTCATTAGAACCCAAAATGTATAAATCTTTAACATATATTCCAGGTTTATCAGAAAGATTAGCAAGGTCTAATATATATAATAAAGAAGGATATAGAATGGCTCATAGAAGCTATAATACGTTAGGTAAATTATTTAGTAAGACTAAAGACAGACTTAATAAATGGGACATTTCAAATTCGGTTTATAGAATTCCTTGTCAGGGTAATGACCAAGAAAATTGTAGTAAAGTTTACGTCGGAACTACAAAAAACAAATTGAGAACGAGAATTGCAGGACATAAGTCAGATCAAAGATATAGGGATATTAATTCACAAAAAACTGCTTTATCTTCTCATTGTTCAAAATTTAATCACTCTCCAAACTTTGAAAATGTTTCAATTTTAAGGACGGAAAATAATTATAAGAAGCGTTACATGTTAGAAATGTTAGAGATTATAAACACACCAACAACACAGAGAATTAACTTCAAGGTAGACACAGAAAAATTAGCACAGAATTATAGATATTTAGTTAATAAGAAATTCTAGATTTGAATTGTTGTTAGGAGAATGAATGTTAAGAAAAATTTTTTTAAATTATGTTAATAATATTTCCATGTTATTCTGTAAACAACATTTGTTTTGCTAGTTGAGAAACAACATGTTGCAAAACATGTGTTGGTTGCAGAATTAGGTTATTTTGGTTTTTATGTTATTTTTTATGTTTGTCATTATTGTTATTAATATTATATTTTTTCTTTTTTGATTTTTTAATAACCCAAAAATGTTTCTGTCAGTATATTAAATAGATATTTTTAAAGTTTTCAATTTAAAAATTTTTCAATTTGATAATATTGTTAAGAATTTTTTCTTTGTGTATGAATTAATAATTTTTCTTGGTGTATAGATTTTTTGTATATAGGAATTTTTTGACAATAATTTTTCAAATTGAAAAATTTTTTAATAACATATTAATTTTCCTGACGATGATAACAAATTGTTATCGAAATATTGAAAATAAATATTGTTAAATTTTTTACATAACATAAAACGATCTTTTGCTGCAAAAATAAGAAATATTTACCAAAACAAGATCAAATAATTAAATATTAAAAATAATTATTTCTACTAGAATAACCTTGAATATTTTTCATTACTTACAATAAGAAAACCCTACTTCCAACAGATGTCATTATTTGTTTAAATATAAAAGTAAGCATGTATAGCGAAAATTTGCATACAGTTTTCCGTCGTTTCTTTTTTTTTTATCTGGGACCAGTACTCAGGGGATAACCCCTACATATGCAGTGCATTGTACTGGAACTAGGAAAATAGGTTGAGATGAAGAGGAAAGAGGGAGTGGTGTTCGTGGAGGTTTAACTTAAACAATAACAACACGAAAGACTAAAACAAACTCTATTGCAGCATTTAAAATGTTGGAATTAAATTGGTTAAAACTGATCAGTGCCCAGTGTATATACCTTCGACACTGCTCAGATTAACAAAATTTAGTCCAACACCTTCCACACCACAAGTATTACAAAACATACTAAGTCGACATATTTTTTTTTTTTTTTTTTTTTTTTTTTGTAAACTTATATTCAATAAATTTTTGATAGTAATCGAACTATAAAAACTTGTACTTACATACATTTAAAAACCTAAAGTTAAAAGTCCTCCCTTTTATATGTTGAAAGTATACTTAGCATGATTAACTTGTTATAAACCAATAAAGTGAGAAAAGGCCAACAAAAATATGCTAAAATATGCTTAGCTATTATATACAACAAATTTATAAAATTCATATAAACAAAAAAATCTTTATGAATTATCTCAAAGAATAGAGCAATCGATATGTATTCGATAAGAAAACAAACTAAAAGAAAACATCTCAGCATGAATTTAGTCTTAAAAGCAAATAATTTTTATATGATTGTAATAAATAAGGAATTTCATTCTATTTGATTTAGGAAATGCATTCGCCGACATATTTCGTTAAAAAATTATTACTTTAGGGTAACATGCATACTTGCAGAAGGAAACAAGTTGTTCTTTTTTCTTCTCGGTCTGTGCCTTCAAACTTGTTCTGGACGTGACTTGTAACTTCTCTAACAAATGGCGCGATATAATTATTCAGTGCATTTAAAAAAAAAAATAATAGCTGATTTTGATAACGGCCAATCAGTGACCACAATTGCAAAAAAAAATTGACTTTCACCACAGCGTTATATCACAGCGTTATATCAAAAATTATAAGGCACATTAAAACATGGTGCCGGTAGCATTTTAGTCTGGGGATGTTTTTCAAGCCATTTTTATATATTTTAGATTTATGTATTTTATTTTAAAATTTTTTATTTATTTTTGTTAGAAGTCACAATTTTACTATTATTTTTAGATACGACTTCAAACAAAACTGAAAACAAGAGAATGTATAAACTAATACGATAGCACAATTTTATGGAAAATGTCAGATGGTGATTGTTAAGGAAAATTGAGAGAATAAAACTACCTTGTATTTTTTATATCATGATTTTAAGTATTGATTTGTCAAGTTTAAAATATTATACCAATTTGTCCTGTAACTTTACAAACGGCTATGAAGTATCCAGTTTGACTTTTAAAGGTATTTGTTACGAAAAAGGAGATATTATAAAACTACAAAACGCTTTATTAACCATATTACACATATTTTATCAAACTACCGATTAAATTTATATAATCGGCCAAGAAATGAAAACAAATTTTTCAAACAAATTCCTATCACATATTATTTCAAGATCACTTAATTGTTACTACATTGAAAAAATTGAAACATTTTCTTTACCTTGTAAAACAGTCCTTTTAAGTAATGTTTGCAGAGCTGTGAAAATAAAATAACAAAAATTTGCATTTTTTAACCGTTTGATGTTACTGCAGCAAATATACATATGTAATATGCTATTATTATTACTATGTAATTATATTATTATTATTACCAAGTATATAATCGTAATTATAATTATATACATATATGTATATTAGGTTTATATTTTGAATAAGTATTTACTTTTTATTAAAACTTTTATTTTCATGAAATTTTATTTGATATTTAATTATTTGATCTTGTTTAAGTAAATATTTCTTATTTTTTTCTTCTAAATTTTCCAGCTAAAGATCTTGATTGATTTTTGTTTTTTATAAAAAAGTTTTAACGGTATTTTATTTTCGATATAACGTCAATCTTGAATTTTTCTACGTAAGGAGTGCGCATAAAAAAATGGGCCTACATTTATGCTTAAAACTTTTATCATGATTGAAAAAAATGAGTACCGTTACATTGGTTTGTTAATTATCTGTTTCAAAAGCCACGCGAGTTATGTCATCACAACAACCCCCACCAAAACCCAGAAGACACCGATAAAACAACAACAAAAAACTAGTTAATTTATTTTTTGTATTTTATTTTTATTCGAGGTTATTGACATTTAATTTTCATTTGAATTCTAAATAATTTAAAATCAGCAAATTAAAACATTATTTCTTCACCAAACAAATTGTATTTATGCAAAATGCTGGTAATAGTTAGTCAGCAGAATTAAATATTACAATAATTTTTTGTACTTACTTCCTGTTTACCAGTTTTACACAATTATTGTTTTATTCTTTAAATGCACTTTTGTTATTTTCTTGACTCATCAAAATTAGTTTATTTAAGTAACTTCATGTTAAGTAGATAGAATAATAAAAATTTATTACTGGTGTGACTTGAAAAAAAATTACAAATGCTTTCGTTACTTTAAATTAACCGGCGCAGTCGGCGGCCAGCAAATCGGGATAGTTGTGAAAAACAAAAAATATATAATAATATAAATCCTGTAATTACAGCCGTTGTTCAACATTCAAGAGAATATTGAATGGGGAACAAGTGCCGAATTCACTAGGACACTAGGCTAACAGGAATAAACCTCATATAACAACGACCGTCTGTTAAACATACAAGGGAACATTGTACGAAGAACAAGTATCGAAGGCATATCGATACCAGGTCAACATAAGCAACTGAGGAGACCACAATCAACTGAGAGGATCTTAATCCTTAATTGCTGGAAGTAGAAGAACCACACTCATGTATGGAACCATCCTCATAGGGGCTCTGTATGTACTTTGTTGTGTGCTAATAAAAAATATTAAAATATTATTGCAAAAGAAAGGAAAAAAACGACAAAAAGAGAATGAAACTGTCACAGTTCAGTAAGAGAAATTCATTTAAAGTATAAGCTCAAACTCTTATTTTAAGATGAAAATGATACTATTTACAGTTAAATTTTTATTTTAACTGTTAGTTACTACTAAAAATATCCTATCAACTGGTTCGATAGCATATGATTGTGAAGGTCTGACTACCAAAGTTGCACAGATCTCATTAATTGATGCCCCTCAGTGCTCAACACAGCACTGTTGATCTTGATGAATCGAAACTAATAACTGAACAGGGAATATTTCAATGAAGAAAAATGTTTAACCTCAACAGAAGGGTTTACATATTGGCAAACTGCTTTCTCAAGACCAATATCAGTAGTGTTCTGTCCGTTGAAATGTGCACACGTCTTATGTGTCACCCGTGTTAAGTGTTTATCTAAAAATTTTATTTTATGTGCGGTGTTGTTGTGTGATACAATTTTTAATTAAACAAATTAAAGAAAATAATAATAAAATATAAAATAGGAAAAAAAATTTTTCCAATCTAACATTGCCAAAAAAAAAAAAATACAGCCTTCCTACACACATGCGGTTACCCAGCAAAGAAAGAGAATTTATTCCAGGACCAGATACAGAAGTAGTAGAGTACATTAAAGGAAAACAAACAATTTCGTACATCTTGCATTAAGACAACTACGATTTCCAAGTTATATTGACGGGGAAAAAGACCGTCACTTGCGGATTTATGTCTTATGCAACTGAGCATCCGAAACTTTCGGTGGTTATTAAAGAAAAGGATTTTCTTTTATAACTGGATTATAATCCTAAATCTTTGGTAAAGAATATTAACCTCATGACGTATGTAAATTCAAAACTAGTGTACACTATGAAACATATGAAAAACCAGATCGAACTGTTGTATGATGAATTAAATTTGGCAAGATGCATGGCAGAAAGAAAACTGATCCACTCAATATTATCCTCTGCATCTTACTTACCACACGAATTCGCATTCTAATATTTTGAATCTGAAGGGTACACCGCGGCAATTAGAGGAGAAGTGGTTTACTTGTTAAAATGCAATCCGGCGTCAGTCAACTTTACAAGAGTCCTAGATGGGTTGTGTTATGAACAGATACCCTTGTTATATAACGGGGTCCAAATCTTTATGGAACCCAGAAACAAATTATTATCTAAAATAGGTAAACCTGTCGAATGTTCTACAATTTTACCTGTCAAATATAAATTATTCGATACCTGGTATATTTTAACTCCAACTGGGTTAGTCCCATCTTCAAATCCCGATATTATGAAGATTGCTACCTAAACCAATTGGAAATTTAAGGATATAAAGAACTACGCGTCTTCTGGAATTTACTCCCCTGCAGACTTGGATAAGATCGAGAAGATAATTTACATTAATTGATGCCCCTCAGTGCTCAACGCAGCTTAAAAATATAACGTTAACGGAAAAAGTAATACAGTTAATTGAACCTATGGTATTTCGAGAAATAATTTACCATCAATGACTTATTGAAATAGAACACTTGATATTTAGGTGTGGTTCAACTATTGATACCCCGGAGAAGTCCGGGCTGTATGACGAACTAATCACTTTATCTTATGAGGAGTGTAAGCAATTAATAAAAGAAGGAAGATTCCGGAATGAAGGCATTAATATAAAATTACCTAATCTTCAAGCAAATATGAACACTTTTTCTATGGATACTTTAGGAACAATAGTGAGTGGATCTTGCCACCCTGGACCACCAAGTTTTATTAATGGAATACATTATGACAAACCAATAAGGCTTTCAAAATTTAAGGTTTACATCAAAATAGGCACTGTGCCAGTGTTGATCTTGATGAATCGAAACTAATAACTGAAGAGGGAATACGTTGTAATTTCAATGAAGAAAAATGTTTAATCTCAACAGGAGGGTTTACATATTGGCAAACTGCTTTCTTAAGACCAATATGTCATAAAAGAGAATTTATTCCCATTTATCAAGGACCAGCTACAGAAGTAGTAGAGTACATTAAAGGAAAACAAACAATTTCGTACATCTTACATTAAGACAACTACGATTTCCAAGTTATATTGACGGGGAAAAAGACTGTCACTTGCGGATTTATGTCTTATGCAACTGAACATCCGAAACTTTCGGTGGTTATTAAAGAAAAGAATTTTCCTTTTTTACTAGATTATAATCCTAAACCTTTGGGAAAGAATATTAACCTAATGACATATGTAAATTCAAAACTAGTGTACACTATGAAGCATATGAAGGATCTGATTGAACTGTTGTATGATGAATTAAGTTTGGCAAGATGCATGGCAGAAAGAAAACTAATCCACTCAATATTATCCTCTGCAGCTTACTCACCACACGAATTCGCATTCCAATATTTTGAGTCTGAAATTAGAGGAGAAGTGGCTTACTTGTTAAAATGGAATCCGGTGTCAGTCAACTTTACAAGAGTCCTAGATGGGTTGTGTTATGATCAGATACCCGTGTTATATAACGGGGTCCAAATGTTTATGGAACCCAGAAACAAATTACTATCTAAAACAGGTAAACATGTCGACTGTTCTACAATTTTACCTGTCAAATATAAATTATTCGATACCTGGTACATTTCAACTCCAACTGGTCCCATCTTCAATTCCCGATATTATGAAGATTGCTACCGAAACCAATTGGGAATTTAAGGATATAAAGAACTACGCGTCTTCTGGAATTTATTCCCCTGAAGACTTGGATAAGATCGACAAGATAATTTTATCTTCGACTAGATCAGATGCAATTACACGACAGCTATCACGTGCTGCAATAGGAGAATGACAGTTAGTACAGGGCCTAAGCATTGGAAATATGTTGACTGCAGAAGATCTGGAGAACCTAGGCGAATCTAATTAACAAATTTTTAGATAAGGTTTACAACAAGTTAGGTGTGTTTATTTTAGAATTTACTTTTTTGATGGTTTTGTGGTCAATTTATTGGAGATGTTAGAAACACATCGGCAGAGGATTTCAATGCAATGGTATCCCAGTACTCCTACCAGGGTTTTGACCCGTTTTCTATATGCAAGCAAGTGGAAGAAAATTCAGCAGGGAGGGATGCGCAAAAGGATGTTTCTGTGATGATCTTACGTCTTTCTAAGAGGTAATAAGATCGCAACAATTCTAAAGAAGACTGCAGATGAGTTTGCAGCCTTTCTGGCAGATATACATCGAACATATAACATCTTGAATGGGAATCCAAAAAGCAAGAAGGATTTAACTCTTTCTCAAATTGCAGCAGCCTTTCCTGTTGTTACAGTAGAAATTTCTCTTAAAATAAGAAATATTCATCGGCCAGGGAACACATGGCTGATTGGTCAGAATGCTCCATCTATCCCTAATTGTCTCAAATGTCCTGGGGTTTTCGGTCTTATCAGGAAAGATTTGAATGACAGGAAAGATTAAAATTGCCAAACAGTTAAAAAACTGGGTTCAGGACGCTCAATCATGGAGGATGTCACCACTATCACAATAGTATTCTTGACTAGAGGAAATAAGTTATCAACTATTATCAAGAATTCTGTTAGTCAAGCTGCCAATATGCTGGAAACTCTGAAGACTATTTACAGGCTTAAGAGTGGACAACCGACATTTAAAAATTACCTAACCTTGTCTAGAATTGCAGCTGCATTGCCATTAATAACAAATGAAATATGCATTAGATTAACTAGACTCGTAAGACCTTGTGATTCCTGGCTATCTAGTAATTCAATTATGGTTATACCTAATGGTTTGCGATGCCCGGGATTATTTGGCCTATTCCGTAAGGACTTGACAGCAAATGCGCATGGCCTAAAATTAATAAAATCAATAATAATAGTTCAGCATGCAGAATCAGAGGTGATTAACTCTAAAAATCGTAACTATCTTTCAAGTACTGCTGCCAAAAACTTACAGACTTACTGACATACGCTAGAGCTGCCTTCGATATTATTATGATTTCAGCTGACAGTAGGAAAATTTACTGATTAATGAATAATAATTTCTAAATTACCACTTATAGAAAAGCTATCTACACTATAGGATGAAATAACTTCTATTTTCCTTTCTAATACGTTCACTGTTAAGTTACCTATTCAGTAATTCTAAGTCACCCGTTATATGTATAAAGATCAATTGTCTTAGTGTATGTGAAATTTTAAGTTTTATGTTTGTTATTTCATTTTATTAATGTGTCCTTTTATTATATCTTTAACTACTCTTGGTGAATATTTTTTGTTGAGTTGGAGCAAAGGGTGGTCCTTCGAGCCGGATTCTTTAATGATACATAGTACCATAGGATCTGATTTGGCCAAATATTTAAGACCTTCTACTAACTTTGACAAATCTGCAGGGTTTTTAAGTTCAACTGCAACACGCACGCCAGTTGATGCAGAGAATTTCATAACCTTCATATTATGAGCATCTTTGAAAGTTGTAATGATTTTAACTAAAAATTGATCAACGCCGACCAACCCGCAAATATTACCAGAAGGAATATCTTCGATGGCTTCAACGTAACATCCCGTCATCAAAATAGTAGGTTGGATAGCCTTTTTATACAAATCTTCCTTTTTGCCGGGAACTTAATTGGGACCCATAATACGGTGCTTTTGACCGGTAGCTACTTTGCCGGAGAAAACACTACCGAAAGCATAGAAGCGACCCTTATCGGAAGTAGGTACCATTTTCGAGAAGTACATCATCAAGGGTCCCTCAGGACCACAGTTCTTAACAACAATAGCGGCTTCATCATCATGAGGACCTTCGTTTAACATTTCCATACGGTATTTCTGAGCAACGACAGGTGAAGGCAAATGAATTGCAATCATCTGAAGTAGAGCTTCACCTGCTGGCAGCCATGTTGCATAATAATTTTCAACCAAGCTTTGCCATCCTTGTCCTTGTGTTCGTGCTTAATGGAAACAATTTTTTCTAACAAGGTTGGAATTCTTGCATCTTGTAGTTCATGATGGTATCAAACACTGGTTTAATAGCATATGATTTTGAAGGTTTACCAAAGTTGCAGAGATCTCATTAATTGATGCCCTCAGTACTCATCGCAGCTCAAATATATAACGTTAACGGAAAAAGTAATACAGTTAATTCAAACTATGGTATTTCGAGAAATAATTTACCATCAATGTCTTATTGAAATAGAACACTTGATATTTAGGTGTGGCTCAACTATTGATACCCCGGAGAAGTCCGGGCTGTATGACGAAATAATTACTTTATCTTATGGGGAGTGTAAGCAATTAATAAAAGAAGGAAGATTCCGGAATGAAGGCATTAATATAGAATTACCTAACCTTCAAGCAAATATGAACACTTTTTCTATGGATACTTTAGGAACAATAGTGAGTGGATCTTGCCACCCTGGACCACCAAGTTTTATTAATGGAATACATTATGACAAACCAATAAGGCTTTCAAAATTTAAGGTTTACATCAAAATAGGCACTGTGCCAGTGTTGATCTTGATGAATCGAAACTAATAACTGAAGAGGGAGTACGCTGTAATTTCAATGAAGAAAAATGTTTAACCTCAACAGGAGGGTTTACATATTAGCAAACTGCTTTCTTAAGACCAATATGTCATAAAAGAGAATTTATTCCCATTTATCAAGGACCAGCTACAGAAGTAGTAGAGTACATTAAAGGAAAACAAACAATTTCGTACATCTTACATTAAGACAACTACGATTTCCAAGTTATATTGACGGGGAAAAAGACTGTCACTTGCGGATTTATGTCTTATGCAACTGAACATCCGAAACTTTCGGTGGTTATTAAAGAAAAGGATTTTCCTTTTTTACTAGACTATAATCCTAAACCTTTGGGAAAGAATATTAACCTAATGACGTATGTAAATTCAAAACTAGTGTACACTATGAAGCATATGAAGGATCTGATTGAACTGTTGTATGATGAATTAAGTTTGGCAAGATGCATGGCAGAAAGAAAACTAATCCACTCAATATTATCCTCTGCAGCTTACTCACCACACGAATTCGCATTCCAATATTTTGAGTCTGAAGGGTACACCGCGGAAATTAGAGGAGAAGTGGCTTACTTGTTAAAATGGAATAAGGTGTCAGTCAACTTTACAAGAGTCCTAGATGGGTTGTGTTATGATCAGATACCCGTGTTATATAACGGGGTCCAAATGTTTATGGAACCCAGAAACAAATTACTATCTAAAACAGGTAAACATGTCGACTGTTCTACAATTTTACCTGTCAAATATAAATTATTCGATACCTGGTACATTTCAACTCCAACTGGTCCCATCTTCAATTCCCGATATTATGAAGATTGCTACCGAAACCAATTGGGAATTTAAGGATATAAAGAACTACGCGTCTTCTGGAATTTATTCCCCTGAAGACTTGGATAAGATCGACAAGATAATTTTATCTTCGACTAGATCAGATGCAATTACACGACAGCTATCACGTGCTGCAATAGGAGAATGACAGTTAGTACAGGGCCTAAGCATTGGAAATATGTTGACTGCAGAAGATCTGGAGAACCTAGGCGAATCTAATTAACAAATTTTTAGATAAGGTTTACAACAAGTTAGGTGTGTTTATTTTAGAATTTACTTTTTTGATGGTTTTGTGGTCAATTTATTGGAGATGTTAGAAACACATCGGCAGAGGATTTCAATGCAATGGTATCCCAGTACTCCTACCAGGGTTTTGACCCGTTTTCTATATGCAAGCAAGTGGAAGAAAATTCAGCAGGGAGGGATGCGCAAAAGGATGTTTCTGTGATGATCTTACGTCTTTCTAAGAGGTAATAAGATCGCAACAATTCTAAAGAAGACTGCAGATGAGTTTGCAGCCTTTCTGGCAGATATACATCGAACATATAACATCTTAAATGGGAATCCAAAAAGCAAGAAGGATTTAACTCTTTCTCAAATTGCAGCAGCCTTTCCTGTTGTTACAGTAGAAATTTCTCTTAAAATAAGAAATATTCATCGGCCAGGGAACACATGGCTGATTGGTCAGAATGCTCCATCTATCCCTAATTGTCTCAAATGTCCTGGGGTTTTCGGTCTTATCAGGAAAGATTTGAATGACAGGAAAGATTAAAATTGCCAAACAGTTAAAAAACTGGGTTCAGGACGCTCAATCATGGAGGATGTCTCCACTATCACAATAGTATTCTTGACTAGAGGAAATAAGTTATCAACTATTATCAAGAATTCTGTTAGTCAAGCTGCCAATATGCTGGAAACTCTGAAGACTATTTACAGGCTTAAGAGTGGACAACCGACATTTAAAAATTACCTAACCTTGTCTAGAATTGCAGCTGCATTGCCATTAATAACAAATGAAAAATGCATTAGATTAACTAGACTCGTAAGACCTTGTGATTCCTGGCTATCTAGTAATTCAATTATGGTTATACCTAATGGTTTGCGATGCCCGGGATTATTTGGCCTATTCCGTAAGGACTTGACAGCAAATGCGCATGGCCTAAAATTAATAAAATCAATAATAATAGTTCAGCATGCAGAATCAGAGGTGATTAACTCTAAAAATCGTAACTATCTTTCAAGTACTGCTGCCAAAAACTTACAGACTTACTGACATACGCTAGAGCTGCCTTCGATATTATTATGATTTCAGCTGACAGTAGGAAAATTTACTGATTAATGAATAATAATTTCTAAATTACCACTTATAGAAAAGCTATCTACACTATAGGATGAAATAACTTCTATTTTCCTTTCTAATACGTTCACTGTTAAGTTACCTATTCAGTAATTCTAAGTCACCCGTTATATGTATAAAGATCAATTGTCTTAGTGTATGTGAAATTTTAAGTTTTATGTTTGTTATTTCATTTTATTAATGTGTCCTTTTATTATATTTTTAACTACTCTTGGTGAATATTTTTTGTTGAGTTGGAGCAAAGGGTGGTCCTTCGAGCCGGATTCTTTAATGATACATAGTACCATAGGATCTGATTTGGCCAAATATTTAAGACCTTCTACTAACTTTGACAAATCTGCAGGGTTTTTAAGTTCAACTGCAACACGCACGCCAGTTGATGCAGAGAATTTCATAACCTTCATATTATGAGCATCTTTGAAAGTTGTAATGATTTTAACTAAAAATTGATCAACGCCGACCAACCCGCAAATATTACCAGAAGGAATATCTTCGATGGCTTCAACGTAACATCCCGTCATCAAAATAGTAGGTTGGATAGCCTTTTTATACAAATCTTCCTTTTTGCCGGGAACTTAATTGGGACCCATAATACGGTGCTTTTGACCGGTAGCTACTTTGCCGGAGAAAACACTACTGAAAGCATAGAAGCGACCCTTATCGGAAGTAGGTACCATTTTCGAGATGTACATCATCAAGGGTCCCTCAGGACCACAGTTCTTAACAACAATAGCGGCTTCATCATCATGAGGACCTTCGTTTAACATTTCCATACGGTATTTCTGAGCAACGACAGGTGAAGGCAAATGAATTGCAATCATCTGAAGTAGAGCTTCACCTGCTGGCAGCCATGTTGCATAATAATTTTCAACCAAGCTTTGCCATCCTTGTCCTTGTGTTCGTGCTTAATGGAAACAATTTTTTCTAACAAGGTTGGAATTCTTCCATCTTGTAGTTCATGATGGTATCAAACACTGGTTTAATAGCATATGATTTTGAAGGTTTACCAAAGTTGCAGAGATCTCATTAATTGATGCCCTCAGTACTCATCGCAGCTCAAATATATAACGTTAACGGAAAAAGTAATACAGTTAATTCAGACTATGGTATTTCGAGAAATAATTTACCATCAATGTCTTATTGAAATAGAACACTTGATATTTAGGTGTGGCTCAACTATTGATACCCCGGAGAAGTCCGGGCTGTATGACGATATAATTACTTTATCATATGAGGAGTGTAAGCAATTAATAAAAAAGGAAGATTCTGGTATAAAGGCCATACAATAAAATTACCTAATCTTGAAGCAAATATGAACACTTTTTATATGGAAACTTTAGGAACAATAGTGAGTGGATCTTGCCACCCTGGACTACTAACTATTGATACCCCAGAGAAGTCCGGGCTGTACGAAGAACTAATTACTTTATCTTATGAGGAGTGTAAGCAATTAATAAAAGAAGGAAGATTCCGGTATGAAGGCATTATTATAAAATTACCTAATCTTCAAGCAAATATCAACACTTTCTATGGAAACTTTAGGAACAATAGTGAGTGGATCTTGCCACCCTGGACCACCAAGTTTTATTAATGGAATACATTATGACAAACCAATAAGGCTTTCAAAATTTAAGGTTTACATCAAAATAGGCACTGTGCCAGTGTTGATCTTGATGAATCGAAACTAATAACTGAAGAGGGAATACGATGTAATTTCAATGAAGAAAAATGTTTAACCTCAACAGGAGAGTTCACATATTGGCAAACTGCTTTCTCAAGACCAATATGTCATGAAAGAGAATTTATTCCCATTTATCAAGGACCAGATACAGAAGTAGTAGAGTACATTAAAGGAAAACCAACAATTTCGTACATCTTGCATTATAACAATTGTGAAAAAAGACTGTCACTTGCGGATTTATGTCTTATGCAACTGAACATCCGAAACTTTCGGTGGTTGTTAAAGAAAAGGATTTTCCTTTTTTACTAGATTATAATCCTAAATCTTTGGGGAGGAATATTAACCTAATGACGTATGTAAATTCAAAACTAGTGTACACTATGAAACATATAAAAGACCAGATCGAACTGTTGTATGATGAATTAAATTTGGCAAGATGCATGGCAGAAAGAAAACAGATCCACTCAATATTATCCTCTGCATCTTACTCACCACACGAATTCGCATTCCAATATTTTGAGTCTGAAGGGTACACCGCGGCAATTAGAGGAGGTGGCTTACTTGTTAAAATGCAATCCGGTGTCAGTCAACTTTGCAAGAGTCCTAGATGGGTTATGTTATGATCAGATACCCTTGTTATATAACGGGGTCCAAATGTTTATGGAACCCAGAAACAAATTATTATCTAAAATAGGTAAACCTGTCGAATGTTCTACAATTTTACCTGTCAAATATAAATTATTCGATACATGGTACATTTCAACTCCAACTGGGTTAGTCCCATCTTCAAATCCCGATATTATGAAGATTGCTACCGAAACCAATTGGGAATTTAAGGATATAAAGAACTACGTTTTTTTTTTTTTTTTTTTTTTTTTTTTTTCTCATTCATTTGTTTATTGAATCTTCACAAAGTGAACTAACAATAAGTATTCAAATCTTAAAACTAAATACATAAAATTAATTAAGTCCAGCCAATGCTAGACAAAAATGTTTTATTTTGCACGATCAATATCGGTGAAATCACCTATTTAACGTTCTGATGGTGGCAAGGGTGTCCCTCCTTCTCAACCGAGAGTGGCCGCCAAAATTAAGTATATTGCGTGCAAGACTATTTGGATGAAGTTCCAATTTATTGATATGCCTTGTTGCGTACTTTGAAAATTCGTCTTTGACAAGAGGAACACAGAGATCCTTATGAATTCGTGAGTTTTTTACGTACCATGGAGCTGCGGTAATTGTTCGAAGAATTTTGTTTTGTCGTCTTTGAATTTTTTCAACGTTTGAAGCGGAGGCGGTGCCCCATAGTTGAATTCCATAGCACCATATAGGCTTTAGAATAGCGTTGTATAATAAAAGTTTGCAATCCAGCTTCAATGTCGAATTTCTGCCCATAAGCCAATTCAGTTGAGCTGCTTTTAACTTTAACTGAGTAACTTTCGCATCTATGTGAGACTTCCACGTTAACCTACGGTCCAGGTGAATACCAAGGTACTTGACTTCATTTTGCTGCGGAATAGGTGAATTGTTGATTTGGATGGCTGAACATGTTTGTTTACGCAGCGTGAATGTAACGTGAGTACACTTTTGTTCATTAACTTTAATTTTCCAAAGTTTTAACCACATCTCTAATATTGAAATATACTCCTGCAAATTTCGCGAAGCTACTTGATGGCTTTCATGTACGCTGCAGAATGCTGTATCGTCTGCAAAAGTTGAAGTGTGGATTCCGGGTGTCGTTGGCATGTCAGAGGCATAAATCAAATATAAAGTAGGCCCCAGTATGCTGCCTTGGGGAACTCCTGCCTCGATTGGCTGAGTTGGGCTTATAAAGTCGCCTTCTCTGATAACAAACTTCCGCCCACATAAGTAGCTTTCCAGAAGCTTGTGTGTATTTGCAGGCAAGTTCAACTTTATTTTGTGTATCAAGCCCTCGTGCCACACTTTATCAAACGCTTGGGAAATGTCGATGAATAGAGCTGAGCAATACTTCTTCTCCTCAAAGGTCTGTCTTATGACATTGACTAGTCTGTGCGTTTGTTCTATTGTGCTGTGTTTAGCCCGAAAGCCAAATTGATGATCAGGGATGCATCCCACAGTGTTCAACATTGGACTCATCTTTGCCATTAACAATTTTTCGAACAGTTTTGAAATTGTTGGCAGTAGACTTATTGGTCTGTATGATTCTACCTTAGTGGGATCCTTCCCTGGTTTGGGTATCATAGTAATCATGGACACTTTCCACTCTGCAGGATAATACTCGAGACGTAAAATAGCGTTAAAAATAAAAAGAAGAATTCTACGAGCTACACGAGGTAGCTGCTCAAGCATTTTACCAGTAATTTTATCAATACCTGGAGCTTTCCTGGGGTTTGTGTTACGAATAACATTTTCAACATCTTGAAAACTAAGTCTCAAAGGCACAGGCGGTCTAACAGCATATGGCGGAAATTCAGCAACATCATCCGCTGTATCATTTGCAGTAAAAACGTTTTTCAAATGATTAACATACACTATCCCTTTTTCAGAATCGCTTCTTGCCCAATCTCCAGTTGAAGTTCGCAGAGGTGGCTTACCTACTACGGGTCTTTTCAGACCTTTTGTCGCTTTCCATAGAGAATAGTCGGTTTGAGGGGTACCATCAAGACCTTCCAGATAATTTTTAAGAGAAGCCATTCTTTGGATTTCGAGCAGATTTCTTAACTGAGCTATGCACTCTCGTAGCCTGCTTTTAAGCTGGGGAGACCTGCGAAGTTGCCACTCTCTTCTAACTCTTCTTTTTTCTGTTAGAAGTTGTTCAATTTCAAACGAATATGTTCTGTTGCTCACATTTCTGGATCTTATATGGCTAGTGGTGGCATGTTGTACGGCTAGATTAAGGTGTTCAGAAAATTCGTTAATCGACACATCAATATCCTCAGGCGTTCTCAAGGCAATGTATTCCGTACAATGTGTACTCAAATATTTCTTATATTTTATCCAATTAACTCGAGTGACGGTCAACGCCAAGTCACAAAACGGGGAACCAACCCCCTGGGGGAACGAAACAGAAACTATAGTCGGTGAGTGATCTGAGGACAAGTCCAATGAAGGCTCCACTTGCATCCATTCTGAGGGAAAATTTTTTGTAACTCCAAAGTCTATAACGTCTGGGATCTTGCGTTGGTCTGACGGCCAATAAGTGGGGTGTCCACTTGAAATCACACCTAAGCCCATTTTGGTAACGGTGTCAAAAAGCACACGGCCTTTCGGGGTAATTAAACGTGATCCCCAAAAAGTGTGTTTAGCGTCGAGGACCAAGTGATTTGAAAAAAATTGAATATTGTCTTTCTGTTATTGAAAACCGTGGTGGTGAGTAAATCGAGGATATAACAATTTTTTCATGAAAATAGTTAAGGCATATATTTGTAGCTTGGAGATATTCCTCACATGTCTCGTTCATTAAAAAGTGTTTAATTCTGGATTTTATTAGAATTGCCGATCCTCCGCAAGATCTTCCACGGGGATCTTTTGTGTCGTACAGTATGTAGCCATTAATTTTGAAAAAACTGTTAGTTGTCAAATGGGTTTCAGCAATCATCATTATATCGATCTGCTTTTCCATAAGGAAGTGCTCAAGTTCATTTTTGTGTTGGCGAATGCCGTTTGCGTTCCAGAAACATATTTTTAACCAATTCATTTTTTTAAAATTGCCTGTAAAATAGTGGATTGCATTTTTAGCATTTCCTGCATCATGTTGGTCATAGAGACGGTAAAAGTGTTAATGGATTGAACAAGAGTCTGCAGAGTTGCCTCTAGGTTACTAAAATTTGGATCGGAAATTTGGGGCTTGGGTTGCTGGTTCAAGTTTTGGTCGGATTTAACCACATTAGCATATGAAAATTGTTTGGTATTCTGCGTGTTTGTGAGGTTGGTTGGATGGCCTACCTGGGGAAAATTGTTTTTGCCAATGACATTTGGCTGCTGGGCTGCTGGAGAAACCGATGACTTATTTGTCATTGACCGCTTAAAATGAGTATAGACAGGGCAACCTCTATAATTTGCAGTGTGGTTACCTCCACAGTTACTGCATTTTTTAACACTTGCGTCGGCCTTTGGCTTATTGCACTGAGTTGTGCCGTGAAGTTCGCCACATACAACACAAACAGCGGGCAACTTGCAGTAAGCCTTAGTGTGGCCAAATTCTTGGCAGTTTAGGCACTGAACGGGTCCTGAACGCTTATGTGGCTCCTCAACGGTAACCTTACGATGCAAAAGATATTTGAGGTTATATATTGGGTGAATTTCACTCTTTTTTAGCAGAACATCCCCTGGTTCTAGTTCAACCCTAAACATGGGTTGAGGGGTCTTTTCACGGTTCCTGATGTTTACTACTGTTTTTATTTTAAAACCCTTATCTTCCAATCCGGTTTTTACATCATCAGTATCTACGCATGGGTCAATCCCTTTAATAACGACCTGAAGACCTTTGGCACTTTTGAGCTGGTAAGTGTAAAATGATCTGTTCTGTTTTTCTAAGACATCAGACAATTTTCGGTAGTCGTTTTCATGGTTTACCTGAATTTTTGTTTCATTGATGTTTCCGCGCTTAACTGATGTCACGTTGAAATTGTCCTTACCGATTACCGTAATAAGTTGTTTTACCAGCTCATTAGAAGTAGGTTCTCTCAAATATATTGGTGGCGGTTTAAATGTTTTTTTTGCTGTATTTGGCTCATCAGTCTGGAGGATTGCAAATCTATTACTTTGCGTTGCTGTAGCGGTATTATCCTCTTTGGATATCTTTGGTTGTGATGATATCTGAGCGGATTTCGGGCTTCGCTGACGTTTAACCACGGTTACATACCTGTCCATGCCTACTTGTGTTTTCGGCTTATCTGCAATAACTGAACTGGTAGATGGTTGGTCTTCTGTTGTAACAACAATGTTTGGCGAACACGAACGCGTGCGTTTTTTATCTCTTAGAGACAGGAGATTGTCCAACGATTTTTTCAATGATTCCTCTTCAGAAATCCAGAGGTTTTTTCTAGTGGAGCTAAGCTCCCTCTCAGAATTGCATCTACTAGGTACACTCATGCAATTTTTTTTTTTTTTATTTATATTTTTTAAATTTAAAAGTATATAAAAATAATTGTCATAAAGATTTTCGGTTTTGCAAGTTTTTTTCCCACTGGGTAGGTAATCTTTACGCACAATAACAACAACAACAATGCACTGCCACCGCACTTGTTTTATTGAAATTTATTTTATTGTTTAGTTAATGAAATGTAAGGAATTTATTTTCCCGTTGTTTTTTTTTTAAATAATTTGTTATTGTTTTTGCAATTTAATACAATATATTATTGTTTTTGTATATCAGATTAAAAATATGTTAGCACAATGATTTTTGGTTTGTTTTTTTTTTTCACTTTTTAAAAACACGACTGTGCGGTTGAAGAATCACAGAGTGAATGATATGAACTACGTGTCTTCTGAAATTTATTCCCCTGCAGACTTGGATAAGATCGACAAGATAATTTACATTAATTGATGCTCCTCAGTGCTCAACGCAGCTTAAAAATATAACGTTAACGGAAAAAGTAATACAGTTAATTGAACCTATGGTATTTCGAGAAATAATTTACCATCAATGTCTTATTGAAATAGAACACTTGATATTTAGGTGTGGTTCAACTATTGATACCCCGGAGAAGTCCGGGCTGTATGACGAAATAATTACTTTATCTTATGAGGAGTGTAAGCAATTAATAAAAAAAGGAAGATTCCGGTATAAAGGCATTAATATAAAATTACCTAATCTTGAAGCAAATATGAACACTTTTTATATGGAAACTTTAGGAACAATAGTGAGTGGATCTTGCCACCCTGGACTACTAACTATTGATACCCCAGAGAAGTCCGGGCTGTACGAAGAACTAATTACTTTATCTTATGAGGAGTGTAAGCAATTAATAAAAGGAAGATTCCGGTATGAAGGCATTATTAAAAAATTACCTAATCTTCAAGCAAATATCAACACTTTGTATGGAAACTTTAGGAACAATAGTGAGTGGGTCTTGCCACCCTGGACCACTAAGTTTTATTAATGGAATACATTATGACAAACCAGTAAGGCTTTCAAAATTTAAGGTTTACATCAAAATAGGCACTGTGCCAGTGTTGATCTTGATGAATCGAAACTAATAACTGAAGAAGGAATACGATGTAATTTCAATGAAGAAAAATGTTTAACCTCAACAGGAGGGTTCACATGTTGGCAAACTGCTTTCTCAAGACCAATATGTCATGAAAGAGAATTTATTCCCATTTATCAAGGACCAGAAACAGGAGTAGTAGAGTACATTAAAGGAAAACAAACAATTTCGTACATCTTGCATTATGACAATTATGAAAAAAGACTGTCACTTGCGGATTTATGTCTTATGCAACTGAACATCCGAAACTTTCGGTGGTTGTTAAAGAAAAGGATTTTCCTTTTTTACTAGATTATAATCCTAAATCTTTGGGGAGGAATATTAACCTAATGACGTATGTAAATTCAAAACTAGTGTACACTATGAAACATATGAAAGACCAGATCGAACTGTTGTATGATGAATTAAATTTGGCAAGATGCATGGCAGAAAGAAAACAGATCCACTCAATATTATCCTCTGCATCTTACTCACCACACGAATTCGCATTCCAATATTTTGAGTCTGAAGGGTGCACCGCGGCAATTAGAGGTGGCTTACTTGTTAAAATGGAATTCGGTGTCAGTCAACTAGAGTCCGAGATGGGTTGTGTTATGATCAGATACCCGTGTTATATAACGGGGTCTAAATGTTTATGAAACCCAGAAACAAATTATTATCTAAAATAGGTAAACCTGTCGAATGTTCTACAATTTATAAATAAGTGATTATTATTCAAATTTTTTTAATTTTTCATGTTGTTTTTTGTGTTGTTAAAGCATTTGTACTAATAAAGCCACCTGGTATGCCAACAAACAAGCAGAATGTAGTGCCTTGTTTGTTGGTATACAAGGCGAACTCACAACAGGTGAAATTGACAGCGCAGCTGATAACTTTTTTTTAATTTTACTCTGTTTCAGATATCAATGGAATAATTGAAAGAAATCTGAAAAGAAGCAAACAATAATCACCTGTGCTGTTAAGTTCACCTAGTAATGAATTCGCCTTGGACCAACCCAAATAGCGTGGCGTCAACGCTTTGCAAATGGAAACTCCAGTTTTGATAGAGCGAAAGCAAGGCGAATTTATACAGGTGAATGCAAGCGGAAAGGCGAATTCAGTACTATATATTTTGTTATTGTAAAACATATCCTGAATGTCAAAATCTAAATTCGCCTTAGATTGTTCAGCTGGGAAAAAAATTTATATAAACGTTAAATATAAACTGCCTTATTTATAAAAAAAAATTGCATGTTTATTAAGCTGTTATTGCACTGATTTCCATACAAAATTTGTGTAATAAGAGCTTAATAAACGTAAAAAAGATTTTATAAATAAGGCTGAAACAAAATTGTAATTAGAATCACAGATTATATTAGATTTTCACTTTTAAGTTCACACAAATTTCTTGAAATTGCACTAAATCATACAAAAAAATCTTCAGATTAAAATGGCGCGAACATTTTTGTAAACAAAAGAAAAAAAAATTTGACAGTCTCATTGGAAAAAACGCGAGAAGCAAAAAATTATCACCTGAGCTGTCAAGTTCACCTAGTAATGAATTCGCCTTGAGCGAAAGAGAGAAATCTTTCTTTCTCTCAGTAAAGTTCGTTTCAAAACAAATGTTACTAATCAAGGTGCATTAACGTGTATACACGGTGGCAGCACTACGGAAAGTGACAATTTTTTGCTACTGGCAATATAGTAAGCTATTTACGTCAAATGTATTGTTTGCATTTTTGAAAGTGAATTTAGTGTGTTGTTTTGAATTAAACATATAAAAATTATTTTGTGAACATAAAAATAATTCATTAAATATAATTTATAATTATGAAAAGGTACATTCATAGTTTATAATTGTGAAAATAGTTACAAATATTTTTGATAAACATAGCTTACATGCCTGTTTTTGTTGTATTGTTGTAATTTTGCTCTAGTGCTGCCACCGTGTATACGTTAATGCACCTTGTTACTAATTTTGTCCGACCATTCTTAATCACTCTTTAGGTGCTTCCAGACTAAATTACCGACTTTATTACTTTTTATTATTTCTATTCAGTGATTTTTATTCAACAAGGTTAGTGAACACAACGTTAACGCTTTTATTTAAGTTACTTAATACAACGTAAAATCAAAGCATTAAATTACGTTGCGCTTTACGCCCTAATTTAGGTTGCACTGTAAAAGTTAGAAAAGAAGATTAGAATTGTTTGTATTTAAAGTGAGGACAGGGAAATGAGTAAGTTCTACGCAAATTAGAGCAAGCATTAGTTTCTGTCAAAAAGAGATAAAATTTACTAAAGGAACGTGAACGCAGAAAGTAACATTTGATTGTGTAATAAATTTTTAATAATTTGGGGTGTTAAGGCCTTTTGCACATGTTGTTTATTTAATATTAATATAAAGTATTCAAATGATTTGCATACGGGTAGGTTCCAATTCATTAATTTTCCTTCTTCAACAGCTGGTTGTTTAACTAGTTGTCCAAACTAGTACAAAAAAAAAATACTGACTGATTCGTGCAAGAAAAGGAAGCCTTCTGTTCTCTCAAAATCGCTCCTATTTATCCAATTTTATAGGGGAACGGTTTTTTACAAATTGAATCCCGAGTAAAGAAACACACATATATCGATACATCTTAAATTTTTTAAAGCATAAAAATATTGAAACGACACACATACATTCGTTGCCTTCAGTCGTAAATGAGTCATGTCCTCATTTTTTTTTAATTCATACTCTAATGCAGTGCAATACAGTATACAAAAATCAAATATTTGCTGAAAAAGTATAATACTAATATGTATCTTCAATGATATTAAAAGAAAATTGTTAAGAGCTCTTTTATATGTGAAAATTTCAAACATGTTGGTTGAAACTTTTATATAAATAAATATTTAAATAAGCATCCAGTATTTAATAGGCGGCCAATTTGACAGCTGTTAAGTGATTTATCCTTAGTTTGGTTTGAAATTTCAACATGAGTAGACTGACTTTTACGTCTGAACAACATTCGCAAATTATGTAAATTTGTTTTAAAAATTGTGGTTCTGTTCGAAATACGTAACGCACACTACGTTCAATTTAAGGTCAACACAACATCATACGGCCCATTTTTGTTTGGATGGATACATCAATAAATAAAACAGCCTTATTTGAAGTGATGATAATCCTCAAGTGTATGTTAAGACACCGATGTATCCAGAAAAAGTGACTGTTGTGCTCATCGAAAATTGGATCTCCAGGTTAGACTAATTCCGAGCCAGCCGTGGCGGTCATATTTAAATTACAATGCCAGAAGATTATCTCTCGCATAAAGTAAATTTTATGTCAATTTCAAAAATGCATCTTTATTTTATTCCATTGCAAAATTCTATACCTCTAAACACCCTTTACTATACATGCGATATACGGTACAAACAACCTTTACAGATTTAAAAAACATTGAGAACCAAGAATTTTAGCAAAAACTTCTGAAAAAGTTGTAATGGAAATATGTAGTTCCTTTACGACTGAATGTATCTATATATCGAAATTTCTTGGTTAAATATAAAAAGAAAATTGTGTGTGTGAGCCTAATTTTTACATATGTACATACTTATTTTATAATATACAAAGATGCAAATTAAGAATTTAAGCATTTTAATAATATTTAATTGCTGCACTTACCTTAGCATTAAGTTTATATTTGAATTTTAATTTTTGGCTCTAAATTTCACTAGATAATAAAAAGTCGATTGTTGATCTATTCTTTGTTTCTTTAAAATATTTGTCTGTTTTCTTCAAAATGTTGATTTCAATGTTGATGTTGTTTGGTATATTTTATAGATGACGTCTGTTGTCAATTTATTGAATACTTGATGTAAAAATGTGTCCTTCGATTGTTAATACATACTAGTAGAGTTAATAAATGTTGATTTTTTTAATTTTTAATAATGCATCTCTTAGCAAACGAAATATATTTTTACCACATTGCTCTGTGTATACAATCAATTTGCACGTGCATAAATTTATATGTTAATTTATAAATCATTCTCATCATCAGGACCTTCTATTATTGATTCGTTGGGATCGTACAAAACCATATCGTCTTCATCACCACCGGCTCCAGCAATAAATTCCGGATCATCAGCATCAAATTCTTCGTTAACGTCATCAACACGTTTTCGTTTTGCAATGGGAAATTTGGTGAAACTATTTGAAATGCGACGACGCTGTAAAGTTGAAACAGTTGGTGCCACAGTACCTGCTGTATTTGTTGCTTGCACAGTTGCACTGCTAGCTGCTACTGCAACATCTTCTGTTTCAATAATATCTTCAAATGTGGCATTTTGTAGTTGTTTTAAACGCAATTGTTCCAACTCTTCAGGCGACCGTTTTTTACGAAACTCGTAAACAAGAGGAAATATATGCTCAATGGCACATTGAACATGAGCTACACTAGCAGCTAAAAATGAAGAGAAATTAATATTAAGTGATTTAAAATAGAATAAAAAAAAATTAATAACCTACCAGTTACTGTTATACTACCAGTTGAGAAAATTTTCAATGTGGCTTTCGGATAACGTAGTTTATATGTTACACCAGGATGTAATTCAGGTTCATAACTTGCTTCTTCCCTGTATTTTTCCGAGAAATTGACAATTTTTATAGCCCAAGGCATACTGCATGTACCCAAAACGTTAACAACACGAAAGTTGTGAAAGCGAACACGAAAACCTAATTTTTCTAAACAGCGGGCATAACGGCGAGCAGCAATTTTTGCCTAGAAAAATAAATAGATTAGGTACACACGAATATTTGTTCCGAAAATGACATTAACGCTTCTAAATCTCAATACATTTTTAATACTCGATATACTACGTTTTTGAAATTATATACATTTTTTATTAAGGACAAAGTACTCACATAAGTTTTTTTTTTACAATTCTGAGGCGAATCAAATTATACTACCTCTAGGGGCTAGTGTATATTTTGACAATAGGATAGCAATATTTGAAACGTAAGAATTTGGACGTGAGCGAAACAGTAGCAAAATACTTTTAAATTTAAGAGTTTGATTGAAATATATTATAATTAAAAGTTTTCTAATTAAAAGTGTGCAAATGAAATCTTATAAAATTTAAAATGGCTCTACTAGAATTATTATAATTTTTTTTTTGCTGGGTAACAGCTCTCGCGTCATCGCAATTATTTCTTAAGTGCGGTCAGGCTTCTCGTTGTTGTTTAGCCTTCGAGAGTTTTGCGTCTCACTCTCATTGGTTAACTGTCTACCTCAACTAACTGTATTAGTTTACAGTTTTGTGAGGTATTTCTTAGTTAACCACGCGGCAACTTTCTATGCGAAGGCATAGGTCGGTACAGTTGGTCACAGCGCCGCAAAAAATTACTGTTAATACCATCGTGGGCATAAGGACTACGTTACTCCGCCCATGCTGTGCATCCTATACATTGCAAATTTATTTGCAACTTTATAGTGACAAATACAATACAATACAATTATTTTTTAATTTATTAATTTCTTTTTTATTTATAAGTTTTTAAAAAATATAAACAGCTTGTTTTATATTCTTCCTAGCTGTCTATATGTAGGCATTTCATAGGAGCTAACCTAATCATCAGCAGACTTGGAAACCTTTGAAAGGTGTATTTATTTATTTAAAGGATAAACTATCTTAAAAACAAATTAAAATAACTTACGTCTATAAATCAATGGCTACTTTGGCATCCAGCTTGCACAGTTAGTAAATAACTATGTGTGTACATTTTTGTTATACCTTGTTGTTAGTTCAATTTGAAAGATATCAGATTTGCAAATAATAACTTTACCATTTATTCTTGTTTTTACCAACTCTAAATATCTTTGTATATGTTGCTAGCCTTAAAAAAGTTCATAGGGGTTTCTATATTAGTTGTGGAAGGATTTTTTATGTATTGAAGAGGAAATACCTTACCTTAAGGAGATTATATGCATTAAAACCATACACTCCGGAGCATGTTAGGAAGAGACTAGCGTCAGCACTAATAACTATTGCATTAAAGTATTTTCAGTCACTTTTGCATATAACTTAAATATTATTCAATCATTAGTTAAAAAAGTCATACGTTATGTATATAATGTTAGAGCTCATGAACACAATCGAACCTCTCTACTTATTCCAATATTTTAAAAATGCAATTTTAACAATTATATAAAAGTACGTTTTTTAAACAATTAAGTTTTTTATTCGCTATTTAAGCTTCTAACATTTATACCAGTAAAAAATTATAAATAGCTTGTTTAAATAGAAAAGCTTGTGTTTTGTGTTTTGACGGATATTATTAGAGCATTTTTCTTTATAAATTCTCAGCAATTTATTTGGATTGTTGGGATATAAAGTTGAATGTTTGAGAATATCTTTCAAAAATTTCCAAAGTCTACTGATGATTAGGGTAGTTCCTATGAAATGTCGATATATAGATAGCTGGGAAACATAGAAAACAAGCTATTTATAATTTTTTACTACGTTTTTTACACACAAATTTTGGTACCACTGAGACGACACTTGGTTTCGGACAGATCTTTTGTAAAGCGTGTACACCATTCATGGAGCTTACTTCCAGTTGAACTGAAAGTTTTCTCTTATTCCTATCCTGCTTATAGGAAGAAACTCCTTGAATATTTTGGTGATTATGTGACTGGGACCGTTTAACTACTCTTAATTAATCTTTTTACATATTGGGTAAGGAAGCATATTGGAGCATATTAATCCATGGCTATAGGAACGTTTTATATTCAATCAATACATACTTTTATTTCATTTTTTCTTATATTCATATGGCTGGGGAGGCACAACTTTTAATTTCTGTTATTAACTGGTAACATTAGATTAATGTTATAACTTGTATATTTTTTATTTTTATATTGCATAGTTTTATATTTCCAATACAAACTACATTGGCCATGAAGGCTTGCTTTTTATTGGTGTGTTTAAATAAATAAATACACTGAAGTATTAATTTCGAAAGCTGGACAGTGAATTAGGATGTATTTGAGAGAGGCTCTGCTGACCCAGCATTTGGGGCAGAGTTCGGACGTATTGCGATCTACTAGAAATTTATGTGTGATTAAGGTGTGATCCGTAGGTATTTTTTGTTATCTACCATAGATAGGGGTGCTTTGATGTTCCGGTAAAGGTAGTTCTAGACATTAATTTTGTTTTCGTCAATTTCTTTGTACCAACTCAATGTTGCTGACCATATATCGTTCCGTTCCGACAATAATTTGTTAATATAACAAGTTAGGTCGCCAACGTTAAGGTTTTGTTGTAAATATAAGAGGGATTTGAGGGAAAGTTTAGCTGTCCGATCGGTCATTTCATTCACTGGTATGCAGCAGTGGTTTGGCACACACATAATGACAATGTTTGGAAAGCAGTCTTATTTGAGGGGCATACAAGTTTTGGTTGTTTACATTTATAATGGCTTTTAGAGAAGAGAGAGAGAGAGAGAGAGAGAGAGTCCGTACAGATTAAAGATTTTGTAGAAGTTTCTTTTGCGAAGTTAATACTTTCAGCAATAGCGATTATTTCAGCAAGAAAAAAATTGTGGAGTAATGGTTTAATATTGCGGTTTTGATTACAGAGTTTTCTGTGCTTATCAGTATATATTAACTTAGAGGAATTTTTGTAGAGGAATTTGATTTCCGTAAATGATTTTTTGTAGATTTCGTGTGAGGTAGTTGATTTCGGGAATTGGCTTAAAGTAGTGTTAAAATTGCTGTTATTTAATACCCATGGTGGTATATACCAACGAATTTTGTATTGGTTTGAAAGGGGGATCATTTTCTTTAGCAAAGTTAATAATCCTATTGAGGATAAAAGGAACGTTTTTTTTTTGCTTACTTTATTTTTGAAAGTTATTTAAAATGTTAGATATGGGTGAATCTGCACTTGTGATGATATTTCACGATATTCGTGAGAATACCTTTCAAAAATTTCCAAAGTCTACTAATGATTAGGGTAGCTCCTATGAAATGTCGACATATAGATAGCTGGGAAACATAGAGAACAAGCTATTTATAATTTTGTACTTATGTAAATATAATGAAAGCTCCGATGACGTGTGCTCTGTATTATATTATTTTGGCCTTATGGGCTTGTATTACAGATAAATTGAATAATAAAAAATAAAATTAAAAAAAAGTGTAAATAACATCACTCGAAATAATAAAAATTGTCCAATACTTTTAAATCGATTCAAACGCAAGTCCTTGAATCTCTCAATATATGAAAAAATGGACTAATACCACCTCAAACAAAAAATAAAACACTTCATATAATTCTTCACGTATTTTTTCATGTCTGTCAAAATTTTCATTTTTACAGACGGTTTGCAAAATTTACTCACATACGTACGTGTACATGTACGTCTGACATTTTCTATGCTTGTTATTATTAAAAAATAATAATAATTTATAACAATAAAATGCAGGGTGGCTGATGAAATCTGCTACAATAAAAACGCAATAACTTATTTTCTGCGTTACTGATAGTGCAACTTTTTCACTCTTTAGAGTCCGTTGTTTCCGTCCGAAGAGAATATAGGTGCAAGTTTGGCAGCACTCCCCCAAGTAGATTGACTATAATGAGGCTTGTGAAGAGTTTTGCCGAGCGTGGCATAATCGCAAGAAGGCCTTATCATCACGATCCCTCAGTTCGAACGCTGAAACTATCGCTGTTGTACCTGCTGACATATAATCCAATCCTAGAGTTTCGACAAGGAGCTTATTAGCTCAAATAGGTGTCAGCAGACAGCCATTGCAGACAATTTTGGACCAATATTCAAACTTATTTCCATTTAAGGTACAATTAACAAATAAAGTGAACCCTAGAGACTTCCCGATTCGCTTGGAATTTTGTAAGATCATTCAAATGATCACGAGGATGAAAACGTCTTGAACTGCATTGTTATGTCCGCCAAGGGACATTTTGATTTAAACATGTTAACAAACAAAATTGCCGAATATGAAGTAATTCTAACCCACAGATACTCCATCAGATGCAATTATATCCACTTCGCATCACAGTGTGGTGCGCAGTTTCTTTTTCAAGAAAAGGGTCTTACTGTTACGGGCAATGGAGACGGTTACTTAAAGATGTTGAAAGACTTTTTCTTTCCAGAATGACGCCGAAAACGAATCCCTTTCAACTCTGTTTGGTTTCAACAAGATGGGGCGGGGCAACTTGTCACATAGCCACGCCTTTTATGACAGAATTGAGGCAAACATTTCCCAATAAACTAATTTCAAGAAACTCGACATTCCGTTAGCCTCCCAGGTCTTCAGACCTCACCGCACTTGATTTTATTTGTGGGGTTATACAAACAAGAAGTATACAAAGGAAACCCAATAAATTTGGATGATTTAAAGCAATCCATTCAAACGGTAATTGAGACACTGTGTCACCGTGGAAGCCATTTGAATTCAATTATTTTCAAAACTTCCTAAATTACTTTAATAAAAATGTATTATTTTTCAAATTAAATGCTAAAAAATAAATAACATAAACTTTGCAAAAAGATATTTGAGTTTTCTGTATTCCACCCTGTATTAATGCCGTAAAATTTCTTTAAGCCAACTGACTACTTATACCGCCCAAATTCAACCGCCGCTTAGCTGTTCGCAAGGTATAGAGTTTTAATGCCAGATATTTAAACATAACAAACAGAAAAGTAGCGACTTGTGTGGACAAACACGATGGCATTTGTTTTAACAGTATTTAAAATTAGGGCATTAGAAGTTGTCCAGCTAAAGACACGGTCAACACAGAAGTTACTATTTTGTTTCTAATACATCCTGAAAATCCATACCACAATGAAAATGCAAGAAAATATAATTTTAGAGAGCAATACACCTAGTCACAGAGATCTGTTGGCCTAGTTTCAAAATAACGGATTTACAAGAATTGTAAAAAAGTTGCATGTGGATAATTAAATTGATGTAAAGTTAAACAAAAGAAACAAAATGTAGAATTAAAATGAGAGAAAAATGACCCATATTTAAACTAAATAATACAGGAGGTAAAAACTTACTTGCTCCTCTGATGTAGCACCAGTACAAGTTATTCTGCCAGACGACCATATGGATGCCGTAGTATAAGGGCGACGTAACTTCATTGTAACCATACCATTTTCGCGGCGATACTCAACATTGGCGCCGTTTAAAGCAATTTCACGCAAATTCAAATGACAACGAACACTAAACGAGCATACAACATTATTAATGACAATATCGATTTCCGGTTCAGGTTCTTGTTGTTCGCTGGCAGGGGCTGCTTGAACAACTCCGGCTCCAGAATCATTAGCATTCGTAGAGCTGTTGCTGCTTGTAGTAGTAGCAGTTGTCGTCGAGGCAACTGGAACTGATTTTGAATCTGCAGAAAGTGGAGTAGAAGGATTGTGAGATGTGGTAGTAGCGGTAGTTGTTACACCAGCAGCAGCTGTTGCAGTAGTGTTTAAAGTTGAGGTTGTATATTGATGTTGCGAGTTTATTTGACTTGTAGGCATAAAAGATGTATTTAAATTTGTTAAAGTTGATGATGAAGTTGGTATATTATAAATGGTGGGAACGTGGGATAAGGGTGATGTGGAAGTATTAATGGAGTTGGAAGAGGATGGTGCAGCCGAAGAAGCTGAAGAGGATTTAACAAAGTTGCTGTTTGTATTATTGTTGTTGTTAAGTCCATTAGGAACTAATTTTGAGGCGGGTTGTTGTTGCTGTAAATTTGTTAGTTTAAGGTTTGAGTGATGGCCGTTTATTTGTTGTTGTTGAATCGTCTGTTTTTGAGAATATGTTAAGCAGTTTGATGAGATATTTTTGTTTGAAGTAATATTGGTTGCTGCAGCTGTAGTTGTTGTTTTATTTAAATTAACTAATTTTGTTGTGGATATAGAATTAGTGTTGTTGTTACTTAAAACATTATTTTTGGTAATCATGTTAGAATTAATAATTGTGGCACGTTGTGGTATCGCTTGATTGTTGGCAGCAACAACTTTTAACTGCTGATGTTTGATTTGTTGTATATTGGTAGTACTCAAACGTTGCTTATTTAACTGTTGCTGAGGCAAGTTGGCAGTCGTTGTTTGTTGTATTGATTTTATCATATTTTTATTAATCTGCTGCGATTGTTGCTGCTGGGTAGTTTTAACTAAACTTATTATTTGGCCATTACTGCTATTTATCACTTGTTGTACCGCCACATTATTAACCATTATTGTCCCCTGATGTTGTTGCGGTTGAGTTTTAATTATATTGGCAGGAGTTTTAGTTAAAATGGTCGCATGTTGCAGTCGCTGCGTTGTGTTACCAGCTATGATGGTATTATTATTACGGTTTATCAGCACAGTTGTGGTACGCTGCTGTTGTTGGTGGTGGTTGCTGTTATTAGGCGAAGCTGAAGTGTTTGATATAGTGTTGGCGGGTTGTTGTTGAGAAAATTGTGAGAAGTGTCTTATTGTGGTAGAATTATTACTATTATTACCAGCATTACTAACGGATGTTGCAATCAATTTTTCCTGCTGCTGGCTTCCTGCCTGTTGCAAATATGACGATGAGGGTGTAGTCAGCGTTGCAGAACTAGATGATGTAATGGTGGTAGCGTTTTGAGAACCTTGCAAATTTGCCAATTGCTGTTGAAATTGCTGCTGAAATGAAGATGTTGCCGATGATGAGGCAATAGTAGAAGCAGCAGAGGAGTTAGCAACAATGAAAGTTCCTTGAGAAGTTGCAGTGTTGCCCGAGGAAGACACATTTTGATTGTTAGTAGTGTCCGTTATCACAGTTAAGCCACCATTGCCAGTATTTATTATATTACCAATCGGTAAATTCACTAAATTTTGTGAAACCAAAAGACGTTGTTGCTGCTGCTGTTGTTGCTGCTGCAACAATTGTTGATATTGCTGATAGGATAGTATGGTTGTAGCACCAGTTGCACCATTTGTTAACAGGATAGTTTGTGTTTGCGCCGGCAGTACCAAATTTCCACCCAAAGTGGTGATAGTGTTTGAACCACCCAATCCTCCCTGAGTTGAGGTGGCAATCGTTTGCGTTGGCACATTTGTTGATGTTACAATGCCTACTTGATGATGATTTGTTTGTTGGCCTACTGCTTGAGTATTCACAACATTTCCCACAATAATGTGGTTGTTTCCAGCCGTACCCACTCCCACCACACTCGTTCCATTTGACAAAGATTTCATGCAATTTTTATTGTTTTGCAACAACGTGGCCATACCAATGCTGCTGCTATTGCTAATATACATTTGTTAAAGCTGTGTTCTGCACGAGCTTTTGTGTTGCTTATATGTAATTCTACAACTTCTTTTTTAATTTTGCCAATACTTTTTATATTTATGGATATATTGTATATATTTTGTAAGTTTTTATATTTGATTAATAAAGATGAAGAAGGTTATTTAATCATTTCCAGCAATAATCCTTTCATATAGTTTCGTGAGTTTTATATTTTATTTAAGTCTTTCATTTCTTTCTCCTTAACGTTTTTATCATTTAACGTAGGTATTTGTTCTTTATTAAAACAGTCTAAAAAATAAATAAAAAATACATACATAAGTTAACTTTTCATGTCAAAAAAATGATATTAAAATAAATACATCTTTTTTAGATTGATATACTCTGTGATATTGGGCAGATGTTTCAACAGAGGCAGAACCGAACCCATTTTAGAACGGTACTTTTATTAGAAAAAAAAACTAATTTTGGTGCACTCTTTATTTTTCAAAAACCGCTTGTCACCTGCGACTACTTCCCAACGCCAGAGATGAAAAACGTGAAGTTTATATAATATAAGATAAGGTTTTTAGTTTTCGGGGAGATCAGAACCGAGATAGCAAATATTGTATTATTCCTTTCTCCTACTTGCATACACAATGTGGTTAGTATAAGATCAGAGAAGTCAATTTTAATTTTGCCCAACATTTTCACAATTTGAGCTTGCTTTTATGTTCACACATAACAACTTCACAACTTTCAGATATCACAATATCGTTTTGATAATATATATTTAGAAAACCATATCATGATATGAACTGTCAAAAAACGTAAACAAAACGACATAATATTAAATTTTTGTAGAATTCCCGACAAAAGTTTAATAAAAAAAATCATAAAATCATTAAAATATTTATAAAAAAAAACGCTTACTGTTCTTTATGTTGTTGAAATATATAAATTTGTTTAAGAAAAATACAACATTCAACGATGTTTACTGCATGGTTGCTTAAAAATTGTGAAATATTATGATATTTGCAAAAATACTTGGCGCCATGCTAGATATGAGAGAATATATAATTTGTTTTTTCTCGTTAATTTGCTGACGTTCTCTCTCATATTATATCAGAGCTAATATCAGTTGTAGACACTATGTTATGTTCACAAAATAGTTTTTATATGTTTAATTCAGAATAAAACACTAAATTCACTTCCAAAAATGCAAACAATACACTTGACGTAAATGGCTCACTATATTGCCAGTAGCAAAATATTGTCACATGCCGTAGCGCTGCCACCATGTAGATATTAATGCACCTTACTCTCTACTTTCCAATAATCTACGTCACAAAGCTTAGTTGACAGATATATTTCACGAAAAAGAATTGCAGAAACACTTATATGTGAGAAACAATTTTTTGTTTCAATTCACAACGATTTGCTTTCAATTCAATTTTTGATGCGATAAATACAGAAACGAGCCACAGATTTCATTTTAATAAAATCTCTTTTTACAAAGGGTTAGGAATAACTACATACATATATCACGAATGAATTCATCATGTAAAAGTAGTTTTTTTTATTGCAGCGTAGTATTTTAAAGTACTGTTGTGAACAAAATTACAGTTGCATAATAGAGTACTTACAAAAATCTTCTAGATTTCGTCAAATCATATTGTATGGGGAATTCTCGTAAGCAATCTGAAATCAATTTTGTATGGGAAATCCAGTCAAAATCAACTAGATTTGATTCGAAATCTAATTGATCTTGAGACTAACGATATGTATGTATATATTGTACTTGGGAATTAAATCTATTCTCATTGCTTGGAAATAGCTTTTACAAACGTTTTAAAATACTGAATCTCAAATATCTTAATTTTGAGAAAAATGTCTTTATATATTATAGTATATTTTTGATTAACATAGCTTACCAGATGCCTGTTTTTGTTGTATTGTTGTAATTTTGCTCTAGTGCTGCCACCGTGTACACGTTAATGCACCTTGACTATACCTTTAAAAGATGAATTCAATGTGATATAGTTCAAAGCTGTCAAATCTATTGCGAAAGTAAATTTTATGCAAATAAAGTTTTATAAATTGTGAAAAAACGGAAGTGTAAATGCACCAGATTTTAAGTAGCTGTAAATGCCCTATAGAAGAAATCTTACCACGTAAAAGCAATATGAATTTAATACCATATTCAGACGATAATATTAAATACTTGATTCGCTTACTGATGTTTCCTGCAAACATTTCACTAATTCTTTTTTAAATTTTTATTTCAATCATTATGTAAGTATCCAATCTTTATATGTTTCACGTGTTTCTTTTGATTTTACACACATTAATTATCTGTTTTTTCTTGGTTTACATTTTTTTGAGAGCTAGTTCAGATAAACTAGCGATAATTTATTATCAAATTTGGAGATGGTAGTACTTTTTGCGTGGTTCGCAAGAAGATTCAATATGAATCAAGTTGGTTCGTTTATAAAATTTTGTATGGCGAATCATGTTGGTTCAATCAAAATTGGGTCGCGAATTACGAATGAGAGAGCGAACCTCGAATATAAGCCTTCGTGTGAACATGCTATAGGGCACGTTTACATGGTAATACAAGATATTTAGATTTTGTGGGAGCAAGATATTACAAAATTTTCTCCGAACCTAAAAAATAAACAAAAATTTGTTGTATTTTTTACGTTTAAACTTATGTGATAAGTACAATCAAAGTATTATTGCGAAAGTCTTATAAATTTACTGATGGTTACAATTCTACAACATTTACAAAAACAACATGCAATATTCTTGAACTGGAAATGTTTGTGGTTGTAAATGTTGTACCACCTTCAGTATATACTTGAGGTGCTGCCAATACAAATTTAAAAATACACCTCTGATGCGATGAAAACACTGAGTTTTCCAAAACGGTTTATAAATTTAATATTTACCGACCGCTTGTCAATTTTTGTTTTGGATTTCTCTCCTACTGAATTCATTTTGCTTTTACACCGTAAAATTTCGTTTATGTAAACAATACATTTGACGTAAATGGCTTACTATATTGTCAGTAGCAAAAAATTGTCACATGCCGTAGCGCTACTACCTTGTACACAATGCACCTTGAGAGATATCTAACTCCAAAAATTTACAACCTGTCGTTGAATCTTCATTTTTTAGAGGGCTCCACGCGAGTTACGATAATGTATTGTAACTTATTTATTTTATTCTTCTTATTATTTAGTATTCTTTTCCTTAATCCTACCTTTATTTCATTAATTCCATTATACCTATAGCCTTACATTCCTCTCAATTTAATTTAATTTTGTTCTTCAGTCTTGTGATATCGATTCATCAATAAAGAAGTATTGATTTATCAACAAAGAAGTATTGATTTTAATTATATATTTATAAGTAGCGCAGTCGATTTTAACGAACCTACAAAATTAAATAAATTTTTGGATTAAAAATACAAGTTTGAACAAAATCAAAAGATAATTTTCAATTTATTTAAAACTGATATCGAGCTATTATTAAAGAATCAATAAAACCCAATTTAAAATTTTTAGTATGCAATGTACAACGTATGAAATACAGAAAACAAAAAGTAAAGAAATAAACACTATAAAACAAAGCTGCAAAACTACAAGCATTGAAAACGACCGTTACATGCAGTCTACACCTAACTTGAAACGCAGTTAAAATATGAAGTTAAAACTTGCTGTTTAAATATCTATCTGTTAAAGTCGGCGTACACCTAGTGATGTTAGAGCTATAACTTTTCATGGTAAAACAATAAAAATGGCGAAAAACAACTACAAATAGCAGGCTGATGTCAATTTAAGTTATAACAGAGTTTCCAAATGAAATGTTTTAACAACCAAGTTATAACTTTAACCAAACTTCAACATGAGCGGTCCACATTTAACTTTAACTTGAAGTTAGCGTTAAAGTTAGTGTTTTCAAGTCAGGTGGAGACCGCACTTTATAGTGCAATTTTTGATGCAGCGTAGTATTTTTAAGTACTTTTTGCAAGAAATCACTGTTGCATCGCTTAGTACTGAGTAGATTTCAGGAGATTTCGTCGAAATCTACTCATAAAGTAGATTTCATTTTGTATGGGGAATCTTCTCAAAATCTACTAGATTTGGCTTGAAATCTCGAATGAGCAGATTTCGCTTTGGTGTAAATAGGCTATTAGCAAAAAGAAATTCAAATTTTAGTTTGTAAGTGCGTGGTCACACACAGCAACTTTAGTTGGGCAATTCTTGACTTTATAGAAGCTTTCTGTGAGGGGAAAAAGAATTGCCGGTATTCGGCAATTCTCAGCAATTCCTTACTTTTCTCTCATGTGTGTATGTGTGTGTGCATATACAATATAAAGTGTATGAAATAATAAGTAGAGAAAGCTCAAGAATTGCCGAAAAAAGTTGTTTGTGTGTGGACAAGAAAGCAATTCCAAAAGAAAATTGCTAAAAAGTTCGGCAATTAAAATCGCTGTGTCTGCCCATAGACTAACAAACAAAAAAATAAAAAACTGAACACAAAAATAGAGTCGGTAAAGTTTATTGAATAAACAAACTAAATAATAAGAAAAAGAGATAGCAAAAAAAAAAAACAATAAAAGAGAAAATTATTAAAGCAGCCAGTTAAATAAAAATACAAATTCAAATTAAAAATTTAACTTTACTCTCTATACAATAACAATAATAATAAAACAATGTGTTGCCGAGATTAACTCTGTCAATAAATGAGCTTTTAAATGATGCACAAAGAATTCAAGAGTATAGGGGAGATGACCCCTATGCTCTTACATCCTTTCTACGAGAAGTGGAAACCGTATTTTCTCTTGCTGACTCACATCCAGATGCCAAGCAGTATATTAATCAACGAATAGTATTAAATAAAATACAGGAAGAAGCTCTTTACGTGATTAGAACTCTTGGACCGAATCCAAATTGGGCAGAGACGATTGAAGCTTTGGTTCAGGAGGCATTTGTAGCAAAAAAAAAAATCGTGGCATTGAAGATTAATATAAACATTTAAGAACTATTTTATGTATAGTAAATGAAAAATATGAGTATGATGTGAAAAACCCCTTTGATTTCAGACTAGAGGGCTTGAGCAGCCCTCTAGCAGCACAATAAAAATGTCTTACAAAACATCGTAGTATTTTCAAGTACTATCGATCGTCTTTTTTCACATTTCAAAACAAACACTTCAGTGTCGAAATGTTCTAAATACATAAACGAATACTGTCTTATAAGCATTGAGAACAAACAGAACCAAACACAAGTAGAACAAAATTGAAATAGAACTTCAAGCGTTGAAGTAATGTTCTACTTCAGTTTTGCTTACAAAATTTGTTGTTGTTGTTCATGGTTTTTGTCCTTGTATTAGACCACAAGTGGTGTATGCACAGTATGCTCATGTATGTGTGTTGTTGTTGTTCATGGTTTTTGTCTTCGTATTAAGCACAAATATTTAAGACATAGTACGCTCAAATGCCAATGTGCTTGCTATGAGTAATCGTTTATTTGCTTTATTGTGATGTTTTGTTTTGGATTTTAGTGTGAAACAGAATTCAAGTACAGTCAAGCGCTTTCGTGAAGCGTTTCAAAACTATGAAGTATTTGTTCTGTTTTTAAATGTTCTAAAGCTTGTTTGATTCGTTTTAAGAATTGTTTTGAAATACAGTGCTTGAAACTACTTCACAGTAGTGAGAGGTGTTCTTTGAAACATTCTGTGCAGCCCTTTATTTCAGTCCTATATGCAGAAAAAATAATTTAAAAAACATGTTTAAACAACATTGATGTAAATTTAGCATCAGTAGTTATTAATAGCAATTATATAAGACTAAGAGATGCTTCTAACTTTTTAGAGAAAGAAGGTTTGATTAGAAATGAAGTTGAAAAAGAAGAGAATCAATGAAAATTTATATGCAAGTAAAAGTAATAGAAAATATGTTAACCAAGGTAGAAACAACTCTCAAAATGTTAATTTCAAAAGGCAAAATAATAACAGTAGTAGGATATGGAAATACAAATCCACAACATGGCAACATTGCATACCAGTCAATAAATACGCACACGAATTTGGGACAATATATAGACAGTATGGAAATAGATAATTTACAAGTAAATCAGGTGGAGGTAAATTTTCATACAAGACACTTCCAATAGTGGAACTTACTATAGGTAATCATAAAATTAAGCCTTAATCGATACAGGCAGCACAACTTCCTCATTAGATGAAAATAAATTACCCCAATAAGACGATTCTTATTGAAGGAAAAAATTTCATTTACATAACTTAATGGTAAGACAGATGTAGATAAGGAAATTATTACTAATTTACCAAAGGAGTTTTATGAGAACGCAACAATGTCGTGGAAATTAAAAACTTTTAGCGGGAAAAGTTTTGATGCCATTTTAGGACAAAATATTCTAAGAACGTTAGGAGCAATAATATATATGAAAAACGAGATATTAATTGTTAACGGAAATACTATTGATTTCTTGAAAAACTGTCCCTATAACGAATTTACCAATTAGAAGCGCTAGATATTAATAAGAACGTTTTAAATATTTTATATAATGGTTTAATTAATGAAGAACAAAATTAGAATCCTTAGAGACTTAATATTTGTTGAAGGACACATTTTAGATAGCACTAATGTTATTACATTATTTATAAACCAATTTATACTAAAATTTATCGTTATCCTGACATTTACGAACACGAGATATGTAATCAAATTACTAATATGTTGCGGCAGGGTATAATAACCGAAAGTAGTTTCCGCAAACAATAGTCCTTTATGGATAGTACCGAAAAAGGTGTATGGGCCTTGGGAAAAGAAATGGCGTATTGTTGTAGACTATCGCAAGTTAAATGATATTAATGTAGACGATAAGTTTCCTATACCTAACATTGATACGATATTGGATAAACTAGGTCGAGCTCAATATTTCTCAACAGCTGATTTGGTCAAAGGTTTTCACCAAATTCTTGTTAGTCAAGCAGACCGCTCGAAAACCGCCTTTTCAACTCCTTATGGGCACTATGAATTCTTTCGTATGCCCTTCGGTCTGAAAAATGCCCCAGACATATTACAGAGGCTTATTAAGTGTGCACTTAGTGATTTTATTAATAAAATATGTGTTGTCTATTTGGACGACATTTTAATACTTTCTACCAGTTTTCAGGTACATATAAATAAAGTTTTAGATAAATTAAGGGAAGCTAGTCTAAAAATTCAGATTAATAAATGTACATCTTTTGCAAGGGAAACTTTATGTTCAGGGCATATTTCGACACCTGAAGGAGTCGAAACGAAACCGGCTAAAGTCGACAGAATTTTGAAACTTAAATTACCGACTACCGTCAGGGAAATAAAGTCATTTCCTAGTATTACAGGATATTATCGTAAATTCACACGGGATTATTACAATGTGGCATATCCAATGATCAACGGATGTTAAGTTAAATATTAGTGACCCGAATTTTATTAATGCTTTTCAAAAGTTAAAGAAAATTATAACTGAAGTTCCGATGCTTAAGCATCCGAAATTTAAGAGATAATTTCAATTAGTTACTGACGTAAGCCTTAATTCAACTGGTGCTGTTCTACAGCACCAGTTGAATTACTGTCATCCCGTATGTTTCGCTAGTAGAACTTTGAACGAACAGGAAAAACATTATTTGGCAATCGAAAAAGAACTCTTGGCTGTTGTTTGGGCTACGAACTATTTTCGTCCTTATTTATATGGTGGGTAATTTGAAATTCTTTCTGACAATCAATCAAGAACTAAATCCTTGGCTTTATAGGTGGATTATAAAACTGAGCGATTTCAATTTGACAGTTAATTATATAAAAGAGAAAGATAATCAGATGGCTGATTTTTTAAGTAGTATAATCAGGATTCCGACGAAATTAATATAACGGATTCTGATAGCGATTCGCTCAACAACAATAATGACAGTGAAATAGCTGCAGTTTACTCTCAAGGAGAGTATTTACATAATCATATTGGCATATTGGGAGCAGTTGTAAACAGTTTCAAAACTCAAATAATTTTAACCGATAACAAGACTAAAGAATTTAATTTTTAATATGGCAATAAAAAAGTTTATATAAACTCGGTCGACTTAAAGAACAACTTTGAAGACATATGTAAAAAGGAAAAATCGGAATTTTTACAGAGATAGATGACCATAAGTATAATATTTTGCCGAAAAATATTATTGAATTATATGTGGGGGATACAACGTGAAATTTTTTAGGTGTTCTTATCAAGCCAGAGACATGTCATCTGAAGATGAAACTTACAATCACATAATCATTACCATAGGAATGAGACAGGACATATTGGAATAAATGAGAATTATGAGAACCTGAAAATACACATTCACTTTCCAAATTTAAAGCTATTGATTCAGAAATACATAGCTAATTGTGACGTCTGCAATAGAGCTACATTTGACCGTAGTCCCACATCAAGCCAAAGTTTAGTATGACGGAGACTCTGACGGATATTAGACAAATTATAGATATGAATACACTTATATACAAACTCTAAATCAAACTTTTTGACATTTATAGAAAAATTTTCTAAGTTTGCAACGGCTTATTACTTAAGGGCCAAATAAACCACTCAAACTGCTTGCTAAACATGTCAAAATTTTAGATTCGCGCAAACATTTTTGTTCGTTTGTGGGGGTGTTTGCTTGTTTGTACAAATATTTGAAGCATGTTTGCACGAAAATCAAAAATTTTTGATTGTGTAAATTTTGTCATTTCAATGAAATTTTTGGAGAGTGAGGTGGTAGAAGAAGAAGCATACAGAGTGAATAGAGAATTTTTTTTTTTCGTAATAATGTTTAGAATGGCGTAAAAGTTTCTTTTTATTTATTTAGTAGCTATACAGTTGCAAAGTATAGGATGCACAGCGTGGACGGGGTGACAAAGACCTTAATGCCCAAGATGATATTAACAGTACTTTTGTAGCGTCGCTGTGGCTAACTATAACGACCTATGCCTTCACATAGAAAGTTTCCACGTGGTTAACAATGAATAACCTTTAAAAAAAACTGTAAACCAATAGAGTTAGTTGAGGCAAATCGTTAAACAGTGCAAGTGAGACGCAAAACTCTCCAAGACCGAACAACAAACACAATTCTCACCGCACTTAAGAAATAATTACGATGACGCGAGAGCTGTTCTTGAGTCCAGAGCTGCGTTACGACTAAGTTTATTTTTATTGTGGAAAATAAAAAAAATAAAGATTAAAGAACAGAATACCAAGAAATAGAGGGTAAAGCAATTTGTATCTTGCTTCATATGACGAGCAAATTGCCGCAACACAATGGCCGTCTACTCTCATTGAAAATAAAGAAAAAGTGATTAATTTGTATGTGTGATTAAATTACATTTGCATGTGTTGTATTTGTATGGTTTAGGTGCAAGCGGAAAGCGTGTGTTTGGCAAGGAGTTTGCGTAGTTTATTTAGCCCTTTAGGAGATCGCACAAACCAAACTATTATAGAGATGATCAGGTCATATAAGTCACAAATAGGTCATTTTGATAAGCTCGTTAGTGATAACGAATTTAAAACCATAAACATTAGGGGATATTTACGAACTGAAAACATTGAACTTCATTTGGTTAAGTCTAAAGCTGAAAAACATACCACGCGTTATATGCGCGTTTTACGCATTTCAAACTTTCTACGCGTTCTACACCTTTTCTAATCTCAAGTTACATGCAACGCTTTTCATGCGATAAGTTTGTTTGTTGTGTTTGAATAATTATTTCAATAAAAACATTATTTTAACACAAAAACATAAAATGACAATCCACGGCACAAATATTCTTGGCGATTACTTTGAAAAAATAAAATGAATTGTGACGCGTGCATATCGCTTATGACGCGTGCAAAAGTAGAAAGTAAACCTACTTTTGGCGTCGTACGCGTTTAACACGTCATACGCTTTGTGCTGTGTAACCTCTCACATACAATTACATTGTTTCTACTTCTTTGATAGACGCTTAGAACGCATTGCCGCGTAAAACGCGTGTTATAGACTTTCAGCATAAGTGAGCAAATCAATTCTGCGAGCTCTTTTAGCGCCATAGTTCATATTTCTTTCTTTTGTCTTTGTTTTCTTTTCGTTCATGTTTCTTATTTCTTGTATGTATACGAAAAGTTGATGTAGCCAAAAAGTTGTGGCCCAATTTGACATAGAATATACTTACAAAATTAGACAACAAAATTGTTGTTTAACATAAATTTTGTAGTTTTTTTGCAGTGTTAAAATAATTATATGAATAGATGATTTGATATAACATATATTTGATATAATATACGAAAAAGAAATGAAGACAATCGAAATTCATGACAACTAAATCCTTTTTTCTTTTCAATACAATTATTTTTTATGACCCTAAATACTTTTAAACTTGCATTTAAAATTCATTTGTTTATTCCGATTTTGTTTTGCTTTTCCTTTTGTTTCATAAAAGCTGAAACAGAACCGTTCATTGAAAATAATTTTATATATGTACGGGACACTGAGCTATTGAACTAAAATGAAGACATATGTATTTCATTGAAAGGAGCTGAACTAAAAAGAGCTAATGAACCCAACTCTACTGAACTAACATAGAGTCTATACGTGATATAATATCAAATATTTTTCTATCAGCAAACGTCAAATTTGATAGCAGAGAGAATTATATCACAGAGTAGCCTTCAAAATTAGTATTATTGCAATATTATATCAGATATCACAATATTGTTTTGATAATATATATTTAGAAAACCATATCATGATATGAACTGTCAAAAAACGTAAACAAAACGACATAATATTCAATTTTTGAAGAATTCCCGAAAAAATTTTAATAAAAAAAATCATTAAATTATTTATAAAAAATCGTTTATTGTTCTTTTTGCTGTTGGAATATATAAATTTGTTTAAGAAAAATACAACATTCAACGATGTTTACTTCATGGTTGCTTAAAAATTGTGAAATATTATGATATTTGCAAAAATACTTGGCGCCATGAGAGAAAATATAATTTGTTTTTTCTGGTTAATTTGCTGACGTTCTCTCTCATATTATATCAGAGTCAATCTCAGTTGTAGACACTATATAAGTTTCATGATTTCCTTTCGTTTGTCTATGGTCAGACAGAACGATTTTAATTGCCGAACTTTTTAGCAATTTCCTTTTGGAATTGCTTTCTTGTCCACACACAAAAACCTTTTTCGGCAATTCTTGAGCAATTCTCTACCTTTTGTTTCATGCAATCTACATTGTATATGCACATACACATACATACATGAGAGAAAAGTAAGGAATTGCTGAGAATTGCCGAGTACCGGTAATTCTTTTTCCCTTCTTATTCCCCTCACCGAAAGCTTCTATAAAGTCAAGAATTGCCCAACTAAAGTTGCTGTGTGTGACCATACACTTTGTAATTGTATTAAGAGTTGCCGTTGTATGTATGTTAATATACATTTACGTATACATCAGGGTAGCCACTCAAAAATATATAATCTTGGATCTAAAACCTACCAAAATCATTCCGAAAAGAAAAATTTTTTTAATATTAAAGAATATACTCGTATATGAATTTTTCATATACAGTACTCGTATAATTTTTATTTGATAAAGTTTTCAAATTAAAGACTGTATAACAGTAATGTAATGAAAACAAGGGATATTGTAGTAATTATATTTTTGGCCAACGTATTTTGTTATTTGCTTTTTGTATAACTTAGCTGGTGAGGCCTAACATTTTTTATGTATAGTTGGCGCTCAGGATATAATACACAATTTAAAAAATTGTTTTATTTTTTTTTCAATTTTCTTTAAAAAAAATTTACAATAAAAGAAAACTTTAATTATTTCGTGAAACTTTTAAATATATTTTGAAACTTATGTGCTTTTCATACAACACAGACGAGCACTCGTCTAAAAAATTTTATATGGAAGTCACTCAAACATTTGAGTAACTTTCATACGAATTTTCTAGACGAGTTGCTCGTCTGTGTTCTATGAACAACACGTTAAAGTCTCCGATCATAGGGCTTGAAAAGGTGAAAATGGCCAGCAAAATTGGGGAAGATCCTGATTGATATCTGGCGCTCACGATACAATACATAATTTAAAAACTTGTTTTAAATAATTTTTTTTTTCACATTTGTTTGCCATCTGAAACAGATTAAAATTAAAAAAAGTTATCAGATGCTCTGTCAATTTCGCCTGTTATGAATTCGCCTTGTTCTAAACGATTATAAACCAGTATTCATTTATGTTCTTAGAACATTTCGGAACCTAAGTGTTTGTTCTTAAATATGAAAGAAGAATATGGATAGTAATTGGAAATACTACGATGTCTTGTAAAAAAGGGCTGTAATATGTGTACACAAATGATCTGATGATATATTTGTTAAAAAGTTTTGTAAATAAACAATGTGTGAACAACAAATTATAAATATTTGTGGACATTAATTCAAAAGAAGCAAAAACATAGTATCATAACCCACGTTGTGCTACCATGAATATTCAATCAATTGAGTTTATTCTTGTTTACTTTCTTAACTACTAATATTTATACCAATAAAAAATATATACAGCTGTTTTTTATTTCTTAGCTGTCTACCTTGTATGTATGTACATGTCAAATACCTCTATCATCAGTACACTAAAAAAACATTTAATTTATTTGTAATATTATCCGTTTAGTTAAAATTAAATAAATATATGGTTATTTCTGGAAAAAAAAACATTTGTTAACTTACAACGTACTAGTATGTTGTTTGAAAAAGAAACCCTAAGAAACTAGTGAGTTTCTGCTCAGTTAAAATATGAAGTTTTTTTTCCTGATGGTGTTTTCTTCCTGCGCAGTTACTGCCAACCAAGAAGTTCGATTTTGGTTTACACACTGTTGCTTAATTATTACTTTCCAAACTGAAACATATAAAACAAAATAAAACTTCCCACTCTCTTTAAAATATTGAAAGACTTTTCAAAGTTGCTCTTTGTTTGGAAAGTTTAAGAAAAAGCAAAAGCATTCGTAGTGTACAAAAAACTTCTGCTTAGAAGCAACAGTCAATTTTTCAAACTTTTGCTTTTGTAAGTTAAGTTTTTTGAACACTGACTACAATGGATTTTACTCTGACGAGATTAGAGATTTAGCACCCGAAATTCGCACATTCTATGTAATACGTGTGCATCGTCCAGAGCTCATCCATTTGTGGTCGTCGGCTGATTTGTTTTTCAGGCTACGCTTGGTCTGTGGAATAAGTTGCCTGTAGACGTGTTTTACGTCTGTTATAACGTTGGAAAGTTCAAATTAAATGTTCATGTGCAAAAATAATCTCAACAAGTGTTAATAGGAACAACTCAGTTTGTGATTACTTTCATCTTGGTGTGCGCTAAAAAATGTTCTTTATAAAATAACTTAAAATAAATTTATTTTTATAGTTCATATAGATTCTTTTTATACTTCATTATATAAATTCAAGGCATGATTGTGCAGCATGGTGTCCATATACACACATACATCAGTACGTTTGTTTACATACACTACATTAAATCCTAAATTACATTAATTTTCCAGATAATTAACCTTTTTTTAATAAAAAATACAGTCGTAAAGCAGCTCTGGGCTGGGGAACAGCTCTCGCGTCATCGTAATTATTTCTTAAGTGCGGCCAGGCTTGTCGTTGTTGTTTGGCCTTCGAGAGTTTTGCGTCTCACTCTCATTGGTTAACTGTCTACCTCAACTAACTGTATTAGTTTACGGTTTTTGTGAGGTATTTCTTTGTTAACCACGCGGCAACTTCCTATGCGAAGGCATGGTCGGTACAGTTAGTCACAGCGCCGCAAAAAAGTACAATAATAAAATAATAAAAAATCATGCATTTTAGGGTTAATCATAAAACGATTATTTTATTCTTTTTCCAAATAGACTCTATTCACTTTTATGATGCGTGGGGTTTTCAAGACGGTAATAATATCAACATAAATATTATTTTTAACTTTACTTATAGGGCATTTACATCTATCTAAAATCTAGTAGAAGTGAATGAAAATCTTTAACAAAATCTTAAGAGTAAGATCAGACAGGGCGATTTTAATTGCCGAACTTTTTAGCAATTTTCTTTGGGAATTGCTTTCTTGTCCACACACATAAACTTTTTTCGGCAATTCTTGAGCTTTCTCTACATTTTATTTCATATAATTTACATTGTACAAGCACATACATACATGAGAGAAAAGTAAGGAATTGCTGAGAATTGTGAGTACCGGCAATTCTGTTTTCCTTCTTATTCCCCTCACCGAAAGCTTCTATAAACTCAAGAATTGCACAACTAAAGTTACTGTGCCTGGCACTAACCGTATACACTTCTGTTGTTTGACATCTAACAAGATTTCGTCAAAATCTAGTCGCAATCTGTATTTTATTTTGTATGGGAAATCTCGTCAAAATCAACAAGATTTGATTCGAAATCCCGAAAGTACTAGATTTGGATTAGGTGTAAATGGCATATTACATATATAAAAAGCAAATTGTTTAGAACGTTTGTGCCAAACGTATTATATGCATGTGTTTTTAAGAATATCTTGTAAAGTATCTTGTAAAGAAGTAAAAACTAAATATTGTTACATTTTTGCCTCTAAAAACGCTCAGCGGAATCTTCAATTGCAAATGAAATAATGACACTTACACTTGTTTGCTACACAGCACAGTGGTTTAAGTTTCTAAGGAATGCGGTCATACATAGTTTACTCAGCCATCAAAATTAATATTAATTTTATATTTGTAGGCTTTTTCCACTGAACAACATCTAACATCTACTATCAGTTTTTGAAGATGATAACATCATCCCATAAGAAATACATTGTAAATACTATATAATATACTAATATAATATACTAAAAGTCAATATTTTTTAACATCTTTATAAAATGTTCCTATCTCATTTTATTCCATTCAACATCTTTCGATTATTTCAGTGTCATCAGTAGAAAAGTGGCAATAATGTAGATTATTCCTATGTCATCACTGAATAAAAGGTTATTGCTCTTGCATATACATGATATGAATTCGCCTTGTTAACAATGCTACCAATATATTGAACATATACCATACCAATACTATAAAGCTTTTCCATATACAAATTGGCGCATAAACAGTGAGTTAGTTATTTGCAAATAGTTTTTACTTGTGAATAGGGTGCGTATAAACGTAAGCTACGTACACACGGTTGTCAGATCTTACAATAATGCCAGTAAAATTGTCTGAAAATGTATTACAATCGTGTAAACTGCCAATTTTTAACTTACAACGTTGTCAGAAAAAACATTGTCAATCAATTGTAAGACGACAATGTTGTCAGGCATCTGACAATCATGAGAACACCCTTCGTCGGTATTGCCAGATAATTGGCTGGTATTGAAAGCTCAGTTTTAATTGTCAGATGTATAAAATTAATGCACTTGACAATGGCATCATTGTCAGAAAAAAAGTTTGAATGGCAATACTGCCAAACAGATGGTTGTTGATATACATAAGTGGCAATGCCTTACAACACGTCTGGCAATTTTTTTCTTCTAACAATCTGACAACCGTGTGAACTGACAATTTTTGTTGTCAGATGAATTATTTGTCAGACCATAGTCTGACAATGAAATTGTAAGATTTTCTTACGATCGTCTGAACACACAATTTACTTCTGCGGTACAATTTTTCATTGTCACTACATTGTCAGCATTTTGCCAGATCTTACAATATTGTCAAGTCATTGTTTAGCTTCGATAGTGAACAGACGTGTTTGTTTTTGATCGCAAAGTAAAAAAAAAATAAAACGGGAATAAGTAAAAACCGTAATAAGTGAACAGAGTGATTTTAATTAAAAGAAAAACTTTTTGACATTTTTTTTTTGTTACCGTTATAAATTTGTAAAGAAAAAAAATAGAAACAATTAATTGCATGAGTGTACCTATCAGATGTAATTCTGAAAAAGAGCTTAGCTCCGGTAGAAAAAATCTTTGGATTTCAGAGGAAGAATCTGTGAAAAAATCATTGGAAAATCTCCTGTCTCTTAGAGATAGGAAACGCCCGCGATCGTGTTCGCCAAATATTGTTGTTACAACTGAAGATAAACAATCCTCGAGTTTAATTGTTGCTAATAAGCCGAAAACACAAGTAGGCATGGACAGGTACATAACCATGGTTAAAAGGCAGTGAAGTCCCAAATCAGCTCAAATATCATCTCAACCAAAAATTTGTAAAGATGATAATAGGACTTCGGCAACGGATGGTAATAGATTTGCTATACTCCAAACAGATGAGCCAACAACATCTAAGAGAACATTTAAACCGCCACCAATTTATTTGAGAGAGCCTACTTCTAATGAGCTGGTGAAACGACTTATTACGGCAATCGGAAAAGACACCTTCAACGTTACATCAGTAACGTTGGCAGCATCAACGAAACGAAAATCCAGGTAAACAGTGAAAATGAATACCGAAAGTTGTCTGATGTTCTGGAGAAGGAGAAAAGATCTTTTTACACCTATCAACTTAAAAGTGCTAAAGGCCTTCAGGTAGTTATTAAAGGTGTTGACCCTTGTGTAGATACGGATGACATTAAGACTGGACTGGAAGAAAAAGGATTTAAAATAAAAAATGTTGTTAATATTAGGAACCGTGAAAAAATCCCTCAACCCATGTTTAGAGTTGAACTAGAACCCAGGGATGTTGTCCTAAAAAAAGGTGAAATTCATCCAATTTATAACCATAAATTTCTTTTGCATCGTAAGGTTACCGTTGAGGAGCCACATAAGCGTCTAGGACCCGTTCAATACCTTAAATGGCAAGAATTTGGCCATACTAAGGCCTATTGTAAGTTGCCCGCAGTTTGCGTTGTGTGTGGTGAACTTCACGGCACAACTCAGTCCAATAAGCCAAAGGCTGACGCAAGTGTTAAAAAGTGCAGTAACTGTAGAGGTAAGCATACTGCAAATTACAGGGGCTGTCCTGTCTACAATCACTTTAAGCGGTCAATGACAAATAGGCCATCAATTTTAAATATGCCACCCCAGCAGACAAACACCATTTCTACAAGCGATTTTCCCCAGGTACGCCAGTCAACCAGCCATATAAACGTGCAAAACCTCCAACAAATTTCTTATGCGAATGTGGTAAAATCCGATAAACCAAACTTGAATCAGGAGCCCAAGACTCAAAAGTCCGACCAAAATTTTAGCAATCTTGAGGCAACTCTGCAGACTCTTGTTCAATCTATAAATACATTTACGGTTTCCATGACGAACATGATGCAGGAAATGCTGAAAATGCAATCCACTATTCTGCAGGCAATTTTAAAAAAATGAGTTGGTTAAAAATATGTTTCTGGAACGCAAATGGCATCCGCCAACACAAAAATTAACTTGAGCACTTCCTTATGGAAAAGCAAATCGATATAATGTTGATTGCTGAAACTCATTTGACAACCAACAGTTTTTTCAAAATTAATGGCTACATACTGTACGACACAAAAGATACCCGCGGAAGATCTTGCGGAGGATCGGCAATTCTAATAAAATCCAGAATTAAACACTTTTTAATGAACGAGACATGTGAGGAGTATCTCCAAGCAACAATATATGCATCGAATATTTGCATGAAAAAATCGTTATTTCCTCGATCTACTCACCGCCACGCTTTTCAATAACAGAAAGCCAATACCCAAATTTTTTCAAATCACTTGGTCCTCGATTTTTAGCGGCTGGCAACTATAACGCTAAACACACTTTTTGGGGATCACGTTTTATTACCCCGAAAGGCCGCGTGCTTTTTGACACCGTTTCCAAAATGGGCTTAGGTGTGATTTCAAGTGGACACCCCACTTATTGGCCGTCAGACCAACGAAAGATCCCAGACGTTATAGATTTTGGAGGTACAAAAAATTTTCCCTCAGAATGGATGCAAGTGGAACCTTCATTAGACTTGTCATCAGATCACTCACCAACTATAGTTTCTGTTTCGTTCCCCCAAGGGGTTGGTTCCCCGTTTTGTGACTTGGCGTGGACCGTCTCTCGAGTTAATTGGTTAAAATATAAAAAATATTTGAGTACTCATTGTACGGAAAACATTGCCTTGAGAACGCCTGAGGATACTGATATATCGATTAATGAATTTTCTGAACACCTTAATCAAGCCGTACAACATGCTACCAGTAGCCATATAAGATCCAGAAATGTGAGCAACTTATTGATCTGAAATTGATCAACTTCTGTCAGAGAAAAGAAGAGTTAGAAGAGAGTGGCAACTTCGCAGGTCTCCCCAGCTTAAAGCTAGGTTACGGGAATGCATAACTCAGCTAAGCGACAAAAGGTCTGAAAAGACCCGTAATAGGTAAGCCACCTTTGCGAACTTCAACTGGAGATTGGGCAAGAAGCGATTATGAAAAGGGAATGTTGTATGTCGACCATTTGAGAAATGTTTTTACCACAAATGATACAGCGAATAATTCAGCTGAACTACCGTCATATGCTGTTAGGCCGCCTATGCCTTTGAGACTTAGTTTTCAAGATGTTGAAAATGTTATTCGTAACACAAACCCCAGGAAAGCTCCAGGTATTGATAAAATTACTGGTAAAATGCTTGAGCAGCTACCTCGTGTAGCTCGTAAAATTTTTATTTTTATTTTTAACGCTATTTTACGTCTCGAGTATTATCCTACAGAGTGGAAGGTGTCCATGATTACTATGATACCTAAACTAGGGAAGGATCCCACTAAGGGATCCAATCGAGGCAGGAGTTCCTCAAGGTAGCATTTTAGGACCTACTTTATATTTGATTTACGCCTCAGACATGCCAACGAGATCCGGAACCCACACTTCAACTTTTGCGGATGACACAGCATTTTGCAGCGTACATGAAAACCATCAAGTAGCTTCGCGAAATTTGCAGGAGTATATATCAATATTGGAGATATGGTTAAAACGTTGGAAAATTAAAGTTAATGAACAAAAGTGTACTCACGTTACATTCACACTGCGTAAGCAAACATGTTCGGCTCTCCAAATTAACAATTCACCTATTCCGCAGCAAAATGAAGTCAAGTACCTTGGTGTTCATCTCGACCGTAGGTTAACGTGGAAGTCTCACATAGAAGCGAAAGTTACTCAGTTGAAGTTAAAAGCAGCGCAACTGAATTGGCTTATGGGCAGAAATTCGACATTGAAGCTGGATTGCAAACTTTTATTATACAACGCAATTCTAAAGCCTATATGGTGCTATGGAATTCAACTATGCGGCACCGCCTCCACTTCAAACATCGAAAAAATTCAAAGGCGGCAAAACAAAATTCTTCGAACAATTACTGCAGCTCCATGGTACGTAAAAAACTCACGAATTCATAAGGATCTCTGTGTTCCTCTTGTAAAAGACGAATTTTCAAAATACGCGACAAGGTATATCAGTAAATTGGAACTTCATCCAAATCGTCTTGCACGCAATATACTTAATTTTGAAGGCCACTCTCGGTTGAGAAGGAGGGACACCCTTGCCACCATCAGAACGTTAAATAGGTGATTTTACCGATATTGACCGTGCAAAATAAAACATTTTTGTCTGGCATTGGCTGGACTTAATAATTTTATGTATTTAGTTTTAAGATTTGAATACTTATTGTTAGTTCACTTTGTGAAGATTCAATAAATAATTGAATGAGAAAAAAAAAATCAATATTGTAATATCTGGCAACCGTGTGTACATAGCTGTAGTAATAGTTAAAGCCTTAAGAAAAAAACGTCGCAAAAAATATACCTGAAAATTGATTTGTAGTGAAACCGCTTTCCGCGAAATACCTTTTGCTTAAAAAATTATTAAATACATACTAGTAGCCTTCAAATGAAATATTCATTGTAGAACAAAAAGTCAAAAATGTTTTTTTCTTTGCAAAACACGCACCAGAAATTAACTTTATTAGCACTGCTTGAAAAGACAAGTAAAGTTGTTTTGATTTGTTCACTTCCGATGCACAAAAGTAAATGCAAAAAATAGCTGATTGCAAATCTTTTCGTATGTTTTAGTAGTACTACTAATAGAAAGTATTAGAGCGAACTAAAGGTGAAAAAAACACCATCGTCATTTGACCATTATGTCCTGCTACTGAACCACTGTGCACAGTACTTAAATAATTCACAACTTTGTTGATACTTAACACCACTGTGTATTTACAAACTAGACTTGCTTACTTTTATGACTAATTACTATTTTACACAACGTTTAAAAGTAAACTGATTCGTTGCCGCCGAACTGCCTGCTATTTATACTTTTTTATCATCTTCTACAATCATCATGATCATAATTCTAGACTCAAATACCCAAATGTAATTCTTGCGCATATACTCATGCGTGCGAAAAATAAGCAAGCAAAAACAACAAACGATAAGAAACGAAATACCAAGAATGCAAGAAGAACAGCAACATCATTTGTAGTTGATTTACTTGGAATTTTGTGTACTTTAAATCATGTATGTTTGTTTGTTTGTGTATTACTTTTTTAGCTTTGTTTGCGTGAATGTGTTGTACATTTATAACAAGCAGATCAACGGCTGCACACTGGTTTAGATGTGATAAAAATTCTTAACAATACCTGTGTGTTTTTTTTTTTTAGAAAAAAATTGGAAACAAATGTCAAATTCGGTAATTTTGATAGAAATTGTAATTTGTTTTGATAGTTGAAAATTGCAAACAAAAGTAAAGCCCGTATTTTTATGGAAATCTTAGTTTATGTTTTTAACTGTTAAAAAATTAAAAAAAAAATAATACTTCTAATAATACTTTTCGAACACGAACAACAAACATTTTATTTTTCATACGTTTTTAATTTTATTCCGATTGCTCATCAGCCTATTTGGGCTTTAGTGGATTTAAAGAAGGTAGCAAAGCGCACGTAAAAAATTTCTCACAGAAAGCGTTTTTTTTATCATACAGCTAAAAAATTTATGATGTTGTTGTAGTGTGAGTCTTTCTATGATGACTTGCCAAACGATACTGAACAAAAATGATAAAGCAGTTTGATATGAGTCATGCATGATCTGTCAGAAAAAGCCTATTGAAAATCAAACCTCAATAAATTACCCGATATGTGTTGATGTGTGTATGTATGTTTTGCTAAACAAAAGCTTTAAAGAACTTAACTTTGTTTAGTTGTGACTAATAGTTTTGAGCTCAGTCTGTGAAATATGGATAAATTCTGGAGAGATAAAAAACCTTGAACAAAAATTAGTCAAATTTCCGATTATTTGCTCCCCGTAGTTTGTTTATATTAAAGTAATACTAATTCCGGGTGTTCACGGGGAAGGTATATAGTATTCTGTTTTGCCGCCGTTATTTGGCAGTCGTGGTAAATTTATTGTGGAAAAATATGCGATAAATCAACGTGTTTTAACATTTTTTGGGAGAAAAAATGCCAACAAAACGTACTATTTATCTTATAGTGAATGATTTCAAATAAAGAGGGTTTATAGGTGATAGGCACAAGCATGGACCACGACGTATTACAAGATCGTCTGAAAACATTACTGCAGCTCAAGAAAGTGTTCAAAACAATCCATCAACCTCAATACGACGCTGGGTTCAGGATCTTGGTCTTCAAAGTACAACTTTGGGTACAATTTAAGAATCAGTTGATACAAGAGGTTCTTCCTCATGAACATTTACGCCGCCGCACATATACCAACAAGATGTTACAGCTCGCCCATGACATACACTATTTTCATGAAAAAATCATAGGGAGTATCAAGGCACATTTTCATTTGAATGGATATGTGAATAAATAGAATAGATGCCGTTTTACGACTACGCCAAACACAATAAGCCTGTAGAAGTAAAATTTTGTAAATTTAAGTAAAATGTTAAAGATTATGTCGAACTAAATGATTATGAAGCATCCTATTAAAGAAGTATCAAACAAATGTTTATAAATAACGAAAAGAACATAAAAATAGCATTTTTTTGATATTGTTCACTTGATTTGTGCAAATAAATTTTGTCAAAATGTTGTGTTGCATTTTACTTATCTACTGAATATAAAGAGGAAAAGTAAACTTAAACTAATTCTATAAAAAAGCAGCTGAGACAGCAGCAAGTGAAAATATTTGCGCTTTCCAACAAAAAATATATTACTAAATAATGTATTATAAATGTTTGCTCACGTACGTGTATGTTCATATGTTTAAATCAGTCCACGCCTTCGTACAACTCTCCACGGAACGGGATGGTGGACCAATATAATTTAAATTTTCGCAAACGGTGTCTCACGCCGCTTCTGAGATAGTAACTTGTGTTTCTCATTTTACCAGACTTTAGCCGTAATTTTTTTCCGTGCAAAATGGTAAAATTCTTAAATCATTTAATCAGCTGTTTGTTATTTATGAAAATAAAATATCAAATCATGAAAAAACATATTTGAAAATATAACAATACGTCATATTTAAATAAGTTATATTTAAATAAGTTATTTTACGTTTTTATCTAGCTCAAAATATTTAGTGCCAGTTTACACACATCAAGTTTGACTCGTCAAGTCTTGAGTTTTTGGAAGAACGGGGAGAAGAGAGTGGAAAAGGGTGCAGACTTGACGGTACCGTCAAGTCTAAAATGGAATGCCAGAAAATATGAAAACTTTAAGGCAAAAAAACTTAAACTTGACGATATAAAACTTTTGTGTGTGAACGTGAATGCAAGTTCAAAAGAAAATTGAAGCAGAATTGATCAAGAAAACCTGATGTGTGTAAATTGAGACTTAAATAAATTAGCAAAAATATTTGTTTGAATTACAACAGAGCTGTCAACTCAGCGCTTTTCACATTGATATTAGTGGTTTTTAAAAATCGCACAAAGAATTTTTAAATCAATGCACGATGCTTTTATTAAATTTTTAAAGCATTTCCTTTTAATAGGATTCAAACAATCTGCATATTTAAAAAACTTTGTTTATATATATTTTTTGCATTTCGTTTTGGCTTTTCATAAATTGTTGCTGGCACTAATCTCGATTTATTGCACCAAAATTTTATTTGACATCAATATTTTGCTAATAATGTGTTACCATCTATAAAAAAATGGATGTTATATGAAATTTGTCAAAACCAGATTATTTTAGTGATCATTATTTTAGTGAACAATTTGAACGTAAGCCATACTAAAATAAATAAAATGTTCCAAAATTGACGCATACAGTAAGTTAATAATTTGCAAATAGTTTTTATTTGCTAGTAGGCTGTGCATAAACGTAATAATTGAAAGCTAATTCACTTTTTAAATCGAACAAAATTAGAAAAATAAATAACTTCCAATTTAAATCATGTCTACCATGTTTGTTGGCAAATTTGGTAGAAATGAAAGAGGGGTAGACACAAAGACACGAACTCTGTTTTTCGTGTTTTGTCCTAATTCCTTTTTGTTATCATTGGTAATCTTCTTATTATTTTTTTTCATTTACATTCGTTTGACAAGTTGATACTAACAAAAGGATAAAAAGAGATAACCGATATAATTTTGCAACGATATTAAAAAAAAGATATCTCTTAAAAAATCATGATGAAAATGTAACATGATTTTGGCAGCAACTTTAAAAGAAAATAAAAAACAAACATGTCTTTAAAATTCGTCGTGAAAATTGGGTGTAAGTGATACATAGTTATTTTTCTCATAAATGTAAAAAAGCTAAATTTCTTTAATGAAGTGAATATTATAAAATAAATTTGTGTGTTAATTTTATATAATAATAAACATTTTCAACTGCGTGCATTTTTGTGAAAGTATGCGTTTTTATTGGATTTCAGTGCATTATAAAATTTAGAAGTTGATAACACTGAATTTTAAAATTGTATAAATAAACAACAGCTGATTTTGTTTTCATATTTAATTTCAAGTTGTAAAGCAGCTCTCGCGTCATCGTAATTATTTCTTAAGTGCCAAGGTGCATTAACATCTACAAGGTGGCAGCGCTACGGCATGTGATAGGTTTTTGCTACTGGAAATATAGTAAGCTATTTACGCTAAATGTATTGTTAACATTTTTGAAAGTGAATTTAATATTTTAATCTGATTTAAACATATAAAAATTATTTTGTGAACATAAAAATAATTCAAATAAGAATAATTTATATTTATGAAAAGGTACATTCATAGTTTATAATTGTGAAAATAGTTACAAATATTTTTGATAAACATAGCTTACCAGATCCCTGTTTTTGTTGTATTGTTGTAATTTTGCTCTAGTGCTGCCACCGTGTAGACGTTAATGCACCTTGTTAAGTGCGGTCAGACTTGCGTTTGTTGTTCGGTCTTCGAGAATTTTGCGTCTCACTCGCACTGGTTAGCGGTTTGCCTCAACTAACTGTGTTGGTTTACAGTTTTGTTAGAGGTTATTCATTGTTAACTACGTGGAAACTTCCTATGTGAAGGCATATGTACGTCGTTATTTGATCTTTAATCTTGTGTGGGATACCCTGGCACTTTGCGATTGCTATGCCATTCTTTTATTACAAAAACTAAAAAAATACATATTTAATTTCAGGCTTGAAATGTGGTTTTTTGTGTTCCAGCAATTTTAGGCAAATTTGTTGTTTTCTGAGAGTATTTTTTGATTACTCTCATTTTACCGGACATTACCCGGAATTTCCTCGAACAAAGCTAATACATGATAATAAAAATAATTTAAAAGTGGTAATAAATAAAAATAAAAATAGGAATGGAAGTTGCAACAGGTCGTTTTAAGAATCTCTTAAATATCTAGGACACCGACTGAAATAGTTTTTATGCACATAAATGTTTTCGTATGCATACATATATACATACAAAATAAAACATACACACACAATATAAAACTTGCATTTAAGAACTACAATTATCGGTTGTTTATTTGGTTTTTTCCAATTAGATATATAAAAAAAGCCTTCCCTCAAAATATGTTGTTTTATTTATTTACTTATATATACATACATACGTATATATGTTAGCTGTGCCGTGAAAAATGTAAATAAATACTAGGTGTGTTCGACGTGAATAACAAAACAGTCCGAACTAGTCCTAAGTAGTCCAGAAGCGTTCCACGGAACAATTTTTGTGCAATTTTGAGAAAAAATGAAAGAATAATTTTTTCAATTTCCGGTACAAATTAGCACGAACTTTTTCTTTGGGTAAGTTAGGACTAGAATTAAATAATCAGCTATTTTATCTTGACATATGTGTGAAACCTCAAATGTTATCAGAAAATTTGCAAATTGGAAAAAAGTTTTTCTTTAAAAATTAGTTAAAAGCAAAATGGAAGGTTGCCCAAACTAAAAATAGCGTTGTGGAGTTGTAAACAGAACATGCTATTGCTATTTGCCTTTTCATTTTATAAATATATGTTTTAAAAATCAATTGAACATATAACATTGCTTTTTTTTACAGCTGTTGCCAATAATGCAAATCTTTTGTATATATGATCTTATGCGTTTTAAGCGTCTAAAATCACTAAAATAACCTTTAATCTAAAAAGTAAGCAGCACTAGTATTGCGCTATGTACAATTGTGGTTTTTTGCGTTCCAGCAGTTTTCGATAAAATTTGCAAATTTAGAGAGTAATTTGCTTTTTACTCTCATTAGTCCGAATTAGTACGACATCTCGTGGAACACACCTACTATTTTTTCGCATGTTGGCAGCAAAACAATATAATAAATGTTTGACACATACACGAATTTACGTAAGTTCAGCTTCACTTAAATTCCAAATATTATGGAAAGTGTTCCATAGAACAACTGTTTGTTAGTGGAAGAATAGAAAAATTCTTAAAGAAAAATATTAAATTTATTAACAACATAGAAAAACTTAATAATTTTATTTCATGCGAAGTTATTTTTGATTAATTATTAAATTGGTCTGTTGTTTAGTGTAAAATTAGCAACTAATTTTCAAATATCTTCTACAGGCAATAGCTCGTGTACGTGTTTTGTTTACCTTTTTTGCACTAATCCAAATGCAAACACACAAAAACCATATGGACTATGAGAAAAACCTAAATAAAACTTAAATGAAGAAGTTTGGGTATTTAAGTTCAGTCCAAATTTGTAGTCAAAAACTGATTTTCATGTTTAAATGGAACTTAAAGCTAAATAAAATAAATAATTCAAAATTAAATTAATAGTATCGTTGAATATCTCGATTTTAGGCGACACTATTTCCTCTGAGCATAGCAAACGAAAACCTTTGTCAAGTAAATTTTGTAGGCAAAAATATATTGCGAATAAAATATGTTTTACTTTATGTACTATTTAACCCTCTATTTCATTTTTTTTTTATCTCGGACCAGTACTCAGGGCATGACCTCTATATATGCAGTGCATTGTACTGGAACTAGGAAAATAAGTTATGATGAGAAGGAAAGACGGACTAATGTTTGTATCGAATAAAATAAAAATATATCAAAAATAAAAATATGAACTCTACTTTCTCCATTTTTTACATATGATTGCTGTTACATTTTCTTATTTGAAATGAGTGTTTATTTATCTATTTTCCTAGTATCAGTATAATGCACTGCATATGTAGAAGTCACCCCCTAAGTACTAGTCCAAGATAAAAAAAGACAACGCGGCTGTTGCCTTATTCTTATGTAGAAAGGCCATTGAGAAGACCTGGGGAATAAATCCTTGAAATTCCTGCTGGCTGTTCAGCCTACTTTAATGCGTGGGGCGCTCGTATGGGGGAAGTAGAACCACTACACTGAGAATGCGCTTTGTATGTATGTTGACTGATGCTGCATGATTTGCAATGTTGTGTAGTGTGTTTTATATTTCATCTTGTGTACACGTGCTTTTTCCTGTCGTCCGTTTTCTTAATATGTTCAATATTAATTCCTTTTCAGTGCAATTTATTAACTTGCAGTGTGAGAGGTATTGGACTAATTTTTGTTAGTCTGAGCAGTGTCAAAGGTATATATACTGGGCATTTATCAGTTTTAACTAATTTAATTTCAACACTTTAAATGCTGTAACCTCGTTCTTTTGGTCTTTCCGTGTTATTATTGGTATTAAAACCTCCACAAACACTACTCTCTCTTTCCTACTTTTCATAATTCTATATACCTAGTTCCAGTACAACGCACTGCATATGTAGGGGCCCTCCCTTGATTACTGGTTCAAGATATAATAAAAATGGATTGGACCCTTTCAACCGATCCTACGGTTGGTTGAATATGTAGATCTGATCAAGGTGTATTAATTAATGTTTTCAAGGTGGCAGCACTAAAGTAAAACTACAACTATACCACAAAAACAGGCATGGGTAAGCTATGCTTGTAAAAATATGTGTAACTGTTTTCACAATTATAAACTATGAAAGTACCATTTCACACATATAAATGTTTAATTCAGAATAAGCCATTAAATTCACTTTCAAAAATGTTAACAATTGTTTGACGGAAATGACTTACTATATTCCCAGTAGCAAAAACGTGTCTTATACCGTAGCACTGCCACCTGATGAGCTACAATCACACTCAGGCAACACAAAGATCACAATATCGGACCCAAGTGGGCTGGCTTTTCAGAGACTGGAAGCCTATTAAACCTTACCTAACCTAATTAAAAACCCAAATTTAAGGTTAAAAAAAAACACACACGAAAATATTTGCAAAGCCTTGAGTTTGGAGTTGATAAGCGAAAAGCAAAAGAAAAGAGACTCTCTCTTTATTCTCGCCACAACCAAACTCAAGATTTTGCAAAGTAAACTTTTCGCGTGTGAATGCGATGTATCATAATCTCTAAAAAAGTTTGCTTTGGTTTTAATTTTACAGATGTTGCCAATTATGCAAATGTTTTCTAAAATCACAAAAATATATTTTTATTTAAGAAGTTAGCAGCATTCGCATTTCAAGATGTACAAGTAAAGCTCTAAACACTTAGACGACAGCAGACTTCACGACTACAAATGAAGTTAGCTTCAAAAGCTGCCGTCTATCAGCAACATAATTATTTTTAAGACAGCAGCAGCACTATGTGTATTTAAACAAAGCAAATTTCAGAGGTGCCACATATGTATATATTTTACATGAATAAAATTAAAATTACTGATTGAAAACGTAATAATATCACGTAAAGCTGTATTTTATTTATATGATGTTTATTTCTTTTAAATATTTCAAACAAATTTTAGTTTTTATTGCTGTTAATTTATATTTATAGTGGCACCACTGCATTTACTTTTTGCTGCTCAGTCCCAATTTTCGCGAGGCAATTTTAGTTGCGCAATTCTTATCAAATTTTCTTTTAAAATTGCTTTTATGTTCAGACACAGCAATTTTACTTGAGCAACTTTCGTTTTCTATTGCTTACACTTTCTTAATCTTGCATGTACTGCATTCTCAAATTTGTCCATTTAATTTTCACTTCTTCTAAATTAATACTGCTGTGTATTTTTTGAAGTTGTCCACAATATTAAAAAAAAAAAAAAAAAATTCAAATGAATTAAAATATCACAATTTCGCTCCAATATTACTTTCATCTCAGACAACATATCAAGAAATACAAATGAAAGAAAATGTAAAATTCTGACATTACGAATGATAGCACAAAACGACTTTCCGAGTACAAGCAAGTTCGTACTCATTTTTACACTCCCCGCTCTTTCCTCACTTATTTGTCCACAAACTCAAGAATTGCGCAACTAAAGTTGCCTCGTGAAAATTGGGAATTACGAAAATAGAAATTGGTCTAAGTTGGCAGCAGCAGTAAATGCTGTTGTGATGTCGTTAAAATAATCGTTAGTATTTAAACACATGTATTTTATTTTTGACAGATTGCTGTCTGCTGTCGTCTATGTGTTTAGAGCTTATGGCTTTTTGCGCTCCAGCAGTTTTGGCTCAAATTGGAAAATTTAGAAAGTTTATTCTCATTAGTCCGAACTTGTCCGAGATTCTGTGGAACACACCTATTATTGGTTTAAAAGATCAACTAAGTAAAATTTCTAAATTTGCTGACATAAAGCATTTCAATGAAAATTTATATTTTCTATACGTCAATGAACAATAGCTTAAAAACCATAATGATGTTTAGTCACAACGATGATGATAACGGCAAAATAAGATGATAATTATGATAAACAACAACTATAAGTACAAGAGCTTGGATGGATATACATACAAATATTGAAAAATTTGCTTGACTTTTATTTTTGATTTGATTAAACTTCAGAGGGGACGCAGAGGAGTCATTTTTTGGCATTTCAGCTTTTAGGTGGCGGTTGGGTGGTGGTAGTCAGTTTTTGGTTAATGAATTTCATGTGTTATTGTTGCTGTAGGTACAATAACAACAATGAAAAAGTAGATGTTAATGAACTTGAGATTATTTCACATTGGTTTAAATTTTATTATTATTTGTTAAAAAATGTAAATGTTTCTTTTTGATAGAAATGACGTATTAAACATCAAAAACTTTTGATTTTATTCTACATTTAAATCAGTATTTGGAAAAATTTTTAAGATACAATATTAAATTCAATATTCACATTATTTGATCTTGTTTATGTTTATTTATTTTAATTCTTGCAGCTAAAGATCTTGATTATGTTTGTTCTTTATAAAAAGGTTTAACAATATTTATTTTAAATATTTGGATGTCTTTGCAGAAATGTAAATAAAGCATCAACTGGAGTTTTTTATTGCGCCTGTGAATCAATTAAAAGCGCAGTAGGTAAATGATTTATCACTTAATTGCTTCTACAGAAGCACTGTTTTAGAAAACCCACACCGTTGTCAACTTTAAAACTTCAAAACGCGCCAAAATGGGGGAAAAAAGCGCGATATTTCAGCAAAAACGCACCAAGTTTTAATTTCTTTTTTACCTATTTCGTATTACAAGAAGTATAATATTTTTATATTAAATACACGATAATGAAACAACCTTTTAAGCGACTATTAGACGATCAAACTGGGTCTAATACCACCAGCTGTTGCTATGCCATCAAATTCGTTCAATACCTAGAATTCGTGTTTGTCAAACTTGGCCTATAATGCGACTCTGTTGTTTTTTTAAGATAATAGTATCTCTGCAATAATATCTCGGCGATATTTTTATCAAAGTTGTTATTCAGCAACATTATATAATTATATTCGCTGTCGATTGAAATCAGCTGTTATTTTTACTGCTTATTGTCAGGTACAGAAATATGCAAGGGATGATATACACATATATGCCAAAAAATTGACGAATATAGGATCATTAAAAGTTATAAAATCACACTACAAGCCGTCAAACTCACATTAGCAATTCTATCAAACACATTCTTTTAAAGACAGACCCAAGTGTCTTTAAAAGAATTTATTGAAATATGCGAAAATTTGGCAGAATTGTAGCAACTAAGGGCCATTATTACAACCTAACGATAAAGTTCTTGATAGTTAACGTGAACGATAAAGTCACCATTAAATTTTTCCCATTTCTATAACTGAAGTTACAAGATTTTGAGCAAAAAAATATGGCAACTTAAAATGCTTAAAGTTAACTTTGAAATTTACCATGAGGATAAGTGTTGTTAAGTTATCGGTAACTTTCAAGGTTAACATTAACTTTCAATAACCAAAAATAAATTATCTGTAAGATAAAGATAAATACGAACTTAAGGCTCTAAGCACAATGTAATGATAATTTATTGCGGTGTGGTTTTTCATACGATTTTGAAGTAAAAACCCATAGTGCGGAACAGCATAAAATTAAAATCGATTTTAGTTTCATTGCAGACTTTAGTTATTCTGTCAATTTTTAACTCTCTTTCCGATGCTGCCATAGTTTTAAGTAATTGGCGATTTTCACAACATTACTCGTATTGTAAACAAAAAACAGGATTTTGAAGTTTATAAATGTTTTTCATGAAAAATAAAAGTTTAATATATTAACAGAAAAAGAAACGAAAGAACTATCGAAAAGATTAAGAAGTATGACTGTCTTTTTAATTCCCACTCGGAAAATTACAAAAACTTTCAGTATAAAAAAGATTTGTTATATTGAAGTGATTGCCACCTATGGCACCCTAACAATAAGCAAGACCAGCTTTTCATAAAAAGAATATGATATTTGGGGCCAATTGGTTATATTCGGATTAGCCACACCTCCCTTACCGTGGATATTCCAATTTTATATGCCCAAGCCAAAACTTGCGTACTTCACCCGCGAGCATGGTAGCTTAATGAAAAGATATAAAAAATTAATCATATTTCCAAATATATTGCAGACTTAACATTATACATTATCACTTCTACTTATAGTAAGTTTTTAACAATTTTTCTTTTCTTGGTCTTTTTCAACATTAAAGGCTGCCAGAAAATATATAGAATATATAGGGCCGGTGCCTCAAAGTCAGTTTTGGAGTTACTCGACCGTGTGCAGGAGAGGGCGAAGAAGCTCATCAGGGACGGTAGGGCATCCAACTCTATTGTTTCACTGGAGCATCGACGCAGTGTGGAGTGCGTTACTCTGTTCTATCGTTACTACAATGGATTTTGCTCTGACGAGTTTAGGAATCTTGTTACCGAAGCACGTGTTCATCGTCCAGAGCTCAAGCATTTGTGGTTGATTGCCCGGGGAATCGTACTACGTATTACAGAGAGAATTCGTTTTTCAATCGTACGCTTCGTCTGTGGAACAAGTGGCCTGCAGACGTGTTTCCTGTCTGTTATAACGTTGGAAAGTTCAAGTGAAATGTTTACAAACACTACTCCCTCTTTCCCCTCCTCACAACCTATTTTCCTAGTTATGGTACAATGCACTGCATATGTAGGGGTCATCACCTGAGTACTGGTCCAATAAAAAAAAAAAAAGATTGAACTTTCCGGAAATTTTAGGCAGAAATGGCGGAATATATAAAACGACGCCAACATGCAATTTTAAAAAATGAGAGCGCCAGCCACAATTAGTACCGCTGCCGACCAACATTTACTAAAGTTAAGAAATTTTGTTCAACGGCGTCATATAACCGCCGGCTACTCTAGAAAATGTATGGTTTGGCTCTAATGTTTATATTTTGTTTGCAAATACATATTTGTGTACAAAAATTTGTAAAATTTAAAAACAAAGTGAATTCCAAATAAAAGTGTTACACATTATATTTTCTTGGATCAGAAACTAAAATATCAGAAATTACAAAGGGAACCACAAACTTGTTGTGTGAAGGGTATAAAAATTAATAAAAAGTTAAAATAAAAAAAGCAGTTAAATAAAACTGTGTAAGTATATACATATGTATATTAAACTTAATTTAACAACAAAATACTTATTTTTTCAGTATTATTATTTTTTGAAATAAGCATTTTTATTTTCGTGAAATAATGACAGTTGAAAGCGGGAAATTTTTTCACAAAAGTTTTACAGGCATAGTTTTTCTGTAAAATGGCGGCAGTTTAGTGAGAAAACCAGCTGTTTGTTCCAACGTATGAGCATTCATACAAAACACATCCACTGGCTGAATATTACGTCCACGTAGCAGAAGAATAGGACAATGCCACTGTATTTTGGAATAATTTATAATATATTAAAAATGCTATCATTTAAATTATTTTTTTCCTTTATTTTTGCAATAAGTGTACAAATTTCTTTCTTAAAGCTGTGATTCAGCCGTAAGTGCTGAAAAAAATGCAACTGTATGACAGTTTTTTTGACAAATCATGTAATTTGAAAAATTATACGAACATTTTGTATTATTTTGAAAAATATGAAAGTATTGTTGGCACCTAGTCAAGCTAGGTGCTAGTTCACGGGTCTTTGCTGAAGGCAGATATTAGAAAGGGATAGCTAAAGACTACGTAGTAGGAATGGCTCAGTCAACTCTTTCAGGTTCTCTCACTATACTAGATATTTTAGAGCAATATCTTTGATGTCAATGTATAACCTATCCATTGAAAGAAGAATGCAGAGCTATAGTCCAAGAGTTCTACCATAAACTCCACATTAATATTACCTTCCTCCAGTTGATGATATTTTAAGGAGGGCCAGCACTATTTATCTCATCTGTATAGACCCTGTTACACTATCCTACACGATCGTGCGATCCACTAAATAAAACATGTGTGCTAAAAAATTAGTAAAAATGCAACTGTGTGACAATAATGTTTTGGAAAGTTTCATAAAATTTTTCAAATCGCACGATTTATCAAAAACTCGGTTGCACGGTTGCATTTTTAGTACTTTTTCAGCACACATGCTTTATTTAGTAGATCGCACGATGGAATAGATTAATAGAATGGACTACAACTGTATTTTGAAGCGATTTGTAAAGTCGGCCAGACTTTTAAAACATTTCCTGTGAATGAATCGTACGATCGTGTGGATTATGGCCTTAAAAAGTATTTCATGGGAATTATTCATGATTGCCATTTAGTGAAAAGGGCACAAAATTAGGAGGAAATATTATTTACGATAAGGGTGATTGTTTTTTTTATAGAATAAGCAGCAAACATTATTTTTAAGGCCCTGATTCACTATCCTACACGATCGTAAGCTTGCTTGTTTTTCGCAAGCATGTGTGTGCATCTATATATGCGTAAGAATTACATTTGTACATTTGATGATTGTAGAAGATGAACATTTCTGAACACTTGTCCTCCAGGTGTTCAATAGTTTTGGACTTATCGGCGTAGACAAGCAACAGAAAATATTTTTGTAGCACTAAATCGCATGATCACGAGTCCGAAACGGGAAAGCATGCGGATACCAAATATTTCCTTCAATAAATCAATTGTGGCACCAGCTGTGTGACACGCTGCTCTGTCTGTTTGAAACCACAGCTACTACTCGTTATGGTTGTTCAATTGATGAACAAAAAATTCAGCATTCACGGCGGCCACAATTTACTGTAACGTACCCGAGATTACAGACGAACAAAAAAGTCGGTAATCTCGGCGGTCACCATTGACTTTAACGTTCTGACCAGCATCGTTTTTAAGGTACTACAGACAAATGATACCACCAGCCCATAAAGCACACCAAACAGTTTTTCTTAATGTAGCAGTATCTCAACATACACTTGAGGATCATCGTCATTCTAAATACGACAATTTTATTTATTGACGTATCCATTCAAAGAAAAGTGGGCTTCAGCATAAACTGAACGAAGTGCTTGATACATACTTCGAGCAGAACTATGACCACAGAGAAGAAACTCATTCAATAAACATAAATCACTTAACAGCTGACAAAACGGCCGCCAGTTAAAAAGGTGTTGCTGATTTAAAATTTTTTACCCCTACAATGAACACTGTATGCAAATACTAGCTTAAGCCCAGTTCAGACTATTATACTTTGTATTAAGACTTGTCAAAAATTCAAATAATACGTGCAAGTCTGATAGTCTGAATGTAATCCGTCATACATACGAAAAATAATACGATAAAAATTTGACATCCCATACGACTTTGTTGTTTTTTAAAACTTTTCAAAACGATAATACTTTACATTAGATCAGGGTTGTGTTTTTTAGGAAACCAGCTAATTAAAAATTGAGTAGTCGGCTATTTCGTAGCCGATGGGGTGCCGTCACTGATAGTATTTTTTGTCGTTATAAGAAAGCTCGAAATTTGGGATTTAGCTGTCGTATATAAATGTATTTTGTTCATGCTATGTGTAGAACATAAAATATTTTGGTGCTTTTAAATTTGGATCTGTTTTACATAATTATTATATTAGCTGCTAAAGATTTTCAAACGCCGGCACGTCTACCGCCTACGACGAAGAGCTCACCTGCCGCCGTGTAAAGTTTTTCGTTGGCACATCTCTCTGCTGAATAAATAAAAAAATATGAGCAGCTGTTTTCTTTTCTACTCAAATTTTTTGGTTTATTACAAGTGTGATGGTGTGAATGCAAAATCTAATTTACGTTAGACTTTTTGACAGTCGCAAGAAACTTTTATCTCACAAAATCTAATGAAAGTATTTATACTTGTATAATAGTCTGATTGGGCCTTTAAGCCCAGTTCAGACTATTATACTTTGTATTAATACTTATCAAAAATTCAAATAATACGTGCAAGTCTGATAGTCTGAATGTAATCCGTCATACATACGAAAAATAATACGATAAAAATTTGACATCCGATACGACTTTGTTGTTTTTTGAAACTTTTCAAAACGATAATACTTTACATTGGATCAGGGTTGTGTTTTTTAGTAAACCAGCTAATTAAAAATTGAGAAGTCGGCTATTTCGTAGCCGATGGGGCGCCGTCATTGATTGTATTTTTTGTCGATATAAAAAAGCTCGAAATTTGGAATTTAGCTGTCATTTATAAATGTATTTTGCTCATGCTATATTTAGAACATAAAATATGTTTGTGCCATTGAATTTGGATGTGTTATACATAATTATTATTTTAACTGTTGAAGAATTCCACGCGCCGGCACGTCTATCGCCTATGACGAATAGCGCACCTGCCACCGTGAAAAGTTTAATGATGGCACATCTATGTTGGTTTATATCAAATGTGATGGTGTGAATGCAAAATCTAATTTACGTTAGACTTTTTGACAGTCGCAAGGAATGTGTTTAGACTTTTATCTCACAAAATCTAATGAAAGTATTTATATATACTTGTATAATAGTCTGATTGCCTTTAGTGCTTGAATATTTTTCAGTCGTAAAGCAGCCCTGGGCTGAGAACAGCTCTCACGTCAGCGTGCATTCAGGCTTGTTGTAGTTGTTTGGCCTTCCATAATTATGCGGCTTGCTCTCACTGATTAGCTGTTTGCCTCAACTAACTATATTAGTTTAAAATTTTTTGAGGTATTTCTTTGTTAACCATGCGACAACTGCTTATGTGAAGTCGTTATAGTTAGTCACAGCGCCGCTGCAAATCACTGTTAATAATTACCATCGTGAGCATAAGGTCTTCTTTACTCCGCACATGCTATGCATCCTATTCTTTGCAAATTTATTTGCAATTGTATAGTTAAATATATAATAAATACTTGAATATTTTTAATTTCTTCGAAAGAGTTTACTTAGCCCCTGCAATGATCTTAACATTACTGTTCAGCCCTTCCCACACAATTTAATAAGGCTTGCTTCAGCCGTGATTTAAACTTTGTCCAATTGGTTTTCGTTTAATTCCGAAAGCTTGTAGAATTCGCCGGTTGTTTATTTCGTTATATACCAATATGAACAGTTATAATCAGACTAAGAAATTAATTTCGTCGAAACCCGAACTTGACACCAAAATATTAAGTATTGCAATAAATACATAAAAACACATGTTCTTTTAAATGAGTTTTAAACTGAACACGTACATAAACAAAAATATCTTAAAAGCAAAGAATGCCAACAGCTGCTTATTCCAACACAACTTGCTTAAGTCCAAAAAATAAGAGATAAACGAGAGAGATAGAGAAAGGTCAATGAATGTTTCTGTTTGTTTAAACAAACTTATGACAAAAGATAATGAAAATAATAAAATTAGGACCTACATACATACGTACTACATAAATATACCTACATATGTACAGACTTTTTTCTGTAAAAAAGGAGGGACAGTAGTTATTATTTACTTTTGTTGTTCATAAACTCACCTCTTTTATTTCCTTTTATATTATTAAAATTTAAAGTAAAATTTCAAAAACTGGCGCAGATTCTGAAAAAGAAAAATTTTAATAAAAATTATTTCTCATCGTGTTCAAGACAAAAAGTAATTTAATATTTTCAAATAAATAAACAGTTTAGCTGGGTACAGGAGATCTATAACATTTACAAACATATACGCGTACATATAAAGACAAGAGTGTGAGAAGTTAAAAAAAAGAAAAATAAATAAATAAGCATGGAATTACCAGGTGTGAGCAAAAATACTGTTACACTACATATGTATGTGTATATGTATGTAGGTATTTCGCATAATTTTTTACTAAGGAAGAGAGTATTGGCCACAGAATTAATATGTTTTACAATAATGATTTTTTAATCATGAAATTTTTAACACTGAGTGTGATCTGAAACGGGGTTGCTAAACTTGTCTGAGAAAGTACCAAGTGAGTAGAATTGCCTTTTGTATTTATTTGGCTTTATTTCTTGGGTCTAAAACGGAAACTGCAACATGTGAAATAAGTACACATGTATGTATATATGCATACACAATATATATACACGATTTAGTGTATACGTATATGCATCAGGAAAGAAACAGATAACGGAACAAATGCAGAAGACGAAACTATTAAATTCTTGAAAATTTGGAAAGTTATATGCATGACTTGTGTACGTTCATACATACATATGTACATTACCGGAATTTGTTTTTTAATCCTAAAATATTAACCCACGTAAATTTTACATGTAGTTGTTTTTTTTATTGTGTCTACACAAACATCCATTATCCTAACGGTACCAAATTCAAAAAGTGATTTTTTCAATCGTTTTTACGCATATGCAAAAACATAAAAATAAAACTTATTTACTTGTAGTTGTTAAGCAGTTTTAAAAGAGAAAATATAACAATACTATACGTAAAATTTAGTGGTAAGAGTATAATTTTTGTACGTAAATTTTATAGAACAGAACTATGGCGAATGACGAATTTTTCAGCGAGAAAATTAAACATATGTAGGAGTGTATGAAAATGCACACAATCGTGGTGTTGGTCGAAAATCGTCATACTAAGCGAAAGTTTAAATAGATTTATTTTTAATCGTGTCGTCTGCGAATGACGTACAAAACAGTATCAGGTAATCAGGTTTCTTATATAAAAAATGACACTTTTCATATTATATTATGATTTGAATACACTTTGTGAAGATTCAATAAATAAATTAATAAAAATAAAAAAAAAATATTTATATTAATACATGTAGTAAAAAATTTATGAAGATGTTCTTAAAATATAAAGTACCGCAGATAATTTGTTCCAAACTCCCGATTTCGGATGGGATTTGTATAGCTTTACTTTTAATATTACCCCCACAGTATTTATATGGTTGCCTCATCAATATCTTTTCATATGGGCGCCCTATCAGCTGTTTAATTAAAAGGAAGATGTATATAACGCCGTGTCTTCACGTGCCATCGACTTGAACATGACATGAACATAACGTCGGCAAAGCGAATGTAAAAATAAGTTCATGTTCTTGATATGGCGTATACGTATGTTTAGATTTACCTTATCAACGTATTCAGTTCGGCGCCATTTTGTATATTTTTGTACATGATGGCCAACTTCATGGCGAACATTGATGCTCAGACATAAGCTCTAAACACTTAGACGACAGCAGACTTCATAGCTTCATGGGTACAAATGAAGTTAGCTTCAAATGCTTCCGTCTCGTCAGCAACATAATTATTTTGAAGACAGCAGCAGCACTATGTGTATTTAAACAATGCAAATTTTAGTGGTGCCACATATATATTTTACAAGAATAAAATTAAAATTACTGACTGAAAACGTAATAATATCACGTAAAGCTGTAAAAACTCATCAATTTATTTGTTTATTTTATTTATATGATGCTTATTTCTTTTAAATATTTCAAACAAATTTTAGTTCTTATTACTGTTAATTTATATTTATAGTGGCAGCACTGCATTTACTTTTTGCTGCTTACGAAAATAGAAATTAGTCTAAGTTAGCAGCAGCAGCAAATGCTGTTGTGAAGTCGTGCTGCTGTGATGTCGTTAAAATATTTGTATGCATTTAAACACATGTATTTTATTTTTGACAGATTGCTGCTTGCTGTCGTCTATGTGTTTAAAGCTATAAGCTCGAGCATCTATGTCAGAGCATGATCGAAACATGAACATGAGCGGTCCACATTAGCCATTTGCGATGTTCGCCATGATGCTCATACCATGTTCATGGCTAATGGTGACCCCCAGTAAGGGAAAGAATTTGTTTTAAAAATAATAAATTGCAATTTGCTAAAAAGTGAAAAAATAATTGAAAATGTAAAACAGCATCACTGTCTGTACAAACTAGCTTCAAAAGATTATAAAAAATTTCAAAAGAATACGGAGATATGGAAAAATTTGGAGATGTGATAAATTTAGAAGCTAAAAAAGTTGTACATAAGCACGGAATGTAAACAATGTTATACACAAAAGTTCGTTGATATTGTGCTTCACATGACGAATTTATACAACGAATATTTTTGCAATGGGCAACATTCGTCGTTTGCGCAATTGTGTTCCTAACACATGGACTGAAAAGTCCCGGGCCTAACAAAGAAAACACAGTTTTTTTTTTTTTGGTTCAAAATTAACTTTATTCATCAACGTAATCTCCATCAAGAGCAACGCAATCCTTCCAGCGTCGCTTTAACATTTTAATACCCCTTTTGTAGAACGATTTATGTTTTGCCTCAAAATAGGCCTCAGTTTCAGCCATAACCTCTTCATTCGTGCGAAATGAAGGTGAATGTTGAAGCAATTCGAAGTTCAATTCATGTAGTTTTGTTATTGTTTTGATTGACTTGTGACACGGTGCGTTGTCTTGATGAAACAAAATTTTTTTCTTTGCTATATGCGGTCGTTTCCCTGCAATTTCTGCCTTCAAACGTTCCAACAACTCTGTATAATATTCCTTTCTAAAGATCGTCGATGAATATTACACCACGCACATCACAAACTACTGAGCCCATAACCTTTCCAGCCGATTGTTGTGCCTTCGGGCGCTTTGGACGAGGTTCGACAGTTGTTGTCCACTCAGATGACGATCGTTTTGATTCCGGGGTGAAGCGATGGATCCATGATTCATCCATTGTCACATATCGACGCAAAAATTCCGGTTTGTTACGTTTAAACATGGCCCAAACACTGCTCAGAATCATCAACACCTTCCCGTTTTTGGTCCACAGTGAGCAAACATGGCAACCACTTTGAACAGAGCTTTCTCATAGTCAAATGCTCATACAACATAAAGCCAACACGTTCTTTTGATATCTTTACGATGTCTGCTAACTCACGCAACTTCATGTTTCGATCATTCAAAACGGTTTTCTGGATTTTTTTATGTTTTGTGGTGTAGCCGCCTCATTTGGACTTCCACGGCGTTCTGCATCATCGGTGTCTCTACGACCACGTTTGAAGTGAGAAAACCAACGTTTTATTGTTGTTTCTCATGGAGTGGAGTCCTCATAACACTTTTCAATCGATTGCTTCGCTTGAACGGTATTTTTTCCCACCAAGAAGCGGTGTAAAATTAACGTGCTGTTCATAGGACACTGACAAGCAACTCGTCTAGAAAATTTGTATGAAAGTTACTCAATTTTTTGAGTGATTTCCATATAAAATTTTTTAGACGAGTGCTCGTCTGTGTTCTATGAACAGCACATAAAACACGTAATTGATCCATTGTTTTGAAAATAACACCTCTAAGCATAATAACTTACAAACTAATGAATAGGATATCATGAAATTTCAGCAGCTGTCTTTTGAAGGCTTGTATTAACTGAAAAAAATGTGACTGCAATAAAACTAGCACCACATGTTAGGCCCGGAACCAGGGTTGCAATTCAAAAATTTTTAATCTGACCAAACTTGGATCTAGAACAAAAAAAACAGTCGTAAAATTCTACCTTTAATATCTCTTATATTCTTAAAGCCTTATTGATAAATAATATTTTAAATTTATTAAGCCCATATTTGACAAATTTCGCGTAGAAATTTGTCAAATAAGAGTTCAATAAACATAAAATATTTTTTATGAATAATACTATTAATATAATATATAATAAACCCTCATGGGTATAATATACATACATACATACATATAAGTTATATAAGAGCTTATAATCCGAAACAGTTCACCTTCCATTTACTTTTTAAATCAATTTTCTGACTGTCTACCTTAATAAAGTTTTTATGAATAAGCCCCTAAAATATAAAAAGTTAAATCATTTGTAGTTTCTCAAATGGTTGTAAGAAATTTTAATATATCGTTCCTTTATTGTAACATAGACGTATCTCCAAAAATGAGCTAACAATGCAGAATTGCAGTACTACCCTTTATATTCTGCCAAAAATTTATTCAAATTATTTTTAAAGTGTGTCCTTTGGGAGATATTTTCTAAAAGATTTTTCTAAGACTTGTATGGAAACTAAAAATTTGAAATACGTTTTCCTCGTTTTTCGGTCTTTTAGTTAGTTATGACTATGTTGCACTAAAGGTACATATGTATATATATATCTATATATATATATATATATATATATATATATATATATATATATATATATATATATATATATATATATATATATATATATATATATATATATATATATATATATATATATATATATATATATATATATATATATATATATATATATATATATATATATATATATATATATATATATATATATATATATATATATATATATATATATATATATATATATATATATATATATATATATATATATCTACACTTGTTTTTTTTTATTATTATTTAAATAGGTATACGAAATTGCAAATTTCCTTTATGTGGTAATGCAAGTTAAAAGAAATTTAAATGTTTTTCCAAGCAAAACAAAATGTTTCATTATATACTTGCACATCGGTAAGTAACTTTTTCAAAATTATTGGTTGGAATAATTTTTTGGTAGTGGCAACACTGATGATAGATAAAAATAACTGTACATACCTACCTACTACCAAAAATACACAATAAAAATTTTGAGAGCCAGACACGTATAAATGAAATAAGCAAGAAAAAGTTTGAGAATAAAACTTAATAAAAATACATACATATAACACACAAAGAAATTATAATGACCTTGAATATGGACAATAACACTCTTGCTAAATATTTGTTCAAATAAAGGAACGCACTCAACAACGCAGATCCATGAACTTTGAAGAATTAATTGAAACCTTTTCAAAAGCAGCACGCTCATGTAAACGTGGTGTCTAGCAACTGCAAAAAAGAAAAACAAAAACCAACAGAAGGAATAGCCCAACAAAGGAGTCAAGTTTTTCGCTAAAAATATAACAAACGGGATAGATTTCAGTTACATATGTAATTATGTATTTGATATAATAGTAAGTATGTATGTCTTAAATTATTCTAAAATAGTGCACTGTTTTTATAGTGGTGTCCATCCAAAAATAAGAATGTATTGTATTGTTGAGAGTTACCCAACATCAAAACAAAGGTATATTTTTAAAAAACTACGCTGTGAGATTTTGATTTTATTAAGATAACCAATTTATTGTTAGTCGCAATAATTAAAAACAAAACTACCGAATATATTGTTTACTTATAAATAAATTTAATATGATGTCTCCAGACCACAAGCAAGTGACTTGTCAAGAAATTTGATATGAAAAGCACAAATTTTGTGTGAATTCTATACAAATATTAAATACTAGTCTGTATTGTCGAAGACTAGTTTGTATTGTCAGAGGCATTTATTTCTATTCAAAAAATTAATTTGTATTTATGAATTTTTATTATTTTTCCGTACTTTAGACCAGAGAGTTTTTTGAACAATTTTATTTGATCACAAAATTAACGATCAATATTACGATAATCGACGTATACGCAGTAAAAGGTGGTAACGTTTTAACTGGGGTACCTCCCTATTGCGTTGCGAAAGTAAATTCGATGCGAAAGGTAGATGCGATAAGAGTATAATTTTGTATTCTGTGCTGTTTGCGCAAACTTTTTCACGAAATAATTTAAAAATTAAGTAACACTGGTATCACAAAATAAACAATAGTAAAGAACGACAAAATGAAATGTGCGAAAGCGAAAATTAAATGCGAAAAGAAAATACGAAAACGCCCAGTAACAATTCTTTGATTTTTCTGTCGCATCGCAATAGATATAGCCCAGGGGGGGCTGGTTACTATAAGCATGGCTAGAATGTGTTTAACAAACTAAACTTTTAGCTACTCAGATCTGCAATTGCTCCAGTGTGCGCTTTATACATATGGGTGCAGTTTTATCAGCTGTTTACTAAGTTTATGAATTTTTACTATTTTTTTGTTCGAGTACTTTTTTGGACGAGAGCGTTTTCCGAGAGTAATTTTTAAAATTTGCTGAAAAATTACTCATTTACTGCATTTTACTGCAAACTAAACGAATAAATCTATATTTATAAAAATGAAATAAGATAAAATGATGTTTTGCTGAGAATTAGTTCTCGTTCATTCTCTTTTCGAAAAATTCTAATAAGAATTTACAGTGGAACGTTTTTATACATTTATTACCCTTGCTGTAACATTTGTTCACTTTAAAGTTCGTATATTTCGTTTGCTCTACTTAAATTTGTATAAAATATATATCGCAACATAGTCATAACACAAAAAAGCTTGTTTCGAGAAAAACATTAAAAATTTTTCGTTTCCATACAAGTCTTAGAAAAAGTTTTTGGAAAATATCGCATTGTTAGCCCGAAATGCTCATTTTTTGAGATATGACTATGTTGCAATAAAGAAGCGATATGTCTATATTATTCATAGACAAATGCGTTATTTAATATCCCTTTTTTGGCCGCACTGCAATATCGATTTTGGAAAGTTATATGTGGTTAAAAAGCTTATTTGGAGATAAGCACAATCGGTTCGGTACTTTAGGAACAATATAGCTATCAAGTTATTAATAACACTAGTATTTGTGTTTGGCTTAACTACAAATAAAATAGTGTGGCCAAATATGAGTAAAGAACATTTTTTTATGTATATACATGTGGTTTCACACTTTTATTGGTTGGAACATTGGATTTTAAATGAGAGTGCATTATTTAAAAACGATAAAAAGAAGAATGCGGTCGATTGCAACGACTGGTGATTCCCACTAGCATAAATAATTATAACGCTCCTGTACCTACGCATGTGTATGCTACTCAATTTCATGTCCACAAAAAAATTATTTCGCAAATCTGCCCAGTGTGGAAAAAACACACAAAAAATAACCTTTCTTTTCCTAGAAAATAAATTTTTTTAATCTTTTCAGCATCTCAAAAGAGATGTGCTTTGCCGCAAAGCACATTAAAAATACTAAAATTAAAAAAAAACCTGAAGCTAAATAGTAAATATTGCCTAAAAAACTTGCTTCGATATCAAGCTAAAATAATTATTTGTATGTATATTAATAATAAATAGTTCAACTTATTGAGTATTTCTATATTATCGGGTATGTTTTTGAAATCACTTCAATTGCAAGCTTTGGCGTTCTTCATTCTAGTCTTTATGTTGCGTTAATCAGGCAGTATGTCTTCTAAGAGCACTTGTGCTAAATAAAACAATTACCCAGGTATAATTATTCAAATTTATTTGAGAGTTTCTTTTAATAAAATTAGGTAAACTTTTTAGCGTGAAGCGCTTTAAAATTTATAGTATTTCCCTCTGCCTTTTCCTCTTCGCAACTAAAACTATAAATTTAAAATTTGATTGCGATGACATTTACATCACGAAGTTGGTTGCCCATCGACGGCGGTGACACGCGTTTCGGCGGTAACATCCCCTCCTCCGTAAGCGGGTGAACTCTCACCAAGCTTACCCTCATTAGTACCGACGTCTAAGACTGCTAGCTTACTCGCTGGTCTTTTGAGACTGCCATTTTTAGTTTTGACGATAGCTTGTCTAACTTGCCCATCTTTCGCAAGTATCGCTTCAGTGACGATACCTTTCAACCAACAGTTTCTGGGCATGTTTTCATCCACAATGAGTACTACGTTCCCTGGTGTTATGGGAGGTTGTTTGCTGAACCACTTACTTCTTCGTGTTATTATAGGAGTATACTCCCTTATCCATCTGCGCCAAAAATGATCAGCAAATGCCTGAGCCTGATACCATCGTTGTTTTAAGTTAAAGTTTTCGGTGCAGATAGGTTTGTACCCTGTAGCTGAGCCTAGTAGAAGGTGATTAGGGGTGATTGCTTCGTCATCCTTCATTTCTAGTGACACAAACGTTAACGGCCTAGAATTTATAATAAATTCTACTTCGATCAATGCGCTTCTCAGCGATTCGTCATTGAACCTCATTCCCGGTTGGGAACTGTACAGTATAGTCTTTACGGAACGCACTAGCCTTTCCCAGGCACCACCCATATGCGGGGCTGCTGGCGGGTTGAAATTCCATTTTATCTCGTCAAATTCTGTCGTGATCTTATCTTCATCTAGCTTATGGAGTTCTTCTCGTAGCATTCTTTCGGTAGCCTTAAAATTAGTACCGTTATCGGTATATATTTCCCTTGGGTACCCTCGCCGTCCGATGAAATTTCTCAAGCACATAATACACGAACCCGTATCGAGGCTATGCGCCACCTCTATATGCAACGCTCGAATACTCAGACACGTAAAGATTACGCCCCATCTTTTTTCAGATCTTCTACCAACTGTTACGGTCATTGGTCCAAAATAGTCTATACCGGTATATGTGAATGGTCTTGCAAACACACCAAGTCTTGCTGGAGGCAGTGACGCCATTTGGGGGATTTTAGGCTTGGCTAAATCGTTCTTACACCTTTGGCAATCGTATCGTATTTTGCGATACACTACGCGTAGTCTCGGTATATAGTATACGCTTCTAAGGGAGTTTATGACTGTTTCGTGTGACAGGTGATGATAGTATTCGTGTGCATTCTTAACAATCAGACGAGTGACATCATGATCTCTAGGCAGGACAACTACATCTGTGCGGCAGCTGAGATGTCCAATTCGGCCGCGAATTTTCAAAAGCAAGTCGTTGTCTAGAAATACATCAAAAAACTTTAGTGGAGAATTTTTCTCAATATTTTTACCCAGTTTCAAACAGCAGATCTCCGCCCCGTACACATCACTCTGTGCCTTCCTGAACAATATAGTCCTTGAGCGGCATAGTATTTCGAAAGTCAACTGCTTACGTATGCTAGTCTTATGGTGTTTAGCCTTTAATATTTCAATATACAGCAGAAAGTTCGCAAGAGCCCGATACAAACGTTTCCAGTCGGAGAAATATTTTATGTTGAAGTCCGTATGTATTGGTTTATGAATATTCAGTGTATGGCTCCTTATTTCTTCTACAACTGTAGAGCCAAGATCATCGCAATTTGGCCATCTATTTTCTTCTTCTGATAAAAATTCTGGACCATATATCCACATTGCCACTTTCATTTTTGAAGTAACCTTCGTCGCAAAATCTGCTGGATTCATTTTGGAGGGAATCCATCTCCAGTTCTGTAAATTTGAGTTCTCTTGAATTTCACAAACTCTATGCATAACAAACTGTTGTAATTTCCTAGGATCCATGCGTAGCCATTGAAGAACCGTTTTGGAATCGGACCACCAGTGACAAGAGTTAATCACCATACGTTTGTTGCTACTTATTTTCTTAGCGAGTCTAACGCCAAGTACTGCTGCTTGCAACTCCAACCTGGGTATGGATATTGGTTTTAGTGGTGCGATTTTTGATTTGGCCATTACTATTATAACGGAAATTTTGTTTTCGTGTTTAATTCTTAAGAAGGATATAGCAGCATATCCAAGCTCTCCAGCGTCCACAAAAGTGTGCAGTTGAACGTTTTCAGCTGATTTAAGTTGAGGCGAATAACACCTTGGAACCTCCAATTCGGTTATCAACTTCAACTTCTCTTTCCACTGATGCCACTTTGTGGTCAGATCGGCAGTAAGTTCATCGTCCCAATCAATGCCAGCACGCCATGTTTCTTGTAGTAGAATTTTTAGTCCAACAGTGTAGCAAGAGACGAAGCCCAACGGATCATAGATGGACATTAGAACCTTTAGAACCTCCCTTTTTGTCGGAGTTATCGATTCATTTAAGATGTGGCGTTGAAGCTTTGGAAACACATAAATAAATTTGAAGACGTCGTTGACAGGGTCCCACCGAACTCCCAAGACCTTTTCAGTTGATCCCATTTCCCTTGGGTGCTGCATATCACATGTGGAGCCACAAACTTTGTTCAAAACACTCAGAGAGTTTGATGCCCAATTGCGGATTATAAATCCGCCGGAAGCATGTATCAACCTTACTTGCTCGGCCAATAGCACTGCATCCTTTTCATCTTCCACGCTATCAATCAGGTCGTCAACATAGTGGTGCTCCGTGATAGAGTTTACAGCCCTGGAGTATTTGGTTTCAAAACGACTTGCATTCTTATTTCGTACAAAATGTGCCATACATGGCGCACAATTAAGGCCAAATGTTAATGCGTTCATTTTATAAACTGAGGGCACATCGACATCGGTTTCGTTCCACCAGAGAAATCTTTGAGCATGAGAGTCGTCTTCCTTTACCAGGATCTGATGAAACATTTCGGAGATGTCACCGCATAATGCAATCCGACCGATTCGAAAAGATAAAAGAACGTCATTTAATGAGGTTAACAAATCAGGTCCGCTTAATAAAAAATCGTTGAGGGAGAACCCATTACTTTTAGCGGCTGCGTCCCACACCATTCTGATTCTGCCAGGCTTATTAGGGTTACTTGTTACGAAAATAGGTAAGTACCAGTTGGTTGGGTTTTCAGTGGCTATTTCACTAGGTGTTAACTTCCTAGCATAGCCTTTACTAATCAAATTATTAATTTCCTTTTCAACACTATTTTTTAGGGCTATGTCTTTGTTCATTCTCCTTTTGAGGCAAATAGAGCGTTTATAAGCAGTGCTGTAGCTGTCCGGTAATTCAACATATTCGTCTCGCCACGGGAAACCGATTTCAAATCTGCCGTCAACATATTTACACGTTGATTCAAGGATCCTGATGGCCTTTTCATCCTCAGAGGATTGAATCGTTTTGGCAGGCGATGCCTCAAGGGTGTACATCTGGCTCACAGCCTCATGTATCTCATTCAATTTTCTTTCACACTCACACAAATGTATATTTACCTGATATGAGTTGGCGGCATTTTCTGATCTTCCCTGAATAGCCCAACCTAGACGAGTCTTCGTAGCTATAGGCTGATTCCAGGCGCCTTCACAAACCTTTTGTGGTACGGCTATGCTCCAATTATCGCTTCCGATCAGTATAGTAGGTTTTGCATTTGTATATGAGTTTATAGGAATCGCTGATAAATATGGGTACTTAGTTTTGATCGCGGTTGCATCAAGTGTTTGGTTAGGAAGAGCAAGGTTTTTAACGGTACGAACTCCATGTAGCTTGAAAGTTCTCCCGTTCTCTGGACTGGAAATTTTAAAAGATGTTATAAACGAGTTCTCTTCTAAGCGTGTTGTTTCGCTCGTCCATTTGAGACACAAACTTTCCCTTGTACCCTGAGCTCCTAGTAGGTTAAAGGTTCCTTCTTCTAGTAAAGTTATGGATGACCCCTCATCCAACAAGGCATAAGTGTCAACATGTTGGCTACCTGCATGTAGACGCACTGGAATTATTCTAAAAAGTGTAGTGTTATCCCCTTCATAGTGGGAGTTAACATTGGCCACGCTATTGGATTCTGTTTTGCTTATATTTGATGATGTATGTAATAGCGGATGATGTTTTGCCTTACAGCCTTCAACACCACATTCCTCAATGAAGTTGCATTTGCGGCGATGTGCTTTTAAACATGTTTTACAAATATGTTTTTGTCGTATAATATCCCACCTTTTATCCATAGGTAACTTGGAGAATTTCGAGCAATTTGCTAACTTGTGACCAGTGTTATTACATGCATAGCATCTAAGTTCTACATTTGTTGAAATTTCTGTGTGAGTGTTAACAATGTTGCTCCTTTTTGTGTAGTTTAGTGTAGTGACTTGTGATGCAGCATTTGCCAGTGAATAGAGCCAGTCACTAAATAATCTTAAGGTTGGGATACCATCAGGTTTCAGTTGCATGGCCCATTGCATCTTGTAATTGTTCGAAAGTTTTTCTAGCAGCTCTTTTACAAGCATTGGGTTGTTGAAATGTGCGTACATTTTGCAGGCCTCTATGGTAGCACAAATATTACGAACGCCCATAGCAAAATCTATTAATGCGTCCAGCTTGTCCTTGGGCGGCGGCATTTGCCTGACCTTGTCAATAACTCGTTCCAGAATTATGTCTGGACGTCCAAAATACATCTCAAGTGTGCTCATTATCTCTGGCACCATGTCGGGTAGCATGAGTTTGCTTCGTACGATTTCACGTGCTTTACCTTTTAAACATTGTTGCAGGCGAATTAGATTTTCAGTTCTCGAATACCCACCTACTGCTGTGCTGTTTCTAAAACTATTTATGAAGATTGGCCACTCGTCTGGATCACCATAAAAGGTTGGTAGTTCTTTCGGCAATGCTTGTCTCGCAGCTAGTTGTTGAGGAGATGGAGAATTCGCAATTGTGTTGTTTTCATTAAATATATGGTCGCCAAAGTTATTTTTCTCGTCGTTGTTCCGACTACCGGAAAATTGTTGTAAAATTTCATATTTTTTCGCTAAATAGCGCTCTCTTAATTTCTGCTGTTCATCCAGCATTTCCAATTCCAATGCCTTTTGCCTATCTGCGCTTGACTTGTTGACATGTTGATTGTCAAAACAACCATGTTCAGCTCTGTTGTGTTGACTATTCATATAAACATTTTGTTGCAGATGTTGCGGAAACATTGTTGCTGAATTCAAATTAGAAACGACGTTAAAATTCATTTCTGCACCTACGCATGCCGTAGCTTGTCTGTTGACACAATATAAGTTGTTGTTGTTGAACAACATTGAACTTGTTGATGCCGGCATTGGTAACGCCCGATTGTAACACGTAGTATTTGTAGCTAGTGAATACGTTGGTGCTGTGCACGTTGCATTCTGACATGCGCTGCTCGCTCCGTATTGTGATGTATAATTTACACCAGATAATCCTGTCTGGGCTGTGGTTGCTACATTTGGTGACATTAGAATGTTCGATTGTCCACCACTGTCTTGATGCATTTCCACCGCATTTGGACCTATCGGTAATTCAGGTGGTGTACTGTAACTTGCCATGGGAGGTGATGAAATCGCATTGATGTCCGACGATTGCATCAGCGCATTCTTCTGTGTCTGACTACAACTTAAGCAGTTCCAGCTTAAGTCCTTAATTTCATCATCTACGCCTGCACAGTCATAGTGGCACCATTTATCACATGTGTCGCACTGGACCATTCGGTCGTTGTCCACCTCTTTACATACGATGCAGCTGTAGCTTCTACATTGACTTCGTGTTACCGGCATTTTTACTTTCGACGGATTGCAAATTTCACGAAGTATAAATTTTAAAGAATTGTTGCGTTAATCAGGCAGTATGTCTTCTAAGAGCACTTGTGCTAAATAAAACAATTACCCAGGTATAATTATTCAAATTTATTTGAGAGTTTCTTTTAATAAAATTAGGTAAACTTTTTAGCGTGAAGCGCTTTAAAATTTATAGTATTTCCCTCTGCCTTTTCCTCTTCGCAACTAAAACTATAAATTTAAAATTTGATTGCGATGACATTTACATCACGAAGTTGGTTGCCCATCGACGGCGGTGACACGCGTTTCGGCGGTAACACTTTACTTCTCATTTACTCGTATATTTTGTTTACGAATATTAATTCGTAGTGAATTGTCTGATTTTTGAAACTACTTTTACACAAAAAGTAATAGTTTGAATACACTTTTAAATTTGATTATGAAAATTAAAGCTTTTACAGAAAAACTGAGTATAATTACAATTCCATAGTTTTTACTGCAGAACAGTGACAAAAAACAAAACAGTACAAACCAGTATTTCTGTTCTGTTTTTTAACTCATAATCGCCACACTTTACTTTAACATTTCAAACAACGCTAAACCAGATTTAGTTTTTAAACTTAAGTGCTTATTTTATGCGATATTTTATTATATGTACCTTCAACGGATACGAAAAAGTATTTGAAATGAGAATTACCCGTATATGTAGGCATATATTTTCTTTTACTCTTTCTTGATGTCGTATTCGTTGCTTCATATGGATTTCCTTATTTCAAATCAGTGGTGTTCTTTCGCGTATACACCTGTATAAGTTGAAGGATAACGATGAATCTTTACGCAATAAATTTTACCCACATCTGCCGCAAATATTTTAAACCATGTATGTATGTGTGTGACATTCAAGTTAGTTATTTGGTTTGGCCAGTCAAGTGAAAGAAACAAAAGTATTCAAGTTTAGGTAACAGACATGTACAGAACATCGCTTTTGTCAATTTAGTGAAAAGTCTTCAGATGGGAAACTATGCAAAAATTCTAATGTTTCACGATAACTGAAAATACTTGATACGTTTTTGCATCTCGAAGTGAAAATATTTCTATTAATCAGCAGTCAAAGTAAATAAAAAAACATGATAAATAATAAATGGAAAAGCTAATAAACATTAAAAATCTGTACAATAATTAAAAAATATGTATACGAGGTATGCTTGATAACTCCACAACTTTTCCAATTTTCCATGCCGTAACTTTAAATGCAACACGACTGCCACCAACTACCATCTTATAAAGTGCGGTCTCCACCTCACATGAAAACGCTAACTTAAAGTTAAACGTGGACCGCTCATGTTGAATTTTGGTTAAAGTTATAACTTGGTTGTTAAAACATTTCTTTTGGAAACTCTGTTATAACTTAAATTGACAACAGCCTGCTATTTGTAGTTGTTTTTCACCATTTTTATTTTTTTACTATGAGAAGTTATAACTCTAACATCACTACCTCAAACAGACAGATATGTATATAAACAGCAAGTTTTAACTTCATGTTTTAACTGCGTTTCAAGTTAGGTGTAGACTGCATGTAATAGACTACACTGAAAAATATTTGCTTCATAATTCTAATGAACCCCATTCATTGAATAATTTTCATTAACGGAATGAAAAATTACGTTCCATCAATGAAGATTCAAATCATTAATGAAAATATTCGTTGAAGTTGATTCATTAGGTTTCATAATTTCATTGGAAAATTTCATTGGATTTATGAAAATTTTTTGAAAGCTGGGTGCAAAATTTTAGAGATTTAGTAAAAGTGACGTGTTAAATATATTATAACTACTAACTCAATGACAAAGTAAATTATTTTATACATTAATTGGTGTGTAAAAAGTTAGTTTAGTAAAAATGTCAATAGTTTTTTAGTTCTTATGAAAACATTCATTACATCGATTAAACTTTTTAGTGGACATTTTCATTGGTTCAATAATAAAAATACTGTGACACATTAATAGGCCTAATGAATTAAATACGTTTGAATAATGAAGATGGTTCATTAAAAGAATGAAAGTCTTACTTAATGTCAATGTTATCGTTAACCTTAATGTCATCGTTAACCTAATGAATGTTTTAATTGAAAAGTAACATATATATTATGAATCATGCTTCATTAACTTAATGAAATTTTCGTTAATCCAATGAATATATTCATTAAATAATTTTTAATGAATCAAGATTCATTAGTCCAATGAAGGCCATCATTGGCCGAAAAATAATGAAAATTTTCATTAGATTAATGTCAAAATTCATTGTATTGATGAAGAAATTCTTTTCAGTGTACTCTCAGACTTTGAGCAAACTACGTCCATGATACAAAAAACAAGGTAGCCGCTTCACTACAACAATCAAACACTAAAAAAACAACAGGTGTGTTGTTTGTGTAAATGACGAATTTTTAACCTCAACTGTCAAAAGTTTTTTTTTATCTTATATGCATTGTACTCGAACTAGGAAAATAGGTTATGATGAGGAGGAAAGAGGGAGTAGTGTTCGTGGAGGTTTAACTTTAACAATAGCAGCATTGCAGCATTTAATATGTTGAAATTAAATTAGTTAAAGCTGATCAATGCCCAGTGTATATACCTTCGACACTGCTCAGATTAAAAAAATTTATTTCAACATCTTCCACACTACAAGGTAATGAAGTGCATATTTCATGTTTATAGCGTAAAAGAAATTTTCAAAGTTTAATAAGCTTCGTTACTTTAATTCGTATTAAATTTCTCGTCTTTCGAAATCTACGATGAAATAAGAAAACTCTTTCATTATGTCGGAAAAAATATAATTTCTTCTTTTATAATATTGCAAAGATTTATAAAAGTAAAAATTTGTATTCGTCTTCAAAATTAGTATGAGCACACGTTTTTACATATAAATTTGTACAATTTTTAGCTTATAATTTGTTTATGCGCTATTGACATATGATATTTTAAACACATCTCTAACATATACAATATATTATACTCTAAAATAACTATCACATAACATTTCAGTATTACATTTATGCATATATATTTACGTTTAATATTTAGTTATTTGATCTTGTTTAAGTAATTAATTCTAATTTTTGCAGCCAAAGATCGCTTTCGTTTTATATAAAAGTTCAACAATATATATTTTCGATATTTCGATAATAATTTGTTATCGTCAGGAAAACAAATTGTTATCGAAAATCGATATTGTTAAACTTTTATATAAAACTAAAACGATCTTTAACTTAAAAGATTTTAATTAATCATATATACTTACGTGCCATAAATATTACTTTCATACCCTACATAAATTAACTTAAAAATAGGAAGTAAGTATGTAGTTGCTCGATGGATATGACAGTCAAAATGTGAATCACAAAAAAACGTCAAAAGCAGACCTTAAGTCATCAAATCGTCAAAGTGCTATTTCCAGCAACCAAAATCGTCAAATATGGCCACACTGTGTAATCAATAAATGCTAACTTAGAGCGCTCTCACGTTCGGCAACTTAGCTGCGCAATTCTCTTACCCAATTCAAGTGGTTGTAGATGTGATAGGTAAGAGCAGCTTGAAGGGGGAAGAATTGCTGTTATTTGAATACAGACTTGCTTGTACTCAGCAATTCGTTTTGCTCGGGCATTCTTGTGTTTTATATTTTCTTTTGTTTATATTTCGGGCCGTTCAAAATATTAAGAAAATTTAAGTAAAACAAAATTAAAGTTGCGCAACTAACTTGCTGTATGTGAACACAAAAGCAAGGAAATAAATAAAAAATAGAATTGGGCAACTAAGTTGTCAAAGTGTATTGCAGTAGTATATCGTCGTGCGGGAGTTTAAGTGCTCTATGCGCCAAAAACACATTTTGAGAAAATCGATCTTGAAGTTTTAACTTAATTTTTCTAAAAACTATACGATAGAATTTTGAAATTTTTACACCATATATTTGTTTTATATTTGTCTATAACGGGATTTTTTTCTAAAGGTATTTAAAATCCTGTTTGCTCTAAACGCCACCTTAATCAAATTTCGTTGCAAATACGTACACGTAGAGCAAAATGACATTAACAAAGAAATAAAACACAACTAAAATTTTGTAAAAAATATAGTAATTTGGTAAAAATCAAAACTATTCACAAAGTCGATACAAATTACATTAAAATTATTATAACATAATTAACAAAAGTATTAAATTGACATTAATTCATCTGGCTCAGATAATAATTTCTTTCTATTTCAGTTATAAAATTGAATAACAACTTTAGATCGGAACTATTTTGAATATACTTGTATATAAATGTTGTTGGAAATTGGCAACCTCTTTTCAATACTTTTGCTAATTTATTATGGTGTTGCAAGATTGAGTTTTTATATGCTATTTCAAACAAATTATTTTGAGTGTATTGAAGAAGTTTTGTTTTAGTAAATGGAACAATAGATAAATTTAATTATTCGGACATCCTGGACAAATTCTTAATATCTGAGAATTGCGTTTCAATAACTTTAAGTTTTATTTTATTTGCTTGAAATATTATCTTCAAATAGTTAACGAATGACAAAATAATGTGGATTTCAAAAGGTTTCAGATATTTGTCAAAGGCACTGTGAATCCAAACGACCTCTTGGATTTGTGAATGTCCAGGTTCAGAAAATTTTTGGATTATACTTTTGATATGTAAGTGATTCAACAAAAGTTTTTTAATTGCGCTGTACATAATTTGATTTTTATTTTGGGCAACTCACGAATTACTCCACATAACAATATTTTACTTGGATGCTCACCAGAGTATTTAGTGTTTTATATGCACAACTACTTATTTCGTTACCTCCACGGTCGTTATTAAATTCGCCCCAAACGCAAAAATATGTAAATTTTTCCTTATTGGAAAAAATAATTGTAACGATCATGTTGTAAACCTTGATTTTTCGCTTCTAATAAAATGAAGATGCAAAACCTTTAGGAAAGTTAAAAGTACTTTGCAAATCAAAGCATACAACAACTGTAAAAGGGTCTTGATTCTGGCGATCTAATCACGTTCCACTTTAAGATCATTCGTCTCATTTTTATGAATATAACGAAGTACTTAATATATAATTTTTTTTTTAAATTCTGTTTACGTTACTCTTTCCCTCTCTTAATGCGAAAGAGAGAGTTGACTTTACAACAGTATTCCATTTGGAAAGAAAAAACTATTACAAATTCTTTATAAGAGAAAAACATTTTGAAAAATATTTATTATATTATTAATACACGTAGAGCAAAATGGCAATCAAAAATCAGTTTCAACGTTTTACATTGAAATTATGCTCTACACGCCTCTAAATGGCGCTTAAAGCAAAATAGCACAAAAAATTCTGGTTTGAAGGATATAGAACCAAACAGACACTATTTATCTCAGAAACTGCAAGAGATAGCCAAAAACAGATTGCATATTTGAAAAATTTGGGGTCGGAAACCTAAAGTGGCATCATTAACTTGAAATGTATAAAATGGCGGAAGAGCACTTAAACTCCCGCACGACGATATGGTAGAGTTGGGTTTACGAGCTCTTTTAAGAGAATGCAATTTTTATATCAGCTCTTTTCAATGAAATATCTTTCTTTTAGTTCAATAGTTTAATATTTTCAATGAACGGCTCTGCTTCAGCTTTCATGATACAAGAAGAAAACAAAATCGGTGTAGACAAAATTAAAAGTGAGATTAAAACTATTTAGGTGTGATGAAAAATAAGTGTATTGAAAAGAAAAAATGATTTAGTTGGGCTGAATTTCGATCGTTTTCATATTTTTTTATTTTCTCGTTTCATATCAATATATTTCGATACTACAATAAAACAATACAGTTTGTGTTAAACAAAATTTTGTCTAATTTTCTGTTTTCTACGTCAAACTGATCCACAACTTATTGGCTACTTTCGTATACATACTAGAAAAAATAAGCTAAAACGAAAAGAAAACAAAAACAAAAGAAAGAAACTAAGGAGCTAAAAGAGCTCGCAGAATTGATGGGGTCACTTAGCTCCTTCAAGTGAATAGTTCAGATATACTAATTCGTTGGCGAATTATATATATATATATATATATATATATATATATATATATATATATATATATATATATATATATATATATATATATATATATATATATATATATATATATATATATATATATATATATATATATATATATATATATATATATATATATATATATATGTATATACAGTACTGGACAATTCAATGGAAACTTTTCTAAAAATTTATTTATTTATTTTTAGAAGTCGAAAATCAAAAATTATTTCTAAAGAAACTTGACAAGTGTTTTAGAATTTCATTTTATAGATTCTTTTTGATATATAAACAAAAAAATAATAACATAAAAATAACGTAGTTCTAAAATTATAAAGAAAAATTAAAAGTATAAAATTTTTGGGGTTCGACAAAACAATGGAAACTTTTACACTTCTGCACTAAAGCAAAATGTATTGATGAAAAAACGAGGCAAAATGCATAATAATTTACCGTTATTTTTTAAATTACTCTCTTGCCAGCTTCTTTTTTCAAATATTTTAAACACAGGAATCTTGAATACATAATTAGTAAAAATGGCTAGAGTCAAGATAAGTGAAGATTTAAAAATAAAAATAATAAATGATTTTAATGCTGGATTAAAACAAAAAACTATTTGTGATAAATATTCGATGAATCAATCAGCAATTTCGAAGATTATCAAGAAATTTCGTGAAACGGGTACTGTTAAAACTCTGCATTCAGGAGGAAGACCACGTAAAACTACTCCAAGACAGGATAATTTAATATCAAGAGAGTTCAAAAAAGACCCCCAAATGGCATCAAGAGAGATTAAAAATGTTCTTGGATTGGATGTTAGCTCTCGAACAATTAGCCGTAGAGCCCGCGAGGCTGGTCTTGGTTGCTTCCGCCCTGCGAAAAAACCTCTGATATCGGAGAAAAACCGTGCTGCTCGTTTAAAATTTGCCAGAGAGCACATAAATTGGTCCAAAGAGAAATGGAACACTGTCCTTTTTTCAGACGAGTCCAAATATAATTTAAGGGGCAATGATGGAAGATCATTTGTAAGGCGGCCAAAGGGAAAGAGACTAGACCCAAAGTACACAAGCAAGACAGTCAAGTTTGGAGGTGGCAATATTATGGTGTGGGGCTATTTTTCTGGGCAAGGAATGGGCCCAATTCACATTATAAAGGATACAATGACTGGTGTCGGCTACAGATCCATTTTAAACGACATAATGTATCCATATGCAGAGGAGAACATGCCACTAATTTGGAGATTTCAGCATGACAATGATCCAAAACACACCTCTAGGGTTGTAACTGACTGGTTACAATCAAATGAGGTCCGTGTTTTGAAGTGGCCTGCCCAATCCCCGGATCTCAATCCCATAGAAAATCTATGGGAAATTGTAGAACGCAAGATAAGAACTCGAAATTACACATGGAAGGAAGATTTATCCAATGCAGTTTTGAGTGAATGGCAAAAGGTACCAAAGGATACAATTGACAAATTAATTGGGTCAATGCATCGTCGCTGTGATGCAGTAATTAAAAACAAAGGATACCCAAAAAAATATTAATTTTTGATAATAGGCCGAAGGTTTTTATTGGAGTAAATTTTAAGTTTCCATTCTTTTGTCAATACCTCAAAATTTGATACTTTTAATTTTTCTTTATAATTTTAGAACTACGTTATTTTTATGTTATTATTTTTTTGTCTATATATCAAAAAGAATATATATATATATATATATATATATATATATATATATATATATATATATATATATATATATATATATATATATATATATATATATATATATATATATATATATATATATATATATATATATATATATATATATATATATATATATATATATATATATATATATATATATATATATATATATATATATATATATATATATATATATATATATATATATATATATATATATATATATATATATATATATATATATATATATATATATATATATATATATATATATATATATATATATATGCGACAATTTAAGTATATGAAAATGTATACTACGTTCGTATATGAGATGGTGTGTATTACTGATCATCGCTTCTGTAAGCGGAACTTTGGCCGCTAGGTAAATTCGTTCTCTCATTCTGCCGACCTTTTATCATATATTATGTCAGAATTAATGGCAGTTGTAGACACAAGGTAAGAAATTAATAATTGAAACTTATAGCATATATGTATATGTATGTGTGTAAGTATGTTTGCATTTATGTATGTATGTATGTATGTAAACATGTATGGACGTATTCATGTGTGGACGCACATATGCATGTATGCACATATGTATAAGCTGTGTGGGTGTATTCATGTATGTGTGCGTGTGTACGAATGTATGTATGCAAATATACATACATATACATATATATATGAACATGTAATAATTTAAGAAGAAAACATATAATATTGTTTGGTAATTTCCAAACTGTCTGCAGTACAATTGATACCTACGAGTATGTACTCGTACGTATATGTATATTAAATATTTTCTTCCAAACTAGATAATCCCTTAATATTTGCACGCAAAATCTAATTTAACTTGGCTTATATGCGTGTAAATTTTAAGAGACAGTGTTAAGAGAACTTTAACAATAAGAGAAATATGGACAATATAATAACCTAATGAGTAAATGAGCAGAAGAGAGAAAATAGGTAAAAAAGAAAGGTTGCACACTCTCTACTCTTTTAGTCTCGTTTTGTACACAGTGTAGAAAATTTATATACGGTCATACTTTTTTATATATTTGTTAATAAAAAGTAGGTACTTTTATACGCTCGTTTATACTAGTTTAGTATAGCAATACTAACATAAGTAAAATTACTGTGCAATTAAAAAGTCTTTTAGTTTTACTAAAATGTGTTAAGGATGCACGTATGTTTAGGTTTAACTATTCATTCCAAAAAAAATTGATTTAAGAGGTCTGAAAACTTGCTCACCAGAATGAAGATTTTGCCTTAATTTTGAAGATTTTTCAAGCAAAATAAGATTTAAAGATATTTTTCCCTAAACTAAGATTTTTAAAAATTAGTATTATAATAAATATGTGAACAACTTTCAAGTATCTGTAAATAATTTTTTACCCCAATGTTTCAAATCTTTTTGTTTTTATCTACTTTGTTAGAATACTCAACCTTTTGTAATAATTAACAAGCATTTTTTTACATTTAATATAAAACATTAAGATATTTTTCTTAAATTAAGATTTTTTTTTTTTGGCAAATTGAAGATTTTTCGACAAAAAAGTATGGCACCACTGTTGGTCATTGCGTCTTTTATCATTAAAAAATATATATAAATGATAAAGGATATTTTAAAGTTCTAATAGAAAATTAAATTCTCTTAAGGTAATTGAATAGTTTCAATATGTAGTACTATTAGGAAATACAACGTTAATGTTTTGCTATTATTTATGCAAAAAATCGAAGCCCTGGGTACATATGGTATATAACTGAAAAGCATAGCAAATATTTTGTTTAGTTTCTTGCTGTTCGACTAACTTTTCAATTAAAAAATCAAATAATGATAAGTATAATGAAGATTAAAATTGTACAATAGCAGCTATAATAGTGTTTGCCGTAAGGAATCTCTACATTTTCAGAAACACTAATGTGGTCTTTATGGGCCGCGAATGAGTTATTAGTCCAGAAAATTTGTAGAAATATAATCAAAACATTGAGGATATTTCGTACAAAATTTCAAGACCTATCAATCATACATGTTCGACAAAAATTTTGAATTTTACTGTGCAAGAACAAAGAAGTCGAAAAAGTACCATACATAAAAAGCACCATACATAAAGTAAATCGAATGAAAACGGATAACATATTACCAACCCTGTTTTCCACGCATTACGACATAAAGAGAGAAACAAGAAACTCGTTTCAGTTCGGTTATTTTATTTTTTCAAGTTTATTCCTAGTGGTTAGTGAGACATGTGTATATGTATGCATAGCACAATTGAATTGTTTTATAGATGTTTTTGATATTTTTGGGTCTTTGTTGAGTAAATCTACGTCTAAAGTTTTCAGTCTTTAGCTGCTTTGCCAGTAGCTCTCTACAAAAAATTAACGATAAAAAGCTGGGACTGTGAACGATGATGAACGAATCTGAAAACGGCGTGGTCGCCATTTATTTGTGCTGTTGTTTTATACGTAAAAAGACAAAAGAAGAAACGACACTAATAAAAAAAAATTAAGAAGAAGAGCCAAACAGCCGTAAAAAATAATACAAATGTGTGTACATTCATTGTACTAATATATATGTACATACATACATGTGTTTTGCTACATGATGCATGCATATGTATATCTACACTGACATAAGTATGCATAAGATATACATACATGCGAATATTTAAATTCTTTTGTTTTGGTTTCATACCCCTTCTAACTCTTTCCCATAATTTTTTATCGCTTTATCCAAATACTGAGCGATAAATTGATATAGAAAACGCATTTCCAGGGTTTAAATAAGTATGCATGTGTATAATATATACGTACATATTTTGTGTACATAAGTATGTATGGAAGTAATTTCGCTTTTTTCTAGTATATTAAAAAAACAGAGGGTGATTAAGAGACTAAGCTCAAGTGACAACGTATGAGGGGAATACAACAATAAATTACTGTAAAGATTTTGTTCAAATAGTTGAAGGTAATGAAAAGAGAGGTTGTATTGGGATAGAAAGAGCGAAGTGAAACAAATTGTAAACATGTAAAGAGTGCAACACTGCCAGTACAAAACAGAAAAAATATATGTAGGTTTAATTCATTTAATTTTCTGTTACGAGCCGAAAGCCCTCACAGTTAGTGCTTTTAACTTATACATACCTACCTACCTATAATTTTTTATATTTTTAATAAAGGATATTAATTTTACTTTAAACAAGTTATGTACAAATGTATGTAGGTATAGTCGCGAGGAAAAATACTACTCTTTGCTATAGAATATTCAATTACGTCTGGAATCTTATGAACGGCATCCAATTTTACTTCCCTTTTTATTCGTTGCAATTTTTTGAGTTTTATCCTTACTTACTTTTTCTCAAACATAACTGTTTTACTTTTATTATAAAACGTGGATAAATTATGAGAGAAAATGCAACGCAATACATATGTATGTATGTACAAATACAATAAAATAATGGGAAAAACTTAATAGCGAAATGTTAGACCTTGGAGTTGTTCTTGATTGTGAGCATATTTTTGATGCCCACCTAGACTACATTAAACCGAAAGCTTACTTTGATTGCTTACTTATTAGAAGAAACTGTCACTGTTTGTCAGCTTTTATTATCCAGTCTAAATGAAAACATTGTTCATTTGTTTGGAATCTCATTCATAATGTTCATACTAATAGCATTGAAGGAATTCAAAGAAAATTTGTTAAATATGCTCTCCATATTGATCAGCCTTTGCTAATGCTGACTTCATATAATGCTCGATGTTTTATTTGGGCCTTAACTCGGTTTGTGTTAGACGAACTATTCAGTCGTGTACTGTAAATTTAGTGTACCTGTTAAAACTTTAGTTTACTCGTTTCAACGCACGGTACTAATTATGCAATGCGTGACTTTGTGTGCCTTGGATAATGTGAATACTATTGTCAGTATTGATTTTTCCTTTTCTGCTAATGATTATAAGTTACTATTAAATAATAAGAATTTATTTCATGTATTATATAGTTAAAGTGTTGTTAGCCTGTAAGGATAATTTCCATACGCAAATGGAGAACTGAGAGATTCTATTGGTATTCACAATGTCCAAAAGCGACTTATTAGAGATAAATTTACTAAAAAGACGACCAGCCACAAACAAACCGCTAATAAGCAAGGCCAACAAGAAAAATCGTCTAGACTTTGGTAGATGGTATCTCCATTGAGTGAACGAAGCAAATTTAATTTGTTTGGCTCTGACGGGTTTAATTATGTTCGCCGGAAACGAAACTGTCTGAGTATGAGTTCATTAGTTAATTCTTTAAATATCTGGTATTCAGAAAGTGGTTAATGATACATGTTTTAGTATTTTGGTTATTTCTGAATTTCAATCAAGCGTTTCTTATTACAAGTTATTAAACTAACCCATAATGTCGGTACTAAAAATTCCCAACAGTATTGATGTGCATGCAGGCATATATTCTACATGGGCTGAAAAGTCTTTGGCCTAACACATAGATGGCGCTAGTTTTATTGCAGTTACATTTTGTCAGTAATTCAAGACAGCTGTTAAAATTTCATCATATTCTATTCATTAGTTTGCGAGTTATGTTGCTAAAGTGACACTACTTTTGTTATTTTCAAAACAATGGATGAAAAATAATTTGTGTTTTAATTTTACACTGCTTCTTGATGAAAAAAATAACGTTCAAGTGAAGCAATGGATTGCGAAGTGTTATGGGACTCCGCTCCATTAGAAACAACAATAATACGTCGGTTTGCTGATTTCATTTCGTGGTCGAGACACCGATGATGCAGAACGCAGTGGACGTCCAAATTAGGCGGATATCGTAAAGATATCAAAAGAACGTGTTGGCTTTATATTGCATGAGCATTTGGCTATGAGAAAGCTCTGTTCAAAGTGGTTCCCGTGTTTGCTCACTGTTGACCAAAAACGATAATGTGTTGATGATTCTGAGCAGTGTTTGGGCCATGTTTAAACGTAACAAACCGGAATTTTTGCGTCGATATGTGACAATGGATGAATCATGGATCCATCGCTTCACTCCGGAATCAAAACGATCGTCGTCTGAGTGGACAGCAACTGTCGAACCTCGTCCAAAGCGCCCGAAAGCACAACAATCGGCTGGAAAGGTTATGGCCTCAGTATTTTGCGATGTGCGTGGTGTAATATTCATCGACTACCTCTAGAAAGGAAATACATTAACAGTGAATATTATAGAGTTGTTGGAGCGTTTGAAGACAGAAATTGTAAAGAAACGATCGCATAAAGCAAAGAAATAATTTTGTTTCATCAAGACAGCGCACCGTGTCACAAGTCAATCAGAACAATAACAAAACTATATGATTTGAACTTCGAATTGCTCTAATATTCACCGTATTCACCATATTTGGAAAAAAATGCTCGCCGGTAAAAAATTCCGCACGAATGAAGAGGTTTTCGCTGAAACTGAGGCTTATGTTGGAGCAAAAGATAAATCGGTTTACAAAAGTAGTATTTAAATGTTAGAACGGCGCTGGAATCATTGCGTTGCTCATAATGGAGGTTACGTTGATGAGTAAAGCTAATTTTGAACCAAAAAAATTATGTTTTCTTTGTTAGGCCCGGGGCTTTTCAGGCCATGGTTACATACTCGTATGTACTTGGGTACCCAACTGCAACCAAAGCAAATTTTAATAATTGGTAAGAATATTATTTTACCGACCTTTTCAAGATTCTGAAATCTGCACAAATGGCAACACTAGCATAGTTTTCATTATTTAATGATCTTCCGTTTTTGTTATTCTTAATAAAAATTGTGTTGATAAGCATTTGTACACAGAACTTTTAATGATCTTTTATGTACATGCATATGTATGTATGGCTGCACATACTAAAATATGTATGTGCAGCCATGGTCTACATACAAAAAAAGAAAGAGGTTGACAGAATAAACTTTCCGTTTCTATATCTGCGAAATTCCTATTCTGAAACGAAAATCAACTTCCAAATACATACATATGTATTCACAACTAATTAGAATCGATTTAAAATTTCATAAAATGTAAATATTTTTTATACTACTTATTCAATTCAAATTATTTTTTTAATTTCTAGACTTAGAACAAAATTTAATAATCTCTTATTAGTAAATACTTATTAAAAAATAATATAATTTTTAAAATATTGACTGCGACACTTAATTATAAACGATCAAAACATTAGAAAATGGTGATATTACGTTAATATTCTTATTTATTGCTAATATATTGTAGCAAACCCGTTTTGCTTTAGCATAGCCTCACATTGCTTAGCATTGATGTTATAAGAATACGACAGCGCTCCAAGGGCCTTGCCTCCGTTCTTAACTTTTTCAAAAAAAATTCGCCATGTTTATAGCATTTTTAATGCTCACTGCTTTTTTCATATCGCCCCAGACGTGTTCAATCGAATTTAGGTGCGGACTTGACGATAACCACTCCAAAACATTGATGAATTATCTTCAATGTACTTTGTTACCTTAGGAGCGTGCTTTATATTATTGTCTTGTTGAAAATTCCAGATAATAATCAAATTCTCTTCAGCCCACGGCAGTATCACATTCTTAATAAGTATGTGAACATACTTTTCTTTACCAAAAATTCCATATGTTTTGTGGATAGATCGAACACCGGTAGTGTACAAACTATTTTAAAATGAAAATAAAATCCATTTAGTATTTAGTTGATTTTCATTTTGCCTTAATTACAGCATTCAGTCTTCTGAGCATCGATTCTACTGATTTTTAAGTTATATCAGCTGAAGTTTTCTGCTATTCCTCCATTATATCGGATTTCAGCATATCCTTATTGCTAATTGTCCTTTTTCGGATTTTGCGGTTCAAATGTTCCCGTAAATGTTCCATTGGATTTAAGTCCGGTGATTGGGGAGGATGATATACTATTTTGGGAGTGCGATACAGGAGCCATTCTTTTACTGTATGGTATGTATTTTTTGTGTCGATGTCCTGTTGAAAAATTAAAAATCCTTCCAAACCCAAATTCGTCCACACTTTCTGGCACTTTGTTTTGCAAAATGTTCATCTTATTGATTGTACTTTCAATAAAACGCAAATTTCCAACTCCGCTTGCCGCCATAAGTATATCCCTACATAATCAGCGAACCCTCTCCACGCTCAACCGTAGTTATTAAATTTTGGTCAGCACATTCATTATTTTTTGTTCTCCATATTTTATCAGGTTTTTTTCTGCGCAAACACCTCAAATTTACTTCCAAAACTAAAAAGCACATTATTCCAGAAAGAAACATTTTCACTTTGATACTTTTTAGCGTATCCTACGCGTCTTTTTTGATTAGCTGGCGATATTAGTGGTTTCTTTCCCAGGAATCGACCTACATGGTGACCGTTTTGGTTCGTATTGTACTGCCATTGAAGATAGCTCTTTGTATTGCCGAAACCTCCTCTGATATTTTAACGACTCTTTGAAAACTATTTTTTTTACATAACGATCTCTAGATCTTATCTCAGCCTCTTTCAAAAGCGCGGCCCTGGACGATTTTCCATTTTGGCGTATTTTTCGTATTTATCAACAATTTTCTCTGAAAGTTTCCTTCATCTCGAAGCTTTATTAAGTAGATAACACACGATATGTTTTTAACAACGTACATGTAATTTTTCACAATATAAAATGCCTACATGTCGTCTGTTACCTCAAAAACATTGCGTCTGTAAAAAACATGAGCAAAATCGTCTGACAAAATTTCAAATAGAGTGTTTTCTATTTTGTTATGTTTAAAGATCCGACATTAGAATTCTATGCCTTGCGAACAATTCAGAGGCCGTGTTTGGGCGGTATAGATAGTCGGCTAGAGGAAATTTTAACGCATTAATATTTTAATATGTTTTAAATGTGAGACGTAAATGTACATGTACGTTTGTGAGCAAATTTTAAAAACCGTCTGTAAAAATGAAAAATTTTGACAGACATGAAAAAGTACATGAAGAATTACATGTTAAAAAACAGACGTAAAAACATATCTTCTGTGGGTGCCTTTACTAATTCTCTACTCGTAATATCAGTAGGTTTGTTTACCTATTTCAAAACAAATAAAAATTTACTTCACACGAGTAGTTCTAACTCTGCCGCTCAAAATTAATTAACATAAAACAAAAACGTTTCATTATAATGCTGAAATAAGGCAACTAATCAATATAACGGTATTTTTTTTACAGTAGTACGCCGTTGAAATTATGCACATGCAACTTGTACACTTTATTTTGACGCGTAAAATATGCATTCGAATTTGGTTTTGCTCTATAATGTAGGTATACCTATAATTGTACGGAATTTCTCAATGGTCTTTTTATAACTAATTAGAGAATAGTATACTAATATCAAAAACCCTAAAAAGATAAATTTAGTCATAGGTATCTTAAAAAACTAAAAAAGTACTGTATTATAGAAAAAGTTTTGTGCACTTTATTTTGACACTCACAATACGAGTATGTTTCGCACTTTGTTTTTAACTACACTAAGAACTTGTCTTCCAGTTCGCAAAAAAATAACGGTAATTAAAATACTTAATAAGAAAAGTAAAATCATTTAAAGACGAAACATACTTATGTAGTAATAAACAAAATACAATTATCTAGAAGACAACATAATAGTTAATTTCCGACACATTTTGTACTTACATATGTATATTACTGACTTTGCCCTAAAGTAAAATAGCGTATCTAATTATGTAGTTGTCAATAGCTGCATGTACATAAGTAAGAATGTAGTTACATACATATGTATGTATGTATATGCAAGTACTTAGTACATAAGTACATTTATAATGTATATACTTATGTTCAATCTATCGGCATTCACACATGTTTACAAATGACGTCACTTAAAATGAATTTGTAGTTTGTTCACACCCTAGCCCTGTTCCCAATTCAAATCTTTTCTTACCCTCCCGCTAAACACAATTTATTATGTTGGTTGGTATAAAGAGCCTGTATTATTACATACCTATGAATGTACATATGTATACACACATGCCCATTCACACATGCATATTTACATATGTAGGTGCATATGCATGTGTATAGAGGTTGAATAACCTTGATTAGCAAATGTTCTTAATGTGTACACATGTACATAAATGCATAGGTGCACATGTATGCATGTTTGTACATTCATACATACGCACCTACATATGTATGCAGTCATACATACATATGTATGTATACACATCCATCTTTATGTTTTTCTTAATTTATTTCTAATCACTTTCATCTTCTTTCACAGCTTTTGTATCGTTTATTTCTTACTCTCTTTTTTTTATTTGTGCTTCCCTAAATCTTTATTCTGCTTAATTTAATACATACAAACATATGTATGCACACACACTTGAGTATGTATCTACATATGTATTCACCGTTAAGTAACACGTAGCATACATACATATATACATACATACATATATATATGCATACATACATATATACGTTTGTACATATGTATTTAGTTATATAAAATTGTTTTTCATTAAGGAAATTATTGTTTATCTATTAAAATCCCATTGTTGTAATGAAGTGGCACACACATATACATATTTTTACACACACATACATACATACAACAATACATGCATACACACATACATATATATACGTACTAGTATATAAAGAGACAAACATGCCACTTTAGTCGGAGATTTCAGCACGACAGTGATCCAAAACACAAGTTTGTTACAGTTACAGTCCGATGACGTGAGTGTTTTGGAGTAGAATGACTAATCCCTATACCTCAATCATTTACAAAGTCTATGGGAAATATTAGATCGCAAAATAATATTTTGTAATTAAATACCTACGGAACGATGATTTATCCCATCAAGCACCAAGAAAGTGAAAGAATTGCTGGTTGACAAATTATTTGGGCCAATAAGTTTTCACTGGTGCCGCAGTAGTACAAAAAAAGGAATAACCAGTAAAAAACTAATTTTTGATAATAGATCGAAGGTTTTATTGGGGAAAATGTGATACGGTGATTTAAACCCATGTCTTTTTTTAATAATAATCTTTTCAAGCTCCTACCAAAATGATGTTACATTTTTTCGATGATTTTTAAGTCATATCGCTTTTCCAATTGTTGTCGTTGAAAAAAAATCATTTGTCTCTTTTTATCTTCTTGCTAGTATCGATGGGATTACAATCACGTCTGCCATATTTGACAATTTATCTGAATTATAATATTGTCAATTTGACAACTTGAGGCCTGTTTTTGACGATTTTTGTAGATCACATTTTAAAATACATATTTTTCTAATATCTTTGGTTTTACAACTATATATGTACATACTTTCTTTTGTTATATTAATTTACATATATATATAAATTAATATAACTTTTGCTTCGCTTTGCATTGCAAATTCGCTTTGACATCTAAGATCAAATGTATATACTTATATGGAACATGTCACATATAATAACACTTAACGCAACGCGAAGCGAAAAGTTCGGCAACTCTCATCTTTTTACGCGCGGAAGTTTTTTCTAATAGCTTTATGCACTAAGAAAACAATTAGAACCAATTTCAGTAGTTCGTCTAATAATATTTCTAACTTCTGTTATCATAAGAAATGATTAAATGTAAAAATTAACAACAGTTTTTTAGATAAATAAGCAAATCGTGAGCGTTGCCAAAGTTTTTGCTTTGCGCTTTTCTGTTAAAATTTTAAACTTCACGCAAAGCGACAAAGTTTTATCTGACACGGACTTAATGTATTGACGTTTTCTAAAAGTAAGAAAGATAAGAAAGAAGAATAAGAAAGTTTCCAATTCGAACTTTTTAAATTAACATTTATTTTTAAGGAACTGATATTATTAGACATTAGAAATATGAAGTGCCCCAGATTCTCCCTTTATACAGTTGTGTATTTTTAGACCTGCGTTACATACACACACGCATATACATAAATTTACATATGTATGTACGTACCGTTCTAATTGATAAATAAAAATAACTAGGATATCCGCGAAAGTGAATACTTATAAATATGTATTCTCTACATGTACGTATTTGGTATTAAAACGCTAAATATCTACTGCGTGTAAATGCATACACACATATGTATGCACATGTAAGTATATGCAAACATGTATAATTGTTTGCAAACTTATTGATTTAGTAAATAAGTACGTACCAGTGATCACTAAAAATCATGTTTTTGCTTGATTAACTCATACACTAAAATTTGTAATCAACAAAAATCAGGCAACAAAGTTCAACGTTGAGTGAAATCAACTCGCCTTGTAAACAATCTGAATTTGTAATCAACAAAAATCTAGCAACAAAGCTCAGTGTTGAGTGAAATCAACTTGCCTTGTAAACATTTTAAATTTGTAATCAGCAAAAATCAAGCAACAAAGTTCAACGTTGAGTGAAATCAACTCGCCTTGTAAACAATCTGAATTTGTAATCAACAAAAATCTAGCAACAAAGCTCAGTGTTGAGTAAAATCAACTCGCCTTGTAAATATTGCGCGTTCGTTTTAGTACTGAATAAAATCAGCGAAACGTTCGATCTTGCTTCGATTGTGTGTTGTAAAGGGTGTTTTTTTAAGCTAGATAGAACTTTAAATTGTAAAAAGTAACACAAAAAATTAAATTTTGATGAAACATTTTTTTTATTTGTTTCAGTATACTCTGACAAATCTTCATGAATAGACTCACGCTTGAACAACGCTACGAAATTATCCAAATTTACTTTAAAAATCAGTCGTCGATTCGCGCAACTTATAGACGCAAAATTGTGTTCAGCGATGAGGCGCATTTTTGGCTTAACGGGTTTGTTAATAAGCAAAATTGCCGCATATGGAGTGAGACCAATCCACAAGAGACCCTACAGACTCCATTACATCCAGAAAAATGCACTGTTTGGTGCGGTTTTCATGCTGGTGGCATCATCGGACCTTATTTCTTCAAAAATGAGGCCGGAGCTCGCGTTACGGTCAATGGAGATCGTTACCGCACCATGATCAATGATTTTTTGTTTGAAAATATGGATGACATTGATCCGGAGGAGATGTGGTTTCAACAGGATGGCGCTACGTGCCATACGGCGAACGCAACCATCGACTTACTGAAATCAAAATTTGGCGATAAGTTGATTTCGAGAAATGGGCCTGTCAATTGGCCTCCAAGGTCGTGCGATTTGACACCTCTCGATTATTTCCTGTGGGGCTACGTGAAGTCACTGGTTTATGCTGATAAACCAGCAACAATTGACGCCTTGGAGGCCAGCATTGTTCGTGTTGTTCGTGACATACGGCCAGCAGTGCTCGAAAAAGTGGCCCAAAATTGGACGTCCAGAATGCGCTTCGTCAAGAACAGCCGCGGTGCCCATATGCCCGAAATCATTTTCAAATGTTAATGTCACGTATTGATCTTTCGAATAAAAAAAAATTTTGATTACAATTTAATTTTTTGTGTTATTTTTTACAATTTCAAGTTCTATCGGGCTTAAAAAAACACCCTATATAAACATATTTTGTATGTAAAGCCTAGTATTGAGATTGAATGTGCGAAAAATTTTCAGCAACATTACTTATTTCGTACGGAAAAATTGAGATGTACTCATTGTTGTCTATTTTTTCTCTTATTCATGTTTCTTTTTTCATTTTAAGCATACTTGTTTGTTCTTCGTGCGAAAAAAGCATTGCTTATGTTATTTCGAAGCTAAAAATCAAATATTCCCAGAAACAATTTTAAATGAAAACATGTTGCAGATACATATTGTGTGTTTTTCGCGTTAAAAACTCAGTACTACATTTCTAAACTTATTTCGCAGATATTTCATACTAAGCACTTTTGTATGCAATTTGAAAGAATTTCGCACGAAATAATGACCTCAATATTAGCCTTGAAGGGCAAAGTTAATTTAAAAGCGCAGTGAAACAAGACTAGTTTTTGTTATATGTATACCATTGTGTTTTTTAACAAATGTTCAAAAATAAATACATATATACATATGCACATTTGTTTTTTTCCATGAAAACCTTTTGTTTTTCTGTATGTGCATTTTACTTTGATTTTTTCAACAGAAGCATACAGAAAAACTGTTGAACTGCATTGATTTTCCTTAATTATTTTTTCTTCCAAAACAAAAATTCAAACACAAGAAATGAATGCCGAACTATATGTGGATTTATTTATATTCAAGCACGAATCTTAACGATGATTTCACTCACAAAACGAAGTTGTCGCTCATTGTGTTTAGTGCCTGGCACACACAGCAACTTTAGTTGGGCAATTCTTGACTTTATAGAAGCTTTCGGTGAGGGGAATAAGAAGGGAAAAAGAATTTCCGGTACTCGGCAATTCTCCTTACTTTTCTCTCATGTATGTATGTGTATGTGCATATACAATGTAAATTGCATGAAACAAGAGGTAGAGAATTGCTCAAGAATTGGCGAAAAAAGTTTTTGTGTGTGGACAAGAAAGCAATTCCAAAAGAAAATGGCTTAAAAGTTCGGCAATTAAAATCGCTGTGTCTGCCTTAGACTTACTGATTAAAAATCAACTGGGCATTTGTGCGACTGAATACAAAATCATATTTGAACAAAATGAAATGAGATGTGTTCCACGAGATCTGGGACTAATGAGAGTAAAAAGCAAATTACTCTCTAAATTACAGCACAGGTGATTATTTTTTGCTTCTCGCGTTTTTCCAATGAGACTGTCAAATTTTGTTTCTTTTGTTTACAAACTTTTTCGCGCCATTTTAATCTGAAGTTTTTTTTTGTATGATTTAGTGCAATTTCAAGAAATTTGTGTGAATTTAAAAGTGAAAAACTAATATAATCTGTGATTTTAATTACAAACAATTATAAAAGCTTATTTAACGTTTATATAAAATTTTTTCTCTGCTGAGCAATCTTAGGCGAATTTAGATTATGACATCCACGATATGTTTTACAATAACAAAATACATTGTACTGAATTCGCCTTTCCGCTTGCATTCACCTGTATAAAGTCGCCTTGACAAAACCACAATTGTACATCTTGCAATACTAGTGCTGCTTACTTTTTAGATTAAAGTATATTTTAGTGATTTTAGACGCTTAAAACGCATAAGATCATATAAACAAAAGATTTGCATTATTGGCAACAGCTGTAAAATTAAAAGCTATGTAATATGTTCAATTGATTTTTGTGGTACATATTTATAAAATGAAAAGCCTAATAGCAATAGCATGTTCTGTTTACAACTCCACAACGCTATTTTCAGTTTGGACAACCTTCCAATTTGCTTTTAACTAATTTTTAAAGAAAAACTTTTTTCCAATTTGCAAATTTTCTGATAACATTTGCAGTTTCCTACATATGTAAACATAAAACAGCTGAGTATTCAATTCTAGTCCGAACTTACCTAAAGAAAAAGCTCGGCCTAATTTGTACAGGAAATAAAAAAAATTACTTTCTCATTTTCTCTCAAAATTGCACAAAAATTGTTACGTGGAACGCTTTTGGACTACTTTGAACTAGTTCGGACTTTTTTGTTATTCACGTGGAACACATCTATGGTTGTTGTTGAGCAAGTATGATTTTTTTGCAATCACTAAAAGTTGTTCTCTGGTACGTACCTACAAACATTTTCTAATAACAATTTTGTTAATACATATATGTATTGTATATACATCAGTGATGGCCACGAAAGATTTGTTTCTTTGCTCTGCCGTTCTCGTACTAAAAAATTGGGCGAATGGGAACGTTTTTGAGAGCACAGTGTGGTGCTTCCTACTCTGGCACGAAACGTCAGCTACTTTTTATTTGGGCTATTTTTGACATGTAGTTAATAAATCAATTGTTTGAAAAATAAATTCATTTGAATCAACTCATATAAATTATTTCAACCCTATTATATTAATTTTAAATAAAAAGGTATCTGAAAAGGTTTTAAAACCCATAAGTGTGGCAAAATAATAAAATTTTTTCAAAAAAATTAAATGGCAATTTTTAATACAGCTTCAAAGCAAAGCAGGTTTCCTTCGAGTTGGAAAATTGGCTTTCTGTATTACCGTACTTTTGGCAAAATTTATTGGTATATAAAAATGTGTGAAAATTAATGCATTGCATAAATCGTGTGATCCTGCCTTAACTCACCAATGGTGACGCCAATTTGACTTCGATTAATGATGACGCCGGTCTCATTCACCGGGGTTTCCAACTGAAGATTTTTCAAAACGAGTTACTAATAGTTCCTGTTTCCTTTTTTTTATTTATGCAGTTTGGCATTTAAACAAAGATACATATTTAATCAATTTAAGTTTTTATTACTTAATTATATTATAATAAACAGCTGATAAATTCTACAGTATAAAATTTAAAAATGAGTAAAATGTGTGTAACCTAACATAGGTGTTATTTATAACACCTATGTTAGGTTAGATTTAACAGACTTTATATTATGAAACATTTACATAGAAACACAATAAAACTACAAAAAATTAGAATAAGCTAGAAAAACTCCCGAATATAAAAAAATAATCCTGGATTATTTTACTTACACCAACGGTCTTACACACCAGTTAGACTGCCAGCCATTTGGGTTCCATTTGGTCCCGCTGTCTGAGTGTGATATGTGTCTCAGCTGATCTACATATCACTGGTCCAGTTCAGAACCCACCCGAGGATTGAATAAAAGAGTCCTACCCACCTACATCACATTCCGATATTTCTACCAGATCGAGCAGCAACGGTCTGCCTAGATACCGAGCTCTTACATAAAAAAAAGGTAGATACCTCATCCCTACAACTTCTGCAGAAGTCATTAAATGGAAGATTTTTGGCATGCGTTCCTATGTGGCAATGTTCCGTTAAGACTGCCACAGTACTCATAGAAAGCAGCCTTAGTCGGGGCAAGCTTCTAAATTCTGTAATCGGTTAAAAATTGCAAAAGATACAGGCTTCTTCTGAGAATTTTTAGTGCACTTAAATAAGTGAACCAGAGTGTATGTGTTCGTACATGGATGTGTAAACAAAGTTCAATATTTACTAAATCAATGCATAAAAAACATTAAATACAACAACATAACATACATACATTACACACTTACTAGCTAAATATATAGGTGCAATGAAAATTAAACTTTAGTTTATTAGATTTAAAAAAAACTATTACATCATATAGGTACATATGTACATATGTACGTATCTCAATTACATCACAAAAATGACAAAATACACATATACATATATATTTTTACCATTATTTAAAAACAAAATAAGGAATATTTTCATATTAGAAAAAAGAAAATATTATTTATTATACAGAAAGATTTTTTGAAATACATACATATGTATGTATTTATGTATGTATTACCTACTACCTATGACTGCAGCTTTATAGAGAATAGAGCAAAATGAAACGGAAGAAATTTCATAACGACGACAAAAAGAATAGTAAGTGAGCAGCGGAAAATGCAAATGCAGTGTTGTTAAGTCATTCATACGGGGGAATTTGATTTGCTGAAAACAAAATTGAGCTCAAATAAATGGGGAAATGAGAACGAAAACATAAAAAATAATACAAGCTAAAGAGTAAAAAAAATGTGTGGCCAGAACAGTCTAAAACAGATGGTACAAAATGACTACGTATTTGGTACAATTTCAAAAATCTAACAGAAATAACCAAAAAAAAATTATCGCTCTGGTTTGAATGTAAATATGCAGTCTATATGAATGTATGCAGGTTAAATCTAGAATATTTATTTCTTCTCGCTTTTTTTCCTATCTGAGCTAATTACCTTTAATAAACTTTCAAAATGTATTTAAGTTTGTGCATATGTATATATGAATGTATGTCTACAATATTATTAGACACAATTCGTAATTGTCATCATTGGCACAAAAGAAACAGAAATCAAGAGAATTGTGACGAAGCCAAAAATGAGCGACAACGCTTTACAACAAAAATGTTTTATTTTTAAATTATTTAGATACATTTCTTTGTTTAAATGTGCATATATAGGTATGTACCTACATATGTATGTATGTATTAAAAAAATGCACAAATTTATTTCGAAGCATTTGTTTTTTACAGAGCATTTATTTTTGCTATGAATATATTGCATATACTTATATGTATGTATGTATATACCTATAAACATAAATATGTACATCAGTCCGAGTTACACACGCAAAATTTGATGAGGGAAGACCGCTCAGTTGAGTTTTAACATGGAGGAAGAGGAGCAATACTCTCGTAAAAAAACATATACAGGCAACTGTCAAGCATGGTACAGTCGGGGCATGGTATGGGTGTGTACGTTGGCTGCTAGTTGTCATAAAGCTCGTATTATTTGGTAATATAATGGACAAAACACTTTATTTGCAGATCTTAATAGATAGTTTAATAAAAGTGTTCAAGAACTTGTCATTGAATCTAACTACTACTTTCAACATGACACTGCAGAACAAGTAACCATCCCTACGATAACCCTGACCTAAACCCCATACAACATCTATGCAATCACTTAGAACGCAGGACCGGGAGTATCATATTACCTCAAAAAACATGACATTAAAGGCCATGTCAGATAATACTTTGTCGCTTTGCGTCACGTTTAAAACTTTAACAGAGAAGCGCAAAGCAAAAGAGGTATATCACAATAAAAACTTTGGCTACGCTTACGATTTCGTAATATAGTGAGCCATTTACGTCATATGTATTGTTTACATTTTTGAAAGTGAATTAGTAGTTTATTATTATTATAGTGGAATTAAATATTTAAAAGTAATTTCGTAAAAATAATAATAATAATTTAAATTAAAATAATTTATAATTTTCAAGTGGTGCTTTCATAATTTAAACTTGTGATGAAAGTGACAAATATTTTTGACAAACATAGCCTTAACACATGCCTTTCTTTGTTGTAATTTTGCTATAGTGCTGCCACGTTGTATATACTAACAATGCACGTGTTTTCTATCTGCTGCTTCTGACAGCTTCGGGTTTAAATTCCCCAATTGCACAAACAAAATACCTGTTGTTTTTTTGTCTTGTATTGTTGTAGCGATGCTGTTGTCTTTTATATTGTATCATGGTTGTTAGCTAGTCATGACACTGAACCAGTTCAATTGAACGATTATGCAATGATGTCAAATTATATATTGTAAATTCGCCACAACAAAACTAAATATATACTTTACTTCAAATACCAATTGCAACAAAAAGGTAGATTGCGTAAAAAACATTAAAATTATATCTACATATGTATATATATAAGTACATACTTACATATACATTTTTTTTATCACAAAAATTAACAATATTTGCTCAGTACGGAAACCAAAACGCAAGTTTAAATAGTAATTTATGTATGTATGTATTCAGATTGTTTTTTTGTTTGAGTTCCTTTGTTTTAGAAGCGCGAAGTATGATAAATTATAATTATTGAGGTACACAAATATGTATGCGTATGTTAAAACTGACCTTGACATAAAATTCTAAAACTTATTTGTTTCCACATGGATCTTGAAAGTTTAAACGTTGACAATCTGAATTAAAATCTCTTAATGTATCGTATATATGTATATAACATAGGTCAACGCGAATATTGAGGTCTAAGTTTTGTTGGTCAATTTGTATAAATATGGCATGGTTCCAAACATATCTCACTTATTCCAAATGACCGTTCGCCAAATTTACTGCGGTAAAGAAACAAAAAAATAAATAAATCTGGAGCTAGTTCTGTGGTTAAGAAAACCCCGTATATATTAAGAATAAAATAGCCTTTGAATTATGTTTTATATATTTTTCCCAGTCTTAAGGCTTAAGGCCCAATCAGACTATTATACAAGTATAAATACCTACTTTCATTAGATTTTGTGAGATAAAAGTCTAAACACATTTCTTGCGACTGTCAAAAAGTCTAACGTAAATTAGATTTTGCATTCACACCATCACACTTGATATAAACCAAATATGATGTGCCATCATAAAACTTTTCACGGCGGCAGGTGCGCTATTCGTCGTAGGCGATAGAAGTGCCAGCGCGTAAAATTCTTCAACAATTAAAATAATAATTATGTATAACACATCCAAATTCAATAGCAGAAACATACATACTAGCATGATCAAAATACATTTATAAATGACAGCTAAATTCCAAATTTCGAGCTTTTTTATAACGACAAAAAATACTATCAGTGACGGCACCCCATCGGCTACGAAATAGCCGACTACTCAGTTTTTAATTAGCTGGTTTGCTAAAAAACACAACCCTGATCCAATGTAAAGTATTATCGTTTTGAAAAGTTTCAAAAAACAACAAAGTCGTATAGGATGTCAAACTATTATCGTATTATTTTTCGTATGTATGACGGATTACATTCAGACCATCAGACTTGCACGTATAATTTGAATTTTTGACAAGTATTAATACAAAGTATAACAGTCTGAACTGGGCTTTAGTAGATATTCAGCAAGTTTTTGCAAAAAAACTAAGTTTTTCCTGGCATTTTTTTTACTAAAACCCCACTAAAACCCTAGAATAAACAGAATCATAAATTGTGGTTTAACCCATTTGGACTCCAACAAATCCCACTGGGAAAAATTTTAATTTGTTTGTTTGTTCAAATTATCACACATACATATGTATATGATATATGTAATAAAAAAAAATTTATAAACAGCTATATGGCCACATTACATAGGAGCTACTCTAATTATCAGTAGACTTGTAAACACTTGAAACAAGGCAGCTTTAAACAGGTAGCGCCAGAATTACAATAAAAACATTACATGTATTTTATTGGTAGAATTTTCGAAAAATTGTCAAAATTTAGTTTTAATTTTGTTTGAAAAAGCAAGGAAGTCTGTGTTTTTGACAAATTTACGCAAAGGAAACGAAAGACAGCTGCAATTATACGATTACCCTATTAAAGCTTCCTTGGTTTGAAAGATATATTGGGATATAAAGTGTAATGTTTAAGAATATCTTTCAAGGGTTTCGAAGTCTACCGAAAATGAGGTTAGCTCATATGAAATGTCGACATATAGACAGGTAGGAAACAGAAAACAAGCTGTTTATGATTTTTTTTTTTTTTTTTTATAGGTGTCTATACTAGAATCTATTTAAGTGATAAACTCAGTTGTTTGAATGTTTGTTCACTACTTTTTGATACTTAAAAAAACAAATCGTAGCAGGTGTAAAGGAAAGTAGAGATTGGTGCAAAGCAAAATGCTTGTTTTTTGTGTTTTGACAGGTATTATTAAAAAAAAATTTCTTTTTAAATTCTCAATAATTTATTTAGAATATTGGGATATAAAATTGAATGTTTGAGAAAATCTTTCAAGGCTTTCCATATATACTGATGATTAAGGTAGATCCTATGAAATGTTGACATATAGACATCTAGGGATCATAGAAAACAAGATGTTTATGATTTTTATATTACAAGCTAATGAAGTGGTATTGTATAATTTTTTTTTTTGTTACGGTGGTGTACTGAAACTGTCACAATGGGCACCATTGACATTTGTTGTGGCAAATAACACATCGAACACAGTTTGGCAGTTTCTCTGGAACATGATCAAATCGATCTAGTCGTAATCCTGCCACGGTTGATGACCATAGACGAGTAACATGTTTTTGGGACACCCGGTATAAATAATTTTTTTTTAATAAGTCAATTATTTATTGTATCTTCTAAAAGAACTAACAATAAGTATGCAAATTTTAAAACTAAAAATTCATTAATTAAATAATAACGAGCTATACTTCGTCTAAACAGTAATTGATCCATGCTATTGTTTCTAGAAGCTAAATGAATCCACCATGCTTTTTATATAGAAATGTCTTATCATATCCATGTATTCCAATTCTATGCAGTGAAATAGATTGCTCCATTTCATCAAGACCACCCATGCACTTATTATATTTTTGAAACAGCAATGTAATTTTCATTTTCGTCTTTTCCTTTTCCGAATTCCGTCTTGTTATGGTTCCTAATGGATCAAACTAGTTGTAGTTTGCTGCGATTGTGCAGATACTGTTATCCTTCCAGCGGACTAGCAGTATTGCATTACTTTTGTCAAACCTGTAATCAAACGCAGCTCTCGACGTCTTCCTCATTTTTTTTAGACGTTTGAAGTGTGCAGTTTTCGTACGGTTTTCACGCATATTAACTGTGGCACGATATCCCAATTCACGTTAGTCCTGAAAAAGTTGCCGAAAAAAGACTCTGTTGTTAACGGGATTTATATCCAATTTCTTCAGCAACATTTTTACAACTTTACTTTCTAGTGGTTCATTGGACATTTCGTTTGCTTTCCCACAATAGGTATAAATCATGAATTCATAAATTAAATGGGAAAAATTTATTCGTGATAAAAATGTAGTGATGAACAGTTTTAAAGAAGAAATGAAATTATAAAACTAACAAGTTTGGAAAATGATGAGCCGAAAAAATATGTTTTTAGAAGTTGTGGCAGCAGTAGATTTTCTGCAATCACGTGCATATATATTCGCTCATTTCGAGAATTTAATTATTATAACACGCACCTAAATATGTAAAAGCTTTCAACTTTATTTTGTTTATTCAGCAAATAGATGTACTAACATAAAACTTATGCGGCGGCAGGTGAGATCATCGCCATAGGCGGTAGACCTGCCGGCGCCTGAAAATCTTCATCAGCTAAAATAATAATTATGTAAAACGAATCCAAATTTAAGGGCGTTTCAGACTATCATACAAGTCTTAAGATTTTGATTGGATTTTGTGGGACAAAAATCTAAAGATATTTTTTGCGACTGTCAAAAAATCTAACGTACCATTACAGTTTGTTTTCACACCATCACACCTAAAGTAAAAGAAGAAATATGATTTGAAAATAAACAGCCAATTTACTTAACGTCTGGTTTTAATATTTTTATTATTTGCTTTTGCAAAAAATGCAACACTGATCAAATGAAAAATTTTATTGTTTAAACAAATTTCTAAAAATGGTGAAGTGTTATGGGATGTCAAATCTTTTACCGTATTATTTCTCATTTTCATAACGTTTTACATTCACACTATCACACTTGCACGTATTATTTGATTTTTTGACAAGTCTTAATACAAAGTGTGATAGTCTGAAGTGCCCTTTAAGCCCAATTCAGACTATTATACTTTGTATTAATACTTGTCAAAAATTCAAATAATACGTACAAGTCTGATAGTCTGAATATAATCCGTCATACATACGGAAAATAATACGATAAAAATTTGACATCCCATACGACTTTGTTGTTTTTTGAAACTTTTCAAAACGATAATATATACTTTACATTGGATCAGGGTTGTGTTTTTTAGCAAACCAGCTAATTAAAAATTGAGTAGTCGGCTATTTCGTAGCCGATGGGGTGCCGTCACTGACAGTATTTTTTGTCGTTATAAAAAACTCGAAATTTGGAATTTAGCTGTCATTTATAAATGTATTTTGCTCATGCTATATTTAGAACATAAAATATGTTTGTGCTATTGAATTTGGATGTGTTATACATAATTATTATTTTAACTGTTGAAGAATTTCACGCGCCGGCACGTCTATCGCCTACGACAAAGAGCGCACCTGCCGCCGTGAAAAGTTTTATGATGGCATATTTATATTGGTTTATATCAAGTGTGATGGTGTGAATGCAACATCTAATTTACGTTAGACTTTTTGACAGTCGCAAGAAATGTGTTTAGACTTTTATCTCACAAAATCTAATGAAAGTACTTATACTTGTATAATAGTCTGATTGGGCCTTTATTAGCACCAAAATATAGCATTAGCAAAGTACATTTATATACGACAGCAAAATTCCAAATTTAGAGCTTTCTTATAACGACAGAAAATACTATCGGTGACGGCACGCCATCGGCTAATAAATAGTCGGCTACTAAGTCTTTTAACAGCTGGTTTGCTAAAAGACGCAACCCTGATCCAAGGCAAAGTATTATCGTTTTGAAAAGTTTCCAAAAACAACAGTCGTATGGGATGTCAAATTTTTATCGTATTATTTTTCGTATGTATGACGGATTACATTCAGACTATCAGACTTGCACGTATTATTTGAATTTTTGAAAAGTATTAATACACACTATAGTAGTCTGGAAAAAAATCGTAAATGCTTTTCTGAACTTATTGAAAACCAAAATTTAGGTGAATAATTTAAGGATTTTAGACTTTTGTGTATGGCTGTATGTACATATGTACTTACACATGTGCGTACGTAGGTAAACACAGACGTGTTCACATACTTTCATACATACATTTATGTACGTATGTACATACATACTCACATCGCAGTACAAATCGTCAACTTTTCTGCAATTATGTATGTATTTATTTAGGACTTTTCTATAGAACTTAGTCACCACTTGAAAATACGAAAAATAAAAATTTTACAATTGTGTACATATGTACGTTCATGCATATTGTAAATAAGTCCATGAATTTTAATTTACATTTTCCACAAAAAGGATTTATGTATGTATTTACATATGTATGGATTGGAGACTTCGTAACATTGAAATATACATATGTACGTAGGTATTCATTAAATTGTAGGTATACATATGTATATGTATCTATGACAGTATAAACACATATATACATATGTATGTCTGTATGTGCATACATACATACTTATGTTTTTATATACATATATAAGTACCTATGTTGTGGCTAATTATAAAAATAAACATAAAAATAACAGTATATTTAAAAATCGTTTAAATTGTATTAAATTTAAGATGATTTCTACTTTGCATTTACATACATTGATATGTACATACATACATACATATATACATATATATATATATATATATATATATATATGATTATATTCTTAGGAAATAACGAAGAGAAATTATAATAAACAAAATTCTCTCACTCTATTCAACACTTCACATTTCATGTCTCTTGGATTTTCCCAGAGAATAAATAGCTGTTTGTTTTTTCATAGACCTCTCCTATACAGCAGGTTTCATATCGGGTAGTTCATTTTAGCATTGATTTGAATCGTTTTAGATACGAAGTTGTTTAAATCGTGTTTTTTTGTTTTTGCATTTACCGTTTAGGAGGAGAGTGTATACTCTATTCACTAACGAGCAACGAACAAACGAGCGTTTACTTTAGGTAGACAGTTGAATTTTGCCTCAGCGGCGTTACGCGACGTTAAAATTTCGTGCGAAGACACAAGTTAACACCAGCAAATTTACGCGATTCGAACACACAAACAAAGTCCGAACGAATACTTTTCTTGCTTTTGCTTCTTCTTTACAATATTATTCATCCGTTCGTAACAAAAAATACTGTGAATTTCTTTTTTTTTTAGTTTTCTACTTTCGTTGGAAAAATAGATTTTTTTTTAACTATTAACAAAAAAATATATATATTTAAATAACCATATCATACAAATATTTAAAGATAAAATATTTTAAGAGAAAATTATGTTATAGGTACACTTTGGATTAAAATTTTTAAACAAAATTTCTTTTACAAAATAATGTATTGCTTGATTGCCTCTGCGTGTGTTTGTCTTCATTAAAGAATCTTGTGTTTTTTAGTTTGTGAATATATAAAAGTAAAAATAATTCATAAAAATATATGAAAAACGTGTTTCATTTTTATAATTTTCCTACATATATATAATTTTTTTGTTTAATTGCGATATTAATTTTTTTAATTATTTTTTGTTCTCATTCCTCTCACGCTCTTTGATTTTTTCTCTCTTCTTCAATGTGATTAAAAATATATTTTTTTATTATTTTAAATCAAGAAAAATATTTTAGCGGAGCGAACTTACGACACACAACTGGCAACGAACGACAACGAACACAACGTCGTCGCAAGTGCTAAGGCCATTTTGTACTTTGATTTCACATGAAGGAATTGTACAGCGATTGACTGAACGTAAGTCATTCAGCAAATCAGCTAACCCACAGGGTTGCATTAAACGGTATTATGCTGAATAAGTGGTAATGGTGGTATTTTTGACACAAGAAACCTAAATTAAGCAACTACTTTTATTTTAGTGTTATCATGTTTTATGAGTTTAAAAATATTTTATAGTTTGCTTTAAATAAACTGAACTTGAAAAAAACTTTTAAGAATTTAAAAAGACATAACTGTGCTAACATACAGTGAGAAGAAGTTACACTTCTTAATAGTAAGGCATGTGAAAAATATGGCAAAGTTTGTGGTAACTCCATATTTTTGCACAGCAAAAGTCTGGGTGCACCGCAAAATACTTTACAAAAATGAATTGACAGCTCATTGTTTTTTTTCTTTTTCTTCTCAATATTTATAACAGTGCTTTATAAATTCACAGAAAATAAAACTTTTTAAGTAGTAGCAGTAGCTTTACAGGTTTTTTTTTACCAAAAAAGGTTTTGCAAAAATGTCGTGAAATGAACTTTGAAAAATCTTTCAGAAGTTGCGGTAATAATAGGTAGAAGTAAGTCAACCATTTAAAAGGCAATAAGTCGATTAAAAAATGAAATGCGCATTGAAAATAAGCCAAGACTAGAACGTTCTTGAAAATGAAGGTCAATAAAAGAAGGAAAAATGGTATCTGTAATATATAATGATCCTTTTATAAGTGCTTAAATAAAAGTACATCTGAAGATATAGTGCACAAATCGATCAGGAGCCGGTTACATGCTGCCACAGCCCTTCGTCAACGAAACAAACGAATAGATTTCGCAAATAAGTATAAGTATAAATCGAGTTTTGGAATAAGGTGATATTTTCTGACGACTCAAAGTATACTTAAGCCCGTCGAATGGACGGGCGTTAGTATAGAGAAAGAAAAATGAAGAGCATTCAAAGAATATACGAAAAACCTTGAAACATGGAATGAATAGTATTATGGTATTATGGCCAGCTGCTGACATGCGCCCCAATCTTGACAAATAATCTCAAACAGAGTGCAGACAAATTAAAAATTAGAAACGATTACTATTTCCAACAGGACAATGATCCTAAACATACAACTGCTGACATCCAGATGTGTCTGTCATATAAGACTCCCCTGATGTGGGCTCGATAGAGAACTTGTGTGATCGTTTAGAAAATCGATTGCGCTTTACACAGAAAAACTTGTATATTCCATGCCAAATCGCTTAAGTGAGGTTCTTCGACTAAAATGATATCCAACTAAAAGGTAATTGTTACAATATTTTACTCAAACGTGTAAATTTAATTACCATTTCCTTTTTTAAGGGTATCTAGAATTTTGCTGCTCTACAAAAATTCGAAAACGGGTTTTGATTTACTAATGGGCATTTTATACTGGTCAACATACCCGTGACACAACATGTACCATCAATCAAAAAACATTCTTATTTTAATTGTCAAATAATTTAAGAAGCACACAAACTGTTTTAATTAAAAATGGATTTTGAAAAAAGTAGTTTCTTGGACTAATCAATTACTGTTTTGCAAGAACAAAATGAATGACAGTGCAGCTATTGTTATTTATACAACATACGAAGAGGATGAAGAACTTAGTGCTTTTCCCTCTGTTTTGGATGTTTGTAAGGTACTGCAATTATTTATGCAGTTTTATATGTTAAATTATTTAAATACATTGTGAAAAAGCGCTACGGCACATTTTGGATGAAAGATATCCCAAACAACGATGTTGAATTCTTCAAAACATTGGCTCGATTATCAAAAGCAACCGAATTTTAGTTGCGTTGCCAGTTGCTAAAAAGGCATTTCAGATGGCAACTGGCATCCAAAATTGCTATTTGAAAGTAATTTCAGCAGCCACAAATGTTTAGTGGCTGTATGGCTTTTAAAAGCGAAATAACATGAAAAATAAAAAATTAGTAAATTAAATTGAGTATTATATTAAAATTAATAAATTGAACACTAATTTCTTATAATCGCTTCTGAAAATGACTAAAATTACTACGCGTTGAAAATGTAAAGCAGGTCATATTTTTTCCAATATGTGAGAAAAATTAAGTAGCATTGATGCACCACTTCGTGCACAGAAAGAATGGCAGATAGTATTGGTCCATTTTAAGGCAAAGTTGAAAGGGGAAATGGCCTAAAAGAAGAAAAATTTTGCACACATCTGAAGGAGGCCATTCTTTAAAATTTCCACGAAATACACCACAGCATCCTCAGGAAAATAGAAAAAATAGTATGACAAGACCAAGGGTTAAAGATTATTGACAATTATTATTTAATTTTTGATATTATTCTTGCTAATCGAACGACGTTTCTAAATCTGGTTCATCTGCTTATTTAGTTCCTTTGTCTTTCTATTCAGAATACACCTCAAAATGATATGCACATTCTACCAACGTTTCATTGAGATGGTCGAGTACGGTTCTCATTTTGTGCATGCGATTATAATTTTAATGATAACGAGGGAGATGCCCTTCATTCATGTTGAAGTGTAACATACTTCTTACCAAGGCGAATTCATTATATGGCGGCACTTTCGTTGTCAAGTTTTGTTTACCTTTTTCGGCGCCATTTAAATTTTTTACATGTTCTTTATCAACTACTTTTGACAGCTTAAGTGTGAATTCGCCATTTTACACAAACAAAATACCTGTTGTTTTTATTATTGTTGTATTGTTGTAGCGAAGCGGCTACCTTGTTTTTTGTATCATGAGGTGATTATTTTTTGCTTCTCGCGTTTTTTCCAATGAGACTGTCAAATTTTGTTTCTTTTGTTTACAAACTTTTTCGCGCCATTTTAATCTGAAGGTGTTTTTGCATGATTTAGTGCAATTTCAAGAAATTTGTGTGAATTTAAAAGTGAAAAACTAATATAATCTGTGATTTTAATTACAAACAATTATAAAAGCTTATATTTAACGTTTATATAAAATATTTTCTCTGCTGAGCAATCTTAGGCGATTTAGATTATGACATTCACGATGAGTTTCATAATAACAAAATACATTGTACTGAATTCGCCTTTCCGCTTGCACTCACCCAAGGCGAATTAATTATTAGGTGGATACATCGGCGAATTCGGTTAATATGGTGGCACTTTCGCTGTCAAGTTTTGTTTACCTTTTTTGGCGCCACTTAAATTTTTGTACATGTTCTTTATCAAGGCGAATTAATTATTATGTGGATGTTGTTTTTTTTATTGTTGTAGCGAAGCGGGTACCTTGTTTTTTGTATCATGCGCACATGTGTACATACATAAATAATAAAATTCAAAAAAAAAAAAAAGTGTCTAGTTTCAAAACATTTATAACGAAAGAACTTGATGGGGTTGTTTTAATAGAGAATATATTGGTGTCTTCAACTATCTTAATTATTATTGGAAATATCTGTCAGTTCGGCTACATTCAAATATATTGTTACGGGCTCTTCAGCAGTTTCACAACCACGGTTGTCAATTTAGCGCTTTTCAATGTTTAAATTATGATGTTTTCCTTTCCGATAAAAAAAAATGCTGCCCTTTAAGGGCCATATCCAAAAAAATTCTTGAGTTTTAACGTATACATTAGTCCGCTTTAACTGGGGGTCTCCATTAGCCATGAACATGGTATGAGCGTCATGGCGAACATCGCAAATGGCTAATGTGGACCGCTCATGGGCATGTTTCGTTCATGCTCTGACATCAATGCTCGAGCATATGGCTGACCATCAATGTTCGCCATGAAGTTGGCCATCACGTACAAAAATACACAAAATGGCGCCGAATTGAACACTTTGATAAGGTAAATCCGAACATACGTATTTGCCACATACAGAACATAAACCTTTTTTTTACACTCGCTCTGCCGACGTTATGTTCATGCCATGTTCAATTCGATAGCCCGTGAAGACACGGCGTTTCTGCAGCTTCATGGTACATAAAGTGCGGTCTCCACCTGACATGAAAACACTAACTTTGACGCTAACTTCAAGTTAAAGTTAAGTGTGGACCGCTCATGTTGAAGTTTGCTTAAAGTTATAACTTGGTTGTTAAAACATTTCATTTGTAAACTCTGTTATAACTTAAATTGACAACAGTCTGCTATTTGTAGTTGCTTTTCACCATTTTTATTTTTTTACTATGAGAAGTTATAACTCTAACATCACTACGTGTACGCCGACTTAAACAGATAGATATTTAAACAGCAAGTTTTAACTTCATGTTTTAACTGCGTTTGAAGTTAGGTGTAGACTGCATGTAAACAGCAAGTTTTAATTTTATGTTTTAACTGCGTCCAAGTTAGGTGTAGACTGCATGTAAGAAACTCACGAATTCACAAAGATCTGTGTGTTCCGATGGTAAAAGACGAATTTTCCAAGTATGCGACAAAGTATATCAGTAAACTGGAACTTCACCCAAATCCATACTTAATTTCGGCGGCCACTCTCGGTTGAGAAGAAGGGATACCCTTATCACCATCTGAACGTTAAATAGGTGATTCTACCGATATTATTCGCGCAAAACAAAACTTTTTTTGTCTAGCAGTGGCTGGACTGAAATAATTTTTTATTTAAAATTAAGATTTGAATACTTATTGCTAGTTCATATTCTGAAAATTCAATAATTAAATAAAAGTTAAAAAAAAGCTTTTTGGTGCATTTACACCAACTCAAAATCTAGTAGATTTGAATTGAAATCTACAACGAAATCTATATCGTTTACACCACCGTTTTTTGACATCTAGCAAGATTTCATTTGCTCAAAAATAATTTATGCATGCGGGTTTGACAATACAATATTATCAGAGACTGAATACACCAGCATTAAAGTGTATATTTTTTGTGCCCAGAGACTGCATACACAACATTATAGTGCAATTTTTGTTGCAGCGTAGTATTTTTAAGTACTTTTTGCAAGAAATCACAGTTGCATCGCTTGGTACTGAGTAGATTTCAGGAGATTTCATCGAAATCTACTCATAAAGTAGATTTCATTTTGTATGGGAAATCTTCTCAAAATCTACTAGATTTGGCTTGAAATCTCGAATGATCAGATTTCGCTTTGGTGTAAATAGGCTATTAATGTTGTGTATTCAGTCTCTGGTCAACAGAAATATACACTTTATTGCGGTGTATTCAGTCTCTGATAAAATTCTTTTGTCAGAGTATCATACATAAATCATTTTTGTGAAAATGAAATCTTGCTAGGTGTCAAAAAACGGTGCTGTAAACGATATATATACAGGCAGTTTACCAATTTCGAATGAAAATGAATGCGAAAGAAAGCTAGTCACTCACATTCGAATCAATTTGGGTTTGTCTATCTCACTATTATTCGTTCGCATATTCTTATGTATTTTCATTGAGTTTTGACAGATTGTTCGCATAAAAAAAACTTAGACGAACCCAAATCAATTTTCTTTCGCATAGATTGCGAACGCAAGCACGCTGTCGAGATTGGTAAACTCGCTGATAGATTTTAATTGCAATCTACTAGATTTTGAGTTGGTGTAAATGCTCTATAAATAAAAAAGTTTCAATGTATTAAGTTTTTCGAACTTGCACTTACACGTGTAAAAGCTGAGTTAGAAAACGGATATAGCCTGCGCATAGCCGCCGCCGACTGTTTTTCTTCACCCGCCGCCGGCATTCTCAACACAACTTTGATCTGCATGTTGGCTATGAGTTCCAAGCAGAGGTTTAATTCGTGTGGCTGACAGCCGGCTTTGAGCCGCCGCCGGTCTTGTTTTACTTTGTCCAGCCGCCGCCGTTATGGCGGCTGAAATCGGCTTATTTTCAGCCGCCGTATTTACATAATCGACAGCCTGAGCCGATTTTTTCGGAACTTTTTAGCAATTTTCTTTTGGAATTGCTTTCTTGTCCACACAAAAAAACTTTTTTCGGCAATTCTTGAGCTTTCTCTTTCTTTTATTTTATACAATTTACATTGTATATGCACATACACACATGAGAGAAAAATAAGGAACTGCTGAGTACCGGCAATTCTTTTTCCCTTCTTATTCCCCTCACATCTATAAAGTTAAGAATTGCCCAACCAAAGTTCTGTGTTTGACCTGGCACTTAGCTCTACAAGTTTCAGTCATATTCGTAGCAGCATAATGACTTTTTGACACTGTCAAAATCTATGACCTCAAACTTTTCTTTAAGTACTTTATACAATTTTTTATATTGCATGTAAGAGTTTGACAGTACAATCATACCACAAGCTGTTCCTTATTACAACATATTTAGTGTCACCTTTTAAAGTATTTGCTTTTATGGTATTTTTTTAGAAAAGATCCGGTATTTTTCAGATGACAGATTGCTATAAGCTTATCTTTTCTTAAAATCTTAATTAATTTGAGCCATATATTGTTATTTAAAATCAGTTTTGTCTAAATAAATTGAGCCACATTATGTTATTTATTTATTTTCCAAAATATTTGTTTCTTAATAAGTGAAAAAACCCCATAACTCAAAAACCATAGCTTCAAATAAAAGAAACACATTTTACATTTTTAATTTACATACTCGTCTTAGAAAATATGTATGTTTACAAAATAGCTCCTAAAGGTTTGAATGAATTTATAGAACACTACAAAGGATAGTATTGTTAACAAATTTGCATTGTTGACTCGAAATAATTATGTGTACATATTGAATTATTACGTCGTTTGAGTAAGTCAGCGATATTTAGTAAATTTGTACAGCAAAAGTTTTTATATAATTAGCTTAAAATTTTTATGAATTTAGATGAAAAATAGTGAAGGAGGTATTTGTCTAAATGCGTACTTTTTTAAACAATATTTTGACATAATAAATTAAAATATTACCACATGTATGCAAAAAAAGCACATATATCGGCTACAGCCGGCTCTTAGCCGCCGCCGACCTTTTTTTGCCCAGCCGCCGCCGCCGACAACTATGCGACGAATTGAACCTCTGGTTCCAAGTCTGAAAGTACCCAAGTTGTAGAAGGAGAATGAAAATAAATATAAGAATTGCCTATACTTTTGTAATATTTCTTTATGTTGTTAAATCAGAAGAATTAAAGAGAGAAACAAATGACAACTTGAAAAAATCGGCTGAAGCAACATCAAAATCATATAGCAATGAGGAATATCATGAAGAAATAGTTGTGCAGCCATTGGCATCTGGCTTCATCAACACTTTTTTTCAATTTACCACAAGGTGGCACTATGATAAAAGGTCGAATTGTAAGTAAATAATAAAATATTAAATGGTAGGAACAAATCTAGTTTACGCACGCAGCTCGTAATTAATTAAATGGTGGTGGGGTGATAGATAAATTTAAAATAATGAAAAAATATTAAATGTTGAAATTGGGGGGAAACGCATAGTTCTAGAGATATAAATATGCCTCCGAAGGGCCTGTCCCGTATAATAAATGCCGGTTTGCATAATTAAGTAGTGCATGAATTTAAATAAATGTGAAAAAACATGTACCAGCAACAGTAATTTTTATACATATGTACCTATATATGCATAAAAACTACTTATTGTATTATTTTGTAAACCGGGCAAGATTTTGCGTGCGTAAACTAGGTTTAAATCAAAAGTTCAAATGCTTTAAAAAATTAAAATTTTTAGGTATAAATTATCAATAAGCGAACTTATACATATTAAAATTTTTATTTTGTAGCGTTAAAGGCCCGGGGCACATAGAATCCGTCGTACGTTGTCCATCTGCTTTATCAACTGACATTAACGTATACGAAGTTGTCACAATCAGTACTTTGTTACCGGATATAAAATCAACTGTTTTTAATTCTGAATTGATTAAAATCTTTCGATTCATTTTGCAGACATAGTAGACAGAACATCTAACGCAATTTATTTTTAATTTATTTTATTTTTGAACGAAAAACTAAATCAAAGTATACAAAAAAATTTTAATTGACTGTTGACAAAGCTCTCAGTGTACGTTAAAAGTTGCTCAACTTTAATACTTTGCGCTGACGGAGAAGTACGGGATGTGACAAAACTCACAACTACAAGTATTTCTATGTGTCCTGATCTTTGGTCCAGTTTAAGTACACTTCACGAAATTGAAAAAAAGTTATATAGCGGGGTAAAAAATTGAAAAACACGAAAAAAATGTAAAGTGAGAAAATGGACCGAAAATTTAGTTTCCGTGTTATGGACCTCAAAAGTTTCATGTTCCTATACATTAAGTTCCTATTTCGATGTTCCTATACGTTAAATTGTGATTTTACATTACTTTTTTAAAGTAATTTATGCAAAACTGGTATAATTTGAAAACTCTTAAATAAGTCTTTGGATACAGGAAAATTTTTCATTTTGTAGAAGGTTTTGATAAGGTATAAAAAATTTTAATCCCAAAGAAATGTTAAAGCCGGTGTTTGTTGTCAAACCATAGAAAATAAAATCCCTCCGCACGGCTATGCTGAAAAATTTTAGCCAGCGAAGCAGGTGTTTTATGTGCCATTGAGGCAGGGCTGCCAGAAAAAATATGGAAGAGATCGTCAATATTCCGATAATTGTTGAAACTAACGTCATTTTAGTTTTGAAATAGCGTCAAAAAATCATGCTTATAAAACTATCAAATTTTTAATATATTTAAATTTTTTTATTTAAAAATATGACGAGATTCTTAATACATGTTTATCGTCTCAACGAACTTTTGCAAAACATTTATAAATTTACTAGCATTTACCCGACTTTGTCTGCGAAAACAGGTGTTTTCTGTAGCCTATTTTGAAGCGAAACCAGGGGTCTAATCACCGCATACGATATCGAATTAACTATCGTATCGAATAACATTACGATACATGTAAATTATGGAAAACGATGCATATTGGATCGTAATTTAAACAAAATGTAATAGATTGAAGACCATACGTTTCCTAAAAGTAGGAATACAAAAAATAAATCCTTTAACTTTTTTATATTATTGCAATACAGTTTATTCGATATCGTATGCCGTGATACCAAAATGAAAAATTTCGATAATTTTGCTCGATATCGCATGCGGTGATTTGGCCCCAGAATTAAAAAAATACTTTATTATTAAATCATGACTTCTCAGTATACGATTTGTGTTGAGTCGAAGTATATTTCATGTAATTTTAGCATCGTATCTAATGCTGTGTGAACCGGTACGTTGTCTTAAAGAAAGAGCACTTTTTTCTTCTTTAAATGTGGTCGTTTTTTCCAGATTGCATCGATCAGCTGACCCAATAATGCACGATAATGCTTTGCTGTGATTGTGGATCCTTTTTCAAAATAATCGATGAGCAATATTTCGTGTGCATCCCAAAATACAGTGGCACATAAACTTGCCAGCCGATTTCACTGTATCCGCCTTGTTCGGTGCACTTCCACCAGTTTCCACCCGTTGTTTCGATTGATTTTTGGTTTCAGTAGTTCAATTCATTAACTTTGCACCACAATTACAAGTGTTAACTTTAACCACACATTTTGCTGTTTGCACTAACCCTTACGTTATTCACTAACCATTTTTAACCACTGTAAACGGTTTTATTTTTCTTCACGTTCAGATTGTTATAACGTGGCAACTTTTCATTATTATTAGCTATTATACTGAATCTCTTTTTATTTATATGTTTTGTTGATCTTTTTTAACGTTGACCTTTTTTTATTACATACATATGTATAAAAATCTTAAAAAAAAATAAAAATAGCATTTACCCGCGACTTTGTCTGCGGAAAACAGATGTTTTCAGTAGCCTTTTTTGAAGCGAAACAAAATTTAAAAAAATATTTTATTATTAAGTCATAACTACGCAGTATGCTTTTTTTGTGTTATTAAGTTTATGTTATTTCAAATTTGGATTAGTACTATTTACATTTAATAAATCTAGATATACAACGTTTTTTTGTTTTATATTGCAATTCTTTTGAAAAACGTGAAGTTCTTTTCAAAAACGTAAACGATTTGTAGAATCTGGGGGTTTTCGACTGGGTTTGAAAATCTGATTGAACTAGTCTTCTATTTCCCTATAGTTTTACGCACAATACTTCTTCCCAAAAGTATAATTTGCAACCGTGTGACGTTGCAGTCTTAGAGTGATAGAGGTTCGCGCTGGTAGAATTGGAACGCCAACTTTCAGTCTCAATTTATAGGAATGTAGCCCTGTTAGCTCTTGAGAGTAGAAAAGCTCAACAGGGTATGATGTTACTTTAGTGTCTATGAAATTGACTACAGACATTTATTCCACAGCACCAAATGCCCCAGAATTTCATCAGTCAAAGCTTAAATAGTTCTTTCTTATACCCATTCTTTACTATTTATATTATTTTAACCTTTTAACCTATCTGAGTCTTGGACAATATTACAGAATTCATATGGTATGAATTCTTCGATTTGTATAAGATCAGGCCCGAATACGCATCACAGCGCAGTTGAAATTATATTTGTAGTAAGAAGTATTTTTCCCATACATTTACAGCAAAAACGCTTCCAGGAAAACATCTATTTTCGCTGCTTGAGTATCTCTAGCGATATGTAGAGTCTACCTGAAATCATCACCCAAAGGTAATACCGTCCGTTATCTTATATAGTCCAATCTAAAGTTTCAAACGACTATTTTTTAGGCAATTCCTCCCAAACTTACATCGCTGTAGCATTCGCCCATTTATTATTCTGGTTATTATTAAAGACCAGTGTTTGGTTACACACGAAAAATGAAATTATATCGTCGTATATATGAATAACTGCAACACAATGTTTGTTCGATTTCCAATAGAAAAAAGAATTTTCAAGTTATTGCGTCCTATGTCCAATTCTTTTTGTATTTTCAGAGAGTTCATAAACTATTTCAAAATGAAAACAATGTATGAAAACCAGAGTTATTCAAAAATAAATCTTTTGGGCAGACATTTGTCCGTGCGCTGTTCAATTTGTTTTTTCTTTAATATAAATAATAAAAACTATTGAAAATCTGTTCATTATAGCGAAGTGTTTTATATAATTTAATTAATTTATTTATATTGTTTTTGGGCGGACATTTTATATATCCAAAAACTTTTTCATTTTCCGATCGCTGACAATCTCTTAAATTAAGGAAGAATATTGAAAATTGGTTTATAAATAGCAAATTATATCAACCATTTATTTTTCGATTCATATATTGCGGAGTTACTTAAAATCTTTTTCAGATGGACAATTTGTCTGCCCGATGTCTAAAAACTTTTTTCCAGTGCGTTTACAATCTCTTTTAAAGGAAGAATAATATTGAAAATCGGTTCATAAATACCGAAGTAAATAAAAAATGTATTTTTCGGACGGACATTTCATCTTATCCGGTGTCCAAATTTTTATAAATTTTCAGCCCATTATCAAACATCTTTCTGAACAAAACATCAGTTCGTAAATGCCGAGTTTTTTTAAAATTATATTTTAAACGGTCATTTTGCACCCATTTTCTCGCTTCTGTGGCTGAAGTTTCAGAATAAAAACTATCCTATGCTGATTTTCGGTCTTACAAATATCTGCTAATAAGTTTCATTTAAATTAGCTTAACGATTTAGTCGTGAGAAGCTAAAAATATGTGCATATTCCGTACTCAAAAACTAATTTTTCTGACAGTTTTTCTGTCTGATGTCCAAAAATTTTTTTGTTAGCAGATTCTTTAAAAACCCTCTCAAAAGAAAAGATCAGTTCATAAATTGCGGAAATATTAAGGAAAAAAATTTTTGGACCGTAATTTTGGCCCCTTTTGACCCCCTAATGGCTCAAATTTCAAAATAAAAACTATCCTATAACGACTCTCGGAACTCAAGGTATCTGCATACCGAATTTCATCAAAATCGGTTCAGCGGTTTAGGCGTGAAAAGGTAACAGACAGCAGACAGATAGAGTTACTTTCACATTTATAATATTACTAAGGATTAAAGAATTAAGTTTCTAAATTATTTAAATTTCTAAATTCATTATATACATATGTGTGATATTAAAAAACAAATTCACTTTGATACATTGAATTTTCCGAAAATTTTAGGAATAAATATCTGAATTGCATAATTCCAATAAATTGGATTTAATTGCAATGTCAAAAAAGTTTGAAGGAATTAATTTTATACCAATAAAAAATTATAAATAGCTTGTTTTCTATGTTTCCCAGCTATCTAAGTATATGTCTACATTTCATAGGAATTAATTTTAATTAGTCTATTATAAAGAACGCCTTAAATTGTATAATTTTCTAAAGTCACTAGATTTTCGTATTATTTTAATATATTTGAAGCTCTCGAATTTCAATTTATGTTTTTATTATTTTTGCAAAAACTACATATATTTGTTTATTATTTTTTAGAAATTGCTTAAAAATCTAAAAAAAATTAACTTTTGATACTCGGAATCCAAATCTTGTTTTTCATATCTATTTATAAAATGAAAAAATTTCAAACGAATTTCTGAAGGAGAGTTGCTGTTTTTATTATATTTTTACAAGTGTTTTTCAAAATCAAATACCTTCGAAATTTTATTACACAATTCAATTAAACATGTGCTTGAGTGTAACATAAAGTACTGCAAAAACAGTTTAACTAAGCTACTATGCATTACTCATTGTTTAAATATTAATAAAATGTTGTATGCTACTGTTACGTTTTACTCTGAAGAGCACACTCAGCTCATCCGAACAAACAAAAATATTTACGTTCTCGTGTACGAGAAAACTTGTCTTCGTGCTTTTTTTAAGGCGGAGCTATTGTCAGCTTAATTATTTGTGAATTATTGGTGATACAACAAGTCTCAAAATTTTTGAGGATTAAGTGCATTACAAAGTGTGGTGTTTTTGAAAAGTTAGAAAAAAATAAGTATATAATAAAACATACGAACATAATAAAACATACATATGCACATTTCAACGAATGCATTATTTTGTTTTTTTAAGGTTTTTTTGTTAGTCAGACAAATAAATTTTTTTGTTGCAGTATTCCTTAACTAAGCATTTTTGTTTTTCTTATTATGTTTGTACCAGAGAATGACAATCAGTACTGATAAATAAAGAACTAATCTTCAAATTTCATTATTGTGTATACCCATTACCTATTCGCAAAAAATGTCCATTCAAACGCATATGCTTCCCAACCCGTACCAAAAATATTTCACTGTACAAAATAAACTGACACTTCAATTAAAAAACAAAACAAAGATAATTGTGCGCATTTTAAAATTATTATATTCTATAAATACTTAAGTAATATTTGCGTCAGTCTCTGGTTTGTACACGTGCCAGCATAAATACACGCATACGCACATGCACTTGTAGTTCTCCAACCCGTGCAGCAATTATTGGAATTTTTTTGTGCCAAAGTTTCAACTGCGTGGTCAAAGTACAATTTGTAAAGCATTGAGAGCTATAATAATTATGTTGTGGTTTATTGTCTCAAGCAAAGTAAAACGATTATGTTATTTTCATAATCCCTTTCATTCATACGCATTCACTTTATGCAAAAAAAATACAAGAACCATTAATACAAGAAACGATGAAAAACTCAAAAACATCTACAAGTATTTGAAATTTCAAAAACTTGTCTGCTTTGAGTGTAACAATGCAGATGTTTAAATTCAATGTACACATTTTACACAAGTTATTATATTGTTAGGTTTGTTACTTTTTTACACAGCTCCTTGATATCACTTAATGCATACTTTTTTATTTTTGTAGCCAATTACGTTTGTCATAAGCAAATATTGTTGCACAAATAATATGTCAATTTGTTTATATTGTTATCGAGTTGAATTTACTTTCGACGGCGGATTGATATTGCAGGTACCTAAGTAAGAAAACATTTTTTTTTTCAAAAACCATTTATTTCCCAACATAGTCTACTTTTAGCTCAATACACTTAGTAAGACGATATTCAAACTTTTTATATCACCTGAATAATACGATACGAAATACGCGTTAGTTTCGGTAATCATTTGTTCTTTTTGAAAAAATATTTTATGTTTTTCTTCAAACTGGACACATTTATTTGGCATGGCGATTAAAAGGACCGACATCGGTCCATATATACCTGAGATATAGCCTAAGCCGGGTTTTTCATGAAAATGTCTCAAATGTCGGAAATTTTCATTTTCCATATTTATATAACCTTATTTCATAACCAAAACTGCTATTGAGCAAGAAAAAAGTTGTTTCAGTTCCCTTACGTGACACTTTCATGAAAAACCCGATTTGTTCTATATCTCGGGTATATATTGACCGATATCTGAAAAACATTTTTTTTTTGCCTTTTAGTTACCATGTTTATTTAATAAGTGTGTGAATTTTTATGCAAAACAAAAAATTTTTTTTTCAAAAATGTCCATATAAAATTGCAAAAAAATGGCTTTTTTCGGAATTTTGGATGTATCTCAGCTATACGTGAACCGATATTACTGAATTTCAATAGCAAACCCATGATTCGATGGGGTAAAAGAATGGTGAAAGAAAAAGGTTTCTAAGTCTAATGGTTTTCTCATGGTATTTCAACTACGGACAGACGGACACCGCTTAAATGACTTTTCCATTAATTCTGATTCAGAATATATATACTTTATAGGGTCGCAAATGAAAATTATGGAAATTACAAACGGAATCACAAACTTATATATACCCTTTAAATTTTTGTGAAGGGTATAAAAAGAGGGTTGTGGGATAAGACCATAATTCTTTGCAAATATGCATATATAAATATTTAAATACATATACAATTTTTAATTTATATTTTTAATACATATAACAATTCCAATCTTATATGTATATTTCAGTGCATAATACGAGATTGATACCCAGATCAATAGCGGAAATACTTCTACATTCCGATGTGAAAGAACTTCACATATCTCTTACCCAAGGCTTGTGGCGCTACGAGTCTTGGGGCTATCCAGTTGTCGATAACGCTCCAGGTGCTGAGGCTTGGGCATGGTTCGCTGGTGAAAATTTGACCGATACCTCCGTTGATGAACAATGGCAAAGTGTAACTAGCACATTTTCGGGTATTTTATGTGCATCTTTAAATTTTATGGATAAAACGAATACAATATCACCTAACTATGGATTTCAGCCGCAGTTTGTTGGAGGTACCTTAAATAAAAATATAAAAAAGCATGTACGATATTCAAGTTTGCCCCGAGAAATTGTATGTACGGAAAATTTAACGCCATGGAAGAAACTTTTGCCATGCAATAGTAAACATGGTTTTGCTTCTTTGCTCAATTCAGGTAACGTTCACAATACTAATTACCACTCTTTGGCTATAAAAGTACGTACGTTATGCAACGCCAAAGAGGAGTGTGTACTAGAGTTTACAGAGTCGGCGAATTTGGTGTATGACCCAAAATTGTTGGGTGCGGCAAATGAATATGATTTTTCTTTGCGACGTATGTTTGGTCAAGGTTTAAATGGTTACTGCGCTTTGGCGCATTCAAGTAAAATATATGTAAACTTAAAGACGCCTTTGCCCTACGAAATGACTCCTTTACCTAATTATAATGTTACAAGTTCACGTGGAGGTTACACCACGCAATACGGTGTTTACGATCTGCAAGAATCCAAAGAATCACGTCTTTTTAATATAGCATGGGTTTTACGTAACCCACAAAGTACAGTCGTTATACCTTTGCCACCACCACTATTAACACATCGTTATATTGTGGGGTATGGCCAGGAAAGAGGTAAAGTTATTACGCTTCTCAGTAATACACAATACAATGAATTGCCGATCATACTGCAAGAGAACATACCCTGGTATATGCCCATATATATGCATACGCTAAAGATTCGTGATCGACACACCGGTGCAATAATAACTCCAAAAAGTATTAAGTATCGGCCTGGTAGACAGCGTGAAAGACCCTACTATTTGGAAATGGCTTTCAAATTGCCAGGAAAAACCTTAGTGGAAATTTCATTTGATTTTGATTATATATTTTTGAAATGGTTGGAGTATCCACCAGATGCCAATCATGGCCATTACGTGGGCTCCGCAGTTATAACTACTCAACTGCCAATTGCTCGAAACTATACTTCTATTCCATTATCAGGTTATCGCTTTGCAGATTCATTCAATGCCTCACGCAATTCCTACATTTTGACATTGCGTACAGAGACCTTAATTCTTTCGCTACCAACACCTGATTTCAGTATGCCTTATAATGTTATTTGCTTGGCGTGTACTGTCGTCGCATTAGCTTTCGGCCCCATTCATAGTGTAGCAACAAAACGTATTGTTGCTGAACAACAAGATCCGGAAGCAGCTCAATCGTTTGTTAGTCGAATTTTTAAGAAGTGGCGAAAAACACCAAATACTAATCCTAATTCTTTAGACGGTGATGATACGTTGTTAAACGAAAATCTGAAAATGGAAGAAGAAATCAAATAACCAAAGAAGGTCGGGTCATACACATCATGGAATGAACTAGTCTGATAAAAAATATTGCATACATGTATAACTTGATATAAACTATGCCATCTTATATATGTACTTTTTTACTTATTCTTTCTGTAATAAAAATAATTTATAAACAAACATTAAAAGCTTTAATCTACATAAGTATTCATACATATATATCTATGTATATATGCATTTATTTCTGTTATGAAATTAACTGTTAATATAGGTATGTAACATTCTATTGTACTAAGAGCGCTTTTACATTTAGACAGACGATGGGCAGACATTTTTTCATTTCTCTTTTGGTCTTGCCTAAACCTTTTACATTTAAGAAATTAATAGACAGACAGAAACTTTTCGTTTCTCTTTTCTTTCTATTTTGTTTTTGTTGTTTATATGAAGTTGATGTTGATATGAGAATAATGATATGAAGCAACAACATAAAAAATGCGAAAAGTTAAAAAGAGAAAGAAAAAATGTCCACAAATGTCTAGTACAGAGAGTCGTGTACTACACACTCTCCCCCACCGACAATTTTCGTTACAGCACCCTCAAATTTCGTCTGTCTGCCCATCGTCTGTCTAAATGTAAAAGCGCTCTAAGCAAAGTGAATTCATTACTAAGTGAACTTTACAGTTTTCCAATGAGACTGTCAAATTTTTTTTCTTTTGTTTACAAACATTTTCGCGCCATTTTAATCTGAAGGTTTTTTTGTATGATTTAATCCAGTTTCAAGATATTTTCGTGAATCTAAAAGTGAAAAACCTTAGGCGAATTTAGATTCTGACATTCTAGGAAGTTTTACAATAATAAAATACATTGTACTGAATTCGCCTTCTCGCTTGCATTCACCTGTAAAAATTCGCCTTAGTACTAAGTTCAATAAATTTTCAAAGTGCATACTTTGATAAAGATTTGCAACAAGTTTCAAACATATCGTTAGATAACGCGTTCTAATTATGTGTGTATATATATTTTATACAAATTTAAGAAAAAACTGAATATAATAATTTTTAGAGATCAAATCAAGGCGAATTCATAACGTAAATGAAGGAACAAGGCGAATTTATAAGGTGATGCAAGGCGACTTTATACAGGTGAATGCAAGCGGAAAGGCGAATTCAGTACTATGTATTTTGTTATTGTAAAACATATCGTGAATGTGATAATCTAAATTTTATATAAACGTTAAATATAAGCTTTTATAATTGTTTGTAATTAAAATCACAGATTATATTAGTTTTTCACTTTTAAATTCACACAAATTTCTTGAAATTGTACTAAATCATGCAAAAATATCTACAGATTAAAATGGCGCGAAAGAGTTTGTAAACAAAATTTGACAGTCTCATTGGAAAAAACGCGAGAAGCAAAAAATAATCACCTGTGCTGTTAAGTTCACCTGGTAATGAATTCGCCTTGAGGTGATGCAAGCGGGAAGGCGAATTCAATACTACGTATTTTGTTAGTGCAAAACTTCCTGAGAATGTCATAATCTAAATGTGAAAATGGAACAAAAGAAAAAAAATTTACATTCTCATTGGAAAAAACGCGGCAAGCAAAAAATAATCACCTGAGCTGTCAAGTTCACCTAGTAATGAATTCGCCTTTTGGAAGAACAATACATACAACCAACGCGAATTAATAACAGGTGAAACTGACAGCGCAGCTGATAACTTTTTTTTTTTAATTTTCATCTGTTTCAGATGACAATGGCATAATTAAAACAAATTGGGGAAAAATTTAAAACAATTATTTAAATTATGTATTGTATCTTGAGCGCCAGATACCATTCAGAATCCTCCCCAATCTGCCTGGCCATTTTCACCTTTTCAAGCTCTATGATCTGAGCCTTTAAGTTTCACAAAGTAATTAAAAGTTTCACGAAATAATTAAGTTTTTCTTTTATTGTAAATTTTTTAAAGAAAATTTAAATAAAAATTTTAAAACAATTTTTAAAATAATGTATTGTATCTTGAGCGCCAGCTATCATCCAGAATCCTCCCCAATCTGGCTGGCCATTTTCTCCTTTCCAAGCTCTATGATCTGAGGCTTTAATTTACACGAAATAACTAAAAGTCTCATGAAATAATTAAAGTTTGTATTTTCTTGTAACTTTTTTTAAACCTTTTTTTAATTCCTTTTTGTGTTTATATTTTTCCCTTGACATTTGAAAAAGATTTATTTTTTGTAGTGTTGTATTTATTGCTCTTGCATATACCTGGTATGAATTCGCCTTGAATACAACACTACAAAAAATAAATCTTTTTCAAATGTCAATGGAAAAATATAAACACAAAAAAGAATTCAAAAAAAAAAAAAGATATAAAAAAAAATGTTTGCAAGAAAAGACAAACTTTTAATTATTTCGCGAAACTTTTAGTTATTTCGTGAAATTTAAAGTCCCAGGTCATAGAGCTTGGAAAGGTGAAAATGGCCAGCCAGATTTGGGAGGATTCTGGATAATAGCTGGCGCCTTAAATACAATACATAATATAAAAAATTGTTTTATTTTATTTTTTAATTTCTTAAAAAAAAAAAATTTAAATAAAAGAAAAACTTATAGCCAGTTCGCCGATGTCGAAAGGATAAGTTCATTCGGATTCACGGCGAAAAAAAATTGATTTGGGTTTTTTCTTACTTTTTTCCATTCTAACGATGTGTCAAAATTCAATTAAAATACATAAGTTCATGCGAACGAACAAATTTATTCGAATGTGAGTGACTAGCTTTCTTTCGCATGCATTTTCATTCGATATCGTCGAATCGGCTGTTAATTATTTCGTGAAACTTTTAATTATTTCGTGAAAATCAAAGTCTGGGATCATAGAGCTTGGAAAGATGAAAATGTCCAACCAGATTGGGGAGGATTCTCAATCAAGATACAATACATAATTTAAAAATTGTTCTAATTTTTTCTCAAAAAATTTTTTTTTAATTATTCCATTAACATCTGAAACAGATTAAAATTAAAAAAAAAAGTTATTTCACCTGTTATGAATTCCCCTTGGGTAGTGGCAGAATTACAATAAATACAACACTACAAAACATGACATGTATTTTGTTGGTAAGATTTTCGAACAATTGTTAAAGCTGCTTTGAATACAACCTTATAAAAAATATTTTTTTTAATGTCAGAGGAAAATATAAACACAGAAAGGAATTTTAAAAAAAAGATATACAAAAATATTTAAAAAAAAAACTGAATATTTCGTGAAACTTTTAATTATTTGTTGAAAATTAAAGTCTGATGATCTGTAGTGCGATTCTGTAACTTTTATAACGATAATCGAATCGGTAAAATAATTATAACGATATTTGATCGAATTTGCTATTCTGTAACATGTTTTTAACGATATTCGCCGTCAATTAAAATCAGCTGTTAATTGTACTGCCGATTGTTGATATCTTAAAGACAAAAATTTTATTGCTGTTTATTCAGTCGTTAGTGTTTTTTTATTGTGTTTCCATGAAATAAAATACTGATAATCTGATTTTTAATACATAAAAATATTTATTAACGGCCTTATTTATAACAATTTTTCATGTTTATTAAGCTCTTATTACACAAATTTCGTATAGAATCCAGTGCAATAACAGCTAATAAACATGACAACATTTTTTAAATAAGCCACTAGATATATAAGTTAATACATAAAATATTTATTAAATACATTTTCAAAAACAAAGTTTTCAGTATAATTTTTTAACCGGTAAAGTGTGTTTTGAGTTGAAATGGCTTGAGTTGAATGGAATTCGGACCTGCAAGGGATGAAACAAGTTTGGACCAAGGCGAATTTATACAGGTGAATGCAAGCGGAAAGGCGAATTCAGTACTATGTATTTTGTTATTGTAAAACATATCCAGATAATTAAAAACTAAAAAAACTAAAAATTCCAAAAAAGACCTTAAGCTCGAACAATTACACATATTAAGAAAGGAAAAAAAACGGTCGAAATAAAGAAATAATAAGCATATCCTGAATGCCAAAATCTAAATTCACCTAAGATTGTGCAGCTGGGAAAAATTTTTATATAAACGTTAAATATAAACTTTTATAATTGTTTGTAATTAAAATCACAGATTATATTAGTTTTTCACTTTTAAATTCACACAAATTTCTTGAAATTGCACTAAATCATACAAAACAAGTAAGATTGTAGTATATTCGGCTGGGCCGAATCTAAAATACCCTTCACGATAGTCACGAATGTGTATAGTATATTAAAAATGTGACCTGAATATGGTCGGTTATATATGAACCGATATCGGAATTTTCTATTTTCTGTATTTTAGTAACCTTCTTTTATAACAAGAATTGCTTTTCAGCAAAAAAAAAATTTTTTTTAATGGAAAAATCGGTTCAGGCTATATCTCGGGTATATATGGACCGATATCGAAAATTTTTATCTTCCATATTTATATAACTTTATTTCATTACCAAAACTGCTTTTGAGCACAAAAAAGTTGTTTAAATTCGCTTACGCGATATTTTCATGAAAAACCCGGTTTAGGCTATATCTCGGGTATATATGGACCGATATCAAAAATTTTAATTTTCTCTATTTTCGTTACCTTCTTTTATAACAAGATTTGCTTTTCAGCAAAAAAAAATGTTATTGTAAAAATCGGTTCAGGGTATATCTCGAGTATACATATATGGACCGATATCGGATATTTTCTTTTTCCATATTTATACAACCTTATTTCATTACCAGAACTGCTTTAAGGTGAAAAAAGTTGTTTAAGTTCGCTTACGCGACATTTTCATGAAAAACCCGGTTTGGGCTATATCTTGGGTATATATGGACCGATATCGGAAATTTTTATTTTCCATATTTATATAACCTTATTTCATTACCGGAACTGCTTTAAGGCGAAAAAAGTTGTTTAAGTTCGCTTACGCGGCATTTTCATGAAAACCACGGCTTAGGCTATATCTCTGGTATATATGGACCGATATCGGAAATTTTCATTTTCCATATTTATATAACCTCATCTTATTACCAGAACTGTTTTTAAGCAAAAAAAGTTGTTTAAGTTCGCTTACGCGACATTTTCATTAAAACCCCGGTTTAGGCTATATCTCGGGTATATATGGACCGATATCGGAAATTTTTATCTTCCATATTTATATAACCTCATCTTATTACCAAAACTATTTTTAATCAAAAAAAGTTGTTAAAGTTCTCTTACGCGACATTTTCATGAAAAACCCGGTTTGGGCTATATCTCGGGTATATGTAGACCGATATCGAAAATGCTCATTTTCCATACTTATATAACCTTATTTTATTACCAGAACTGCTTTTAAGCAAAAAAAAAGTTGTTTAAGTTCGCTTACGTTGCATTTTCATGAAAACCCCGTTCCAGGCTATATCTGCGGTATATATGGACCGATATCGGAAATTTTCATTTTTCATATTTACATAACCTTATTTTATTACCAGAACCGCTTATAAGCAAAAAAAGTTGTTTAATTTCGCTGACGCGGCATTTTCATGAAAAACCCGTTCTAGGCTATATCTCGGGTATATATGGACCGATATCGGAAATTTTCTTTTTCCATATTTATATAACCTCATCTTATTACCAGAACTGTTTTTAAGCAAAAAAAGTTGTTTAAGTTCGCTTACGCGACATTTTCATCAAAACCCCGGTTTAGGCTATATCTCGGGTATATATGGACCGATATCGGAAATTTTTATCTTCCATATTTATATAACCTCATCTTATTACCAAAACTGTTTTTAATCAAAAAAAGTTGTTAAAGTTCTCTTACGCGACATTTTCATGAAAAACCCGGTTTGGGCTATATCTCGGGTATATGTAGACCGATATCGAAAATGTTCATTTTACATACTTATATAACCTTATTTTATTACCAGAACTGTTTTTAAGCAAAAAAATATGTTTAAGTTCACTTACGCGATGTTTAAGTTCACTTACGACCACACAAATATCCAACTTGCGAATGTAATTAACCTATCGTTTAGACAGGAAAGTAATTTCATGAAAGTTGCAATAAACTCACACTTTTTTACTAATAAACTCTCATTTTGCTTACTTTCCACTCAGCTTTCATTCAAAATTTCATGAAACAAATTTTTTGACGTTTTCTGAAAGTAAAATGACAAATTGCTAAACATTGTTGCCACATACAAAGAATTATACAAAGTTGCAGTATTGTAGTAAAATAATAATTATAAAATTTTACAAGTCTATGAAAATAATTATGGTCATTTGTCATTGTATTGTATATTTAACACATAAAGAAAACAATTAAAGTTTTTTTATAAAAATAACATCATAGAAAAGTTTATAATGATAAGTTTTTTTAACTTTACATATACTTTTAAATTTGTATATGTAATAAGTTCGGCAACTCTGATTAGTAAGCAAACAAAATAAGAGTGGAGAGAAGTAGAGGCAAATTTTGCAACTCTTTGCCTCGGCGACATTTGTAAAATGAACTTTCACTTTCCTGTGTAGACGAACAAGAAACTTTCATGAAAGTCGTCTATTTCATTGAAATTTTTATTTGTAATACGTATACGAAAATTTCGTGAAAGTACTTTCTTGTGTAATGGCAGCGTTAATCCCACATCCAAATACAAATTAATCACTTTTTCTTTGTCCGCTTTTAGGGTTTGGAAATTGAAAGGCAGACATTTTTCTCATTCTGCTTTGAACTTGCCGAAACCTTTTAGAGTTGCGAAATTAATAGACAGACAGAAATTTTTCGTTTCCCTTTTCTTTCTTTTTTATTGTTGCTGTTTTTTAAGCACAGCTAGTGTATTTATATGAAGTTGATGTTGATATGAGAATAATAATAAAAAGCAACAACATGAAAAAATGCGAAGAGAGGCAACTTCAAACGAAAAATGTCTTAAAATGTCCAGTACAGTAGAGGTTTACCGCACACTCTTCCTCTTAAATACATCGCCCACAAACTTCGTCTGTCTGCCCATCAATTTCTCAACTGTGAAAGGGGACTTTGTTTTCAATGAGAGTAGACGGTCATTGTGTTGCGGCAATTTGCTCGCCATGTGAAGTTTGCGAGATACAAATTGTTTTATAAATTATTTACCCCCTATTTTTTGATATCTTGTTTTTCAATCTTTATTTTTTTAATTTCCATAATAAAAGTAAACTACGCAATTTTTAACATTATTACAAAAAATAATTTTCTTGATTCACTCTGTATGCTTCTTCTTCTACCACCTCTGCAAAAATTTCATTGAAATTACAAAATTTATACACACATTCACAATGTTTGCACGAAAATCAAAAAATTTTTGACTTTCGTGCAAACATGCTCCAAATATATGTATGTACAAACTAGCAAACAGCCCCAAAAACGAACAAAAATGTTTGCACGAACCTAAAATTTGGCGTGTTTGGTAAGCAATTTGTATAGTTTATTTGGCTTTTAAGTCTAATTTTTGCACAAACACATATCACACATATTAATATTTTTCCGAATTCTTAAATTTTTTTTAATTGGATTTATATTGATACCAATCAAAAAATTATAAGCAGCTTACTTTTTATGTTTCAGAACTTGAAATTTTCAAAAACAATTTTCAACTTGATACTCAAAATAAAATTAATCAAACATTGAGCATCAAATGTTTATAAGTTAAGTTTATTTGAGACTTTTAAGCAAACATATATACATATATAAAGAAAACATATGATTCTTAATTAAAATTGAAATTTTAAAATCAAACTTTTGAAAAAAGAAAAGTTATCAGGCATGTTCTGAAAAACACAAATAGCTTAAATTTAGCGTTTTCGATTTGAAAACGCCAAATAGGTTTTCTGACAAACGCAAGAAGTATGGTTTTGCGATTTAAAATCGCCAAATAAGTATACTAGTAAACGTGTATCGCTCAAAATTAGCGACTTCAACTCGCATGTTTATATTGAAATGAACTGATTGAATTTGCTCAAACTGAACTTGCAAAAGGCAATAAAATTATTCCAATTAAAATTTAATATGTTTTCTTTTTATTTCAATTTTACATATTTTCAATTAAAAAATGTTTCTAGTTGTCGTTAAAAATTTTTTTTTGTTTTATATAATTACCACTTTACATATGCAAAACACATGTTGTATTTTTTCGGGAAAAACTCCGAAACGCCAGTAAAATGCGCGTTCCTTAAAATACTTAAAAGTAAATTATGCGTTATTCAGAACGCTTGGCTGTTTAATAAGTTTTCTTTTTTTATTTCAAAGTTGAAAGAATTTTACATATTTTCAATAGAAAACACAAATTACAAAATTTCTCTATTTGTAAAATTTTTTTCGTTTTGTTTACCCCATGCCATAAAATATATGTTATATTTTTTTAGTAAAAAATTCCGAAACGCCAGTAAAACGCGCGTTCTTTAGAACACCTAAAATTGAATTAATTTGATATTAAATGATAAAATCGTTTTATAACAAAGGCTTGATTTCCTGTTTGTTGGGTATGTATGAGGCGGCTGTCGTGCATATGTGTGTACTCATAAATCAATAAAAGCCAACTGTTTGAACTCTATAGAAGAACATACTTGAATTAAAAGATAAATGTTTTTAAACTGTGGTCAAAGATTTTTAAACAATTTAGCAAAACTGAAAACACAATTTTCAAATCAAACACGTAATGTAATAAAATGGCATCCAGATCCAGAATTTATAAGCAAATTTTCATCAGCGGTTATGTATCCTGACGAAGTCACATCTAAATGGAAATTGCCACCTTGGAATCATCAAATGGCACCAATTGAAAAAAAGTTGCGTAATGTAACAATAAATTTTGGTCCGCAACACCCAGCGGCTCACGGTGTGCTCCGCTTAGTATTAGAACTAGATGGCGAAACGGTTATGCGTTGTGATCCCCATATTGGACTATTACATCGTGGTACAGAAAAATTAATTGAACATAAAACCTATTTACAAGCTTTGCCATACTTTGATCGGCTAGATTATGTGTCCATGATGTGCAATGAGCAATGCTTCTCATTGGCTGTGGAAAAGCTTTTGAATATAAACATTCCGATTCGAGCCAAGTATATACGCACCATGTTTTCTGAGATAACTCGTCTTCTTAATCATATGATGGCTATTGGTACTCATGGTGTTGACATTGGGGCTATAACACCATTATTTTGGTTATTTGAAGAACGCGAAAAACTATTAGAATTTTACGAAAGAGTTTCAGGTTCTCGTATGCATGCAGCATACATTCGTCCGGGAGGAGTCGCCTTTGATATTCCTTTGGGTTTAATGGATGATATACACGAATTCGCCTCTAAGTTTGGCGAACGTTTGGATGAGGTAGAAGATATTTTAACTCTAAATAGAATTTGGTTGCAACGTACCGTGGATATAGGTACTATTTCTGCCGAAGAAGCTATTAATTTCGGATTTAGTGGCGTCATGCTCAGAGGTTGTGGTATTAAATGGGATTTGCGTAAGCAACAGCCTTATGATGCTTATAATTTGGTTGAATTCGATGTACCTGTTGGTTCAAAGGGTGACTGCTATGACCGTTATTTATGTCGTATGGAGGAGATGCGACAATCTCTGCGTATCATAGAACAATGTCTTAATCGAATGCCTTCGGGTGAGATCAAAATAGATGATTGCAAGATAGCACCGCCCCGTCGCAACGAAATGAAGAAGTCAATGGAAGCTTTGATTCATCATTTCAAATATTTTACTGATGGCTTTTGTGTACCACCTGGTTTTTGTTACAGTGCTATCGAATCTCCAAAAGGAGAGTTTGGTATTTATTTAGTGTCCGATGGATCCAATCGTCCATATCGTTGTAAGATTAAAGCTCCAGGCTATGCACATTTGGCAGCCCTCAATCACTTGGGACGACAGCATATGTTGGCCGATATAGTGGCAATTATTGGGACACTAGACATTGTGTTTGGTGAAATTGATCGTTAAAATTTAATTTCTATACATGTAAAATATAAAATCCGAAATATATATACTTACATATACATAATAGTCGTTTCAACACAACGGTAACAAAAGGGCCCGAGTGGGCTGGTTTCATGAAACTGGCGGCCTGTACAACCTAACCTATCTAATAGTCGTTTCTTTGGGATCCCAATTTGCATGGAAAGCGTTACCCTAATTTAAGCAAATGAGAGCGTTGTTGAGCAGTATGATTTATCTCTTTGCACGAAGCAGCCTGTATTAGTTCTTTGGTCTATTTTGAGTAATTAGTTAATTGGCTGTTTGAGAAATAAACAATAACAAAGAAATAAAATTTTTCTGAACCGTTATAAAAATCATTTAATAATTACATATGTAATTATACCTCGCTATTTCATAGAATCTACCCTAATCATCAGGTGTGTTCCACGTGAATAACAAAACTGAACTAGTCCAAAAGCGTTTGTGCAATTTTGAGAGAAAATTAAAGTGTAATTTTTTTCTTTTCCTGTACAAATTAGCCTTTTCTTTGGGTAAGCTCGGACTAGAATTGAATAATCAGTTGTTTTATGTTTACATATGTACATATGAATCCGAAAATTTGCGAATTCGAAAAAAGTTTTTGTTTAAAAATTTGTAAAAAGCAAAAAAAGGTTGCCCAAAATAATAAAAACGATGTAAAATTATAAACACAACATACAATTGTTTATAAATGTATACTAGAGCTGTGTCGTTCATGAACGAACGGGTTAAATTGAACGGATCATCTCGTTGAACGTAGTGAGCCGGTCATTAAACTGACCACTTTTCGTTCAATAGTGAGCCGTTCAATTTGGGCAGCTTTCGTCCAAATATCTTTCGTTCTTTTTGTGTCATGTTCATGTTTGTTTTTGTTGTGTAGCTTAACTAAATTGGGGGTTGTTTTTTCTTTGTATTATTTTATATTCTAAATTATCTGAATTAAAACAAAAATCGATTATGAAACTAATCAAAATTTATTACACCAAAATGGTTTTTGTTTAAAATTATTTCTTCTTTTTAAAACAATAATTTTTTTTTATCACTTTATCATTTTTTGTTTTGCTATCTTGTTGTGTTCATTTTTCAGTGCTGTGTTGATAATTGACCGGAAAGTTTTAATATTGGCAGCGTGCCGTTGGTTCAAAGTGACCGAATGAACGAAATGAATGAACGGATCAATTTTTTGTAACTGAACCAAAGTGACCGGTCACTAAAATGAACGACCCGGCACAGCTCTAATGTATACTACAAAAATCTATTGAAAATTTTACATAGCTTTTAATTTTACAGCTGTTGCCAATAATGCAAATCTTTTGTTTATATGATGTTATGCGTTTTAAGCGTCTAAAATCACTAAAATATACTATAATCTAAAAAGTAAGCAGCACTACTACTGCAAGATGTACAATTGAGGTTTTTTGCGTTCCATGATACAAAAAACAAGGTAGCCGCTTCGCTACAACAATACAACAATAAAAAAAACAACAGATATTTTGTTTGTGTAAAAAGGCGAATTCACACTTACGCTGTCAAAAGTAGTTGATAACGAACATGTACAGAAATTTAAATGGCGCCGAAAAAGGTAAACAAAACTTGACAGAAAAGTGCCGCCATATTAAACGAATTCGCCTGAATTCGCCGATGCATCCACCTAATAATGAATTCGCCTTGTTGCGTTCCAACAGTTTTGGGCAAGGCGAATTCATTACCAGGTGAACTTAACAGCACAGGTGATTATTTTTTGCTTCTCGCGTTTTTTCCAATGAGACTGTCAACTTTTGTTTCTTTTTGTTTACAAACTTTTTCGCGCCATTTTAATCTTAAGTTTTTTTCGCATGATTTAGTGCAATTTCAAGAAATTTGTGTGAATTAAAAGTGAAAAACTAATATAATCTGTGATTTTAATTACAAACAATTATAAAAGCTTATATTTAACGCTTATATAAAATTTTTTCTCTGCTGAGCAATCTTAGGCGAATTTAGATTATGACATTCACGATATGTTTTACAATAACAAAATACATAGTACTGAATTCGCCTTTCCGCTTGCATTCACCTGTATAAAGTCGCCTTGGTTTTGGGTAAGTCAGCTTCAAGGCGACTTTATACAGGTGAGTGCAAGCGGAAAAGCGAATTCAGTACAATGTATTTTGTTATTGTAAAACACCAAGGCGAATTAATTATTAGGTGGATGCATCGGCGAATTCAGGCGAATTCGATTAATATGGCGGCACTTTTGCTGTCAAGTTTTGTTTACCTCTTTCGGCGCCATTTAAATTTTTTTACATGTTCGTTAACAACTACTTTTGACAGCTTAAGTGTGAATTCGCCTTTTACACAAACAAAATACCTGTTGTATTTTTTATTGTTGTATTGTTGTAGCGAAGCGGCTACCTTGTTTTTTGTATCATGGTAAAACACATCGTGAATGTCATAATCTAAATTCGCCTAAGATTGCTCAGCAGAGAAAATATTTTATATAAACGTTAAATATAAGCTTTTATAATTGTTTGTAATTAAAATCACAGATTATATTAGTTTTTCACTTTTAAATTCACACTAATTTCTTGAAATTGCACTAAATCATGCAAAAAAACCTTCAGATTAAAATGGCGCGAAAAAGTTTGTAAACAAAAGGAACAAAATTTGACATTCTCATTGGAAAAAACGAGAGAAGCAAAAAATAATCACCTGTGCTGTTAAGTTCACCTGGTAATGAATTCGCCCTGGTCAGCTTTTACATTTGTACAGACCATGATACAAAAAACAAGGTAGCCGCTTCGCTACAACAATACAACAATAAGAAAAACAACAGGTATTTTGTTTGTGTAAAAAGGCGAATTCACACTTAAGCTGTCAAAAATAGTTGATAAAGAACATGTACAAAAATTTAAATGGCGCCGAAAAAGGTAAACAAAACTTGACAGAAAAAGTGCCGCCATATTAACCGAATTCGCCTGAATTCGCCGATGCATCCACCTAATAATTAATTCGCCTTGGTACAGACGACGGGCAGGCAGACGAAATTTGATTGTGTGGTAACGAAAATTTTCGGTGGGGGAGAGTGTGTAGTACACGACTCTCTGTACTAGACCAAGGCGAATTAATTATTAGGTGGATGCATCGGCGAACTCAGGCGAATTCGGTTAATATGGCGGCACTTTCGCTGTCAAGTTTTGTTTACCTTTTTCGGCGCCATTTAAATTTTTTACATGTTATTTATCAAATACTTTTGACAGCTTAAGTGTGAATTCGCCTTTTACACAAACAAAATACCTGTTGTTTTTTTTTATTGTTGTATTGTTGTAGCGAAGCGGCTACCTTGTTTTTTGTATCATGGTACTAGACATTTGTGGACATTCTTTGTTTCTCTTTTTTTAACTTTTTGTATTTCTTATGTTGTTGCTTCATATCATTATTCTCATATCAACATCAACTTCATATAAACACACTAGCTGTGCTTAAAAAAACAACAACAACAAAAAAAAAACGAAAAGTTTCTGTCTGTCTATTAATTTCTTAAATGTAAAAGGTTTAGGCAAGACCAAAAGAGAATTGAAAAAATGTCTGCCCATCGCCTGTACAAATGTAAAAGCAGACTAAACTTTCCAAATTTAGAGTAATTTGCTTTTTACTCTCATTAGTCTGAAATAGTCCGAGATCTCGTGGAACACACCTATCAGAAGTGTTATAAATAATCAAAAGAGCGAACCATTTTATTTTACTGAACCGTTCAGTTTGCGTTTTATTTATTTTTGTAAAACAATTGAGCTTTATTCACTATATTAGCTTCTAATATTGATACCAAGACTGCTTTAATACGGTAGTGGTTAAGCACAGCTGTATTTCGCTTACTTTACGTAAATTTGTCAAAAAAAAAAAACAGGCTTCCTTGCTTTTTTAAACTAATACCCAATTTTCACGACGACTTTTAAAGACATGTTTGTTTTTTATTTTATTTATTGTAATTTTTTCAATTTTCATTTGCGACCCTATAAAGTATATATATTCTGAATCAGAATTAATGGAAAAGTCGATTAAGTTGAAATACCGTTGCTAAGAAAACCATTAGATTTATAAACTTTTTTCTTTCACCATTGTTTTACCCCATCGATTCATGGGTTGGCTATTGAAATTCAGTAAAATCGGTTCACATATAGCTGAGATATGTATATCCAAAATTCCGAAAAAAGTAATTTTGCAGTTTTGCATGGAAATTTTTGAAAAAAAATTGTTTGTTTTGCTTCAAACTTCACACACTCATTAAGCATGGTGACTAAAACAGAAAAATTTTTTTTTTCACATATCGTTTCATATATACCCGAGATATAGCCCAAATCGGGCTTTTCATGAAAATGTCGCTCAAGCGAACTAAAACAATTTTTCTTTCTCAAAAGCAGTTTTGGTTATGAAATAAGGTTATATAAATATGGAAAATGAAAATTTCCGATATCGGTCCATATATACCCGAGATATAGCCTAATCCGGGTTTTTCATGAAAATGTCGCATAAGCGAACTGAAACAACTTTTTTTTTGCTTAAAAGCAGTTCTGGTCATAAAGCCAGGTTATATATAGAAATGAAAATTGCTGGTATCGGTCCATATATACCCGAGATATATCCTAAACCGGGGTTATTTATGAAAATGTCGCGTAAGCGAACTTAAACAACCGTTTTTTGCTCAAAAGCAGTTCTGGTAATGAAGAAAGGTTATATAAATGTGGAAAATGAAAATTTCCGATATCGGTCCATATATACCCGAGATATAGCCTAAGGCGGGGTTTCCTTGAAAATATCGCGTAAGCGAACTTAAACAACTTTTTTGTGCTCAAAAGCAGTTATGGTAATGAAATAAGGTTATATAAATATGGAAAATGAAACTTTCCGATATCGGTCCATATATACCCGAGATATAGCCTAGACCGGGTTTTTCATGAAAATGCTTAAACAACTTTTTTTGTGCTCAAAAGCAGTTTTGGTAATGAAATAGTTTTATATAATCATGGAAAATTGAAATTTCCGATATCGGCCCATATATACCCGAGATATAGCATAGACCGGGTTTTTCATTAAAATGCCGCGTAAGCGAACGTAAACAATTTTTTTTTGCTCAAAAGCAGTTCTGGTAATAAAATCAGGTTATATAAATATGGAAAATGAAAATTTCCGATATCGGTCCATATATACCCATGATATAGCGTAAACCGGGTTTTTCATTAAAATGCCGCGTAAGCTTGTTTTTTTGTGTTGTGATAATATTAACACATTTTTCTTTTTAAATTCTCAATAACTTATTTAGATTGTTAGATTATAAAGTTGAATGTTTGAAAATATAAATAAAAAATTTCTAAAGTCTACTAATGACTAGGGTAGCACCCAAGGTGCATTAACGTATATACGGTGGCAGCACTACGGCATGGGACAATTTTTTGCTACTGGCAATATAGTAAGCTATTTACGTCAAATGTATTGTTTACATTTTTGAAAGTGAATTTAGTGTTTTATTCTGAATTAAACATATACAAATTATTTTGTGAACATATAAATAATTCAAATAAATATAATTTTTAATTATGAAAAGGTACATTCATAGTTTATAATTGTGAAAATAGTTACAAATATTTTTGATAAACATAGCTTAGCAGATGCCTGTTTTTGTTGTATTGTTGTAATTTTGCTCTAGTGCTGCCACCGTGTATACGTTAATGCACTTTGGTAGCACCTATGAAATGTCTACATATAGACAGCTGGGAAACAAAAAACAAGCTGTTTATACATTTTTTGATTGGTATCAATATTAAGGCCTAACCAGTGCCTCGTTTCTGTATTACTCGCATCGAGAAATTTCTCACAAGAAACAAAGAAATTGACAGAGAAACTATGCGAATTGAAACAAAAAATGGAGTTTCTCACACAAATGTTTCTGTAGCTTTGAGAAGCGAGAAATACCTGTCAAAATAGCTTTTTTGACGTAATTCATTGGAAGCTTGTGAGTAAACCTGTTTCTGTATTAAAATTTTGTGAGAAGTTTCTCGCTAGAGCTGTCAAAACTTTTCACAAATAAAAGAGTTGCGGAAGTTATAATATAAAAAATATATAATTGACATAATGAATGCAAAAAGTGTAGAAAAGGTAAAGTTTTTAAATATTTATACACATATTGTCGTATTCATAAAAAATAATTTGCAGTTAGTAAAAGTTTACTTGACATACATATTTTTACACAAAATTTGTCAATTAAACCTTTGTTATGTGTAAATTATTTATTATGAATACGGCAGATATTGAATGTAGTTCATTATTCATTTCTTCTTTTTATTTTAGAAAATTGAAAGACTTTCCACGGAGATATAATATAATAAATATATAAAAATTATGAATTAAATGTTTTTGGTTTTTTCTTTATTTCTTAATATTTATGTACATACATACAGTATGATAAATTAAAAATGTAATGGCAAAATCTTAATTTTAGCCTGTCTCGAATGCGAGAAGCTTCCCTCATCGGTTCAGGAACTAAAAATGGATCGGTTGCAGCCCTTAATCTCTGGCTGTAAATGCGCAACATGTTTCGCCGGTCATATTGGTCAGCAACCATCACTACAAAACTATACCTTATTGAAAGTTTTTATGAAATTTATTAATGATTTGAATGTGTTTTTATTTATGTACACGTGTTATTGATTGACACAATTTTATTTTATTTATAACATTAAATTCAATTGTTTTATTCACTGCTAAACTTAAATTTTCTTTTTGTTTGATAAGTTTTTCCCATATTCGTCTTCTTATTTGTTTACTTTTTGCATTTTGACAGCTGCTTAATGGAAATATTCCAATGAAGACGTAACTAGTATTGCCTCTTTTCGATTTAATATACAGAAACGCTGTTTTTCTCAATAGTCGAGAAACGATGGAATTTTATGTTTCGTAGTTTTCGATGCGAGAAACTTTTCACTAATCTTACAGAAACGAGGCACTGTGCCTCGTTTCTGTAAATTAAATATACTTTGGGCCTAACCATAAAGTGCGGTCTCCACCTGACATGACAATACTAACTTTGACACATTATCAAGTTAAAGTTAAGTGTGGACCGCTCATGTTGAAGTTTGGTTAAAGTTATAATTTGGTTGTTAAAACATTTCATTTGGAAACTCTGTTATAACTTAAATTGAAATCAGCCTACTAATTGTATATAGTTGTTTTTCGCCATTTTTATTTTTTTACTATGAGAAGTTATAACTAACATTACTACGTGTCCGCCACCTTAAACAGACAGATATATAAACAGCCAGTTTTAACTTTATGTTTTAACTGCGTTTCAAGTTAGGTGTAGACTGCATGTAATGTGCATAGATTGGCTTAAGCTTAGGTGTTTTCATTCACTTAACTAGTAAAAATTAGCAAGGAGAGAGTAACAAGAAAATTGTTTATTTTTTTAAAAGAAGATTATGGAAAAATAACTGACTTTAAATTAAAAGTTTGCTGTGTTAATATCTCCCAGTACTAAGTAAATCCAGAAGTGACAACTGGTGGGCCAGAATGGTCCATTAGTCCACTACTGCACTGCATAAGTCTCACAGTGGCACAAATAGTTTGGAGGATTTTTTTCAAGAAACACTTTTTAAAATTTTGCTGAGAAAGAAGTTTGCTGGGTTAATATTTCCCAATACGGAGTAAATCCAGGAGTGACAACTGACGGACCAGGATTATCCATTGATCCACTATTGCACTACATACGAGTAAGTCTCACAGTGGCACAAATAGTTTGAAGGAATAGTTTTTTAAGAGACACATTTTGAAAGTTTTGCTAAGAACAAAAAGTTTGCTGGCTTAATATCTCCCAATACTGAGTAAATCAAGAACCGACAATTGGTGGGCCAGGATTATCCATTAATCCATAAGTATTTTGGTGACACACGAAGTGTGTCAATTTTTTTTAAGAAACAAAGTTTTGAAAATTTGCTAAGAAAAATTTCACAGTGCTCACATAAAAGTATTAGAGTCAGTACTTCGTTTCTGTATTTACTACATCGAGAAATTTTTCACATGGAACAAGAGAATTAAAAGAAAATCGAGGTGAATTGAAACAAAAAATGATATCTCACATACAAGTGAAAACTATCTGTCAACTCAGCTTTTTGACGGATATTATTGGAAAGTTGGGAGTAAATATGTTTCTGTATATAAAGTTTGTGAAAAGTATCTGTCAAACTATTTCCCAAATAAAAATCATGCGGAGTTTTAGAAAAAGAAAGCAAAATATTGAAATGGATTTTAAAAGTGCAGAAAAGTTTTTAACAATTTTTTAATTGTAGCATGTTAAAAAAGATATGTATTTACATAAAGATATTTACATTTCTTATTTTTGTGTCTAAATGTCTTTATTTTGTATTTATTTTCAATATTTTGCTAAGAAATTGTTTGCAAAGTATAGAAAATAAAAACTTTCGAACTTATTTATAAAGCAAATATATATCTTTAGCTGCAGAAACAAGAAATGAGAAAAATAAACAATATAAAATAATATATCGCTCCTTTATTGCAACATAGTCATATCTAAAAAAATGAGCTTTTCGAGTTAACAGTGCAGAATTGTTAACAGTACTACCTTTTATATTGTGGCAAAAATTTATTCAAATTACTTTTAAACTGTTTCCTTTAGAAGATATTTTCTAAAAATTTTTTCTAAGACTTGTATGGAAGCTAAAAATTTGAAATGCGTTTTTCTCGAAAAAAACTTTTTTGAATTATGACTATGTTGCAATAAAGGAGCGATGTGTAAATATATTTATAATTTATTTCAGAAAATTTTAAAACTTCAAATTTCAAAAGCATAAGCTTTTGCAATTTGCAAACTTAGGTTAGCTAGAGGCCAATTCAAGAGCAGTAACAGTGAAACGATTTTGGTGTTATTTTATTGTAACATTTTTATTTTAAATAAAGTTAAATATAAAGTATTTCAATAAAGTTTGTAACTAAATGAAGTGTTGGGGTTTAGTTTGCTAGATTGAAGATGAGAGGATCTAACATGTCTAATTAAAAGAGTAAATTGGTAATTATTAGTTCAAAATCCTTCATCTATTTGGATGGGTTTAATAGTTTACGCGCTGTAGTCTTTATGCGCGTCTTTTTAAAAATGATTATTTCTTCTCTTTCGAAAGGGATGTGTGAATTCCACTAAAAACAGCTCCAATTTTTTATAATGCTCTAATCTGATGGACTTTTACTTTAGTGAAAACAGCTGCTTCCTTTCAGGCTAGTTCCTTAAAAAAAACACATAATAAGTCTGAATTTTTGGAAACTAAAACCACAACTTACGATATATCTAACTAAACTATATTCTGTAACATAAACTTCTTATAAAACGTATTCTGTTTAGCAGTGAAAAGCATCGAAATAGGGCAGTACATAGTAATTTTTTAGTTTTAGATAGGTATCGACGGTCCTTTTTCCTCAAGTGCGGATATACACATATCAACTAATAAATTAGGAAACGTAAATTAGAAACGTTTTTTGTGTGTAAATAAAAAATAATGCTTATTTTTGCAACTCTGTAAAAGAGTAATAATTAATTACAGTTTGTTTTCTTCTCGTGCGTTAATAAACAAAAGCGAATTCAACATAAATTCGCCGTGAATTGTAGTACACGTGCAGAATAGCTTTTTGTGTTTGATAATTTACTGAAAATTTTCTAAAGTTAAGATATTCTAACATAAGCTAAAATGGATGCTAGTGAATTATTTAAACAGTTAACGAGGGGTGTAAAGTTTTGTAAAAAAAATAAATCAGTTAAGACGGTATGTAAACAAAAAATATCTACATTCACACATATGTATGAAAGCAGTTAGAAAATAATATCTATAATTACATTTAGAAAAATACACAACACTCAGTTAAACTAGAGGTAACCAATATTAAAGATGAATTAGTTGCTTCAGATGAAGATGATAGTGTGAAAGAAGAAAATACACTTTTTGAACAACATGAAATGGATGATCAACGGATTTTTAAATTAATGTCAGACAGTGAAAAGTATTCAAAAAAATGTAAGAAAACGGATCCTCTTACAATTGAACAACAAAAACAACTTCAGGAAAAACAAGCCATTGAAACAATTCGTAAGGAAAATCGTATAACGGTATTGGGAAAAAATATTCCATCGCCTATCACATCTTTCAGTGAACTCCACATCAAGCATAACATGAATGAAAAATTAGTAAATAACCTGACAAATTGTAGTTATGCGACACCCACTGCTATACAAATGCAAGCAATACCTATTATGCTTGAAGGAAGGCCTTTAATGGCTTGCGCTCCTACTGGTTCAGGCAAAACTATAGCATATTTAACACCTGTAATTAATGATTTGAAAGCTCCAATGAAAGTAGGCTTTAGAGCTTTAATTTTAGCACCCACTCGAGAATTGGCTCAGCAAATATATAGAGAGTGCATAAGATTATCGGAGAAGACTGCTTTAAAAATACATATAATAAGCAAAGTTAACCAAGCAAAACTAAAATTTGGAGAAGGATCGTCAAAAAGATACGATATTTTAATTTCTTCACCAAATAGAGTAAGATATCTATTACAACAGGAACCCCCAGTACTTGATTTAAAGAGGTGAGAAAATATTTTTACTGGCAACAACAAAAAGTTTTCAAGAATCGTTTCACTAGCCCAAGAAAATTTTAAGTCTGTTGACTGTTATTTCCGTCAACTTTTGTTAATGCTTTATCATGACAACCGTAATGGTCAAAAAACGAAATTTTTCACAGATTTTAAGTGACTGAGACTAAAAACAAGTATAATTCGTGTTTCCATACAAAAAAAAAATTGTCTCCCTACTGTCTTCTGTAATCTTTGTAGCAAATCCCGGATATTGAAGCTGTTCGTTCGCACAATTACATTCAGAATTCTGTCATTGTTCCATATAAGGGAAACGATCAGGATAATTGTAATAAAGTAAACATAGGGACAACAAAAAACAAATTAAGGACAAGGATTGCAGGACATAAATCAGACCAAAAATATAGGCATATTAATTCACAAAAGTCAGCGTTATCTTCTCATTGCTTTGGTTTAAATCACTATTCTCACTTTGAAAATGTTTTAATAATAAAAACAGAAACAAATTATAAGAAACGTTATATGTTAGAAATGTTAGAAATTATGAATACACCTACAGAGCAGAGAATTAATTTTAAATTGGACACAGATAGTTTAGCACACAGTTATAGGCATTTAGTTAGAAAAAAGTTAATACATTGAAATAAATAATACTTCTCTTTACAATGTTATTTATTAGGATATTGTTAATTTGTATAAAATTTTTTTTATTTATTTTTTTTATGTTATTTTGTGCTATTTTGTGAGCAACATATGCTATGTTAACCTGTTAAAGGTAGAGGTTACATGTTGTAATTGTTAACAGAGCGTGTGTTCTTTGCGGAATAAGTTTAATTTAAATTATTTTATTTTTTAATTTGTTAATATTGTTAAGAATTTTTTCATGTGTATGAATTTTTTGTATGTAAAATTTTTTGACAACACTTTTTCAAATAATTTTTTATAGCATTTTAATTTTCCTGATGATGATAACAAATTTTTATCGAAATATTGAAAATAAATACCGTTAAACATTAAAAAAAAAGCAAAAATCAATCAAGATCTTTAGCTGGAAAATTTAGAAGAGCACAATATAAACAAGATCAAATAATACGAATATTTAATTTTATACAATGGGCACGAATCAAGAGGGATTAATACTGAATTACAATTTTTTCAAGAAAAATCAACACGTTAGGAGTATCATCAATCAACTTAAATCTTTAAGAAATAAAATAATTAACACAAAGGCAGGCATAACTTTCCTGATAAGGTGTAAAAATGCAGGAATCATTCCGAAGTTTATAGCTAATACAACAAAGAATTTGTCGAGTATTTTCAACAGGGACGTATTGCGGGGCTTTCAGGACACTGTAGCGGAATATGAACGTCATCTACACAGCAAGATTTTAAGATTAGCAATTAAGGAGAAACATGAATTACTGAAACATTTTCAAAGAGAGAGGGTAATGTATATAAGAAGTTTAGAGAGATTTTTAAGTTTAGAAGAAATAACTGAATTCTTATTTTTTGAGGAACGCTTATCAGTAACACACAATGAGAATATAAAGTTAAAACATAGGAATAAATTTGAAAAACTAAAAAAGCAGCAGGTAAAAGATCTAGGAATTAGGTTTCATGATAAATGGTTTGTTAATAAAACAAATCTAGATTTCCCTAGGGATATAAAATGAATTCTTTCGCTAGGACAAAATATGCTTTACCTGTTAGAAAAGAGAATTTTTCTTACGGATTTTATTTCGCACTGAATTTTTTTCTTTCGTAGAGTAGGTACTTTTTTCAATTCAAACTAAAGAAAAACGCACAATTTTCGTAGGAAGTGAAGACTTGATCTCCCTTTAGTGTTTTTTGTGAATGGGAATACGAACATTCGCTACGTCTATAATTTATCAGTATATCAGTATTTATAAGTTGGCAATTCATATTTATTTTCAAGTGTTGAATGGTTTATTCTCGATGAAGCGGATCGTTTGATGGAGGAGGGGAAAAACAACTTTAAAGAACAATTAGATGACATTTTGAATGCATGCACTAATCCTCGCAAGAAGATTGCTTTGTTTAGTGCCACGTATACAGTACCTGTAGCCAAATGGGCTTTAAGGAATCTTAAAAATTTAGCGCGTGTAAATGTTGGTGCTCAGAATGCTGCCACCGAATTTGTGGAACAAGAACTGCTATTTGTAGGCTCAGAAAGCGGCAAACTTTTAGCGGTGCGCGGTATGGTTAGAAATGGCTTGAAACCGCCAGTTTTAATATTCGTGCAAAGTAAAGTAAGTTGTATTTATTGTATAAGTAAATTTAATTTTTCTCTATATATATATATATATATTTTTTTTTTCTTGCAAATTATTATATAAGGATCGTGCCCAACAGCTTTTTGAAGAACTTTTATATGATGGTATCAATGTCGATGTCATTCATGCTGATCGTACTCAACAGCAGCGTGATAACTGTGTCCGAGCTTTTCGCGAAGGTCATATTTGGGTTTTGATTTGTACGGATCTAATGGGACGTGGCATTGATTTCAAGGGAGTGAATCTAGTAATTAATTACGATTTTCCTCCCTCTACCATATCATATATACATAGAATTGGTCGGACGGGTAGAGCTGGTAGACCAGGAAAGGCTATAACATTCTTTACACAAGATGACACACAGCATTTAAGGAGGTGAGTTTTGAGTGAACTCTTATTATTTTTACAAAAAACTCTATTTTTAATCTATTGTAGCATTGCCGAAGTTATAAGAAATTCTGGTGGCACCGTTCCCAAATTTATGCTGAAAATGAAGAAAACCAAAAAATCTGAGAAGAAAAAGCGAGCTAGTTTTGCTCCCAAACGTGAAGATATCTCAACCAAAATCAAACACGAGCGAAATAGACAAGATAAGTTGGAAAAAGTAGAAAAGGTATTAAAAAAGAAACAGAAGACTGCAGATAATACCTTAAAAAATAATAAAAAATTGAAAAAAGTACAGAAACTTAAGAATGTAAATGTAAAGCAACAACCCAAAGAAAATCCAAAACGATCCAAGTAATTGATAAAAACAAGAGTTACCATTTGCAACATTGATTGGTTCATATACATATATGTATGTATATATTTTTATTAAATTTAAACAGCTCTTCATACATACTTTCACGTATTTAAAATTTTTTATGTATATAAATAAATTCATTAAACATTGTATATATGCAATATGTACATACGTATATAACACTTAAATTCTTTTGTATAATTGTAATTGCACTTGTTTTGATATGTGTTGGCTGATTATTACTAATTAAGGCACTTGTTTCTAATTTAATTTCAAAACTCACAAAAAATCTTGATATAGAATTATTAAGGCTTTTTGTCACATACATCACAAATTAAACTCAACAAACTAAATACTTTTATAAAAAAAAAAAAAAAAAATGAAAAATTACGATTCACAAAGCCAATCACAAGGTAGTTTTGGCATTTTACTAGCCGGCCATGGCAAATAGCCGGCTGTTTTAAATACCCAGTAGTCATAGGATACTTTGGTTATCAGAGCAATTAGTAAAATAACTTCAGTAGCAATTAGATAATAAACATAATCTGTCCAATCGTGCGGTGATTGGCATACCTTTATCTCTTGTAATTCCATTACACGTTGCGGTATGTTACGACATTTAATTTCTACATAATCTGGTATATCTTTACTGCGTTGCAGTAACCACAACTGCAAATAGAATAAAAGTGTTAATTTGTGAAAGCTTTATTATTATTTTAAAATACCTTCAGAACTTTAGCTGAATTACAATCGCATATTAATTTATTACCACCCAGAAAAATTTGTCGTCCCACTATGCTGTCCAAAACATTTGTTAATAAATACTCCGGAAGCTGTAAGTATAAATTAACAAATTTATATTATTTATTTATTAAAAAATTATAAACAGCTTGTTTTCTATGTTTCCCAGCTATTTTTTGATTAGTATCAATGTTAGAAGCTAATATAGTGAATAAAACCAGTGTTCAAAAAACTTAACTTACAAAAGCAAAATTTTAAAAAATTGACTGTTGCTTCGAAGCAGAAGTTTTTTGTACACTACGAATGCTTTTGCTTTTTCTTAAACTTTAAAAAAAAAGAGGAACTATGAAAAGTCTTCCACTATTTTAAAGTTCTATTTTGTTTTATATTTTTCATTTTGGAAAATAATAATTAAGCAACAGTGTGTAAACCAAAATCAAACTTCTTGCTTGGCAGTAACTGCGCTGTTGTTTTGAAGAACTTTCAATATGTCATTCTCTTTTGCAAAAGAGGCAACATGAGAGTTGTATTTCAAACGTATTTGATGCTTATTGTTAAAAATTAATGCTGAAGGAGCATGTAAGGTACATTATATATTTTTACAGTAAACATGTAACAGAAAAGCAAATAATTTTAATAAACATACGATGGTTTTGTTTGTGCCAACTATGTTTCGAAAGCTGGGTGAGTTTAAAATATTAAATGGCATACTGTCTTCTGCAACCAATTCAATAATGGATCGAAATAAAATCATTTTACTTGTTTGTATTTTAAAACTTTGCTTTCTTTCAATAGTAGAATTAAATTTTTTTCACTTTTATTGAGGTCTATTTTATGTAGTTGTCTCAAATATGTTTTTAAATAGCTGATTCGATTATTCTTTAGTGAAAATGTGCAAATATTACACTCTGCTTTGTCTATGTCGGATTTATTTTTGAAGTAGCGCTAAACAGCTTTTTTAAAATTATAAGTCGGTTTATGCATATAATATCCTGGTTGTTGTATTAAACGCATTTTGTGTTTATTGGTTAGCTCTTTCACCAACGCAAACACAATTTATGCTCCCTCTACATATAGCTTAAAACTTGAAACAAAACTGAATGAGCGCAAAGAACCTAAAAACTGTTTAAACAAACTTTTCATTTTATAAGTTTAAGAAAAAGCAAACGTTTTATTTGAAAAGAGAAAAATTTTTATTCAAATTAACATTTTATTGTTTCAAACTTTTGATTTCCTTCTCTTCGTAATTTGGACACTGTAAACTGTTGCTTTTAGTTTTCTTTATTGAAATACGAAGTCGAAAAAATTCAAAACTGCGCAAAAGCAAAAGTTGAAAAGACTTCTAAACACTAGGTGTGTTTCACGACGGACTAATGAGAGTAAAAAGCAAATTACTCTCTAAATTTGCAAATTTTACCCAAAACTTGCTGCTTACTTTTTAGATAAAATTTTATTTTAGTAATTTTAGACGCTTAAAACGCATAATAAAAGATTTGCATTCTTGGCAACAGCTGTAAAATTAAAAGAAATGTAAAATTTTCAGTACATTTTTATAACACATATTTATTAAATGAACAGCCATATAACTATTGCATGTTCTCCTTACAACTTCACAAGGCTATTTTTAGTTTGGGCAACCTTCCATTTTGCTTTTAACTAATTTTTAAACAAAAACTTTTTTCAAATTTTCTGTGCTTTTGCATATACACGCATACGTGCGGATATATTCACATTCTTGGAAGATGGCACCTGCAGCGAAGGTAGCTAAATGCTGTATGTGCAGTGAAAATATTGGCAAGACACAAGGAAGTGTTCAATGCAAGACTTGCACTTGTTGGGTCCACTTGGCTTGTGCTGGCTTTAACGAGAGCGTGATGTCTGCTCTTAAAACAAATAAGATGTTGTCGTTTACATGCACGTCTTGTGGTGTGAATCCAAGAGCTGGGCTGGATCAACTTCTGAGAACAGAGATTGGCGTTCTAAATGGGAAAATTGACAGCTTTATATCGAAGGTTGCTGATGAGCAGCGCTGCCTCCGTGAGACTCTCGCGGACTCCTTTGAGAAATTTAAGACTGATATGGGGGCCTGTGTGCAGGATATGAAGGCTGGTATTGTGGATTGTAGCAGGCTGATAAACCAGCTAGAGATATCTACCAATGAAAAGATATCGTCTCTCGAGGAGGAGAACCACATATTATATCAGAGATTGAATCGTGCGAACATGGTGGTCAATGGTTTACCTGAGGGCTTAAAGGATCTTCCGGAGATAGCAAAAAAAATTGGGTCTGTCTTGAATGTTGTTGTTGCGGATAGTGATATTAATCAAGTTTGCTATATGCGCAAGGGCAGGGCTGTGCTGATAAAGTGGAATAGGGTGCATGTACGAGATAAGATTATGACACATTATTTCAAGTTGCGATCTCTGAGGGTGTGTGATATTGTTGATGCCGATGTGCAATCCCGAGTGTATCTAAATGATCACCTGTCCCCTGCTGCGGGTAAGCTGAATGCTTTATGTAGACGCCTGGTTAGGAATAAGTTCATCACGAAATATAGAATTGTGAATGCTAATAAATTGAAAGTGAGGCTTACAATGGCTAATGGGAGAGAAATTGAGGAGGATGTTGCTGGTGTTACGCGTCTCTTGGATGGTGATGTCTAGCTAGTATTATTTTCTTTTCTTATTATGGTGGTTATTATTAGTATTATTATTACCCCTATTATCATTATTATTTCTATTTTATCGATTATGAATGAGGTAGTTGTTGTCTTATTCTAAGGGAGTGCTGTATGTTTGTTAGGCTGGTATTTGACGGATTTCTACAGGAAATTTGTCAAATGGGTGTTTGATAGACATGCAGTAGTACTTGCCATTAATACGTACATATGTTGTCTGTTCTATGTGTGTATGTATACATGTATATGTGTATATATGTATATATGTATGTATATGTATATATATATGTGTATATATGTATGTGTATATATATGTATATATATGTATATATGTGCTTAGGAATATATGAGTGTACGTATATGGTGTGTGTGTGTAGGTGTGTATGTGTGCATATGCATACATGTATGTATGTGCATATATGAGCATATGCACTTGTGCTACATGGGTGCATACGTACATGTACTACCTTCCATTTGTGCGGTTTTCCCCCTTCTCTGAAATACTTGTTTATACTTAGTTTGTCTAATCAATTATACCTACTTTTTAATGCTGAAATTGTGAGATGCTGTGCTTCTATTATATTTAAATTTTGAGTCTGATTAAGATATTTTTAGGATTTGTATATGGGTTCCCCGCCTTTATGAAATTTTTTTACTTTGACGTCTTTTAGCTTTAATGGTGGTCCATTCCTTGGCGGTAGGTCTCTCTTCAACAGCTCTTCACATCTGCCTTCTGGTAATCTGAGTGCGGGTCATTTGAATTGTCAGAGTATCAAACCGCCGTCCCATTATTCTAAAGTGGATGAGTTGAAGTTGATCTTGCGTAATATTGATCTTGATGTCCTGGCTGTGTCTGAGACTTGGCTTAAGCCCTACATTTCTAATAAGGCGATTGGTATTCCAGGGTATGATGTGTACCGGAATGATCGGGTGGGCTCCAGAGGGGGTGGGGTGTGTATTTTTGTCTCAAAAATGCTCAAGTGCAAGCCTATATTTAACACGTCTTAGCTTGGGGCATGTGAGTCTTTGTTTGTTGAAATTTGTTTGGAGAGTGCTCAGGTGTTGTTTGGGGTGGTTTATCTACCAAATGGTGATTTGACTTCTTTCGAGGACTTGCACTATGATCTTTTTTTGAGGCATTCAAATGTAATAGTTGTGGGTGACTTCAATTGTAACATGTTTAACAATGATAGGTCCTCAAGGATGAGATCGTTGTGCTTGAGAAATAATCTTTCGGTTTTTCACAACTCCTTACCATCCCATTTTGATGTGAATCATGGGTCCACATCATTGATTGATTTTTGGTTGGTGAGTGATGTGTTATTAGTTTGTAAGTCTGATCAAATGCAGTGTCCTTCTATATCCCATCATGACTTAATCTTTGCGTCTTTTTCCCTTCGGGTTAAGCGGACTGAGGAATATATTTCTTTTAGGGATTTCAATTCTGTTAAATGGAATGATTTATTTGACCTGTTGGCTGGTTTTGACGATGTGGATTTTTGGTATGGGGATGTTGAGCAGCAATGTGCGATCCTCACGGCGCTCATTAAGTCGTTGTTTTCTTGCGTTCCGATAATAAAAAGAAAGGTGAACCATGATGATTGCAGTTGGATGAGATCGAGAGAGGTGGTGTATGCGAGATCCCTTCGGGACCTAGCTTATCGCTTCTATAGGCATAATCGG